>CM047002.1:76526743-77876743 GCA_025698465.1 Gossypium longicalyx | reverse complement strand
AGCGCTACCCATTTTTTCCTGCCGTGATTTATGAAATGGCCTCTCTCTCTCTCTCTCTGTCTCTTTATAATTTGAGGGTTTGGTTGCAGATCGGCTTCAGATGGGTGAAGTTGTCTCCACAATTCCAAGTTAGTCTTTCTTATTCTATTCTCTCTTTTCTTCTTTTGTGTGAAGCGGGATTATTGAGCATTTTGATATGTTGTGGGGAGATAGAATGGATAAGTTTTGATTTTCAATTAAGTAGATCAAAGGTTTCTTTAATATTTAAGAGTTGATATTTGATTTGTTATGTTCTTTATGGTGCAGCAATTGGATTTAATGTCGAAACGGTACGGTACAATAACATCAAATTTCAAGTTTGGGATTTAGGTATGCAGACCAGTATTCCTTGATCCACATCTTTAACATGTAGCGATGTCCTGTAATTTTGATTATATTTTCCTATCGATTTGATTGTTCGAAGGTATAAGAGTTGGAAAATTTTCGCAACATGCATCTATGTTAAAATCATATCAGAAGCACCCTAGCTGTCAAACTTACAGAAATGTCAGGAAGTTGAAACAGTTCTTATTGTGAGACTTTAAATCCTCTAGTTCTTATATCAAAGACTCCAACGAACATATTTTTTTACTTTTGTTACTTTAAATCTTAATTTTATAAACTAACCGTATCTGGCATTCTGTTCACAGTTTACATGAATCCTTTACCCCTAGTCTATATCTTTATATATCTGTTCTAAGTATCTCTTGCGAGAAAACAGCTTAGTAAGTAACAGCTTGAAGAAAATTTTACAGAACTATGTTCTCTTTATCATCAGAGCTTTACTTTTTTGAGGCTGGATAAAGTAAAACTTTCACTAATTAGAGATATCTGCCACAACCTATAGGAGAAATAAGAAACCATGGAAATTTAACTTTGTCTGCCACCCTATTTCTTATGCAATTTTACTATTATTCAATGCCATTGGACTTCGTCAAAAATTTAATCTCTTAGGCCTAGTTCTGCAATTGAAAAGTGTTTTTGAAAAGTTTGGTTTACAAAAAGTGCTTTTGAAAAATGTTGTGAGAAAGTGCTTGTCGTTTGTTAATTTCAAGTGTTTGACATTGCTAGCAAAAATTGCAGTAGAAACTTAAAAGGTTCATTTAAGACATAATGTTGGAAACTAAAAATAAATTAATTTAGGTAATATTTAAATAATTTATACATGAAATATACAATTTAAATACTTTTTAAGTAATTAATAAATTATTTGTAAATTTAAAAATACATGAAATATTTTAAAATTTTAAATATAATGATAAATGATATTTAAATAATTTAATATAATGAGACATAAAATATAAATTAATATATATTTTAAATAGTTAATATAAATAAGAATATTTTGATAATTTTACTTTAAAAGGCAAAATCCAAAAGTCAAAGGTACCTAAATACTAGCATTTGCATTTGGGTGGAAAAGTATTTTTTCACTGTACTTTCAATGCCAAAAGCCAAGAGTTTGGCATTGTGGTTGGGGTTGAAAGCACTTTTTGGCACCCAACCACAATGGCAAATGCAGCCTTAGTATAAGACAAAAATTGATTACATTGTTTTGTAAGTTTGCTTTCTTCTATCATTCTGGGCTATTTAGTTTTATTCGTCAAACGTAAGTGATGTCAACTCCTTGTCCTGATGACATCTTTATCATTTATTGATGCAGGCGGACAGACAAGTATCAGGTAACTTTTCCAAACATGCAATTTTTCGTTTTTAATTCTTTCTTGTGCAAGACATTTTGTGGGCGACTCTTCTTGAGATTTTTGCTGTCCTGAAGGTATATGTAAAGTTGTGCCTTTGTGCATCTAAAGCAGGCCATTGGCTCTTAGAGTCTTAGACCGTTTAATAGAGCTATATTTTGTTTTGCTCTCAAAGTTATATGATACCCATTGTGTTCTGTTAGTTACAGAAAAGATAAGGTATATGTCCTATATATTTTATTCATTTTATTGTGACTTCTTATGATAATGTTTATGCATAATAGAAGAATCATTTTGATACATTAGTTATACAGATCAGTTAGTAATGAATTTTAGAGGTGTTACCATAAAGAAAAAAAGAAGAAAAGATAGAGGCATTATAGGCCTGCTTGATTTTATACTTATCCAGCTAGTTGAACCAGATGTACCAAATGTCTGATTGGATATAGTTGTAGGATCTATTTAATTTAATGTCATTGAACTTAGTTTTGCTAAAAATCATCTAAAAAGAATATCTTCAACAAGCCACAAGTTACCATTTTAGTCTCTTTTTATACATGGTTGAGAGAGAGAGATAGAGAGTATCTGAAACTACTTCTGCTGCACAATCGGATTTTTAGGGCTGTTGTTTATTAACATTTCAATTTAATTTTAAATGCCATTTGTTTTGCTTTTTTGGCATTAAATAAACCTATTTTTGAGTCTGTCATGGAATTTTAATTTTATGTCATTGTTTTCCTCTCTCTACACCACTTGTGTAATTAGGACTTGTGATTTAATTGATGAGCATTATTCCAGGTTTTTTCAATGTTTAAAAGTTGTGAAATAAAGTTTTACATCCTACAGTGTATTTACGCCAGACAAAAAGATTGCTAGTTAATCCTATTCAAGTTTAATATATGATTTATATATCATTTGTTCATTCTATTCAAGTTTTATTGTATGACTTATGTATTGTTTCTCTATATTCATTTAATATGCGGCTTCAAGAAATAGATCACCACCCTAGTTTCTTATCTCCTTTTGCACCACAGACCATATTGGAGATGCTACTTTCCAAATACTCAGGCCATAATCTATGTTGTTGATTCAAGTGACACAGATAGGCTGGTGATAGCTAAAGAAGAATTTCATGCAATCTTGGAGGTAAACTTATCAAGATCTATTTCTTCATATGTCTATATTTTAGTAGTGTAACAAGTCTTCATTAAATATTCCATGCTGTGAAGATGATGTATGGATCTTCTTCACGCTGTTGTATCGAAACGTTTGACAAAAGGAAAAGAATGATGTTTGAATCCTTTCTATTGCCTTTCTGTCCCTTTCTTGAATGTTATTTCCCTACAGTTATCTTCAAATTTTAAATGGTATTTCAGGTTGTTATAGTCTTACGTATTGCTCTTCCTTTTATGTATTTCGTTTATTTATTTGAAGACCAATCCAGATAACTTCTTTGTCTACTTGTCATCTGCCATGAAAAAGAAATGAATTAAACATATTTTTATTTCTCTTCTACAATCAATTAAAATGACTTTTTTATACATTTATACTGAACTACTGCTGCTAGGTGTTTACAATATTTTTCTTTTTACTTGTCAATGCTTTTTTTATGTATTTCCTTGCTTCTTTTGTAATAGTTTAAAGTGTGAATCTTTGCAGGAGGAGGAGCTAAGAGGAGCAGTAGTTCTTATTTTTGCAAATAAGCAGGTTGGTACCTTTTTTATTTATTAATTTCTTCTTCTTGGACCTGGGGTAGAACTAGTTCTTTTGCTTATATTGTGTGTGACATTGAGCAAAAGCTAGTGGTTATGCGCATCGTATTAGAAGCAGTTATTGCAAGAGGAAATAATATGCAGTTTCTTATGCTTACTGGGAACATATATGTTTGAGAGTTTGGATTTTGTTTATCTTACACATTATGAGGATGGATACAACATGTATAATAAATTAATCATGAATATAAACATTTTCATGAGTTCTATTGCTCGAATTATAGTGGCAAATTTATAATCCAAATCCATTATTTAAAATTTAAGTTCCCAAATACATCCTCAAAAATGTTGGCTGAGAAAAGAATAATATTTTCATTTGGTGATAAAATTGAGTAAGCCACTTGGTTTATTTTTTATTTATGAATTTTTCTTGGAGTTAAGGTCACATTTTTGGAGTATACAGGATCTTCCAGATGCACTTGATGCTGCTGCAGTGACCGAGGCTTTGGAGTTGCACAAGTTAAAAAGCCGCCAATGGGCTATTTTTAAAACATCGGCAATTAAAGGGGAAGGTCTATTTGAAGGTTTGGACTGGTAGGTTTTGGATCACATGTAATTCATGTTTTTCTTTAACTTGATTGCCAAAATCTATGTTACTCGACCCTGGTGTAAGTATCCGGCACGTGTATGATTAGAATTTTCAAAGTTCTTTTTATATATGTTTGGAGGTCATATCCATGTGTCCAACAGGAGTATTGGACACGGGTACTTGAAGAAAAATGAAGAATTCAAGCAACATAAGCTAAAATTGCTCCTCAAATACACAAAATTCAATATTTAGATTTAATGCCGGCCATGCTATGATGAGATTCATTTCATGAATTTCTGAATAACAAGTTCAAAGTTGGCGATGTCCATTTTCAGTTCATTTTTGTTGGAAAGAGGAACAAGTTCCAAAGTAAATCCATCTGCTCCTTGAAAAAATATTGTTTTTTCGGTAGTAGAATGCTATGCACATTTGATTAATTTATGTTTATTAACGTTACCATGCCCTTAAGAACCCTGTAAACGATTGCTTGCAATTCCGATGTTTTATTTCATTATTTCATTCTGATCACTTCTAGGACAAAGTTTTAGCCAATTAAGATTGATAATACCTAGTAATTCAGATAATTGAAATGCATTTCCAGTTCTTGACTCCATGAACTTATTTGTCTTCAATGTAGGTTGAGTAATACACTTAAATCCGGAAGTGGCTAATCCTTAGGTCTGAAGAATTAGAAGCTTGCTTCTATGTGGGTCAGGCTGGAGCAAGGAACGATGTTTGCTTCTTATAATCTATTAGAAATTTAGAGTCATCAGCGAAGGTGTGTCAATTTTCTGCATTGATTTTTGTTTTTGATTTTTCTTTCTCGAGAAAGCTTCTAGTATACATGTAAAATATTTTGTTAAAGATTAACCATTTTATTCTTAAATTGTTTCTACATATTGTATGTCCCTAATCTAAAATTTCAATTTCACGTTAGGAAACAAAATATATAGTTTGATGAAATCTGGTTGTTAACTCAAGATCTTAAGGTGGCGTTTGGAGTTTTAAAAGCACCTATTGGCAGCAAAAGCATATCCAAACACAGCTTTTGCAATCAAAATTATTCACTCAAAGTGGAAGTTGGGATTTAGGTGGTGTTTTATTTTAGCTTTTGTGTTTTTAAGTAAAATTTTCAAAATATCTTTATCTATATTATTATTGAATTTTTTTGACTGAGTTAGTATCACAAATCAATTAGTATTAATTCGGTTAGGAAAATTACTAAAATGTTTTTCATAATTAAAATAAATTATATTATTCAAAGATACTTTAATCTTTTCATTTAAAAAAACAACAAAAATATGCATGTGGTGGAATTTAAACTAATGCTAATTGCATTAGTAAATTCTTAGATTTATAATTCAATCAAAGCTTTATTTTAATATTTTTTATACATTTTAATTTTATTATTTGTATTTTATTGCCTCCATCAATTGTATATATTAACAATGTTATTAATTGAATTAGGGTCACAAATTGATTCGATATCAACTCAAGATTCATGATAACACCATAATAAATAATTGTATTCATTTAGTATTATTAATCAAATATATTTATTTGTTTAAATTTCGTTTTACTTACAACTTAAATTTATTTTTGTCATTTTAATATCATATATATTTCATTTAGTATTATTAATTAGTTTCAAATAATACATTTTATTATTTATTTTATCTTATTTTTAAACACACTTTTATATTCTAAATACATGGTTTTTACGTGCATACATTGAAACAAAAATGTCAAGTTGAAGTTACCCCTATCATACCTAGCGATTACTCTCTAACTTCACAAAGGGAATTGTACTGTTTTATGAAAATGACAATATCTTAAATTATAAAATTCAAAATTAGATGTTTCAAAAACCATTTCAAAGGGAACTTGAAGATATACAATTTAAGCACAAAAGTTGCTTCAAAAGCTAGTTAGAGAATCTCGAAAAGTCTATTTGAAGTTACCATATAGATTCTTAGAAGATAGGTTTTGGATTCTTGTGTAATTTCAATATTTGTTTTCAACTAATTGGATCTTCTCTATTATTCACTAACTCACAAATTACACGATGTGTGAGTATCATTCTAAACACAAACATAATTATTGAATCAAAACTCTCCAAAGAAAAAAGATTCATGAATAAACTCTCTTTTTAGTTGAATAAGTGAATTCACAATTACAAAATTTTAAATTTCATCAATTCAAAGATTTTCATTCATCCATTCTCTTCAGCCAATGTGAGATATTTATATAGAGTTTATTAAGCTCTAATTATTTGGCATTACTAATAAAATAAAAGTGTCCTAGGTTGTATTTAACAACATTTTGCCTCCTCGTTTGCTTAGGCAACAATGCTTCTTTGCACATATGGTCGGCCACCTATTCACCCTTGTTGGGTCACAGTAAGGCTCACATATGTATCTTGAACTCTTGATTTATTTTAGTTAATAAACTAAAATTTATTACCCAATTAAGTAGTTTATACAAGCTTTATTTTAACCTCGTTAAAGTCATGATGATTTCATCGTATTAAAATGCATATGAAACTGTATTTTATTAATTTTATTTCATTTTGAATAATTAGATAACATAATCTCTTAATTTAGCTCAACTTCGGATTCATTATTTAATCCAATTAAATATATATCTAAAGTCACTAAATGTAAGATCCCGAAAAGTATTCTGCTATATAAGTGAGGAGTTACACCAAGAAGATGCATAGTGAAATTTCTCTGTTAAAAGAAATGTGATATATCAGTGATAGTAAAGAAGGGTATTGAATACCGGAGAAAATTGAAATAAGTAGTATGTTGTGAGATATTAATTCGAGGTATGAACTAAATTGTAAATAAGTGAAAAGTGAAGGGGTTAAATTGTAAATATAAATGTTGAAAGACTAAAGTCACAATTTTACCAAAAGTGGAAATGACTCAATTGTAAATATTATAAAATTTAAGGACAAAATGATAATTTTGCAAGTCAGAATTTTTGGTAAAATTATCAAAATTCTCTTCAGACATGTGTATTGAATTTGAACTATTGAATTTACTTTATGATGAAGGATTTAGTATGGGTCATTGGATCAAACATAAATATATTTATTATAATTATTAATTCATGAAATTGTGGAATAATGTAAGTTCTTGGGTCTTGATGAAAAGTGAAATGAAATTATGACCGTCGGATAAAAATCATGATGTTGGGATATTTTATTAATATTATTATTTTATTAAGATAATTATTAAAGAAATGTGAAGAATTTTCTTCATATTTATCCATGCATTCAACGTCCCATGTGTGGAGAAAGAGAAAAGTTTGGTTTTCTTACAGTTTGGTCTTTCTCTATTAAATTCCAATTTTTCAACCTAAAATCTTAGGAATTTCTATAGCAATTAAACAAAAAAAGTGATGTTGAGATCCTAGTGAGATTGTATATCACCTTGAAATCAAGAGACTTGAAAATTGGAAGCCAAGAAAGTTAAAAAGAAGTGTGAGAAATCAATGTTACAAGAGAAAAGAGAAGAAAGTAATGAAAGAGTTGTAAACAAATGAATAGAAGTGACAAAAGTGTGGATGGAAGAGAAGAGAAGCAAATGAAGTGAAATCTAGCAAAATAAAGGCAAGTACTAGTTTGAATTCTATGTATTTTTCAAAGGATTGAAGTGAATTATATGATAAATTTAGTGTAGTGAATGTGAATGTGAATGTGAATGTGAATTAAATTAAAAGTAATATTAGTATGAAAAATTCATGTGGCACCCCACACTTGAGCTAGGCAACAGATTTAAATTTAAGATGTCACATCCATTGCCAGAGCAACTCAAACGACAATCATATTTCATCAAATTAAGAATATTAAATTTTAAAACTTTTTTGTAGAATCTTAAAATCATATTGAAATCATTTAAAATCACTTTTTAGGTGTTCGAGACTAAAAACTAGCCTCAAAAAGTCAAAAATGCTTAAAACAGGACAGAGGCCAATGCCCTGCACTGTGGTATGGGTACAAGTTGGGATAAGTATGTAACTATAGAGTTTAGCATTCTGCCACAGTTGTTCTACTAGAAGAACCTGATATCAATACCAATATCTTTGAAACCAAAATTTGACTTGAAAATCACTTGTTTCGATACCTATAAGCTCAATACCAAAACATGGACTTAAAGGATTTGAAAATCAAGTTTTAGACAATGAAAACTACGATCGAAACACCTCTAAACATAGTAAACATAGAACATACTAAAAAAACAAACATTTACAAGTAAAATTATTTCATGAAATATATTCAAACTAATTCATCAAGCATCCTAAAACATATTCACCATATACTCAAATATATATACTCAAATATATATATGTGTGTGGTACAAAAATTGTTATGCACACATATTGACATACAAAACACATTTAAAAGTATGACCATAGTTCAAACTACATGGCTATAACGTACTAACCAAATTCAACATGTAAGACTCATATAGTTCTCTAGACTTAGGAACATGTCATGTACTAATAACTTCCAAATGAACATTACAATCACTTGACTGAGCTAATATATGAGCCTTTGGATGTTGTTGGACTTCACGATCAAATCAAAAAATCTACTTAACACCTATGCACAGAAACAAACACATCTACATGTTGAGTATTGAAAGCTTAGTGGTGCTAACATATTTTGATTTTAACACATAAAGCATTAAGCAAATAAGCATACTGACATGACACATCATTAAACTAAGTTCTATTATATTCACCAACAAACATATCACCAGCCACCTTTAGGATATTTATTCAATCTTTTCATATGCCAAACATATCACATTTCAATATCATATCTAAGCCATATTTTATTTACACATTTTAACCCCTATTGATTGAATGCAACTCTAGTAGGGATACATGAATTAATCTCCAAACACATTGGAACATATACTTTTGATCCTCATGGTATTATTATTATATAAGAGCAGTGGCAAGATAGGGGGCTAGCAGGAGCCCCGCCCCCCTCTAAAATGAAAATATTTTATTTAAGCCTTTTATAATTTATAAAATTTTAAATTAGTAATGGTAAAACTGCACTTTGCCCCTCCCCAAAATGATAAAAATTGGTTTAATCATTTAAAAGTTATAAAGGTATAGACTATTAAAATAGTGAAATTATATTTTTACTATTGTAAAAATATACAATTTAATTTCGACCCCCCCTAAATTTTTTTTTTGGCTCTACCACTGTATAAGAGCCAACAATATGTTCTCAACTATCATGATATTATATGAGAACATTCCCACCCTTAGGGTATTATACGGAAGTCAACTAGAATGTGCATAAGCACTAAAACTTCCTCTAACACTAGCGAATTCTGCGAGATGTCAACTATACTTGAAACTCTATCCGACACTGTTAATAGAATATATCCAAGTTTTATTATTATCAATATACAAATCATTATCGTTTAGTTTATCATCATCTTAAACAATACATACCAATTCTTTCATACATTATACCTTATAACCATTCACAATATCATCAATCAAGACATTACTTTAAGTCATTAAATTAAATTAATTATTTTCATATTTTAAATAAAAAACATAAAAATTTTAAAAATATATTTTCAAAAAAATTATGGAAAAATCTCTTCGAAAATAAAAAAATAAAAGATAAAAAAGTTTAAAAAATATAAAAAAAATTCATAATTCAATGTTATCTAAACTAGATCAGATTGGCAAGTTATATTAGGAACTGGTTAGGGCATCAATTCAGCAAGAGGTAAAAAATAGTTGACTCAGAAACCCATATAGATTAGTTGACTTTAGCTAAAAAATTGGTTGAACCAATTTTGAGTAGGTTTGACCAATTGGTTCTTAAAACAATCGGTTTGATCAATTCAAAGCAAATAAATTATTAAAAAATAAAAAAATATTTTAAAAAATATAAAAAAACATATCAACTTCCAATTCAATTGATCTTTTAGTCTGGTTCAACCAATTCATATCGGTTCACGTGTCAATTAGTTTTTTACCTCTTGCCGGACCAGTACCCAAATACTCGATTGGTTCTTGATTTTATCGATCTAGTCTGACTTAGATAACATTAAATTTTGGAATATTTTATATTTTAAAAATATATTTTTTAATTTTTTTAATTTTTTTAAAATTATAATTTTTTAATTTTACGTTTTTTAAGTAAGAAATAAAAAAAAAAAGATTTACATACTTTTGAAGGGTATGGACCAAATTGACAAAACATTGTTAAAGTTGAGGGGAAGTTTAAAATTTTTAAAAACTAGAAGACCTGTGAACCAGTACAGACAGGTTGAACCGGGCTAAAACAATAGTTGAACTACCTATTTAATTTTTTATTTTTTTAAATTTTAATTTTAATAATTTATTTGCTTTGAACTGATCAGACCGGTCCTTCGAGGAATCAATTGGTTAGACCAATTTGCAATCAATTCAATTGTTAGTTTAATCGATTTTTTTAGCTTGATTCAACCCATCTGTACTGATTTGTAGGTCAACCTATTTTTATCTTTCACTGGACCAATACCCCAAACAGTTCCCAATTCAACTGGTTGGTCTGGCCCAAATTAGATAGCATTGAATTTTAGAAATTTTGTTTATACTTTAAAAAATAATTTTTAGTTTTAGTTTTTGAATTTTACAGAGTTTTTATTATTTATTTTTAAAAGACTTTTTATTTTAAATATGAATTTTTTTCTTAAATTTTTAAAATTTTTATGTACATTTAAAGGATAGGGACCAAATTAACAAAAAAATGTAAATGTTGAAGGCTAAAAAAGTTATTTTACCTTTGAAATTGTTAACTTTAATGACAAAATTAAATGAAGGGACTAATATTTTTAAATAAAAAAAGTAAAGAGACTCAATGTCTCAAAATTAAATAATAGTGACTAAAATTTAAATTTCAAAAAGAGTACAAGGACTTTTGACATATTGAAGCCTAAAATTTATATATTGTTTTCGTTTTTTTTACTAATTTCTAATATCATATGCGTTGCATATAATTTTACGGGTTTTATTTTTATTTAACTATTAAATAATGTAGTTGAAATTATTGTTACCTATAGTAAACTATAATATTAATTTGAAAAAAATAGATGAATTAACATTAATATTATAGTAAACTATAATAATTAAATAAATTTAAAATTAATATTTAAGTAATTTATTTATTTTTACACATGTTGATAATTCAAAATAAAAATAATATGATAGAAATCTTTTTCTACAAAAAAAGAGAGTGAAAAATGGTAAAAATAGATAAGAGCTACTTATCACTTAAAAGGAGAATATTTTCAATTAATTCAATTCAATTCAATTCATTTTTATTTTATTTATTTTAATATTGTATTGTCCTATAAAAATTTTACATTTAAAATTTGACTTTTTTTTTAGAATAATGTGAAATGTTTAAAAATTAAGGGTAAAATGTATAATTTTTTTTATAATTTAAAATCTATATTTATCAAACAATCTAATTGTATTCCATAATTAAATTTAAGTTGTTATGAATATTTTATTAAGTGGATGTCCATTATAATCAAGATAAAGTTTTGGTGTGCTTTAAATTTTAATAGTTATTAGAATTAGATCTCTACTTCTTCTAACTTTTTTATGCCTATAAATAGAGACTCTGATGAAGTATTGTAATCACCCATTTTGATCAATAAAGTACATTCTCTATTGCTTTCATATTTTCTTTGTTCTTTATTCTCCACATCTCTCTTTATTTTATAACACGTTATCAACACGATGATTCTCTATATTTTCAAAATCTTTCAAAGTCGTTCCACAAATCAATCTTTAGGATGTTGAAAGATTCAATCTTAGAATGGATGCTCGTGATAATAGTCAAGGTGATGACGATGATGTTAAAGATCTTCAGGTATATTTTACTATATTTTATTTATTATATCATAATTATTATAATTGAAGAATAATCATGACAACATTAATGGATAGATTTTGATTTAAAATCCACATATGTTTACGATGTTGATTATGAAATGAAAAATCAATAAAGATGTTTAGAAGTCTGTCCTACCAGATTTATTGCATTCTCTGAAGTGAATGTAAACATAAAGAAAATAAAAGATATACTCATGGACCACTTAAAGTGGGAACATAGTAATAAATAAGAGAACAATAAGAGTTCTTAAGATAATTCTTTAAAGGATAAAGATAACTTATGTTATTAATGTGATATGAAATATTATTGGCCACATATGATATTTTGTTTTTGTTAATATTCTTTGAGGAAGGATATGAGAATGTAGTAATAAATTCTATCATTATAGATAGAAAATATTTATCTTATTTGGTACTAAAACAAACAAATATTATTTCAATACTTGATAGTACAAAATTAGTCGAAAGCTCTAGAAGAGCTAATATATTAATATCGTGTGATGGTTAATCCATTCATTTTAAAAGATATTTATAATGGATCTTATATTGAGATTTTGAATGAGGAAAATATTATATTTCATATGAATCACTATTGTTATAAATATCTATTTTGAAAGGATGAAAAAGGGAGGACTGAGTTATTGATTACTCTTGTTATTAAATTGAATTGATTGTGATTATCTTTGTGATTTTCTTTTGTCATCATCCCTATTAAGGGGTTGGAAGCAAAATATTTGACTGTGAAAAACCTATTTATGAGCAATAAATTATGATAATTCTATCCAAAGCTCATTATGGTTGGATGCACCTGAAGTTACAAATTTTTTTTAGATATTTGAAGATTTTGGCATATTCCCTGAAACGAATATTGCATATAATTGTTTGGAAATTATATTTATTTTATTGACATAGTGACATTATAATATTCACATTGGTTTAGACATTTCCAGTAGTAAATGTCACAATAGCACTTATATGTGGATACAAAGTAAAAGGAATGATAGTAAAATTATTAATTTGTTACAATTTAGTACAACTGAAACACATGTTAAAGCAAACCAGAAGTTTACTGGTACAAATGCGTTTACTACTTGGCGTGACCAGTTAGACCAACTTGGATCATAAATGATGCAAAAATTAATTGAGAATTTATATAGACATTCATTAAAGAACTAGAAGGTTCTTTAATTTAAAGTATTCTTATTTGTTATTTGTTCTCAATGAAAATTGATTCTTAGAAACTTACTAGTTAAAGTTGAGATTTAATGTCTTGCATTTCTAAAATGTATATGAGCCCATTCATCCACCATGTGGATGGTTTTGATATTATATGATTTTGGTAGATGCATCTACAAAATAACCACATTTGTGTTATCAATTTGCAACCTGTCGTTTGCAAGATTGATTGTTTAAATAATTAATTTTAGATCATGCAATTAAAAAAATTTATCTTGCTAATACTGATGAGTTTACATCTCAATATTTTATTGATTGAGTTTCAAGAACTTTTGTAAAAGTTTGCATATAATGGTTTAGAGAAATTATTTATTGAACACCTCTAATTAATGTCTAAACAATTACTTATGAGAACTAAACTTCCTATTTCAACATGAGGTTATGTTGATTTATGTGTTGTACGCATCAAGCCAATAAGTTATAAATACTCCCCATTACAATTGATTTTTTATCAAGAGCTAAATATTTCTCATCTTTGAATTTTTGTATATGCGTATATGTTTCAATTGCTCCACCACAACGCACAAAGATGAGTGAATCCTCAAAGAAAGTTGGGAATATATATTAATTACAAGTTTTTTTATTTATTAGATATTTTGAATGTATTGGAGATTCAATTAGGACATGATTTGTGAGTACAATTTTGATTCGATACTTTTTCCGACATTAGGGGGAGAAAAATAATAATTTGTAATGAGCTGGGGGGAGAGTAATTTGAACCAGAAGTTCAATAAGGATAACTCATTACAAGTTAATTGTTAGATGTATTTACAAACTTAATAAGAATAAACAAATGTTATATACCATCTAATATTTGTATTTGAATCAAAGTCCCAATAGGACAATCAGTTGGAATAAAATAATAGCTTGATCGGTTTCAAATATGAAAATTCTTTTAGATGGTCATATAGTGGAGGTGGGTGCTCCAGAAGAGACCTAAGACATAACTAATAAGTAAAAATTCAGAAGAGATTCATGTACCTGAAATTGATTTTTGAAATAATAAAAATAAGAGATTTCGATAAGTTATGTCAATTCGAGAAAATGTGGAACTGATTAATAAAAGTCATCGACAATGATTTTGTATGCAATGTTATTATTGAAATAATGAAATAAAAGGAAGATCTTGAATAAATCTATTGAGAAATATAGATATGAAATAAATTGATCAAAATAGAAAGACGCAACTCAAGTACAACTAAATTCATGGAATTTTTGGACCAGTAGTCTAAATATCTAAAGGTATAAAGCCAGTGAGGGCACAAATGAAGTAGTTTTGCAAAAACAGAATAAAAGTTTGAAGTTTTTCGCTAAGTACTGGTATTTATTATGAAAAGATATAATATTCTTTTATGGTGGATGCAATAACCTTTAGACATATTATTTTTGTAATGCCCCAACTTTTTATTCCTGCTTTTGCAAAAAGTTGACACAACTGTGTATCTGCTTCAGTGGTTAAGTGTTCTGAATATGTGTGAGAGGTCCCAAGTTCAAGCCATACCTTGAGCAAAATTTGTTATTTTTGGAATTAAGCCTTACCCTTGGTGAGTGAGTTTATTTTTAATTGTTGCTATTGGATATCAGAATCGGCCTACTGGTCTAGTGGATAGGTGGAGTGTGGGTTTACTGGAGGTCTTGTGTTTGAATCTTTGTGCAAATGTGATTGCTAATATTTTTGCTCTGTTGGCTTGTAGTGTTTTGGTTGCACGAAAAGTCTAAGTAGTGGTTGATAGTGGGATTAGTGGAGAGATTTGAGGAATATGGGGAGTTATGTGAATTATCCTCACTATTTTTTCTTTTCTTCAAAATTTTGGCTCTTCTTTTCCTCTCTAACGTTCCTGTGTTTTCCTTTTACCAAACTTTTGTCTATTCCAACCATGGTGTTAATTTTCGTTCCGTTATGCGATTTTTGAAGATGTTCTTTGAAAAAATCGAGACCATTCAAAGTTGTTGTGAAATTTCGTGGTCATTGTTGTGAAGGGTACTGTTTGCTTCGAGAGTGCTTCTGCATTGAAAACGAATCAGGTGTGTACCCGAAATGTAGAAAAATGAGATTCGACGAAAGCCAAAAAATCCCCACTGTTGACGCCACACGACCGTGTGGTAGGCCGTTTGTAACGGCACAACCGTGTGATCGACGAAGGCCAGATCATATGCAAGACACGGCCATGTGATGGCCAGAGTGTGGTCATGTGAGCCACACGAGCTAGGACAAATTGGGCGTGTGGGCCACACGGGTGTGTGGTATCTGGGCCAGGCCTTGTGATCCACACGGGCAAGGCCAATCTAGGCATATGGGCCACACGGGCGTGTGGGTCCACACGGGAAAACCACATGGGGGTGTGTGCCCATTTATCTGAATTTTCTCCTATGGTTGCACGGGTCGTCCCAAACGACTGTGGGCCTATTGTAGGGTTGGTAAGTGCTAATTAAACCCCAAACTGTATGAACTGTCTATTTGATATTCTGATCTGATTAGAATTCTGATGCATGTCTAGTTGTGCTATTATCTACTATCATTAGCATGTGAGCATGTTAGATTATTTTTCTGTACATGTATATTTCTGTATTTGATGTATATTGGAGGAAGTGTTCTAAAAGGCAATTTACGCATATTATCTAGTAACATGGCTGCATTATATCTATTATGTGTCGTATTGGTACTATATGGTGTGTAGGGATGAGTGGGTGTTTTAAACCCCACATGGTGTGTAAGGATGGTCTGAGATGGTGTGTAGAGGATGGGGGTAGAATTCTGATTCTAATTTGTGTATCTGTATCTGTAATGGGCTTAGGCCCGAATCAATATCTGACCGATTCTGTTTTACTGTATGTGTGTGTATGCTTAATTCTATGGGGTTGCACACTGAGTTTACGTAAACTCACTCTTTTCTATTTGATCTGTACAGGTAATCCACAGAGTTAGGCGGATTGGTGCAACGGAGGGCTCGTCAGTGACCACTGTTACGTACTATTTCTGATTTGGTTTTACTTTAAATTTTTTTTCCTTTCTGGGTATTTTTGTAAAATGTAGACTTTTCAGACTGTTGTTTTAATTTGGATTTGATTGCGTATTATGCTTTTGATGTTGCCAAACTTGATAAAAGCTTGAATTTTACCAAACAAAGGCTTTCTAAAAATATCGAACGATTTTTCCTTAACTTAACAATTTTATAAGCTTTTGCTAAAAAGAGGTACGTCTTAAGATATTTTGACTAATTAAATAAACATTTGAAATAAATATAAGCAAATAAGAGTTAGATAATCGAAATTGTTTTCTACCAAGATAACCTCATTTTCAAAATCCATTCCATGTGATATCGCCAGATTTGGCCATAACGTCTAGGCCGAGTGTAGGGTGTTACATTTAGTGGTATCAGAACCTGGTTGTAAAACTCAGCTGTGAATTTTGGGTTCCAAAATATGTTTTAAAGAACTGGTTTTTAAATGGTGTAAAAATATTTTGATTGAGAATGTGGTAGGGGGCTCGAGTTGAGTCTTTATCTCTGGGAAGCATGCCAAACTTGGATACTAGTGGGACATTAGTGTCGCCTGCTACTGAGACTGGGTCTCAAAGTCGCTCAGTTGGGGATGACGCATTGTCCCAGGCCATGTTGAGTATTTTGGAGAGGGTCGCTAGACCTAATTCTGGATTGGGGGTCGAGGATCGGTAATTGAACAACTCCGGTCTAATGGAGCTGAGTTGTTTAGAGGTGTCACAGGAGTCGCCCCTAATGTGTTTGAGTATTGGTTGCAGGCCACTAAGAGAATTATGGATGATCTGGACTATACCTCCAAGCAGAAATTGAAGGGGGTAGTCTCATTGCTTTGTGATGAGGCTTACTAGTGGTGGTTGACGGTTAAGGAGAGCACTCATCCGGATCATCTAACTTGGGAATTCTTTAAGACTACATTTTAGAGCAAGTATGTGAGAGCTAGCTACATTGATGCTTGCAGGCGTGAGTTCTTAAACCTCACGCAAGGTGACTGATCTGTGGCCAAGTATGAGGTCGAATTCCTGAGGCTGAGTCGTTGTGCTCGAAGTATGGTGGCATTGGAATATGAGAGGTGTGTTCATTTTGAGGATGGGCTGAGAGATAATCTGAGAGTTTTGATAGCTCTGGAGCGTGAGCTTTCTGTTCTGGTGGAGAAGGCGAAGATCGCTGAAGATGTTAAGCACGCGAAGTGCCAGAATAGAGATAGGGAGAGAGGTAAGAACAAGAGGGATTCAGAGCCCTCGAGTTCTATGCAGAGGCCTAAGAAAAAGGCCAGATCTGATGGGCCAGTTAGAGTGAAGGCTCTTATAGCTTCAGCTGGGTTGCAGCCGTGTGGTAATTATGGTAGGCGTCTTTCGGGCGAGTGTTGGAGGAGGATTGGGGCCTGTTTGAGGTGTGGATCTTTAGAGCACAGTATTAGAGACTGTCCACAGTGGGCAGATCAGGCGCAAGATCTGGGTTTTGTGCAGTCTTAGAGGGCAGTTCAGCAGCCACCTAGGGGCCGTGGTCAGGCTAAGGGTGGTAATGGTATAGGTCGAGGGTAGAGAGCACCGAGTAGAGGTACTGGTCAGACAGAGGCGAGGCAGCCTGCACTGGTATATGCTGCACGACGCCAAGAGGATAGAGATGCTCCTGACATCATCACCGATACGTTCTTTATATTTGATGTACCTTACTTGGCTCTGATAGACATAGGTCTACTTATTCATACATAACTAGTACTATATCTGAAACCTTAGGAATTTTTGTTGAGAACACTAATAGTGAGGTTACCGTACTGAGCCCATTGGGGCAATCTACTTGGGTTAGTAAACTATATAGAGATGTTTCATTAGTGGTGCAAGGGATTGTTTTCCTAGCTAATTTGATGGAGCTTCTATTCGGAGAGTTCGATTTAATCTTGGGTATGGACTGGTTGGTCAAGTACAAAGTCAATCTGGATTGTGCGTCTAAGAGGGTCGTTCTGAAGACTATGGATAATGAGGAGGTGGTAATAATTGGTGAGCGTCGAGATTATCTGTCTTATGCGGTCTCCACTCTTGTGGCTGAGAAACTGGTTTGAAAAGGGTGTGAGGCATATTTGGCATACGTCAGTGTTTCTGTAACACCCTTACCCGTGTCTGACGCTGGGACAGGATACAAGGTATTACCGGACTTAAACATGTACATACATGTAAAACTGGGCCATAAAATTTCAATCATATCAGAACCATTCGATCACATGCAAAATGTTCATATGAAAAGGAGGGGGTAAGATATATAGCTTAGTATGTCCATATGAAAATAATAAGCAATTTATCAACATGATTCCATCAATTTTTACAACATGATTCCAAGGTAAAATAATCATAATTGCACTTTTACTTATGTTCAAGTTAAGCTGTTTACTCGAGTTATAGTCACTCAGTTACTTATAACTTGAGTTACGAAACTCTAAATTAAGATATGCTAATTTTTCTGAAACTAGACTCACGTATCTACTTATCATAAAATTTCCAAAATTTTTGGATTATCTAATAAGTACAATTTATTCTTTAAATTATCCCCTGTTTTGCTGGCTGACAATTCCGACCCCTCTGTACTAAAAAATAATTATCTCTTCGTACAAGATTTGGATAATGTTTTTGTTTGTTTCTTTAGAAAATATACTCATTAATTATTTTAACAATATAAATTATAACCCATAATTATAATTTTGCAATTTTTAATGATTTTTCTAATTCAAAATAGGGGATTCCAAAATCATTCTGGCCCTGTCTTACAAAAATTCAAATATCATAAAATAAAAAATTATTTTACTTTCACTATTTCTTTTATGTGAAAATAAACTCAATAAGCTTTTATTTCATATCTTATTCAACTTCTAATTCGATTTCCACCATTTTTGGTGATTTTTCAAAATCTCACAACAGCTGCTGTCCGAAACTCTTTTATTACAAATTTCAGTCTTACATAATCTTACTTACTCTATTCTATCTTACCAAAAGTTCGCTCAACTGTTGAGCACTTTGCTCATAAACTTTCACACACATATACCTGCACTTATTCATCACATAGTCATATTCAATTACACTAGTCATTACATGATCACATGTATTTTCACTTAGTTAATTTCCCGTTAAACTCTTCAGAATAATAACAGATACACGGTGGCCTACACATATTACAACCCTTGTAACTGAAGCTATTTGGTGCACATAGTAGCCTGCACTTAGTACTACATCTGTGACCAAAACTGTCTCTTACACATAGTGGCTTGCACTTAGTATCACACATGGGATCAAAGCTATCGGGTACGCATAGTAGCCTGTACTTAGTACTACACATGCGACCTAACCATCTGGTACACGTAGTAACCTACACTTAGGGCTAGTTTGGCAATGCTTTTGAAAAGTGCTTTTTAAAAGTGCTGTGGGAAAGTGCTTTTGAGAAGTACTTTTGAAAAGTTTGGTTTAAAATTTGAGTGTTTGGCATTGCTGTCAAAAAGTGCTTTTGAGAAATAAAATGTCAATTTTAGACATGTTATTATCAAGTAACAAATATGTATTTAAATAATATTTAAATTAGTTAATATTATTATATTTTAGTAAGAATATAAAAAAAATTATTATAACTTCTTGTTAATATTTTAATATATAAAATATAAATTTTAAATATTTTTAAGCAATATATATTAATTATTTATAAAATTTAATTAGAATATATAAACTATATTTTAAATATTTAAATATACTATTAAATATTTGTTATTAGTATTTTAAAAAAATATTTTTTATTTTTAATTAATGATTTTGACACATTTGTAATTAAGTACCAAGAAAAAAAGAGAGGAAGTACTATATTATTGGAGGGGTAAAAAAGTAATTAAGCACTAAAAGTGCTTTTGGGAGAGGAAAAGCTAAAAATTTTAGCTTCTCCTTTTCAGAAGTGTTTTTGAAAAGCACTTCTGAAAAGGTAAAAAATTCAGCCAAAAGCAGCTTGTTCTGCACAGCTTTTCTTCCAGAAGTGCTTTTGGAGCCAGAAGTGCTTTTGAAAAGCAATGCAGAACTGGCCCTTAGTACCATACACATGACCTAAAACCATCTTAAAAACATAGTAGCCTGCACATAGTACTACAAATGTGTTCTCACAATGGATCATTCGTATCTTTTCTATTCTGAAGGTCAAATCGGGAAATTCCTCACTTTTCAACATTTTACCAATTCATCCATGATCAACTTCAATTCATAATTTACATCAAGTGATCATTCGTTATACAACCACATCTCATATAATAACAAAATATTATAACATAAGTAAAAACGATATATTATTTACATACAAACTTACTCATTTCAAAGAAATATCATGTTCCATCAAATTTCCATTATATTCAATCATCCTATCACATGTTATCGACATTTGAGCTTTCAATTACTTCATGGGTACATCACGTTCCCATACACAATATTATTAACATATAAATCAATACAACCATAGAAAAATAGATTTCAAGTGTAACAACCATAACATGAATATCATGCTTATTTAATCACATGAACTTACCTTAAATGAAATTACGACAAACTATTCCACTAAATCATTTTCATAACTATAGCAGCCCACAATTTCCACTAAATCACACTTTTATGATAAATTTTATAATTTTTACAATTTAGTCCTTTTTAGCGTTTTCACCAAAAACTACTTAGTAAAAATCGTTTCTCCAACCATAAACATGCATAATATACCATTAAACATCAAAATGCACAAATTTATAACATGGTTCAAGCCCTACACCTTCATCATAACTCAAATAAATGGTAGAAATAGGTAGATCTTGTTACGAGGATTTTAAAAACGTAAAAATCATTAAAAATGGGGCTAGAACGGACTACAATTGAGCTTGAAAGCTTGAAAAACCCTAGCTATGTCTTCTCCATGCAAGTTTCAGCCATGGGGTTGAAGATGGACAAAAATTAGCTTTTAATTTTATTTTTAATTCATTTTAATTACTAAATGACCAAAATGCCCAAAATATTCTATTTCACCCATTTCATGTCTATTTTTGTCCAACAAATTAACCAATGGTCTAATTACCATTTAAGGACCTCCAATTTAAAATTTCATAACAATTGGACACCTCTAGCATGTAGAACTCAACTTTTACACTTTTTACTATTTAGTCCTTTTGACTAAATTGAGTGCCCAAACGTCAAAATTTTCGGACGAAATTTTCACAAAAGAATTCCATGGAATTGTAGACCATAAAAATATAATAAAATGAATTTTCTTATGTCAAACTCGTGGTCTTGAAACCACTATTCTGACTAGGTCCTAATTCGGGATGTTACAACTCTCCCCCCTTTAGGGATTTTCGTCCCCAAAAATCTTACTAGAAGAGTGGTTTAGTTCCTCATAAACTCTACTATCTCATAAACATTACTAAAGAACTTTTACTTTAGCCTTCATTAAAAACTAGGGTCTTATTTAGCTTCTCAATAACTCATAATATAGAATCTGGATATCAATCCAGTTAACCAGGACTAGCATTCCAAGAATCTGACTATCTCAGAGATACATGATTCCATTAACCCATTAGGCAGAAATTTAACATATACTGAAATGATTTGCAGATTTCATCAAACACTTAATACAAGCCACATAACATCTTTCCTTTTTAAAGACAGGAATAATCCGTATATGAAATCCATAGTAACTCTATCTTAGAGATCATACCATAACTGTCTTATCATCTTTTAACGATTCAAGTCAGCTACACTATCGCAAACTTAAATCTATCTATAACATATGATACGTTGAGCTGTCACACTACCTTTCTTGTCTTAAAACACATCACTGAAAATCAAAAAGTCTTTGCTCAATGCAGACTAAACCAGTTCAAAGGCTTCGGTTAACAATGTCCTCGTCTACTCAAAATTTTTACTAATTAACCTGTAATAGACCATTAAATTTTCACAAAATGAAAATTTTATCAATCATAGTAGCTTTAAATCGTATCAAAGACTTTTAAGATACATACACTTTCCATTTAGACTATCTGCCTTTTACCCGAAAAAGATAAAATCTTATTCTCAAGCTTGAGAAAAACTATTCAGACATAATTGTTTCATTAAATCTTTCAAACAATAACCCATACAGACTGAACAACGATTCAGAGGCATAATCATAATTGACATAGTCATCATAGGCCCAAGAATACACTTTAGATACGAGTCATGATTAATAATTTTCGAAATAAAGATGACAAGAAGACCAAAATAAAGAAATCCAAGATAGAAAAATGTAAGAATCATAACACCATGTATATTTCTTATAAAATTCCAATGAATGGATTGTAATAGAAGACCAAAGAGAAATAGAGCAATGCTGATTAAAAACCAATTAGGTTATCAATACTTTCGTCTATACATCATGATTAGAAAATATTCCTATATAACAAGAATTTTACCAGAAGAGTAACAACCATAGGAATATTCCTGAGAACAATTAAACATATAGAATACCTCAAAAGAGACTGTCCAAAATCTGTTCAGCCATAACTGTCACACTCAATATCTTACCTTTCAAATATTATTCCTTTAACTATTTCTATCATCACTAATCCCGTACTATTTCTTTCACTGAAGAAAATAAGTTCAGAAGGAATTCCGATTACTACATTTTTTCAACGTCGTGTCTGAACATGTAACACACCAAACCCGGCCCAGACGTTATGACCGAATCTGGCATGTTTCATTGAAGTGTTTTAGCGAAAACCATGTTTTCATTGAAAACCCTTCTTAAAAGAAAACTTAATTAACTAAAAAACACACACCTTTCAGTTGCGGAAGCCTTGTTTAAAACATTTGATTAAAGAAAACTTATCATTTTAAAATTTAGTTGCGGAAGCATAGAAAAACATACTATAGTTTAAGAAACCCATGTTCAACTTCTCGTAATTACAATGGAAATAATAATAATAATTCAAGTAATAATAACATAATGAAAACCTTAGTACAATCTAATCTAAAACATACTTAAATAAATAAAAACTCATATGCTTAAAAAAAACAAGTCCAAATTATCTTGCTAGTTGGCCACCCTGAGTCCCTCCAAACATCGAACCTCCTACTGAGCATCAGCTGAAAATAAAATAAAAGAGGGGGGTGAGTTTTTGCAAACTTAGTGTGTACAACCCTCTATAACACCCCAAACCCGACCTAAACGTTATGACCGGATCCGACGTACCACATCGGAACGTTAAAAACATTTTTCTATTCTTAGTCCAGAAAATCGTACTTAGTGTTCAAAAGATGATTTCATTATAGGTGAAAGTGAATAGAAGCTGTGCACCAGGTAGGAAACCGAAAAAGAGGAGGTGAGTCTATCGGACTGCTTAAGTACCAAGCTCCCTTCGGATCCAATCCTAGACATGCACACCACCACCTTAACTTAGTGTATGTTCTTAGGAAACCAGTTCATTTAAGTCTAGTTTAAGAAACGGTGATTAACTTTTGAAAGTGTTTTCGTTGCGGAAGTTTTGCTTTGTTGTCGTTGTATTTTAAAATCAATTACTGTTTTTGAAAATGCGCCCTAAGACTAATCAGTTTCAGTGATTAAGATAATATTATACCTATTCTAGTAAATCATATTGAAAACAATTAAAAATCATTAAAGCGACCTTATTACAATTTAAAACCCAAATCATAAAAGTAAATAAAAAGATGTCCAATTCACCAGAAGAAAACCAAATTTGCGGAACGCCTAGAAGGTAGTTGATGCTCAGCTTTCACTTGCTGGCATGTCAAACATTTCCCTACAGCCTCCGTTACTTCCCGCTTAAGCCCAGGCCACCAATACAATTTTCGCAAGTCGTGATACAACTTATTCCCTCCAGGATGCATGGCACAAAGTCCCCCATGAGCTTCTTTCAATATTGACTGCCTCAAGACAGAGTCCTTTGAAACACAAATTCTCCCTTGGAAACACAAAACTCCTTCACTATTCAACCCAAACTCAAAAGTTTCCCCTTCCTTAACCTGCTGGAAACGAGCAACCAAAGACTCATCTCTTAACTGCTTCTCCTTGTCGATCCACCGGGTTGGCCTTGCTTGCAACTCAGCCAACAGACTACCATCATCATACAGACTCAGACGAGCAAACATTGCTCTCAGATCAGATATAGCTCTTCGAGTTAGAGCATCGGCTACCACGTTAGCCTTGCCTGGGTGGTACTCAATCATACAATCATAATCTTTAAGCAACTCTATCCGTCTCCTTTGCCTAAGGTTCAGCTCCTTCTGAGTCAGCAAGTACTTGAGACTCTTATGATAGGTGTATATAATACACCTCTCTCCGAACAAGTTGTGTCTCTAAATCTTAAGCGCAAAGATTATTGCTGCCAATTCCAAATCATGAGTAGGATAGTTTCCTTCGTGAGGCTTAAGCTGTCGTGATGCATAAGCAACCACCTTACCCACTTCCATCAACACGCAGCCCAAACCCATATGTGATGCGTCACTGTACACGGTAAAATCCTTCCCAGACTCCGGCTGAATCAACACAGGTGCTTCAGTCAGAACTTTCTTCAACTTCTCAAAAGCTTCCTGCTGCTTCTCTGTCCAAACAAACGGTATTCCTTTCCTTATGAGTTTTGTCAAAGGTGCTGCCATCACAGAAAATCCTTCCACAAACCTCCTGTAATATCCAGCCAACCCTAGGAAACTCTGAATTTCTGACACCGACCTAGGTGGCATCCATTCCAAAATTGCTTCAACCTTTCGAGGGTCCACCTTAATCCCCTCAGCTGAGACAACATGTCCTAGGAAGGTTACCTTCTTCAACCAGAATTCACATTTGCTGAATTTCGCATATAGTTCCTTCTCCATTAACACTTGCAACACTATGCGGAGATGCTCATCATGTTTTACTTCAGTTTCAGAATATACCAGAATATCGTCAATAAAGACGACTACAAACCGATCCAAAAATGGTTGGAATACACGATTCATCAGATCCATAAACGCTACAGGAGCGTTTGTTAGTCTAAATGGCATCACCAGAAACTCGTAATGACCATACCGAGTTCTGAATGCCGTCTTATGGATATCTGCCTCTTTGTCCCTTAACTGATGATATCCAGATCGAAGGTCGATCTCGGAAAATACAGAAGCTTCTCTAAGTTGGTCGAACAGATCGTCAATCCTTGGAAGTGGATACTTATTCTTAATCGTTAGTTTGTTCAACTGCCGATAATCAATACACATCCGCATCGTCCCATCCCTCTTTTTTACGAATAGCATGGGTGCTCCCCACGGAGACACACTTGGCCTAATAAAACCCTTATCCAACAACTGTTGAGTTTGTGCTTTTAACTCCACCAACTCCTTTGTTGTCATCCTATACGGTGCGATGGACACTGGTGCCGTTCCAGGCCGCAAGTCGATTCCAAACTCGACTTCTCGGTTTGGAGGCATCCCGAAAGCTCCTTCGAAAAAATATCTTGGAACTCCTTAACGATTCTAACCTTATCCACTGTCAGTCCCTCATCTTCTGCCTGACTTACAAATGCCAAATAGGCCTCATAACCTTTACGAATCCATTTTTCGGCTCTTAATGCTGACACCACATTGGACAAATAATCCCTTCGCTCACCTATCACCATAACCTCTTCCCCCTTCGTGGTTCTTAACACCATTCGTTTAGCAGCACAATCCAGAGTCGCCCTGTGCTTAACAAGCCAGTCCATTCCCAGAATAAGGTCGAATTCTCCGAACGGTAACTCCATCAAGTCTCTAGAGAAGATATTACCTTGGGTTTTTAAAGACAATCTCTATACAGTTTGTCTACCTTAACCGAGTGACCCAAAGGACTTAGTACAATTGCCCCACTCACTATCTCTGCAGAGTGCACACCCAACGACCTAGATATGGCACATGCAACATTGGAATGAGTAGATCCAATATCTGCCAAAGCAGTATACGGCATGCTAGAAACCAAGAATGTACCAGTTATGACGTCAGGTGCATCACCCTCCTCTCGACGACGAGCTGCATACACCAACGCTGGCTGTCGAGCCTCAGCATTTTTCGCACCCCTGACAAGTGCTCATTGACTTCGACCATTACCATTTTTGCCCCTACCTTGTCCACGTCCTCTCGGTGGTTGTGGTCCACCTCTCACTGGTTGAGCAACCCTCTACTCAGCAACTTGTACCTGATCTGTTTTCTGGGGACAGTCTTTGACTCTATGCTCCATAGATCCGCATCGAAAACAGGCACCGGAATGTTTCCTACACTCGCCCAGATGTACCTTACCACAGTCTCCACAGATTGGTGGTCTAACGACGCTCATCGAAACTGTCCGCATTGGCTCCTCCACTCTTGCTCTCTTGACATTCCTACTTGCACCACCCGAAGGTCCTGAATCCTTCCGGAAACGAATCCTTCCGGAAATGTTTCCGATCCTTCTCACGATTCTGCTTTTTAGCACGCTTCACTTCCTCAGCTATCTTAGCTTTCTCCACCAAGACCGCAAAGTCACGCTCCCTCTGCGGAGCAATCAACACCCTGAGTTCATCTCTAAGACCATCCTTGAAGCGCACACTACGCTCATATTCCGTAGCGACTATTCCCACGGCATACCGGCTCAACCTCAAAAACTCAGCCTCGTATTCAGCAACCATTTTACCTCCTTGCACCAGATTCAAGAATTCCTTCCTATAGGCGTCCACATAACTCGCTCCAACATATTTCCTTTTGAAGACTACCTTAAACAGCTTCTAGGTTACCCTGTCAGCTGGGGTCCCATCTCTCACAGTGAGCCACCACTAATAAGCCTCGTCTCGTAGCAATGATACGGCTCCCTTCAGCTTCTGCTCCACAGAGCAGTCCAAGTCATCCATAATCCGTTCCGTGACCTCCAACCAATATTCTGCCACATTCGGGGCTACACCAGATACACCCCTAATGATCTCCGCTCTGTTAGCCCGGAGTCGCTCAGTAATAGATCCTTGAAATCCGTTACTCGAACTTGTCCCAGTAACCCTTTCTAGAACACGATGCATTGCCTGAGACAAGGCGTCATCCCCGGCACCACGATCATGAGACACCACTTCCGTTGCTGGTGGTACCGGTGCTTCTGCCGTCGACATATGCCCTAAGGACACAGTTCCTGCTCGAGCACTACCTCGGCCACGTCCACAGCCTCTTCCACGAGCTGCTCTCGTACTTAAATCATATTATCTGATTACGAATTTTATGCACCAATCAAATATTCCAGTGTTTATTACAGATGTTTTATGAACAGATAGTAATTCAGAGTTTGTTTTCCGCAGAATCAAAATCTAGCTACAGTCTCAGTCTATTACCAAAATTCCTATAGTCTTAGTACCATCCCACTAGATTATCATAATAGGGTTTAAATACAGATAGATAATTCGGAAAAAGTATCTCAGAAAAGTTCAGAATAATACTTACAGACTTGGGCCAGAGATTCGGGTGCCACCTTTTTAGGGATCCAATAATTGAAAAACTGAGTTTCGTAATTTTTGTAAAAATTTCATTTTCGAAAATCTTTGTTTTTATAAACCCATTTTATAGCCGAGTTGTTGCAACTTAACTCTGATACCACTAAATGTAACACCCCAAACCGGCCTAAACGTTATGACCGGATCTGACGTGCCACATCGAAACGTTAAAAACATTTTTCTATTCTTAGTCCAGAAAATCGTACTTAGTGTTCAAAAGATGATTTCATTATAGGTTAAAGTGAATGGAAGCTGTGCACCAGGTAGAAAACCAGAAAAGAGGAGGTGAGTCCATCAGACTACTTAAGTACCAAGCTCCCTTCGGATCCAATTCTAGACATGCACACCACCATTGCCACACCTTAACTTAGTGTATGTTCTTAGGAAACCAGTTCATTTAAGTGCAGTTTAAGAAAAGGTGATTAACTTTTGAAAGCATTTTCGTTGCGGAAGTTTTGCGTTGTTGTCGTGGTATTTTAAAAATCAATTACTATTTTTGAAAACGCGCCCTAAGACTAATCAGTTTCAGTGATTAAGATAATATTATACCTATTCTAGTAAATCATATTGAAAACAATTAAAAATCATTAAAGTGGCCTTATTACAACTTAAAACCCAAATCATAAAAGTAAATAAAAAGATGTCCAATTCACCAGAAGAAAACCAAATTTGTGAAACGCGTGGCCACTTCGAATCTCTCACAGCTCCAAGCCCACTATGGTTGGGGATTACCTGTGTGGATGAAAATAAAGGGTGAGTTTGGGAAACTTAGTGTGTAAAATAACCCAACCATAGTCTAAACCAGTTCAACCCACAGAAACAGATCAAATTGGCCTTAGCCCAGAACAGATTTCAGAATGAAGCCCATATGCCCATAACAGAATAGAACAGAAATTACATGTTTATGCAAAAACCCAACCGTATACACCCCCATACCATCCTTACACCATGTGGAGAGACTACTCGACCCACCCAACCGCTACACGCCACAGAATTTACAGCATGGCTGCTAGAACAGTTAGTGTGACAGAGTCACCATAAACAAATATTTGTGGACAGAGCCACCAGAACAGATATTTGTGGCATAGCCACCAGGACGCTTCCCCCATAAATATAACCCATGTCCCCATGCAACAGATATACAAATCATGGCATACATCATACAGAATCAGATCATCATGCTTTTCAGTCAAATTAACCCTAGGGGTATAATGGTCATTTTGTACCTCGGGGGTATAACGGTAATTTTCATACCTAAGGGTATTCTAGTAATTTATCTGTTTTAGGGTTTTCATGCATATTTTCACCATTTACGTACTAACAGGAACACTTACCGAGTGTTCTTACCGAATTGGGCCCGTTGGCCCATTATCCCAATTTTGGCCCATTAAGCCCAAAAATATTGAAAGGCACAAAAATCATGCACTTTCCAGTCTAAACACTATAGTTTACCAAATAGATTAATCGATCAACCTCACGAGCATTCGCACACTCGTAAGTCCACAAAATACTAATTTTTCGGCATTTTGGCTTTTCAGCTTTTATCGATCTAGTCTATGAAAGGGTGTCAGTTACACACCTGTTTTGTAGTGGTTCGACGGTGAGTTCCACACACGAGTTGCCTACAATTGGATTACCAACACGTCAATCTAAATATCGAAAACAAACTATAGACCTATCCCCCTACCATATTCGGCCAACCAAGCCTCAAACCTTAGAGTTCTTACCTTTTTCCGAAACTAGCGACTAGGTTTAGATCCAGTCATTCCACTTGTCCAGGCCTTCGATCAGCAGGCTCTAGATCACACTAACATTATAATAAAACAATTGTCACAACCCTTAGAGCCATAGGGCGCAATCGACAGCCTCCCTAAGCCTTTAGGGGTTTCGACTTTTCTAAAACCCGAAATAAAGAATAGATTCAAAAACTTACCACCGGTTCCTTTAGTCAACGATTCCACTTTAGTTCCTATACGATTCTGATGCAGATCTAAACCCTTAAATGTTCGCAAAAGTCAAATCTTTAAAGGTCTAAAGATTCGGCTATGCCCCTAAGACTATGGGGTTTTCGGCTTTTTTAAATAGTAAAGAGAAAGATGAAATATGAGGGTTTTGCGGTGGTTTTGTTGACAAGACTTTGGGGTTCAGAGGATGAGAGAATCGACCAAAAAGATGGAGAAGAATTAGAGGGTTTAGCTAGGAGAAATTGGCACAGAAGAAAAATTGGCTTTCGAGATTTCGGCTTTTATGGCAATCGACTATAAGGCTTAGGAGCAAATGGTAAGGAAGTGGAGTTGAGTAGAATGGTAGGAAGGGTTCGGCTATAGAAGAAGAAGCAAAGAAGAAGAAAAGAGAATAGGAGATGAGAAGAGAAAAGAAAAAGAGAAGAGAATGGTCAGAACCCAAATGCCAAATTTTCCCCCCACCTACTAGCCGAATTTTGCCCTCTACAGAAACCCTTGGCTGGCCAACTCTTGCTCCTCAAGAGTCCACCATTCGGCCAATACTACACTCCCTAATTAGCTCCTAAATCTTCTCCCTTATCCACTCCTTACTCGATCTCCTGAACAGCTTAAACTCTTCCTAACAGAGTTCTACCTGAGTTCCATCACATCCCCTTTCTGAACATAAAAATTAATACTAATATTTGCTCACCTTGTGACTTGAATCTTAGCTCTTCCATGCCATCCACACGCCACCTTTTTAGCACCCTAGTGGTGTCACATGCCACTTTTCCACCTGCCTTCTTGTGGCTTATTTCACCCCTTAAATCTTAAAAGTCCAACTTACCAGAACCCCTTTTTCCCTAAGAATTAAAATTAGTTAAAACTTCCGGATTTCATCTCAAACTTGGGCTTCTAGAGGCCCACTAACATACTTAGACCTACGCCTAGCAGTTAAAACACAGAAATTCAAAAATTCACCAAAATTCACAGAAGTCCCGAAAATTAGGGTGTTACAACTCTACCCTCCTTAAAGAAATTTCGTCCTCGAAATTTACTTAATCCAAACAGATGAGGGTATTGTTGACGCATCGCCTCTTCTGTCTCCCAAGTTTCTTCCTCTCTGCCGTGATTACGCCAAAGCACTTTCACTAAAGGAACAGATTTCCTTCCCAACACCTTGACGTCTCGGTCCAATATCTGCACAAGCTCTTCCTCGAAAGTCAAATCAGATTGCACCTCGATCTCTGCAACCGGCACGACATGAGTAGGGTCAGAACGATAACGCCTTAACATGAAGGCGTGAAAAACATTGTGAATCCTGTCTAACTCTGGAGGTAATTCTAATTGATATGCCACTGGTCCTACCCGCTTCAAAACCTGATAAGGCCCAATGAATCGCGGACTCAACTTGCCTTTCTTACCAAACCTTAATATCTTCTTCCAAGGAGAAACCTTTAAGAAGACCATATAACCTACTGAGTACTCAATCTCCTTGCGCTTCAAATCTGCATATGACTTTTTCCTATCTGCAACTTCTTTTAACCGATCTCTGATTACTCTGACCTTATCCTTAGTGTCAGCTACCAACTCGAGTCCAAGAACTTGTCGCTCTCCCAGTTCGATCCAACAACTAGGGGTACAACACCTTCGCCCATACAGCGCTTCATACGGTGCCATTCGAATACTCACTTGATAACTGTTGTTGTACGCAAACTCCGCCAACGGTAAGTAGTCCTCCCAACTACCTCGAAAGTCAATAACGTATCCCCTCAACATGTCCTACAGAATCCGAATAACCATTTCCGACTGACCATCAGTCTGGGGATGGAAGGCCGTACTAAAATTCAATCGTGTCCCCAACGCCTCATGCAACATTTGCCAAAATCGAGATATAAATCTGGGATCCCAGTCAGAAATAATTGAAATTGGGACACCATTAAGTCGCACGATCTCTGCCACATACAACTTGGCTAACCTTTGAAGTGAAAAATCGGTACGGACAGGTATGAAATGAGCCGATTTGGTCAACCTATCCACGATCACCCAAACCGAGTCTTTCTTTGTTGGTGTCAAAGGTAACCCACTCACAAAGTCCATGGTTACCCTCTCCCACTTCCAAAATGGTATCTTCACTGACTACAAAAGCCCAGAAGGTAGTTGATGCTCAGCTTTCACTTGCTGGCATGTCAAACATTTCCCCACAGCCTCCGTTACTTCCCGCTTAAGCCCAGGCCACCAATACAATTTTCGCAAGTCGTGATACAACTTATTCCCTCCAGGATGCATGGCACAAAGTCCCCCATGAGCTTCTTTCAATATTGATTGCCTCAAGTCAGAGTCCTTTGAAACATAAATTCTCCCTCGAAAACACAAAACTCCTTCACTATTCAACCCAAACTCAGAAGTTTCCCCTTCCTTAACCTGCTAGAAATGAGCAACCAAAGACTCATCTCTCAACTACTTCTCCTTAATCTGATCCACCCAGGTTGGCCTTACTTGCAACTCAGCCAACAGACTACCATCATCATACAGACTTAGACGAGCAAACATTGCTCTCAGATCAGATACAACTCTTCAACTTAGAGCATCGGCTACCACGTTAGCCTTGCCTGGGTGGTACTCAATCATACAATCATATTCTTTAAGCAACTCTATCCATCTCCTTTGCCTAAGGTTCAGCAACTTTTGAGTCAGCAAGTACTTGAGACTCTTATGATCGGTGTATATAATACACCTCTCTCCGAACAAGTAGTGTCTCTAAATCTTGAGTGCAAAGATTATTGCTGCCAATTCCAAATCATGAGTAGGATAGTTTCCTTCGTGAGGCTTAAGCTGTCGTGATGCATAAGCAACCACCTTACCCTCTTGCATCAACACGCAGCCCAAACCCACATGTGATGCGTCACTGTACACGGTAAAATCCTTCCCAGACTCCGGCTAAATCAACACAGGTGCTTCAGTCAGAACTTTCTTCAACTTCTCAAAAGCTTCCTGCTGCTTCTCTGTCCAAACAAACGGTATTCCTTTCCTTATGAGTTTTGTCAAAGGTGCTGCCATCACAGAAAATCCTTCCACAAACCTTCTGTAATATCCAGCCAACCCTAGGAAACTCTGAATTTCTGACACCGACCTAGGTGGCTTCCATTCCAAAATTGCTTCAATATTTTGAGGGTCCATCTTAATCCCCTCAGCTGAGACAACATGTCCTAGGAAGGTTACCTCCTTCAACCAGAATTCACATTTGCTGAATTTCGCATATAGTTCATTCTCCCTTAACACTTGCAACACTATGCGGAGATGCTCAACATGTTTTACTTCAGTTTCAGAATATACCAGAATATCGTCAATAAAGACGACTACAAACCGATCCAAAAATGGTTGGAATACACGATTCATCAGATCCATAAACGCTGCAGGAGCGTTTGTCAGTCCAAATGGCATCACCAGAAACTCGTAATGACCATACTGAGTTCTGAATACCGTCTTATGGATATCTGCCTCTTTGTCCTTTAACTGATGATATCCAGATCGAAGGTCGATCTTGGAAAATACAGAAGCTCCTCTAAGTTGGTCGAACAGATCGTCAATCCTTGGCAGTGGATACTTATTCTTAATCGTCCGTTTGTTCAACTGCCGATAATCAATACACCTCCGCATCGTCCAATCCTTCTTTTTTACGAATAGCACTGGTGCTTCCCACAGAGACACACTTGGCCTAATAAAACCCTTATCCAACAACTCTTGAATTTGTGCTCTTAACTCCACCAACTTCTTTGGTGACATCCTATACGCTGCGATGGAAACTGGTGCCGGAGGCAGCAAGTTGATTCCAAACTCGACTTCTCGGTTTGGAGGCAGTCCCGGAAGCTTATTCGAAAAAACATCTTGGAACTCCTTAACAGTTCTAACCTTATCCACTGTTAGTCCCTCATCTTCTGCCTGACTTACAAATGCCAAATAGGCCTCATAACCTTTACGAATCCATTTTTCGGCTCTTAATGCCGACACCACATTGGACAAATAATCCCTTCGCTCACCTATCACCATAACCTCTTCCCCCTTCGTGGTCCTTAACACCATTCATTTAGCAGCACAATCCAGAGTCGCCCTGTGCTTAACAAGCCAGTCCATTTCCAGAATGAGGTCGAATTCTCCGAATGTTAACTCCATCAAGTCTCCAGAGAAGATATTACCTTGGGTTTCTAAAGACACATCTCTATATAGTTTGTCTACCTTAACCGAGTGACCCAAATGACTTAGTACAATTACCCCACTCACTATCTCCTCAGACTGCGCACCCAACAACCCAGATATGGCACATGCAACATAGGAATGAGCAGATCCAATATCTACCAAAGCAGTATACGGCATGCTAGAAACCAAGAATGTACTAGTTATGACGTCAGGTGCATCACCCTCCTCTCGACGACGAGCTGCATACACCAATGCTGGCTGTCGAGCCTCAGCATTTCTAGCACCCCTGCCAGGTGCTCCTTGACCTCAACCTTTACCATTTCTGCCCCTACCTTGTCCACGTCCTCTCGGTGGTTGTGGTCCACCTCTCACTGGTTGAGCAACCCTCTACTCAGCAACTTGTACCTGATCTGTTTTCTGAGGATAGTCTTTGACTCTATGCTCCATAGATCCGCATCGGAAACAGGCACCGGAACGTTTCCTACACTCGCCCAGATATACCTTACCACAGTCTTCACAGATTGGTGGTCTAACCACGTTCATCGGAACTGCCTGTATTGGCTCCTCCACTCTTGCTCTCTTGACATTCCTACTTGCACCATCCGAAGGTCCTGAATCCTTTCGGAAACGGTTTCGATCCTTCTCAAGATTCTGCTTTTTAGCACGCTTCACTTCTTCAGCTATCTTAGCTTTCTCCACCAAGACCGCAAAGTCACGCTCCCTTTGTGGAGCAATCAACACCCTAAGTTCATCTCTAAGACCATCCTCGAAGCGCACACTACGCTCATATTCCGTAGCGACTATTCCCACGGCATACCGGCTCAACCTCAAAAACTCAGCCTCGTATTCAGCAACTGTTTTACCTTCTTACACCAGATTCAAGAATTCCTTCCTACGGGCGTCCACATAACTCGCCCCAACATATTTCCCTTTGAAGACTGCCTTAAACAGCTCCTAGGATACCCTGTCAGCTGGGGTCTCATCTCTCACAGTGAGCCACCACTGATAAGCCTCGTCTCGTAGCAACGATACGGCTCCCTTCAGCTTCTACTCCACAGAGCAGTCCAAGTCATCCATAATCCATTCTGTGGCCTCCAACCAATATTCTGCCACATTCGGGGCTACACCAGATACACCCCTAATGATCTCCGCTCCGTTAGCCCGGAGTCGCTCAGAAATAGATCCTTGAAATCCGTTACTCGAACTTGTCTCGGCAACCCTTTCTAGAACACGAAGCATTGCTTGGGACAAGGCGTCATCCCTGACACCACGATCATGAGACACCACTTCCGTTGCTAGTGGTACCAGTGCTTCTGTCGTCGGCATATGCCCTAAGGACACAGTTCCTGCTCAAGCACTACCTCAGCCACGTCCACGGCCTCTTCCACAAGCTGCTCTCGTACTTATATCGTATTATCTGATTACGAATTTTATGCATCAATCAAATATTCTAGTGTTTATTACATATGTTTTGTGAACAGACAGTAATTCAGAGTTTGTTTTCCGCAGAATCGAAATCTAGCTACAGTCTCAGTCTATTACCAAAATTCCTATAGTCTCAATACCATCCCACTAGATTATCATAATAGGGTTTAAATACAGACATATAATTCGAAAAAAGTATCTCAGAAAAGTTCAGAATAATACTTACAGACTTGGGCCAGAGATTCGGGTGCCACCTTTTTAAGGATCCAAAAACTGAAAAACTGAGTTTCGTAATTTTTGTAAAAATTTCACTTTCGAAAATCTTTGTTTTTATAAACCCATTCCATAGCCGAGTTGTTGCAACTTAGCTCTGATACCACTAAATGTAACACCCCAAACCCGGCCTAAACGTTATGACCGGATCCGACGTGCCACATCGGAACGTTAAAAACATTTTTCTATTCTTAGTCCAAAAAATCGTACTTAGTGTTCAAAAGATGATTTCATTATAGGCTAAAGTGAATGGAAGCTGTGCACCAGGTAGGAAACTAGAAAAGAGGAGGTGAGTCCATCGGACTGCTTAAGTACCAAGCTCCCTTCGGATCCAATCCTAGACATGCACACCACCATTGCCACACCTTAACTTAGTGTATGTTCTTAAGAAACCAGTTCATTTAAGTCTAGTTTAAGAAAAGGTGATTAACTTTTGAAAGCATTTTCTTTGCGGAAGTTTTGCGTTGTTGTCGTGGTATTTTAAAAATCAATTACTGTTTTTGAAAACGCGCCCTAAGACTAATCAATTTCAGTGATTAAGATAATATTATACCTATTCTAGTAAATCATATTGAAAATAATTAAAAATCATTAAAGCGGCCTTATTACAACTTAAAACCCAAATCATAAAAGTAAACAATTCACCAGAAGAAAACCAAATTTATGGAACACGTGGCCACTTCGAATCCCTCACAGCTCCAAGCCCACTATGGTTGGGGATTACTTGTGTGGATGAAAATAAAGGGTGAGTTTGGGAAATTTAGTGTGTAAAATAACCCAACCATAGTCTAAACCAGTTCAACCCACAGAAACAGATCAAATTGGCCTTAGCCCAGAACAGATTTCAGAATGAAGCCCATAGGCCCATAACAGAACAGAACAGAAATTACATGTTTATGCAGAAACCCAACCATATCCAACCGTATACACCCCCGTACAATCCTTACACCATGTTGGGATACTACTCGACCCACCCAACCGCTACACGCCACAGAATTTGCAACATGGCTGCCAGAACAGTTAGTGTGACAGAGTCACCAGATACAGATATTTGTGGACAGAGCCACCAGAACAGATATTTGTGGCATAGCCACCAGGACGCTTCCCCCATAAATATAACCCATGTCCCCATGCAACAGATATACAAATCATGGCATACATCATACAGAATCAGCTCATCATGTTTTTCAGTCAAATTAACCCCAGGGGTATAATGGTCATTTTACACCTCGGGGGTATAACGGTAATTTTCATACTTAAGGGTATTCTAGTAATTTATCTATTTTAAGGTTTTCATGTATATTTTCACCATTTACGTACTAACAGGAATACTTACCGAGTGTTCTTACCGAATTGGGCCCGTTGGCCCATTATCCCAATTTTGGCCCATTAAGCCCAAAAATATTGAAAGGCACAAAAATTATGCACTTTGCAGTCTAGACACTGTAGTTTACCAAATACATTAATCAATCTACCTCACGAGCATTCGCACACCGTAAGTCTACAAAATACCGATTTTTTGGCATTTTGGCTTTTCGGCTTTTGTCGATCTAGTCTATGAAAGGGTGTCAGTTACACACCTTATTTGTAGTGGTTCGACGATGAGTTCCACACACGAGTTGCCTACAATTGGATTACCAACACGTCAATCTAAATATCAAAAACAAACTATAGACCTATCCCCCTACCATATTCGGCCAACCAAGCCTTAGACCTTAGAGTTCTTACCTTTTTCTGAAACTAGCGACTAGGTTTAGATCCAGTCGTTTCACCTGTCCAGGCCTTCGTTCAGCAGCCTCTAGATCACACTAAAATCATAATAAAATAATTGTCACAACCCTTAGAGCCATAGGGCCCAATCGATAGCCTCCCTAAGCCTTTAGGGGTTTCAGCTTTTCTAAAACCTGAAATAAAGAATAGATTCGAAAACTTACCACCGGTTCCTTTAGTCAACGATTCCAGTTTAGTTCCTATACGATTCTGATGCAGATCTAAACCCTTAAAAGTTAGCAAAAATCAAATCTTTAAAGGTCTAAAGATTCGGCTATGCCTCTAAGTCTATGGGGTTTTCGGCTTTTTGAAATAGTGAAGAGAAAGATGAAATATGAGGGTTTTGCGGTGGTTTTGTCCACAAGACTTTGGGGTTCAGAGGATGAGAGAATTTTCCAAAAAGATGGAGAAGAATCAGAGGGTTTGGCTAGGAGAAATTGGCACAGAAGAAAAATTGGCTTTCGAGATTTCAGCTTTTATGGCAATCGGCTATAAGGCTTAGGAACAAATGGTAAGGAAGTGGAGTTGAGTAGAATGGTAGAAAGGGTTAGGCTATAGAAGAAGAAGCAAAGAAGAAGAAAAGAGAATAGGAGATGAGAAGAGAAAAGAAAAAGAGAAGAGAATGGTCAGAACCCAAATGCCGAATTTTCCCCCCACCTACTAGCCGAATTTTGCCCTCTACAGAAACCCTTGGCCGGCCAATCTTGCTCCTCAAGAGTCCACCATTCGGCCAATACTACACTCCCTAATTAGCTTTTAAATCTTCTCCCTTACCCTCTCCTTACTCGATCTCCTAAGTAGCTCAAAATCTTCCTAACAGAGTTCCACTGAGTTCCATCACATCCCCTTTCTGAACATAAAAATTAATACTAATATTTTCTCACCTTGTGACTTGAACCTTAGCTCTCCCTAGCCATCCACACGCCACCTTTTTAGCACCCTAGTGGTGTCACATGCCACTTTGCCACCTGCCTTCTTGTGGCTTAGTTTACCTATTAAATCTTAAAAGCCCAACTTACCAGAACCCCATTTTCCCTAAGAATTAAAATTAGTTAAAACTTTCGGATTTCATCTCAAACTTGGGCTCCTAGAGGCCCACTAACATACTTAGACCTACGCCCAGCAGTCAAAACACAGAAATTCAAAAATTTACCAAAATTCACAGAAGTCCCAAAAATTGGGGCGTTACACCCTCGGTAAAAACAAGCATACAAAAAAAAACATCATTCATCATTCATGCAATGCAATCCCATCCAAATTATCCATCCGCTACAAACCAGCTCCGTCCCCCGTCACACCATGTGGGGATATAAATATCGACCCACCCAACCCACACACCATGGTAGCCCGGTTACAGAACTACCTTCATTTACATATTGGGCTTTAAAAGTTGTCGGTGGATCCACGATTGTCAAGCAACGATGCGATCCTCATATACTCCCTCCATTCCATTATTACTAACCCATATGCAACCTAAGCAGAATATCATATGTATGCATGTCGCATCCACAAAACTTACATTCAACACCTAGGGGTATTTTGGTCATTTCCGCCCATAGGGGCATTTCGATAATTTTCTTTTAATTACAATTTTCACTTATCTTGGCCCGTTAACAAGTCCCGTGAGTTAAGATAAACGAATACTATGCACCAGGTAGGATTCCAGAGAAGAGGAGGTGGGTCATTAAGACTGCTTAAGTACCAAGCTCTCCCTAGATCCAATCCTAGGCATGCATATACCCGTTGCCACACCTTAACCCTTTGACTTGTCCACAGTCGCAATATATTAATTAAGTCTTATGTGGATATCATATACTAGGCCTAAAACCCCTTTCAAAGCCCAAACAATTTCACATACCTGTATTTGGCCCATTATGCCCAATCATATTCGTATGGCCCATTAGGCCCAAATCACCTGTATATGGCCCATTAGGCCCAAATCACATTTATATGGCCCGTTAGGCCTAGATCACATTTATATGGCCCGTTAAGCCCAGTCACATTCATATTCATGCTCTCATACAAATCCCTATCACAAAGCATCAATATTCAGTTTTTGCCTATTATGGGCCCAACAAACCATCGGGCCCATTTAGCCCATTCCGGCCCATATGGCCAAATCACAACCCAAGTCCACCGAATCACCCGTGGGCCTCAGGAAACCTATTGATTTCCCCCTTATGAGTGTTTGCGCACTCGCAAGACTACCATAGCCAAACTTTTGGCTTTTTGGCATTTCAGCTTTTCGACTTTTCGACTTTTGCCGATTCATTGTGTGTGTGCAGTGTATGTACACACCTGGTAAGCAAGCGTGCTGCGATTTCCATAGCCCAAACCTACAATCAATATCATTCAAAGATTAATCTCACAAACTTATCGAATACTTTACCAAAAGCCAAAATCTCACCTTTACCTTACCTGAATGCTAAGCCTTTACTAGCTTCTACCTTGGTCACTAATCATGTATATCTCTCAGATCTGAAGAGCAAATTAGCAGGAATCCAAAACCGAGATCTGACACTAATTCCTTACCAAAGTCAATTAGAAAGAAGTGAGGAACTGAATACCCGATACTTATCAAAAACCGATTGGGAGAGCGAACACTTACACTAGAATCGACTGGGTGAAAAGAGTAGTGGCGGCACCGAAGGTATTTGGCCAAAGGATATTCGGCTCTTAGAGATCTGAATGGCAACAATTGATTACTCGGAACCAAAGAAGAGAGGAAGAAGAATCGGCAAAAGCAAAGAAAATGTTGAGTAGAGGAGAAATAGAATTAGGCACAAGGAAGAAGAAAAAGAAAAGAAGGTAGAGAGTTTTCGGCTTTTAGAGAAAAGAGTTTCTGGCAATAGGGTGGAGGAAATTTGACATTAGCTTCATACCCTAGCATTCGGCACCTATTTATAAGCCTTCATTAATTTTCTCTCCTGAACACTTCCCTTGGAGTCCACTTTCACGCCATTTTCATCCTTCTAGAAGGCTAAAATTAAACTTCTAAAAACACTAAGCTAGGATTCGAACCTTGGACCTCATTGCTAGCTATTAACGCCACCTCCCTACACCCTAAGTGACGTCACTTAGCCACTCCTCCACAAGGCTTTTTGATGCTATTTCCCCTAACTTCATTTAAAAGCCCAACTACTTGCCAACCCTGATTCTTTTAATAATTAAACTATAATTTCATTTACCCCTAAGTTCGAATTAAGACCTACTATAATTATCACTAGGCCAGAAATATAAAACACAATTTTTATCAAAACTGAAAAGAAAAAAAGTTGGGGATTTCGGGATTTTCAGGTTTCGAGATTTTTGTGGCGTTACAACTCTACCCCTTAAAAGAAATTTCGTCCTCGAAATTTACCTTGTTCAAACAGTTGAGGATATTGACGTTGCATCGCTTCCTTAGGTTCCCAAGTAGCCTCCTCAGCCTTATGATTACGCCAAAGCAATTTGACTAGTGGAATAGACTTCCTTCTCAGTGCCTTAAAATCACGACCAATTATTTGTATAGGCTCTTCCTCGAAAGTTAGGTCTGGTTTGACCTCGATTTCTTCAATCGCCACGACATGGGAAAGATCCGAGTGATACCGTCTCAGCATAGAAACATGGAACACGTCGTGGATCTGGCTCAGTTCAGTAGGTAATTCTAGCTGATAAGCGACTGGCCCAATCCGTCTTACCACCCGATATGGCCCATTGAACCTTGGGTTTAGCTTCCCCTTCCGTCCAAACTTTAACACTTTCTTCCACAGAGAGACCTTCAGAAAAACTAAGTCTCCTACTGCATACTCTATTTCTCGACGTTTAAGGTTAGCATACGACTTCTGCCTATCTGAGGCCTCCTTCAAACGATCCCGAATCAATTTTACCTTATCCTCAGTACTGACTACTAACTCAGGGCCCAAAACTCTTCGTTCGCCTAACTCCGTTCAACATGTTGGAGTTCGACACCTTAGCCCACACAGTGCCTCGTATGGAGCCATCCCAATGCTTGCTTGATAACTATTATTGTACGCAAATTCGGCTAATGGTAAATAGTCCTCCCAGCTACCTCGTAATTCAATCTTGCATCCCCTCAACATATCTTCTAATACTTGGATCACCCTTTCCGACTGTCCAACAGTTTGAGGGTGGAAAGTCGTACTGAAATTCAACCTAGTACCCAACACCTCATGCAGTTTCTTCTAAAATAGCAAATTGAAACGTGGATCCCTATCAGATATTATGGAGACTGATACTCCATGCAATCTTACAATCTTCGCCACATACAGCCTAGCCAGCTTTTGCAACGTGAAATCATGTGAACCAGTACAAAATGGGTAGACTTGGTTAACCGATCCACTATAACCCATATCGAGTCTTTCTTAGTAGGCGTCAAGGGTAGCCTACTAACAAAGTCCATAGTGATCCTTTCCCACTTCTAGAGTGGAATCTTCACTGGTTGAAATAATGCCGAAGGCAACTCATGTTCCGCTTTCACCTTTTGACAAACCAAGCATTTACCTACGAACTTCATAACCTCGCGCTTAAGTCCAGGCCACCAATAAAGCTCACGCAAATTCTGATACATCTTGTTTTCACCAGGATGTATTGTGTAGAGACCGCTATGTGCTTCCCGCAAAATAGACTGCCATAGATCATCGTCCTTTGGTATACACATTCTCCCACGGAAACACAATACTCCTTCACTATTTATCCTAAAGTCCGATGTCTCCTCACTCTCCACTTGTTTCAAGCGAGCACCCAAAGTCTCATCCACTAATTGCTTACTCCTTGTCTGCTCGACCTACACCAGCTTTACTTGAAGCTTAGCTAACAAGCTACCTTCATCCAACAAGCTTAAACGAGTGAGCATAGCCCTCAAGTCTGACTTAGCCCTACGACTAAACGCATTGGCTACCACATTCGCTTTGCTAGGGTGATATAGAATCGTACAATCATAATCCTTCAATAATTCCACCCACCTACGTTGCCTAAGGTTTAGCTCCTTTTGGGTAAGGAGGTACTCCAAACTCTTGTGGTCCAAATAGATTATACACTTCTCCCTATATAAGTAATGCCTCTATATTTTAAGTGCGAACACCACCGCAGATAGGTCCAAATCATGGGTTGGGTAATTCACTTCGTGAGTCTTAAGTTGTCGTGACGCATACATAACCACCTTTCCTTCTTGCATCAACACACAACCTAAGCCCATATGCGACGCGTCACTAAAAACCATAAACTCTTTCCCAGGCACTGGTTGAATCAACATAGGGGCCTCAGTTAAAATTTTCTTAAGCTTTCCAATGCTCTCTTGCTGTTTTTCCGTTTAAACAAACGGTACCCCTTTCCTCAACAACTTAGTTAAGGGTGCAGCAATTACTGAAAAGCCCTCAACAAACTGTCTATAGTATCCTGCCAAGCCCAGAAAACTTGGAATTTCTGATACTGTCTTCGGTGTTTTCCAGTCTAACACAGCTTCAATTTTTCGAGGATCCACCTTAATCCCCACGGCTGACACCACATGCCCTAGAAACGTAACCTTCTTTAGCCAAAATTCACACTTACTGAATTTGGCATACAACTGCTTCTCCCTCAAAGTCTACAACACAATCCTTAAGTGTGCACCATGCTCATCCTCATCTTTTGAGTACACCAAAATGTCATCTATAAAGACTACCATGAACCGATCCAAGTAGGGTTGGAAAACCTGATTCATGAGATCCGTGAAAGCGGTAGGTGCGTTCGTCAGCCCGAATGGCATCACCAAGAACTCGTAGTGCCCATAACGAGTTCTGAAAGCTGTCTTATAAACATCTGCCTCCTTAACCCTTAGTTGGTGATACCCCGAACGCAGGTCAATCTTCGAGAACACCGAAGCTCCCCTAAACTGATCAAAAAGATCATCGATTCTCGGTAGAGGGTACTTTTTTTAACAGTTAACTTGTTTAACTGCCGATAGTTGATGCACATTCGTAACGTCCCATCTTTCTTCTTTACCAATAACACCGGTGGTCCTCATGGGGACACACTTGGCCGTATGAATCCTCGATCCAACAATTCTTAAATCTGTACCTTAAGTTCCACCAACTCTTTTGGTGCCATTCGATAAGGATCGACAGACACTGGAGCCGTCCCAGGTAACAACTCAATTCCAAATTCCACTTCTCTGCTGGGTGGCAACCTAAGCAGCTCCTCAGGAATGACATTAGGAAAATCCCTAACGGTTCTCAACTCCTTAACAGTATGGCTCTTAGCCTCTGTATTACTAATATAAGCCAAAAAGGCTTCGCATCCCTTTCGTACTAACTTCTTAGCCCTTAACGCTGAAATCACATTCAACAGATAGTTCCGACGTTCACCAATTACCACCACCTCTTTATCCTTCGCCGTTCTTAATACCATTCACTTTGCAGCACAATCCAAGGTGGCTCGGTGCTTCACCAGTCAATCCATACCTAAGATTAAGTCGAATTCGCTAAACGGCAGTTCCATCAAATCTGCTAAAAAGGTAACCGCTTGGACTACTAAGGGTACCTCCCTAAACATCTTATTCACTCCTACGGACTGCCCTAACGGACTTATCACATTTATCTCATTCGTAATTATCTCAAACATATCACCCATAGACCCAGTGTTATTGCATACAACATATGAATGCGTCGATCCAATATCAATCAAGGCTGTGTAAGATAACTCATATATAAAAAACATACCCGTTATCACATCTGGGGCATCCCCGTCTTCTCTATGATGAGCAGCATAAACCAAAGTTGGCTGTCTCACCTCAGAATGGCCCGTATTTTCGCCTGTGCTTCGCGTCTACGTCCATTGCCGTTATTGCCCCTGGCCTGTTCACGACCCCATAGCAGCAGCTGTCTACACCTTGGTGGCTGAGCACCTCCCTGGCCCACTACTGGCTCTCGACCTAGCGTTCGAGGGCAATCCTTGATCCTATGCTCCATAAACCCACAAGCGAAACAAGCTCCCATTCTCTTCCAACACTCGTTTCTATGCCTTCTCCCACAATCAGCACAAGGTGGCACCTCTGGATTAGCAGCAGCGGGCCCTGCTCTATCTGGCCCATTATTCTTGGCCCTAGCCTTAGGCCTCTGTATAACACCCGAGGTCTCAACCTCCCTCTTATTCTTACCCCTTTCCTTCTCCCAATTTAGGCGCTCAATGCGCTTTACCTCCTCCGTTATCTTTGCCTTCTGCACCAACTCTGAGAAAACTCATTCCATTTGCGGAGCTATCAGTACCCTGAGGCTATCTCTAAGCCCATCCTCAAACCTAACGCAACGCTCATACTTCGTTGCCACCATTACCCTTGCATACCTACTAAGGCGTAGAAACTCCGCCTCATACTCCGGCACCAATTTATTGCCTTGGGTCAAGTTCAGGAACTCCTTCCTCCTAGCATCTACATAGCTTGCACCCACATATTTCCCCTAGAATACAGCTTTGAAAAACTCCCAAGTGACCCGCTCCGGTTGGACGCCCTCTTTCACCGTCAACCACCACTGGTAGGCTTCCTCCCTCCTCCCTAAGCAATGACACCGCCCCTTTCAAATTTTGCTCAGGTGAGCAGTCCAAATTCTCTATTATCCTTTCAGTGGCTTTCAATCAATATTCTGCCATATTAGGAGCCACACCGGCCACGCCCTTAAAGATCTCAGCTCCGTTCGATCAAAGTCGTTCCGGAATGGACCTCCGATTTTTGCTACCATTATTGGGCCAACGATCCTTTCCAAAATTCTGTGCATTGCCTGCGACAATGCATCTTCTCCCGCGGCCCGATCATACGGTCCATTTCTTGCCACAAGTGAGGCCGGAGCCTCTTCTACTCCAACATCGGGCATATGGCTCGATGACGACGATTCAGCCCTAACACTTCTGCGGCCTCAGCCACAGCCTCTTACACCTCTTCTAGCACTCATCGTCGATTCGCGTATTATCTAGATTAGAAATTTTTTTAAGTTTTAGTTAGTTTAATAATTACACCAATGTTTTATGAAAATATTTAAAGAGAAGATCATTTTTGAAAATCCTCTATAGTTTCCAGATCCTACGGGGTTTAGTTCCATTCTAACTATTATATAAAGTAGCCCTCTAACTATCTACTGTATATCATTTAAACAAACTTAAATAAAAGTACTTACTTGGTTCGACGTCGGAGACTCGGTGTGCCGCTCAGCAAGATTTCTCTTTTCCCAAAGCATCGCGATCCAAAATATTTTTAAAATCTAAAAGGAAGCCAAATAATAATAAGGCCCACTTTATAGCTCGAGTTTTGCAACTGGGCTCTGATACCACTAAATGTAATACCCTAAACTCAACCCAGACGTTATGACCGAATCCGGTAGGTTATATTGAAGGGTTTTAGTGAAAACCGTGTTTTCATTGAAAACCCTTCTTAAAAGAAAACCTAATTAACTAAAAAAATACACCTTTCAATTGTGGAAGCCTTGTTTAAAACATTTGATTAACGAAAACTTATCACTTTAAAATTCAGTTGTGGAAGCGTAGAAAAACATACTATAGTTTAAGAAACCCATGTTCAACTTCTCGTAATTACAATGGAAATAATAATAATAGTTGAAGTAATAATAACATAATGAAAACCTTAATACAATCTAATCTGAAACATACTTAATTAAATAAAAACTCATATGCTTGAAAAAAAACAAATCTAAATTATCTTGCTAGCTGGCCACCTTGAGTCCCTCCAAACATCGAACCTCCTACTGAGCATCTCCTGAAAATAAAATAATAGAGGGGATGAGTTTTCGCAAACTCAGTGTGTACAACCCTCGGTAAAAACAAGCATACAAAAAAAAAAACATAATTCATCATTCATGCAATGCAATCCCATCCAAATTATTCATCCGCTACACACCAGCTCCGTCCCCCGTCACACCATGTGGGGATATAAATATCGACCCACCCAACCCACACACCATGGTAGCCCGATTGCGAAACTACCTTCATTTATATATTGGGCTTTAAAAGCCGTCGGTGGATCCACGATTGTCAAGCAACATGCGATGCTCATATACTTCCTGCGTTCCATAATTCCCAACCTATATGCAACCTAAGCAGAATATCATATGTATGCATGTCGCATCCACAAAACCTACATTCAACACTTAGGGGTATTTTGGTCATTTTTGCCCTTAGGGGAATTTCGATAATTTTCCCTTAATTACGGTTCTCGTTAACAAGTTCCGTGAGTTAAGATGAACAAATACTATGCACCAGGTAGGATTCCAGAGAAAAGGAGGTAGGTCATTAAGACCGCTTAAGTACCAAGCTCTCCCTAGATCCAATCCTAGACATGCATATACCCGTTGCCACACCTTAACCCTTTGACTTGTTCACGGTCGCAATACATTAATTAAGTCTTATGTGGATATCATATACTAGACCCAAAACCCCTTACAAAGCCCAAACAATCTCACATACCTGTATCTGGCCCATTAAGCCCAATCATATTCGTATGGCCTATTAGGCCCAAATCACCTGTATATAGCCCATTAGGCCCAAATCACATTTATATGGCCCGTTAGGCCCAAATCATATTTATATGGCCCGTTAGGCCCAATCACATTCATATTCATGCTCTCATACAAATTCCTATTACAAAGCATCAATATTCAGTTTTTGCCTATTATGGGCCCAATAGCCTATCGGGCCCATTTAGGCCATTCCGGCCCATATGGCCAAATCACAACCCAAGTCCATAGAATCGTTTGTGGGCCTCAGGTAACCTATTGATTTCCCCCTTACGAGTGTTCGCGCACTCACAAGACTACCGTAGCCAAACTTTTGGCTTTTTGGCATTTCGGCTTTTTGACTTTTTGGCTTTTCTACTTTTGCCGATTCATTGTGTGTGTGCAGTGTATGTACACACCTAGTAAGCAAGCGTGCTGCGATTTTCATATCCCAAACCTACAATCGATATCACTCAAAGATTAATCTCACATACTTATCGAATACTTTTCCAAATGCCGGAATCTCACCTTAACCTTACCTGAATGCTAAGCCTTTACTAGCTTCTACTTTGGTCAATAATCACGTATATCTCTTAGATCTAAAGAGCAAATCGATCGAAATCCAAAACTGAGATCTGACACTAATTCCCTACCAAAGTCGATTAGAAAGAAGTGAGGAACTGAATACTTGATACTTATCAAAAACCGATTGGGAGAACGAAGACTTACACTAGAATCGACTGGGTGGAAAGAGTAGTGGCGGCACCAAGGGTATTCGGCTCTTAGAGATTTGAATGGAAACAATTGATTACTCGGCACCAAATAAGAGAGGAAGAAGAATCGGCAAAAGCAAAGAAAATATTGAGTAGAGTAGAAATAGAATTAGGCACAAGGAAGAAGAAAAAAAAAGAAGGCAGAGAGTTTTCGGCTTTTAAAAAAAAGAGTTCCTGGCAACAGTGTGGAGGAAATTCAGCATTAGCTTCATACCCTAGCATTCGGCACCTATTTATAAGCCTTATAGCCAAATTTTCCCATGCCTAATTCCCCATTTGGGTCCGTCACTTCTCCCTTCTCATCTCCTCGTTTTTCTCCTTGATAACCCCTTAATCCCTTCCTTAATTTTCTCTCTTGAACACTTCCCTTGGAGTCCACTTTCACGCCACTTCCATCCTTCTAGAAGGCTAAAATTAAACTTCTAAAAACACTAAGCTAGGATTCAAACCTTGGACCTCCTTGCTAGCTATTAACGCCACCTCCCTACACCCTAAGTGGCATCACTTAGCCACTCCTCCAAAGGGTTTTTTGATGATATTTTCCCCTAACTTTATTTAAAAGCCCAACTACTTGCCAACCCTGATTCTTTTAATAATTAAACTATAATTTCATTTACCCCTAAGTTTTAATTAAGACTGTAACGCCTCGATTTTTAGGCCTAGGAGTAATGGGCTTTGAGTCTAGGTTCGGGTAGAAGACGGCCTGAACAATTTGGATGTTTTAATTATTATTATTATTATTATTATTATTATTATTTAGTATGTAATTAAATAAATTACGAAGGGTTATGGTGTGGGAAAAAGGCCCAAGAGTAAATTTAATTCGAGGCAATTCCTGAATTTTTAGTTTTGGAGAAAGAAGGTTCTGGCGATATGGGCTTTTAAAATTGAGGTGGTAAATTATGATACAAATAAGGCCTTGGTAAAGTGGCAAGGTGGCACCACTAGGTTCCTAAAAAAATGGCGCCTGGGAAGGAGTTAAAGGTCCAGGGTTCAAGTTGCAAGGTAGGCATACTGTTACTTTTTAATTTTAGGCATGTGCAGGGCATGTGATCACTTAAGTGAATTTCGGCAAGGGCCTTAGGGAGGTTGGGCCGATTGTTTTAGTTTATATTAGGGTTAGGTTCTTTTCTTTTTCTGTCTTGGAGAATTAGGGTTAGCCACCTGAAAGCTTATTCTGAGTTCTCATAAAAGCCGAAAACGCAAATTCCTTCTCCTTGGTGCCGAGTTCTTCTTCCTCTCTTTTTCCTCTATTTTCTTTCTTCCTTTTTGCTTTTTCTTCTAGCCAAAACGTTCTGATCACCTTACTCACCTCCTCTATCGATCCCATCCTCCACAAACCTTCATAGTCGATCGCCATAAAAATCAAAATCCCAAAAACTCACTTCTTGTGCCGATCTCTCCAAGCCAAAATCCTTCAGTTATTTTTGTTCCTTTTGATTAACTTTCATCGTCTCTAAACTCTTAGTATCTGTTGGCAACATTACTTCAAAGTTATAGCCTCAAATCGTCATCTTCTTCATCACTTAAAAAGCCGAAGTACCATAGATTTAGGGACTTATAGCCGAAACTTCAGATCTCTTGGATTCGAGTTCTACTATAGTTTAGAGGATAGATCTGCATCAGATCTGTGTAGAAATCAAAGAGGAATAGGTGGTAAGTGCTCATCACCTCAGATCTAGTCTTATTTTATAATTTAGAAAAAGCCAAAGTCCCTAAAATCTAGAGAGGTTGTCGATTTGGGCATAGGGCTTTAAGGGTCTTTAACCGATGATTTCTTTTGGTGTTTAGTGTCTTCCAGAGGTTGGATCAAAGGCTTGGATCTTTGGAACAACTAGACTTAGATCTAGTCATCGATTTTCGGCAAAAAGGTAAGATTCTAAAGGCTTTAGGGGCATGGTTCGAATATGGTAGGTGAATATTGGGATTGGTTATTGTGGTTTGCAATCTAAGAATTGTGGTAATAAATTGTAGGACATCGTAAGGGATCTCAGTGGCAGTCGTCACAAAACAGGTGTGTAACAAACCTCGTAATAGCTTAGGCTAATATTCGTAGAAAAGCTAAAATGCCAAAATTCTGGTATTTCGGGAACTTGAGATTTTGCATGTGGTTTTAGATGCGATAAAAATGATATGAGCGATGTTTGGATCGATGGAACAGGTAAGAGCGCAATTCTGTGCACGACGGTAAGTTAGGCCTCAATGGGCTGAAATTGGGTCCAATGGTCTTCCAGGCCATTTGGGTAAAATTGATAGAAAATGGAACTTGGATAAATTGCATGTTAACACGGTTATATCTGTTATAAAAATTGGGTTAAGTGGGCTAAAAGGGCTAAATTGGCATTCGTAGGGCCCATTAGGGGTTTTGGGCCCAAAAGCCCTAATTTGATAAAGTGCGTTAAAATCACTGTTTAAACACTTGAGAATGTTGATAATTGTTAATGAACGTGGAAAACCCATAATATTTGGTAAATTTACGAAATTACCCCTAAAATATGGTAAATGACTGTTTTGCCTTTAGGTAAAAATAACCACTATACCCCTAGGGTTTAATTATGAATATGATGCATGAGATTTTGATATACATGATATGACATGATATGCACATGATATGTTATGAAATGCACATGATTTACTCATTATATGCATGGGTTGGGTTTGATATAAATGGAGGAAGTGCAAAAAGGGCTTTGCCCCAGTTTACCGAAAAGGGCTTTGCCCCAGTTCATCAAAAAAGGGCTTTGCCCCAGTTATTAAAGAGGCTAGGCCTCCAGTTATATGATAAAGCAGCTATGCTACCAGTGGAGAGTTTGGTTGGGTGGGTTGAGTTATTCCCCATATGGAGAGCTTGGTTGGTACGGGTGGAGAATAGCGGATGGTGGGTTGAGTAGTCTTCCCAAATGGGCTTGCATACATTCATTGGTATTATATGTGATATTAAAATGGGCCTATGGGCCATACCGATTACAGTAAAGGCTTCGGCCCAGTGACATGATTAATGAGAAGGCTTCAGCCCAGTATGCTGGTATTAGTTTGGGCTCTGAAAGGGGCTTGTTGCACATTGAGTTTCCAAACTCACCCCCTTTCCTTATCTTTGCAGGTGAGTCTTGATGTGGAGAATTGGAGCCGGAGGGGATTCAGAGTGGCCATGTGGACTGTTTAAAATAAGTGTTTATGCCTCCACTTTTATTCTAGATTACTTCCTTTATGTTTTCGGGTTTTAAGTTGTAATAAGGCCGCTTTAATTATTTTTAATTGCTTTAGTATGATTATTAGCTTAGGCATGATATGGATTTAAAGGTTTCGGATTGAATAGCTCTAGGGCACGTTTTTAAAAGAAATTATCTGATTTCAAAATATCGTGAAACAAGACAAAGCTTCCGTAACAAAAACGTTTAAAAAAAATTAACAAGTGCTTTCAATGGCTTAAAATGAAATGGTTTTTCCTGAACAATCATTCAGTTAAAGTGTGGCAATGGTTGTGTGCATGTCTAGGAGTGGATCCATGGAGAGCTTGGTACTTAAGCAGTCTAATTGACTCACCTCCTCCTTTTCGGCATCCTACCTGGTGCACAGCTTCCATTCACTTTAATCTATAACAAAAAATACTCTTTAAACACTAAGAAAGATGTTAGTTAAAACATGACTTTTACAGTAACGCTTCAATGTGACACGCCGAATTCGGGCCTAACTTCTAGGCCGGGTTTGGGGTGTTACAAAGACCTACTTTAATTATCACTGGGACAGAAATATAAAACACAAATTTTATCAAAATCGAAAACAAAGAAAGTTATGGATTTCGAGATTTTTGGGTTTCGGGATTTTTGTGATGTTACAACTCTACCCCCTAAAAGAAATTTCATCCTCAAAATTTGTATTGTTCAAACAGTTGAGGATATTAGCGTCGCATCGCTTCCTCAGGTTCCTAAGTAGCCTCCCCAGCCTTATGATTACGCCAAAGCACTTTGACTAGTGGAACAGACTTCCTTCTCAGTACCTTAACATCACGACCAATTATTTGTATAGGCTCTTCCTCGAAAGTTAGGTCTGGTCTGACCTCAATTTCTTCAATCGCCACGACATGGAAAAGATCCAAGCGATACCATCTCAGCATAGAAACATGGAACACGTCATTGATCTGGCTCAGTTTAGGAGGTAATTCTAGCTGATAAGCGACTGGCCCAATCCGTCTTACCACCCGATATAGCCTAATGAACCTTGGGCTTAGCTTCCCCTTTCGTCCAAACCTTAACACTTTCTTCCACAGAGAGACCTTTAGAAAAACTAAGTCTCATACTGCATACTCTATTTCTCGACATTTAAGGTCAGCATACGACTTCTGCCTAACCGAGGCCTCCTTCAAACGATCCCGAATCAATTTTGCCTTATCCTCAGTATCGACTACAAACTCAGGGCCCAAAACTCTTCGTTCGCCCAACTCCGTCCAACATGTTGGAGTTCGACACCTTCGCCCACACAGTGCCTCGTATGGAGCCATCCCAATGCTTGCTTGATAACTATTATTGTACGCGAATTCGGCTAACGGTAAATAGTCCTCCCAGCTACCTCGAAACTCAATCATGCATCCACTCAACATATCTTCCAATACGGATCACCCTTTCCGACCGTCCATCAGTTCGAGGGTGGAAAGTCGTACTAAAATTCAACCTAGTACCCAACACCTCATGCAGTTTCTTCCAAAATAGCGAATTGAAACGTGGGTCCTTATCATATATTATGGAGACTAGTACTCCATGCAATCTTACAATCTCCGCCACATACAGCCTAGCCAGCTTTTGCAACGAGTAATCGGTGCGAACCGGTACAAAATGGGCAAAATTGGTTAACCGATCCACTATAACCCATACCGAGTCTTTCTTAGTAGGCGCCAAGGGTAGCCCACTAACAAAGTCCATAGTGATCCTTTCCCACTTCTAGAGTGGAATCTTCACAGGCTGAAGCAATGCCGAAAGCAAGTGATGTTCCGCTTTCACCTTTTGACAAACCAAGCATTTACCTACAAACTTCATAACCTTGCGCTGAAGTCCAGGCCACAAATAAAGCTCACGAAAATTTCGATACATCTTGTTTCCGCCAGGATGCATTGCGTAGAGACCACTATGTGCTTCCTGCAGAATTGACTGCCTTAGATCATCGTCCTTTGGTATACACATTCTCTCACGGAAATACAATACTCCTTCACTATTTATCCCAAAGTCCGATGTCTCCCCACTCTCCACTTGTTTAAAGCGAGCACCCAAAGTCTCATCCACTAATTAATTACTCCTTATCTGCTCGACCTACACCAGCTTTACTTGAAGCTCAGCTAACAAGCTACCATCATCCAACAAGCTTAAACGGGTGAGCATAGCCCTCAAGTCTGACTTAGCCCTACGACTCAACGCATCAGCTACTGCATTTGCTTTGCCAAGGTGGTATTGAATCGTACAATCATAATCCTTCAATAATTCCACCCACCTATGTTGCCTAAGGTTTAGCTCCTTTTGGGTAAAGAGGTACTTCAAACTCTTGTGGTCCGAATAGATTATGCACTTCTCCCCATATAAGTAATGCCTCCATATTTTAAGTGTGAACACCACCGTAGCTAGTTCCAAATCATGGGTTGGGTAATTCACTTCGTGAATCTTAAGTTGTCGTGATGAATACACAACCACATTTCCTTCTTGCATCAACACACAACCTAAGCCCACATGCGACGCTTCACTATAAACCATAAACTCCTTCCCAGGCACTGGTCGAATCAACACAGGGGCCTCAGTTAAAACATTCTTAAGCTTTCCAAAGCTCTCTTGCTACTTGTCTGTCTAAACAAACGGTACCCCTTTCCTCAAAAACTTAGTTAAGAGTGCAGCAGTTACTGAAAAGCCCTCAATAAACTGTCTATAGTATCCTACCAAGCCCAAAAAACTTCAGATTTCTGATACTGTCTTCGTGTTTTCCAGTCTAACACCGCTTCAATTTTTTGAGGATCCACCTTAATCCCCACGGCTGACACCACATGCCCTAGAAACATTACCTTCCTTAGCCAAAAATCACACTTACTGAATTTGGCATACAACTGCTTCTCCCTCAAAGTCTGCAACACAATCCTTAAGTGTGCACCATGCTCATCCTCATCTTTTGAGTACACCAAAATGTCATCTATAAAGACTACCATGAATCGATCCAAGTAGGCTTCGAAAACCCGATTCATGAGATCCATGAAAGCGGCAGGTGCGTTCGTCAGCCCGAATGGCATCACCAAGAACTCGTAGTGCCCATAACGAGTTCTAGAAGCTGTCTTATGAACATCTGCCTCCTTAACCCTTAGTTAGTGATACCCCGAACGCAGGTCAATCTTCGAGAACACCGAAGCTCCCCTAAACTGATCAAAAAGATCATCGATTCTCAGTAGAGGGTACTTTTTTGAACAGTTAACTTGTTTAACTGCCAATAGTCTATACATATTCGTAACGTCCCATCCTTCTTCTTTACCAATAACACCAGTAGTCCCCATGGGGACACACTTGGCCGTATGAATCCTCGATCCAACAATTCTTGAATCTGTGCCTTAAGTTCCACCAACTCTTTTGGTGTCATTCGATAAGGAGCGATAGACACCGGAGCCATCCCAGGTAACAACTCAATTCCAAATTCCACTTCTCTGCTGGGTGGCAACCCAGATAGCTCCTCAGGAAAGACATCATGAAAATCCCTAACGGTTCTCAACTCCTTAACAGTATGGCTTTTAGCCTCCGTATTACGAATATAAGCCACAAAGGCTTCACATCCCTTTCATACTAACTTCTCAGCCCTTAACGCTGAAATCACATTTGACAGATAGTTTCGGCGATCACCAATTACCACCACCTCCTTATCCTTCGCCGTTCTTAAAACCATTCGCTTTGCAGCACAATCCAAGGTGGCTCGGTGCTTCACCAGTCAATCCATAAGTACGATTAAGTCGAATTCGCTAAACGACAGTTCCATCAAATCCGCTAAAAAGGTAACCCCTTGGACTACTAAGGATACCTCCCTAAACATCTTATTCACTCCTACAGACTGCCCTAACGGACTTATCACAGTCATCTCATTCGTAATTATCTCAAACATATCACCCATAGACTCAGTCTTATTGCATACAACATATGAATGCGTTGATCCAATATCAATCAAGGCTGTGTAAGATAACTCATATATAAAAAACATACCCGCTATCACATCTGGGGCATCCTGTAATATCCCGAATTAAGGCCTAATCGGAATAGTGGTTTCGTGACCACAAATCCAAGATAGAAATAATTATTTTATAGTTATTTTGAGGTTTATGATATGATTGCATGATTGTGTGAAAATCTTGTGAGGAAACTCTATGCATAAAATGCTTAATTTGAAGTTAGGGACTAAATCGAATAAGTTGTAAAACTTGCATTCTAGAAGTTTTTAGTATGAAATTGCTTTGAAATATTAATTAGGAGGTCTTAAATAGCTATTTGACCAATTTTTAAAATTTTGGACAAAAATGGGCTTGTATATGAAAATTTTCAAAGAAAGGTATTAAGGGCATTTTGGTCATTTGGATAATTAATGAAATAAAATGGGAAAAATGACACAAAATAGTCACCTTCCTCATTTAGTTGCTGCCGAAGCTCTATCTCACCATAGCTAGGGTTTGTTCAACTTTCAAGCTTCATAGTAAGTGATTCTAAGCCCCGTTTTTAATGATTTTTACGTTTTTGAGATCCCGGTAGCTCGATTAAGCTTATGTTAGCAATAATTTAACCTAGGGTTTATATTTGGAAAAATACCCATAGGTGAAATTTGTGTATTTTGATGTTTTATGATAGAATATGAAGTTTTAAATTATGTTAGACAACTTGTACTACTCGATTTTAAGCAAAAACGAGTAAAAGGGCTTAATCGGTAAAAATACCTAATAGTCACAAGTACATATTAGAGTGAGAATTTGATGTTGCCATAAAAGGGAAAAGTGATCAGCATGTTGTAAAACATAAGAATAAGGAATAAAGTTTAATCCCGAGCCTAGGGGCAAAAATGTAAATATGCAAAAGTTTAGGGGTAAAATTGTAATTTTGCCAAAATTTGAATTAAGGATTAATTTGATAATGTGAGTATTAAATAAGCTAAATGTGTTATTTTAGATCAAGAAAGACGTGGAAACGACCCCAATCGAGGAAAAGAAAAGATTGTGGACTAAATTGCAAAATCTTTGTATTTTGGTACCAAGGTAAGTTCATGTGTAAATAATGTAGCATAATTGTTATTTTTAAGTCATTGATGTCAATTATGTGATATGCTGATTTTTATCATGAAATATATGCTTTGTGGTTAATTTGAATAAAATGCAAATTATGTGAATTACTTGTTAAACATAATTGTTACCGAGTATTGGTTCAGGCATTCTACGGAAGACAGCAAGGATATGTGTTCGAGAACAATCCCGTTTGAACCTTAGGAATAGATTAGGATACAAGTGACATGTCACTAGGATGGTTGAGCATCCGAACTCGTTGAGTTGAGTCCGAGTTCACTTATGGATGCGAATGTCCGAGCTCGTTGAGTTGAGTCCGAGTTCGTGAGATGTAACTAGGCATCCGAGCTCGTTGAGTTGAGTCCGAGTTCACTTATGGATGCGAACGCTCGAGCTCGTTGAGTTGAGTCCGAGTTCGCTTACGGGCGGGTTACATAGTAGCTTGGCTACATATGTGGCACTTATGTGCAAAGTTTCCATGTATCCGAATTATATTCCGATGTGTTCAACGGGTAAAGTTTTACTCAAATGGAGGAATACTCGAGATGTAAAGAGACGTATTGGTAAGCGATGAGAAATGGATATTCTGTACAGGTATGTATTTAACCCTCGGGTTGAGTATTGATACAACCATGATAAGGTAATAAGATGATGAAAAATGATTAGAAATGTGTTTTGGTGATGCATGCTAATGTTGATTGGTATGATTGTTTGTTATGTTACTTATTATTTGCATATGAACTTACTAAACATTTATGCTTACTCCCTCCTTCTTACTCATTGTAGTTTTGGATAAGCCAGCTCAGGAGTCGGGATAGTCGAAGGATCAGTCACACTATCCGGAAGAACTTTTCGGTAAATGACTTGTAAATTTAAGTATGGCATGTATAGCAATATACCTATTTTGTGTAAATGATCTTATGATATAGTGATGGAATGGTTGAGGAAATGCTTGATAATGATAAATTATGGAAATGGTTAGTTTAGATTATGTTTGATGTTATGAAAAATTAATAAGTTATCTAATTCATGAAAACTCAAAAAAAGGATGAAATTGCCATAAACAGAATATTGCAGCAACACTGATGTGAGTTTGAAAATTTACTAAAAATCATGGAAATTTAATTTGGTGATGGATTAAATATAAAGTTGAAGCTTATTATGTCTAGTTTCACATGAAACAAATGAAACAGGTAAAGGAATTATATATTAGAAGATATTTGAATTTTAGTGAAACAGGGTCAGAGCAGTTTCTGGATCCCCTGTTTCAACTTTATAAATTCACCATAAATTGTACAGATATAATTAGGTGATTTATTTTATATTATCAGAATCTTTATTTAGTCTAGTTTCAAGAGAAACAAACCTCATAGTCATATGAATTTTATACAGAGAGAAATGTGGTTCGTAGTAAACAGAGGTCAGACCAGTCAAGTCCTGAAACAGGGGTAACTTTAACTAATAAACTGTACTAATTGGCCCAACCAAAAATTGTAGAAAAAAATTAGTAGATAGGTATATGAGTCTAGATTTAGGGAAAATTTACGGATCTTGATTTTGAGTTTCGTAACTCGAGATATGATTTTTCTTGTGACTGTGACGCAAGTAGCTTGAAAGCCGTGAATGTAGAAACAAATAATCCAAAGTTCTAAAAATGTTAAATTAAGCTTAGTAACACCTCATACTCGACTCCGGCGACGGTTTCGGGCGTGGGGGCATTACATTTAGTGGTATCAGAGTAGGTTTAGTCAGTTCCCAGACTACGTGTTGTATGTACGGATTTTGCTATACATGCCATATGTATAAATTGTGATAGTGTGACGACTTCGACCTTTTTAAATGATTTTTTTATAGTAAATGGATCCCGATCCACCGTGTGGCGAGATGAAGTAGAGAGTAATGCGCCACTCCGATGAAGGAGCAGCGCTGACTGAAAATCCACCTCCTACTGTTGGTTAGGGAGGAGGAGGAGAAAGGGTCGGGAAGCCTTTCTCCAAATGATGAGTGCATGGTACACTCGAGTTCGTTCAGACGAACCCAAATGTACAACCTCCCCACCTCCCCAATTCCTCAACCTGCACCCGATGCCTCAAGGTATGGATCGATGAAATTTCATAGGACTCAGTTGATAGAATCCGCAAGCAAGGGGTCAAGAATTTAAAGCAAATATTGATGATGATACCGAGAAAGCAGAGTTTTGGCTTGAAAATTCTATCCGGGTATTTGATGAATTATCTTGTACACCTGAAGAATGTTTGAAATGCGCTATATCTTTGTTGAGGGATTCAGCTTATAATTGGTGGAAGACTTTGATTTTGGTGGTACCGAAAGAGAAAATAACCTGGGAATTCTTTCAAGAAAAGTTTCGGAAGAAATATATTAGTGAAAGATTTATTGATCAGAAGCGTAAAGAATTTCTTGAGCTGAAGCAAGGTAATATGACTGATTCTGAGAATATGAAAGAGAGTTTGTTCGATTAAGTAAATATGCCAGAGAGTACGTTCCTACAGAGGCCAAGATGTGCCGACGATTTGAAGATGGGCTCAACGAAGATATCAAGGTATTTGTTGGAATTCTTGAATTAAAAGAAATGGTAGTATTGGTTGATCGAGCTTGCAAGGCTGAAGAACTACTTAAAGAGAAGAAAAAGGCAGAGACTGAGGCTAGAAACTGGAAGAAAAGACCGATGAGCAGTTCATTTTCACAACAACCTGAAAAATCAAGAAATATGAATCCTCGTTCCCAAACTTCAGCTGGGCAATCATATGGGAATTATAAGAAGCAAAATGTGGGTCCTAAGTCTCAGACTACTTCGGCAGCCAGTGTAGGGAACTCGAGATTTATTAAACCTGAGTGCCAGCGGTGTGGTAGAAATCATTTTGGTCCGTGCAGAGCAAATGAATGTTTTCGATGTGGTTCTCCGGATCATTTTATTAGAGATCGCAGAGAGAGTGAAAAAGAAAAATTTCAGAATACAAAAACAAGTGGGGCGGATTCGAGAGGAAGATATCCAAGAAAAGCTGGGAGCGAAGCAAGCAGTAAGAATGTAGCCAGGGATGCACCAGTTAGACCTAAAGGAAGAGCTCCGGCTAGAACTTATGCTATTAAAGCGCGCGAAGATGCTTCCTCACCTGATGTGATTACCGGTACATTTTCTCTCTATAATGTTAATGTTATTGCTTTGATTGATCCTGGTTCTACTCATTCATATGTGTGCATGAAATTGGTGTCTGATATGAATATACCTGTTGAGAACACAGAATTTATGATTAGAGTGTCGAATCCGTTAGGCAAATGTGTGATTGTTGATAAAGTATGTAAGAAATGTCCTTTAATGATTCGGGATCATTACTTTCCGGCCGACTTGATGTTGTTGCCATTTGATGAGTTTGATGTTATTTTTGGTATGGATTGGTTGACATTGAATGATGCTAAAATAAATTGCAAAGAAAAGGTTATAGAATTAAAGTGTGAAAGTGGTGAAATTCTGCGGGTTGAATCAGACAAATCAGAGGCATTATCTAGTGTGATTTCTTCAATGTCGGCTCAAAGATATTTGAGAAAGGGTTATGAAGCTTATTTGGCGTATGTAATTAATACAAAAGAAGTTGAAAAGAAAGTTGAATCAGTGCCGGTTGTGTGTGAATTTGCGGACGTATTTCCAGAAGAATTGTCGGGTTTGCCTCCAGTTAGGGAAGTAGAATTTGGTATTGATTTGATACCGGGAACAACTCCGATTTCGATTGCTCCATATAGAATGGCACCAGCAGAGTTGAAAGAATTAAAGTCGCAGTTGCAAGAGTTGACTGATAAAGGCTTTGTGAGACTGAGTTTTTCACCTTGGGGTGCTCCCGTGTTATTTGTGAAAAAGAAGGATGGTTCTATGAGGTTGTGTGTTGATTATCGACAGTTAAACAAGGTGACAATTAAAAATAAGTATCCGTTGCCAAGAATTGATGATTTGTTTGATCAGCTAAAAAGAGCGACATGGTTTTCAAAGATTGACTTGAGATCTGGGTATTACCAACTACGGGTAAAAGAGTCGGATGTGCCTAAAACTACTTTTAGAACAAGGTATGGTCATTATAAATTTTTAGTTATGCCATTCGGGTTGACAAATGCTCCTGCTGTGTTTATGGATTTAATGAATCGTATATTCTGACCATACTTGGACAAATTTGTTGTGGTGTTTATAGATGATATTTTAATTTATTCAAAAGATGAGACAGAGCATGCTGAGCATTTGAGGATAGTTTTGCAAACTTTGAGAGATAAGCACTGTATGCTAAGTTTAGTAAAAGTGAATTTTGGCTCGGGAAGTTGGATTTTTGGGTCATATTGTTTTGTGTGATGGTATACGGGTTGATCCTAGTAAAATTTCAGCCATTGTTGATTGGAAACCACCGAAAAATGTAACTGAAGTTAGAAGTTTCTTGGGGTTAGCTGGGTATTATCGGCGGTTTGTAAATGGATTTTCTATAATTGCTGCTCCAATAACTAGACTACTCCGAAAGGATGTTAAATTTGAATGGACGGAAGAATGTCAACAGAGCTTTGAAGAATTGAAAAAGTTATTAACAGAGGACTAGTGTTAATACAGCCCGAATCAGGTAAAGAATTTGTGGTGTATAGTGATGCTTCTCTAAATAGTTTGGGGTGTGTACTTATGCAAGAAGGAAAAGTGGTGGCTTATGCTTTGAGGCAGTTAAAACCTCATGAGAGGAATTATCCTACTCACGATTTGGAATTGGGTGCGGTGGTGTTTGCTTTAAAGATTTGGCGACATTATTTGTATGGTGAAAAGTGCCGGGTATATACCGACCATAAAAGTCTTAAGTACTTGATGTCACAAAAAGATTTGAATTTAAGACAGCGAAGATGGTTGGAGTTATTGAAAGATTACGAGCTTGTTATTGATTATCATCCAGGAAAAGTGAATGTGGTAGCCGATGCTTTGAGCAGAAAGTTGTTGTTTGCATTGAGAGTTATGAACACTCAGTTGGAAATGTCAGATGATGGTTCGATTCTAGCAGAACTAAGAGCAAAACCGATGTTTTTACAAGAAATTTCTGAAGCTCAGAAAGATGATCAAGATTTGCAAGCCAAGAGAAAGCAGTGTGAAGTTGATACAGAGTCAGATTTCAGAATCGGTTCTGATGGGTGCTTAATGTTTAAAGATCGGATTTGTGTACCAAAGAATGAGGAATTGATTCAAAAGATCCTACAGGAAGCACATAGTAGTTGTTTCTCAATTTATCCAGGTAGTAAGAAAATGTATAATGACTTGAAGAAAATGTATTGGTGGAATGGAATGAAAAGAGATATATCAAAGTTTGTGTCCAAATGCTTAATTTGTCAACAGGTGAAAGCTGAACACCAAGTGCCTTCGGGATTACTTCAGCCTATTATGGTTCCTGAATGGAAATGGGATCGGATTACTATGGATTTTGTATCGGGATTGCCATTGACTCGGGAAAGAAAGATGCCATCCGGGTAATAGTTGATGATTGACTAAGTCGGCTCATTTTATCCCGTGCGATGCACGGATTATTCTCTTAACAAGTTGGCTGAATTGTATATTAGAGAAATTGTTAGACTACATGGAATACCATTGTCGATTATTTCAGATAGAGATCCAAGGTTTACCTCGCGGTTTTGGCAAAAGTTGCAAGACGCGCGTTAGGTATGAAGTTAAATTTGATCATCGCTTTTCATCCACAAACCGATGGACAATCGAGAGAGTAATTCAGATTCTTGAAGATATGCTCAGATGTTGTGTATTGGAATTTCAAAGAAGTTGGGAAAAATATTTACCGTTGGTAGAATTTGCTTACAATAATAGTTATCAGACGAGCTTGAAAATGGCACCTTATGAAGCATTGTATGGTCGTAAGTGTCGAACGCCTTTGTATTGGACTGAACTCAAGGAAAATCAAATTTATAGAGTTGATCTAATAAAAGAAACTGAAGAAAAAGTGAAGGTAATTCGAGACTGTTTGAAAGTTGCTTCAGATAGACAGAAATCTTATGCAGATTTAAAACGAAGGGACATTGAATTTCAAGTTGGTGATAAAGTATTTTTAAAGGTGTCTCCGTGGAAGAAAGTTCTCAGATTTGGACGGACGGGCAAATTAAGTCCGCGTTTTATCGGGCCGTATGAAGTAATTGAAAAAGTTGGACCGGTAGCATATCGGCTAGCATTACCACCTGAATTAGAAAAGATTCATGATGTGTTCCACATATCTATGTTACGTCGGTATCGTTCGGATCCTTCACATGTAGTTTCACCGACAGAAATTGAACTACAACCAGATATGACCTACGAAGAAGAACCGATTAAGATTTTAGCTCGAGAGGTCAAACAACTAAGGAATAAAAAGATTGCACTTGTGAAGGTGTTGTGGCAAAGGCATGGAGTATAAGAAGCTACATGGGAATCCGAAGAAACTATGAGAAATCAATACCCACATCATTTTAAGGTAAGATTTTCGAGGACGAAAATTCTTAAAGGGGGGAGAGTTGTAATATCCCGAATTAGGGCCTAATCGGAATAGTGGTTTCGTGACCACAAATTCGAGATAGAAATAATTATTTTATAGTTATTTTGAGGTTTATGATATGATTGCATGATTGTGTGAAAATTTTGTGAGGAAACTCTATGCATAAAATGCTTAATTTGAAGTTAGGGACTAAATCGAATAAGTTGTAAAACTTGCATTCTAGAAGTTTTTAGTATGAAATTGCTTTGAAATATTAATTAGGAGGTCTTAAATAGCTATTTGACCAATTTTTAAAATTTTGGACAAAAATGGGCTTGTATATGAAAATTTTCAAAGAAAGGTATTAAGAGTATTTTGGTCATTTGGATAATTAATGAAATAAAATGGGAAAAATGACACAAAATAGTCATCTTCCTCATTTAGTTGCTGCCGAATGCTCTATCTCACCATAGCTAGGGTTTGTTCAACTTTCAAGCTTCATAGTAAGTGATTCTAAGCCCCGTTTTTAATGATTTTTACGTTTTTGAGATCCTGGTAGCTCGATTAAGCTTATGTTAGCAATAATTTAACCTAGGGTTTATATTTGGAAAAATACCCATAGGTGAAATTTGTGTATTTTGATATTTTATGATAGAATATGAAGTTTTAAATTATGTTAGACAACTTGTACTACTCGATTTTAAGCAAAAACGAGTAAAAGGGCTTAATCGGTAAAAATACCTAATAGTCACAAGTACATGTTAGAGTGAGAATTTGATGTTGCCATAGAAGGGAAAAGTGATCAGCATGTTGTAAAACATAAGAATAAGGAATAAAGTTTAATCCCGAGCCTAGGGGCAAAAATGTAAATATGCAAAAGTTTAGGGGTAAAATTGTAATTTTGCCAAAATTTGAATTAAGGATTAATTTGATAATGTGAGTATTAAATAAGCTAAATGTGTTATTTTAGATCAAGAAAGACGTGGAAACGACCCCAATCGAGGAAAAGAAAAGATTGTGGACTAAATTGCAAAATCTTTGTATTTTGGTACCAAGGTAAGTTCATGTGTAAATAATGTAGCATAATTGTTATTTTTAAGTCATTGATGTCAATTATGTGATATGCTGATTTTTATCATGAAATATATGCTTTGTGGTTAATTTGAATAAAATGCAAATTATGTGAATTACTTGTTAAACATAATTGTTAATGAGTATTGGTTAGGCATTCTACGGAAGACGGCAAGGATATGTGTTCGAGGAAAATCCCGTTTGAACCTTAGGAATAGATTAGGATACAAGTAACATGTCACTAGGATGGTTGAGCATCCGAACTCGTTGAGTTGAGTCCGAGTTCACTTATGGATGCGAATGTCCGAACTCGTTGAGTTGAGTCCGTGTTCGTGAGATGTAACTAGGCATCCGAGCTCGTTGAGTTGAGTCCGAGTTCACTTATGGATGCGAACGCCCGAGCTCGTTGAGTTGAGTCTGAGTTCGCTTACAGGCGGGTTCCATAGTAGCTTGGCTACATATGTGGCACTTATGTGCAAAGTTTCCATGTATCCGAATTATATTCCGATGTGTTCAACGGGTAAAGTTTTACTCAAATGGAGGAATACTCGAGATGTAAAGAGACGTATTGGTAAGCGATGAGAAATGGATATTCTGTACAGGTATGTATTTAACCCTCGGGTTGAGTATTGATACAACCACGATAAGGTAATAAGATGATGAAAAATGATTAGAAATGTGTTTTGGTGATGCATGCTAATGTTGATTGGTATGATTGTTTGTTATGTTACTTATTATTTGCATATGAACTTACTAAACATTTATGCTTACTCCCTCCTTCTTACTCATTGTAGTTTTGGACAAGCCAGCTTAGGAGTCGGGATAGGTCGAAGGATCAGTCACACTATCCGGAAGAACTTTTCGGTAAATGACTTGTAAATTTAAGTATGGCATGTATAGCAATATACCTATTTTGTGTAAATGATCTTATGATATAGTGATGGAATGGTTGAGGAAATGCTTGATAATGATAAATTATGGAAATGGTTAGTTTAGATTATGTTTGATGTATGAAAAATTAATAAGTCATCTAATTCATGAAAACTCATAAAAAGGATGAAATTGCCATAAACAGAATATTGCAGCAACACTGATGTGACTTTTAAAATTTACTAAAAATAATGGAATTTGAATTTGGTGATGGATTAAATATAAAGTTGAAGCTTATTATGTCTAGTTTCACATGAAACAAATGAAACAGGTAAAGGAATTATATATTAGAAGATATTTGAATTTTAGTGAAACAGGGTCAGAGCAATTTCTGAATCCCCTGTTTCAACTTTATAAATTCACCATAAATTGTACAGATATAATTAGGTGATTTATTTTATATTATCAGAATCCTTATTTAGTCTAGTTTCAAGAGAAACAAACCTCATAGTCATATGAATTTTATACAGAGAGAAATGTGGTTCGTAGTAAACAGAGGTCAGACCAGTCAAGTCCTGAAACAGGGGTAACTTTAACTAATAAACTGTACTAATTGGCCCAACCAAAAATTGTAGAAAAAAATTAGTAGATAGGTATATGAGTATAGATTCAGGGAAAATTTACGGATCTTTATTTCGAGTTTCGTAACTCGAGATATGATTTTTCTTGTGACTGTGACGCAAGTAGCTTGAAAGCTGTGAATGTAGAAACAAATAATCCAAAGTTCTAAAAATGTTAAATTAAGCTTAGTAACACCTCATACTCGACTCCGGCGACGGTCTCGGGCGTGGGGGCGTTACACATCCCCGTCTTCTCGACGACGAGGAGCATAAACCAAAGCTGGCTCTCTCTCCTCAGAATGGCCCACAATTCTACCTGTGGTCCGCGTCCATGTCTATTGCCGTTATCGCCCCTGGCCTGTCCACGACCCCATGGCGGCAGCTGTCCACCCCTTGGTGGCTGAGCACCTCATTGACCCACTATTGGCTCTCGACCTAGCGTTCGAGGGCAATCCTTGATCCTATGCTCCATAGACGCACAAGCGAAACAAGCTCCCATTCTCTTCCAACACTCGCCTCTATGCCTTCTCCCACAATCAGCACAAGGTAGCACCCCTGGTTTAGCAGTAGCGGGCCCTACTCTAACTGGCCCATTATTTTTGGCCCTAGCCCTAGGCCTCTGTCTAACACCCGGGGTCTCAGCCTCCCTCTTATTCTTACCCCTTTCCTCCTCCTGATTTAGGCGCTCAATGCGCTTTACCTCCTCCGCTATCTTTGCCTTCTCCACCAACTCAGAGAAAACTGGAGCTATCAGTACCCTGAGGCTATCTCTAAGCCCATCCTCAAACCTAACGCAACGCTCATACTCTGTTGCCACCATTACCCTTGCATACCTACTAAGGCGTAGAAACTCCGCCTCATACTCCGCCACCGATTTATTGCCTTGGGTCAAGTTTAGAAACTCCTTCCTCCTAGCATCCTCATAGCTTGCACCCACATACTTCCCCTGGAATGTAGCTTTAAAAAACTCCAAAGTGACCCGCTCCGGTTGGGTGCCCTCTTTCACCGTCAACCACCACCGGTAGGCTTCCTCCCTAAGCAATGACACCGCCCCTTTCAACTTTTGCTCAGGCAAGCAGTCCAAATCCTCCATTATGTTTTCAGTCGCCTCCAACCAATATTCTGCCACATTAGGAGCCACGCCAGCCACGCCCTTGAAGATCTCAGCCCCGTTCGATCAAAGTCATTTCGGAATGGACCTCCAATTTTCGCTGCCATTATTGGGCCCAAGGACCCTTTCCAAAATTCTGGCCCGATCATACGGTTAATTCCTAGCCACAAGTGAGGCTGGAGCCTCTTCTACTCCAACGTCGGGCATATAGCTCGATGTCGACGATTCAGCCTAACACTTCTGCGGCCTCGGCCACGTCCTCTTATACCTCTTCTAGCACTCATCGTTGATTCACGTATTATCTAGATTAGAAATTTTATGAAGTTTTAGTTAGTTTAATAATTACACTGATGTTTTATGAAAATATTTAAAGAGAAGATCATTTTCGAAATTCCTCTACAATTTCCAGATCCTACGGGCTTTAGTTCCATTCTAACCATCATCTAAAGTAGCCCTCTAACTCTCTACTGTATAACAATTTAAACAAACTTAAATAAAAGTACTTACTTGGTTCGACGTCGGAGACTCGGTGTGCCGCTTAGCAAGATTTCTCTTTTCCCAAAGCATCGTGATCCAAAATATTTTTAAAATCCAAAAGGAAGCCAAATAATAATAAAGCCCACTTCACAGCCTGAGTTTTGCAATCGGACTCTGATACCACTAAATGTAATACCCCAAACCCGGCCCAGACGTTATGGCCGAATCTGGCAGTTTACATTGAAGTGTTTTAGTGAAAACCGTGTTTTCATTGAAAACCCTTCTTAAAAGAAAACTTAATTAACTAAAAAAAACACACATTTCTATTGTAGAAGCCTTGTTTAAAACATTTGATTAAAGAAAACTTATCATTTTAAAATTTAGTTGTGCGTAGAAAAACATACTATAGTTTAAGAAACCCATGTTCAACTTCTCGTAATTACAATGGAAATAATAATAATAGTTGAAGTAATAATAACATAATGAAAACCTTAATACAATCTGATCTGAAACATACTTAATTAAATAAAAACTCATATGCTTAAAAAAAACAAGTCTAAATTATCTTGCTAGCTGGCCACCTTGAGTCCTTCCAAACATCGAACCTCCTACTGAGCATCACCTGAAAATAAAATAAAAGAGGGGGTGAGTTTTCGCAAACTCAGTGTGTACAACCCTCGGTAAAAACAAGCATACAAAAAAAAACATCATTCATCATTCATGCAATGCAATCCCATCCAAATTATCCATCCGCTACACACCAGCTCCGTCCCCCGTCACACCATGTGGGGATATAAATATCGACCCACCCAACCCACACACCATGGTAGCCCGGTTGCGGAACTACCTTCATTTACATATTGGGCTTTAAAAGCCGTCGGTGGATCCACGATTGTCAAGCAACCATGCGATCCTCATTTACTTCCTCTGTTCCATAATTCCCAACCTATATGCAACCTAAGCAGAATATCATATGTATGCATGTCGCATCCACAAAACCTACATTCAACACTTAGGGGTATTTTGGTCATTTTTGCCCTTAGGGGAATTTCAATAATTTTCCCTTAATTACGGTTCCCGTTAACAAGTTCCGTGAGTTAAGATGAACGAATACTATGCACCAAGTAGGATTCCAGAGAAAAGGAGGTGGGACATTAAGACCGCTTAAGTACCAAGCTCTCCCTAGATCCAATCCTAGACATGCATATACCTGTTGCCACACCTTAACCCTTTGACTTGTCCACGGTCGCAATATATTAATTAAGTCTTATGTGGATATCATATACTAGACCCAAAACCCCTTACAAAGCCCAAAAAATTTCACATACCTGTATCTGGCCCATTAAGCCCAATCATATTTGTATGGCCCATTAGGCCCAAATCACCTGTATATGGCCTATTAGGCCCAAATCACATTTATATGGCCCGTTAGACGCAAATCACATTTATATGGCCCGTTAAGCCCATTCACATTCATATTCATGCTCTCATACAAATTCCTATCATAAAGCATCAATATTTAGTTTTTGCCTATTATGGGCCCAACAGCCCATCAGGCCCATTTAGCCCATTCCAGCCCCTATGGCCAAATCACAACCCAAGTCCACAGAATCGTCCGTGGGCCTCAGGTAACCTATCAATTTCCCCCTTACGAGTGTTCCGCCCTCACAAGACTACCGTGGCCAAACTTTCTGCTTTTTGGCATTTTGGCTTTTCAGCTTTTCGACTTTTCGACTTTTGCCGATTCATTGTGTGTGTGCAGTGTATGTACACACCTGGTAAGCAAGCGTGCTGCGATTTCCGTAGCCCAAACGTACAATCGATATCACTCAAAGATTAATCTCACATACTTATCAAATACTTTACCAAAAGCTGGAATCTCACCTTAACCTTACCTGGATGCTAAGCCTTTACTAGCTTCTACTTTGGTCACTAATCACTTATATCTCTCAGATCTGAAGAGGAAATCGACAGGAATCCAAAACCAAGATCTGACACTAATTCCCTACCAAAGTCGATTAGAAAGAAGTGAGGAACTGAATACTCGATACTTATCAAAAACTGATTGGGAGAGCGAACACTTACACTAGAATCGACTGGGTAGAAAAAGTAGTGGCGGCACCAAGGGTATTCAGCCAAAGGATATTCGGCTCTTAGAGATTTGAATGACAACAATTGATTACTCGAAACAAAAGAAGAGAGGAAGAAGAATCGGCTAAAGCAAAGAAAATATTGAGTAGAGGAGAAATAGAATTTGGCACAAGGAAGAAGAAAAAGAAAAAAAGGCAGAGAGTTTTCAGCTTTTAGAGAAAATAGTTTCTGGCAACAAGGTGGAGGAAATTCGGCATTAGCTTCATACCCTAGCATTCGACACCTATTTATAAGCCTTATAGCTGAATTTTTTCGTGCCCAATTCCCCATTCAGGTCTATCACTTCTCCTTTCTCATCTCATCGTTTTCCTCATTGATAACCTCTTAATCCCTTCTTTAATTTTCTCTCCTGAACACTTCCCTTGGAGTCCACTTTCAGGCCAGTTCCATCCTTCTAGAAGGCTAAAATTAAACTTCTAAAAACACTAGGCTAGGATTCGAACCTTGGATCTCCTTGCTAGCTATTAATGCCACTTACCTACACCCTAAGTGGCGTCACTTAGCCACTCCTCCATAGGGCTTTTTGATGCTATTTTCCCCTAACTTTTTTTAAAAGTCCAACTACTTGCCAACCCTGATTCTTTTAATAATTAAATTATGATTTCATTTACCCCTAAGTTTGAATTAAGACTTACTATAATTATCATTGGCCCAGAAATATAAAACACAATTTTTATCAAAATCGAAAACAAAGAAAGTTCAGGATTTCGGGATTTTTGGGTTTTGGGATTTTTGGGTTTCGGGATTTTTAGGGCGTTACAAAACAAGTCGATTTGCCAAGGTTAATATCTTCTCTCATTGTGATATTTCGTAAACTGAAAAAATCTTTAAATCAATCTGACACCTTTTCTAATTCTGTCTTTACTTATCAACTCATTCTCAGACTCTGACCATATTTACAATCATTCTACTGCTGAACTCTTTGGTGTCATACTCTTGAACTTATTTCAGCACAGATCTCATGAAATCTTTTATAAACACCACTCTGGTAATGGGGTGGGGTGGTAAGATCCCTGACTCGTCTCTTATACAGATGTATATACCATATAACTTTCACCATTATAGTCATATTATTACTAACATATCATTCATTTCAGACAAGCTAACATTAAAGTTTGCTTTACACAGACTTTCTAGTTACTTATTTAAACAAATGTACTTATACATACATCCTATGAATTCTGAATAACATTACTTATCATTTTTATTTAATAAAACAGGTTAGGCACATAACATCATATGAGGGCCAAACAAACATGGATGAGTGTATCACAATCTGAGCTCTCATCTAGCACATCAACATATGCATATCATTATAATCATATAACTCAATTCAATCAATTTAGCACATTTACTTAGACTATGAGAGTTTGCCAGTCATACTTATTCAAACAAGCATACGTGGACATTTATTCCATTAATATTCTTGGTAAGTTACCCAAATACACGCATTCGTTTAAGTAAATCAATCATATACATCATGGAATTATCGATTAAACATAGGTAGGCTCATTACATTATAATATTTTGTCTCATTTAACTTTTCCATATTTCAAGGATGCCTCCCATTGGAACACTGCAATTTCGATGGATTCCCAGGTAGTATACTCAAGGTATATACGTTAATTATTCGTCAATTCATATCCAGTAGTACCTTTCGGGTACACTCTCTCAAAGCACGTATCATATAGTAGAATTACTAGTCTAGGCTAAATTCTAACTAAAACATATTCCCGATAGGCTCGTTTCAGGATTACTCATCCGAGCTAAATCTCATTTTGCATAATTATACCCCTTTTCAAGAAATTATTGTAATCCACCGAAATTCAACGTCCAATTGGGGAAGTAAAATTTTGCTAATATCATGCTATTATAAACCCTTTATTCATACTTTTATAATCTCTATTTACCACATCCACTTAATCAAATAAGCCAAGTGTACATCATTGTATGAACATCAAATAAGCATGAACATTCATCGTAACATAAACTTTCATCATGTTATCATATATATCATGAACTTTTATTCATAATTTTCTGAATCTAGACTTATCATGACTATACTTTACTCGAATACCTTAGCATCACATTTAACATGGTCGGCGTAGCTCGGTTGGAGAGTACCTCTGTCTAAACGAGATGGTTCTCATTCGCGTCGGGAGACATCACACTATCACAGATTGGTGGCATGTATAGTTAAACTCTCATTCTTGCTAGGTTAGTCCAAGAACTGACTAAACCATAGCTCTGATACCACTAAATGTAACACCCCTTACCCGTGTTTGACACTTAGATAGGATACGAGGCATTACTGGACTTAAACATGCACATACATGTAAAATTAGGCCATAAAATTTCAATCATATCAGAATCATTTGATCACATGCAAAATGTCCCATACACGAGCCTTCGAGGCTCTAAACATGCATTAAAAGTGGTTTGGGACTAAACCGAGAACTCAGGAACATTTTTACAACACTTAGAAAATTTTCATGTTTGGATAGTCACACGCCCGTGTGGGTAGGCTAGGTAGTCTCACACACCCGTGTCTTCAGCCCGTGTAACTCTCTATTTATGACATCAGCAAACATTTAGGGTCACACAACCAAATCACACGCTCGTGTGCTAAGGCCGTGTCCTCCACATGGCTGAGACACACGGCCGTGTCTCTGCCTGTGTGGTCAACACTTAGGTTATTTTCCAAGCCTTTTTGTTGCCTTAATCTTTCACATACTTAAATACTTTAAAGACACATATCATAACATCATTTTAATGATTTAACATGCCTCACTAAAGCACATTTTTAACAATCAACCATAACATATTACCTAATAATTAATCTCTATTTATTCAACAAATGTCCATGTTCAGTCATTATCAACTTAATGCCAATTTACGTGTTTATTCCATAACCATGACCACCCTAAATGGTCCTAGGGCATTTCTTGTGCACATGTGTTATTTACTATTCATTCATGGCAGAAAATTATAATCATATCACAAAGCATCAACACATGGCAAGGATAATTAGGCTTACAAGTCAAAACATTATAAGCCATATCTCATGGCTATATACAGTGAATCAATATAAGCCAATACATTTGGCTAAATCATAAGAACACATGTCAATAACTAAGCTCCTATACATGCCACTCACTTGAAGATGTTTAAGACTTATCGATATCTCTTATGATAGCTCGATAGTGTGATGCTGCCTCCGACGATCTCCAACCCCGAGCTAACCTAACAACATTAAAGAAATGAAAAGGAGGGGGTAAGCTATATAGCTTAGTAAGTCTATATGAAAATAGTAAGAAATTTATCAACATGATTCCATCAATTCTTACAACATGATTCCAAGGTAAAATAATCATAATTTCACTTTTACTTATGTTCAAGTTAAGTTATTTACTCGAGTCATAGTCACTCAGTTACTTATAACTTGAGCTACGAAACTCCAAATTAAGATCCGCTAATTTTCACTGAAACTAGACTCATGTATCTACTTATCATAAAATTTTCAGAATTTTTGGATTAGCCAATAAGTACAGTTTACTCTTTAAATTCCCCCTTATTTCACTGTCTAATAGTTCAAACCCCTCTGCACTAAAAGTTAATTATCTCTTTGTACAAGATTTGGATAATGTTCCTGTTTGTTTGTTTTTTCAAAAATAGACTCATTAAGTATTTTAAGAATATAAATTATAACCAATAATTAGATTTGTACAATTTTTAATGATTTTTCCAAGTCAAAATAGGGGATTCCAAAATCATTCTAACCTTGTCTCACAAAAATTCAAATATCAAAAAATACAATTTTTTTTCACTGTTTCTTTTATGTAAAAATAAACTAAATAAGATTTTATTTCATATCTTATTCAACTTCTAATTTGATTTTCACCATTTTTGGTGATTTTTCAAAGTCACATAACTGCTGCTGTCCAAAACTATTTTATTACAAATTTCACTCTTACATAATCTCACTTACTCCATTCCATCTTACAGAAAGTTCACTCAACTATCGAGCACATTGCTCATAAATTTTCACACACATATACCTACACTTATTCATCACATATTCATATTCAATTACACTAGTCATTACAAGATCACATGTATTTTCACTTAGTCAATTTCCTGTTGAACTCATCGGAATAATAACAGATACACGGTGGCCTGCACATATTACCACCCTTGTAACCGCAGCTATTTGGTGTACATAGTAGCCTGCACTTAGTACTACATCTGTGACCAAAACCATCTCTTACACATAGTGGCCTGCACTTAGTACTACACATGGGATCGAAGCTATCGGGTACGCATAGTAGCCTGCACTTAGTACTACACATGCAACCTAACCATTTGGTACACATAGTAGCCTGCACTTAGTACTACACACGTGACCTAAAACCATCTTAAACTCATGGTAGCCTACACATAGTACTACACATGTGTTCTCACAATGGATCATTTGTATCTTTTCTATTCCGAAGGTCCAACCAGGAAATTCCTCACTTTTCAACATTTTACCAATTCATCCATAATCAACTTCAATTCATAATTTACATCCAGTGGTCATTCAATATACAACCACATCTCATATGATAACAAAATATTATAACATAAGTAAAAACAATATATTATTTACATACAAACATACTCGTTTCAAACAAATATCATGTTCCATCAAATTTCCATTATATTCAATCATCCCATCACATGTTATCGATATTTGAGCTTTCGATAACTTCATGGGTACATCACTTTCCCATACACAATATCATTAACATATAAATCAATACAACCATAGCAAAATAGAATTCAAGTGTAACAACAATAACATGAATATCATGCTTATTTAATCACATGAACTTACCTTAAATGCAATTATGGCCAACAATTCCAATTTAGTCTATAATCTCGAACTTCCCGATTTAGGCCCGAATCTTAGTTTTCTTGATCTAACATTTCGAATATAAATAATTTATTATTCAAATTATTCAAATTGACCCAAAAATCATACTTTTACAAATTTTCATTTTTACCCCTAAACTTTATCATATTTACACTTTTACCCCTAGGCTCGTAAAATGATTTTTATTCAATTTTTTTGCACTTTAAGCCTAGCCGAATCATTTTCATAACTATATCACCCCACAATTTCCACTAAATCACACTTCTATGACAAATTTTATAACTTTTACAATTTAGTGCTTTTTAGCGTTTTCACCGAAAACTACTTAGTAAAAGTCATTTCTCCAACCATAAACATGCATAATCTACCATTAAACATCAAAATGAAAAAAATTATAACATGGTTCAAACCCTATAACTTCATCATAACACAAATAAATGGTAGAAATAGGTAGATCTTGTTACGAGGATTTTAAAAATGTAAAAATATTAAAAACGGGGCTAGAACGGACTTACAGTCCAGCTTGGAAGCTTGAAAAACTCTAGCTATGTCTTCTCCATGCAATTTTCTGCCATGGGGTTGAATATAGACTAAAATTGGCTTTTAATTTTGTTTTTAATTCATATTAATTACTAAATGAACAAAATGCCCCTAACTTAAAAATATTCTATTTCACCCATTTCATGTCCATTTTTGTCCAAAAAATTAACCAAGTAATTACCATTTAAGGACCTCTGATTTAAAATTTCATAACAGTTGGACACCTCTAGAATGTAGAACCCAACTTTTGCACTTTTTATGATTTAGTCCTTTTGACTAAATTGAGTGCCCAAATGTCAAAATTTCTAGATGAAATTTTCACAAAACAATTCCTTTGAATTTTAGAGCATAAAAATATAATAAAAATTAATTTTCTTACGTCGAATTTGTGGTCTCGAAACCACTGTTCCGACTAGGTCCTAATTTAGGATGTTATAGTTTCTTTTTCTGGGGACTCTGCTATCGAAGAGATCAAAATTGTGAGGGGTTTTCCAGACGTCTTTCTTGAGGAGTTATCAAGATTACCTCCTAATCGGGAAGTGGAGTTTGGGATTGAGCTATTGGACCGTGGTTTCATCCGTTCTAGTGTGTCTCTATGGGCAGCACCAATTTTGTTTGTTAAGAAGAAGGATGAGACCATGAGGATGTGCATTGATTATCGGCAGTTGAATAAGTTGACCGTGAAGAATAAGTTTTCGCTTCTCAGGATCAATGATTTGTTTGATCAGTTCCGAGGGGCTTCTGTATTCTCCAAGACTGATCTTCGATCTGGGTATCACCAGTTGAGGGTTAAGGATATGAATATTCATAAGACTACATTTAGGACTCGTTATGGACACTACGAGTTCCTAGTTATGTCTTTTGGTCTGAAAAATGCTCCGACTGCATTTATGGATTTAATAAACCGAATATTTCAGCCTTATTTGGATCAGTTCATTGTGGTTTTCATCGACAATATTCTGGTATACTCTAAGACGGAGGGTGAGCATGATGAACATCTCAGGGTAGTGCTTTAGATTCTTCGTGAGAAGCAACTCTGCACTAAGTTAAGCAAGTGTGAGTTCTAGTTGCGTGAAGTGACTTTTCTGGGCATGTGGTTTCTGCTGATGGGATTTGAGTTGATCCTCGAAAGATCGAGGCTGTGCTTGATTGGAAATATCCTAAGAATGTATCTGACATTCGTAGCTTTCTGGGTTTAGCGGGTTACTACCGACGCTTTATTGAGGGATTTTCTCTAATTGCAGCTCCTCTTACTAAACTTCTACGTAAGGGTGTGTCATTTTTCTGGACGGATGCGCAACAATCGAGCTTTGAGAAGCTCAAGTCTGTTCTGAATCAAGCTCCTATTTTGATACAGCTTGAGTCTGTTAAGAAGTTTGTGGTTTATAGTGATGCTTTGCACTTTGGTTTGGGGTGTGTTCTGATGTAGAATGGTAAGGTTGTGGCTTACACGTCTTATTAGCTTAAGATATATGAAGGGAACTATCTGACGCATGATCTTAAGTTGGTTGCGATAGTCTTTGCTTTGAAAATCTGGAGGCATTATCTGTATGTGAGAGGTGTATCATCTACAACAATCACAAGAGCCTCAAGTATCTCCTTACTCAGAAAGAGTTGAACCTTGGTAGCTCCGTTGGATTGAATTGCTTAAAGATTATGACTGCACCATAGAGTATCACCCTGGTAAGGCCAATGTGGTGGCCGCGCTCTAAGCCATAGAGCGATGACTGATCTGAGAACGATGTTTGTTCGCCTTAGTTTGTTTGATGATGGGATTCTGTTAGCCGAGTTGCAAGTTAAGCCGACTTGGATTGATCAGATTTGAGATAAACAGTTAGTGGATGAGACCTTAGGTGTGCGGTTCCGTCAGGTTGAGAGTGGCAACACTTCAGATTTTGGATTGAATAGTGATAGGGTATTATGTTTTCGAGGTCAGACTTGTGTGCTGAATGACTTGAATTTGGGACAGTCAATTCTACAGGAGGCACATAGTAGCCTTTATGATATGCATCCCAGTGGTAATAAGATGTATCGTGATCCCCGTGAGGTGTATTGGTGGTCGGGGTTGAAGCGTGAAGTTACGAATTTCGTTGCTCGTTGTCTAACGTGTCAGCATGTTAAGGCCGAGCATCAGTTACCTTCGGGTTTGCTACAGCCGATTAAGATTCCCCTATAGAAGTGGAAACGAGTGACAATGGATTTTGTTAGTGGGTTGCCCTTGACACCCACTAAAAACAATTCTGTTTGGGTCATCGTGGATTAATTGACCAAGTTTGCTCACTTCATTCTGGTTCGGACTGATTATTCTCTGCAGAAACTAGTGAAATTGTACATTTTTGAGATAGTTAGACTGCATGGTGTTCTAGTCTCAATCATTTCTGATAGAGATCCTCGCTTCATTTCTCGATTTTGAAAGAAATTGCACGAGGCTCTAGGTTCAAGGTTGGACTTCAATACTGCATTTCATCCTCAGACTGATGGTCAATTTGAGAGGTTGATTCAGATACTAGAGGATATGATTCGGAGCTGTGTGATTGATTTCTGAAGTAGTTGGGAGGATTATCTGCCATTAACTATGTTCGCCTATAATAGCTTCCAGTCTAGCATTCAGATGGCACCTTACAAGGCTCTATCTGGTCATAAGTGTTGCACTCCATTATGTTAGACTGAGTTGGGTGAGCGATGAGTATTGGGTCCGGAGTTGGTTTCTAAGATTAAGGATAAGGTTAGATTGATTTGGAATCCTTTGAAGGCGGCTTTCGATAGACATAAATCCTATACAGATCTGAAGAGGCATGAGATTGAGCACTCTGTGGGGGACTTAGTGTTTCTTAAGGTTTCTCCCTAGAAGAAGATTCTGAGGTTCGGTCATAAGGGCAAGCTAAGCCCTAAGTTTATTTGGCTGTATCAGATTCTGAAATGAGTGGGACCTGTTGCTTACCAGTTGGAGCTATCTCCAGAGTTAAACCATATTCATGATGTGTTTCACGTCTCGATGTTGAGGCGGTACTGATCTGATCTATCTCACATAATCTCCATTGAGGATATCGAGGTTAGGTCGGATTTGACCTTTGAAGAGGAGCTAGTTTAGATTCTGGAGCTAGACGTTAAGGTTCTGAAGAGGAAGTCCATTTCATTAATGAAGGTTCTATGGCTATATCATAGCACTGAAGAGGTCACGTGGGAACCTGAGGACTCAATGCGTTTCTAGTATCCTCATATGTTTTGATCAGGTAAATTTCGAGGTTGAAATTTATTTCAGGGGGTACAGTTGTAATGTCCAAACTTTTTGTTCCTGCTTTTGTAAAAAGTTGACACAACTGTGTATCTGCTTCAGTGGTTAAGTAAGTGTTTTGGGTATGTGTGAGATGTCCCAAGTTCAAGCCTTACCTTGAGCAAAATTTGTTATTTTTGGAATTAAGCCTTACCCTGGTGGATAGGTGGAGTGTGGGTTTGCTGGAGGTCTTGTGTTCGAATCTTTGTGCAAGCGTGATTGCTAATATTTTTGCTCTGTTGGCTTGTAGAGTGTTGGTTGAACAAAAAGTCTGAGTAGTGGCTGTTAGTGGGATTAGTGGAGAGATTTGAAGGATATGGGGAGTTATGTGAATTATCCTCATTATTTTTTCTTTTCTTCAAAAGTTCAGCTCTTCTTTTCCTCTCTAACGTTTCTGTGTTTTCCTTTTACCAAACTTTTGTCTCTTCCAACCACGGTGTTAATTTTCGTTCCGTTGTGTGATTTTTTAAGGTGTTCTTCAAGAAAATCGAGACCATTTAGAGTTGTTGTTAAATTTTGTGATCACTATTATGAAGGGTACTGTTCGCTTTGGGAGTGCTTCTGCATTGAAAATGAATAAGGTGTGAACCCAAAATGCAGAAAGACAAGATTCAGTGAAAGCTAAAAAACCCCTACTGTTGACACCACACGGCTGTGTAGTAGGCTGTGCGCAAGACACGACTGTGTGATGGCCAGAGTGTGGCCATGTGAGCCACACTGGCTAGGCTAAATTAGGGTGTGAACCATACGAGCGTATGGGCCCACACGAGCATAGCACACGGGCGTGTGGTATCTGGGCTAGGCCGTGTGATCCAAACGGGCAAGGCCAATTTGGGCTTATGGGCTACACAGGCTTGTGGGCCCACACGGGCAAACCACACGAACGTGTGGGCCCATTTATCTGAATTTTTCCCTAGGGTTGCATGGGTTGTCCCAAACGACTGTGGGCCTATTGTAGAGTCGGTAAGGGCTAATTAAACCCCAAACTCTATGAACTGTCTGTTTGACATTCTGGTCTGATTAGAATTCTAATGCATGTCTATTTACACTATTATCTACTATCTGTATATGAACATAAGCATGTGAGCATATTAGATTATTTTTTTGTACTTTTATATTTCTATATCTGATATTGGGGTTGGGATGATGTATATTGGAGGAAGTGTTCTGGAAGGCAATTTACGCCTATTATCTAGCAGCATGGCTGTATTATATCTGTTATGAGCCGCATCGGTACTCTATGGTGTGTAGGGATGGGTTAGTGTTTTAAACTGCACATGGTGTGTAGGGATGGTCAGAGATGGTGTGTAGAGAATGGGGGTAGGATTCTGATTCTGATTTGTGTATTTGTATCTGTAATGGGATTAGACTTGAATCTGTGTCTGACCGATTTTGTTTTACTGTATGTGTATGCATGCTTAGTTCTATGGGGTTACACACCAAGTTTACGTAAACTCACTCTTTTCTGTTTGATCTGTACAGGTAATCTACAGAGTTAGGCAGATCAGTGCAGCGGGGGACTTATCAGTGACCACCTGTTATGTACTATTTCCGATTTGGTTTTACTTTAAATTTTTTATTCCTTTCTGGGTATTTCTGTAAAATGTGGACTTTTCAAACTATTGTTTTAATTTGGGTTTGACTGAATATTATGCTTTTGATGTTGCCAAACTTGACAAAAGCTCGAATTTTACCAAAGAAAGGCTTTTTAAAAATATTGAACAATTTTTCCTAAACTTAACAATTTTATAAGCTTCCGCTAAAAAGACGTACGTCTTAAAACATTTCAACTTATTAAATAAATGTTTTGGAATAAATATAAGCAAATAGAAGTTAGATAATAGAAATTGGTTTCTACTGAGATAACCCCGTTTTCAAAATCCATTCCTTGTGACATCGCCAGATTTGGCCATAACATCTAGGTCGGGTTTGGGGTGTTACATTTTTGACAATTAATAAAAAATTTAACTTGCATCTAATGGTGGTTGTTACAACCTTTATAAATCACTATATTGTAAAGTTTATATTAAAATCCTTGAAGGATTTAAAATGCTAGAAGCATATTGAAATTCTAGGGAAATTATTCATTTATATGAATTAAAATAATTAAACATATATGGTAAATTTGACTTAGTTAATATTAGTTGAAAGAGGATTATAAAATGATCCAAAATACCTATTTGTATTTTTATAGAAGGATAATGATTAATGTTTGTTATGATTATTGTTGAAACTCCTAAAGAGATCAAAATATGTTTCCCCAAAATTTTCCCTCACTCATGATTTTCAAAGGAATGGTGATATAAATGCTTAGTAATACATTCAAAAAGTCATTTTAAAAACTAGTATTCAAGATTGAATACGTAGAATAAGAGAAAATATGTTATGTTTTCATGAGGGGGAGTAAATACGTGCTGTACTCTTTTTCTCTTAATCGAGGTTTTGTCCCATTGGGTTTTCCTGGTAAGGTTTTTAATGAGGCAGCATATTATGTGTATTATAGATTGTGTACTATTTTTTCTTCATTAAGTTTTTATCCCACAAGTTTTTCCTAATAAGGTTTTAACGAGGCACATTATCTACCAATGAACATCCAAGGGGGAGTGTTATGAATATCTTATTAAGTGGATGTTCATTACGATTAAGATAAAATTTTGGTGTACTTTAAATTCTAAAAGTTATTAGATTTAGATCTCTACTTCTTCTATACTTCTTATGCCTATAAATAGAGACTTTGATGAAGCATTGTAATCACCCCTTTTGATCAATAAAGTACATTCTCTATTGCTTTCATATTTTCTTTGTTCTTTATTGTAATCATCCATTTTGATCAATAAAGTACATTCTTTATTGCTTTCATATTTTTTTTGTTTTTTATTCTTTCCATCTCTCTTTATTTTATAACATAAGTAATATATTAAACAAATTTTATAACTTAAATTCATATACTTAATATTTCAATACTTATTTTTTCAGCACTTAATTTTTTAATTTATTTAATAGCATCTAAATTAATAAACACATTTGATAATATTAATTAAACTTTCTTTTCAAAACAAACCCACAACATATTTTTTACCTACACCAAACAAATAACAGTTAGATTAAAAAATGATTTTAAGAGTGCTTGATGTAGTATAAACAATTGGCCGTGTACATTTTTTATTCCACAAGTAGCCTTAAAAAATTGACATGTGTCTCATTTTTAAAATATTTTATTATACATCAGTAGAATACTTGTCAACCCCCTAACAGTGCTTTTGGAGTCTAAAAACTCCACTATGCACCAAATATTTTCCTTAGTTTTAATGCTACATTATTATCTGTATATAATTCTAACTTATTAACTCTAACAATCTCCAACTTTTATATTGATAATTTTTCTTAAATGCTACTTGATTGAATATGCTTAACTACTGGACATTATTTATAAAACTAAACTTAAATTTTAATTGGTCTATAACTTTAATTTTAATTAAGTGATAATTAAGATGCGTAAAGTTTTATTTAAATAATAGCTCCACTTTACATCAAGAAAAATTAACACCACTTTTTTTTTTAAAATAACAAAACTTTTTTTTATCTCAATTTTTTTACTGATAATGGTAAATTTAAAATTATAATTATAATTATCACAAGTTTTTCATATATTTTATGGTTAGAGGTGTATTCAAGTAATAATTTTATTTTAAAATTAGCACAATTTTTTTATTAATATTCTAAATTAATTATAAAATATTTTTAAATTTAATTTAATAATATGATGAAAAGTAAATGTTATTCTCACCTATTGAAAAGTTTTTCAAAACTCATTCTTAATATATTATAGATAATATTGATGATGTGACATCATGTATAATTTAAAAATAAAATTTTAAAAGTTTATAAAAAAAGAAAAAAATGGGGTTGCAAAAACAAAACCTAATCTCCATAATCTTTTAGCAGTGGGTTTGAATGGGCGGTGTATTTAACTGCGATTAGTGTAAAAACAGCGATGGCGGTGGGATTATATATTATAGCGTGAGATAAAAAGTAAGCTAAGTGCAGAAGCTAAATGCTCCGCACCACACCCACTACCCATCCAAACTCACCCCAAATCACTCTTATCAACAAACCCAATTTCTTTTGGGTAAAATATAAAAATGGCTATTAAACTATTACCCATGTTTCATTTTGGTCATTAAACTTTTAATACTTTCGGTTTAGTCACTAAACTATTTGAAATCAATTTTTTGCTCACCTAATATTAACAGTTGCTTGAAATTTGACAAAAGTGTTGACATGAGCTTTTTTTTATTGATCTAATAATAAATTTAGCCCTCTAATATTTACACATTCTATCAATTTGATAGTATATATAATACGATAAATTTAGTCCTCAATGTTTACAAAATTTATCATTTTGTCCCACTAAAATGATTTATTCCCTTTTTTTATGTTTTAAGAATTATATAATTTATTCCCTTTTTGCTCAATCAGATCAAGCCACGTTAAATCTTCAACATTACAGCCAAGCATCGAGTCAGCCATGGCAACATCCAACTCAGTTCAGGTCACGGCTACCTAGTTGACCTTCGTCAAAGATCTCGCCCCCAATTTCTCCACTTGTTCTCTCCTCGTCAAAGTAAAAGATAATACCTTCTATTAAACTAAGCCTTATTGGAAAATATGTTTTGGTATAACAAATTAAAGTGTTTTTGAATAAAAGTAAAGTTGAGCAATTTCAGAAAATTAAGTTGAAATGGTTTCAATTGAGTCAATCATTTTCAAATATGTAATCATTTTCAAACAAGTTAGAATTGCTCCAGGACAAAAAGTATCAATACTTTTTGTCTAAGTATCGATATTCTACAAGATATCGATACCTCTTTGTTAATCGATACCAAAATGACATTTTGGAATTTGTAACCTCTACTAGGTATCGATCTAGTATCGATACTTTTCATAAAAGTATCGATAATTCCCTCAGGTATCGATATTCTTACTCCAACAGTCACTAAAATCAGCATTAATTAAAAAAAATATTGATACCTTTTTAGTAGGTATCTATACTCGTTGCTGTAGGTGAAGTTAATGACCTGATATTTCATCCCAATGACTATATTCACTTTTATAACAACCACAATGGTTGGAAATCAATTAGAAGGTATAAATACCATCTTCCAAAGGTTTAGAAACATGAAGAGCAATGTGCAAAGCTTAAAGATAAATCAAAACAACCTAGAGCTTAATTCTTTCACACCTTTTCTTGTAAACACTTGTGAGCTTTCATTGTATTCATTTAGCTCAAGTGTTCTTCTTTGTATTTGTGCTTAATTGGAAAACATCCTGATCTTGTAAGAATTGTTTCTTTGTTTGCTTATTTGTTTCTCTTTGAGAGAGGTTTAATTCTTAAGGTTTGGGTAGAAACCTTAAGAGAGTTGTATCTTAAGATTTTGGGGTATAAATCTTAAAGGAGATTGTATGGTTAAACCTTGTCCTCAAAGATTGCCAAATTAGTGAATTTGGGAAAAATCCTTAGTTGTGGTAAACTAAGGTGGTGGAGTAGGCAATTGGGGCCAACCACTATAAATCCTTGTGTTCTTTGTTGCACAATTTTCATTGCTTCCACCACAACATTTCAAAGGTCTATTCAACTTCCCTATTGACGATCTCGAGTTGATCTTTACAAGTTAACACCTTCCTTTTTAGTATAAATTAATTTGAATTTTAATGAAGTTTGTAATTATTTTATAATTTCCTTCATTGATAAACCCCACAAGAAAAAGGAATTTGAATTCAATAAATTAAAATCGACTTCTAAAAGTTAGTTAAATTGGATTTAGTTATTTATACATTTTTAGAAAACATGAATTTTTGCATAATAGGTACTAATGTGTGTATATATATAATTTTTATGATTAATAATCATTAGAGGGGTTGAATTGGTGTTAAAAAATTTAAGCAAATATGACAAACAATTAAGACTTGAGAATTTATAGTGGTTCGGTCTCAATTGCCTATATCCATTATCTTAGCTTACCACAACTAAGGATTTCCAAAATTCACTAGATTTGAACCTTTTAAGGATAATGTTTAACCTTTATAATCTCTATCCTTTCACAAGGAGAAGATAGGGCCACTTCCCCTTTAAGGTTTTCTACCCAAAACCTTAAGTAAATCCTTACAAAAATGAGAAATAAAGTTTGGAAAGGATTATCACCTCTAAAAGGTTGATGGATAATAATAAAGCACTCTCACACAACAATACAACACTTGAACAAATGAATTAGAAATAAACCCACAAGTGTGTACAAGAGAAAATGAGAATAATAATGAGAAAAATTAGAATTGAGCTCTTGATCTTTGTGTTCTTATTTCTTGTATTAATATGAGTGTCATTGAATGACATTTATATACATTCTCATTGAATTATGGATATAACACCTTATACCTGACCCGATCACCAGTTCTAGGTACAGGATGATACATCGACTTAAATAATTTAACGTTATTTATGATTTTACTTTTGTTACATACTTGAATAGCTTAAAATTTTAAAATCAAACTATTAAGATTCATACAGAATTAGTGATAATGTAACACCCAAACCCAGCCTAGACGTTATGGCCAAATCTGGTGATGTCACAAGGAATGGGTTTTGAAAACGGTGTCGACTTGATAAACCATTCAATTTTTATACCATGAGTTCGTTCATGAGTTTACTGAAAACATTATTCAATTAATTAGTTTGACAAAACACTTATTACAGCAGAAGTTTAACACATTCATTATATTTTAGAAACCAAATTTGTTATTTTAAAAAAAAAACCCTTTTTTGTGTTAAACCGTCGAATATAATACATCTTATCAAAACATGCAGATTAATAATAAAACAAAAACCAACAATTAAAACCATAGAGTCCAGAGAGTCCTCGAAATTACAACCCTCAAAAGTAAACCAAATTCATAAATAAAACCATAAGTTAATAACTTAAACAGTTTACGGTCGAGTGGTCACCGCTGAGTCTCTACTGCACCGATCTACCTAAGTCTGTGGATTACCTAACAGAACAGACAAATAGATGTGAGTTTACGTAAACTCAGTGTGTAACCCAATAGAATTAAGCATGCAAACATAAAGAATGATAGACATAGTTAGAAGCAGATATAAATTCAGACTCAAATCCAGATTATAGAAACAGATATGCAAAAATCCTACCTCCATCCTCTCCACACCAACTCCGTTCATCCCATCACATCATGTGGGGTTAAAAACACCCTCCCATTCCTATACACCGTGTCGTGCCATTAAGACACATATCAGATAATATGCAGCCAAGCTACCAGAATATAGGCGATTAACGCCGAACAGAATACTTCCCCTTCATATACAAATCCCACCCCAAATTCATATACGAAAACAGATACAGATTATCATACTAGACATGCTCAACATGCTTATGTATAGATATCAGATATACAGATAGCAGAGTAGACAATCATACATAGTAATGTCCTACTCAGAGCATATTATCAAGATATCAAATCACATAAATTTAAGGTTTGATTAGCCCTTACCGACCCTACGGTAGGCCTAGAGTCGATCGGAACGACCCATGCGACCCTAGGAAAAATTTCAGAGATATAGGCCCACATGCCCATGTGGCTTACCCGTGTGGGCCCACACGCCCAAATTGGCCTTGGCCGTGTGGTCCACATGGCCTGGCCCAAAATCCACACGCTCGTGTGGCCCACACGCCCAACTCGACCTAGCCCGTGTGGCTCAAACGGCCCCGCACCAGCCACCACATAGCTGTGTCCTACGCACGCCTTAGCCTTCATCGATCACACAGCCGTGTCTCGCACACGACCATCCACACAGGCGACCACATGTCTGTTTGGCGTTGACAATGCAATTTTTTGACTTTTTTTGAAACTTAGTTTTTCACTTTTTAGGAACACACCTAGTATCTTTTTGATGTAGAAACTATCCCGAGCCTTCCAATACCTAAAAGTTGACATATCAACGCTTAAAATTTAATCCTAAAACAAGATTAAACCAAAAAATCGAGACCAAAAATAGTTCAAATCAAGCGTTCATCGCTCACCCCCAACACTCCAAACAATTAGCTACGGTTCCGCAAGAGTAAGGTCAGTATCTTCTCAATTTGCTATTGCCAAAACATAAATTCAACATCAACGAAAAATCCAACACAATTCTAAATGGATTAAAAGAAAAGACTACCTATACGAACGAAAAATATCACTTACCAACGTACGAATACCGTGAACAAAGAAACTGTAATTTGGAAAACAAAAAGATGATGCTGATTGGAAAGAAAAACAACAGAAAAGGAGAAAATGGGAGGAAGCAAAAAGAATGTCAGAATTTTCCAAGAGGGGTCAAAATTTTGAAAAAAAGAAAATAATAAGAAGAAAATCAGAAAAACAATCAATTTGATCACACATACCTTAATTGCCTCCCACTAACCTACTAACCTCCAACTTCTCAGAATCCAAACACTACCAAAACACTTACTTATCACTGAGCAAAACCAACATTCATGCTAATGCAGGGTTTCAAACTCAGGACCTCCAACATACTAACTGCCTTACCACTTGAACCTGTAGACTCATTTTGATATTGATTTCTAGGCAATTTAATATAAGCTCACCAAACTAGGATAAAGCTTGGATCCAAAAACAATAAAATTAACAAAGATAAGACTTGAACCCAAGACCTCAAACTCACACCTAGAACACTTAACCACTGAAGCAAATACATGTTTGTGTTAGAATTCACAGAAACAAAAATACATAGGACAGGGCGTTACAGATAATTCTTACAACTTTAATTCCAAATCTATTTATAAGTTTTAATTTAAGACTCAGTTAGTGAAACAATTACCCAAATCTTGAGGCATGGCCTCCAAAGAAACCCCTCTATATATGTAAAACAACTACCACGCCCTCCACAAACTCTGGCTTGGTCCCTCCTCTTGATTTTCAAGTATTTATCTACCCTGCATCCAAGCAATAGCTTTATAAGTTCAGAAAAATTTAATGAGATCTATACATAAAATTCATGGAAAACTGCTTAAATCTTAAAAAAATAATATTCTAGGCACATAATTGAACTCTCTGGTTTTCGTAGGAGGATTCACAAACTTAGCTGGCAAGGACAAAACCTCATTCTCTTTTAGTCAACTATTGGCAAACATAATCCCTAGTCTGGCCATAACTATACTCTATCTAGAGATATTCTCTCATGTGTCCTCCTCTAATTATCATTGTTTCAGACTTTCATTATACCCTTTTCATGATATACCACATCTATAATATCTGTATTCGCTACCTTTGACTGGCGATAACTATTGGTGTTTACCCAAGTATTTGCCATAATTTTAAATCCTTACCTGAATAAGATCTCTTCCTAATATCCTCTTTCCTTAGTGGACTAGTGCCTAAGATGTACTCCATAGTACTGTTTCTTTTAATCCTGACTCTTAAGGTACTCCAATGGGCAAGTAGTTCCCAATGTACCATTTTCTACCTAGGTATTCCTTGATAGTTTCCATTCTTGGTAGCCTTACAAGGTCTTTTTCGTATTATATTGCCCTGATGGATTCCCGCTTCTCAAAATTTTTTGATGGACTTTATTGGTCATTTGGCCTTTTGTAGGCATTTACTCCCATGAGGCCTCCTGACAGGCTTCTCACCCTTTCAACTACCTCTTTGCTGATTGCCGAAATAATATCTTAACCTATAATAATCCCTTTTGTATTTACTTAGCCAATGTGGGTTCCATAATTTCTCTAGTGGCCACTTATGCCAGTTTGTTTAAGGAATTTCTCTATTCTTTCTGGCGGTTACCACTTATGCCAGTTTGTTTAATGAATTTCTCCGTTCTTACTTACATGTCGATGTTAAGGCACTTCTTTGGCTTCACCCACCATTTCACTTTGGTGAATCCCCTTTTTATCTTATTTACTTGTTTTTCTATACGTCCCAAGGCCATTCCACCTTGCAACTTGTCGTGTGAGTCACGTCGCAACTTCTTCATTATACCTTAGTGGAACTCCTAGTTTATTATCCTGTGGACCCCATATGTTTCCATAGTCGAGCGATGATGTTACACATTGTAACCCCATGCTTATTATTCTAGCAAACTCTATTGATTGCCATAGCTAAGCTATTGTCTTACACCTTGTAGGCTCATGTTTAATGTCGCAATGAACATTATTGGTTGCCATAATTGAGCTATAGTCTTACACCTTTTAGCCCCGTGTTTAATATCCTAGTAGACTCTATTGGTTCCCATAGTCGAGCTGTAACACCCCTAGCCTGTATCCATCGCCGAATTAGGGTTATGAGGCATTACCGATCATACTATTATTCATACAAATATTCATTATAAATTGAAATTCAAGATTTAGATCACATATATGCTTATAACTTAATCCAATATCAAATCTTAAAAAGATTTAACATGTACATCGCAGCATAAATAATACAAAACCTAAATAATACATCGCAGCATAAAAAGGACTAAATCGGGTAAAATGAAAAAGTTGCATTCCATTAGTTAAAGCTGTCAAATTGATTTGGCTTTTTAATATGCTGGCCTTGAATGGCAATTTGACCATTTGAATGGTGAGTGGACAATTATGGACATGTTAGGTAAATTTTAATGATTTATAACTAAAGGCTAAAATAGTAAATCATGAAAAAAATATAATAAATTAAAGAAAATAAAAGAACCTGCATGGGAAATCACTTGTTTTAGTCGAATGTTGATGAAGAAGAAACCATCTTTTGGTTCTTTAAGGTTCGACTAGCGCATGATAAATTGGTAAGTCATTTTGGACTCGAGTTTTGATAATTTCTACGTTTTTGAGATCGTTGCTTTGTATTTTATAAAGCCCATGCCTTAATTTCTAATTTTGGTGATGGTTTTGGAATGTGCCATTGATGAAACTATGAGTTTTGTGATGTTAGTTGATGAATTATGGAAGCTTGATGTTAAGTTTAAATATTTTGTCTTTGGATTTTTGATGAAATTGAGTATTATGGGCTAAATTGTAAAAATGTTATTTTGAAGGACTAAAATGTGAAATAAATGAAATGCGTGGACTTTTTTGAGAGCTAGAAGAATTTGGCTAAACTTGTGTGTATGCAATTTATGTGTACTTTGTGATTTTGTGAAATAGGGACTAAAGTGTCGAAATGTGAAAATGTAAGGGCTAATTTGCAAATTGCCCTAAATATGTGTTTATGGATTAAATTGAATTAATTGGTGAATAAAAGGGTTAATTTTGAAAACATATAGATCAAGAAAGGAGGAATTCAGACTTAGATCGAGGAATGTTGAAGGTTATCAAGTAGATAGTCTGCGTCGACAAATTCCGAGTACGAGATAAATTCGTACTTAAAATATGATGTTAAGAAAGCTTTGATGCCTTTATTATACATGGTTTGTATATAATTGAATTGGACGATATGATGATGAATCAGAAGTTTTGGCACTGAGTGTGCGATTTAAACTATCTTGGCACTAAGTGTGCGATTTAAATTAGCTTTGGGTATTTGAGGCACTAAGTGTGCGATACCGACTTAGTCTTGGTTATTTGAGATGGCACTAAGTGTGCGAAAATATTTATTTTGGGCTAACCATATAACACTAAGTGTGCATATATCTAAAATACGAATAAGTTATGGAAAGTCTTATAACATTCATAAGAGGTGAGTATGAAAGTGTATAAGTACGGGAATTTTTAGGTATGTATAATACCTAAGTGGTAGATGATGTTATGTATATGAATTTCATTGAGTTGATATAGATTTATGGATTGAAATTATGCAAATACATATATGTTGTTATATTATGTTTCATATATTATGAATGACTTGAGTACGAGCTTACTAAGCTTTTGAAAGCTTACTTTATGTGTATTTGCATTGTTTTATAGATATCGTAGCTATTGAAGGCTCGTGGATAGTCGAGGATCGTCACCACACTATCGATCTCATTTTGGTACTTTTAAAAGTGTATATATTTTAATTTATGGTATGTATAGGCTAGAAGGATTATGTTTATAAGTTTTGATATGTATATATTTGCTATGAGAGTTAGCTAACAAATGATAAGTTGTGTATGGTTTTGGTGTATGTTTGTACTGTGCTAAGTTTTAATGTGTTTTGGTCATTCTTAAACATGGAATTGGTTGGAATTTTTGTATGAATGTTGTATATCATTGCTTGTAGGTTTGACCCAAAGAGAAATGGCAAATTGGCTTAAACCAAGCCTGCATTGTGCCACACGGTCAGGGGACATGGGCGTGTCTTGTGGCCGTGTAAGAAAAACAATATTCACCTAAAAATCACATGGCCTTGACACGGGCGTGTCATATGGCCGTGGGCTAAAGTTAGTTGCTAGCTAAGTATCACACGGCCATAGTACACGGGCGTGCCTATTGGCCGTGTGAAAAAGTTAGTATGCATGCTCTGTTTTGGCACGGCTGATTCACATGGGTGTGTCTGATGCCCGTGTGAGGCACACGGCCTGGACGCACGAACGTGTGACCTCAACAGAATTGAAAAATTTTCTATGTTCTAAATTTTATGAATGTGTTCAGTTTAGCTTTAACCATTCTTAAACGTATGTTTTAGGTCTCGTAAACCTTCTTATGAAATAATTGCTTATGAAATGATATTAAATAATATATGTGATTCTGAATTGGTTTGAAATGTTATGTTTGTCTGGTAATGCCCCTTAGATATTTAACGAATATGGAATAGGGGTGTTACATTTTATTGGTATCAGAGCTATGGTTTAGTAGGTTCTAGGACTGCCATAGCGTATGTGAGTCTTGCCATACTTGCCATATATTTGAAACTGCGATAGTGTGATGAATCCTGACATTGAAATGTGCTTTTGTATAGCAATGGATCCTGATAGAGCTGTAGCTGATGATGTTCAAAGCAATGCGCCTACTCCCGTACAAGGGACGGTGCAAGCTGATTCTCAACCGACTATGAGTTGCCGTGATGGTGAGGCTAAGAAAGCCTTCTATAAAATGATGAATGATTGGTTCACACAATACATTAAAACCAATCCGACTGTACAACAACCTCCACCCCCGATTAATTCCCCTCAAACTCCTGTTATGCCACCAGTAAATCCGATACAGTTGAGTAGACCACCAGTTGATAAGATTAGAAAACACAGGGCTGAAGAGTTCCGAGCTACAACAAAGGATGATGCTGAAAAAGCTGAGTTCTGGTTAGAGAACACAATAAGAGTATTTGATAAATTGTCTTTGAGCCCTAAAGAATGTATAAAATATGTTGTTTCTCTTTTGAAAGATACGGCGTATCATTGGTGGAAGACTTTGACATCCGTGGTTTTGAGTGAACGAGTTACTTAGGATTTTTTCCAATCTGAATTCTGCAAAAAATATATCAGTCAAAGATTCATTGATCAGAAACGCAAGGAGTTTCTTGAGCTTAAACAAGGTCGTATGTCTGTCACAGAATACGAGCGGGAATTCGTAAGGCTGAGTCAATATGCTTGTGAATGTGTATCTACAGAAGCAATAATGTGTAAGAGATTTGAAGACGATTTGAATGAGGATATTCGTTTGCTAGTTGGTATTCTAGAAATCAAAGAATTCGTGGTGCTTCTTGAATGAGCATGTAAAGTGGAAGATCTTGGGAAAGAGAAAAGAAAGGCTGAGTTTGAAGTCAGAGATGTACGAAAGAGATCATCGGGCAAATCATTTCAATCTGGATCCAAGAAGATTAGAGATGATTGCAGTCGTTCAAAGGCTAGTATGGGATATTCAAACAGAGACTATGTTAGATCACAATCGAATTACAAATCTTCAGCCACGTCTGTTGCTAGTGTTGATAATGCAAAGAATGAAAGGCCTGAATATGATCAGTGTGGAAGACGGCACTTTGGTGAATGCTGGGGAAAAAGTAATAGCTGAGCTTGTTATAGTTGTGGTTCAAGAAACCATTTTATTAAAGACTGTCCGGATTTAGCTGAAAAAGATAATGTTCAGAATCCGAGACCGAGTGGTGATGTTTCTCGTGGTACACCTCCCAAAAATACCAGAAATGTAAGCGGTAGTCAAAAGGGAATGAAAGACACAGTTGTTAGATCTGAGGCTTGTGCCCCTGCTAGAGCGTATGCTATCTGAGCTCGAGAGGAAGCTTCATCGCCAGATGTGATTAAGGGTACATTTACTCTCTATGATACTTATGTGATTGCTTTGATAGATCCTGGATCAACACATTCATATATATGTATGAACTTAGTGAACAATAAGACTTTGTCTGTAGAGTCTACTGAATTTGTAATTAGAGTTTCAAACCCCCTAGGCAGATGTGTCTTGGTTGATAAAGTCTGCAGGAATTGTATGTTAATGTTTCGAGACAATTGTTTTCCAGCTGATTTGATGCTATTACCTTTTGATGAGTTTGATATTATTCTGGGAATGGATTGGTCAACTTTGCATGATGCTGTGGTGAACTGTAAACGAAAAACTATTGGTTTGAGATGCAAGAATGATGAAATAGTCAAAATTGAATCTAGTGATTTGAATGGATTGCCTGCTGTAATATCTTCGATGAAAGCTTTGAGTATTGTGAGAAAGGGTTGTGAAGCCTACTTTGCTTATGTGATTGATTCAAAAGTGTCAGAAAAGAAAGTTGAATCTGTACCTGTTATCTGTGAGTTATCTGATGTGTTTCCTGAAGAGCTACCTGGTTTGCCTCCGATTCGAGAAGTCGAGTTTGGCATTGAATTAGTACCTGGTACTACTCCAATTTCAATAGCTCCGTATAGAATGGCTCCGACCGAGTTAAAGGAATTGAAATCTCAGTTGCAAGAATTGACTGATTGAGGATTTGCTAGACCGAGTTTTTCACCATGGGGTGTGTAACATCTCGAAATAGGGCCTAAATGGAATAGTGGTTGCGAAACCACAAATATGAGATAGAAAAGTTTATTTTGATTAATTTTTATGATTTACCGAGTGATTAGATGCATGTGTTAGAGTATTGATAAGAAATTTTATAGATTACATGTTTAATTTGCCTATTAGGGCTTAATTGCAGAAGTTGTTGTAACAGCCCGATTTAGGGCCTAAACGGGACGATGGTTTTAGAACCACGAATTCGAAGTCAAAAAATTTATTCCGATTAAGTTTTAAGGTTTATTTATTGATTAAAATATTGTATAAAAATATCGTTAAGTAATTTTACTGATAAAGTGCTTAATTGGACTTTTAGGACTAAATTGCAAAGTTGCAAAATATGTGTTCTAATTCATAAGTAATTGATTGAAATGAGGGTTTAAAGAGGAGGTCCTTAAATGGTAATTAGACCATTGTATTTCGTTTGGACAAAAATGGGCATGAATAGGACAAAATTTTAAAAAAAGGCCTTAAGGGCATTTTAGTCATTTGGTAATTAAAAGAAATAAAAAGGGAAAATAAAGCCAAAATTGACTCATCTTTTTCATGGAGGCCGAAATTAGCATGGGGGAAGCCATGGCTAGGGTTTTCAAGCTTTCCAAGCTCAATAGTAAGTCCGTTCTAGCCCTGTTTTTCAAGTTCTTTACGTTTTTAGAATCCTGGTAACTTGATTAAGCTTATTCTAGCAATAATTTAAGCTAGGGTTCATATTTGAAAAAATACCCATAGGTGAAATGTGTTTATTTTGATGTTTTATGGTAGAATATGAAGGCTGAAATTATGTTAAACAACTTTTGCTAAGCGATTTTAAGCAAAAATGAGTAAAACGGCTTAATCGGTAAAAGTTGTTATTGTTCATAACTATGTGTTAGAGTGAGAATTTGATGTTACCATAGAAGGGAAAAATTATCAGCATGTCATAAAACATAAGAATAAGGGATAGAGTTTAATTCCTAAGCCTAGGGGCAAAAGTGTAAATATGCAAAAGTTTAGGGGCAAAATTGTAATTTTGCCAAAGTTTGAGTTAAGGACTGTTTTGAGTAGTATATTAATTAAATAAGTAAAATATGATGTTTTAGATCCCGGAAAATGAGATTTGAACCTAGAATGGGAGAAAAATCGAAAATCGAGAAAGTTGGTAAAATGGCCGTTTTAGTATCGAGGTAAGTTCATATGTATAATAAGCATTAATTTATGTATGTTTCAATGTAAAATTGATATATTTACTATGACTGTCGTGGTGTTGAAAGTAAGTATAATTATGATGATTTAAATGTTCAATATTAATTTGACATGGAAATGAGAAAGTATGTAAGTTTGTATGTAAATAATACATTATATTTATTATGTTTTTATATTTCAGCATATTTTATGTATCGTAGCTGATTTTTGAATCATAATTAACTATTGGAAGTATGGAATCAAGTATTAGAAAGAGAGAGAAATCCCGGTTGAACCTTTGGAAAGATTAGATGATACAGATGGTATGTAGCTAGGTCACATGTATGGTGCTGAGTGCACATCATGTGTACAAGAGAGTTACAAGACATTATGATGTAGCTAGGTCGCATGGGTGATACTATGTGTATACCATGTAGACAAGAGAGCTACGGGATATATGTAGCTAGGTTGCATGCGTGGTTCTAGGTGAAGGACACCATGTAGACAAGAGAGCTACGAGATAAACTGGCTAGGTCACATGGGTGGTACTAAGTGTTCACCATGTGTACAAGAGAGCCAAAATTATGTGTACAACCGAGCTAGGTCATATGAGTGGTGCTATGTGAAGGCCACTATGTGTATAAGAGAGCTTTGATTTTAAAGGTGGGCTGTGTGTGATACCATCGCGTATCTGTTATTATTTCGAAGCGTTCAACTGGGAAATTGATTAAATGAAATTGTGTATGACTTTGTGATGATAAGTGTAAGTATATACGTGTGTAACTTATGAGAAATATTCTCGATATGTGATTGGAAATTGGAAAGATTGTTATGGGTAAGTGATGAATACAATTGAAGTGTGAAAGATCAAAATTGACAATAAAACTGTTATGGATAGTTGCAATGACGTGAATCTAAAAATTTACCAAAAATAGTAGAAATTGAATCAGAGACTGAATGAGATATCAAATTAAATCTTAATGAGTCTATTTTCATATAACAGAAACAGATCAAGCAAAGGAATTCTATATTATGAGATATTTAAGTTTTTCAGAGATTCAGAATGACTACGTGATCCCCTGTTCTAACTTGGAAAAATCATTAAAAATTGTACAAAAATAATTAGGGGATATAATTTATATGCTTGAAATCCTTAATGAGTCTAGTTTCAAATTAAATAAACGAGAACATCCTTTGAATTCTGTACAAGGAGAAAATTGATTTGTAGTGAAGAGTGGTCAGAACAGTTGAGCAGTGAAACAGGGGTAAGTTCAATGAATAAACTGTACTAATTGACGAGACCAAAAATTCTGAAAATTTTATGGTAAGAATATACGTGAATCTAGTTTCAATAAAAATTAACGGTTTGTAATTTGAAGTTCTGTAGCTCCAAAAATAAATAATTTAACTGCTGGTACTCTGCAAGACAACTTATTTTGAACCTGTTTATGATTGTAATAGTGAAAGTATGTGTGTTTGTGATGGTAATATTCCGGGAACATATTGTGACTTCATTTAAAGTATGATAATGTATTGTTTATTAATATTTACATACTTACTTACTAAGCTATAATACTTACTCCCTTCCTTTCCTTTTTCCTATAGTGTCCCAGATGTTAGCTCGAGTTGGAGGTCGCCGGAGGTTAAATCACACTATCAAACTATTGATCGACATATAAAGGTTTTAAAGTAATTTTAAGTCTTTGGCATGTATGGAGACTCGTTTAATTGTTACTAAGTTGCTAGGAATTGGCCTAAAATACTGACCTATGTTATTTGAAGGTCTATTGTATAAAGTCATTTAATATAGATAGTCTTGATTATGTTATTAATTAAATGATGCAATTTATGAATGTGCATGGTTGAATTAAAGCATGATATGGGCCTTGTAAGCTCTTTTTAAGGGACAGCTTGAATGTGTTTGAAAAATTTTTAAATTAAAGTGAAATTATGAATCAGTTTTTATACAATGATTAGTGATTAAGTCCGGTAATGCCTCGTACCCTGTTCCGGCGTCGAACACGGGTAAGGGGTGTTACAGGGTGCTCCTGTTCTGTTTGTGAAGAAGAAAGATGGCACAATGAGAATGTGTATAGATTATCGTCAGTTGAACAAAGTGACTGTTAAGAATAAATATCCTCTGCCTCGAATAGATGATTTGTTTGATCAGTTGAAAGGTGCGACTGTGTCTTAAAAAATAGATCTGAGATCAGGTTACTATCAATTGCGGGTAAAGGACTCTGACATTCTGAAAATTGCTTTCCAAACGAGGTATGGGCATTATGAATTTTTAGTTATGCCTTTTGGATTAACGAATACACCTGCTGTATTTATGGATTTAATGAATAGAATTTTCAGACCGTATCTTGATCAATTTGTTGTTGTATTCATTGATGATATTTTGATTTATTCATGTGATGAATCTGAGCATGCTGAACATTTGAAATTAGTGCTACAAACTTTGCGAGATAAATAATTATATGCAAAGTTTAGTAAATGTGAATTCTAGTTGCGAGAAGTTGGTTTTCTGGGTCATATTGTATCAGCCTCTGGTATCCGAGTTGATCCGAGCAAGATTACAACTATTCTGGATTGGAAGCCTCCGAGGAATGTATCTGAAGTCCGCAGTTTTCTAGGACTTGCCAGTTATTACAAACGATTTGTAAAAGTTTTCTCTGTGATAGCAACTCCGTTGACAAAATTGCTTCAGAAAGATGTGAAATTTGAATGGTTTGAGCAATGTCAAAAAAGTTTTGATCGGTTAAAAGCTCTATTAACTGAAGCTCCGGTGTTAGTACAGCTTGATTCGGGTAAGGAATTCGTTGTTTACAGCGATGCTTCGTTGAATGGACTAGGTTGTGTTTTAATGCAAGAAGGAAAAGTTATTACTTATGCTTCGAGACAGTTGAAGCCGCATGAGAAGAATTATCCGACACACGACCTTGAGTTAACTGCCATTGTATTTACTTTGAAGATCTGGCGTCACTATCTGTTTGGTGAGAAATGTCATGTGTTTTCTGATCATAAAAGTTTGAAGTATTTAATGATGCAAAAAGATTTGAATCTGCGACAGAGAAGATGGTTAGAACTGCTAAAAGACTACGAACTTGTGATTGGTTATCACCCGGGAAAAGCAAATGTGGTTGCTGATGCTTTGAGTCGAAAATCATTATTTGCAATGAATGCTCATTTAGTACTATCTGATAATGGTTCAGTTTTAGCTGAATTAAAAGTGAGACCTTTGTTTTTATAACAAATTATTGAAGCTTAGAAGGTTGATAATAAGATTATGGCTAAACGAACTCAGTGTAATTCTGATTCTGATTCTAAATTCCGGATAGATGTTGATGACTGTCTGAGGTTCAGAAATAGACTTTGTGTTCTGAGAAATCAGGAGTTGATTTGGATGATTTTGAGTGAAGCTCACAGTAGTAGATTTTATGTACATCTAGGAAGTACGAAAATGTATAACGATTTGAAACAATTATATTGGTGGTTGGGAATGAAAAAAGATATTTCTAACTTTGTTTCGAGATGTTTAACTTGTCAGCAAGTTATAGCTGAGCATCAGGTGCCATTTGGGTTATTACAATCGATTATGATTTTGGAGTGGAACTGGGATCGAGTGACCATGGATTTTGTTTCGGGTTTGCCTCTGTCTCCGAAAAAAAGGACGCAATTTGGGTTGTAGTTGATCATTTGACAAAATTAGCTCAGTTTATTCCGATTCGGTTTGATTATTCGCTCGATAAGCTAGCTGAGTTGTATATTTATGATATTGTGAGATTGCATGGTGTGCCATTGTCAATAGTGTCAGATAGAGACCCGAGATTTACGTCGTGATTTTGGAAGAAATTGCAAGATGCTCTGGGTACTAAATTACACTTTAGCACTACTTTCCATGCACAAACAGATGGACAATCTGAACGGATTATTCGGATACTCGAGGATATGTTGAGATGTTGTATTCTTGAGTTTGAAGGTACGTGGGAACAATATTTACCTTTGATTGAATTCGCTTATAATAATAGTTTTCAATTGAGCATTAAAATGGCACCGTACGAAGCCTTATACGGTGGAAAGTGTAGAACTCCGTTATACTAGACTGAGCTCAGTGAGAATAAGATTTACGGTATTGATCTGATAAAAAAACAGAATAGAAAGTGAAAATAATTCGAGATAGTCTGAAAGCTGCCTTTGATCATCAGAAATCATATGCAGATTTGAAAAGAAAAGACATTGAATTTGAGATAGGTGACAAAGTGTTTCTGAAAGTGTCTTCGTGGAAGAGAGTGATTCGGTTTGGTAGAAAAGGCAAGTTGAGTCTGAGGTTTATCGGGCCGTATTGAATCATTGAGCGAGTTGGGCCAGTTGCTTATAGATTGAGGCTACCATTTGAATTAGAAAAGATACATAATGTGTTTCACATATCGATGCTTCGACGGTACAGATATGATCCTTCCCATGTAATTCCTTCATCTGAGATTGAAATTCGGTCTGATATGACTTACGAAGAAAAGTCAATTCGAATCTTAGCTCGAGAGGTTAAAGAGTTACGTAATAAGAAGATTCTGTTAGTTAAAGTGATGTGGCATCGACACAGTATTGAAGAGGCAACATGGGAGCCTGAAGATGCTATGAAACAACAATATCTGAATCTGTTTAACGGTAAGATTTTCGGGGACGAAAATCCCTAATGAGGAGAATTGTAACAGTCCGATTTTGACCCTAGTCAGAATAGTGGTTTCGGGACCACAAATCTAAGTTAAAAAATATTTTAATATTAATTTTCGTGTCTATGATAAGTGAATTGACATGTGTGAAAGTCTCGCATGAAAATTTAACTATTTGTGTGCTTAATTTGCAAAAAGGACTAAATCAGGTAAAATGCAAAAGTTGCATTCCATTAGTTAAAGGTGTCAAATTGATTTGGATTTTAAATATGATGGCCTTGCATGGAAATTTGACCATTTGAATGGTGAGTGGAAAATTATGGACATGTTAGGTGAATTTTAATGATTTATAACTAAAGGCTAAAATAGTAAATCATGAAATAAATATAATAAATTAAAGAAAACAAAAGAAAGTGCATGGGAAATCACTTGTTTCAGTCGAATGTTTATGAAGAAGAAACCATATTTTGGTTCTTTAAGGTTCGGCTAATGCATGTTAAATTGGTAAGTCATTTTGCAATCGGGTTTTGATAATTTCTATGTTTTTGAGATTGTTGCTTCGTGTTTTATAAAGCCCATGCCTTAATTTCTAATTTTGGTGATGATTTTGAAATGTGCCATTGATGAAACTATGAGTTTTGTGATGTTAGTTGATGAATTATAGAAGCTTGATGTTGAGTTTAAATGTTTTGTCTTTGGATTTTTTTATGAAATTGAGTATTATGGGCTAAATTGTAGAAATGTTATTTTGAAGGACTAAACTGTGATATAAGTGAAATGCATGGACTTGTTTGAGAGCTAGAAGAATTCGGCTAAACTTGTGTGTATGCAATTTATGTGTACTTTGTGATTTTGTGAAATAGGGACTAAAGTGTCAAATGTGAAAATGTAAGGGCTAGTTTGCAAATTGCCCTAAATATGTGTTTATGGATTAAATTGAATTAATTGGTGAATAAAAGGGTTAATTTTGAAAACATATAGAGCAAGAAAGGAGGAATTTGGACTTAGATCGAGGAAAGTCGAAGGTTATCGAGTAGATAGTCCGAGTCGACAAATTTCGAGTACGAGGTAAGTTCGTACTTAAAATATGATGTTAAGTAAGCTTTGATGCCTTTATTATACATGGTTTGTATATAATTGAATTGGACGATATGATGATGAATCGGAAGTTTTGGCACTAAGTGTGTGATTTAAACTATCTTGGCACTAAGTGTGCGATTTAAATTAGCTTCGGCTATTTGAGGCACTAAGTGTGTGATACTGATTTAGTCTCGGTTATTTGAGATGGCACTAAGTGTGCGGAAATATTTATTTTGGGAAAACCATATAGCACAAAGTGTACAGATATCTAAAATATGAATAAGTTATGGAAAGTCTTATAACATTCACAAGAGGTGAGTATGAAAGTGTATAAGTACGAGAATTTTCAGGTATGTATAATACCTAAGTGGTAGATGATGTTATGTATATAAATTTCATTGAGTTGATATAGATTTATGGATTGAAATTATGCAAATACATATATGTTGTTATATTATGTTTCATATATTATGAATGACTTGAGTACGAGCTTACTAAGCTTTTGAAAGCTTACTTTGTGTGTATTTGCATTGTTTTATAGATATCGTAGCTACTAAAGGCTCAGGGATAGTCGAGGATTATCACCACACTATCGATCTCATTTTGGTACTTTTGAAAGTGTATATTTTAATGTATGGCATGTATAGGCTAGAAGGATTATGTTTATAAGTTTTGATATGTATATATTTGCTATAAGAGTTAGCTAACAAATGATAAGTTGTGTATGGTTTTGGTGTATGCTTGTAATATGCTAAGTTTTAATGTGTTTTGGTCATTCTTAAACATGGAATTGGTCAGAAATTTTTGTATGAATGTTGTATATCATTGCTTGTAGGTTTGACCCAAAAAGAAATGGCAAATTGGCTTAAACCAAGCCTGCATTGTGCCACACGGTCAGGGGACATGAACGTGTCTTGACACGGGCGTGTCATATGGCCATGGGCTAAAGTCAGTAGCTAGCTAAGTATCACTCGGCCATAGTACACGGGCGTGCCTATTGGCCATGTGAAAAGGTCAGTATGCATGCTCTGTTTTGGCACGACTGATTCACATGGGTGTGTTTGATGCCTGTGTGAGGCACACGGCCTGGAAGCACGGGCGTGTGACCTCAACAGAATTGAAAAATTTTCTATGCTCTAAATTTTATGAATGTGTTTGATTTAGCTTTAACCATTCTTAAACGTATGTTTTAGGTCTCGTAGACCTTCTTATGAAATAATTACTTATGAAATGATATCAAATAATATCTGTGATTTTGAATTGGTTTGAAATGTTATGTTTGTCTGGTAATGCCCCTTACCTATTCTGGTAAAGAATACGGGATAGGGGTGTTACATATCAGAATCACATAACGATGCCATGGTCTTACTCGCACACATATATCAGAATCCTATGTCATGACATATATATCCTAACTATTCCTAAGGTTCATATGAGGCTTCCAGACGTCGTAACTCAGTCGAAACGATTGCATGAACATAGTTACCATGCTTATACACATTCAGTATTAGCACATAATAAATGATATATTTCATTTCAGCATATAAACTTTGCATTTAATTAGAATTTAGTACGTCTATTTGCTTATAAACTTACCTCAGACGATGCAAAACGGAATCGGGCAGCTAGTCAACAACTTTCGTTTCTCCCCGATCCAAATCCGATTTCTTTGGTTCTTGATCTAAACATATTCAAATAAATCTCATTCAAACATATTTTCATTCAATTTAGTCCAAAAACACATAAATAGGCAAATTACCATTTTACCCCTAACATTTACAATTTTTACAATTTAGTCCTTATTGCACAAAACACAAAATATGCAAAATTTCAAAGTATTCATGTTTTGCTGAATCTTACCCATTACCATACAAGTCCATATATTTCATTTATTTCACATTTTACTCCCTCAAAATATTATTTTTATAATTTAGTCCTAATTACTCGAAATCATCAAAAACTCCAATACAAAACATGTTTATCTAAAACATATCTTTCATTTTTCATCATCAAACAACAAAAATCACAAGCTATCAACAATGGCACAACTCAAAATATTCATCAAAATAAAAAATTAAAGCATGAGTCTTGTATATTACTAAGCAACGATCTCAAAAACATAGAAATTATCAAAAACTGAACAAAAACGAACCTTGATTTAGCGTGATTATAAGCTGAACCCTAGCTTGTCTTCTTTCTTTTTCTTTTATTAAGTTTTGGCAATGGAGAAAGTATGAGCACTATGGTTTTTGTTTTATTTTTTATAATATGTTTTATATTATAACATATTACTACATAGTTTACTATTTTACCCTTAGCTTAAGTTATATATATCACTATTAATGACCGAATGTGTCCATGCAAGGATGCAAAGGTATATTTTCATTATAGGTGCCTCCATTAATAAAGACAACAACAATTAAGTACTTTTACATTTAACCACTAAATTTTTATTTTACGCGATTAAATCCTTTTATTTAATCGGACACTCAAACGATAAAATTAAATCACAAAAATTTCACAAATATAAATTCACACAAAATAAACACAGAAAATAATTTTTAAATATTTTTTTGATTCAGATTCATGGTCCCGAAACCACCGTTCCAATTAAGGTCTAAATCAGGCTATTACACGAGCTATGGTCTTACATCTTGTACAGTTTCCACGATGTCACCCCGAATGACCTTACCATCATCGCGACGTTGCTCTAGTGAGCTAGTCGATAGCATTCCATGACGCTTCCCAAACTCCTTTGAATACCCATTTTAGTCCGCCTATACCTCTTTTTTGCCAACTATTCCTATCTTGAACTACCCCATTATGGTACTTCCCTCCGTACCCTGCATATCGTATATATTACAATCATTTCACAAAAACACTTTTATTTATTTCATGAAGATGTAGTTCGCTCCTATTAATACTTCAATTCATAACTAAATAAACATCCAATATACATACATTCGAACATACACAATCACCATGTTCATACACAACTATGAGTTTAGACAGTACAAAACAAACATAGACACCTCAATCATTAGTTCAATATCTTCAATCACCTAGATATGGAGCATGAAACTCACCTTGCTTCCTTAATCTTGGTCAGATTAGCTTGTCCAACCACTAGAGCTTCCTTCATCCCTGTAGCTGATCATGATAACCATTCATTAATTAATTTGAAGGTATTCAACCTTAAACCCAAAACCCAGTTTACAGAAACTTATTAAGAGTCATTTTCCTCATTCTTTCTCAAATTCCTGAGCATAGAGAGTTAAGAAGCTTACTCGTTCCTTAATCTTTCTACTTTCAGACTTCAAATTCTCACGACTTCTGCTCCATGCAGTGCTTTTCTAAGTTCTCCTCTTCTTCAGAGCAACTGAAGAAAGCAATACAAGTAAAAAGAAATTTGCAGATAGAACTGATGAGGATTTTCTTTTGCAAGAATTTTCACTTTCACTTATATATAACTCTTATACATGGTCTCCCAATCTCTTTTATTCAATCACTAACAATCATTATGTCTCCCACTCAGAACCAGTCTATTCCATCATAACCAAACTAGAAATGAAACTTAACTATCTACTCGACAGGCACAAAACTTTCCAAAATTCCAGTTGTAACAGCCTGTTTTCACTAAAATCAGAACAATGGTTTTGAGACCACAAATCTGACACTAAAATATTTATTTTATTAATTATTTAATGTCTATAACATGTTAGTAGTGTCGTATCAAAATTTCGTTAAGAAATTTTATCGTTTGCATACTTAATTTGATAAAAAGGACTAAATTGCTTAAGATGCAAAATTTGAGTTCTATTAGTAAAAGGTCTCAAATTGCTATGAAATTGGAATATGAGTAGCCTTAAATGGTAATTAGACCACTAATATTAATAGTGGACAAAGATGGACAGCTTTTAATGGTTTTAAAGATTATTATAAGGTTAATTTAGTAAATTAAAAAAAAACATAAAATAAAGTAAATAAAGAAAGATATCATCTTTTCTTCTTCTTCTCCAACCAAAAATACTAGGGCAAGACACCATTTTTGAACATTCATCATTTGAACATCTCTCTTGTGCATATCAAGAAAAACATTGTACAGATTTAGATCGGGGAAAGGAAAAAGTGTTGGATTAGCCGATCGTAATTCTTCGTTTGTAATTGAGGTAAGTTCATATATTTAATTAAAGTTTTAATATGCTTGAATTAAATGCTATTATGTTATGTTATGATATTACAACTCTATAGAAATATCCAACGAAGTTTCAACGATTTTTGGATCCTATTTGAACCTTAGGAATATATAGGATACAAATGACATGTCATTAAGGGTTACCGTGTTTCAGGTGCTGGTCCTGAACATCCTACCTATGGTTGAGTTTCCGGTATGTGTTGCAGTTACTTGACAGCTTGTGTGAGCAGTACCGTGTAGCTACGTTCTAACCGTCAGCTTGTGTGACCAGACCTATTTATGGCTCGAGAGAGAGCATGTATATGAGATAAGAGAAAGTAATGGTTTCGACCATATGTTGGCACATAGTGTGCAAGATTCCTGCATATCCATTATCATTTTAATGGTTCAACAAGTATACATAAGGGAAGGGTCGACATATATTTTGATAAGTAATGCTATGAAAGTATGAAAAAGGTATGAGTTGATGATGCTTTAAATATGCTTAGCCATATTTATGAAAGTATAAATGCTAATAAGATATGTGCATAAAAGCTATTATGTTTTGCATTGAGTTGCTAAGTTATGAGGTTATCTAACTTGAAAGGTTGTTGTTACTTAGGCTTGTGCCGAGCTATGTTGGATTATCTCATAAATTTATTTTAAGCTTATATATATTGAAATGGTAAGATTTGTTTATGAATTATGAACTTACTAAGCATTATATGCTTACTTCATGTTATTTCTCTTATTTTTTTAGATAATCGAAAGTTTGTTCAGTTTGGAAGCTTGTCGAAGATCCATCACACTATCCATCGACTATATCGGTAGATTTTGATGATTTTGAGTAATGGTTATAATGGCATGTATAAGTGTCCTTGTTCGATGAAATTAGCCATTATGTGTGGCTTGTATATATGTTATTTTGGTTAATGATATAGTTAATATGATATCATGTATATATATGGTATTTAAAGTGGTTGTCATTGTGGCATCTAAGTTCTTAGTGATGGTAGTTGAATGGATGAACTTTAAGGTATGCTATGAGATGTTGTTTTGGTATGATATAGATAGTGCCTTGAAGTGTTAATGGTTAGTTTTGGTAGCCTTGAATGTATATTGGTGTTTGGTATAGTTATTAAGATTAATGGTATTTGTGAAAATGGTCATAATGGTATTTTTTTGTGCATGTAATTGGTATATGAACATTATGGAAAATATGGAATTGAAGTTGTTCAATTGGTGGTTGGATTTATGAATGGATTTGGTAAGTGTTTAGTCAAGTTTTATTGTTGAGTTTGAGGTGCCATTTTGGCATATTGGTTGAATGGTTAGTTTCTATGATGTTCTAGTTTGTATATGTATATATATTAAGTGCCATTTGAATGCTTGAAAATAGGTACATTTGGTTTTTGCAAGTGGCTAGTTTTTAGGTGAGAAAAATGGCTTGAAAATGACTTATTTTTTCGTCCACACGGCTAGAGACACGGGCGTGTGTCTCAGCTGTGTATGACACACAGCCAGGCGATACAACTGTGTTCCCCTATAGCTTATTAAGGGTTGCAAGTCAAGAGGTTACACAACATAGTAAATGGCCTGGCACATGAGCATGTGAGGCCATTTCGAGGGGTACACGGCCTGGCACACAAGCATGTGGCTTGGCCGTGTGACCCAAGTCAGTGAGTTACACGGGCACGGACACGAGCTGGGGCACAACTGTGTGTCTCTACTTCGAATGTCCACATGGCTTGAGACACAGGCATGTCTCTCAGCCGTGTGACCTCTACAATTTGAAAAAAAAATATTTTTTCTAAAAAATTCCATATGTTTTCGAGGTAGTCTCGATTCGTTTCTAATGTCTTTTAGGGCCTCGAGGGCTCGTAAAAGGGACTATATGCATGATTTTGAATATCATTGCTATGATTTATGTTGTGACTTGATTATGATAAATAAACGTTCAATGTATGATGTTATCTTTCGGTAATGCTCCTTAGCCCTAATCCAGCAACTGATACGGGTTAGGGGTGTTACACTAGTAGAGTTTGCCAACCCTTCACTTTGCTCAATTAACTCCCCAAACTCCCTTAGTTCTGGTACCTAAAGGAAATTCAGGTGTGATAATGGATATTTGGAGCCGTTGGAGGCAGTTTCTAGTCATTGGAAACATGTATTTTGCATATTTAATGTAGCCTACGACAGTATGTCTCGAAACAAAAACCCCTTGTCTCATGACAAGAAGAACAAAAATATGACCATTGGGCTTAAGGTCTTAATACATAATGACCTGGTGTTGAGAAAATATTCTATATGTCTCAAGATAATTTATTAAATGTCTTGAGATTAGGCTCCCTTGAAGCAAACCTTGGCTTCGATGTTTGGTTGTCTTGAGACAAGGTTTCTGTAACATCCCGATTTTGGGTCTAGTCGGAACAGTGGTTTCAGGACCAAAAATTTGTCGTAGGAAAATTTATTTTTATTATATTTTTATGGTCTAAAATTTTATGGAATGATTTCGTGAAAATTTCGTTTGAAAATTTTGACGTTTGGGCACTGAATTTAGTCAAAAGGACAAAATTGTAAAAAGAGCAAAAGTTGAGTTCTACTTGCTAGAGGTGTCTAATTGTTATGAAATTTTAAATTGGAGGTCCTTAAATGGTAATTAGACCATTGGTTAAGTTGTTGGTCAAAAATCGACATGGTTAGGTATGTTTCTAAAGTTTTTCATTAAGGGCATTTTAGTAATTTGGTAATTAAATGAATTAAAAAGCCAAAATAAAAGTCAATTTTTGTCCATCTTCCTCCCATGGCTGAAATTCACAAGTGGAAACCATGGCTAGGGTTTTTCAAGCTTCCAAGCTCGATTGTAAGTCCGTTCTAACCCCGTTTTTAATGATTTTTATGTTTTTGAAATCCTTGTAACATGATCTATCTATTTCTACCACTAATTTAAGAAATAATCAAGGTCTAAAATTTTACCCATGATGGATATTTGTGTATTTTGATGTTTAGTGGTAGGAAATGTATGTTTGGTGTATGATAAACGACTTTTGCTAAGTGATTTTCGATGAAAATGCCTAAAAGGACCTATTTGTAAAAAGTTGTGAAATGGGTGTTAAAATGCGAATAAGCATGAATAAGGTTCGGCTAGGCATGGGTATTGAAGAAATTAAGTATATTTCATTTTACGAGCCTAGGGACTAAAATGTAAAAATGTGAAACTTTCGGGGCAAAAGAATTTGGGTTGATTTGAATAGTATAATGATTAAATAAGTTAAATGTGATATTATGATCAAGAAAAATGAGGTTCGGAATTAGAACAGAGGAAAAACAAGTATTTGACGGTTGGGCCCTTTTCGCCATTTTTATGTTGAGGTAAGTTCGTATGCTTAAGAAACATTAAATTAAATATGTGTAAATGCTTAATTGATATAATTGTGGTAAATGCTATATTATTGAAATGAAATGTGAATGCTATTGAGTAAGAAACTACTGAAGTGACCGATAGAGATTCGATACAGCGAAAGTCCTGGTTGAACCTTTGGAATTGATAGGATACAAATGTCATGACATTAGAGTTACTGAGATTACGTGTAAGACCATATTTGGGATATGGCATCGATATGAGACTTCGTGTAAGACAATAGCTGGGCTATTGGCATCGATACGAGATTACATGTAAGACCATATCTAGGATATGCATTGGTACGATACTGTGTGTACGAGATTCCCGAGTATTCTGTAGTATTCTAAGTGGTTCAATGGGTAATTTAATGGGTATGTCAAAGAAGAGAAAAAGCATGTAAGTATTACAAATTAGTACAGGTATGTACATAAGTTTATAAGCATTGACTTCATGATATTCTAAGTTCATGGTTTCCATGAGAATGTTTTTGCGAAAGCATTGTGATTAATGGTCTATACTTGTGATGTACGAAATAAATGGTAATTTCGGTTGGCGATCGTGTAATTGGCTTTTGGGCCAAATTGAGTTATGATATGGCATGTTTTATTCACACAAATTGTGATTTATCGGATATGAGAAAAAGGAAAGATTGACATAATTGCCTATTAAAATGATTTTGGAAGTATGAGAAGATATGAGCTTTAAACAATTGAAAGATGTAAAAAAATATATATGTTTGAAATGTGAATACTTATGATTAATGTGCATGTTATTATGAGGTTTGAAATGATTGGTTGACTGTGGTAATCTGTTATAATGGAAAGATTACGGTTGTTAGGCTAATGTCAAGACATGTTAAAATATACTTGCGAATTGATAGAACAAACAATGTGATTGAATAAGTTATAACTGTGAGCCTTATAGCAATTTATATTATCTTGTGTTTGTATTGGTGGATTTAGTAAATGATTGGTAAGAGTTGCTTATTATTTTCATATAAACTTACTAAGCTATATAGCTTACCCCTTCCCTTTCCCATGTTTTATAGTGCCATCAAGCTAGCTCGAGTTGGAGATCGCCGGAGATCCTATCACACTATCAAGCTATCATATGGATATTGATGAATTCAAGTATATAGAGACTCGATCTTTTGGTCATATGTATTGGTTTGTAATGATTCATGGATCATTTTGTATATAGCCTTGAAAGTTGTCTAATGTTGATTATGAGTATATTTATATTAATGTCATTTGTAAATGTGGAATCTTGCATAATTTGATTTGGAAAGGTTGATATTTTAAGAATGATTAATAGTGGTATGAGAATGACATCTTATTGTCTTGGTTGTGGTTGTTTAGTTGCTCTTACATGCTTGAATTTGTGCCATGTGATGTTGTGTAGATATGTGCAAGTAAGGGTGGCAAAATGGCTTGGTAAATAGCCATATTTTTCTCCACACCGGTAGACATAAGGGCGTGTGTCTAGGCCGTGTGTGACACACGGTCAACCCCATGGGCGTGTGATCCGGCCTTGTGTCCCCTGCACCTTAATTATTGTAAAATAGAATGTTCAGTATCAAGCACATGGGCATGAGACACGTCCATGTGTCTCAGCCTTGTGAAGGACACAGCCTCAGGACACGGGTTTGTGCCTTGGCCATGTGATTTCAATTTTTTCTTGGGTGACAAACAGAGAGTTACATAGGTTCGGGACACGGGCGTGTGTGACCGCACGGCTTACCCACACAACCATGTCCCAGGCTACACGGGCGTGTGACCCCTGCTTAGGCAAAAATTTTCTAAGTGTTGTAAAATTTTCTAAAGTTCTCGATTTAGTCCCAAATCTAGGCTCGTGTTAGGGACTTTATGCTCAATTTCAAAAAGTATTAATTTGGACAAAAATTAATGACTCGAAAATGTATGTTTGCTTGTGTTTAAGTCCGGTAATGCATTTTACACTGTTCCTGCGTCGAATACGAGTAAGGGGTGTTACAGTTCCCCTGTAGCTTACCTAAGCTTCGGTGTTGGCTGGTCTCAATACAATTTCCCATGTCTTGAGACAAAGTTCCCTTAAGGCTAATTTTTGCTTTGATGTTGGTCTGTCTTGCGACAGACATGCTTGTTTCTCAAGACAATGCTTGGAACCTTAAAAAATATAGCTTAGAAACATTTTAAAGGACTTGAGGATTCTAAAAAACTTTTATAGAAAATTTAAGTGATTTAGAAACTTTATTTTTTGAGTTTGTAACACTTGAAAATATATTTAAATAAGATTGAAATATTTTTTTACAAATTTGATTAAGAGAATTTATAATTAAGTTTGTTAAATCAAAATAATTGAAAACTAAAGTTATTAATAATATTTGTGGGTTTGTTTAATTTTGAAGGAAACAATTTCAGCTGGGGAAAAATGATTTGTTTCCCTAAAAGTTTCACCTCTTTGGGTACTAAGTTTGTGGATGGTCTTTTGATTGGAGAAGCTTTAGATGGACCACTTATGAAAAAAATATTGCTTTTAGTAGGGTGGTAACTTTCATTCCTCTTATTTTCCCCTCGTTTTTTCATTGTACACACCATAATTTTTTTCTTCCATTGTTTAGCTTATGCTAGTTGGATATGAATATATGATCGATATAAGTTTACTTATTTTTTGGAAAAAAATATTTTAGAGCGTTAAAATGATAAATTTTATAAACATTGAGGGTTAAATTTATTATATTTAAAATCAAATTGATAAAATATATAAACATCATAAGGCTAAATTTATTATTAGACCATTAAAAAATCCATGACGGATAATTTGAGTTAGATTAATGTAGTAGCTAAATTAAAAAAAGAAATTAAAAGTTCAATGATAGAAAAAAGAGCAGCAACAATAACTTAGTTACCATTTCAGTAGTTTACAATTTTTTTTATCACAACCCCCACCATCATTGCTATTAAGTTGAAGAAAAAGAGAAACATATTTTAATCATCATCATCATCATCTTCGAACCAACACTACCATGACCTCTTTGATTGTCTCTCTGAATATCCTATCACCAATAATAGCTTCTAATGACACGTAAAACTAGAATAAATTAAAAGATGATGGAGAAGAACATCTACCAATACTGAAAAATTAGTTTTATTCGTAACAACTCCTATTTACTTATTCAATCCCATAATCAATTAAAATTTACCCTACCACCACTGCAGTAAAAAAACAACATCAATAACAAAAAAAATTCATCAAATCTTTCCTCTTCAACAAGAATGAAATTGGGGATTTCCAATGGAAAATGAAAGCCATGGTTAGATCTTCAATGGAAAACCCATAGAGACTATACGCTCTCATGGGAAAAAGTTTAAGTTTCAGTTCAGCAAGAAACTTTAATATTGCTAGTACGCTTCTTATTTTATTTGGCACTATAATATCTCCGGTTTCTTTAATTGAAACCAATAACCATAGCAATTAGTGATTGCCTAATGTTTACGACCGAACCTTAAACTTTTTTTAAAGAAGTAAAAATTAACAAGCATCCTTTTTATGAGAATCCCTATTTCCTGTACATTTTTCTATTAAAATTGGCCTACATGCAGCACATGAAGCATCAAGAAGCAGAGAAGCTACCCAAGCCATGCATGTTGCAGATGAAGATGGTGTTGCTATTTCATTTAGTTTTGTTACTTCAAATATTTGTTTTGTAGCTTAGTTAGACTAGAACTAAGTTAGTAATGTACTTGATGTAATTAGGTAATGTTTGAGCTGATAAATCAATTTTACAAAGTGTGCAAGCCATGTTTTTTGAGTTTCAATGTTACTTAATGGTAATAGGTAATGTTTAGGTGATAATTTGATTTGTTTTGACCAGCTTATATCTGATATATGTATTGGCATTATGCCATCTTTCAAAGTTAATGAAAAATCATAAGATTTCTTCATTCAATTACCTCTTTTCTTTGCTTTCTTTGTTCTTCAAGCTTAATTCTGCTTTGTTTCATTAGCAAGCATCGAGCCTTGAAGATCAAGAAACTGTTAACTTCATTCATCTTTTATTCTTAGTTCCAACAGTTGGTATCTAGAGCTCATCTTCTTAGTGGACTTGTCATTTTTCATTCTTCAAAATCATGTCTTCATCAGGCTTCTCTCCTGCTACACCACCAGTCTTCATTGGAGAAGGCTACCACATTTGGGTAGTAAAGATAAAAGCCTACCTGCAGGCATTTGACTTGTGAGAAGTAGTTAACTTTGATGTTAAACTAGCACCTCTAAGAGCCAATCCCACTATGGCTCAGATCAGGCAACACATAGATGAAAGGACCAAGAGACACAAGGCCATGTCTTTCATCCAAAATAGTGTGTCTGATATGATTTTCACAAGGATCATAACTTGCAAGTCACCAAAGTAGGCATGGGATAGGCTGAAGGAGGAGTTCCAAGGGACTGAAAGAACAAGATAGCAACAACTATTGAATTTGAGAAGGGACTTTGAAAATTTGAAGATGAAGGATGAAGAAACAGTGAAGCAATACTCAGATAGAATTATGGCTGTTGTGAACAGCATCAGATTGCTTGGGGACTAGTTTAGTGAAGCAAGAATAGTGGAAAAGGTCATTGCAACCTTAACTGAGAAATATGAAGCCAAAGTCTCTTCCCTTGAAGACTCAAGAGATTTGTCTAGCATCTATTTGACTGAGCTGATTAATACTCTCTATGCTTAAGAGAAAAGAAGAGCTAGTAGATGGGAGGAGCATCAAAAAGGTGCCTTCCAAGCCAAAAGCAGACCTGCCTCGAGCTCCTCTGGATACAAAGGGAAGAAATCCTAGTCTGACAGGCCTAGAAGAGATGGAGCAAGAAGAAGATATCCATCTTGCCCACGCTACAAAAGGCTTAGTCATCCAGCAGAAAATTGTTGGCTCAGGCTTGATGTGCAGTGCAAAGTCTGCAAAAAGATGGGCCATTCTGAGAAAATTTGCAGAAACAAAGAAATTCGGAATAAAAACCAACCTCAACAGCCTAGAGCTGAAGCTCAAGTAGCTGAAGAAAGTAGTGACCAAGAAGAGAAAGTTTTTGCAGTCTCTTGCTCATTTGCCAAAAGAAAAACCACAAAAGGATGGCTAATAGATAGTGGTTGCACAAACCATGACCCCTGATGCTACTATCTTCAAGAACATTGACAAGGGTGAAAGTTGGAAATAGGCACTTCATCGAAGCAGATGGTAAGGGAGATGTTCAGATTGACGCTCCCAAAAGTATCAAACTTGTTTTAAATGTCTTATTTGTGCCTAAAATTGATAAAAATTTACTAAGCATTGCTCAGTTGTTTGAAAAAGCCTATTCAGCAGTGTTCAAAGGAAAAGAATGCCTAATTAGTGATCCAAGTGGATCCAAGCTTATGTCAGTGACCATGGCTTATAGAAGCTTTATGGTAGATAAGAATAAGGGTTCAGATAGTGCCTACCTAGCTGTTTTAGATGAATCCAAGCTGTGGCACAAGAGGCTAGGCCATGACAACTACAAGTCATTGGTTTTGATGACCAAAGGAGACTTGGTTGAAAACTTCTCCAAATCAATTGAGAAAGAAGAAATCTGTGAAGTATGTCATCTAGGGAAGCAAGCCAGATTGGTATTCCCTTCAAACAAAGCCTGGAGAGCCTCTGAAAGGTTACAGCTAGTTCACACTGATGTGTGTGGTCTCATGAAGATACTGTCTTTGAATGGTAGTAGGTTTTTCATCCTTTCTATTGATGAATACTTGAGATGTTACTGGATTTACTTCCTAAAGCACAAGTCATAAGTGGCCTTAGTGTTTTGGAAGTTCAAAGCTGCAGTTGAAATAGAAACAGGTTGCAAGCTAAAGAAATTACGGTCTGACAATGGTACATAATACACTTCAGGAAGGTTTTAAGGCTTTTGTGATAAAGCAGGCATCAAACACCAACTCACCAACACCTACACACCTCAATAGAATGGCGTCAATGAAAGAAAGAATAAAAGCTTGATGGATATGACAAGATGTCTGTTGTTTGAAAGAAATTTTCCCAAGATCCTATGGTCTAAGGCAGTTAACACTGATGTTTACCTTCAAAACAGTCTACCCACCAAAGCTTTAGTTCAAAAGACTCCATTCGAAGCCTGGTTTGGGTTCAAGCCATCATTAGCTCATCTGAGGATCTTTGGCAGCATTTGTTATGCACACATACCTGCAGTTAAGAGAGACAAGTTAGCCTAGAAGGCTCAACCTGCCATATTGGTGGGCTACAGCAATGTCAAGAAGGGCTATAGGATCTTGGATCCTTCATCCAACAGAGTGTTCGTAAGTAGGGATGTTGTATTTGATGAGAAATCAAGTTGGAATTGGGATAAAAATGAACCAGAGATTGCTGCTGAAGACTTGGTGATAAGTCAGATTGAAGCTGATCAAAATGATCCTGAGATGGATATTGATGATAAACTAGTTAGGGGAACCAGACCATTGGCTGAGATATATGCAAAAGTAGATGTGGCTACTGTTGAACCAGGTTGTTTTGAAGAGGCTGAAGCTCATCAAGGTTGAAAATAGGCCATGCTCGATGAAATGAGCATGATTGACAAGAACCAGACCTGAGAGTTCGTTGCAAAACCAACCAACAGAAAGGTCATTGGAGTGAAGTGGGTGTTTCGAGCCAAGCACAATGCTGATGGAACTTTGAACAAGCTGAAAGTAAGGTTGGTAGTAAAGGGATTTAGTCAAAAGTATGGTATAGACTACTTTGAAACCTTTGCACCAGTGGCAAGACTTGACACAATCAGGCTGCTAGTTGCCTTGGCTGCACAAAAGCAGTGGAAAATACATCAACTAGATGTAAAATCAGTATTCCTAAATAGTTTTCCTTATGAGGAGATATATGTTGAGCAACCTAAAGGATTCAAAGTTGTTGGTGAAAAGGATAAAGTGTACAAGCTGAAGAAGGCCTTCTATGGCTTAAAACAGGCACCAAGAGCCTAGTATGACAGGATCGACAGCTACTTGGCTAGCTTGGGGTTCGAGAGAAGCATCAGTGAGCCTACTTTTTATGTGAAGAAAGAAGGTGTTGAAACACAACTCATAGTGTCCTTGTATGTTGATGATCTACTGGTAACAGGAAGCAACAATGCCATGCTAGTTGATTTCAAAAAGAAAATGGAAAAGATGTTAGAGATGTCAGATTTGGGACAAATGTCCTACTTCCTTCACATGGAAGTGTCTCAAACTAAGCAAGGGATCTTTCTAAGTTAGAAGGCTTTTTCCTTAAAGATTCTGAACAAATTCTCCATGTTGAACTGCAAAGCAACAAGCACACCAGTTGCTGTTGGAGAAAAGCTATCTAGTTAAGGTGATTTTGAAAAGGTTTGCAAATCAACCTACAGGAGTTTGGTTGGATGCTTGCTTTATTTAATAGCTACTAGACCAGATATCATGTTTGCTATGAGTCTGCTATCTAGATTCATGCATTGTTGCAATGAGAAGCATTTTCAAGCTGCTAAAAGAGTCCTCAAGTACATCAAAGGTACACTGAGCTTTGGAATGAAGTTCACCAAGGTTGATGGCATAAAGCTACTTGGTTATGCTGATAGTGACTGGGCTTGATAGATAGATGATATGAAGAGCACCTCAGGGTATCTGTTTACCCTTGGTTCATCCATTTGTTGTTAGAGTTCGAAGAAGCAAAATGTTGTTGCTCAATCAACTGCTGAAGCTGAGTATGTAGTTGCTACTAGTGTTGTTAATCAAGCCATTTGGCTAAGAAAGATAATGGCCGATTTGAATCTACACTAAAGGGAAGCAACAAACATAAAATATGACAACCAGTCTACTCTTGCAATTACAAAGTATCCAATGTTCCATGGGAGAACAAAGCACTTCAAGATTAAGTTTCACTTTGTTAGGGAAATGGAACAAGATCAAGAGATAAAGCTGATTCATTGCAGTTCCAAAGAACAACTTGCTAATATTTGACAAAGCCCCTTAGTGTGTCATGGTTCGTGCATTTGAGGGCCAAAATAGGAGTATGCAGTATGCAAACCAAGGAGGAGTGTTAAAGTTGGGCTGCATGCAGCTCATGAAGCATCAAGAAGTAGAGAAACTGCCCGAGCCATGCATGTTAAAGCTAAAGATAGTGCTGCTGTTTCATTTAGTTTTGTAACTTCAAATATTTGTTTTGTAACTTAGTTAGACAAGAACTAAGTTAGTAATGTACTTGATGTAATTAGGTAATGTTTGAGCTAATAAATCAACTTTACAAAGTGTGCAAGTCATGTTTTTTGAGTTTCAATGTTACTTAGTGGTAGTAGGTAAAGTTTAGGTGACAATTTACCTTGTTTTGACCATCTTATATCTGGTATATGTATTGGCATTATGCTATCTTTCAATGTTAATGAAAAATCATCAGATTTCTTCATTCAATTCTCTCTTTTCTTTGATTTCTTTGTTCTTCAAGCTTAATTTTGCTTTGTTTCTTTAGTAAGTATCGAGCCTTAAAGATCAAGAAACTGTTAACTTCATTCATCTTTTATTCTTAGTTCCAACACTTTCTTTCTCAATGGAAACATCAATGGTGAAATATCACAGAGAAATTTAGGGTGGGCTTTCATCCAAAAATCAAACTGTTTGCAGTAGAAATGGGTGTATCAAAAAGCCTAGATGATCGACTCGGATGCGAAAAAGGCATGCAGCTTGAGACTTTGCATGGTCAAACAAGATACTCCCTTTTCCTTATTTCCCATGTCCCAATTTCTTTTCTTTCTCAATGAAAACTTTAATTAGGGAAATTTGAGGTGGGCTTACATGCAAAAATCAAACTGCTTGACAGAAGAGGTGGTGTATCAAAAAGCCCAAATGACCAACCTGGATTCCAGCAAGTCCTGCAGCTTGAGTGTTTGCTTGATCAAACAAGGTAGATACGAAGTGTCACGGCCATGCACAAAAAACTGTGATTAAGACATATATGATAGCCCAATAGGATCATTTATGTAAATTGAGCTTGTTTAGATTTTTAAAACATTTTATAAGGTTTATCTACTTATAACTTGGTGATCCAATAAATAGTTTTGAAACTTTATCAAGTTAATTTAAATTTTAAAGATAAATATTATAAAGAGTTTCACAAATATTGCATATGCAAGTATAGGCATCGTGACAAATCATCTAAAAATATCTTTCTCTTTGAAAGCTATTACTAATTATGATGCTAATAACTCATTATTACTTTATAACCTATTCAAATAAATTGGTAATAAACATTTTCACACAAACCTTAGTAAATAAAAATTAGAAAAGCAAATTTAAAACAAAATACTCAATTAATGATAAAAGGCTAGATTACAATTTCATCTAAATATTAGCTAATTATTCTATCTTCATCCAAATTATCCTAATAGAGTTGAAAACTAACCCAAATACTAAAATTCTCTTAATTATCTTCCAAGAAATTCAAGAACCAACTCAATCTAATTATCAATCTATATTCTTGTGCCAATAATTTAGACAAAATTGATTTAAGAACAAATCTCAATTATACTATCCTAGGTAATCAAGTATATTCTTATCCTAATTATGAACCAAAATTGTAGTCATCTAATTTGGACTAAGAGTTATTTATTCTAGACATAAAATGATAAGTCTTTTTTCTAATGTGTCAGCAAATTGTAGTCATCAAAATTGTAGCCATCCAATTTAGACTAAGAGTACTGCGTCAGCTCCTACTTAAAGGTTAGCGCCGTCTGATAGTAGACCCCCTACGGTTAGTCAAGGAAGAGGAGGTAGGGAAGCTTTTCTCCATATGATGAACGAGTGGTATACGAAATTTTTTCGAACAAATCTGAATGCCCAACTTCCTCCAACCCCAGCTATTTCTCGATCGATTCCGGTAGCCCAACAAGGTATGGACTTTGTAAGAATGAATAAGCCCCCAGTTGATAAAATCCATAAGCATGGGGCCGAGGATTTCAGGGCTAATATGGATGATAATCCTGAGAGAGCTGAGTTTTGGCTTAAAAACTCCATCAAGGTATTTGATAAGTTGTCCTACACACTGAATGAGTGTTTAAGGTGTGCTATCTCACTTCTGAGAGATTTTGCATACCATTGGTGGAATACACTAGTGTCAGTGGTACCGAGAGAGAGGGTTACATGGGAATTCTTTCAAGAGGAGTTCTAAAAGAAGTATAATAGCCAACGGTTCATCGATTAGAAACATAAGGAATTTCTTGAGCTGAAATAGGGTCGTATGACTGTGACAGAGTATGAGCAAGAATTTGTTAGACTAAGTAAGTATGCTCGGGAGTGTGTTTCCACTGAGACCATCATGTGCAAGAGATTTAAGGATGGATTGTATGAAGACATTCGGATGTTAGTTGGGATCTTAGAGTTGAAAGAGTTTGTGGTGTTGGTTGAACGACCTTGTAAGGCTGAAGAATTGAACAAAGAGAAGAGGAAAGCTGATCTTGAAGCTAGAGACTCTAGGAAGAGACCGATGAGTAAGTCGTTTCCATCTCAGTCCAAGAAGTCTAAAGAAATGTATTCCCGTTCAAATTTTTCAGTGGGGTATTCACATAGAGATCGTAGGAAACATATTCGAGTATTAAATCCCAAGCCACCTCAATGGCGACTATGGGCAATGTAAAGTCTAACAGACCTGAATGTCAATAGTGTCGCAGACGTCATCCCGGCGAATGTAGAATGAATGAATAGGCTTGTTTTAAGTGTGGTTCTCAAGATCATTTTATCAGAGATTGCCTGGAGATGGCAGAGAAAGAGAAGTTCCAAAGTGCAAGGTGTAGTAATACTGCTTCTAGAGGAAGGTTTCCCCCGAGGAATACTGGGAATAGAGCTAGTAGTAAAGGTGTGACTAAAGATACAACCACAAGATCGGAAGCAAGAGCACCGGTGAGAGCCTATGCCATCCGTGATCCCGAAGAAACGACGTCTCCTGATGTTATTACTGGTACTTTTTCTCTTTATGATGTTGATATTACTGCATTGATTGACCCTGGATCTACTCATTTGTATGTTTGTATGAATTTGGTAAATAAAAAGAAATTTCCTGTCGAGTTTACCGAATGTGTGATTAAGGTGTCGAACCCTTTAGGCAAGCATGTTTTAATTGACAAAGTATGTAAGGAATGTCTTTTGATGATTAAAGGTTACTATTTTCCGGCTGACTTGATGTTGTTGCCATTTGATGAGTTTGATGTTATTTTGGGTATGGATTGGCTGACGTTGCATGATGCTATAGTAAATTGTAGACAGAAAGTTATTGAATTAAAATGTGAAAATGTTCAAATTCTTCGAGTTGAATCAGATGAGTCAGATAGATTGCCTGTGGTGATTTCTTCGATGCCAGCTCAAAAATGTATAAGAAAAGGCTGTGAAGCTTATCTAGTTTATGTGCTGAATACAAAAGAGTCTGAATTGAAAATTGAATCAGTGCTGATAGTTTGTGAATATCCGGATGTATTCCCGGAAGAGTTCCCTGGGTTACCGCTAGTTAGAGAAGTTGAGTTTGGCATTGAGTTAGTCCCTAGTACTTCATCGATATCTATTGCTCCGTATAGGATGGCTCCGACTGAACTAAAAGAATTGAAAGCTCAATTGCATGAATTGATAGATAAGGGATTCACGAGATCGAGTTATTCCCCATAGAGTGCTTCAATGTTATTTGTAAAGAAGAAAGACAGATCCATGAGATTGTGCATTGATTATCGACAGCTCAACAAAGTTACCATAAGGAATAAGTATCCTTTACCAAGGATTGATGACTTGTTTGACCAGTTGAGAGGAGCAACCATGTTTTCAAAGATTGATTTGAGATTCGGCTACTATCAGTTATGAGTTAAAGAGTCAGATGTGTCGAAAATTGCTTTCAGAACAAGGTACGGGCACTATGAATTTCTTGTTATGCCACTTGGATTAACTAATGTCACTACTGTTTTCATGGACTTGATGAACCAAATTTTCTGACCATATTTGGATAAGTTTGTAGTTGTTTTTATTGATGACATACTAATTTATTCTAGTGATGAGACCGAGCATACCGAACATTTGAGAACTGTTTTACAAATTATGAGAGACAAACGGTTGTATGATAATTTCAGTAAAAGTGAGTTTTGGCTCAGAAAAGTTGGATTTTTGGGCCATATTTTCCCAAGTGATGGTATTCGAGAAAGATTTCTTCTATTTTTTAGTGGAAAACACTAAAGAATGTATCTGAGGTTAGAAGCTTTTTGGGATTAGCTGGTTATTACAGACGATTTGTTAAAGGATTTTCTATTATTGCAACTCCTATGATGAGATTGTTGCAAAAAGATGTCAAGTTTGAATAGTCCGAAAAATGTCAGCAAGGTTTTCAGAAATTGAAAGCTTTATTGACCGAGGCACTGGTTTTAGTGCAACCTAAATTGAGAAAAGAATTTGTAATTTATAGTGATGCATCATTAAATGGATTAGGATGTCTATTGATGCAAGAGGGCAAAGTAATAGCTTATGCCTTGAGACAGTGTAAACCACATGAGAAGAATTACCCAACGCATGATTTAGAATTAGCCACTATTGTATTTGCTTTGAAGATATGGTGACATCATTTGTACGGTGAGAAATGCCATGTTTTTACCGACCATAAGAGTTTAAAGTATTTGATGACTTAGAAGGACTTGAACTTACGACAATGAAGGTGGCTCAAATTGTTGAAAGATTATAAGTTAATGATTGACTATCACCCGGGTAAAACGAATGTAGTCGCAAACGCCTTGAGTAGGAAGGCCTTGTTTGCCTTGAGGGAATTGAACACGAGATTGAATTTATCTAATGACGATTCTATTCTAGCCGAGTTGAGAGCTAGGCCAACATTTATTCAGCAGATTTGAGAAACCTAGAAATGTGATAATGATTTGCAAGCCAAGAGAGCTCATTGTGAATCGGTTAGCGATTCAGATTTTCATGTTGGATCCGATGATTGTTTGATGATCCGAGGTAGAATTTGTGTACCAAAAAATGATGAACTTATTCGAAAAATTCTTCATGAAACACATAATGGTTGTTTATCTATACATCCGGGTAGTACAAAAAAGTATAATGACTTGAAAAAAATGTATAGGGGTCGGGCATAAAAAGAGATATCTCCGAGTTTGTTTCGAGATGTTTGATTTGTCAACAAGTGAAAGCTAAACACCAAGTATCTTTGGGTTTACTTCAGCCAGTGATGGTACCCGAGTGGAAATGGGATAGGATCACGATGGATTTTGTAATGGGTTTGCCTTTGACTCTGAAAAAGAAAGATATCGTTTGGGTTGTTGTTGATAGATTGACGAAATCAGTTCACTTTATATCGGTACGTACTGATTACTCACTTGATAAGCTAGCTGAGTTGTACATTGCTGAGATTGTGAGATTGCACGGGGTGCCTATCTATTACCTCAGATAGGGATACGAGGTACACTTCAAGGTTTTGGAAAAAGTTGCAAGAAGCCTTGGGTACACAATTGAATTTTAGTACTACATTTCATCCATAGACCGATGGTCAATCCGAAAGGGTAATTCAGATACTTGAAGATATGCTTCGATGCTGTGTTTTAGAATTTGAGGGTAGTTGGGAAATTTACCTACCACTAATCGAATTTGCCTATAATAACAGCCATCAATCGAGTATAAAAATGGCACCTTATGAGGCATTGTATGGCCGCAAGTGCTGAACGCCTTTTTATTGGACTGAGCTTAAAGAGAAACAGATTCACGGTGTTGACTTGGTTAAAGAAACCGAAGAAAAAGTAAACATAAGCTGTGATTGCTTGGAAGCAGCTTCAGACCGACAAAAGTCATACGCAGATTTGAAAAAGAAAAGAGATAGAGTTTCAAGTTGGGTATGAAGTATTTTTTAAAGTATCTCCGTGGAAGAAGATTCTCAAATTCGACCGTAAAGGCAAGTTGAGTCCACGTTTCATTGGGTCATACGAGATTATTGAAAGAATAGGGCCAGTGGCATATCGGTTAGCTTTACCGACAGAGTTGGAAAGAATTCATAATGTGTTTCATGTGTCAGTGTTGAGACGATATAGTTCTGATCCTTCACATATGATTTCTCAATAAGAGATTGAGATCCGACCGTATATGACATATGGTGAAGAACAGATTAAGATCTTAGCTCGGGAAGTTAAACAATTGAGAAATAAAAGTATAGCCATAGTGAAAGTTTTGTGGCAAAGACATGGTGTTGAAGAGGCTACGTGGGAACCTGAGGAGGCTATGAGAAAATAGTACCCAAACCTATTTTCTAGTAAGATTTTCGGGGACAAAAATCCCTTAAGAGGGAGAGTTGTAATAGCCCGATTTTAGGGCTAGTCGGAACAGTGGTTTCGAGACCACAAATTTGATATAGAAAAAAATATTTTTTATTATATTTTTATGGTCTATAGTTTCACAGAATGATTTTGTGAAAATTTCGTTCGAAAATTTTGAAGTTTGGGCACTCAATTTAGTAAAAAGGACTAAATGGTAAAAAGTGCAAAAGTTGAGTTCTACATGTTAAAGGTGTCCAATTGCTATGAGATTTTAAATTAAAGGTCCTTATATGATAATTAGACCATTTATTAAGTTAGCGGACAAAAATGGACATGGTGAGATAAAATTTTAAAGTTTGGTAAAAAGGGCATTTTGTTCATTTGGTAAATAAAAGAATAAAAGGGAAAATAAAACTAAAATTTGTCCATCTTCTCCAGCCCTTGGCCGAAAATTCGGAGACACCATAGCTAGGGTTTTCTTCAACTTTCAAGCTTGATTGTAAGTACATCCTAGCCCCATTTTTAATGCTCTTTACGTTTTTGAAGTCGTATTCACCCGATCTTTCCATTTCTACCATTGTTTTGAAGTAGGGTTCATGTTTGAAAATTTAACCATTTGTGGAATGCATGTATTTTGATGTTTGATGGAAGATATTGTATGATTAAGGTGTGATAAACAATTTTTACTAAGTGATTTTTAGTGAAAATGTATAAAATGGACCTATTTGTAAAAAGATGTAAAATGGGTAGTAAAAATCTAATTTGATGAAAAATATGGGCTAATATGAGCATGTATATGTTTTGGCGAGGCTTGGGTAACAAAGAAATTGAATACATTTCATTTTACGAGCCTAGGGACTTGTAAAAATGTGAAACTCTAGGGGCAAAAAGGTAATTTTGCCATAATATGATGTTTGAACTAATTTGAGTAACGTGAATATTAAATAACTTAAATTTGCTATTATAGATCAAGAAAAATGAAGTTTGGACCTTGATCAGGGAAAGAATAAGATGTTTGACGATTAGATCCTTTTCTACTATCTTTGTATCGAGGTAAGTTCGTATGTAAGTAATGCATCGTTATTTTTGTTTTAATTGCTTTAATATTGTATGAATTGTAATTTACTCTTTGAACGTAATTGATAAAGTTCAGCAAGAGAGAAAATCCCAGTTGAACATTAGGAATAGTTAGGATACAAATGTCATGACATTAGGGTTAGTTGAGATTACGTGTAAGACAATATCTAGGATATAGCACCGATATGAGATTTCGTGTAAGGCCATAGCTAGGCTATTGGCATCGATATGAGATCCCATGTAAGACCATATCTGGGATATGGCATTGGTATGGTACTATGTGTGTGAGATATCACGAGTATCCTTTAGTATTCCAAGTGGTTCAACGAGAAACTTAACGACAATGTTTAAGTTGTGAAAGACTATGGTATGTTGTGAAAGATTATGGTAAGTTGCAAGTTTGGTACAAGTATGTACATAAAACCCATGCTTAATGAGCTTGATATGTGATGAACCCTCGGTATTGTAACACCCCTAACCCGTATCCATCGCTGGAATAGGCTATGAGGCATTACTGATCAATTAAAACATACAACATACATTTCACGTACATGAATACAATTTCACATAAACATTAATCAAACATAATCATATTGTCTTTTACAAGGCTCTACAAGACCTTTAAACATACTTGGAAAAAGATTTAGGACAAAACTGATAGCATTTGAAAACTTTGGGAAACTTAGAAAAATTTTCATGCATACAGGGATCACACGCCCATGTGAACAGGCCGTGTGCCTCACACGGACACCGGACACGCTCGTGTTACAGGCCGTGTAGAAACAGGGCATACATACTGACTTGCATCACACGGCTGCAGTCACGCCCGTGTGCCATGGCCGTGTGAAATCTGGAGGGTATAATGACTTGGCCACACAGCCAGCCACACGCCCATGTGCCAGCCTGTGTGCTACACACAGTTAGTTGACACACCCGTGTGTCAAAGCCATGTAACTCTCTGACTTTTTTTACTAAGTTACAGCAGACACACGGTCGAGTCACATGCCTGTGTGCTCAACCGTGTGGGGTGAAATTAGGCTTGGTTTAAGCCATATTTCTCACCCTTCTCAAGCATACCTAAATCACATCATTTCATACCATTTCAATGCACTTATAGGCAACCAAAACATGCTAATTCATATACAAATCATTCCATTTCATCTTCAACAAATTCACTACTCAAATCAATACCATTTGTACATTCAACCACATACCAACTAGCATGATTCATTCCTCATTACTCACCTATTCAATCATATACCAAAGGACATATCATACAATACAACCTATTTCAATATGTATTTTTACTACCATCAATCACACACAAAGCTTGACTCATAAATCATCTATTAACCATTCATTTATTAAGTCCAAATTCATGCTTTCCATAAGTAAATACTTAACATATACCAAATGACCAAATGATCATCTTGAACCATCACTAACCATACCAAATTATGCCATTACACAAGGCAAATTACACATCAAACATAAGTCACTAATAAGGCATATAAAATGGCCAAATACATCACCAAAACCTTTATAAAAAAGACTCAAGCCTATACATGTCATATAACCAATATCATAAAGCTTTTGAGTACCAAACCATAGCTGGATAGTGTGATGAGATCTCTGGTGACTTCTAACCCAAGCAAATCTCTAAAACTCTATTAACATAGGAAAGAAAACAAAGTAAGCTATAAAGCTTAATAAGCTCGTATGGTGATAAACTCATATTATTAAATAATCGCATTTTAAACAATTATTCAAAACATGATATAATTCATATGATTTCACCATTCTATCTCGAATTCATGCACATAGTTAATCAAGATTTTCATGAGTTTATTCATTTAAAACATGTATGGTTTGAATACTTCTTATCAATTCATTCACATTTTCATATGCATAAGCTATTATCTATATAAATATTATCCAATTCAATATTTATCACCTTTTCTTTAGCTAAGTGAATTATTTGAAATATCATCAAGTAACGGTGTTTCGCACACTATGTGCCATATGTATATTTAGTTAAAACAACTATAACTCATATCTCACATATCATTTATTTCATACCTCATTATAGCCAAATAAATACATTTTGGAATGAAACATACTTATACGTTAATCTTTCTCATTTCATATACATGATACACTAAGAACTTACCAAATTACCTTCATTTGATTCTCATATAGGTTCTGTATGTACTTGTATCAATTAATTTGATTGTACTTTCATTCTCAACTTGACAATGCCTATTGAACCCTTCAGAATCGCTAAGGATACTCAGATATCACATAAAACTCATACAATGTCATATCCCAGATATGGTCTTACATGTTATCTCATATCGATGCCAATGTCCCAGACCTGGTCTTACACAAAATCATATAATGATGCCGATGTCCCAGACATGGTCTTACACATAATCACAATACAATGCCAATGTCCCAGACATGGTCTTACATGTAATCTCATCTCAGTAATCTTAATGTCATGACATTTGTATCCTATACTATTCCTAAGATTCGTACGAGACTTTCGAATGTCGTAACTCTGTTGATTCTTGCTCATAGTTGCTCATTTCACATTCATAACAGTTTAATGAAAAATAAGCATATATATATTTCAATTCAATTCAATAATAAATAAGCATTTGTAACACAATTTAAATACGTTTATTAGCATACGAACTTACCTCGATCGTTAAAACGACAGAACGGGTTGACTAGTCCGATACTTTATTTTCCCTCGTTCTAGATCCAAATCTCATTTTTCTCAATCTATATAATAACAAAATTTACTTATTTAATCATTATTTCATTCAATTTAACACAATTCACACATTTTGGGAAAAATTACACTTTTACCCCTATTATTACACATTTTTGCAATTTAGTCCTTATCACATAAAATTGCAAATTCATGCAGTTAAGGATAAGTCCATGCTAGCCGAATTTTACACATACTACTAGCAGCCCATATTTTTAGTTTATTCACACATCTAACCATGAATTTTACACTTTTTTGAATTTAATCCTTAATTCCCTCTTTTTATCAAAAGTCACTTTATAAAACTTGTATATCTAGCTTCAAACATTAATAAACTATCATAAAACATCTAAATAACCAAGCATTCAACAATGGCATCATTCAAAATCTATAACAGTTTCGAAAACGGAGATACATGCTAGCTAGATTAAGCTGCAACGATCTCAAAAACGTAGAAATTATTAAAAGCCAAGAAAAAACCACTCACCTATCAAGCTCCAAAGCTTGGCCAAATATATCCATGGATTTTCTAGGTTAGAAACGATTGAAGAAGATGATGGATACAAAATAATGACTTTGATTTTATTTATTTAATCTTTATTAACCAATTTACAAAGCTAACCTTTAATAACATCATAAATTTCAACAATACCAACCCATAGAATTCCATTATCAACATTTATGGGATAATTACCACTTAAGGACTCCCACTATTTAATTTCATAGCCATTTAATACCTTTAACTTATAGAATTTAACTTTTATGCTTTACGCGATTTTGTCCTTTTTACCGAATTAACCACTCAAACAGTAGAATTTCTTTACAAAATTTTCACACAAAAATTCTATCGTATTGTAAACCTTAATAAAATAATAAATATTTTGACTTCGAATTGTGGTCCCAAAACCACTATTTCGATTATGTAACAGCCCGATTTAGGGCCTAGTCAAAATAGTGGTCTCGGGACCACAAATTCAAAGTAAAAAAGATTATTTTATTATTATTTTGGAGTCATAGCATGTTTATATTAGTACATGAAAAATTTGGTGAGTTAATTTTGACGTTTGTGAGCCTAATTGCGAAAAATAACTAAATTGCATAAAGTGCAAAAGTCCTATTTTGATAGCTAAAGGTTTTATTTTATTAGAGAATCAAAATTGGAGGATTTTAAAGGGCAATTAGACCCTTTTATAGGAGTATGGCCTGCCATTGAGTCAAAGAGGAGACAAAGTTTAAAAATTTAGTGGGTTAGGTGGCTTAATTTGACTAAAATAGAAAAAAAATAAAAGAAGAATGATATCACCCCTTTCTGATCTCTTTTCTCCACCAAAAATTAGCCATTGAAGGGGGTTTGAGAGCTTAAAATTTTTAGCAACTTGAAGCACTCACAAGTAAGTGATTCCCATACCCTTTGTTGATGATTTTTGCATTTTTGAGACCCTTGAAGCACGAGCTTTCAAATGAGGGGTCTATTTTGCAAAATGATTAAGAGTTAAGGGTTTTTCAATGAATGGATTTGTGATAGTTGCTGAGTTTTTATGGAACAACTTTTGTGAAGTGGTTTTTATGGAAAACACCTAAAACGGACTATTTTGCATAAGTTGTAAAATAGTTGATAAATATGTGAAATAGTGAGAATTTGAAGTTGTTATAAGATTAAAAAGGGTTCGTCTAGGCTTGAGATAAGAAGAACGTCGATAAAAATTAATTTTCGAGCATAGGGGCAAAATGGTCATTTTGCCAAGGTCTAGGGGTAAAATTGTCATTTTACCTAAGAGGTGAATTTTAGATTGCCTAATTGTGTTGAGAGACTAAATGAGTGCATTTTTCTATGATAAATTGAGATTTACCAAATCCAAACCTAGACCGGGGGAAGGCCAAGCAAATCGACTAAACCGACTAGTCGTGTACGTTTTGTAATCTGAGGTAAGTTATATGTAAATATTACAACTACATTGCTAATGTATGTGTTGAATTGTATTTAAATTTAATATAGCATAAATTGCTTGATTGTGGAATTGAGAGAGAGTATGAATATATTAGAGATAATAGAGTTCCCGTTGAACATAGGAAAATAAATAGGATATTCATGCCGTGACATTATGGTCAATTGTGTGAGCTAGTGTAAGACATGTCTGGGACATGCATCGGCCATATTATGAGAGCCAGTGTAAGACCATGTCCGGGGCATGGCATCGGCATTGAGACGAGGGCTAGTGTAAGACATGTCTAGGACATGCATCAGCCTCAATATGTAAGCCAGTGTAAGGCATGTCTGGGACATGCATCGGCTACGAGATGATAGTCAGTGTAAGACCATGTCTGGGACATGGCATCGACTTGAGATATGAGCCAGTGTAAGACCATGTCTGGGACATGGCATCGGCACCTTACCCATGTTTGAGGCTTAATAAATATCTGCTGATATTCCGAATGGTTCAACGATGATTGTTATGTTCTTGAGCTAATGAGGAAAGTATAACCGTGCTGTGAATGGTACAGGTACCTAATTGGTATGTATGAGGTATGAGCTCAATATATATAATATGTGACTTGTATGGATGGTAATGAGTAAATTATACCTATGCCTACTTTGGTGTTATGAGCATGTTGATTGTATATAAATGTTGTAGTATACATGTTTATATACAACTTACTAAGCTTTATGCTTACTCCCTTTCCTTTCCTTTCCATTTCCATTCAGTGCCACCTAACTAGCTCAATGATCACCGGAAGTCAGAGATATCGATCATACTATTAGCCGAAACATTCAATATAGTTGGATTTATATTTTTGAGTAGGGCATGTGTAGGGCTAGACCTTATTATTTTGTGTCTTTGTGAATTGGCCAAATTTGTTGGCTTGGGATAGATCCCACACTTTGCATTAAGTCTTGAATGATGGCTAACTTTCATTTTGAGTTTATAAAAGATGCATATTCATGGTTGAATAACTGTCTATTATGGCTGATTTGATTATGAAAATTATGCTTGTTTGGTATTGGTTGGTATTTGTATGAAAATAGGTAGACAAGGGTGGCAATGAGGCTTGGTAAATAGCCTTATATTGTCTACACGGGTAGACACACGGGCGTGTGTCTAGGCCGTGTGTGACACACGGTTAGCCCTATGGGCGTGTGGTCCGGCCGTGTGTCCCCTGCACAAAAAAAATTTTAAGTCAGTATGCATGGTAATAAACTCACGGGCAAAGACAAGGCCGTGTGTCTCAGTCGTGTGAAGGACTCGGCCTAGTACACGAGTGTGTGCCATGGCCGTGTGACATTCTGGGGATGCTGACGTCAGAAACAAAATACCCAGGTTTTTGCACACTGGCCATTGATACGGGCGTGTGTCTGGCTGTGTGAAAACCCCTGTAGGTGTGAATTAGAATTTAATTCCACATGGGTGTGGGACACAGGCGTGTTACCCTTCCACACGGGCGTGTGCCCTGTTTAAAGGCAAAATTTTCATAGTTGTCTTAAGGACCCAGAATGGTCCCGATTAGTTTCTAATGGCCGATTTAGGGCTCGTACGCCCGTAGAAGAAGTTTAATGTAGAAATTGAAAAAGTTTTAATTTGGGCCGAGTCTTGGTGACTCGAGATTGTTTTTGTGCGTGAAATCAAGTTAGGTAATGCCTTACATTTCGCCCCGGCGTGGGATACGGGTATGGGGTGTTACAGATCAACCCTAAAAATAGACTATTACAACTCTCCCCCCTTAGGGATTTTCGTCCCCAAAAATCTTATCAAAGAATAGATTAGTGATTTGCTTTCACTAGCCTCATTAATTTCTCACATAGCCTCAGATTTCTCCACTTTTCAATCTCACGAGCTAAACTTTTAATCTGTTCTTTGCTATACGTCATAACAAGCTGAGTTTCTACTTCTGAAAGATAGATTAAGGATCTTATTTGTATCATCACATCATATATATAAGAAACACATTCTAGATCTTCTCAAGTTCTGACAGTAATCTCACACGGTCTCATTCTCTCAATAATCTCATATAGCCTCATAAATCATGAACTCAACTTCTCTTTATAGCTAAATTGAGAAATTCCATTCCCAATATTATACTTTCACAAATACTCAGTTTTCTAACTGAAATTTAATGCTTTTACGTATCAAGCCCACATATGTTTTCTACCAATTTGAAACTGCTTTTAGATTGTCATGAATTACTTTCATTTCTCCTCAGTTTTTCTAATCACATCGATCCCGTAATTCTTTTTATCAAAATTTCGATTCAATACAATAGAGTTCAGTAATTGCAACCATACCATACTCATACAATGCTATCTTAGTACTCATCTCATAACTATTATTATACGCAAACTTATTTAATAGTAAATGTCTTACTTAGTTACTTTCAAATTTTAAAACACAATAACAAAACATTCCCTTGTGAATCTGAATCTCTCCCTCAGATTAGCCATCTATTGAAGAATGTAATGCGATGCTAAATTGAAACCGTTTATCTAGGCTTACTGTAGTTTTCTATCAAATCACAGTACAGAATTCATGTCTCTAACTGAAATAATGGAGTCTGGCATGCTGTGTAATCTGAGAATCTCTGATATAAATAACTCAGCTAATCTATAAAAAGAGAAATTCGTACGCACAGAGATAAAATATGCAGACTTCTTCAAATAGTTAACAATAGTTTAGATAACATCTGTCTTTTACAAAATTTATCGAAATTCTATTTCATTACCACTCAGATAGCAACACATGCTGTAATAGTCTTGAAAACACTTGATGATTAGCATTAGCTTATTGATAGATCAGACATTTGGATACAAAGTCAGAAATATCACGTTTCAAACTCATTCACCAGTACAACTGTCTCAGATTATTGTACATCTTAGTACTCCCCGAATGAACAAATAATTACCACTGTGAGCCATACGTAACAATTGTTGCATAATCTCTGGAATTCTATTACACGAACTCTATCTTGAAACAACAAACATTCATTGGTTCCAATCTGAAATTTCTAAATCATGAGTCAATTTACGTTGAATCCCTTTTTAACTTGCAATTCACTTATACATTTATGAACTTCACAAATTCGTTGAATGCTTTTAACACAGCTAATATTTGTCTATCATTCGATTAGATCAATCGCGTATTCATCGCTCGTAAAATACACAAAGGATTCCTGCTCACAATATCCGTTACTGCAATCATTCTTCCCTAGATGAAAATTAGTTTCTAACTCAAATCCTTTTGACGGTTCAAGCCACCTTTGCTGTCCCAAATTGAGATCTCTTTGTAACATTAAATATTTTAAACACTCTTTTTGTCAACAAATAGGTTACATTATTCACCAACAATCAATGTCACTGACTATTCAACGCGAACACCTTGTCAATCATCTCCAATTCACAGTACTATTCAGAACATTCTTTGAAAATAAGTTTTGGGGAGTTGAAAAGAAGTATCAAATGCTAAAAAAATTGTAGTACATACAACAAAATGCTCGTGAAAAAAGAAAAGAAAAAAGAAAAGAAAAGAAAAACTCTTTTCATACAACTTTAACTGTGTATAAGCATAATTTATCATTATACATTCTTATATTATAACACACTTCAAACCATTTAACGACGCATGACTAAAAATCATAAACTCTTTGCTCGACGCAGGCTGAACCAGAACTGATGCTTCAATTGACAATGTTTTTAACTGATTACCACTTTATTAATAATTATCATATCATGCAGACTTCACAAGCACGATGATTTTCTCAACCAAAACAACTTTAGTTTACAAAAACGTTTCTCAATAAAATTGTTCCGATAAATATAATTCAATATCACGTCTTCTGGAATATGAATTCTTCATTCGGACTATTTATCAATTAACCCAAGAACGTGCAAAAATTTATTTACGGATCTGAGGATAAACTCAAACACATATAACTCCTTTAACCTTTCAAGCAAGTAGCTCAAATCAGACTAAACCACTGAATTGGTCTCAACTGTCGAACAATAGCTTTTCAATTATTAATCAACGAAGCTTTGAACTATACTGAAGCCACAACCATCAGATAGATTGAAATCATAGTGTCATAATAAGGTCGACATCTCAACCGCACAGATAGGTAATGTCCCAGCTATTAATAATGCATTTTTAACACAAAAGAAATTCAAATATGATTTGAATAGCAACCAGTGTAGAAACATAACCTCTATGAATCTGATAACTATACCACTGTACTCCCAGGATCAAACTGGAAATTTTTTCGTATTAGATATAGTCATCTTCATCAAAAGAATATCTCTTGCAGACAATCACATAGAATAATAATAAAACTGAGGTAGCAAAATCTTAAATTGTTGAGTTATACAGAATTTCCAAAAATTTCAACCCATATAAAATGATAAAGATCCCAATGATATCCAAGAAAATTTCTAGAAGGAAGAACAACACTCATAAACACTGAAATCAATGCTGACAGAAGTATTATAATCTTCATGTATATTCAGCATAACAATAACCATTAGAAACAAAATGCTAGCAATCATACAAATTTTACCGTCGACTTTTCTATCAACACAGTGGAATAGAATACCAGAGAAAAATAGAGCAATGCCGATCATAAACCATATAGACCACAATGCTTTCGTCTAACAGTCTGTTGATAAACCATAATATATACATATTTTTATCCCATGCTTGGCATATTTATGGATGATTTATCATTAGTTTTATTAAATTTGATGCTCCTAATTCTTTAATTTCATGTTTTACACTCAAGAGAGCATAGGAAAGTGAAAAGAGCAAGAAACGAGCAAAAAAGGGACAAAATAGGCTGATTCAGTGTTCCACACGGCCTAGGCACTTCCACAAGCGTAATCCACACTCTCGTGTTAGACACATAGGCTGGCCACACTCCCGTGTTAGACACGCAGGCTGGCCACATGCCCGTGTGTAATGGCCGTGTTGACATTAAACCACGTCAAAATTGCACACAGCCTGAGCACCTTCACACGGGCATGGCACATGGCCGTGTCCCTGTCGAGCCCAAGTCTAATTCTATTCGGAAAAGGCTAATTTTGGGCTATTTTGGGCATTCCAAAGTCTATATAAACATCCTAGAAGAGGATCAAAGGGAGACACGGAGAGTAGAACGCAAAGAATACTCGAAGACAGCCATTGGAATAAGCTCGGAAGTAGGATCTACTTCAAGACTGAAGATCTCCATTTAATTTCCTTAGAAGTTCTTTGGGTTTCTTTCTGTTTTGTTGTTTTCCCAATTTTGAAATGTTTTCCCCGATCGTTATGAACTAAACTCCCTAAATACTTAAAGGAGATGAAGCCTAAGATAGATCTTATTACTATTTGAATTATATGATAAATACTTGTTCTTATTATTAATTATGTATTCTTAATTCTTCCTGTAATATTTCAGGATATTAATTCAAGTCTGATATGCTTATTCAGTGGAGCAAAAGTCTCTGTTTATGAGTAGATCTAGCATAATTAAGCGGAGTTGAATGCAATTCTAGACATAAGACGACGTGAATCTGCCACATTAGAGTCAAATCTAATAAGGGAATCCATAGATCAAGTTAATGTGACAATAGGGGTTTTAATTAGAAAGAGAATTCAATTAATCAACCTAGAGTCAGTTGTTTTTAGTCTTGAGAGAGATATTAACATAAATCAAGGATTTCTACGGATTAAGTCAAGTGAATAAATTGTCTAATTCAGAAGAAATAAGTGAAGTCTAGGTGGATTCTTCCTTGGGTATTGTCTTTTCCATCGGTTTTCGAACAGTATTTTTCAACTTTTACCTCTGTCGTATTCTTAGTTAATTAGATAGTTAATCTTAGTTTAAAAACATCCCTTTAATTCTTAGGCTAGATAATAAAAAGATAGTAATTACTAGTACTTTTAGTCCTTATGGATACGATATTTCTGGTCTCACCACAACTATACTACTGTTCGATAGGTGCGCTTGCCTTAGTCGAATTTTTTAGTTAGTTTTGTGACCATCAAGTTTTTGGCACTGTTGCTGGGGACTAAGATATTAGTAACGCTTGAATTTTATTACTTTAGCCATTTTTTATTTTTTATACCAAATTACTTTTTGTTTTAATTTAATTCTTACTTCTCTTCTAATCTCCCTATTATTTGCTTCTAGCAGGAATCTCTAGTTTGACTAGAAGGAACCCATCAGGACCTTTGCTATTTGACAGTGAGATAGAAAGCACAGCTCGCAGAAATCAATAACAAATAAGGTGAAACCTATAGTATATAGAGGAAAAGCAAGAGGACAAGACCGATATTACCGAAGAGATGACGGGTAATCAGAATAATCCGCTACCTCCTATAGTTGCTGCAAATCTAGTAAATCAGAATTCTGCTCCTCCTACTATGTATGATTATGCTAAACCTACTTTAGTAGGAACTGAATCGAGTATAGTTAGACCTGCTGTTACTGCAAATAATTTTGAACTGACTAACACGATTCAAATGATACAACAGTTTGTTCAGTTTGATGGTTTGCAGGATGAGGATCTAAACACTTATTTAGCAAATTTTCTAGAATTTTGCGACACCTTTAAGATCAATGGCATTTCTGACGATGCCATTTTCCTTCGGTTGTTTCTCTTTTCATTACGGAATAAGGCTAAACAGTGGTTGAACTCCCTACCACGTGGTTCAATCACTACTTCGGAACAAATGACTGAGAAGTTTCTACTAAAGTACTTTCCACCGGCTAAGACATCCAAATTAAGGAACGATATCTCTTCCTTCGTGCAGATGGATTTAGAGACTTTATACGACGTATGGGAGAGGTATAAGGACTTACTAAGGAGGTGCCCTCATCAAGGATTACCTCTATGGCTACAGGTTCAAACTTTTCACAACTGTTTGAACCCCTCAACTAGGCAAATGGTCGGTGCAGCCGCCGGTGGAGCCTTGAACAACAAAACACCTAAAGAGGCTTACGAATTTATTAAGGAAATGTCATTGGATAACTACCAGTGGTAAGTCATGAGAACAAAGCCAACGAAATCAGTCAGTGTTTTCAACTTAGATACAGTCACCATGCTATCAAACCAGGTAAAACTCTTGAATAAAAAGATTGATGGTCTATGTGGTTCTATGCAGGTACATCCAGTGATGCAATGTGACATGAGTGGAGGTGGAATGAGCAATTTAGAATATTCACCCTTCAACCCCAACATAGAGAACGAGAAAATAAACTATATGGGTAATAATCCTCTACCTCAAAATAATCCTTACAGTAATACATACAATGCAGGTTGGAGGATTCACCCAAATTTTTCATGGAGAGGACAAGGAAATCAAATACCACCACCATCGCCAGGCTTTCAGCAACAACCTTATCGGCAGGAAAAGAAACCAAACCTAAAAGAAATGTTGGAGAAATTTATTTTGGTGTCAAAAACTCGCTTTCAGAATACCGAATCTTCACTTAAAAACTAGCAATCATCAATCCAAGGGCTCGAGACCCAAATTGGTCAACTTGCCAAACTAATTTCTGAACGACCACAAGGTAGCCTACAAAGTAACACTGAAACTAACCCAATGGAGCAACTTCTTGCTATTATTGTGCACAATAATGAAGGGTTAGTTGAAGATGAACCAAAATCGAGGCAAGACAATGTGGTAGATAAAGGTAAGGTTGAGGTAAGAAATGATAAACAGAAACTGGTAAGCAAAGAGTATAAACCTCGTGTGCCATACCCCAATGCGACAAGGAAAGACCACACGAATGAATAATTTGGTAAATTCCTTAAATTATTAAAAAAATTACATATTAACTTACCGTTTATTGAAGCTCTTTCGTAGATGCCAAACGCAGTTAAATTTTTAAAAGAGCTTTTATCAAACAAACGGAAGTTAGATGAGTCATCATATGTGGAGTTAAATGCAGTCTACTTAGATATTCTACAAAAAAAAGACTACCCAACAAACTGAAAGATCCAGGGAGTTTTACGATTCCTTGTTTAATTGGTAGTTTGAATGTTAACAATGCTTTAGCTGATTTAGAGGCAAGTATTAATGTTATGCTTTATAAAATGTTTAAACAAATAGGTCTTGGGAAACCCAAACAAACTAGGATAAGCGTTCAATTGGCTAATAAAACCATTAGATTTCCTAGGGGTATAATTGAAGATGTGCTTGTTAAAATCGACAAATTTATATTTCCAGTAGACTTTGTTATTTTAGACATGGATGAGGATAATGACATTCCTTTAATTTTCGGACGACCCTTTTTAGCAACTGCTAGGACTATTATTTATGTCAGTATAGGGAAGTTAATACTTCGGGTAGGCGATGACAAGATTAAACTCCAAGCTCGTGATTCTATCAGAAAAACTAGTGATCGAGATGATTACACAAGTTCTTTTAATTTTGAGTAACCTTGTTGTTCAACCCTTTTTGTAGGAAAAACTTTCGAGAAGTAAAAATGAGCCATGTTCCAGTCCATGTAATGACAAGACTATCCATGAAGAGCGAAGGCTACAGATCGAGGAACTAGATGAATGGCGAACACAGGTGAAGGAGAAACCAAGAATACACGATGAATCAAGGCAGTGCCATGACAAACTTAAAGGTGAACCGAATCAACTTAAGGTTGGAGACAAAGTACTGTTAGATGAAGCAGACCCTCGTGTTGCCACTTCTGAACCTAATGGAGCAATCCCTTTTACGGTACTCAATGTTTTCCCATACGGTACAGTCGAGGTAACTCATTCCAAATTTGGCACTTTTAAGGTAAATAGTACTTATCTAAAACCTTATTTTGATAAGATTGATAGCAGGAATGAGGAGTTTCAACTCCTCAAACCACCATGACTGTTCAAATATAAGGTAAGTCGAGCTTAGACTTTAAATAAGCGCTTCTCGGGAGGCAACCCAAGCACTAACACCACTAACTGATTTATTTTATCTATTTTTTGTGTTTTTTTTATATAGGTATAGTGACCCACACAGCCTGGACACACGGGCGTGTCATTGGCAATATGGAAACAGGGCTGAAATTTCCTAAAAATCGACATGCACATGGCCTGCGATAAATCCACACGGCCTGGACACACGGACGTGTCCTAGGCCGTGTGAAAATTGGAGCTAAATTTTTAAATTTCAAACAAATTAGAGAGCTCCACGGGCGAATCACAAGGCCATGTATTCAGACACACGAGCGTGTGGGATATCACACGGGCGTGTCTTAGGCCATGTGAAAACTGGAGCTAAAATTTTCAAATTTTGAACAAGTCAGGAAGCTACATGGGTGAGGCACACAGCCGTGTGTTCAGACACACGGGTGTGTGGTATACCACACGGGCATGGGAGAAGTGAACGACATAGAACACGGGTTGGGTTTCACACCAGACGGGCGTGTGACACGGCCGTGTGGCCCAACACAGACCGTTACATGATCGTGTCACTCATAAAAACCCTCAACCCTAACATTTTATCTTTTGTCTTTTTCTTCTCCAATTTCTCCCAAGCCCTAGCCGCCGCAGCTCTTGCCTTTTCTCACCATCCGTCAATCGGCCACCACACCTTCTCCTTCTCCTCTTTCCCTTCTTCTTTCTTTTTCTCTCCATCTCCTTGTCTCTCTTCTATCTTTTTCCTTTCCCTTTCTCTTTCTCTTTCTTTTCTTCCTTCCCCCACACTTTCTTTCCCTTTCTTTTCTTCTTCTTCACTTTCCTCCACCGACGATCCACCACCGCCAACGGCCTCCACGCCGTCCGTACCTCCGACCACCGGCATTCGGTTCTCCTTTCTTTTCCCTTTATTTTTATCTATTAACTTATCCCCTATTTTATTATTTATTATTCTTAGTATATTATTATTGTCTTCTTATTATTTATTTAATCATGCTTACGAGTTTATTTATTTACTGCTTTTGATTTTTAATTTTTGGAATTTTCATTCTTCATATTTGGCCATGTGTTAACTTTCCTTCATATTTTCATATTATCTATTATTCTATTTTTTATACTATTTTTATAATTAGATAGCTACTATTCTGATGATTATTTTTGATTGGTTGAATTATTTTATTGGAGTCTTGCTGCTAGTATTTAATTGATTTTTCTTGTACATATGTTTTTTTTTCGAGTCCTATTATTAGTACTCCTTAGGTTTTAGCATATCATTTCTTAATTTGCTTATTGTCCTCATTTAATCACTATTATTATTATTACTCTTATTTAGTTTATTTCTTTATTATTTTTTTCATTCTTTGTTAGGTACTTTATGACAAACAATCGTGGCAAGACTAAAGTCGCCGTCCCCGCTTCAAAAAACGGAAAGGCCTCGGTGGGACATCGTCCTCCAGCGCATCTGCCGAGGCTCGCCACCCTTATCTCTGATTTTTGGCAGGCCCTCAAGAGGAACTATACCAGCTTCATTGAGTATGACCCCTCGGTATGGATCGCTGCATTGATTGGGATGCGCTAGAGCAGGTCCGTTTGGCTGATGACGTGCACGCAGTTATTACCACAGCTCCGTGGGTTAGGTTCTTCACCATCATCGAGCCCACCTACTTGGAGCTCACTTTAGAGTTTAGCGCCACCTTCTCGATCCAGCAGGTCATGTCAGTCCATGACGAGCCCGGCACCATCACCTTTCACCTTAGTAGGTTGGTGTGACACATGAGTGTCCCAGAGTTCGGTGTTGCTTTGGGACTTTACACAAAGGAGTTCAAGAGCGCGAGGACTTTCTCCACCTTCATTGACATATTCATTACTCGCCCTTGTGATGTTGGGTTGAGCTCACAGGCGGCCTGATTAACTATGACATGAGTCCCTCGAAGGCAACGCACCTTCCTCCAGCCCTACGATATCTTCAAGCACTCCTAGCTCACACTTTGACGGGTCAGAGAGAGAGCACTGAGTGGTTAGTACCTATGACACCTATTTCCTGTGGAGCATGACTATCGACCATGTGTTTGACTTGGCGTATTTTATCGCACTCGCTTGCTGTAATCAGACTAAACGCCATAAAAAGGTCCCCATCTTTCTCGGCCCTTACGTGACTCGTCTTGCTCGACACTTTAGTTTACTCGACACACCGGAGCAGCCCTCAACCTTTACCTTAGTTGGTCAGATGTCCCCTCAGGGCATTTCGAGCATGATCCATATGAGGATGATCAAGCGGCAACGTGGAGTGGACACCTTCAGTACAGACTAGTCTAGTCTGACATTCAGCATGACCCAGAGGACGTCCCTGATGATGTACCTCCCTATCACAAGGACCCACAACAGCCACCACCACCTTTGAGTCACCACCCTACTTATTCTGCGGCTACCCTTGCGAACTTCTCGGAGTAATTTACTCGATTTGAACAACAGTGTTTCCAGCGGTTCGACAACATTGATGTGACTTTACAGCAAATTTGTCAGTACCTTCACATCACACCTCCAACGCCACCGACTCGTGACACTAATCAGTCTGATGATGAGGATCTTTGAGTCCACTTAGTTATTCTATTTTTATTTTATTTTTATTATGTTGCTTTTAGAGACTCATTTTTTTTATTTTGAACTAATTTAATCCTATGGCTTTTATCGAGTAACCCTCTAATCTTCTTCAACAGTTGTGTTTCATTTTCTTTAGTTGCTCAGAATCATGCACTAAAATTCACTTTACCTACATCTCAACTCTTCACTCTTCTGGGATTTTTCATCCAATTTTCAAGGTAGTTTCAATTTTCTCCCTCTTTTTTGATATCTTGTTTATATTGTTATTATCTATCTTTGTACATTGAGGACAATGTACATCTTAAGTGTGGGGAGGTTATTTATATGATTATCAAAAAAATCCCTGAATTTTTATCTCGTTCTCAAATAATTTCCTCATATTATTATTAGAGTTAATTCTGATTGATTTATATTTTTTATTAATATGTTTTGAATTAAATCATAGGTAATTGTGCATTGATTGTTTAAACTTTAAGACATTAGAGAATCAAGCATGATAAGTTGACTTTTGAGAATTAAAATTGCTAGGTTATTTCCTTGAATTGAGGTATTAACTTGAAGTTTTGAATTTACAGGATTGACAACAAATGCCCATAATTATCGTGAGATTTTGAACCTTTTACATCATATATCTTTCTTGCTCACTTATTTTATTGGTTATGAGTGTCTCAACATTGATTTGTTATTCTAGAACTTGCTTCGATTATGTATGCCAAGATCACACCTTTGATTTGATATACTGAGATGAAAAAGGCACTTAGGTTTTAACCCACTTACCTTACAAAAAGCCTACCTTCATAATTAACCCTTAGTGAACCCCTTTAAGCCTTAACCATTGTTTCTTGATTTTCCCCTTAATGTTAACCCACAATTTAACGCTTTTTGATTTGTTAAGAATTTCTCCCTTTTTATTGACTCCTTTTTTTATTGAGACTTGATTTGATTAATTATCTAACTATATTCGTTCACTTCAGCTGCTGAATTATTTCTTATTATGTACTTTCCATTATTGTACTTGTTCTTATTTAAAAAAAAACGTATATTTATATTCATATAATTACAAGAGCTTAGATAAGTTAGAGTTATTATATTGAGAAAAGCTCACTTCATTAGTTTTGGATAGTTTTAACTTTGGCACTTGTTTGTAATTCAGTAATTAGCTTTATTTTTTCTAGTTGGGTAATTTATTAAATTAATCTCGATTCTAACCCTCTTTTTCAGCCTTTATCCACACCTTAACCCAAGCCCCATTACAACCCTGTTAAAGACCTTTTGATTTTTGTATCATCTCATTTAAAGTGGTGGAGATTTGATTTTCATGCAAGCCTATGGTAATAACTTTTCGTGTTTGACTAATTGAGCACATATTTTTTAACCTTAAACACCTTGAGTGATTTGAGCAAATCTTTAGTGAGGATGCCAACTCTGTGTGATTTTGAATTAAAGGTAAATACTTAGATAAAGGGAAATAACTATGTTTTCGTGATAAAATGCTCAATTTGGATTGTTTGAAAATTTGATTACTTATGATTACTTATGGATTACTTTGAAACATTATTGATTAGAGTTATAAGTTGAGAAGAATTTATTTTAATTGTGAGTTGAGGATTTTGCTTGAGGACAAGCAAATGCTTAAGTGTGGGGGTATTTGATAAACCATTATTCATACATATTTTTATCCCATGCTTGGCATATTTATGGATGATTTATCATTAGTTTTATTGAATTTGATACTCCTAATTCTCTAATTTCATGTTTTATACTCAGGAGAGCCTAGGAAAGTGAAAAGACTGAGAAACGAGCCAAAAATGGACAAAATAGGCTGATTTCAGTGTTCCATACGGCCTAGCCACTTTCACACGGGTAATCCACACTCCCGTGTTAGATACACGGGCTGGCCACACGCCCGTTTGTAATGGTCGTGTCGACATTAAACAACATCAGAATTGCACACGGCCTGAGAACCTTTATACGGGCATGGCACACGGTCGTGTCCCTATCAAGCCCAAGTTTAATTCTATTCAGAAAAGGATAATTTTGGGCTATTTTGGGCATTCCAAAGTCTATATAAACACACTAGAAGAGGATCAAAGGAAGACACGGAGAGTAGAAGGCAGAGAATACTCGAAGACAGTCATCGAAATCAGCTCGAAAGTAGGATCTACTTTAAGACTGAAGATCTCCATTCAATTTCCTTAGAAGTTCTTTGGGTTTCTTTATGTTTTGTTGTTTTCCCAATTTTGAGATGTTTTCCCCATTGTTATGAACTAAACTCCCTAAATACCTAAGGGAGATGAAACCTAAGACAGATCTTATTACTATTTGAATTATATGATAAATACTTGTTCTTATTCTTAATTATGTGTTATTAATTCTTGCTTTAATATTTAAGGATATTAATTCAAGTCTGATGTACTTATTCAATGGAGCAAAAGTCCTTATTTACAAGTAGATCTAGCACAATTAAGCGGAGTTGAATGCAATCCTAGACATAGGATGACGTAAATCTACTGAATTAGAATCAAATCTAATAAGGGAATCCGTAGATCGAGTTAATGCGACAATAAGGGTTTTAATTAGAAAGAGATTTCAATTAATCAACCTAGAGTCAGTTGTTTTTAGTCTTGAGAGAGATATTAACATAAATCAAGGATTTCTACGGATTAAGTCAAGTGAATAAATCGTCTAATTCAGAAGTAATTAGTGAAGTCTAGGTGGATTCTTCCTTGGGTATTGTCTTCTCCATCGATTTTCCAACAGTATTTTCCAACTTTTACCTCTGTTGTATTCTTAGTTAGTTAGACAGTTAATCTTAGTTTAAAAACATCCCTTTAATTCTTAGGCTAGATAATAGAAAGATAGTAATTACTAGTACTTTTAGTCCTTATGGATACGATATTTCCGATCTCACCACAACTATACTACTATTCGATAGGTGCGCTTGCCTTAGTCGAATTTTTTAGTTAGTTTAGCGACCAACATATGTTTAGCTAACGTTCTCATACGATAAGAATTCCTTACGAAATTAAACAGTCATATATACTTCTGAGAATAAATGTACGCATAGAATGCCTAGAAAAAAAAACCATAGTAACTGCCCGACTAAAACCACTACACTCAACTATCATTTCAATTCAAACATTATTCCACTATCTAATTCTGTCATCACTGATTTCAAATTATCCCATCACTAACAAAAATAAATTCAGAAGAACTTACAGTTAACACATTCTTTAGATATCATACCTGAATATGTTGTTTCATCAAAGTCAACCTCTTCTCTAACAGTGACATTGCATAATCCGAATGGCCTTCAAAGAGATCCGATATCTCTTCTAGTACTGTCTCTACTAGCTGACTCATTCTCTTATCTAATCATAGTATTAATCATTCAATCACAAAACTCTGTAATTCCACACTTGTAAGCTTATTTAATCTAATATTACAGATTTCATTGCAATAATTTACTGGTAAGGGGGTGAGGGTCGTAAAGCCTCAAATTTAACTCTCATATATACATGCACATAACATAACATCTATAGTTCACATACTATTACAATCCATCATTCGAACCTTTATGGGTTTCGATTCATCACATTCACATCTTTACTCAATATTGGAGTCTCACTTTCATTACTATCAAAATTAGCTTGGTTGGAAAGCATATTTGTCTATTTAAAACAATTCTCGTTAGAATCGAGAGATATCACACTATCACAGGTTAAATATGGCATGTACAGCTAGACTCTCACTTACTACATTAGTCCTAGAATCGACTAAACCATAGCTATAATACCAATAAAATGTAACACCTCTAACCCATATCCGTCGTCGAAATAGGGCTACAAGGCATTACCAATCAATTACAGCATACAACATACATTTCACATACATGAATTCAATATCACAAAAACATTAATCAAACATAATCATATTTTCCTTTAAAAGGCTCTACAAGACCATTAAACATGCTTGGAAAAGATTCGGGACTAAACTGATAGCATTTGAAAAATTTAGGAGACATAGAAAAAATTTCATGCATACAGGGATCACACGCCAGTGTGAATAGGCACACGGCCACCAAACACGCTCGTGTCACAAGCCGTGTGGAAACAGGGCATATATACTGACTTGCATCACACGGCCTAAGTCACGCCCGTGTGCCATGGCTGTGTGAAATTTGGAGGGTTTACTGACTTGGCTAGACGGCCAGCCACACGCCCATGTGCTAGCCCGTGTGCTACAGACGGTCAGGTGACACGCCCATGGGTCATAGCCATGTAACTCTTTGACTTGTTTTACTAAGTTACAGCAGACACACAGTTGAGTCACAAGCCCGTGTGCTCAACCGTGTGGGGTGAAATTAGGCTTGGTTTAAGCCACATTTCTCACCCTCCTCAAGCATACCTAAATCACATCATTTTATACCATTTCAATGCATTTATAGGCAACCAAAACATGCCAATTCATATACAAATCATGCCCTTTCATCTTCAACCATTTTACTACTCAAACAATACCATTTGTACATTCAAACACTTACCAACTAGCATGATTCATTCCTTATTACTCACCTATTCAATCATATGCCAAAGTACATATCATACTTATCAATACAACCTATTTCAATATGTATTTTTACTACCATCAATCACACACAAAGCTTGACTCATAAATTATCTATTAACCATTAATTTATTAAGTCCAAATTCATACTTTTCATTAGTAAATACTCAACATATACCAAATGACCAAATGATCATCTTGAACCATCACCGACCATATCAAATTATGCCATTACACAAGGGAAATTACACATCAAACAAAAGTCATTAATAAGTCATATAAAATGGCCAAATACATCTCCAAAACCTTTTTAAAAAAGACCCAAGCCTATACATGCCATATAACCAATATCACAAAACTTTTAAGTACCAAACCATAGCTGGATAGTGTGATGAGATCTCTGATGACTTCTAGCTCGAGCAAATCTCTGAAACTCTATAAACATAGGAAAGAAAACAATGTAAGCTATAAAGCTTAGTAAGCTCATATGGTGATTGTAACACCCCTAAACCGTATCCGTCGCTGGAGCGGGGTTACGGGGTATAACCAGACAAGCCACAAACTACGAACAATCATTTGTATACACTTGCACGAACTTTTAAAACAATCAAATATTAATATAAATAATCAATTTAATTATTATTACCATATAACAGATTATAACATTAATGTACATTAAGGTTTTATTAAACTTACGGACCATATTACAATTTAATTGCATAATAGATTCATACAATAATAATACTCATATGACAAAGTTCAGTTAGTAATTTCAATTTAATAAAATCATATTCGACACTTATACATTACTATCTGTTTAATCAACTTATAATCATGGTTTAGGGACTAGCTATCATACTACATAACATTTAACTATAATCAGCAGAACACATGTATATCACATAGAAATTCATACAATTTCATGATTTAATATAGCATAATACACTATTCATTTGGTCATTTTTCCATGCATTTAGCCGAACATAAATATGTTTAATAACTAAGCTTTGACAATTGTTCACTTCCAACTTTGTTAATTAAAGTTCACTAATGAACCATGCCTAACATTCAAATTGCATGCCTCAATTAAAATGGCACAAATATCATATTTGTGAATCAGATCTATAAACCTAATTTTAACCAAAAATAATTAATACCACCTTTGTACCATGAACTTATAAACGTACATATGTCAACCTAATAATAATAATATATTTGTCGAATCATACACACAACATAACTACTAATTTAAAAAACTAATTTAACTTGTTTCTACTTACCCAATTCATTACATTAATATCCTTGACCTATTCACATATACATAACATAATTATTTCACTCCAACATTGAACCGATTTAATAAACCATTTACAAGACCAAACATATTTCATTAAACCTTTACCACATTCAAATTTAGCCATACAACATTTAATACCAATTCACAATTTAATGCTTATATTATCATAACAATCAATTTCATATTTAAACCATCTATACATAGCAATAGCCGAATCAACTAAGCATGTTAAGGAAAGTTATATAAACCATAATTATTTCATCAACCACCTCCAAAGACCCAACCATTATCATGCTATTTTCGAAATATATAAAACCTATCACCACCATCATTCTTGTAATGGCCCATTTTTTGCCCGGCCCGCAATGAACCCAGAAACATAAATTAAAAACCAAAATTCCAATGTTCGTTTACAAATATTCAGGCTTAAACCAAACCAAACCTAAACATTAAATTCAAATCACTAACCCAAGCCTAAATTTAGACCCAAAGGTTCAAGGGCCAAACGACCCAAAATTCCTTAACAACAAAAACCCTAGGGTTCTCTCCCTCGCGCCCCAGCCCTCGCACTGTACGACTGCCACGCGCACCTCCGTAAGCCAGCATACAGCCCCCGTACTCACGCCACGCACACCCTGTACCTGCAAAAAAGACGAACGCACAACAAAACAAAAAACAAATATTGTATTTTTTATTTATTTTTTTATCATTTCTATCTCTTCGGCTATAAAGCCAAGAGATTTCATCATTTTTAAGGTTACAGAGGCAATATATGCACATAGAATAGAGAAAAAAGCAATCAAAATAGCAGAGGTGATTTCTTTGTTCTCTGAATCGCTTTAGCTTTCTATGAACCATTTCGTTTTCTCCTTAAGTTATTCATTGTTGTTTTTGTTAAAAAATAAAAAGAACAAGATAATAGAGGGCTTACCTTGTGAATAGGCCATAGATCTCTTTTTTGCTTCGTTGAAATCGAAGCCAAAAGGGGGATCTCAAGGCTAAAAACCATCTCCCTCGAAGCCCGAATACGCTGGTCGCTGACTGTGGTGGCAGATCGGCATTTGGACAAAAGGGGATTAGAGTTCGACCGATTGAGAGGGAAAGGGGAGAGCTTTAGGACTTTTTGGGTTCCTTTTCAAACGGCTAATAGTTAACTTAGGGTTTTTTTTTTTAAATTTGTTTTATGAAGCATATGAAACGACGCCGTGCAAAGGGGGGGAAGGATCTGCGTGTTGACCCAATGGGTAGGCTGGATCCGCATTTTTTGCTTGAAAGGGTTAATTGAGCGCTGGGCCCTCTCCCTTTGCGCGGTCGTTCAATTGCATGGTGTTTGTTTTATTTATTTTTCTTCAATTTTTCTTCAATTTTTCCTGTAATTTGCACGTGTTTGCAATAAGGCCCGCGTTTCAACACTCCGTTTTGGGGTCTAGATTATTGCCAGATTTGGTCCCTGCGCATTAGCACATGTTGTGCACTGGTCCCTATTTTGGGATTTCTTCTTTTTTCAAACTATCCCTCTTATTTTAATTCAAATTTAATTTAGTCTTATATTAGTATAGCCTATTATTTTACAATATATTTAACGTTTATACATGTGTTGATTCACTTTAATATTTGTACGATATTTCTTTAAATATTCTATATATATTTGTACATGTATTATTTTAATTAAAGTTTATAATTTGTAATGTTCATTACTTTAAAGTGCTTAATATTTTATATGTGTGTTGGGCTATTTCAATAACTTTTTTTTTATATATAAAATCACCATTTTGTAGTTCATTTTTATACCATATTATTTTAAATATTTATGTCACACTTGTTCAAATGTTTCATGTATATTTGTACATGTATAATAAAAATAATTCAATTCTATGTACATATTTAGTCCCATGCTAAATTATTTTATGAATTCTTTTAAATTTTTCCTATATAAATATTTTTACGTACATAAGTCATTCTTTACGAACATTTTACTACATATTGTTTTGATTTAAAATCTCACATTTAAATACTATTTTTATATGTATATACATTTGTCAACTTTAAATGGGTACATCATCTTTAAAATGTTTTTGCACATTATTTGACTCAAATTTCCTCTTTTATAATATCTATTTCAATAATAAGTTATGTATATACTTAGTTTTTATATATATATAAATTATTTCAAATTTTGCATGTGTTATTCACTTATGATTTTTTTTATGTAGTTTTTATATCGATTCGCCTCATAGTAGTTCTTAATTTCTATATTTTTTTGTATGTTAATGTTTTTTATATATTATTCCATAGATTGTTGTTGCATATCATTTATTCGTTTTTTTTTTTTGTATTATTATGTCAATTTATTCTCCATACATGTTAGGAAATTGGGTTATATTTTTTAGATTAATTATATTTAATTGTTTATTTTGTTAGTTGATTAAATAAGGCTATTTTATCTTCATTCATCAAGTGTTGTATTTCATGTGTATATCATCCCATGATCATTGTTTTCCTTTTGATTTATGAAATTTTGCTTTATAATTTCTGACTCTTTAAAACTAAGTATTTCGTTTTATTTCAAGTCGAATTAATGTGTTTTAAGCTAGTTTTATAATTATTCATTTAAAAATTCTTTAAAACGAAGGCAATGTTCGATGTTTGACAATTCGGGGAATTGTGCCCTATCGTGCTGGGTTGCAATTTCCTGTTTGTTCAAAATAATCGAATATTCCTTTGGAATTTCACTCATGTTTTCTAAATTTTAAAACAAGGCAATGTTCAATGTCTAAAAATTTAAGGAATCGTGCCCTACTATGCTGGGTTTCGGTTTTTTCGTTGGACTAAATAATTGGGCATCCTTTTGTGATTTTCAACATATAAACTTTTGGAAGTCGAAATTTGTCGTATTTTTAAGGGTATAAAGGATCGTGTCTTACCGTGTTGGATGTGATGTTGTATTCATCTGAAACAATAGAATTTTGACGATTAACTTGGGCTATTCAAATGTTTATAAAAGGAACCACATTTCAAAAACATTTTTAAATCTCAGACATAAGGACAATATTTAATCAATTTGGTACCAATTTTGGGCGTAGTGAGGGTGCTAATCCTTCCTCATACGTAACCGACTCCCGAACCCGTTTTCTCATATTTACGTAGGCCAAAGTTGATTTAAATGGAATGAAATGCTTTGTTAGGTGATCCAATCACACCTAAACAAAAAAGATTGGTGGTGACTCCACATTTTGTTTTTTTTTTTAAAAAAAAGGTTGATCCCCGCTATTTTTAAATTAAAAAAGTAGTTTCGACAGCTTGGCGACTCCACTAGGGACTAACAAGAGAGTCTAGCCATAAAATCGATTATTTGTTGTCCTTTTGTCGAAGTATCAGAAATTTTTTTTATCATGATTGCATTTGTTTGTATGATTGTTATGGTTTGGGCTTTTAAAATAATACTGCATTTCATTACATGGCCGCTGTGGTCACTCCTTCTAAGTGGAAGTAAGAAACTATGCTTTTGTGAGGTTTTCACCTCCGCATGGGCTAGTGGATTGCTTCCGGGATACATTCATACTTATGATTTCGTGAGATTTTCATCTCTGCATGGTCATAGGGAAATGTATTCCCCTGAATCGAACTTGATCCATATGAGCCTATAATGGGTGAGGATTGAGGAATCTGTTGGTTCAGGTACCTTATCTCTAGAAGCGAACCACATATAATGAACCTTAAGAGCTATCCTTGGGTGGAGCCGCATCAAGCCTTAGTATTTTCCCATATATGTGTTATAATTATCTTTTGTATGCTTGTATTTTATCACTTATATTTGATACTAACTTGTGTTTTGTTTTGATTGTGTTTTGCATGACATTGCATACTAAAGGAGGCATTGATTTGTATTCGATTACTAAGTTAGAAAGTTTGACATGGAGAATGAATTTCTTAATAAAGTTGAGGATAATGCAGCCGTCAGCACATGGTCAGAGAAGTTACAATCGAAGAAAGGGGATAGCTTGGCAGAAGGATATACATTAGAGTTGCAGGAATTCACTCGCGTCAATATAGCACAGAATGAGTTGTAAGAGTTGAGAGATATATGGGCTCGTTGGGATGAAGGAACCAAATACTTGTTCTATCAAAGCTATGGTGATATATCCTACTTGCTAGATATTAAGGTGGACAAGCACCTGTTCCGAGTTATGGTTCAATTTTGGAATTTTGCTTACAAGTGTTTCACTTTTGGGGAAGTGGATTTAGTGCCTACCGTGGAGGAATATACTGCCCTACTCAGGTGTCCAAAAGTGCAAGTTAGGAAAGCTTATGCCAAGGTTTTTAATGGTCAAAATTTTGCGAAGAAATTGATGAAGATTTTAGGGATGAGCGAGCCTTGGGTCACTACTCAGATTCAACAAAAGGGAGATAGTAAATGTATCCCTTGGGAGAACTTGCGAGATTTGGTTTTAACACATCCGGATGAAAGAAAGAGGGTCGACATCTTCGCTTTAAGCATCTATGGATTGATAATTTTTCCTAAGGCTTTAAGGCACGTGGATGAGGTAGTCACCGAATTATTCAATCATCTTGAGAAGGAAACCACACCTGTATCGGCAATATTGACTGAGACGTTCAGATCCTTGAGCATGTGTCAGAAGATGGGCGAGGGGCGGTTTATTGGATGTGCACAGCTGCTGATGGTGTGGTTTCATAGGCATTTTTAGAAAGTAGACAAGGTTTCTTACCGGGTCTTTTCTGAAGGTTATTCCCCGTTAAAGGAGGAGGCAGCCATGCAAAGGAGAGAGGATATCTCAGAGGAGAAGTGGATGGAAATCCTCCAAAACCTCAAGGAGGGGGATATAGAGTGGAGAGCTTATTGAAGGGTTCCTGATAAAATCCTGTATCGATGTGGGAACTTTGATTGGGTGTTGTTGTTAGGAATTTGGGGAGCTACTGGGTATACCCCATTGCTTGCATTAAGGAAATATAAATCGAGGCAGTTTGTACCCACAACTTACGGCTTGCTCAGTGTGAATTATCCTTTAAAGGTGACCATTATAAGAAGAAGGTTCGGGAACTGTCTGATGCTTGGAAGCAAACTCGCTGGATGAAGAGGTTGGCTGTCGATTCCATGGTGACACCTGAATACAATGGATGGTTTAGGAAGAGGGTCAATGATAAGATTCCTAGGCCAAGTTTAGAAGGTACTCAGCCTGTGGAGGAACAATTACAAGTTGCCCCGTCAGAGTTGGAAATTATAAAGCAAGACTTCGAGAAGAAAAGTTCTGAGCTTGGAAAAAGGATCGAACAGTTAGAAGAAGAAAAAATGCATCTGGGATTAGATGTAGACATTCAGAGGTCAGAGGCTGTAAAGTGGAGAAAAGGGGAAAGTAAGGCCGAAGAGGATCTGGACAGTTTAAAAACAGATTATAAGAAGTTACGCCTGTCTATGAGGACTACTAGGTTAGGTAAAACTTCAGAGCAATGGCGCCATGAAATTCAAGAGGAAAAGACCAAAATCGACCGTTGGGAAAGGAAATTCCGAGAGGCTCAGGCACAAAATGAGGATTTAGAAAAGAGCCTGTCAAAAAGCAGAAATGAACGAAATGAATTAAGGGCTGGAGTGGTAAAACTCCAGAAGTCTCTTTATCTATATCGAAGCCGTAACACCGTATTGGAGTTGAGAGCAAGCTTGAGTAAGGTAAAAGAAATGAAAAGAAAAGTAGAAGGATTAGAAGTGTCATTACAAAACTATGAGATGCGGATCCAATTTTTCGAGGCAATTGAGGAGCGTTGGAAGGAGCAGCTTCACCATGCGCAAGACCAAGTTAGAAACATGGATTACATTATGGGGGAAGCCATAACCCAGATTCGGGAGGTAGTTGATTACTTGCAAGCTTTAGCGATACAAGCGAACATACTGAGCGTGAAGTATGAGTTAGAGCCAGATCGGGGGCAGGAGCTAGCCTCGTTGCTTAAGAAAATTAAGACTTTGAGCATTAGAGCAAAGTTTTATTTGTAACTCAATTTTATGTAAAGAATTTTATTTTCTAGTGAAGTTTTCTAAAGGTAATTGAATCAAAATTGATGCCTCCTTTGCATTCATGCATTTCCATTACATTACATTATAATGCATTAAAGGTCATAAAAAGTTTCTGATTATTTAAAATTCATTTCAGTAATCTGGAAACCAACGAAAACCAACCAACTAAGCACCCCTACGGTTCAAGGAAAAAGACCAAGTCAATGGATAAAAGACTTGAGAAATTGGAGCAAATGCAAAAGGACATGCAGGAACAAATGCAGTCACAGATGCAAGAGTAGCTAGCCAAGATTCAGCAAGAGATGAAAGAGCAAATGATGGAGTCCCAAAGAGAGATGATGAGTCAATTGTCCCAATTGCTGATGGGAAGAATGGATAAAGGAAAGGGTCCTATGGACAATGTTGGGAAAAATAATGAAGACCCTCAATATCCTTCTGGCTTCACTTCGACACATGTACCAATACAACCTGAGATTAATTTACAAAGACCATCTGTTACGATTAGGCCTCAGCAGATTCAGGCTGGAGCTTCGATACCGATGAATTTCCAAGCCGGCTCAGGCTCTAACCCGGTTAATAACCCAAATTATCCACTTGTTCCCGATTTGGATGAAGTTGTAGAAGAGGAAAAGGCAAGGATGGAATCACAGAAGCAATTAGAAGAACGGTGTAAATGGCTGGAGGAAAAATTCAGAGCGATGGAAGGTGCTGATAGTCGTCACGGAATTGACGCTAAGAACCTGAGTTTGGTCCCAGACTTGGTCCTTCCCCCCAACTTCAAAATGCCAGAGTTTGAAAAGTATAATGGAACGAGCTACCCTGAAGCTCATATTACCATGTTTTGCAGAAGGATGACTGGATACGTTAACAACGATCAACTACTGATTCATTGCTTCCAAGACAGTTTAGTCGGGGCAGCATCTAAGTGGTACAATCAGCTGAGTCGTACCAAGATTAGTTCGTAGAAAGATTTGGCCCAAGCATTCATGAAGCGATGCTGGTCATCATGTGACAGATATGACTCTGAGCAGATTATTCTGCGCAGAATATGGAGAAGAAACCAAATGAAAGTTTCAGACAATATGCGAAAAGATGGAGAGAAGTTGCCATACAAGTTCAGCCGCCGCTCTTAGAAAAAGAAACCACGATGTTCTTTATCAACACCTTGAAGGCCCCGTTCATTACACACATGCTGGGAAGTGCCACAAAAAGCTTCTCGGACATGGTAATGACTGGAGAAATGATCGAGAATGTAATAAGAAGTGGAAGGATAGAGGCAGTTGAGAATACAAAAAGGCCAGCCCCGCGAAAAAAGGAAAATGAAGTAAACAATACGAACATAGGGTACTCAAAATCGTTTACCGTTAATCAGCCAAGAGCAGTGACCACTGGGAGTCAAGGTTCATTGAGACAAGAGTCTGGCACAAAGAAAAATACTGAGAAGCTTCAATTTATGCCTATCCCAATGTCATATAAGGAGTTTTATCAAAGTTTATTTGATGCCCATGTGGTGGCCCCTTTTTACCTAAAGCCATTACAACCCCCATACCCTAAATGGTACGACGCAAACGCTCAATGTGACTACCATGCAGGAATTTCGGGGCATTCAATAAAAAACTACACTGCCTTTAAGAAAGTAGTTGAAAGACTTATTAAAGTGGGTGTTGTGAAGTTTGATAATACACCCAGTACAGAAAATCCATTACCTAATCACGTCGATGGTGGGGTAAACGTGATAAGTATGGGGAGAAAGATCGAAGCAGATGTTACAGAAGTCAAGACTCCTTTGAAATGGGTTTGGAAGGAAATGGCAAAAAGGGGATTAGTTATCTCAGATCCAGAAAAGAGCGGTGAAAAGATAGAAAGCTACAGCGAATTCCATCATGAGGAGGGGCACGAAATTCAAAAATGTGAAGAGTTCAGAGCTTTGATTCAGGACCTGATGGACAACAAGGAGATGAAATTTTTTGAAGAGACTAAAGAGGAGGGGTGTGTATGCGCGTCAGAATCAACGTCGAAAGGCCCAAAAGGTCAATTATCCTGTGGTCATCATTTCACGTCCGAAAAATGAAGCGGGAGTTCAAATGGTGCCAAAGGTTATAATTCAGAAACTAGCTGCCTTCTCTTACGAGGACAACAAAAGGGTACCTTGGAATTATGATTGTAATGTGACAATTCCAGGGAAGGAGAGTTCAGCTAAGGAGGATCAAGATATAGGTTCTCACACGCGTAGTGGAAGACGCTATGATTTGGTGAATGCCCAAACAGAACCTGTAGAAGGAAAAGTTCCGACAGTGGAGCAAAAGAAAGAAAAAGCTATTGAGACTGAGTTGCCTGTTAATAAACCAGTGAAAGAGGAGGAAGCTAAGGAATTCCTTAAATTTCTGAAGCATAGTGAATGTAGCGTGGTGGAACAGTTGCATAAACAACCAGCCCGCATATCTATACTAGCTTTACTCCTACGTTTAGAGATCCACCAAAATGCATTGATGAAAGTGCTAAATGAGACATACGTGACTAATGATATCTCTGTCAATAAGTTGGATCGGCTGGCTAATAATATAAGTTCTGATAATTTCATTTTCTTCAACGATGACGAAATACCACCAGGAGGTACGGGGTCCACTAAAGCTCTGCACGCCACTACCAGAAGTCTTGATAGACAATGGGTCGGCATTGAATGTATTGCCCTTGTCCACATTAAATAGATTACCTATGGATAGCTCGCACATGAAGGGGTGTCAGAACATAGTACGAGCTTTTGATGGCACAGAAAGAAGAGTCATGGGTAGGATAGAAATACCTTTTTTGATTGACCCAACTACATATGAGGTGGACTTTTTAGTGATGGATATCAAACCCTCATACAACTACCTGTTAGGAAGACCTTGGAAAAATTCCGTAGGAGCAGTGCCTTCATCGTTGCATCAGAATTTGAAGCTAGTATCAGAAGGTCGATTGATAATGATAAATGCTAAAGAGGATATCATTGCAGCTGTAAGCAGTGATGCACCATATTTGGAGACAGATGATGAAGCAATCGAATGTTCATTTCGGTCTTTGGAATTTGTTAATGCGACATTCATTACTGAGGGGAGCAAGATTCCAATGCCGAAATTATCCAAAACTACAAGAATGAGTCTACAGTTTATGGTTAGGAGAGGAGCTTTCCCAGGAAAGGGACTTGGGAGGAGTCTACAGGGAAGAGTTGAGGTGCCTATGCTGAAAGAAAATTGTGACCGTTTTGGTTTGAGGTTCAGGCCAGATGCAAGACAAAGGAAGAAAGAATTAGAAAGAAGGTAAGAAAGAAGGAGAGCAAGGTTGAAGGGGGAGGAAATCAAATGGGAGCCAATTATATTCCCCCATATATTGAAAACTTTTGTGTCCGGAGGAATCATTCATCCCGAGCGGGGTATAGAAGAAAAGTTGGAAAGCTTAGACATCAACACCACATACGAAGAAGGGGCTAGAGAAGAAAATTTGTCGGGCATATGCCCCTACATACCTGGAAGTGTTCTGGATAATTTGACTACAGAAGAGATTCCTGTAGTTTTTAGAGCTGACTCAGAGTAATGTCCAAAACACACTTATTGCTCTAGGCCTAGGAGTAATAAGAATCTTTTGTGAAATAGGCTTATGTTCAAAAACGTTATTTCAATAAAATGTACAGTTATTATCATTTTGAGCAGATATTCTTTAATTCTTTCCATTTCATTCATATTCATATTATACAAACGATTACTTTCAGATTTTTTTGTCCTTCGGACATTCTTTTAAATATTATTTCGTTCTTCATTCATAATCATACCATACAGATAAGTATTCTTAAATTCTTTTGGTTCTTTGTATCTTCCTTCATCCTCATAACAAGTCCCCAGATATCAATGATATGAGTGACACTGCTAGTGGCTCAGAGTCTCCTTTTGAGCAAGATATGTGTATGGAGGATCCTCAGGATTTTGAAGATGACCAAGGCTATAACTTATCTCCTGATTTGTTGAGGATGGTAGAACAAGACGAGAAACAAATCCTACCTCACAAAGAATCAGTAGAAATTGTAAGCTTAGGAGAGGAACAAGAGGTGAAGATCGGAACCAATATCACCATGGAGATGAAGCGAGACCTTATCAAATTACTTCAAGAATTCAAAGATGTCTTCGCGTGGTCGTACCAAGATATGTCTGGGTTGAACACTGATATCGTGATATACCGACTCTCCATAAATGAAGAATGTAAGCCAGTTCAGCAAAAACTCTAAATAATGAGGCCCAACGTCTTGCTAAAAATAAAAGAAGAGGCTAGAAAGCAGTTTGACGCTAGATTTTTAAAGGTGGTAAAATACTCAGAATGGGTAGCCAACATCGTCCCCGTTCCTAAGAAGGATGGAAAAGTATGAATGTATGTAGACTACAAAGATTTGAACAAAGCTAGCCCAAAAGATAATTTCCCACTGCCTCATATTGACACCCTAGTGGACAACACGGTAGGACACTCACTGTTTCCCTTCTTGGACGGTTTCTTCGGATATAACCAGATCAAGATGCATCCTGAAGACATGGAGAAGACCATATTTGTAACTACGTGGGGCACGTTTTGCTACAAGGTGATGCCGTTTGGACTGAAAAATGTGGGGGCAACATATCAAAGGGCCATGGTAACCCTGTTTCATGACATGATGCACAAAGAAATCAAAGTTTATGTTGAAGATATGATCGCAAAGTCCCTAACAAAGAAGGAGTATGTACAAGTCCTGAGGAAGTTGTTCTTAAGGCTGAGAAAGTTTCAGCTAAAACTCAATCCAGCCAAATATACCTTCGGAGCTAAGTCTGGAAAGCTTCTCGGATTCGTGGTTAGTGAGAAAGGGATTGAGATTGATCCAGATAAAGTAAAAGCCATACAAGAGCTATCTCCACCGCGTACCCAGAAAGAGGTTCGAGGCTTTCTAGGAAGATTAAATTACATCGCTCGGTTCTTTTCACAACTAACCGAGAAATGTGACTCTGTTTTCCGCCTCCTCAAGAAACACAACCCAGGTGTATGGGATGAAGAATGCCAAAGGGCTTTCAACAAGGTCAAGCAGTACTTATCCAAAGCTCCGGTGCTGATGCCACCAAACCCCGATAAGCCATTGATACTATATTTAGCAGTATTTGAGAATTCCATGGGATGCATACTTGGTCAGCATGATGAGTCGGGAAGGAAAGAAAAAGCTATTTGCTATCTGAGTAAAAAGTTCATTGAATGTGAGACAAGATATCCTCCGATAGAAAAGTTGTGTTGTGCCCTGGTTTGGACGACCCAAAGGTTGAGGCAGTATATGTTGTACATACTACTTGGCTCATCTCAAAACTGGACCCTTTAAAATACATGATGGAGTCAACAGCTTTGAATGGAAGGATGGCCCAGTGGCAAATTCTGCTTTCTGAATTCGACATAGTCTATGTGAACCAGAAAGTAGTAAAAGGGAGTGCAATAGCAGATTTTCTAGCCAGTAGAGCTTTGGAAGATTACGAGCCCTTGAACTTTGATTTCCCAAATAAAGACCTGGTGTGTGTTGCGACCACTGAAGAAGGTGCTCTGGAAGAACTTCCCTGGAAACTAAACTTTGATGGGGCGTCAAATGCTGTGGGTAATGGAATCGGGGCAATCTTGGTATCTCCAAACGGAGATCATTATCCATTTACTAGTAAATTGGATTTTGATTGTACGAATAACATGGCAGAATACGAAGCGTGCATTATGGATATCTGTGCAGCCATAGAACGTAAGATTAAAGTGCTAGAGGTGTATGGAGATTCTGCGCTAGTGATTTATCAACTCAAGGTAGAATGGGAGACCAAAGATCCCAAGTTGATCGATTATCAAAAATTGGTCCTTGAATTGGTTAAAGAGTTCGATGACATTACCTTCTGCTACCTTCCACGGGACAAAAATCAGATGCTGATGCTTTGGCCACCTTAGCTTCTATGATCAAGGTGAACAAACAATAAGATGTCAAGCCCATCCGGATGAGCATTTATGAAACTCCGGCTCACTGTTACAATATTGCAGAAGATGAAAAAAAAGATGATCACCCTTGGTATCACGATATATTGCAATACGTGAAGAATCGTGAGTACTCGGACTAGGCAAGCGAGAATGATAAAAGGACGTTGAGAAGATTGGCCATTGACTATGTCTTAGATGGGGAGATCCTATACAAAAGAAGAAAAGATCAAGTGCTATTAAGATGCGTAGACGCTGTAGAGGCTAAAAAAATCTTGGAAGAAGTCCATGAGGGCGTTTGTAGGACACATGCTAATGGCTTTACAATGGCAAGGCAAATTATGAGATTCGGGTATTATTGGTCCACTATGGAAGGAGACTGTATCAATTACGCCAAGAGATGTCATAAATGCCAAATCTGTGCTGACAAAATTCATGTGCCTCCTTGACCGCTACATGTCATGACTTCCCCGTGGCCTTTCTCTATGTGGGGTATGGATGTGATTGGACCAATATCGCCGAAAGCTTCCAATGGGCATCGGTTTATCTTCGTGGTTATCGACTACTTCACCAAATGGGCAGAAGTCGCTTCATATGCTAATGTCACAAAGTCGACAGTGAGCAAATTCCTAAAAAAAAAGATCATATGTCGATATGGAATGCCAGAAAGGATCATATCTTACAATACGTTAAACTTGAACAATAGTACGATAGCGGAAGTTTACAGTCAATTCAAGATCAGACACCACAACTTGTCACCATATCACTCGAAAATGAATGAGGTAGTGGAAGCGGCCAATAAAAACATTAAGAAGATTATGGGGAAGATGACTGAGACCTACAAAGATTGGCATGAGAAGTTATCATTTGCCCTCTTTGCTTATTGAACATCAGTCAGAACCTCTACTAGGGCAATGCCTTTCTCTTTGGTCTACAGAATGGAAGCAATTTTGCCAATCGAAGTCAAGATCCCGTCCCTTCGAGTGTTGTCAGAGTTAAAGTTTGATGAAGCAGAGTGGATCTAGTCTCGATACAATCAATTGAACTTGATTGAGTAAAAGAGGCTAAGAGCTATCCGTCATGGTCAGATGTACCAAAAACGAATGATGCGAGCCTATGATAAAAAGGTTCACCCTAGAGAATTCCATAAGGGAAACCTAGTCTTGAAAAAGATCATTCCCATACAAAAAGATTTCAGAGGGAAATGGATGCCAAACTGGGAAGGACCTTATGTGGTAAAGAAAGCTTTTTCTGGAGGAGCATTGATCTTAACCGAGATGGATGGTAAAAACTTGCCCAATCCTATGAATTCAGATTCCGTCAAGAAGTATTTTACCTAAAAAGAGAGAGGCCAAAGAGAAAACCCACAAAGGGCGCTTTAGGACAAAAAAAATGAAGAAGAAGAAGAGGATAGAGAGGCTAAGGTGAAAACCCACAAAGGGCACTTTGAGACCAAAGGGGTTTTTTGAGTTGAAAACCCAAAAACTGGCAGCTCAAATTTTGAATATGGGGTATGTGGTAGTCTTGTCCTCCCAAAATTAACAAAAGGGAAGAACAGTACATCTTGAAGCATCAATAAAATACACGGGATCTCCTGAACACATATTTAGCTCGAAATGGCCTTTGAGAAGTTGGAATAGTGAAGCTCGTGTTGCGATATCTGAGGCACCTTTTTCTCATCTTATATTGTACCTTAGCAGATTTGCTATCCTGTTTAATTTGTTCACTTTGAGTTTTGCTCAATAAAATTCCATCTTGTCCATTATGATAGTCTCTTTCGAGCATTTTTGTTGAAATCACGATTTTTTGGACTCATAATATTCACATAAAAGAAGTTATGCATATTACTCTAGAAGGTCTCTAAATAGTATAAGAACCTGAAACAGGACCATTAGTTAGAACCAACCAGATTCAAAAGTTGGAAACATTGGAAAAAGAATAGTCCAAATAGTGACTATTTCTTCAAATTTTTTGTCAGATATAACGGCTAAACAAGAAGACACGATAGCACATCAATGATAGAACCCTGATGAACTATGGGCAATGATACCTCAAGCTTTTAAAAAGGTCATTCTCATTTCTGCATTCATATATCATTCATAACACATCTAGTTAGGAGCTTTTAATTCATTTTGATCATAGCATCCTAATTATTTGACATAATCATCACATCTAGTTAGGAGCATTTGATCCATTTCGATCATAGCATCCTAATTATTTGACATCAGTATCACATCTAGTTAGGATTATTTTAATTCATTTTTATCATAAACATCCTAATTATTTGGCATGAGCATGATACATGAAACCGAGTCTACAGGACACGTCCAAAAGGATAGAGTAGTAACATCGGTGAAGACAAATCTTATCTTCCTGAGGTAGCAAGGAAGCAGATTGAAGATTGAAGATCTTATCTCCCTAAGCAGTAGTGGAGCAGATCAAAGATGGCGAATCTTATTTCCCTGAAGTTGCAGTGGAACAGATTGAAGCTATAAATAAACAGATCTTATCTCTCTGAAGATTGCAGTAGAGTGGATCATAGCAAGTCTTATCTCCTTGAAGTTGCAGTGGAACAAATTGAAGGTAGCAGATCTTGTCTCCCTGAAGTTGCAGCGGAGCAGATCGAAGCCACAATTCTTATCTCTCTGAAGTTGCAATAGAGCGGGTTAAAGTAGCAAGTCTTACCTCCCTGAAGTTGTAGTGGAGCAAACTGAAGATAGCAGATCTTATCTCCATATACAGGCAATGGAGCAGATTTAAGTCACTAGCCTTATCTCTCTGAAGTTGCAGTAGAGCAGGTTGACGATTGTGGTCTTATCTTCCTGAGGTAGCAAGGAAGCAGACTAAATATTGAAGATCTATTTCCTTAAGTAGTTGTGGATCAGATCGAGGATGACGAATCTTATTCCCATGTATCGAAAATGGAGAAGATTTAAGTCACCAGTCCTATTTCCCTAAAGTTACAGTCAAGATTCAACAAACCCGAGCAAAATTGGCCCTATTTGAAGTCTTTGCTCTATTCTCGTTACACGACAATGAGCAAAGAGGGGTAGCTATAATGACCCATTTTTGCCCAACCCGCAATGAACCCAGAAACATAAATTAAAAACCAAAAGTCCAATGTTCATTTACAAATATTCAGGCTTAAACCAAACCAAACCTAAACATTAAATTCAAATCACTAACCCCAGCCCAAATTTAGACCTAAAGGTTCAAAGGCCAAATGGCCCAAAATTCCTTAACAACAGAAACCCTAGGGTTCTCTCCCTCGCGTTGCAGCCAAGCCCCAGCCCTCGTACTGTACGACCGCACGCGCGCCTCCGTACGCCAGTACATAGCCCCTACACTCGTGCCACGCACACCCCATACTTGCAAAAAGGACGAACGCACAGCAAAACAAAAAACAAATATTGTATTTTTTATTTATTTTTTATCATTTCTATCTCTTCGGTTATAAAGCCAAGAGACTTCATCATTTGTAAGGTTACAGAGGCAATATATGCACAGAGAATAGAGAAAAAAGCAATCAAAATAGCAGAGGTAATTTCTTTATTCTCTGAATCGCTTTAGCTTTCTATGAACCATTTCGTTTTCTCATTGAGTTATTCGTTGTTGTTTTTGTTAAAAAATAAAAAGAACAAGATAATAGAGGGCTTACCTCATGAAAAGGCCATAGATCTCTTTTTTGCTTCGTTGAAATCGAAGCCAAAAGGGAGATCTCAAGGCTGAAAACCATCTCCCTTGAAGCCCGAATATGCTGGTCACCGATTGTGGTGGCGGATCGGCGTTTGCACAAAAGGGGATTAGAGTTCGATCGATTGAGAGGGAAAGGGGAGAACTTTAGGACTTGTTGGGTTTCTTTTGAAATGGCTAATAGTTAACTTAGGGTTTTTTTTTTATTTTGTTTTATGAAGCATATGAAACGACGCCGTCCAAAGGGGGGAAGGATCCGCGTGTTGACCCGATAGGTAGGCCGGATCTGCGTTTTTTGTTTGAAAGGGTGAATTGCGCGCTGGGCCCTCTCCCTTTGCGCGGTTGTTCAATCGCATGGTGTTTGTTTTATTTATTTTTCTTCAATTTTTCCTGTAATTTACACGTGTTAGCAATAAGGCCCGCGTTTCAACACTGCGTTTTGGGGTCTGGATTATTGCCAGATTTGGTCCCTGCGCATTAGCACATGTTGTGCGCTGGTCCCTATTTTGGGATTTCTTCTTTTTTCAAACTATCCCTCTTATTTTAATTCAAATTTAATTTAGTCTTATATTAGTATAGCCTATTATTTTACAATATATTTAACGTTTATACATGTGTTGATTCACTTTAATATTTGTACAATATTTCTTTAAATATTCTATATATATTTGTACATGTATTATTTTAATTAAAGTTTGTAATTTGTAATGTTCATTACTTTAAAGTGCTTAATATTTTATATGTGTGTTGGGATATTTCAATAAGTTTTTTTTTCATATAAAATTACCATTTTGTAGTTCATTTTTATACCATATTATTTTAAATATTTATATCACACTTGTTCAAATGTTTCATGTATATTTGTACATGTATAATAAAAATAATTCAATTCTATGTACATATTTAGTCCCATGCTAAATTATTTTATGAATTCTTTTAAAATTTTCCTATATAAATATTTTTACGTACATAAGTCATTCTTTAAGAACATTTTACTACATATTGTTTTGATTTAAAATCTCACATTTAAATACTATTTATATATATATATATACATTTGTCAACTTTAAATGGGTACATCATCTTTAAAATGTTTTTGTACATTATTTGACTCAAATTTCCTCTTTTATAATATCTATTTCAATAATAAGTTATGTATATACTTAGTTTTTATATATATAAATTATTTCAAATTTTGCATGTGTTATTCACTTATGATTTTTTTTATGTAGCTTTTATATCGATTCGCCTCATAGTAGTTCTTAATTTCTATATTGTTTTGTATGTTAATGTTTTTTTATATATTATTCCATAGATTGTTGTTGCATATCATTTATTCGCGCTTTTTTTTGTATTATTATGTCAATTTATTCTCCATACATGTTAGGAAATTGGGTTATATATTTTAGATTATTTATGTTTAATTGTTTATTTTGTTAGTTGATTAAATAAGGCTATTTTATCTTCATTCATCAAGTGTTGTATTTCATGTGTATATCATCCCATGACCATTGTTTCCCTTCTGATTTATGAAATGTTGCTTTATAATTTCCGACTCTTTAAAACTAAGTATTTCGTTTTATTTCAAGTCAAATTATTGCGTTTTAGGCTTGTTTTATAATTATTCATTTAAAAATTCTTTAAAACAAAGGCAATGTTCAATGTTTGACAATTCGGGGAATCATGCTCTATCGTGCTAGATTACAATTTCTCGTTTGTTTAAAATAATCGAATATTCCTTTGTAATTTCACTCATGTTTTCTAAATTCTAAAACAAGGCAATGTTCAATGTCTAGAAATTCAAGGAATCGTGCCCTACTGTACTGGGTTTCAGTTTTTTCGCTGGACTAAATAATTGGGCATCCTTTTGTGATTTTCAACATATTAACTTTTGGAAGTCGAAATTTGTCGTGTTTTCGAGCGTATAAAGGATCGTGTCCTATCGTGCTGGATGTGATGTTGTATTCCTCTGAAATAAGAGAATTTTGATGACCAACTTGGTCTATTCAAATGTTTATAAAAGGAACCACATTTCAAAAACATTTTTAAATCTCAGATATAAGAACAATATTTAATCAATTTGGTACCAATTTTGGGTGTAGTGAGGGTGCTAATCCTTCCTCATAATTAACCGACTCCCGAACCCGTTTTCTCATATTTACGTAGGCCAAAGTTGATTTAAATGGAATGAAATGCTTTATTAGGTGATCCAATCACACTTAAACAAAAAGGATTGGTGGTGACTCCACATTTTGTTTAAAAAAAATGGTCGATCCCCGCTATTTTTAAATAAAAAAATTAGTTTTGACAATTCTTTTATAGCATGTAACATTAAAACCGAAATGAACTTAGATCATAAGCAAACATACCGAAATCAAACATGAAAACTTAGCCATTTTCGCATGGCTCAAATTATACACAACCAAAAATAAATCCACCATTTCAAAACATAAACCAGCCTATACATGCCATAATTCGAGTTTAATTTATAAAGGTACCAAAACGGTAGATAGTGTGATGAGCTTTGCTGATGATCCCTGAGCTTGTAACTTGATTCAAAATCTATAAAATAGAGTAAACAAGAACACACAGAGAGTAAGCTATTATAGCTTAGTAAGTCAAAAGCAAATAAACAATTCCAATATATAATTGATTCGTTTAAAGCTAAACCGAACAATATTAACATTACTAAACTTAATCCCGAACTTATAAGTGAGATAAATAATTATATTTTCATGCACAATACTACCCTGGCCGAATGCTCTCATACTCATATTAACCGAATGTCAATCAACTTTCTGAGTTAAAATATCATTATACAATCAAACACACATATACTTATTCACATAAGCTCAAGAATCCAATTATAATGCCATGTACATATACTACTTGTATGGCCGAACATAAATGATCACATATATATATACATATCCAAACTTAATTCCATAATATTCATACCATTAGTTCAAACCGAATATACTTGTTTAATTCATACATATTTGTTCTTTGCATCACATAAAACTTATCAACTTTCAAGTCTCACACATACCTTATTACCAATAGATAATAAGCTAACCATACCTGGTCTTTTAGCTCATTTACACATTCGATCACGATTTACCTTTGCCCGATGAACCATTCGGAATTGGATAGGACACTTGGATAATCACACAAATCGTACAATGCCAACGTCCCAGACGTGATCTTACATGTAATCACATATCGATGCCACTATCCCAGATAGGGTCTTACTCATAAACACATATTGAAATCACATATCAATGCCATGGTCTTACTCACACACATATATTGGAATCCTATGTCATGACATATGTATCCTAACTATTCCTAAGTTTCATACGGGGCTTTCGGACGTCGTAACTTGATCGAAACGAAGTCATAACTTAGTTGTCAAGCTTAACAACATTCGGCTATTACATTTATAAATTTACATATTTCAATTCAGCATATATACTTTTCATTTAATTAAAAATAAATACGCCTATTTGCTTATAAACTTACCTCGGACAGCGAAAACCGATACGGATCGACTAGTTGACAACTTTCGTTTTCCCCCGATCCAAATCTGAATTCTTTGGTTCTTGATCTAAACATATTCAAATTAACCTCATTCAAACATATTTTCATTCAATTTAGTCCAAAAACACATAAATGGGCAAATTACCATTTTACCCCTGACATTTACACTTTTTACAATTTAGTCCCAATTGCACAAAACACAAAATATACAAAATTTCAAGACACTCATGTTTGGCCGAATCTTACCCATTACCATACAAGTCCATATATTTTATTTATTTCATATTTTAGTCCCTCATATTATTATTTTTGCAATTTAGTCCTAATTACTCAAAATCATCAAAAACTCCAATACAAAACATGTTAATCTAAAACATATCTTTCATTTTTCATCATCAAACAAAAAAAATCACAAGCTATCAACAATGGAACAACTCAAAATATTCATCAAAATAAAAAATTCAAGCATGGGTTTTGTAGTACTTGAAGCAACGATCTCAAAAACGTAGAAATTATCAAAAACAGAGTTGAACACATACCTTAATCTAGCTTGAACAAGGCCGAAGCCTAGCTTTCTTTTTCTTTTCTTTCTTGTTTATGTTTCGTAAATAGTGAAAAAATATAAAACATGGTTTTAAATTATGTTATTATAAGATATATTATACATATTATTTCATTTACAATTTTAACATTTATGAAATGATAATAAAATCATAATATATATGACTATTACCGTCCAAACAACATGCAAATGGAGTAATTACAACATAAACACCCCAACTTAGAAAACCACTAATAATTCGTCCCTTAAACAAATTACCACCTAATTTTCATTTTACGCGATTAAGTCTTTTTATTTAATCAGACACTCAAACAACAAAGTTAAATCAGAAAAATTTCACAGATATAAATTCACACAAAATAAACACAGAAAATAATTTTTAAATTTTTTTTGACTCGGATTCATGGTCCCCAAATCACCATTCTGATTAGGGTCTAAATCGGGCTCTTATAGTGATAAACTCATATTATTAAATAATCGCATTTTAAAAAATTATTCAAAACATGATATAAATCAAATGATTTCACCATTCTATCTTGAATTCATGCACATAGTTAATCAAGATTTTCATGAGTTTATTCATTCAAAACACGTATGGTTTGAATACGTCTTATCAATTCATTCACATTTCCATATGCATAAGCTATTATATATAAAAACTTTATCCAATTCAATATTCATCACCTTTTCTTTAGCCAAGTGAATTATGTGAAATATCATCAAATAACGGTATTTCTCACACTATATGTCATATGTATATTTAGTTAAAACAATTATAACTCATATTTTAGTTTAAACAACTATAACTCATACCTCACATATCATTCATTTCATATATAGCCAAATAAATACATTTTGGCATGAAACATACTTATACGTAAATCTTTCTCATTTCATATACATGATACACTAAGAACTTACCAAATTACCTTCATTTGATTATCATATAGGTTCTGTATGTACCTGTATCAATTAATTCGATTGTACTTTCATTCTCATCTTGACAATGCTCGTTGAACCCTTCGGAATCGCTAAGGATACTCAGATATCACATAAAGCTCATACAATGACATATCCTAGATATGGTCTTGCATGTTATCTCATATCGATCCCAATGTCCCAAACATGGTCTTACACGAAATCATATAACGATGCTAATGTCCCAGACATGGTCTTACATGTAATCTCATCTCGGTTATCTTAATGTCATGACATTTGTATCCTATACTATTCCTAAGGTTCGTACGGGACTTTCAAATGTTGTAACTCTGTCGATTCTTGCTCGTAGTTGCTCATTTGACATTCACAGCAGTTCAATGACAAATAAGCATATATATATTTCAATTTAATTTAATAATAAATAAGAGTTATAACACAATTTAAATACATTTATTAGCATAAAAACTTACCTCGATCATTAAAACGACGAAATGGATCGACTAGTCCGATACTTTATTTTCCTTCGTTCTAAATCCAAATCCCATTTTTCTCAATCTATGTAATAACAAAATTTACTTATTTAATCATTAATTCATTCAATTTAACACAATTTACACATTTTGGCAAAATTACACTTTTGCCCATATTATTATACATTTTTGCAATTTAGTCCTTATCATATAAAATTAAAAATTCATGCAATTAAGGACAAGCCCATACTAGTCGAATTTTACCCATACTACTAACAGCCATATTTTTAGTTTATTCACACATCTAACCATGAATTTTACACTTTTCTCAATTTAATCCTTAATTCACACTTTTTGTCAAAAGTCACTTTATAAAACTTGTATATCTAGCTTCAAACATTAATAAACTATCATAAAACATCTAAATGAACAAGCATTCAACAATGGCATCATTCAAAATCTATAACAGTTTCAAAAATAGAGATACGAGCTAGCTAAATTAAGCTGCAATGATCTCAAAAGCATATAAATTATTAAAAATCGGGCAAAAACCACTCACCTATCAAGCTCCAAAGCTTGGCCGAATGTATCCATGGCATTTCTAGGTTAGAAATGGTTGAAGAAGACGATGGATACAAAATAATGACTTTGATTTTATTTATTTAATCTTTATTAACCAATTTACAAAACTAACCTTTAATAACATCATAAATTTCAACAATACCCACCCATAGAATTCCATTATCAACATTTATGGGATAATTAAAACTTAAGGGCTCCCACTATTCAATTTCATAGCTATTTAATACCTTTAACTTATAGAATTCAACTTTTACGCTTTACACGATTTAGTCATTTTTACCGAATTAACCACTTAAACAGTAGAATTTCTTTACAAAATTTTCACATGAACATTCAATCATATTTTAAACCTTAATAAAATAATAAAATAAAGATTTTAAATTTGGATTGTGGTCCCAAAACCACTGTTTCAATTAACCCTAAAAACGGGTTGTTACAGGTATGGTATGATTGAGTAAGTTACGATGTTAAGGTTTTAATAACATCTATGTTAAGTTTGATTATGAAATTTTACAATGATATTTATGTTATTTTACTTCATGTTAAATTTATCCTAAAGTGTGTATAATGCTTATTATTTGCATAGGAGCTTACTAAGCTTTAAAGCTTACTCCCCTTTCTTTTTCCTTTGTCTTATAGTGTCACCAAGCCAGCTCGGCGATCGAAGGCGGTCGGATATCCATTCACACTATCAAATTATCATTTTGGGTACTTATGATTACATTACTTTTAGTTCTGCCATGTATAAGGACTTGGTCATTTTGTTATGTGTCATATTCGATTTGGCCAAATGTGTTGGCTTATAATGGTTGATGATTCATTTTGTAAATGGCTATTAAAATTGGCATGGCTATTAAAATTGTCTAATATTAGTTAAGTATATATGAATATGAAGGTGTCTTTCATGAATGTGGATTTTGCATGGTTTAAGATGATAAGTATGAGATGTTGTATGTGATAGGAAATAGTCTTTAATTGATGTGTGGATGACTTGGTTGTGGCTGAATTGGTTGTATGTATATACTTGGGTTTGTGTTGCTTGTTGTTGTGTAGGTTAGTGTAAATAAGGGTGGAAAAATGGCTTGGTAAATAGCCATATTTTTGTCCACACAGGTAGACAAACTGGCGTGTGTCTAGGCAGTGTGTGACACACGGCTTGTCCTATGGGTGTGTAATCCGGTGTGTCCCCCGCATTTTGAATTTTAGCTTCGAATTGGCCACACGGGCAGAGACACGATAATGTGTGTCTTAGCCATGTGAAGGACATGGCCAGGGACACGGACATGTATCTAGGGCGTGTAGAGCCTGTACCTATTTTATGAAAATTATGAAAATTAAATTTGCCACACGGCCTAGCACACGGGCGTGTGACTTCCTTTGGTGCATGACGTCATAAACAGAGAGTCACATGGGTTAGGGACACGGGCGTGTGTGACCACACGACCAACCCACACTTGCGTGTCCTAAGCCACACGAGCGTGTGATCCCTGTTTTAGGGAAAAAATTTCTAAGTGTAGGAAAATTTTCTAAAGTTCTCGGATTAGTTTTGAATCACTTCTAATGCATGTTTTGGGCATCGTAGGCTCGTTTAAGGGACAATATGAATATTTTTGAAATGTTTTAAATTTGAGTGAAAATTCATGTCTCGATTTTGAATGTTTGTTTGAGTTTAAGCTTGATAATGCCTCGTACCCTATTCCGGCGTCGGATACAAGTAAGGGGTGTTACATCTTCTTTCTTGTTTTGCTTAGTAGAATTCTATTCAATACCTTATAGAATTATTTAAGATTCTCAATTTTGAGGTTTGAGTTAACTTAGGCAATTTGAAGTTAATTCTCCACCTAGGGCTGCACAATTTGCTCGATTACAATCTAAGCTCATGATAGTAATGTGAGATCTAGTTCCTTAAGTGTAGTATACTCGTCTTGTATCCTTATACTTTTTTTCAAATAAATTGGTTTAATAAAATATCCATTGATTATATTAATATCCTTATTTGTGTATCGTCCTCAACGATTTTACACGGAAAGTGAAATGGAAACAAATATTGGCACATTGGTTATCTAACGTTTAACTAATACTAAGTAGTGTTACGTGGTGGGATTGTAATATGTTAAATCAATGTTGTTAATCAAATCTTAAGCATGGTATGGAGCATTATAGAATTCACAAATTTCCTTGGTGGTGACGAGCAATTCTTTACCCCTGGTCTTTAAAGGAGGCATAAAATTCTTGTACGATTGAGATAACGACATGTTCTTTTGGGGTTGTACAAAAACGTTCCCAACTTTGATACCTCAGTTAAGCATGGCCAAAATGGAGAATTAATTATGCTAAGGAGGGTTGAATTTAGATGTTTAGCATTTGTACAAAGGACGTTACTCAGGATGAGCAATGAATTAAGTTTAGGGGTGTGATAATTCTAAAATATAGAGTTATTTTCAACACTTTTTCATATTTGATTTATGGAAATTTCGAGTAACTGATAACATTTTTTATAGTTTTTATTTATAATTTTTGTTATATTAAATTCTACTATGGAAGTACATCGTTTCATTAAATTTTATGTTAAATACAATACTTTTTGATATTTTTGAGGACTCAATATGAAATTTATAGGTTTGTAGGCATCTTAGTCCAACTTCCTTAAGCTTCAAAAAGGCTATTCAACTCAATAAAAAGTAGCTCAGTAGATGCAATGGCCCAACAAGTCCACCTGGAGGAGCCTAATCGTCCATTCAAGGGTAAAATGGTACAGAGGACCCATTCTCCACCTACCTTCCTTAAAACAATGAGCCATCACAACCACCATGAGGGACTCAAGCAAGCATGTTGCTAGCTTCTCCACAATATAACGGCCGACCATACTAGGGAGCAATTTAAGGGATTCCCTTGCTAAAAATAGCAAGGGATGATTAAAGCTTTCAAGTATAAATAGATCCCTCATCAATCATTCAATCATCATCCATCATTCACCGAAGCATCTCACTACTCTCATTTTTCATTTTTACATTCTTTTTACATTTGAAAGAAAGTTGATTGGGTAATTTTAGAGTGTTAAAGCTCTTAAGGCCGACCACTTGAGGGATAAATTTTCACCAGAGTAAAGGACAAGAAAGGAGGAAACAACCATAGGCAGTGTCATGGAGAACCATTGGATTCTACTTGGAGTTTTTTCTTCCCTTTAATCTTTTTTTGTTCTAAGTTGAAAAACATGATTGCAATTTATTCTATTGCATTTGATTTAATAATGATGACTTAGTTCTGCTTATGCTAGAATGATTGCACATTCTTGGTTTATTTTGTTCATAACATGTTTTTAATGTTCTTTGCCTCAATTGATTATTCATCCAAATAAAATCATTAACATGTTGCTCATGCATAATAAATATTTGACTACATTTGAACTAGTTATTTAATCAGAACCGGATTGTAATTAGTGGACATGATATTTGGATGGTGCATGTTTGATCTTTTAATGCTGAATTAGGTCAAATTAGTAATAATATCGAAAGATATTTATTACCTTACATAACTTTAGGGTTAATATGATTAAATTGTCTCAGTATAAACATATCACTGTTACTTGACATAATTTTTAAGGAATGGTGTAACGCCTCGAATTTGGGCCTAGAAGTATTGGGCCTTGAGTATGGGTCCGTAAGGAGGTTGTATATAAGTATTTAATTGTGCAAGGAAATGACACAATTAAATGTCTACTTTGGTGGTTAATGGCCCTGAGAAGTGTTGAAGAAATCTTGGGTTTAAACCTGGGCTTTAGCAAAAATTTTGGTATTAAGTGAATAAAACCCTAGATGCTTAGATGATGGCCTTTTAAATTATTGTGTTAAATAAATGACACAAGAAAGCATGTGGTCTAGTGGTTGTGGCGTCATTAAGGTTGCAAGGGAGCCTGGGTTTAAGTCTTAGCTCTTACAATTCATTTTGGTATTTCTCTTAAGTGAATCTAGACGCTGGCACATATGTCTTAAAGTTAATTATGGGCATTTTTATCACACAAAAACCCTTGTAGTGGAGTGGCAAGGTGGCGTGTTGTGTAACTGTGAGGTCTGAGGTTCAAGTCTTGGGATGTGCAGTGGAGTATTTATTTTTCTATTTGAGCTGTGTAGGAGGTGGAGTTGGAGTGGAACTCTGTGGTTGAAGTGGTCATAAGAATAAGGAATTTTCCTAATGGTTGAAAGTAATCCCACACCGGGAAGCTAACATGAGAATTGGTCAAAAGCTGGCTTTAAATAGAGCGAACCAGATGAGTTGGGGAGGAAGACTCAATGCAGGATATGCCACGGTTGGTGATCGTGGACTTCAGTGCGTCGTCATAAACCGATGTGTATTCACACCTTTCTTTGTTGGAAGTCGGCAAAAGTCGAAAAGCCAAAACTTTGGCATTTGAGGCCTCAAGAGCGTGTGATCGCTCGTGTGGTAAACCGAGCCCACAAACTATGGGCAATAGACTGTAGAGGCCGCCACGAGCGTTCTTGTGTACTAGGGATGTTCTAGGCCTGATGGGCCCCGTGGGCCCACTTGTGTAAATCTAATTGTTAGGTGGGAAGTAGTTGGGCTTGTTATGTTGTGTGCATGGCATAGGCCGTTAAGGGCTTCGTTATGTTGAAATGGGCCGTGTGGGCCTAATGGGCTTATGGGCACCATACAGATTAAATCTACGATAAGTTATAAATACTGGACTGGGCTATGTAGGTCACATAGCCGTAACAAAATTAGGTTAAATGCGCCACACGAGCGTGTGGGCCTACTTGGGCTGAATAATGGGCCTTAGGCCCATTTGCACTGTTATGTCTGTTTAGGTTATTTAAGTCGCTCGAGGTGACGGTGGACTTTCTTTTGGGTCGTAGATACCCTCGATTTGTAAAATTACCAAAATACCTTTGTAGTGCAAAATTACCGAAATACCTTTGTAGTGTAAATTATCGAAATACCCTTGTAGGGATAAATGATTGTTTTACCCTTGTGGGTAAATGACTGACTTGGACTATGAATTTGACTGATTTGACGGTGATTGTATGGCTATGATTTGACTGACTTGACTGTGATGGTATTATGGGCATGACATCCTACACACATGGGGTTGGGATTTTGTATGGAGGAAGATCTGTTCTGTTAGGGTTGTACAGGTCACTGAAACGATTGTGAATCCACCAAAGGCTTTAAGCTGAACATTCGTATTGATCTATTAAGGTCGCACGGGTCGTACGAGATGACTGTGGACCAAACGATGGCTGAGTGCCAATTATTTTACCAAAGGCTTTGAGCCGTTCTATTGACTTAGTGCCGCAACCGATGCTAAGCTTGGTGTGTTGGATGGGTGGGTCTATTTTATCCCCACAGTAAGTGCAGAGTTGGACAGAGGCAAGTGCAAGGTTGGATGGGATCGCATGCATCATTCATACATTATACATACTGTACACTTGATTCCATTACTAGTTCTGTAATTGGCTAAGGCCCACCTGACACTATTTACTGATATGGGCTAGGCCCAATTGGTTCTGTTAGGGGCTGAGACCCAAGTGATTGTATTGAGCTTTGGCCACCTATACTCTAAACTAAATTTTACTATTTTTGTTATAGGGCTTAGGCCCAGACTGTTTCTGATACTATTTATTGACTGTTACTCTAGAAAGGGGATTACATATTGAGTTTTCGTAACTCACCCCGTTTATTAACTGTGCAGGTAATCCTCAACATTAGAAGTATCAGTTTTGCGAGGGACTCGGTGGTGGCCACACAACTGCTATTATTTCTGATTTTCTTTTAAGTTATCTATTTACAAGTACTTATATTTGATCTGGGTTGTAATAAAGCCTCTTTTAATTTCTGATTCTAAATTTGGAATTTTATATATTTTTTTATAACTGCTGGAGTAGAACACGATTTTTCCAAAATAATAACTGTTTTCAAAACACTATGTTTTCGCAACTTAACTTTTAAACATCATGTTTTCGTAAATTGGTTACTTTTAGAATTAGCTTCCGCAGAGTAAAAAGGAATTTTGGAAATAAAATTAAGAAGTTTTCAATGTACTACGTTTTAAATAGTAAGAAGGGTTTTCAATGAGAATATGGTTTTTGAAAAACACTTCAATGTGACACACCAGATTCGGGCCTAACTTCTAGGCCGAGTTTGGGGTCTTACATTTAGTGATATCAGAGCCAAGTTACAAAACTCGACTGTGGAATGGGTTTTAAAATTGGATTTCTGAAAGAATTATTTCAAAAAGGTTCGATAACATTTGAAGTATTTGAAATTGTTTTCTGAATATTGTCCTGAAAGTGTGGTTACCGAGTCTCCGGCGCCAAATCCGTAAGTTTTCTGTTAGACTGTACTTAAAGTTAGATTTTGTATTTATTCAGTGTATGTTCTGGAAATCAGATTTTTTTTTTTAAGTTAGCAACAGTACTGTGATAGATTCGAAGGCAAGCAAGGTCGTGAGGAGTTGCCCGTCTCCTCGGAACATGAGATGGTTCAGGAAACTGTAGTCAATAGTCAAGGTAAGTCTGCCAACTTCGGGTAATAATAACCCGAAGCTTGGTACGGAGGCACTGGCCCGGTTGGTAAGTAAAATACTGGAATAAGTGTTCGAGGCAAGAGTTAAGGCGTATGGTGAAACACTTCAGGCTAGGTGCTTGGAGTGCAGTAGGAAGTGGGATCACAGTCCTCTGAAGTAGGAGCCTCGTTCTATGAAACGCATTAAGACACGTCTGAACTTTCCAGCTTACGAGTGTTGCAAAAGGCGCTATCCAGGTGAATGCTGGAGGAAGTCAGAAGCGTGTCTCAGATATGGGTCTAAGGAGCATCGGGTTCGGGATTGCACAGTTCCTTTTAAGTCAGGTGTATTTTTTTTGGATGTGATGTTTGAATATAGAAATTGTATGCATGTATGGTAAATATCTATTTGCTTCTGTGGTTAGACGTTTGGTTGGGTGTGAGAGGTTTTGAGATTAAGTTAAAAGTGTATTAGTGTAGTTTGGAACTAGAGTGCGCAGCGGGAGCGTAGTGGTGTAGGTTGAGCTAAGCGCTTGTTCAGATAGTTGGAAATTTCGAGGAGGAAATTTCTTTAAGGGGGTAGAGTTGTAATGCCTCGAATTTGGGCCTAGAAGTATTGGGCCTTGAGCATGGGTCCGTAAGGAGGTTGTATATAAGTATTTAATTGTGCAAGGAAATGACACAATTAAATGTCTACTTTGGTGGTTAATGGCCCTGAGAAGTGTTGAAGAAATCTTGGGTTCAAACCTGGGCTTTAGCAAAAATTTTGGTATTAAATGAATAAAACCCTGGATGTTTGGATGATGGCCTTTTAAATTATTGTGTTAAATAAATGACACAAAGAAGTATGTGGTCTAGTGGTTGTGGTGTCATTAAGGTTGCAAGGGAGCTTGGGTTCAAGTCTTGGCTCTTACAATTCATTTTGGTTTTTCTCTTAAGTGAATCTAGACGCTGGCACATATATCTTAAAGTTAATTATGGACATTTTTATCACACAAAAAGCCTTGTGGTGGAGTGGCAAGGTGGCGTGTTGTGTAACTGTGAGGTCTGAGGTTCAAGTCTTGGGATGCGCAGTGGAGTATTTATTTTTCTATTTGAGCTGTGTAGGAGGTGGAGTTGGAGTGGAACTCTGTGGTTGAAGTGGTCATAAGAATGAGGAATTTTCCTAATGGTTGAAAGTAATCCCACATCAGGAAGCTAACATGAGAATTGGTCAGAAGCTGGCTTTAAATAGAGCGAACCAAATGAGTTGGGGAGGAAGACTCAATGCAGGATGTGCCAAGGTGTGATAAACCGAGCCAACAAACCATGGGCAATAGACTGTAGAGGCCGCCACGAGCGTTCTCATGTTCTAGGGCTGTTTTGGGCCTCGATGGGCCCCGTGGGCCTACTTGTGTAAATCTAATTGTTAGGTGGAAAGTAGTTGGGCTTGTTGTGTCGTGTGCATGACATAGGCTGTTAAGGGCTTCGTTTGGCCGAAATGGACTGTGTGGGCCCAATGGGCTCGTGGGCCCCACACAGATTAAATCCACGATAACTGATAAATATTGGACTGTGCTATGTAGGTCACATAGCCATAACTAAATTGGGTTAAATACGCCACACGAGCATGTGGGCCTACTTGGGCTGAGTAATGGGCCTTAGGCCCATTTGCACCGTTATGTCTGTTTAGGTTATTTAAGTCACTCGAGGCGATGGTGGACTTTCTGTTGGGTCGTAGATACCCTCAATTTTTAAAATCACCAAAATACCCTTGTAGTGCAAAATTACCGAAATACCTTTGTAGTGTAAATTACCAAAATACCCCTGTAAGGATAAATGACTGTTTTGCCCTTGTTGGTAAATGACTGACTTGGACTATGAATTTGATTGATTTGAAGGTGATTATATGGCTATGATTTGACTGACTTGACTGTGATGGTATTATGGGCATGACATCCTGCATACATGACATATTACATGGGGTTAGGATTTTGTATGGAGGAAGATCTGTTCTGTTAGAGTCGCACGGACCGTTGAGACGACTATGGATCCATTGAAGGCTTTACGTCAAACATTCGTATTGATCTGTTAAGGTCGCACGAATCGCACGAGACGATTGTGGACCGAACGATGGCTGAGTGCCGATCATTTTACCAAAGGCTATGTGCCAAATATATTACTGTGATTGATGGTTTTGTGCCGATTATAGACTCGTTATCGATGGCTTAGTGCTATCCTTCTTACTGATGGCTTTGTGCCACGCGTATTATCGAAGGCTTAGTGTTGTTCTTATTACCGAAAGCTCGTTCCCATTGCTAAAAGCTTTGTGCCAAATTGAAGGCTTTATGCCGTATTTATGGCTCTATGCCATTCTGATTATGGCTCTATGCCATTCTGTCTATGGCTTTGAGTCGTTCTGTTGACTTAGTGCTGCAACCGGTGCTAAGCTTGGTGTGTTGGATGGGTGGCTCGATTTTATCCCCATGGTAAGTACAGGGTTGGACGGAGGCAAGTGTAGGGTTGGATGGGATCGTATGCATCATTCATACATTATACATACTATACACCTGATTCCGTTATTGATTCTGTAATGGGATAAGGCCCACTTGACACTGTTTACTGATATGGGCTAGGCCCAATTGGTTCTGTTAGGGGCTGAGACCCAAGTGATTTGTATTGAGCTTTGGCCACCTATACTCTGAACTAAATTGTACTATTTCTGTTATAGGGCTTAGGCCCAGACTGTTTCTGATACTATTTACTGACTGTTACTCTAGTAAGGGGATTACACACTGAGTTTTCGTAAACTCACCCAATTTATTAACTGTGCAGGTAATCCCCAGCATTAGGAGGATTGGTGCTGCGAGGGACTCGGAGGTGGCCACACAACTGCTATTGTTTCTGATTTTCTTTTTAGTTATGTATTTACAAGTAATTATATTTGATCTGGGTTGTAATAAGGCCTCTTTTAATTTCTGATTCTACATTTGGAATTTTATATATTGTTGTATAACTGTTGGAGTAGAACATGATTTTTCCAAAATAATAACTGTTTTCAAAACACTACGTTTTCGCAACTTAACTTTTAAACATCATGTTTTCATAAATCGATTACTTTTAGAATTAGCTTCCGCAAAGTAAAAAGGAATTTTGGAAATAAAATTAAGAAGTTTTCAATGTACTACGTTTTAAATAGTAAGAAGGGATTTCAATAAGAACATGGTTTTTGAAAAACACTTCAATGTGGCACGCCAGATTCGGGCCTAACTTCTAGGTCGGGTTTGGGGTGTTACAAATGGTGCTTTATAATATAATCTTTAGTTAAATATGATAAAGACATATGCATGTTGACTAATATATAAACATAGGACTTCGAAAAAAGTTTATGACTAAAGATTCTAAGTTAAAAACAATTAAGTTGCCATGGATTTTTTCGGGACATTTATTAAACATTGTTTTGAATTAATTAAGTTAAGGAGTGTAATTATTCTAGTTCATTCATGTCATGATTATCAATCATCGGAATCGCTACTTCATTTTACATTTTCCATTTTTATCTGCATTTTTAGTTATTGAAGTTAGTTAATTCTCACATCACATTTTATTTATTTTCACCACAAACTTGCCAATTGAAATTTCACAATATTTGCTTATACAATCCCCAGAAGACGATAGTCTAACTCTCTACTTTATTACTTGTTGGCGACTATGTATATTTGCACATCATTTGATCATTTTTCGACAAGTTTTTGACGCTGTTGCTGAGGATAGTGTTTAAGTAATTATTTGTGAAATTGAAATTTTTCAATTTGGTTTAAATTCATTTTGTTATTATTTTTAGTAATTTTCGCTATTTTCAAGTGATAATGGATCCTTTATGACAATGAAAACCAATGATCTTTTTACAACATTCGTAATCCAATCATTATTGCTGATGATAAAAATAGTGTCATTCGTACGTATGTCATTCCTTAATTCAATGAACTTGATCCGGGAATTGTGAGACCCAAAATTAAGGCTCTTCAATTTGAATTAAAGCCTATTATGTTCCAAATGTTGTAAACAGTGGACCAATTTAGTGGAATATCTATCAAAGATCCGCATATGCACCTCTGCTTATTTGTGGAAGTAAGCGATTCATTTAAGTTAGCTAAAATGACTGAGGATACTTTGAGATTGAATTTATTCCCATACTCATTGAGAGATCAACTGCAAGCATGGTTGAATTCCTTGCCACCTTATTCAGTATCAACATGACAAGAATTGGCTAAATGATTCTTGATGAAGTATTTTCCACCAAGTAAAAATGTCAAGCTTAGAAATGAAATCGCTACATTATAACAACTTGAAGAAGAATTTCACTATGATGCATGGGAGCGATTCAAGGAGCTATTGCAAAAATGTCCTCATCATGGCATTCCTCACTGTATTCAATTGAAGACTTTTTACAATGGTCTCAACGCACATACAAGAATGGTGGTAGGTGTTTTAACCAATGAATCTCTTCTTTTGAAATTGTACAACGAAGCATATGAGATCCTGAAAAGGATTTTTTGTAGTAATTATTAGTGTCGACTAATCGAGTATCCATAGGAAGAAGAATGGTCGAAGTTAATGAAGTCGCTACACTTACATCTTTGGCATCCTAGGTATCTTATATGACTTCCATACTTAAGAACTTTCTACTAATGGTTTTAATGCTAACATGTTAGGTCAGCAGCCAAGCTAATTTGAAAATATCTCTTTTGTTTACTATGGAGATGATCACATTTTTGAAAACTATCCATCAAACCCGGAATCCATCTACTACATAGGTAACCAGAATCAGATTAGAAGTGGACTAGAACTGCAATCAAATTACTACAATCCTTCATGGCAAAATCATTTGAATTTATCATTGAGTAATTAAGAGGTCGATCCTAGCAACTCCTATATGGAATTCCAACCAAACCAACTTCAAGGGTTTCTTCAGTAAGTTCAAAACCCTCCACCCACTGAACCTCTGAATAGCCTTGAAAATTTGCTAAAGGCATTTATGGTAAAGAGTGATGTCTTGGTTCAAAGCCAAGCAACAACATTGAATAATTTGGAGAACTATATGGGATAGTTAGTCAACAAGATCAGAAGCAGACCATAAGGTGCTTAGCCTAATGACACTGAACTTCCAAGGAATATAGACAACTCGTAATGTAAAACTATCACCTTGAGGAGTGGAAAGGTTTTGGAACCCATGGTTGTTAAAGTCGACGACAAGACTGTGATTGCTTAAACTCAAAAAGAAGTTCAACCAGATGTTGACAAGATTGTGACTGCTTAAAATCAAGGTGGGGGAATTTGAGGCAATCGCCTTGACAAAAGAATGTGGCATATTTTTAAGAGACAAACTGCAAAAAAATAAAAATAAAAGATCCAGCTTTTTAGTTATTAATTATAAACTTATTTAGTCATGAAGTCACTCCACTATAATATCGTGACTGAGTTATCCCTAATGGCATACCATTACAAAAGCAACTCGGTCAATGCTCGTCTAATGACCTTGTCATAAATGTGTTACTCTTATAGGATATCCTTAATATCTTTGGGATAAATTCATTCTCTCAATATGATCCTATTTTGTCTCATGGTAACAATTACATATTCCTTCATGAAATGTCAGATATCATTAAATAGTAATCAAGCCATTCGTCACAAAGACAAACAACCTGTGATCATGTTTACTTTTTGTCAACCATGTAATGCCAAAGAGATGATATCATTTACCCATGTCCTGGGCTATGAATTCCATTATTGTGAATGACACTACATACTATAAAACTCATACACCCAACGCATCAGCTTTCGGTTCCTTATGTATTTGAACTCAGGATTTTACTTGCATCAATTTATATGAGTCATGCATACATAGTCAATTATCCACTCAGGATTTAGGTATGTCACACTATGAATGTCACAAGTGAATAAATCCATAAATAGATTCAAGATCTATTCTTCTTAGGTCCAGTCCAATGAACTTTCAGCCTAGTTAGTCACATCTGTCTCAATGATGTGAGTATCAATGCCTAAAATAAGGCTCATGAACATGATAGGCTTAAATTTCCTCAAGGCCCAAAAATAAGGTCGAAGGCCAAGCAAATCTGAACAAGATTGAACGGGACCATCCAAGACTTCATTATTAAGGCCTAGATGCGCACACGACCAAAAAACAAAATCAAGATTCACTTTCTTGTTTTCAAGAAAATCAAGAAACCAAATCTTGATCAAATTTTTCTATTTTAGACAATTTCAAGAATTATGAAAATCAAGATTTCAAACCTTGGAAATCTTGGTCCAAGAAATCGAATCTTGCAGCCAAGGCACATTGGATTTTATGTACAAGCTTAAACGAGCCAATTTCGAGAGCAAACGGATCACAAGACCAATTTCTTGAAAAAATGACACATTAAGATGTCTACAAGCCCATCCTGAAGTTCGGAAAGTAATTTACTTGAATATCAGGCCAAATTATCAAAGTGGCCCAAATTGTAAAATATTTAAACTATAGGTCCAATTTTATTTTAATAGGTGGATCATCATTTAAGAATTCAGCCCAAAGAGCCCATTTAATTCCTTTGGTTGAATTCCAATTAAAAGTCCACACTTAAAATTTTTTTATTTTTTTATTTAATGAGTTGTCATGTTAGTTATTCCTTTAAGGTTAGGGAAACTTATTTTAGGACATTCACCCTTAGTTTTTTTGAGTTAATAATAATTCTCTTTGAGTTTTTTTTAAGAATTGCTCTTGAGTTTCTTTTAGAAGCTGTTTTAACAATCTTTTAGGTTATAGGATCATCTTCAAGCTTTTTCTTACCAAGATCTCTTTCTTGGAGGGGGAATTAGGGCCATTGAAAGGAGTTGTGGATTCTTAATGTTTCCAAGGCTTCTTAGGATGTCATCTTCTCTTTTCTGTTATTAATTTACCATTTCTTGCATAGTTAAGTTAGTTCTTGTTGTTTTGGCTTGCTGATTTTATTGATTTTCATTCTAGGTTATAGTTGCTTCAATAAAGATGTTCTCCTATATTTTCCATCAAGAAACACATCAAAATTAGAAGTTTTAATCTTTTCTTGTTGTTTCAAGCATTTTTGCACAAAACAGTTTGCTTTTGTCTTTAAAATCACTTCCAACAAATCTGTTTGTGTCTTGTTTTTCTAGATCTGGTTGGGACATTTTCTTGAGGTCCAAGGACGGTTTCTTTCCATCCAAGAAACCCTAATTCGTTCTCTTTTAGACTCTTTACCAGCCGATTTATCTTTCTTTTGTTTTAATTTTGTTTGACTCTCCTTTGTGACAACTAATCTATTTTCAGTGTTTCTTATTTAAGTTTACGTTTGTCTAGAGATCTAGGATAAATTCGCATCTTGGGCAAACTTTACGATACACTTAAGCATTCATCCACATCATTCTTTATCACTTTATCTTATGAGAGTTGTCTATTTTGATGCCCAAGATAAGACATCTCCCTAATTGGACTTGATAAATAACATATTTTTATTTTAATGAGCTTGCTCTGTAACACCCCAAACCCGGCCCGAACTTTATAGCCGAATCTGGCGTGTCACATTGAAGTGTTTTATCGAAAACCTTGTTTTCAGTGAAAACGCTTCATAAGAGAAAATTATGTAACTTTCAGTTGCAGAAACTTTGTTTAAAACAGATGATCTATGAAAGCTTGTCATTTAAAAATTCAGTTGTGAAAACATAGTATTTGATAGCCTCTGTGGACACACATTCTCTAGCATATTTACTAAGCCTGACAAATTCGCGCTCATAATCGGTCACCGTCATATTACCTTGTTTCAATTCCAGGAATTCCTTTCTCTTCTGATCAATAAACCTCTGACTGATGTACTTTTTACGAAATTCCTCCTAAAAGAAATCCCAAGTGACCCTCTCCTTTGGTACAATTGATACAAGTGTTTGCCACCAGTGGTATGCTGAGTCTTTAAGAAGTGATACTACACATTTCATACATTCCTCGGGTGTACAAGATAATTCGTCAAAAACTCTGATAGTATTTTCTAACCAAAATTCTGCTCTTTCTACATCATCATCCTTTGTTGCTCGGAACTCTTACGCCCTTGTTTCTGATTCTATCAATCTGGTGGCTTTTCTCTTATCACCGTACTGCGATCGGGAAGCTTGAGCTGCATGGGTAGCCCGAGAATCATTAGGGGTGGAGGTCTAATCGCGGATCGCATGTAACGAACTCGGCAAACAAATCATTCAAAGCTTGGAAGAGAGCTTTCGAGTCACTCCTCCCGATTAATCACATCTGGCCTATTCTCGGATGGCTGCTGCCTTTTGCGAGAGTAGACGCATTACTTTCTACATCATCATCACCAGCTCGCTCGGGATCCATTACTATAAAACAAAATATTTAAAAATCGTCAGGAGTCATCACACTATCAAAATACAGATATGGCATGTATAGCTAGACTTTTACTCACACTAACTATTCTGAGAACCAACTAAACCTACTCTGATACCACCAAATGTAACGCCCCGTACCCGAGATCATTGCCAGAGTCAAACACAAGGTGTTAACAGACTTAATTCATTGCTTAAACAGCTCAAACAATTTAATTTTAAAATTTCCAGTCAAGCTAGCAATCTGCATCATAGTTGCTTAAAAATTCATATATCAAGTTTCGAAACTCAAAATCCAATTCTATCAATTTTTTCTGAAACTAGACTCATATGTCTATTTGCTAATTTTTTTCTAGAATTTTTGGCTGGGCCAATTAGTACAGTTTATTAGTTAAAGTCTCCCCTATTTCAGGGTTTGACTGCTCTGACCTCTGTGTATTACGAATTATATATCTCTCTGTACAGAATTTCAATGACTATGAGATTTGTTTCTCTCAAAACTAGACTCAATAAGGATTCTAAACATATAAATTACACCACATAATTTGTTTTATAAAATTTATGGTGAATTTCTAAAGTTGAAACAGGGGATCCAGAAATTGCTCTGGCCCTATTTCACTAAAACTCAGATATCTTATAAAATACATAACCTTTACCTGCTTTGCTTATTCCATAAGAAAATAGAAACAATGAGATTTAATTTCATATATTATTCACTATCAAACCATGTCTCTACAAATTTTTGTGATATTTCAAAATCACGTTATTTCTTATACTTGAATCCGTTTTTAAGTTACTTTCACATTTTTCATAATTTTCATGTGATAGTTACTACTTAATCATACATACTATTAAACATGTATATCATCAGCCATTCTATTAGCTAATCACTAGAAAATATTTACACATCATTCATTGATCATATCATATCAAAAGAAACCAAGTTCCTATACATGCCATACACAAAATGAAACGTCTAACTATACCAATGTAATTTCTTCGATAGTGTGATCGGGTCTCCGACGTTTCCTTCGATCCCCGAGTGGCTTGATAAAAACTATAAGAAAAATAAAATAAGAGAGTAAGCACTAGGCTTAGTAAGCTTACAAGCAAATAAATTACAACATTCAACATAATGAATAAATATACATCAAGTCACCTAGCCTCATAAACTTTCTTTACTTCTCATTTTCTACCTTCTTCTTTACTCACTTACCTTCTTTCTTACCTGACCTTTCACTATTCATAAATATAATCTACCTTCCCTTTTTGCTGATAATTCACTATGATTTAACATATACAATGACCCATTGAACGACTCGGAATACTAAGGATACTAGGGTTGTTCCTGTCTATCAATATCTTGCCAATGCCATGTCTTCGACATGGACTTACATGAATTATTCCTATTTCCAATGCCATATTTATATATATAATATGGGCTTACATGGCTCATTCCTGTCTCCAAAGCCATATATCTTATATGGACTTACATGGCTCATTTCTATCCTGTCCTGTCAACCCCAATATCCTAATATTCCTAAGGTTCAAACGGGGCTTCCTAATGCTTTTTCTCTGCTACTTTGCCTTTAATTCGACTTAAATATTCTTAAAAAGAATAAGTATATAAATGCTGGAAATTAACAATAATAATGTAAAATATAAGAATATTGCATTTATTTACTGTAAACTTACCTCGATACAAAATGTGACTAAACTTTACAATTTAGTCCTTTACTTTTTCTTTTCCCCGATCTACTCCTGAATTTCGTTCTTCTTGATCTATAATAGCAAATTTAACTTATTTAATATTCACATTTATCAAAACAGTCCTTTACTCAAACTTTGGAAAAATTACATTTTTACCCTTAACTTTTGCATATTTATACTTTTACCCCAAATCCTCGTAAATTAAACTTCAGCCTATTTTCTTATGTTTTATGACATGCTGATCATTTTTCCCTTCTATGGCAGCATCAAATTCATACTCTAACATGCACTTATGACTATTAGGTATTTTACCGATTAAGCCATTTTACTCATTTTTACCTAAAACCGAGTAGCACAAGTTGTCTAACATAATATAAAACCTCATATTCTATCATAAAACATCAAAATAAACACTTTTCACCTATGGGTATTTTTCCAAATATGAACCCTAACTTAAATTATTACTAGCATAAGCTTTATCTAGCTACCGGGATCTCAAAAACGTAAAAATCATTAAAAACGGGGCTTGGAATCACTTACTATTAAGCTTGAAAGTTGAAGAAACCCTAGCTATGTAGAGATGGAGCATTCAGCAGCAACTATGAAGATGATAACTAATTTTTGTGTTATTTTTCCCTTTTAATTTCATTTAATATCCGAATGACCAAAATGCCCCTCCTTACTAAACTTTTAAAAATTCCTTCCATGTCCTAATTTTTTCCATGAACTTAAAATTGGTCAAATTGCTATTTAAGACCTCCTAATTAATATTTCAAAGCAATTTCATACTAGAAACTTCTAGAATGCAAGTTTTACAACTTATTCGATTTAGTCCTTAACTTCAAATTAAGCATTTTATGCATAGAATTTCATCACGAAATTTTCGAACAATCATGTAATCATATCATGAACCTCAAAATAATAATAAAATAAATTTTTCTACCTCGAATTTGTGGTTTCGTAACCACTATTCCGTTTAGGCCCTATTTCGAGATGTTACAGTATTTAAAACATTTATGGTTTAGGAAAACCATGTTCTACTTCTAGCAAGTATAAAGCATAAAAATAGTAATAATCCTAGTTTGAAATAATATCTAGCGAATAGGCCTTATTACAATCCGGATGCAATAACTTTAAATACTAGAAATTATAGGCATAAAAAAACAAGTCCAAGTCGTCTTGCTAGTTGGCCACCTCGGAGTTCCCTCCAACCGTCGAACCACCTACTGAGGATTACTTGACAAAAATAAAAGAGGGGGTGAGTTTTCAAAACCTCAGTGTGTACAACCCTCAAAGAGTAATAAGCAATCATCGAACACTATAATATCATACATGCAATGCTATGCAACCCACCCCAATAATCCAACTGTTACACATCAACTCCGTCCCCCGGTACACATTATGTGGGGATATAAATATCGACCCACCCATCTGATACACATCAATGGTAGCCCGGTTGTGGTACTACCTTCATTGCAACAAAGCTGCTAATCATATATTGGGCTTAATAGCCGTCGGTGGATCCACGGTCATCAAGCAACCGTGCGATCCTCATATACTTCCTCCGTTCCATAATTCTCAACCCATATGGAACCTAAACAGAATATCATATGAATGCAGCATATATACATGTAACATCTATAATTCTTACATTCAACATATAAGAGTATTTTAGTCATTTCGCCCTTAGGGGAATTTCAGTAATTTCTCTTTATTATGGGTTCATTACTTACCTTGGCTCGTTAACAAGTCCTCGATGGCTAAAGTGAACAGATACTATGCACCAGGTAGGATTCAAGAGAAGAGGAGGTGAGTCATTAAAACTGCTTAAGTACCAAGCTCTCCCTAGATCCAATCCTAGACAAATTGCCAATTTTTCCCATTATGGGACTTACAGCCCATCAGGCCCATTTAGTACATCCTGGCCCGGTTGGCCAAAACACGACCCAAGACCATGAGATCGCTCATGGGGCCTTTGATAACGTATTGTTTCCCCCCTTACAAGTGTTCGCGCACTCGCAAGACTATTGTAGCCGACTTTTAGCTTTTCAGCATTTCGAGATTTGCCGGCCTACTGTGTGTGTACAGTGTATGTACACACCTGGCACTAAGACGTGCTGTGATCTCCTTAGCCACGAAACTACAAACGATGTCACTCAACGATTAATTACACACTTATCAAATACGATCACCAAAATCGAAAATCTCACCTATGCCTTAACTTGAACGACAAGCCTTAACAGCCCTTCCTTGATTACTAATCACGAGTATTTCTTAAATCTGCATCCATCTTAATCCTTAAATCCTAAGCAACAAGTGACTCGCAATCATCTTAAGTCACTCTTAAATCATCCATGACCATTCGGCCAACTTTAACCAATAAATGAGGAACACTTACCCAAAACCCCAAAACGCCTAAGGAGCGATTTGGCAGAGATTTGAACTCTACCAAAATCGATTTAGAAAAGGTAAGGGAGATAACAAATCGGTACTAGGAAAACTGACTTAAAGAGCAAAACACTTAAACAAGAATCGGCCGAAGTAGAGGGAGTAGTGGCCGCACAGAGGGTCTTCATTAAAAGGGGTATTCGGCTTTTGAGATTTGTATGGTGAAAGGGGTTATTCGGTTCAAATAAGAAGAGAAGTAGGAATCGTTTAACACCAAAGGTGAATCAAAAGAGAATTTGAGAAGAGAAGAGTGGAAAATCGGCAAGCAAGGACAAGGAATTTGGCTTTTGAGCACTTAGAGAGAAAAGTGTTTCGGCAACACAAAAATGAAGAATTTGGTTAAAGGAAGAGAAGCAATTTCGGCATTACCCTAGCATCCCCAAAATCGGTACCCATATATACACTATTTTTGAATTTACCTAGCCCAAATTCCCAATTCGACTCCACTTCTCTACACCCCTCATCTCTTAACTTTTCTCCCTGATAACTACTTAATCCCTTCCTTAAATTTCTCCTCTGATCACTCCCTTTAGAGTTTGCATCCAATGCCACTACTGACCATTTATTGAGCAAAAATAAATCCTTCTTTTGAGAAAGGAGGGATTCGAACCCCAAACCTCCTTGCCATGCATGTGACGCCACCTCTAAGCCCCACATGTGATGCTACTTGCCACTCCATCACAAGGCTTCTTGTGTGCAATTCCTCCTTCATTTATTTAAAAACCAAACTACTTGCCAATAAAGGTCTCTTAATTATTAAACTATAATTTTCTTCACCCCAAAGTTCGAACTAAAAACTTAACCAAGGCCTATTATCACATAAATAACACTTGACTAGGAATATTAAGCACACTTTTTATCAAAACAAAATAAAAGAAAGTTCGAGATTTTTGGGGCGTTACAACTCTACCCCCTAAAAGAAATTTCATCCTCGAAATTTCAAACTACCCAATAGCCGCACCACCTGGGTTGCACCACCATGCTTCTGCTGCGCACTCTATTTCTAATTTCAAAATAGATAAATAACACACTATGGATAAAGTATGTACCAGTATTTGCATCTGGAGCGTCTTCATCCTCTCTGCGACATGCTGCATAGACCAAAGTTGGCTGCCTCACCTCAGTACGATCAACACCTCTTTGCTGGGCTCCACGATCCCTTGGCAGCAGCCGACCACCTCTTGGTGGCTAAACACCACCTCGGCCCACGACTGGCACCTGACCTGGCATTCTAGGGCAACTCTTGATCCTATGCTCCATAGATCCACAAGCTAGACAAGTTCTCGTCCTCTTCCAACACTCGCCTACATGACCTTTCCCACAATCAGCACAAGGTGGCGCCCCTAGATTAACAGTAGGGGGCCCTTCTCTAACTGGCCCATTAACTCTGGCCCTAGCCCTAGGCCTCTGATCGTAATTGGAGGGCTCAGAATCCATTTTACTTCTGCCCCTATCAATTTCCCGATTAAGATGCTCAGTGTGTTTTACCTCCTCTGTTATCTTTGCTGTCTCTACCAACTCTGAGAAACCTCAGTCCCTTTGTGGAGCTATCAATACTTTGAGGCTATCCTTAAGACCATCCTCAAACCTAACGCAACGCTCATAGTCCGTTGCCACCATAACTTTTGCATACCTACTAAGGTGTAGAAATTTTGCCTCATACTCCGTCACAGATTTGTTCCTCTGGGTCAAGTTTAGGAACTCCTTCCTTCTAGCATCCACATAACTCGCACCTACATACTTCCCTTGAAATATAGTTTTGAAGAACTCCCAAGTGACCTGCTTAGGTTGGGTGCCCACTTTCACTGTCAGCCACCAGTGGTAAGTTTCTTCCCTAAGCAGTGACACTACCCCTTTCAAATTTTGTTCAGGTGAACAGTCCAAGTCCTCTATTATCCTTTCAGTGGCCTCCAACCAATATTCAACCACGTTAGGAGCCACACCAGCAATACCCTTAAAGATCTTAGTCCCATTTGATCGAAGTCACTCCGAAATTGACCCCCGATTTCCCGTGCCATTATTTGGCCCTGCGACCCTTTCCAAAATCCTTAGCATTGCATACGACAATGCATCCTCCCCCGCGGCCCGACCATATGGTCCAGTCTCAGCCACGGGTGAGGCCGGAGCCTCTTCTACTCCAACATTGGGCATATGGCCCAATGCCGACGATTCAGCTCTAACACTTCCGCGGCCTCGGCCTCGGCCTCTTGCACCTCTTCTAGCATTCATCATTGATTCACGTATTATCTAGACTAGAAATTTTATGAAGTTTTAGTTAGTTCCAATAATTAAGCCGATGTCTTATGAAAGTATTAAAAAGAAAGTTGTTTTCGTAAATCCTCTACAGTTTCAAGATCCTATGAGCTTCAGTTTCACTCCAACTAAACCCTCAGTATAATAATCTAAAGTAGCCCATTAACAATCTGCGGTATATCAAATTAAACAAGCTTAATAATAAAAGAACTTACTTAGTTCAACATCGGAGACTCGGTGTGCCGCAAAGTAAGATTTTTTTTAAATAAACCAAAATAATAAGACCCACTTCACAGCCCGAGTTTTCTAACTTGGCTCTGATACAACTAAATGTAACACCCCAAACCTGGCTCGGACATTATGGTCGAATCTGGCATGTCACATTGAAGTGTTTTGTCAAAAACTTTGTTTTCATTGAAAACCCTTCATAAGAGAAAATTATGTAACTTTCAGTTGTGGAAGCTTTGTTTAAAATAGATGATCTATGAAAGCTTGTCATTTAAAAATTCAGTTGCGGAAACATAGTATTTAAAACATTTATGGTTTAGGAAAACCATGTTCTACTTCTAGCAAGTATAAAGCATAAAAATAGTAATAATCCTAGTTTGAAATAATATCCAACGACTAGGCCTTATTACAATCTGAACTGCAATAACTTTAAATACTAGAAATTATAGGCATAAGAAAACAAGTCCAAGTCGTCTTGCTAGCTAGCCACCTTGGAGTTCCCTCCAACTGTCGAACCACCTACTGAGGATCACCTGAGAAAAATAAAAGAGGGGGTGAGTTTTCGAAAACTCAATGTGTACAACCCTCAAAGAGTAATAAGCAATCATCAAACACCATAATATCATACATGCAATGTTGTGCAACCCACCCCAATAATCCAACCATTACACATCAACTTTGTCCCCCGGTACACATCATGTGGGGATATAAATATCGACCCACCCATCTGATACACATCAATGGTAGCCCGGTTGCGGTACTACCTTCATTGCAGTAAAGCTGCTAATCATATATTGGGCTTAATAGCCATCGATGGATCCACGGTCATCAAGCAACCATACGATCCTCATATACTTCCTCCGTTCCATAATTCCCAACCATATGCAACCTAAGCAGAATATCATATGAATGCAGCAGATATACATGTAACATCCATAATTCTTACATTCAACATATAAGGGTATTTTGGTCATTTTGCCCTTAGGGGAATTTTGATATTTTCTCTTTATAATGGGTTTATTACTTACCTTGGCCCGTTAACAAGTCCTCGATGGCTAAAGTGAACAGATACTATGCATCAGGTAGGATTCCAGAGAAGAGGAGGTGAGTCATTAAAACTGCTTAAGTACCAAACTCTCCCTAGATCCAATCCTAGACATGCATATACCCATTGCCACACCTTAACCCTATAACTTGTCCACAGTCACGATTAATTTATTAATTAAGTTTTATGACTGTTTAAGTAGTTATCAGATACTAGGCCCAAAACCCTTACAAAGCTCAAACAAGTCTACATACCTGCATATGGCCCACTAGGCCCAAACTCATTCATATGGCCATTGGCCCCAATCACATTTATATGACCCATCAGGCCTAATCAATTTCATATGGCTTATCAGGCCCAATCACATTCACAGTCATGCAATCATATGATTTTTCATCACTTAGTATCAAATTGCCAACTCGGTTGGCCAAAACACGGCCCAAGACCATGAGATCGCTTATGGGGCTTTTGATAACATATTGTTTCCCCCTACGAGTGTTCGCGCACTCGTAAGACTATTGTAGCCGACTTTCAACTTTTCGGCATTTTGGATTTTCGGCATTTCGGGATTTGCCGGCCTACTCTATGTGAGCAGTGTATGTACACACCTGGTACTAAGACGTGCTGCGATCTCCTTAGCCACGAACCTACAAATGATGTCACTCAACGATTAATCACACAGTTATCAAATACGATCACCAAAACTGAAAATCTCACCTATGCTTTACCGTGAACGACAAGCCTTAATAGCCCTTCCTTGATTACTAATCATGAGTATTTCTTAAATCTGCATCCATCTTAATCATTAAAACCTAAGCAACAAGTGACTCGCAATCATCTTAAGTCACTCTTAAATCATCCATGACCATTCGGCCAACTTTAACCAATAAATGAGGAACACTTACCCAAAACCCCAAAACGCCTAAGGAGCGATTTGGCAGAGATCTGAACTCTACCAAAACTGATTTAGAAAAGGTGAGGGAGAGAATAAATCGGTACTAGGAAAACTGACTGAAAGAGCAAAGCACTTACACAAGAATCGGCCGAAGTAAAGGGAGTAGTGGCGGCACAGAGGGTCTTTAGCAAAAGGGGTATTCGGCTTTTGAGATTTGTATGGTGAAAGGGGTTATTCGGTTCAAATAAGAAGAGAAGTAGGAATCTTTTAACACTAAAGGTGAATCAAAAGAGAATTTAAGAAGAGAAGAGTGGAAAATCGGCAAGCAAGGACAAGGAATTCGGCTTTTGAGCACTTAGAGAGAAAAGTGTTTCAGCAACACAAAAATGAGAAATTCGGCTAAAGGAAGAGAAGTAATTCGGTATTACCCTAGCATCCCTAAAATCGAAACCTATATATACACTATTGTCGAATTTACCTAACCCAAGTTCCCAATTCGGCTCCACTTCTCTACACCCCTCAGCTCCTAACTTTTCTCCCTGATAACTCCTTGATCCCTTCCTTAAATTTCTCCTTTGATTACTCTCTTCATAGTTTACATCCAACGCCACTACTGACCATTTATTGAGAAAAAATAAATCCTTCTTTTGAGCAAGGAGGGATTCGAACCCCAAACCTCCTTGTCATGCATGTGACACCACCTCTAAGCCCCACATGTGACGCTACTTGCCACTCCATCACAAGGCTTCTTGTGTCCAATTCCTCTTTCATTTATTTAAAAACCAAACTACTTGCCAACAAAGTTCTCTTAATTATTAAACTATAATTTCTTTCACCCCAAAGTTCGAACTCAAAACTTAACCAAGGCTTATTATCACATAAATAACACTTGACTAGGAATATTAAGCACACTTTTTATCAAAACCAAAAAAAAAAGTTCAGGATTTTTGGGGTGTTACATGTTCATTTCCAATTAGACTAAGGACATGTTTAGGTTCGTCTACAAATATAATTTATGTTATCATATCATGATCCAACCACATAATACCGCTTAATATTGGTTTAAACATTAGACAACTAATGACCCCATATATACTTCTATTTTTCTTTGCATGCAAAAACCACATAAGGATAATTGTATAAAGTATATTGATGCAATCTATGAATTGTTTCATTAACCAATCTATTAAAAAAATACAAGTATACATAGATGAAAATATTACATTTAAGGCACCAGATCCAGCAAGATATGGACAGTCAAATAGAGTAAATGCATTCAGAGAGAGACATAATGGTTATTTCAAAGTTCTGAGATGAGTAGGCAAAATGGCCTGCAAAATGGAGTTGTCAAGGCTCACCCAATGTTTAATGTAAGTGTGCCCAATATTTTTCATAAGGGTCAAGCAAATACAAATTGAGGTAAGTTACAACAAACTAAGTTGGAGTGAGGGCCTTCTTTGATTGAGATGTACAGTATGGCATGGTAAATCAAATTAAACAATGGAAAAATTTTGAGCCATGGTAATTTGTTCAAAAAAAGAACTATCAATAGTGAATCTAGTTAGGAATTGACAAAGGCATCGTGTCAATTTCGAGATGAAATGAATTGGTTTCACTCAAAGGACGGGACGAGGGAGTCAATAGAACATGTAGGAAAATGTCGTAGCCTGTGCACAAAGGCCTATGATAAGGCACACATAATAGCCTAAGGAAATCATTTGAGTATATTGGGCTTACTTAAAACACTAAGATTACCCAATTCTTGGAACATTCTAGAAGGCCAATCTATTGGAAGCTCGGTGACCCAGTAAATAATTATGTAGCTCGTAGTTTACCAAGTGAATTTGAATTCTAAGGATATATAGTATAGAGCATTAAAATTTCCTTAGAACTTTATCTTGTAGATAAGTTTAAATCTAAGATATTAATGTAATGCAATATATATTGTTGATGTAAGAGGAGCTCATATAAATAGAGGCTTTCCCCAGCCTCATATGTATCATTTCACCATTGAATAATCCAATTGAGAGCACTTACATTAAACAATTTTTTGAGTTTTCTTGTCTTGTTGCTTGTTTCGCGTAGAAGCCTTATAGTCAGCGCCTTGAAGATTTCTTTAAGATTCTCAATTTTGAGCATTCAAGCTGACTCAAGTAATTTGAAGCGAATTCCTAGCCTAAGGCTATATGATTTGCTCGGTTAAAGTCCAGGCTTGTAACAAGTGCATGCTTAGTGCTTGAAGAAATATAGCAATGGAAAATCCAAAGTGTGGAAGGCATTAGAAGTAAGAAGAGAGTTGTGGAATTGTTTATGGAAATCAATGCCTTTTTATCATTTTTTTTTAATTTATATTATTTTTTCAACATTATTTTTGATATTTTTATAATTTTTTAAATGTTCAAAATTTTTAATATTTTTTATTTTTAAAAAAATATATATAATATCACATCATCAATGACGTGTCACACCACATCAGTGAAGTCATCAATGAGGTGGTATATCACATAAACGAAATATTTGACCATTAGTTGACTAACATCATATCAACTTTTTGGTTCAAATGAGGCTTATTTGATAAAATTTGAATAAGGTTAACATTATAAAAAGAACATAATGATAACATTTTAAAAATACACAAACGTTAAGAATCAATTTTAACATTATGCCTAAATGAAAAAGATGTGCGCCTAATATACTGATAGTGAGGTTTTTAAAAATAAAATAAAATAACTTGGATATTTCATTTTCTTATTATATATTAAAAGTGCATATTATCATTTTTATGTTATTAGCTTTTAATGTTACGCACAATACACGTGATTTTATATTTTTTTATTTAGTAAATAATATATATTTTTAATTTAGTAAATAATATGTTTTTATAATTTTAAATATATATTTTCAAATATATATTTGGTTTAATTAAATTAGGATTATTTTAATTTATACTAAAAGGTGAATTAATTTTGAAAAATAATTAAGAGAATAAAATAACATTATAAAAATAACGAAAATAAAAAAAATTAATACATAAAACTATTAAAATAATTTACAGATTTGGAGCTATATAAGAAATTAAATACAAAAAATATTTATACTAAATCAATTATAACATTTAATAATAACGATTAAAAAAAAAGTGTTGAAATTTGAATTTCTTTTAAAAACAAATACGTAAAATATTTTTCAAATGCACCAAACAAATCATGGATAAAAAAGAAAACTGGATCGAGATCACTTGCTTCGTATAGTATAAACAACTTACAAATTTTTTTAAAAAATTAATAATATTATATAATATCATAATATTAAATTTCCTAATCATAAACTAAATTAATATTATATCTCTCTTTGGCGCTATTGTTGTTTGAATATAATTCGATGTTGCCTCTTTGAAGAATCAATGATTTAATACTTTATTCTTTTTTATATAATTATAACTTATTGTTTGCTAACAATCTCCTTTTTTTACCAATAATTTTTCTTAGATTTTACTTGACTAAATATACTTATTTGGTATATAACTCTAATGACAATTAATTGACAATTAATATGCTTAGAGTTTATTTAATTAATAACTTTATCTTACATACAAAAAAATTAGAACAACTATTTTAAAAGAAATAAAAAAGTCATTTTAATAATAATTTCAATTCAATTCAATTATAATTTGTAACGACTCGAAAGTCAATGGAGTCAGAAATGGTGGTTTCGGAATATTGTTTTTCGATGATAGAACGAATAAATATTTTTTATTAATATTTATAGGGTATTACAGAAGTAATTTTGGTTTTTTGGAAAGTTAGATAAGATACAAGTGTATTGACTCTAAAGACAATGGTTTTAGAAAAAGAGGTATCGAAACCTCATTTTCTTGAATCGATCTTGTAAATATTTAATAAAAATATTTACGGAGTTGTTGTATAAGTGAATTGAATTTTGGCCTGTTAATTTTATCGAATTAGTGTTTAATTATGGTACAATGACTAAATTGTAAAACTGTCAAAAGTTAAATTGTTAGTGAATCATTAAGTAGAAATTAATTAAGGGACTCATAAGGCAATTAAACCATGGTTCTAATTATAGTGGACGATAACATAGGTTTAATGGTTGAAAATGTTATAAAATAATAATTAAAAATAAATCAAACATATGTAATAAAATATAGATAGTGGAAACAAAACAACAAAACATTTTCATTTCATTTATTCTTCATGCAAAACTGAACCAAAGGGGAAGAGAAGAGAAACACTTTCGGCTAAGGGTTTCTAGGATTCTAAGCTTCAATTGGTTAGTCAATTTAATCTATTTTCTTATAATTTTTATGTTTTTAGATTCTCAGTACTACAAACTAGCTGACTCATATTGTAATTTTTGTTATTGTTAAAATTTGAGTATATTACTTTAGTTGAATGGTTGAAGTTTAAAGTGTTATTTTGATATATTTTAAGGTTAGATGTGAAATAGGCCTAATTTGTAAAGTCAATTGATGAATTTGTACAATAAGGACTAAATTGTGTAAAATTCAAAATTAGGGGTGTAATTGAGAAATAGGAAGTCCTATAGGGACTCTAGAAAATCCAACATTAGGTTTTGGAGACTAAATTGAATAATATGCAAAAGTTGTATAATTTAACAGTTGAATTTGAATTAGGATGTGTAGTGTTAATTTATTATATTTGTTTTAATACCTAGCTAGCGTTGACCCAAAATCTTTGAGAAAGAAATGAAAAGACAAGGTCATCGACAAATAGCTTAGAGTTTATGGTTTGTGTTTTCTATAACCCAAATAACTTCAATTGTTGCATTTATGAACTGTATTGCATGGGAAGATCATAAGGTAAGCTATAAATGATAAAAAGAGTTGAATTGATTCGATTCAAATTTATTATTTGTGATGAGGATTAAGGAGAATAGTTTTGGAAATATCATATAATAATTTAATAATAAAATAAATATCAATTTTTAGTAAGGTATCCATTCGGTATCGATACCAACCGTGAATTTTCAATATTGACCTTTAAACTTTAAAATTTTACAATTTAATCCTACCATATGCCTGAATTTCACAAGTAGGTCCATGTAGATTACAAATTTTTGATATGCTTGACTATATTGATTTGATGTTAAGTATTTGGAATTTTGTTTAGTGAAGTATATGTTGGCTGTTGAATTTTTTCGTAGTATTTTATTACTCGGGTCCAACAACCGGGCCGGGTAAGGGGTGTTACATTTATTAGTATCAAAGTTATAGGTGTAGTTGATTCTCAGACTAAATTGAGATCAAAATTGAGTCTAGAGGTGCATGTCATTATTGAGTCGCGTTTGAGTCGGGACTTGGATGTTGATGGGTAAATTCTTTTGATTTATAGTATAAAATGTTAGTGGAACCGAGAAACATTGATAACGATGACATGAATATTAGTGGTCGCTCGGTTGAGAACTGTTAAATATGACTCCTATTTTCAGTCAAATTTGAGAAATAATCTCTTAGTTAAACTCTGTTTATTTGTTTCAATCAAACACTGATGAATTTAAATTATTTTATTATTATTTGACCTATGAGTTTAGCCTATAAATAGGCTCTTTTACAACCTTAGAAAAAACACCCATTAGATATTAGAACTCATAACACATTTAGAAAATTTTGTGTTTACGTTTTGAGGGTTCTTTGTTTTCGGGGTTTAGTTTTTATCTCCATCTTTTGTACTCTTCGTTCTTTTTCCATTATAGTAAAATTATCTTTGCCCATAGTTTTTTATCCTCTTTGGAGGGGTTTTTCCACGTTAAATTTGTGTGTTCAATTTCTCAATCTATTCTGCTATTTTTTCTTATTCGTTGCTTAATCGGGTCAATCCTAACAAGTGGTATCGGAGCTAGTTCAATTTTCATAGATCAGCCCATTCAGATATAGCAGCAACAAGGTTTGAAATTGAGAAGTTCGATGGTGAGACAAATTTCAATCTGTGGCAAGTTCGGATGATGGCAATTCTAGTACAATCTGGTTTGAAAAAGGTTGTTACCGAGAGAAAGCCTGAGAATCTAAATAAAACAGAATGAGAAGAGCTTGATGAAAAGGCTTTATTTGCAATCCAGTTGTGCCTCGTGAATATGGTATTGCAGGAGGTATTGATGGAGAAGACCTCATTTGCCTTATGGAAAATGTTAGAAACTCTTTATGTGACTAAGTCTCTGGCTAACTGTTTAGTGTTAAAACAATGTCTATTTACGTTTCGCATGAATGAAGGTGAGATTCTTAGAGATCACATCAGTCAATTCATTACTCTTTTAAATGATTTAAAGAATATTGAGATTCATATTGATGATGAAGATCAAGCTATGCTATTATTGTGCTCTTTACCCCTTTCATACAAGTCTTTCAGGGAGATCTTGATTTATGGCAGAGACAAACTCTCATTCGAATATGTGAAGAGTCATTTGTTGAGTAGAGACAAACTTGACAATGAGCTTCATTTGGACAGCAAGGCAGATAGGCAAGCTTCCGTTTTGATGGTATCAAAGAAACGAGACAAAAGGTGTCGCTATTGTAAAAAGTTAGGTCACGTCAAAGCATATTGTTATAAACTGCGAAATAAAAGAGCTGCTGAGAGTAACGAGGAAGATGTAGCTGGTGCTAATTTGGCTGATGAAAGAGTGTCAACGAGCGATAACTCCAAGCTCACGTCCGAGTGGATCCTAGATTCGGGATGTTCTTTCCACATGTGTCCCAATAGAGAATGGTTCTCCACATACAGTTCGGTTGAAGGTGGAGTTGTGCGCATGGGAAGTGATTCATCTAGTAAAGTAATTGGTATTGGTACTATTAAAATTAGGATACACGATGGGACGATTAGGATACTCTCAGATGTCAGGTATGTACCTGATTTACGAAAGAATCTCATCTTCTTGAGTATTTTAGACTTGAAAGGATGCAAAATCAACATCAACTCGAACGGCATTAAAGTATCTCGTAGAGCTCTCATTTTGTTAAAAGGTAAAATAACTGGCAGTCTTTATATTCTGGAAGGTTCTACAATGACCGGTGAAATCGGACGTCCCTCGTCTATTATAGAGTCGAAATCAACTCAACTGGAGCTGAGGCAACTTGGTCATAGGAGGGAAAAATGTATGACCGTTTTGTTGAAGAGAGGTTCTCTTTTGGATGCAGGTTTTGAAAAGTTAGGGCACTGTGTTCATGAAAATCAGACTCGGGTTAGTTTTGATTTGGCCGTGTACAAGTTGAAGGCTAGAAGTCTTCCAGTTTCTAAACACGAATTCGACTCAGTTAACTCCCTGCATAGTTCAAGGTAGGCTCGTGGCGGGCTTTGGCAAAGATGGCGTTGTGGAAATATGAGTCAAAGGGGAGAATTGTTAAATATGACTCCTATTTTCAGTCAAATTTATGAAATAATCTTTCAGTTAAACTCTGTTTATTTGTTTCAATCAAACACTGATTAGTTTAGATTATTTTATTATTATTTGACCTATGAATTTAGCCTATAAATAGGCTCTTATACAACCTTAGAAAAAACACACATTAAATATTAGAACTCATAACACATTTAGAAAATTTTGTGTTTACGTTTTGAGGGTTCTTTGTCTTTGGGTTTTTGGGGTTTAGTTTTTATCTCCATCTTTTGTACTCTTCGTTCTTTTGCCATTATAGTAAAATTATCTTTGCCCGTGGTTTTTTATCCTCTTTGGAGGGGTTTTTCCATGTTAAATTTGTGTGTTCAATTTCTCAATTTATTCCGATTTTTTTTCCTGTTCGTTGCTTAATCGGGTCAATCCTAACAAGAATGAAAATAGGATTGGGGTCAAAGCACCTCGTGAAGATTTAGCCAATGCTCAACAAAATAGAATTGTGAGATCTCAACAAAAAGATCAAAGTAATGAAGGATTATTCCTCAAGATAGTAGAAATCTTTTAGAGAATAGGGAGAACTGTTTCACAAACTACTTTAGCACTCGCTACTAGATGAGCCCCAATAAAAGAACTAAGAAAATACAGTACTATAGAGTTTGTGGGAGTAAAATGGGTCGATCCTTTGGCAGTCAAGATGTGGCTGGAGGCAACGAACTGAGTACTTCAACAGTTACAACGCATGCCTTGCGAATTTCTTATATGTCTCATTTCTCTTTTGCAAGGAGAAGCATATAATTGATGGCAAACTATTATTCATCATGTGCTTGCTCATCAAATTGACCGAGATTTCTTTCAATCTAAATTCCAGAAAAAGTGTGTTGGTGAACTGTACTTGGAGGAAAGAAAACAAGAGTTCTTATTGCTAAAGTAAGGTGAGATGACAGTAATTGATTACGAAAGCGAATTTTTACGACTAAGTAAGTATGCTTTAGAACTTGTTTTGACTGAAGAGGAAAGTTATAAGCGATTCCTCCAAGGAATGCAAGATGAGCTTTAAGTTTAGTTGATGTCGCACAAAATAAAAGGGTTTGCCGACCTAGCTTAACGAGCGAAAATGGTTGAAAAAGCCTTGGGGTTAGATAAGAAAGATAAGTCTCTTCAAGTATTTGGAAAGAGAATAGAGGCAACCTCTGTTTAAACAAAATAGAGAGTCTTGAGATTCTGAAAAACCAGTTCCACAAAATGTAGACTTTGAGAAAGATCATGTTAAACAACCATCAATATCTATTGACAATAGTAAGAAGTCGAAAAAGGACATAACTATTCCAAATTGTGAAATTTGTTGCAGAAAACACAGAAGTGAGTGTTGGAATAAAATTGAAGCATGTTTTCTATGCATATCTTTAGAGCATATCCCTCAAAATTGCCCAAAAAATGTTGATAATATTCCTGTTGTTACTTAGAGATCTAATTCAATAGAAAAAGGTCAGGGAAACATTAAGGGTGAATCAAAAGCACGAGGCACGGGGATATGGTACGTATTTTCAAGATTTAAAATCAATATGCTTGTTATAATTTTATTTTATTTGCATGATGGTGAATTAAAATGAATTCATATTTATCGTATAAATTGAATTGTGACTATGCGTACTAAATATTGAGAATCAGACTGAATTGAATAAAATAGAAAATAGTACAATTTAATTGATAGGTGGTACTCTGTAGGAAATTGAGTTGAATTTTGATAAATATTTATATATCGTATTAGAGTGGTAAATGGAGATTGTTAGAACGTAAATTGAATTTATAAGGAAATTGGAAATTGGTTATGCCATTAATGTATAGGTTATACTTCTGTTTATCCAATGATGCACTGTGTGTACCAGTATATTTTCTAATGATACACTGTGTCTGTCAATATAGTATCTTCAGTTTCATTTGATGATGCACTTACGTGTTGATATAATTGCGTATGTTCATTTGATGATACACTTATATTTCAACATGATTATTTCAGTTTTCTATGATGATGCAATTACAATGCTAGATTGGGATACAACTTAGTTAATCTATGTGTTTGACTTGAGTTTGATCAAAATCAATAAAGTTATAACATATGAATAGATTAAATGAAATTTTAGTATTCCACCTCTTTCCAGGTAAATTTCCAGGACGTAATTTCTTAAAGGATGAGAGAATTGTAACGACCTAAAAGTCAGTGGAGTCAGAAACAATGGTTTCGAAATACTGTTTTCCGATGATAGAATCAATGAATATTATTTATTAATATTTATGAGGGTATTACAGTAATAATTTTGGTTATTTGGAAAGCTAGATAAGATACAAGTGTAACGACTCCAAAGACAGTGGTTTTGTAAAAAGAGGTATCAGAACCTCATTTTCTTGAATTGAGCTTGTAAATATTTAATAAAAATATTTACGGAGTTGTTGTATAAGTGAATTGAATTTTGGTCAGTTAATTTTATCGAATTAGTGGTTAATTATAGTACAATGACTAAATTGTAAAAATGTCAAAAGTTAAATTGTTAGTAAATCATTAAGTAGAAATTAATTAAAGGACTCATAAGGCAATTAAACCATGGTTCTAATTATAGTGGACCGTAACATGGGTTTAATGGTTGAAAATGTTATGAAATAATAATTAAAAATAAATAAAACATATGTAATAAAATATAGATAGTGGAAACAAAACAACAAAAGCATTTTCATTTCATTTATTCTTCATGCAAAACCGAACCAAAAGGGAAGAGAAGAGAAACACTTTCAGCTAAGGGTTTCTAGGGTTCTAAGCTTCAATTGGTTAGTCAATTTAATCTATTTTTTTTGTAATTTTTTATGTTTTTAGAATCTTGGTACTACAAGCTAGCTCACCCATGTTGTAATTTTTGTTATGATTAAAATTTGAGTATATTACCTTAGTTGAATGATTGAAGTTTAAGGTGTTATTTTGATATATTTTAAGGTTAGATGTGAAATAGGACTAATTTGTAAAGTCAATTGATGAATTTGTATAATAAGAACTAAATTGTGCAAAATTCAAAATTGGGGGTGTAATTGAGAAATAAGAAGTCCTATAAGGACTCTAGAAAATCCGACATTAGGTTTTGGAGACTAATTTGAATAATACGCAAAAGTTGTATAATTTAACAATTGAATTTGCATTGGGATGTGTAGTGTTAATTTATTATATTTGTTTTAATACATAGCTAGCGTCGACTCAAAATTTTCGTGAAAGAAAGGAAAAGACAAGGTCATCGACAAATAGCTTGGAGTTTACGGTTTGTGTATCTATAACTCGAATAACTTCAATTGTTGAATTTATGAACTGTATTGTATGAGAAGATCATAAGTTAAGCTATAAATGATAAAAATAGCTAAATTGATCCGATTCAAATTTATTATTTGTGATGTGGATTAAGGAGAATAGTTTTGGAAATATCGTATAATAATATAATAATGAAATAAATATCGATTTTTAGTAAGGTATCCATTTGGTATCAATACCAACAGTGAATTTTCAATATTGACATTTAAACTTTAAAATTTTACAATTTAATCCTACCATATGTCTAAATTTCACGAGTAGGTCCACGTAGATTACAAATTTTCGATAAGCTTGACTATGTGTGATTTGATTCTAAGTATTTGGAATTTTGTTTAGTAAAATATATGTTAGTTGTTGAATTTTATTGTTACATCTTATTACTCGAGTCCAACAACCAGGTCGGGTTAAGGGTGTTACATTTATTGGTATCAGAGCTATAGGTTTAACCGATTCTCGGACTAAATTGAGGTCAAAAGTACTTCAAATTCTATTGCCATGTAATTTTTCAAACACGTGGTAAATGAATTTTATAATATTTTTCATAGATAAACTTAATTCTCTTAAGTTTTTCTAATCAATTTCTCTCATCAATCAATTCCTAATTGAATGTCCATTTAAATTGCATTCGTTTATCTAATTTAACTAATTTTGAATTTTTTTCGAACATAAGATTTTGATAATATTTTATGATTGAGATTAATAAAAAATTAAATTTTAACCATTTAAACTAGGAAATTAATATGCTATTTATACAACAGTTTTTATACGATATCATATAAAATAATTTTTGGTAAAAAATGTTTTTCTTGAATTAATGATTGATGTTATTAAACTTTAATTTAATTATCATCATTGTTATTACAATATGTTAGGAGACTTGAGTTTGAGTACGCTTAAATATATACTATTTTCCAATTTAAGAGTTAGAGGATTAAGAATAAAAATAAGAATTACACAAAAAAGAACAATAACTTATAATCGTATTTAGAAGGCATAATGATTTATTTGGCCTTTCACCTTTACAAACAAAGTCTTATTAGTTATTAATTTAATTTTTTTTGTCTCTTTTTAACCCTTAAACTATTTGTAATATCACGTTAAAACGAATAGAAAAATTAACTTAACTTTATATATATGATATTCTCATGTATGCTATATCAGAATTTAATTAATTTTTTAAAATTAAAAAAGAATATTTTATATATTTTATAACTTTTATACTTTTTTAAATGTTAATAATTTATTTCACAATTTTTATAATTTTTTGAAAATTTAAATATTAAAAAATAATTATTTGATGATGTGATATCCACATGACAATTTATGTGTATATTATGTCAACAAAGTCATTAAACGTTAACATTTTTATTCATTTTAAGGTGATTTGACAAACAACATAAATTCAAAAGTTAAAATGAGCAAAAAATTAAATGAAATGTTAAAATTACTTTTTGTAAAGTTGGATGGTCAAATAGATCATTATGTCTAATAGTTTACCATAATTATTTGATTGATTGTGAAATTTTCTAATTTCAACATGTCTATCATTTATTTATTATTTTATAGATATAAACTAATTATAGAGATTTTTAACTATGTTTGCATAGATAAAAACTTCACCGCTGAGGTATCATAATATAATGAAATGGAAGTTAAATAATAATTTGGCTGGAAAAAAAACACCAAACTAAACAATTTTCTATTTTACATTAAATTTAGAACCTATTTAGCTAACATTAGTGTATGAACTATAAAATTTAAATATATAATAAGTCTTTCTATTATTTAAAAATTTTAATTTTTATATTTTTATTTTTAGGAATTTAATTTTTATTTTTGGAATTTTAAAATTCAAATTTAATTATTAAATTTTTTATTATATTTATTGATTTAACATTTTAAAATAAATAAAATACTCTTTTAGATGCCATGTAACTAAAAATTGACATTGTAATGAACTTAAATTTAATAAAATAATTTTAATAACATTAATAATTAAATTTAAAATTTAAAACCTAAAAAAAATAAAAAGATTAAATTCTTAAAAATATAGAAATTAAATTTTAAATTTGTAAAGAATATAAATATTTATAAAATATTTTAATCAAATATAAATTATTTTAAAAAATATATAAAAATTCTTATTTTCGTTTTCAATAAATAGAAGATCTTCTGTAACAACTTTGTTTATTTATGAATATCCATTTGAAAAAGAAAAACAGCATTCTTTTCATAGACATTATTGTTGTTAATTCAAATCTCAAAACTTTTTCACAAAACTCAGCAGTTTTTTTTTAATAATTTATTGTCAACTGAAAAAAAGAATCTAATCTTCCAAAATTTTCCTCCAATAAACAAACAATAGAAAGTTTGCTGAAGGAAAAAAAGAGTAAGTGCTGCAAATCAATAAAAACGTGGTTTGCCAACCTATTTGCCCGCCACAACTGGCACGCTGACAGCAACTTTAATTGATTTTTGTGCTAAACCTAATACAACAAACTACAAAAATAATGACTCATAATTGGTTAAGTTCACGTTTTAATTACTAATATTATCAATTTGTAATATTTTAGTCATTAAAATATTATTTAATATTAAAAGTGTTACGAAAGTCTAATATAATACAAATTGTGTTGTTAAATGCAGACATGACTTCCATGTCATTACCATATAATTTAAACATTTTCTTAAACCTTTTTAACCACTATAATTTTTTATTTTAGTTTATTTCATTTTTTTTTATTTTTCCTTCATTTTTTACTATTTTTCCGTTCTCTACAAACCTCGCAAACACCGATCACCCCTTTCAACAAAATCGACCACCACCATTACCACCACAAATCATCTCACACCACCGTTCAACCCTCTCACCATCACAAAACCATCAAATTTTCCTTAACTCTCTCTTGGGTCCTCAACAACCATTATCAACTCAAGCTACTCTCAACTGCCAGAATCGTTCTATAACAGCCTGTATTTAGTCAAATTGGAATAGTGATTTTGGAACCACAAATTCAAAATCTAAATTATTATTTTATTTTTATTTTAATGTCTACAACATGATAATGTGATTGCGTGAAAGTTTCGTTAAGAAATTTTATCATTTGGTTGGTTAATTCGGTAAAAAGGACTAAATCGCGTAAAGTATAAAAGTGGAGTTCTATTGGCTAAAAGTATCTAAGAGCTATAAAACCTTAAAGTAAAGGTCCTTATGTTGTAATTAAACCATTATTATAGGTAATGGAATTTTATGGACATAAAAAAAGTGAATTTTAATGTTTTAAACCAAGGTTAATTTAGTAATTTATGAATTAAAGTTAAATTAAATAAAACAAACATTCGTATCATTTTTCTTCTTCACTTTCTCAACCGAAAATAAGAAGGAAAAGAACTCCATGGATGCATGTTGATTTGGCTAAGCTTGGTAGCTCAATTGGTGAGTGATTTTTTGTCCTATTTTTAATGATTTCTATGTTTTTGTGATCGTTGCAACTAGTACTAGCTAGCCCAGGGACTATTTTGCAAAAATTTTAAAAATTTTGAATGATTCCATTGATGAATACATGTGTATTTTGAAGTTTCTTGATAGATGGTAAATTCTTGTTGATAGATATACAAGTTTTGTTAAATGATTTTTAGTGAAAATGCAAAATAGGGATTAAATTGAGAAATGTTGAAACTTTATGGTTAAAATGTGAAATAAACGAAAAATATGGGCTGTTAGGGTATAATGGTAATTTCTCTAAGCATGGGTGTTTTGAAATTCGCATGAATTTTTAATTTTGTGTAATAAGGACTAAATTGTAAAAATATGAAAGTTTAAGCGCTAATGTGTAAAATAGCTCAAATGTGTATTTTGGATTGAATTGAATAAATAGATGATTAAATGAGTTGAATTTGATATTATATAGATCAAGAAAAAAGAAATTTCGAATTAGATCGGGGAAAAGGTAAAGTACTCGACTAATCGACTCATTTCGTCGTTTCCACATTTGAGGTAAGTTCGTATGTGATAAAATTCAGTATAAATGTATTTCATATGCTTTGATATTGTATAAATTGAAAATATGAGACTGTGAATATGAACGAGAGTGATTCGATGACAATTCAACATTCGAAATCCCAGTTGAACCTTAGGAATAGTTTAGGTTGCTAGTGACATGTCATTAGGGGATACATTGAGTTGGCTTCAAGCCATGATATAGCACTTCGGATCCGAGTTATACCGATTTGGCTTTGGGCCATACATATCAGCTAATTTGGCTTCGGGCCATGATATCAGTACTTTGGAGATAAGTTATCTTGATTTCGCTTCCGGCCATGGTATAAGTACTTCTCGTGTGAAAACCTTGAGTATCTGACTTCTATTCCGAATGGTTCAATGGGTAAAAGAAAGACGAGAATGTGTATGAGATTGGTACGAGATGGTACAGGTATGTACATAAATCATATTACTTCTGAATCGAGGAAATTGTGAAGGAAGTATATAGTTTTGTGAATGAGTAATTGAAAGGTTTGTTAGTTGATGTGAATTCTTATAGTTATGATCAATTGTTGAATTATGTGTTTATGATTATATCGAATTTATGTCAAACGAGCTTACTAAGCTTTATAGCTTACATCGTTTATTTTCTATGTTTTATAGTGTTATCAAGCTAGCTCAAATTCGGGGATCATCGGAGATTGTTTCACACTATCCACCTATCACTTGGTACCTATGAACTTTGGTATTTTTAATATATGGTACGTATAGAGACTTTGGTCATGTGCGTTATGTTTTGGAAATGATTTTGGCCATTTGAATTGGCTTGTAAATGTATATGTTTTGGTTTGTGTAAATAGCTATGAGTGATGGCTTATTTGAGGTTATTTTGGTATGGTTGAATTATGTATTAATACATGTGTATATTCTTGGTGATATAAGTTATATGATGGTTGTGTGATGCTTGATGGCTATAGGTATTATGAGTGTCAAATGGTTGAGTTAAAGATAATGGTATGGTTATGAAATTAGGCTTGATATTGCATATTTGTGTTTAGCCATTTTATTGATGATTTAAGGTAGTAAAGTTTGGTACAAATGGTATGGTACGTTTTTGTAACACCCCAAACTCGACCTAGACGTTATGGCCGAATCTGTGATGTCACATTGGAGTGAGGTTTTGAAAAACAACGTAGTTCTATTAGAAAAGTCCAATTGTGGGAAACCTTGTTTGTGATCTTTATGAGAAGCTAACTTGTTTTATTAATTTGTTAATTTATAGGTTCGTTTAACAAAACAAGTCTCATACTAAATCGTTATTTCACTTAAAAACATTGTTCGTTGCAGAGGTTTTTTTTTTTGAAAACCCGTTACGTATTATGGTAGTTGAAAATCAGTTATCTTTTGAAAACCCAGGTCCTACTGCTAGCAGATGTAAGTCAATTTAAATAAATCCCCAAATAAAAATAAAAACATAAAACGGCCTTTTTACAAAAGATTTACCCAAATAAATCTAATTTTACTAAAAGTCCAAAAACGGAACGTAACAGTGGTGTGGCCATCTCCGAGTCCCTCGTAGCACCAAACCCCCTAGGGATTACCTGCACTGTGAAGCAGAAAAGGTGAGTTTATGAAAACTCAGTGTGTAATCCCTATACATCAAATAGTAAAACATGCAGTGCAAAACAGTTTGGGCCTGAGCCCTTATCAGTGGCAATATCAATGTCGGCCTTAGCCCATTACAGTAGCAGTATCAATGTGGGCCTTAGCCCAATTCAGTACAGTATCAGAGATGCAAATAGAGATCCTACCCATCCATCCTCTACACTCCACTCCGTCCAGCCCTACACTCCATGTGGGGATAAAATTGACCCACCCATCCCTACACTCCTGAATATAGCACCGGTTGTGGCACTAAGCAGTATATGCAGCAGAGCTGCCAATATAGTACACTTCCTCCATATATATCAAACCCACCCCCATGCAACGTGTCATGACAAAATATATACTTGTATGCAAAATATCATGCTCGAATACAGTCAAATATAGCTTAGGGGTATATCAGTCATTTTACTTCTAGGGATATAATAGTCATTTCATCAGTATAGGGTCTAAGTGTACTTATTGACTTATCAGTAGGCCCATAGCCGTCTTAGGCGACCCATGCGACCTTAACAGTTAAACAGTGGAAATGGGCTCAAAGCCCATAATACGGCCCATGTAGGGCCACACGCCCGTGTGGCCCATTAAGCCCAATAATGACCTTGGCTGTGTGATCTACACAGCCTGGCCCATAAAACTTCACATATCCGTGTGGTTTACCCGTATGGGGCCCACGAGCCCGTATGGCCCACACAGCTCATTCCAGCCCAACGAGGCTCAAAACAACCTATGCCCACAAGATCGCTCGTGGTGGTCTCTATAGTCACATCGTCGCGCTTATGCGATTAGATGACCACACGAGAGAGCGCATGCTCGTGTAGCATCGATGGTACCAGTTTTTCGACTTTTACCGTTTCACAAATGAAGTAGTGTGATTACACACCTTTTTGCGACAAGTGAGCAAATCTCCAGAATGCCAACATAGATTCAATCAAAACCCTGTGTTAGCTCTTAAATCGATAAAGTTACCATCCTCACATAGCACCAAATTCACAAAAATGGTAATGGTTGCCTACCTTGAATAGCAAACGGTTACCCTCTTTAATCACTGATTGAAGCTGCCTTCCAAAACTTGACAAAATCTATATAGCATTACCACATTGTTAGCTAAAATCGTGAATGAAAATGATTAGAACCAATGAATAGCAACTTACTACAACTTAGGTGTTTTCGGCCTGTAAAGGCACTCTCTAGGGTTGAGTCCCACAAAGAACAGTTATACCCCTGCCAGAAATGGTGGATAAAAGATAGTGTTAGAGAGGAAGTTTATGTTGAAAAAGAGAGAAAGAGGCAAAGAATAGCCGTGAACCCTAACAACAAAATTGGTTACCTTACCCAAGTGCAGAGATATTAGGCTCCCAAAAAGAATAGAGCAATTGGCTAGCAATGAAAACCAAAAGAGTTGGGAGGGAGAGGAAAAGTAATGTTCGGCCAAAACCCAAAGAAGAGGAAAAGAGTGTTGAAGGAGATCAATATTCAGTTGAAAAAAAAGATGTTGAAGGCTAACTTAAAGAAAAGAAGAAGGTGAGAGGTTCGATAAGGACAAGGAAATAAAGAAGAGAGGTGAGGGAGAGGGGGAAAAACGATCTAGCAACTCACACACTTGAAGAGTCACCTAAGAAGTCTAATACGAAAATGCTTACAAGTCACACAGCAAAACCGAAAGATAAGAAACAAGAAAAGAAAAGGCAGAAAATGGTAGAGCAATAAAATATTACTCCTTTGTGCATAGGGTAGCTCGAGCTTAAGACCCTTAGGCATCCATCACACGCCACTTGCCATCAGACTAGCAAGCCCTGCATGTCCTGCAACACTCTCATTAATTTAAGAGTCTAAAAGTAGTAAACAAGGGTTTATTCAATAAGAAGCCAAAATTTTGCTAAAGCCTAGGTTTGAACCCAGGTCTTCTCACACCACTCAGGACCCTTAACCAACACAACATGTAAACCACATACAACATAACACGCAATTAAATTATTGAATATTTGGGGCGTTACAACTATACCTCCTAAAAGAAAATTTCGGCCTCAAAATTTACCTGATCAAAACAGATGAGGGTATTATTGTCGCATCGTCTCCTCGGGTTCCCACGTGGCTTCCTCAAAACTATGATTACCCCACAGCACCTTAACCAGTGGAACCATCTTCCTCCTCAGAACTTTCACATCGTGGTCTAAAATTTGGACTGGCTCCTCCTCAAAAGTTAGATCAGGCCTAACTTTAATCTCCTCAGTCGAGATGATATGCATAGGATTAGAGCGATATCGCCTTAACATAGAGACGTGGAACACATCATGACTCCGATCCAACTCTGGAGGTAATTCAAGCTAATAGGCAACCCGTCCCACACGTTTCAATATACGGTATGGCCCAATAAACCTAGGGCTTAACTTGCCCTTCCGACCAAACCTCAGTAGGTTTTTCCATGGTGAGACCTTAAGAAACACCAAGTCCCCTACAGAATACTCAATCTCCTTACGCTTCAGATCCGCATAAGACTTCTGTCTGTCTGAAGCCGCCTTCAGCCTATTCTGAATCAACCTCACTTTATCCTCGGTATCAGAAATCAACTCAGGGCAACATACGCCACTCACCCAACTCACCCAACTCCGTCCAACAAGGAGGAGTACGATACCTACGACCATATAATGCCTCATAAGGTGTCATATGTATGCTAGACTGGTAGCTATTGTTGTATGCAAACTCTGCCAAAGGTAAGTAATCCTCCCAACTGCCCCGAAAATCAATCACACAACTCCTTAACATATCCTCCAGTATCTGAATCACCCTCTCTGATTGCCCGTCTGTCTGAGGATGGAATACAATACTGAAGTCCAACTTTGTACCAAAATGCTTCATGTAACTTTCTTCCAGAACTGAGATGTAAAATGAGGATCTCTATTGGATATGATGGAAACTAGTACCCTATGCAGTCTCACAATTTCAGATACATATAGCTTATCCAACTTCTGCAATGAGTAATCAGTATGAACAATTATAAAATAAGTAGACTTTGTCAACCGATCCACAATGATCCACATCGGATCCTCCTTAGAAGGCGTTAGGGGTAGCCCACTAACAAAGTCCATAGTTACTATCTCCCACTTCCAAAGGGGAATCTTAACTGGTTGAAGCAATCCTGAAGGCAATTGATGCTCCGCCTTAACCTGTTGGCAAGTTAGGCACTTACTCACAAAATCAGTAACTTCACGCTTAAGCCCTGGCCACCAATATAACTCCTGAAGGTCTCGGTACATCTTATTCCTGCCAGGATGCATAGCATAAGGACTACTATGCGCTTCTTGTAGTATAGACTGCCTCAAATTAGTGTCTTTCGGTACATAGACTCTCTCACAAAAACAAAGTACCCCTTCGCTATTCAATCCAAAATCTGAAGTTTCCCCACTCTCTATCTGTCGAAAAAGAGAACCCAGTGACTCATCCTCCAACTGCTTACCTCTAATCTGTTCAATCCACCTTGGTTAAACTTGAAGTTCAGCCAGTAAACTACCATTGTAGGATAAACTGAGACGAGCAAACATCGCCCTCAAATCAGTAATAGCCCTACGGCTCAGTGTATCGACTACCATATTAGCCTTACCAGGATGGTATTCAATTGAACAGTCATAATCCTTAAGCAACTCAATTCACCTACGCTGCCTAAGGCTTAGCTCCTTTTGAGTGAGGAGATACTTAAGGCTCTTGTGATCCATGTAAATGATACACTTCTCACAATACATGTAATGCCACTAGATCTTCAGTGCGAATACCATCGCAGCCAACTCCAAGTCATGTGTCGGGTAGATTGCTTCATGCGTCTTAAGCTGACAAGACACATATGCCACTACCTTACCCTCCTGCATTAGCATAGATCCTAAGCCAACATGTGATGCATCGCTGTAGACAGTGAATTCCTTCCTAGATTCTGGTTGAATTAAGACAGGGGCCTCAGTCAGGACATTCTTAAGTTTCTCAAAACATCTCTGCTGCTTATCAGTCCAGTTAAACAATACCCCTTTACACAACAACTTCGTCAAATGTGCAGCAATCAACGAAAATCCATCAAAAAACCATCTATAATACCCTGCCAATCCAAGAAAACTTTGAATCTCAGATATTGACTTATGTTTCTTCCAATCCAAAACTGCTTCAATCTTCTGAGGATCCGCCCTAATCCCCTCAGCAGATACCACGTGACCCAGAAAAGTTACCTCACGTAGCCAGAATTTACACTTGTTGAATTTAGCATACAACTGTTTCTCCCTCAAAATCTGTAGAACAACCCGAAGATGTGTATCGTGCTCCTCCTCAGTCCTTGAATACACCAAAATGTCATCTACGAACACCACTACGAACCGATCCAGATAGGGCTGGAACACTCAGTTCACCAAATCCATAAAAGCTGCTGATGTATTCCTTAGTCCAAACAGAATCACTAGGAACTCGTAATGACTGTAGCGAGTCTTAAATGCTGTCTTGTAGACATCAGTCTCCTTGACCCTCAGTTGGTGATACCCCAATCGGAGATCAATCTTAGAGAAGATCGAAGCTCCTCAAAACTGGTCAAACAAATCATCAATCCTCGGTAGGGGGTACTTATTCTTGATAGTCAATTTGTTCAGTTGCCGATAGTCGATGCACATCCGCATGGTTCTATCCTTCTTCTTCATGAATAAAATCAGTGCTCCCCATGGAGACACAGTAGAGCAGATGAACCCTCGATCCAGTAACTCTTGAATCAGCGATTTAAGCTCCTCAAGCTCTTTAGGTGCCATTCTATAAAGGGCAATAGACACTGGAGCTATACCAGGCAAGAGCTTTATCCCAAACTCAACTTCACGGTTAGGAGGTAACCCTGGTAGCCTATCAAGAAAAACGTCTAAAAAATCCTTAACTGTTTTGATATCTTTAACTGACGAAATCTCAAAACCAGAAGCACTGATGTAGGCTAGATATGCCTTGCAACCCTTATGAACCAACTTCTCAGCTCTAAGTGAAGAAATCATATTTGAAAGATAATTCTGACGCTCTCCAATCACAATTTCCTCATCACCCTTTTCAGTTCTCACTAACACCCATTTTGCAGCACAGTCCAAATTCGCCTGATGCTTAACCAGCCAGTCCATGCCTAATATTAAGTTGAATTTCCCAGAAGGAAGTTCCATTAAGTCCGCTAAAAAGATCATTCCCTGAACCTCCAAAGGTACATCCTTAAACAATTTATTCACTCCCACTAACTACCCTAATAGACTCAAAACGGTAACCTCACTCGTAGTGTTTCCAACCATTATACCCAAAGTCTCAGACACAATGCATGCTATATAAGAGTGCGTAGATCCAACATCAATCAATGCAGTATAAGGTACATTATTTATAAAAAACATACCCGTAATAACATCTGGGGCGTCTCTATCCTCTCGACGACATGCAGCATAAACCAATGCTGGCTGCCTCGCCTTAGTACGACCCGCACCTCTGCCTATTGCTATACGACCACAGCCCATACTATTTCCACATCTGACCTGACTACGGCCTCTTGGTGGCTGTTGAAAACCACTTTGTGGCTGAACAATACCAATACCAGTAGCTTGCATCTGATCAGGCCTCCGTGTACAATCCCTGATACGCTGATCCATAGATCCGCACCTCAAACATGCCCCTATTTGTACCCAACACTCGTCCTGATGGCGTGTAACACCCCAAACCCAGCCCTAACATTATGGCCGAAGCTAGCGCGTCACATTGAAGTGTTTTATCGAAAACCTTGTTTTCATTAAAAACCCTTCCTTAAAATCAGAAACCTTCATTAACTTATAAAAACTCCTTTCAATAGCGAAAGCTTATTTAAAACATATGATTTATGAAAACCTGTCATTTTAATAAAATTTAGTTGCAAAAACGTAGAAAAACAATTATAATCTAGGGAACCCATGTTCAACTTCTCATGATTACAACACATAAAAATAATAATCCACATAATAACAAAAGGGAAGGCCTTATCACGTTCCAGTCTGAAATTACTTAAAAAACTAGAAACTATATGCTTTTTAAAAAAACAAGTCCAAGTCGTCTTGCTAGCTGGCCACCTCAGAGTCCCTCCGAACATCGAACCTTCTACTAAGCATCACTTGAGAAAAATAAAAGAGGGGGTGAGTTTTTGAAAACTCAGTGTGTACAACCCTCGACGAGTAACTAGCATTCATCAGTCACCATAAAATCATGCAAGCAATGTAATGCAGTGCAACCCACCCCAATAATCAATCTGCTATACACCAACTCCATCCCCCGGTACACATCATGTGGGGATATAAATATCGACCAACCCAACTGATACACATCAATGGTAGCCCGGTTGCAGAACTACCTTCATTGCAGCAAGTTGCCAATCACATATTGGGCTTAATAACCGTCAGTGGATCCACGGTTGTCAAGCAACCATGCGATCCTCATATACTTCCTCCGTTCCATAATTCCCAACCCAATGCAACCTTACCTTCACCACTATTACGGGTTTTTACTTACCTTGGCCCATTAACAAATCCTGTGAGATAAGATGAATGAATACTATGCACCAGGTAGGATTCCAGAGAAGAGGAGGTGAGTCATTAAGACCGCTTAAGTACCAAGCTCTCCCTAGATCCAATCCTAGACATGCAATTACCCGTTGCCACACCTTAACCCTATGACTTGTCCATGGTCTCAATAAACTAATTAAGTTTTATGTCAGTTTAAGTAGTTATCGGATACTAGGCACAAAACCTCTTACAAAGCCCTAACAAGTTTACATACATGCATATGGCCCACTAGGCCCAATCTCATTCATATGGCCCATTTGGCCCAAATCACATTCATTTGGCCCATTAGGCCCAAATCACATTTATATGGCCCACGAGGCCCAGTCACTTTCACAGTCACGCTCTCACACGATTTTCCATCACATAGCATCAATTACCAATTTTGCCTATTATGGGCCCTATAGCCCATCGGGCACATTTAACCCATGCTGGCCCGGTTGGTCAATTCACAGCCCAAGTCTGTGGAATCGCCCATAGGGCCTCAGATAGCTTATCGGTTTCCCCCTCAGGAGTGTTCGAGCACTCGCAACACTACCGTAGCCAAACTTTTAACTTTTCGACATTTCAGCATTTCGGCTTTTGCCGATCTACTGTGTGTGTGTGCAGTGTGTGTACACACCTAGAAATAAAACATGCTGCGATCCCCCTTACCATGAACCTACAATCGATATCACTCAATGATTACTCACATATACTTATCGAATACTTTACCAAAAGCTGAAGTCTCATTTTAGCCTTACCTTAAACGCCAAGCTTTAATAGCTTTTCCTTGATCCCTAATCACGAGTACTTCCCAGATCTGCATTAACCTTTATCATTAAAAACATAATGGGTGACTTGTATCCAACATATGTCACCCTTTCCTACTAAAGCCTATTCGGCCAACCCTTACCGAAGTGAAGAACACTTACCAAAGTCTCACACCTAAGGAGCAAATCGGCAGGGATCCAAAAGATTGGGATTCGATACTAACCCTACCAAAATCGATTAGAAGAAGTTAGGGACAGAGTAATCGATACTAGCAAAACCGATTGAGAGAACAAAATACTTACACTAGATTTGGCCGGGTGGAAAGAGTAGTGGCGGCACAGAGGATATTCGGATCTTGAGACTTGTATGGTAAAAAAAAAAGGTTATTTGGCACAAAGAGAAGTAGAAATCGTTTAAAACCATAGGTGAATCAAAAAGAGAACTTGAGTAAGGGAAGAATGGAAAATCGGCACAAAGAAAAAGAAGGAAGAATAAGGGATTTTCGGCTTTTAGATCTTTGGAGAAAAAGGTGTTTTCTGGCAACAAGGTGAGGGAGAATTTGGCATTAGCCTGGCAACCTCACATTCGGTACCCATATATAGCCTCTAGCCGGATTTTTTATCCCCTAATCCCTAATTCGGCTCCACCTCTTACACTCATCATCTCCTAATTTTTCTCCCTGATAACCCCTTAAGCTCTTCCTCAAATTTCTCCTCTTATCACTCATTACAGAGTTCATATCCAATGCCACCACTATCCATCCCTTAAGCAAAAATAAACCCTTCTTTTGAGGAAGAAGGGATTTGAACCCAATACCTCCTTGCCTTGCATGTGACGCCACTTGCCATTCCAAGGCTTTCTTGTGTCAAATTCTTCCTTCATTTATTCAAAATAAAACCGTCTTCTTGCCATCAAGGTTCTTTATTTATTAACCCATAATGTCCTTCACCCCTAAGTTCGAACTCAACCCTTAACCAAGACTTACTATCACATAATTAACACTTGACTAGGAATGTTAAGCATAATTTTTATCGAAACCAAAAAAAAAAAGTTCAGGATTTCGGGATTTTTGGGGCGTTACAACTCTACCCCCTAAAAGAAATTTCGTCCTCGAAATTTTACCTGATTCAAATAGTTGAAGATATTGACGTCGCATCGCTTCCTCAGGTTCCCAAGTAGCCTCCTCAGCCTTGTGATTACGCCAAAGCACCTTGACTAATGGAATGGACTTCCTTTTTAATACCTTAACATCATGTCCAATTATTTGTATGGGCTCTTCCTCGAAAGTTAGGTCTAGCCTAACCTCGACCTCCTCAATCGACACGGTATGTGAAGGATCCGAGCGATACCGTCTTAGCTTGGAAACATGAAACACGTCGTGGATCTGGCTTAGTTCAGTAATTCCAGCTGATAAGCGACAGGCCCAATCTGCCTCACAACTCGATATGGCCTAATGAACCTTGGGCTTAGCTTTCCTTTCCGTCTAAACCCTAATACCTTCTTCCACGGGGAGACCTTAAGAAAGACTAAGTCCCCCACTTTATACTCTATCTCTCGACGTTTAAGATCAGCATACGACTTCTGCCTATCCAAGGCCTCCTTCAACCGATCCCGAATCAATTTCATCTTATCCTCAATATCTGCTACTAACTCAGGGCCCAAAACTCTTCGTTCGCCTAACTCCATCCAACATGTTAGAGTTCAACATCTTCGCCAATATAGTGCTTCATACGGAGCCATCCCAATACTTGCTTGATAGCTATTATTGTACGTGAATTCGGCTAACGGCAAATAGTCATCCCAACTACCTTAGAACTCAATCACACATCCCCTTAACATATCTTCCAAGACTTGGATCACCCTTTCCGACTGTCCATCAGTTTAAGGGTGGAATGTCGTACTTAAGTTCAACCTAGTACCTAACGCTACATGTCGCTTCTTCCAAAATCGCGAAGTGAAACGTGGGTCCCTATCAGATATTATGGACACTGGTACTCTATGCAATCTTACAATCTCTGCCACATACACCCTAGCCAGCTTTTGTAACGAGTAATCGGTGCGAATCGGCACAAAATGGGCAGACTTGGTTAATCGATCCAGTATAACCCATATCGAGTCTTTCTTAGTAGGCGTCAAGGGTAACCCACTAACAAAGTCCATAGTAATTCTTTCCCACTTCTATAGTGGAATCTTTACTGGTTGAAGCAATCCTGAAGGAAACTGATGTTCCGCCTTCACCTTTTGACAAACCAAGCATTTACTTACAAACTCCATAACCTCGCGCTTAAGTCCAGGCGACTAATAAAGCTCCCGCAAATTTCGATACATCTTGTTTCCGCCAGGATACATAGCATAGAGGCTGCTATGTGCTTCCCGCAGAATAGACTGTCTTAGATCTTTGTCCTTAGGTATACACATTCTCCCACAGAAACACAACATTCCATCACTATATATCCCAAAGTCTGATGTTTCCCCACTCTCTACTTGTCTAAAACGAGCACCCAAAGTCCCATCCACTAATTGCTTACTTCTTATCTGCTCAACCTAGACCGGTTTTACTTGAAGCTCAGCTAACAAGCTACCATCATCCAACAAGCTTAAACAGGTGAGCATAGCCCTCAAGTCTGACTTAACCTTACGACTCAACGCATCAGCTACAACATTTGTTTTGCTAGGGTGGTAATCAATCATACAATCATAATCCTTCAACAATTCCACCCACCTACGCTGCCTAAGGTTTAGCTCCTTTTGGGTAAGAAGGTACTTCAAACTCTTGTGGTTCGAATAAATTAGACAGCTCTCTCCGTATAAATAATGTCTCCATATTTTTAGTGTGAAGACCACCACTGCTAGTTCAAAATCATCGGTTAGGTAATTCACCTCGTGAGCCTTAAGTTGTTGTGACGCATATGCAACCACCTTTCCTTCCTGTATCAACACACAACCCAAGCCCACATGTGACGCGTCATTATAAACTATAAACTCCTTCTCAGGCTCTGGCTGAATCAACATAGGGGCCTCAGTTAAGACCTTCTTAAGTTTTCCAAAACTTTTTTGCTGCTTGTCTGTCCAAACAAATGGTACCCCCTTCCTCAACAACTTAGTTAAAAGTGCAACAATTACTGAAAAGCCCTCAACAAATCGCCTATAATACCCTGCCAAGCCCAGAAAACTTCAAATTTTCGATACCGACTTGGGTGTTTTCTAGTCTAACACTGCTTCAATTTTCTGGAGATCACCTTAATCCCCTCAGCTGACACCACATGTTCTAGAAAAGTAACCTCCCTTAGCCAAAATTCACACTTACTGAATTTGGCACACAACTGCTTCTCCCTCAAAATCTACAACACAATCCTTAAGTGTGTATCATGTTCGTCCTTATTTCTTGAGTACACTAAAATGACATTTATAAAAACTACCACGAACCGATCCAGGTAGGGTTGGAAGACTCGATTCATGAGATCCATGAAAGCGGCAAGTGCGTTCGTCAGCCCGAATGGCATCACCAAGAACTCGTAGTGCCCATAACGAGTTCTGAAAGCTGTCTTAAAAATATCCGCCTCCTTAACCCTCAATTGGTGATACCCCGAACGTAGGTCAATCTTCGAGAAAATAGAAACTCCCCTAAACTGACCAAAAAGATCATCGATTCTCGGCAGAGGGTACTTATTTTTAATAGTTAATTTGTTTAACTACCGGTAGCCGATGCATATTCGCAATGTCCCATCTTTCTTCTTTACGAACAACACCGGTGCTCCCCACGGAGACACACTTGGTCAAATGAATCCTCGATCCAACAATTTTTGAATCTGTGCCTTAAGTTCTATCAACTCCTTTGGTGCCATCCGATAAGGGGCGATGGACACCAGAGCCGTACCAGGTAACAACTCAATTCTAAATTCTACTTCTCTACTGGGTGGCAACCCTGGCAACTCCTTGGGAAAGGCATCAGGAAATTCCCTAACTGTTCTCAATTCTTTAATAGTAGGGTACTTAGCCTCCGTATCGCTAATATAAGCCAAATGGGCTTCACATCCCTTTTGTACCAACTTCTCAGCCCTTAATGCTGAAATCACATTCGATAGATGATTCCGGCGTTCACCAATCACCACCACCTCCTTATCCTCCACCGTTCTTAACACCATTCGCTTTGCAACGCAATCTAAGGTAGCTCGGTGTTTCACCAGCCAATCCATACCCAAGATTAAATCAAACTCACTAAATGACAGCTCCATCAAATCCGCTAAGAAGGTAACCCCTTGGACTACTAAGGGTACCTCCTTAAACAACTTATTCACTCCCATTGACTGACTTAACGGACTTATCACAGTCATCTCATTCGTAGTAATTTTAAACATATCACCCAAAGGTTCAGTCATATTGCATGCAACATGTGAATGCGTCGATCCAATATCAATCAATGCCGTGTAAGGTAACTCATATATAAAGAACATACCTGTTATCACATTTGGGGCATCCCCGTCTTCTCGGTGACGAGCAGTATAAACCAAGGCTGGCTGCCTCGCCTCAGCATGGCCTACATTTCTGCCTGGTGCTCCACGTCCACGTCTATTTCCGTTACCGCCCCTAACCTGCCCACGACCCCTTGGCGGCAGCTGACCACCCTTTGGTGGCTGGACACCACCTCGGCCCGCAATTGGCACCTGAGCTAGAATTCTAGGGCAATTCTTGATCCTTTGCTCCATGGATCCACACGCTAGACAAGCTCTTATCCTCTTCCAACACTCGCCTACATGACCTTTCCCACAATCAGCACAAAGTGGCACCCCTAGATTAATAGCAGGGGGCCCTACTTTAATTAGCCCATTAGCTCTGGCCCTAGCCTTATGCCTATGTCCAACACTAGGAGTCTCAGGCTCCCTTTTATTCTTACCCTTTTTTTTTCCCGATTTAGGCGCTCAGTGCGCTTTACTTCCTCCGCTATCTTTACTTTCTCCACCAACTCTGAGAAAACTCGCTCCCTTTGTGGAGCTATCCATACCTTGAGGCTATCTCTAAGTCCATCCTCAAATCTAACACAGCACTCATAGTCCATCGCCACCATAACTCTTGTATACCTACTAAGGCGTAGAAATTCTGCCTCATACTCTGCCACAGATTTATTTCCCTGGGTCAAGTTTAGGAACTCCTTCCTTTTACCATCTACTTAACTCGTACCTACATACTTCCCTTGGAACGTAGTTTTAAAGAACTCCCAAGTGACCTGCTCAGATTGGGTGCCCTCTTTCACTGTCAGCGACCACTTGTAAGCTTCTTCCCTGAGTAGTGACATTGCCCCTTTCAACTTTTGTTCTGGTGAGCAGTCCAAGTCCTCCATTATCCTTTTAGTGGCCTCCAACCAGTATTCAGCCACGTTAGGAGCCACACCAGCCACGCCCTTAAAGATCTCAGCCCCTTTTGATCGGAGTCGCTCTGGAATTGACCCCCGATTTCCTGTTCCATTATTGGGCCCTACGACCCTTTCTAAAATCCTTAGAATTGCCTTCGACAATGAATCATCCCCCGCGACACGATCGTATGGCCCATTCTCAGCCACAAGTGAGGTCAGAACCTCTTCTACTCCAACATTGGGCATATGGTTCGATGTCGTTGACTCAACCCTAGCACTTCCGCGGCCTCGGCCACGGCCTCTTGCACCTCTTCTAGCACTCATCGTCGATTCAAGTATTTTTTGGATTAGGAATTTTATGAAGTTTTAGTTAGTTTCAATAATTAAACCGATGTTTTACGAAAGTATTAAAAAGAAGGTTGTTTTCGCAATTCCTCTACAGTTTTAAGATCCTACGGCTTCAGTTCCATTCTAAATAAAAACCTCAACATAATTATCTAATGTATCCCATTAACTACCTACAGTATATCAATTTAACAAGCTTAATAATAAAGAACTTACCTGGTTCGACGTCGGAGACTCGGTGTGTCGCACAGCAAGATTTCCTTTTTTCAAAACATTGTGATCCAAAAATATATATATTTTTAAAAGAAATCCAAATAATATAGCCCACTTCGCAGCCCGAGTTTTGCAACTAGGGCTCTGATACCAATGAATGTAACACCCTAAACCCGGCCCGGACGTTATGGCCGAATCTGTCGCGTCACATTGAAGTGTTTTATCGAAAACCTTATTTTCATTGAAAATACTTCCTTAAAATGAGAAACCTTCATTAACTTATAAAAAATCTTTTCAATCATGAAAGCTTGTTTAAAACATATGATTTATGAAAATCTGCCATTTTAATAAAATTTAGTTGTGCAAATGTAGAAAAACAAATAATGATTTAGGGAACCCATGTTCAACTTCTCATGATTACATCACATAAAAATAATAATCCACATAATAACAAAAGTGAAGGCCTTATCACAATTCAGTCTGAAATTACTTAATAAACTAGAAACTATATGCTTTTTAAAAAAAAACAAGTCCAAGTCGTCTTGCTAGCTGGCCACCTCAGAGTCCCTTCGAACATTGAAGCTTCTACTGAGCATCACCTGAGAAAATAAAAGAGGGGGTGAGTTTTCGAAAACTCAGTGTGTACAACCCTCGACGAGTAACTAGCATTCATCAGTCATCATAAATTCATACATGCAATGCAATACAGTGCAACCCACCCCAATAATCCATCCGCTATACACCAACTCCATCGCCCGATACACATCATGTGGGGATATAAATATCAACCCACCGAATCAGTACACATCAATGGTAGCTCGGCTGCGGAACTGCCTTCATTCCAGCAAGCTGCCAATCACATATTGGGCTTAATAGCCGTCAGTGGATCCATGGTTGTCAAGCAACCATGCGGTCCTCATATACTTCCTCCGTTCCATAATTCCCAACCCAATTCAACCTAAAAAAAATACCATATGTATGCAGCAGATATACATGTAACATCCATAAATCTTACCTTCAACACATAGGGGTATTTTGGTCATTTTAGCCTTTAGGGGTATTTCGGTAATTTTCTTCTATTACGGGTTTTTACTTACCTTGGCCCATTAACAAATCTCGTGAGGTAAGACGAATGAATACTATGCACCAGGTAGGATTCCGGAGAAGAGGAGGTGAGTCATTATGACCGTTTAAGTACCAAGCTCTCCCTAGATCCAATCCTAGACATGCATATACCTGTTGCCACACTTTAACACTATGACTTGTCCATGGTCTTAGTAAATTAATTAAGTTTTATGTCTGTTTAAGCAGTTATCGGATACTAGGCCCAAAACCCCTTACAAAGCCCTAACAAGTTTACATACATGCATATGGCCCACTAGGCCCAATCTTATTTATATGGCCCATTAGGCCCAAATCACATTCATTTGGCCCATTAGGCCCAAATCATAGTTATATGGCCCACGAGGCCCAGTCACTTTCACAGTCATGCTCTTATACAATTTTTCATCTCATAGCATCAATTACCAATTTTGCCTATTATGGGCCCTACAGCCTATCGGGCCCATTTAGCCCATGCTGGCCCGATTGGCCAATTCATAGCCCAAGTCCATGGAATCGCCTATGGGGCCTCACATAACCTATCGGTTTCCCCTTTACAAGTGTTCACGCACTCATAAGACTACCGTAGCTAAACTTTTGGCTTTTCTGTATTTCGACTTTTGCCGATCTACTGTGTGTGTGCTGTGTGTGTACACACCTAGAAATAAAGCGTGCTGCAATCCCCCTTACCACGATCCTACAATCGATATCACTCAATGATTACTCACATATACTTATCGAATACTTTACCAAAAGCTGAAGTCTCATCTTAACCTTACCTGAAACGCCAAGCCTTAATAGTTTTTCCTTGATCCCTAATCACGAGTACTTCCCAGATCTGCATTAACCTTTATCGTTAAAAATATAATGGATATGTCACCTTTTTCTACTAAAGCCTATTCGGCCAACCCTTACCGAAGTGAAAAACACTTACCAAAATCTCACACCTAAGGAGCAAATCGGTAGGGATCCAAAAGATTGGGATTCGATACTAATCCTACCAAAAATGATTAGAAGAAGTGAGGGACAGAGTAATCGATACTAGCAAAATCAATTGAGACAACAAAACACTTTTACTAGATTTGGCCAGGTGGAAAGAGTAGTGGTTGCACAGAGGATATTCGACTCTTGAGACTTGTATGGTTAAAAAAGGGTTATTCGGCACAAAATGAAGTAGAAATCATTTAAAACCAGAGGTGAATCAAAAAGAGAACTTGAGTAAGGGAAGAATGGAAAATCAGCACAAAGAAAAAGAATGAAGAACAAGGGATTTTCGGCTTTTAGATCTTTGGAGAAAAAGGTGTTTTCTGGCAACAAGGTGAAGGAGAATTTTGCATTAGCCTGGCAACCTCACATTTGGCACCCTTATATAGCCTCTAGTTGAATTTCCTATCCCCTAATCCCCAATTCGGCTCTACCTCTTACACTCCTCATCTCCTAATTTTTCTCCCTGATAACCCCTTAATCTCCTCTTCAAATTTCTCCTCTTATCACTTCCTTCAGAGTTTATATCCAACACCACCACTGTCCATTCCTTAAGCAAAAATAAATGCTTCTTTTGAGCAAGAAGGGATTTGAACCCCATACCTCCTTGCCTTGCATGTGACGCCACTTGCCACTCCACCACAAGGCTTTCTTGTGTCCAATTCTTCCTTCATTTATTAAAAAAAAACCGTCTTCTTGCCATCAAAGTTCTTTATTTATTAACCCATAATTTCTTTTACCCCTAAGTTCGAACTCAACCCTTAACCAAGACCTACTATCACATAATTAACATTTGACTAGGAATGTTAAGCACAATTTTTATCGAAACTGAAAAAAAAGAAAGTTTGGGATTTTAAGATTTTTGGGGCGTTACATGGCGCTTCCCATAAACAGTACAAGGTTGCGACCCAAAAGTGGCTACAGGGGGCCCAACTCTAACTGGCCCATCAACTCTAGCCTTTTTCTTAGGCCTCAAAGCTTAAATTAAGGGTCCCAAACCCTCTTGTTTCTTCCCCTATTCGACTTACGATTCTGGCGCTCAATGCGTTTCACATCTTCAACGATCTTCGCCTTCTCTACTAACACAGCAAAATCTCGCTCCCTTTGTGGAGCTATCAAAACTCGTAGATCATCTCTGAGGCCGTCCTCGAAATGAAAAAAATGCTCATATTCAATTGCCACTATCCCACGCGCGTAGCGGCTAAGTTGTAGAAACTCAGACTCATATTCAGCTACCGACTTATCCCTCTGGGTTAGATTCAGAAACTTTTTTCTTCGAGCATCTACATAACTAGCACCCACATATTTCCTTTGGAACGTATTCTTGAAAAACTCCCAAGTCAACCGGTCAGGCTGAGTACCTTCTTTCACTGTAAGCCATCACTGATAGGCTTCATCTCTAAACAATGACACTGCACCTTTTAGTTTCTGCTTTCGGGTGCAGTCGAGGTCATCCATGATCCTCTCCGTGGCCTCTATCCAATATTCAGCCATATTAGAGGCAACTTCAGCGATACCCTTAAAGATCTCAGCTCCATTAGACCTGAGTCATTCCGTCACTAACCCACAGCCCAGAGACCAGTATTGGGCCCAGTGACCCTTTCCAAAATTGACAATATAACTTGGGACAGTGTGTCATCCCAGGCTGCCCGTTCATGTCACCCAGTCTCAGTCACAGGTGAATCTTGAGCCTCTCTTGCCTCAACGTTAGGCATATGACTTGATGCTGAAGACCCAGCTCGAGCACCTCCACGGCCTCCACCGCGGCCTCTTGTACCCCTTCTCCGAATACCTTTGGTGCCCATTATCGATTTGTGTATTATCTTTATTACTAGTTTTATGTATCAATTTTATAGTTCCAGTGTTTATTAATGGATGTTTTATGAAAAATAGCATCAATAATTCAGAGTTGTTTGTTTTTGCAGTTCGTAGTCTTACTACTGCTTCAGGTTACCCTAATAAAGGTTTCAGTATAGTTTATTATCTACGATAATCTCAACATTTTAGTTAAAACATATAGTAGTTTCAGAGAACTTACAGGATCGGCACTGGAGACTCGGTAGACCACACATTCGGAAACACCACCTCAAACTATTTTCCACCATTTGTAACAATTCTTTTGAAATTTATGTTTTTAGGAAAAACCCAAATCCACAGCTAAGTTTTGCAACCTAGCACTGATACCACTTAATGTAACACCCCAAACCTGACCTAGACGTTATGGCTAAATCTGTGATGTCACATTGGAGTAAGGTTTTGAAAAACGACATAGTTCTACTAGAAAAGTCCAATTGTGGGAAACCTTATTTGTGATATTTATGAGAAGCTAACTTATTTTATTAATTCGTTAATTTATAGGTTCGTTTAGCAAAACAAGTCTCATACTAAATCGTTATTTCACTTAAAAACATTGTTCGTTGCGAAAGTTTTTTTTTAAAACTCTTTACGTAGTATGGTAGTTGAAAATAATTTACCTTTTTAAAACCCAGGTCTTACTGCTAGCAGATGTAAGTCAATTTAAATAAATCCCCAAATAAAAAGTCAATCTAAATAAATCCCCAAATAAAAATAAAAACTTAAAATGACCTTATTACATAAAATTTACCCAAATAAATCTACTTTTACTAAAAGTCAAAAAACAGAATGTAACAATGGTGTGGCCATCTTCGAGTCCCTCGCAGCATCGACCCGCCTAGGGATTACCTACACAGTGAAGCAGAAAAGGTGAGTTTATGAAAACTCAGTGTGTAATCCCTATACATCAAATAGTAAAACATGTAGTGCAAAACAGTTTGGGCCTGAGCCCATATCAGTGGCAATACAGTATGGGCCTTAGCCCATTACAGTAGCAGTATCAGTGTGGGCCTTAGCTCAATTCAGTACAGTATTAGATATGCAAACAGAGATCCTACCCGGCCATCCTATACACTCTACTCCGTCTAGCCCTACACTCCATGTAGGGATAAAATCGACCAACCCATCCTTGCACTCAAGAATATAGCATCGGTTGTGGCACTAAGCAGTATATACAGTAGAGTTGCCGGTACAGTACATGTAACGCCCCAATTTCTTAAATCCCAAAAATTGTGTAAAAAAATATTATTATTTCTTTTGTGTGTTGTGACATCAATGCATGCTTGGCTTAAGGGTGTAGTGCTCTAGGAGTGTTGAGAAGTCATAGGTTCAAGTCTGGGCTTGAACAAAATTTTGCTTCTAAGTGAGTAAACTTTTAAATTTTTCAGAGTGTAGTATGGCGTGAAGGGTTTGTTAGTCAAGTGGCAAGGGGCGTGTGAAGTGTTCAGGAGGTCTGGGGTTCAAGGCTTAGCAATGCATTAGAACATTTTATTTTGCTATGTGAGTGGGAGTGTCCTTAGTTGATAGTTGACTGAAATTAGTGGGGGTTTGAATAGGTTGTTGAAGTGTGGTGGTTGGAGAGAGTTGTGGGTGGATAGGGAGAGTGATTTTAGGAGTGTTGGGGGGGGAGAAAACTGGGGAGATTTTGAGAGAATTTGGCTATTGTGCGATTGAAGGAAGTGAGGGAACCGATTGAGGGGGTGATAAGGGTGCCATTTTGGAAATGGTCAATTGGTAAAAATCGGTCATTAGAATGCCTAATGGTCATTTAGGGATTCTTTTATTTGGAGAACGATTAGTGCGGGGAAATTTTAGGTGTCTTTTTTTTTGGTTTTTGGGGGTTCTCTTGTTGTTGTTGCATTCTTCTTTACTTTCTCTCTTTGCCGAACCTCTCTGAGTCTTCCTTCTTCCCTCTTTCTCTTCCAACTACCTCTTTCTTTTTTTGAAACCCAAGCCGACTACTTCATCCTCCCCTCATTCGCTTCTTTCTGCTCCAAATTGACAACTGTTCCCTAGCGAGTCAGTGAGTGCACTCGAGCCTTGTATTCTCTTTACTCTTTCAAATGTCATCAAGCCTTCCCTCTATCAATTGTTGGAACTGAATAGTTCTTTCTTTCTTATTACCGATTCTAACTTTCTCCCTCTTCTTATGATGTCTTTTTTGGGTTCTAGACTTTCTCTCGTGTAGTGAAGGAGGACAAGTGGTAACTGAAGTGTTCGAAACTTTCCCTTATTGTTCAACAGGAGGTAACTTTATTAGGATTATAGTGTTCGATTGAGGTAGGTGGGCTGGCATTCTTTGGTGTTTGGCCGAATGTCCTTTCCCTTTGCTTAGGAGTTTGTTGTTGTTTATAGATAGTAGTAGTAATGTTTCAAGCCTTGTGTTAAGCAATCGTGTTAATGGTTTTCACTAATAATGCAGATCTTCGATAGAGAGCAAGAGGTTAACTTTAGTCAGTGACCTAAGAGGACTAAGCCACAGTTGGCCAATCAAGGCAAGTATCAATATTAATTGGTATAAGAGCAAAAAAGAGGGTGTCGAGCTCCCTAATGATTGATAAGTGACTAATCGAACTTCTGACTGTGTTAGGTGTGGAGCACTCGTGGGTTAGTAGCGCATTTTTTAAATCAGGTGTGTAATCACACTGCTTCAATTATAAAACGGAAAAAGTCGGTAAACTATTACCTTCGATGCTACATGGGTGTGCACTTGCTCGTGTGGTCGTCTAAACGCATAAGTACAAGCATGTGATGGTAGAGATCACCACGAATGATCTCGTGGGCTTAGATTGTTTTTGGTCACGTTGGGCTGAAATAGGCCCTACACGGGTAGATCTCACAGATGGGTGGAGATTATTGGGCCGGCTATGTTGTTTACATAGCCAAGGCCATTATTTGGGCTTATTAGGCCACACGAGCGTGTAGGCCCACATGGGCCGTAATATGGGCTTTGGCCCATATTTGCTGTATAAATTGTTAAGGTTGCACGGGGTCGCACGAGATGACTATGGACCTACTGTTAGGTCGGTAAGTACACCTAGACCCTAATTTATGTTATGACTGTTATACCCCTATGGGTAAATAACGAAAATACCCCTATGTGATATATGAATGTTTGAGCATGCCATCTTATTTATACATATGTACATTTATATTATGATGCATTACATGGGGTGGGACATATGATATTGGAGGAAGTGTACTGAAAGGCTATAAGCCTATTATGGCAGCTCTGCTACAAATACTGTTAGTGCCGTAACCGGTACTATATCTTGAAGTGTAGGGATGGGTAGGTCGATTTTATCCCCACATGGAGTGTAGGGTTGGAAGGAGTGGAGTGCAGAGGATGGATGGGTAGGATCTTTGTATACATATCTAATACTATACTGAAATAGGCTAAGGCCCACAATGATACTGTTATTGTATTGGGCTAAGGCCCATACTGATATTGCGACTGATATGGGCTTAGGCCCAGACTTATCAACACTGTATGTTTTACCGTTTGATAAATTTGGATTACACACTAAGTTTTCATAAACTCACCTTTTCTTCCTATCTTGCAGGAAGTCCTTAGGCGGGTCGGTACTGTGAAGGACTCGGAGATGGCCACACCACTGGTTATGTTTTCGTTTTGAATTTAGTAAAAGTAGTTTTTATATGGGTAAATTTTATGTAATAAGGCCATTTTAAAGTTTCATTTTATTTGGGGATTTAATTAAATTGACTTATATCTGCTAGTAGTAGGATTTAGGTTTTCAAAAGGTAAATGGTTTTCAACTGCTATGCCACGTAACTAGTTTCAAAAGCTTTCGCAACGAACAATGTTTTAAAGCGTAATAATAATTTTTATACGAGTCATTTTTTGCTTAACGAACCTGTAATTTTACAAATAGATTGAATAAGATAGCTTTTCATAAAGATCACAAACAACGTTTTGACTGAAACAGACTTTTCTAATAGAACTACGTTTTGCAAAACTCACTCCAATGTAACATAACAGATGCGACCATAACGTCTAGGCTGGGTTTGGGGTGTTACAGTACACATCCTCCATATATATCAAACCCACCCCCATGCAATGTGTCATGAAAAAATATATACGTGTATGCAAAATATCATGCTCGAATATAGTCAAATATAGCATAGAGGTATATCAGTCATTTTACCTCTAGGGATATAATAGTCATTTCATCAGTATGGGGTCTAATTGTACTTACCAACCCATCAGTAGGCCCACAGTAGTCTTAGGCGACCCATGCAACCTTAACAGTCAAATAGTGGAAATGGGCTCAAAGCACGACCGTGTGGCCCATTAAGCCCAATAATGACCTTGGTTGTGTGATCTACACAGCCTGGCCCACAAAAATCCACATATCCATGTGGTTTATCTGTGTGGGGCCCACACGGCCCATTCCAGCCCAACAAGGCTCAAAATGACCTATGCCCACGAGATCGCTCGTGGTGGTCTCTACAGTCACATGCTCACGCTTATGCGTCTATATGACCACACGAGCGAGCGCACGCTTGTGTGGCATCGATGGTACCAATTTTTCGGCTTTTGCCATTTCACAAATGAAGTAGTGTGATGACACACCTTTTTGCGACAAGTGAGCAAATCTCCACAATGCCAACCTAGATTCAATCATAACCCCGCGTTAGCCCTTAAATCGATAAAGTTACCATCCTCACATAGCACCGAATTCACGGAAATGGTATTGGTTACCTACCTTGAATAGCAAACGGTTACCCTCTTTAATCACTGATCGAAGGTGCCTTCCAAAACTTGACAAAATCTATATAGCATTACCACCTTGTTAGCTAAAATCGTGAATGAAAATGATTAAAACCAATGAACAACATAGGTGTATTCGGCCTGTAAAGGCACTCTCTAGGGTTGAGTGCCACGAAGAACAGTTATACCCCTGTCAGAAACGATGGATAAAAGATAGTGTTAGAGAGAAAGCTTATGTCGACAAAGAGAGAAAGAGGCAAAGAATAGCCATGAACCCTAACAAAAAAATCGGTTACCTTACCCAAGTGCAAAAATATTTGGTTTCCAAAAAGAATAGAGCAATCGACTAGCAATGAAAACCGAAGGAGTTGAGAGGGAGTGGAAAAGTGATGTTCAGCCAAAACCCAAAGAAGAGGAAGAGAGAGTTGAGGGAGATCAATATTCGGTTGAAACAAAAGATGTTCAAGGCCGACTGAAAGAAAAGAAGAAGGTGAGAGGTTCGGCAAAGATAAGGAAATAAAGAAGAGAGGTGAGGGAGATAGGGAAAAACGATCTAGCAACTCACACACTTGAAGAGTCGCCCAAGAAGTCTGATACAAAAATGCTCACAAGTCACACAGCAAAACCTAAAGATGAGAAACAAGAAAAGAAAAGGAAAAAAAGGGTAAAACAAATGAATTTGAGAGCACAAAAACCTCCAAAAGTAATTCGACACCAAGCCCTTAACCATCCTATGACCGAATGGCATAGGAGAGTCCTCATTCGGCACCACTACTACACCAACTTCCCACTTCCTCGATTTTTTCCTAATTTCACTGTTCTAAACTCAAACTAATAACTCCCTTATCAAATCCCACTAATCTCTCCTTAAATTCGGCTATCCACTCACACACAACCACTCTACCATTAGAGTTTCGGTCAACCTCAACCACCTACCATGCGAGAGCAGCAAAATATTACTCTTTTGCGCATAGGGTAGCTCGAGCTCAAGACCCCTACGCACCTTCCACACGCCACTTGCCATCAGACTAGCTAGCGCTTCATGTCTTGCAACACTTTCATTAATTTAAGAGTCTATAAGCAGTAAACAAGGGTTTATTCCATAAGAAGCCAAAATTTTTGCTAAAGCCTAGATTTAAACCCAGGTCTTCTCACACCACTCAGGACCCTTAACCAACACAACATGTAAACCACATATAACATGACACACAATTAAATTATTAAAGATTTGGGGTGTTACAATTTTGGTGGTTTGTGTATATGTAAAATGGAAGTAAGGAATATGCAGTATTTATGTTTGAATTGGCTGGTTTAGATGATTAGATATGCTATCTGGTTTAGATGATTAGATATGCTATGTGTTAGTGCTAATTGATGTAGTATAGGTGTGTACAATTTAGGGTGACAAATTGGCTTGGTAAACAACCTATTTTTGTCCACACAAACAGAGACACAGGTGTGTGTCTCAGCCATGAGCGACACACGGTCATGTTACATGGCCTTGTGTCCCCTGGTGTTGAAATTGAAATCAAGTCAGTATGTTTCACATGGCCTCACACACGGGTGTGTGACTTTACCGTGTAGCATAAGTCAGTATACCCTATAGGTTTGGCACGGCCTAGCACACGGCCTGATACATGGGTGTGTATGGACATTTTTAGGGCACACGGGCTAGCCACACGGGCGTGTGTATTGGCTATGTGACCCAAGTCAGAGAGTTACATGGGGTCGGACATGGCCATGTGCTTCCATTTCGAATGTCCACACGGCCTGTGACACGGGCATGTGTCCCCTATTTTAAGAAAAAATTTTAAAGTTTTGTGAAAGTTTCTTAAGTTATTGATATAGTCCCGAACCACTCCTAAAGTATGTTTAAGGCCTCGTAGGCTCATTATAGGAACATTATGCTTGAGTTTGATTTATGTTTGCATGAAATGTGAATTTATATGATAATTGAGTCTTTAAAAGTGTTGTAAGTCCAGAAATGCTCCTTAACCCTATTCCGGTGTTGAATATGGGTGAAGGGTGTTACACATTCCACAACTTAAAATCACTATTCCTTTAAAAAAACACCACTTAAACCTAAAAACTAAGCTCTTTCACCATCACCTTCCCCATTTCAGCTCAGCTATCACTCCTAATAGACCACCACCAAGCCCCACTCTTAATCTCACTACCATTCTCACCACCATAGTAAATCCCTTTACCAAACCAATCCCCGTTACCAACCCCAAAAACCAATAAACCTTATATCCAAGAGGCATCAATAAACGCAATCAACTAGAAAAATAGGAAAAGATAAACCCGTTTTTTCAAAAAAAGACCAAGAAATCAATGAAAGGATTATAAAAGAAAAAGCAAAGTAAAGTAAACAAGAAAGAAAAAGGAGACTTATATTGAATTGACCATGCATGACGTTTTGATCATTGATCTTCCAACCCAAACTATGGAAAGGATGAACCCCACAAAGAGAGCAACATGCCATAAAATCAAGTTGATCAAACAGTCGACAGTTATAACACCCTACACCTTACTCAACCGTCGAACCTGGGTATCAAGTGTCAAAATTAACCTGAATTATTTAACAACAATTTTAACTTGGTTTAATTACAACTATGGTAATGTCATATTTATTTCATATTTATTGCACAAGTTTACTCTAATATCTTTAATTAATATTAATTTCCAAAACATGATTAATATTAACCTTTTTACAAATTATAGCTTTTGTGTATCTTTTTACTTAGCCTTATAGGCCATTATGCTAGAGTCGAGTTTTTCAATTTTACTGACTTGCAACTGATCAGTTCAGCGCAGGTGGACTATAGTCTGTTCACTAGCTTTTATGGACTCCTCCAAGCTCGCAATCTTAGCACTGTGTAGATCACTTGTTTCTTGGAGGACCTAACTCTAAAGTCCATACTCCACAGATAAGGCTTTTGAAGACTTCGCCAAAAGTGATAGTGGAGATGATTTAGAATTTGATGAGAGATAGGAGGAAAGAGTTTCATTTATCTGCTGAGCCACTAAATTAATCTGCTGTTGAAATATGGAACCCATAGAGACAAAAGATAGCCCCAAACTTAACAGATCACACTAGGGCAAGAATCTTTCAGCTTCGTCAAAGGAAGCGTTGGGAGGTTTAAAACTTGATGGAACCACTTACTATTTTAAAATTATTGTTAAATATCAACCAATGGGGGATTAGTAGCGTGAATAGGGGAGTTTGTAGAGTGTGCAGACTCCACTAGCAGAGTAGGTGCGTCAGGTAGGGCGAGAACTAGAGAAGTAGGAGCTTTGGTGTAGGGAGCCCTTTCTTCAGTTTGTGTCATACTAATTGTCGACACTTACTCTCTTCGGTTCCTTGGGTGCTTTCTTCCACCTTGGGTCTCTTATGAGTTTTCTTTGTTGTTATTTTTCTTGAAAGAGCAGCAGTAACCCTTTCTTTTGCACGGGCCTCATCTAAGAGAGCTGTGATATCCATGTTTAGTGCTTGATCAGGTGTAGTATGAGAACTTGAAGAAGACCCTGCACCATTAACATTAGAATTAGTCCAGGTTGAATAAGGAGTATTAGGATGTGTAATATTCCAGTTGCATGGATGAAGTCCACAAATGTCATAGAAGTAGAAAGGAGGTTCCCTTATATGCCCAGTTAAAACTTGTGCCAAGTGACTATTTACATTGTGAGGCCAGGCCACTAAGGCAGAAGGCACATTGTAATCATCCAATCAACTTATGGGGTCATTTGTTCGATGATCGTTTAGGCTTAAATCTTGTAAGCAATACTAGAAGACGTTTCTAACTAAAACAACTTCCACCAATTTAAGTACACGCCCTCTTCTCAGTCGTTTGTAATTCTTTGAGGCAACCTGGGAATCGATTGGCTAGTATTGTGTGCAAACACTCTCCCGAGGAAGGAACCATCTTATCGGAAAGCCAAACCCATTTTCAAGTTTGCAGGTAACTCTCACGTATTTATCCTTCATTAAATGTGGATTTAAAATTCTATTTTGGATTATGGGCTCATAGCCTGGGCGTATACTAAAGTAGGCGTTACCAACTGAAGCTCATTGTCTTTTTACATACAACTGGTAAAACTTTTAGAAAATTCCCAACATTAGTGGCTTATTATGCATGCAGCAGTCCATAAAGAAAGCCACCAGCATCTACCAAGATCGGGCCAATTACTGCCCTGATACGATGTCGTATTCATTGAACACAACGTAGAAGAAAAGATGGTGCGACAAGTGGAAGTTGGCCTCCAACAGGATTAAAGGGAAGATGAAACCTCTGGTATTATCACTCAGGTGATACCCTTGTGATCACCAGAAATCATAAACAAATTTGGGATGGAGAATGCCCCGGGCTCCTAGGTGCCGATGTAATTCATGTTGGGTGGTGCTATAATCCTATATTAAAGCCTCTGCGTGAGGAGGTGTGCTATCGGGACCCTTGGGTCCGAAGATATTTGGACCTTGGGGATTGATGTTTCAGTTACTTTGGCCTTGGCCCCTCCTTCTTGTGGTAGTTCTGACCATTTCGTATGAATGAAATAGAAAGATAAGAGTAAAAAAGATTACCTTTAATCAAGAGGAGAACTAAAGACAAAAGAAGTAAAAAGCTTACACAAAAAAGAAATTAGGGTTCTGATGTTGGAACAAGGTGTTTGAAAGGGGTGTTTAAGTTTTAATTTTATAGAGAAACAAATGTGTATAAAAAGTTTAATTCATGGTAACTGTTCAAGTTCTCTAATATAATAATTGACATCTGTCAAAGAGTAAGTTATGTAACGTTTGAAATTATGAGAGTAATCACCAAGTTCTTTATTCGCCAATTTGAGCATATTGTTGGCATTCTCCCAAGTAGGGGATCCTTAAAGTATACATCGCTGAAGAGAAGTTGTTGTAAGTTTGTGGAGATAACCAACAAATAGGTTTATACGTCGGTGCAGATAGTTAGTTGCACATTCTTTACGGTGGAAATTTTTAAGTTTAAAAATTTCGAGGACAAAATTTTTTTATGGGTGAAAGAGTTGTTACATCCCAAATTTGGCGAGTAATCCGCCAATTTATATGTTTTGGAGAATTGATGATTAGCGCATAAATCATCCTCCGTAGAAGTAATTGAAGAATTTATCTCAGGCTATTCCGCTAATGAAGAAAATATTAGGACAAGCAAAGAATGAGCTTGGTAAGAGTTACTGTCATATGCATACTACGTCCAGTTTGCCTAAGCACTATGCCAGTTGGGTTTTTTAATGTGATCTGGTTAGGGGTCAACTAGATTGTCTGTTCAAGTAATATTTGCATAGGATCCTTATTTATATTTCTCTTAGGTTTTGTAGGCCAATTATGAGGACAAATTTTGGATACAATCGACACTTGTCAAGTTCCATTGGGGGAATTGGATATATATATATGGTGAGAAGGGTTCATTTGGGGATGTTTTTTCTTTCTTCAATATTACTCTCAGGTTTGCTTTTTAAACTTATATGTTGTCTTCTCTTTTATTAAGCTGGAAGCGAAGGTTTTTGAATTAATTAGTGGATGTTCCACATACTGTTGTTGCTGCTGCTGGTTCAAAAGGGGTGTTCAAGTTTTGGAACTCCAAGATGCAATCCTGGTGAGTATAAGGTGAGTCATTATTTTGGCTCTTGCATGTGTACTGTTCAATTAGAATACATGTGAAGAAATTATCTAGGAAAACTGATAAGTGTGTATGAGAAGTAATGCAAAGATTTTGCATAAGAAAGGTATTGTTAAAATAAGAAGTTTCCCTATGATTATCTGATACGAAATAGTAAGCATCGGTCAAGTATGTGAACAATTCTAGGTAAGTAACTTCTTAGTATAACTTTCCCTGTGATGCCTCTAGTAGGCAATTATAATGCTAACTAGATTGGAAAATCATGATATGAAAATTAATAAGTGTAAACTTGAAATTATATAGGATTTTTCTAGTAATTTTTACCACATTTTTACTTAAAAAATAATATTAATATTAAGTATTTGTTAATTAATTAAGTGAATTTTGCTTAAATGTTAATAATGGACATGAACTTATAAAGTATGCGAATTTGTGCTTTTTTATATGATTTTGTGCATAAAATTAAAGTATTTCATGTTATTTATTAATATGTTAAATTTACTTATGCAGTGGGACCATAGAGTTGAGTTTATTATAATGTTGCATGGACAGGAGCTATTCTTCTTATGTGTTGGTCGGTAACACCAAGCTTAATGGGTCATCAAGATGCCACCTTGACCCAAAAAAAAAGATGATACATGGTGGTCAAGTCTACAAGCTAGTTGGGTAATTAACTATCCAGTTCAATAGAAGAAAGGCCTAACTCGGAAACCATAATTGGGTAGCCAAGAAATCAATTTTGGGAAAATAAATTGAAGGTCCTCACACTTAGAAGAATATTGGAAATGAGCACACAAGATTTTCTTGAGACACTGTCCCCCCTTTGCATGATTCAAGCATGATTTCATGTTTGAATTAAGCAACCAAACCACCTTCTCTTCCATATATCATGGTTAGCCATAGGAGGGAGAAATCCAAGAGATTGTTGCTACTATTTTTAGTAAACTCTCCCACCTACTTCAAGTATAAATACCACACCTATCTCACCTTTTCAATAATCCTTTATTCATCCCTTCATCACTCATTTTCACAACATTCTTCATTCCCTCTCTTGCTCTCTTCATCTACCACGCCTATCATTCCATTTTCCCTTTAGTTTTTAGCTAGCAAAAGCTTGGAAGAGATCATTTATTGGTCAGCCATCTTGAGGAGCCATTAGCAAAGGTACAATAGGATGGGTGGAGGAAAACACCTTCAATCATAGTCTGCAAGACTACCGACTTGAAATAGAGTTTATTCTTCCCTTGCTATTTTTAATTAATTTAGTTTGCAATGTGTTTGTGATCTTGACATCAAAAATGGTAGCTTAAATCTGTTTAGCTAGGATAATTGCATTAATTCAATGAGATTTGTTTGATCCATGTTTAAAGAGTTTGTGCCTTAGTCAATTATGTTTTCAATTAAATTCAAGTATGTATTTCATTTATACATGATTGGATGCATAAGAATTAGCTAACTGATCCTAACTAGATGACGATTAGTGGATACAATAATTGAAAAGTGCATGCTAAAATTTGATCCTAACCTGACTAAATTGAAGGTTCATAATAACCTTAACGAGCTCTATTATCTTGCATAGTTTTGAGGTTGATATGATTAAACTGTTTCAAACCTAACCCGTCTCTATTACTTGACATAAATACTAAGAAACCCTTAGTTTTATATGATCAGTAAAATACATGTTTCACTAAGTAAAAGATTCCAAAAGGACTTAATTTGGTTTCCAAACTCATGAAAGATCGAGTTGCCATAGGATGTTTTTCGAACACTGTTAAGCATGATGAAAATGAATCAATTTGATTAATGTAGTTATCCTATCCTATTCATGTTATTGATTGTTGAAGTTGTGTTTTTGCTGCTAAATTCATTCATTTAGATAATTTGCATACTTAAATTAAAATTGTATTAGGAATCAATTTTGCATCTAGTTAAATTAATCTAATTTAATCATCATCATTAAAATTATTATGGTTTTATCACTAAATTGTTAACTTATAATTTTACAATTAATCGATTAACATACACAGTCCTTGTGGAGACGATAACTCATTTACTTACTTATTACTTGAATACCTGTGTACACTTGCACAAACTGAGCATTACAATAAGCCTATGAGGGCGAAACCCATGGTACCTTCTACGGAAGTCTGTCAAGATAGTAAACACATGATTTAATAAGTGCTTTCTGTAAGTGCCTGTGTATAATTACCTTTGTGGCGTATTCGAGAATGCCTACATGGAAGAAGCTGATTATCCGCCTTTGTGGTAAGTTCTAGGATCTTTCTGATAAATGGTTTTGTGGTAATGACCTGGGACGTTCTAAAGTTAACTTGGTTGGTTAGTCTTGTGATGAAGTTGAATGAGTCTTAAAGGACAATTTTTGAATGAAAGTATGTATTAGTATATCTAAAGAGGGAATCTCCATAGTAGTCTATCAGTATGAGATATGGGTGTATTCATAGTTATGAAAGGTATATGTGTTCATTGATTTGAGTTTTTCTACACTAAGTAATGTTGAAATTTGAGTTATCTAGTATCCGTCATATATGAATAATATCATGTCTCATTCCATGATGGTTGGGATCTTAACCATTTGTTAATTTGGGCATTGTTGTGTTAGGTAACAAAGGTGTTTGGAATTCTTCCAGATGGTTTAGAATGTTTCATCATCATCCCGAGCTTGATTTGGGTTGGTTTAGGATATGATCTAGATGGTGGTCTAACAGATTTCAAACTCAGTATGAAAATTGATTAAATAAGAAGTTAAATTGAAAGTTTGCTTTGATTATCTGATACGAAAGACTAAGCATCAGTCAAGTATGTGAACAACTCTGGGTAAATAGCTTTTGAGTATAACATTCCTTGTGATGCCTTTGGTAGGGTAGTTATAATGTTAACCAGACTGGCAAATCATGAGATGAAGATAAATAAGCCTATGAGGGAGAAACCCATGGCAATAAACACGTGATGCCTCTGTGGAAGTTTGTCAAGATAGTAAACTCGTGATTCATTAAGTGCCTTTTTGGCATATTCTATAAGTACCTATGTGGCGTATTTTGTTAGTGCCTTTGTGGCATAATAGAGAATTGTAACACCCCTAACTCGTCTCCATCGGTAGAGTGGGGTCACGGAGTATTATGATAACATTTCAAACATTTAACATTACTTAATAACAAATATTCAATATAATTACAATTAATCAAATTGCAATCCACTCAAAATAAACATACATTTGCGGGCCTTAAACTGAGTTTACAGGGCCTTAAAAACTGATTGAAAACATTTTGAGGTCAATTCGAAACAAAACGAAAAAGTTAGGAAAAAGTTGAAAAATTTGCAAATAGGGGACACACGGCCGTATGGTCAGGCCGTGTGTCATAGCCTAGACCGTGTGGACATTCGAAGTCCAGACATACGTCCGTGTCCCAACTCCTCTGTAAATTCAAATTAAGATTACACGGTCGTGTTGTAGGTAGTGTCTCAAACCAGGTAACAAATTGTTTTAAGACACGCGACCGTGTCGCAGGTCATGTGTCAAGCCATGTGAAACCTGCATCTAGATACAAAAAGACACACAACCAAGAGACCGTGTGTGACACATGGACTTGTGACAACCTGTATCCCAGGCCGTGTAACAACCCTAACCCGTTTCCGTCGCCCGAATAACATCATAAGGCATCACAGAGTAAAACACAATCTCAAACAAGTACATATAATATATATAATTATTCACAAACCCAAGTCTAGAAAATTAATCAAAATTTATTTCATAAATTAATACATCTCTTAAATTAGGACAATTCACATCACATATATATATAGTCATATCATTCACATATTACAATATAAAATATAATGTATCAACAATTTCATATATACAACATTAGCATGGTATCCTTATGAATCTCATATGTTTTACATAATAAGACCTCTAAAAGGAAGCATTTGGTTATCAGTCAACTCACTCCATTTCTTGGTCCAATCAACTAACCTGTATATTTATATTACATTATACACACTCACTATTTACTCTTATTTAACGAGTTCCTATAACCATATGTATATAGGTAATAAGCACCCATAATCATAAGCACTTTACGCATATACAAGGCATGCAACAACTTAAATAATATAACAAGTTTAAAATATCATGAACGCATGTTTTGACTTACTACATAAATGAGCTTCAAAATTTGTATCATGCATATTCCTTTCTCTTTACCCACTAACTTCATAATTTATAATAATGCAATGTCTTTTATAAAGGACTATATGATCGAATATACATATTATCAAAACAAATCAAATGTATATTATGATTACTCCCTTGAAATAGACTTAATATTAAGCAAGACATTTATGTATATCTTATTCATCATGAATGCATGCAAGATGCGCATTTACCCAAAAACCAAGACTATGCTTAACATTAAAACACCAATTACATATCAATTAGTCAACTAAGTTAATCATGAACCACATACACTATTTATCACTTAGTAATCAAACTAACCAAGCTAGAAAATAACCACCCTTTATTGAAACAATGTCGCATTTAATATGTTCCATCACACATTAATAAGCATACTAAATACACATTATGCCAATACACTTTCATGACCGAATCTTCTGCTTACAAATCACATACACATCTAAACTTCTATCATGAAGTTCCAATAGACAAGCTCATTATGCATTTGACTAAAAATTTGCACAACCTAGTTTAACATAATACGCAAGCCATTATCAAACCATATTGTGCTCATCACATATATTATGCATTCAAGGCACACAACTTAGTAATCGAGATTAATATAAGTCTTACCTATCATAACCAAACACTAATATAATAATTTAGCCATTTTCGCATGGCTTATATACATAACCAACTTTCAGCATGCTCAAAATATAATTCAGCCTATACCTGCCATAAGTCAAATTCAAACATTTAAATACCGAAGCTGTAAATAGTGTGATAGACTTTGCTGACGATCCCCGAGCTTGTAACTCGAATCCAAAATCTATAAAAAAAAGACAAATATACACACCACAAGCTATTTAAGCTTAGTAAGTCATAAGCAAACAAACAAACCGATAATATCATTAACTTATTTTAACCAACCAAAATACAATATCAATATCAAGCTTATTCTCAACTTTCAACTTCAGTAAAATATACCTGAACACATACATCCATACCCTTAGCTGAATGTTCACAAGATTAATTCATCAAGTCAATGTTCCATTTTCAAAAGCCAAATTATCAATATAAACCTAATATACATACCTTTGTACAAATAAGCTTTTAAATCAAAATAAAATTTACATACACACATTAACTAAGGAACCGAACATACAAGAACATTATATATATGCGAAAATAATATCAGACCAACAAGGATCATATTTCTTACCCATAAAGCCAAATACACATGATATATTTATATATATATTTTTCATTCCTGTTACACATGCTTGTAACTAATACGTAACACTCACTTACCTTATTGCAAATAAATACCAAACTGATACATACCTGATCACTTAGATAATTTTACACATTTGTTCCCCACTTATCAATGCCCGATGAACCATTTGGAATCAAATATGACACTCAGATAATCACATAAATCATACAATGCCAACGTCCCAGACGTGGTCTTACATGTAACCACATATCGATGCCACTGTCCCAGACAGGGTCTTACTCGTAAACACATGTCGAAATCACATATCAATGCCATGGTCTTACTGGCACACATATATCGAAATCCTATGTCATGACATTTGTATCCTAACTATTCCTAATGTTCATACGGGACTTTCAAATGTCGTAACTCGATCGAAACAAAATCGAAATCATGACAACCAAGCTTAGTCATATTCTACTATGACATGTATAAAATCATGTTTTTCATTTCAGCATAAATATACTACATTTAATTGAAGTTAAGTACGTCTATTTGCTTAAAAACTTGCCTCGGACAACGAAAAACCGGTACTAATAGACTAGTTGACAACTTTCTTTTTCCCCCAATCCAAATCCGATTTCTTTGGTTCTTGATCTAAACATATTCAAACTAAGCTCATTCAAACATATTTTCATTCAATTTAGTCCAACAACACATAAATGGGAAAATTACCATTTTACCCCTGAGATTTACAATTTTTACAATTTAGTCCCTATTGCACAAAACACAAAATACATAAAATTTCAAAGTATCCATGTTTGGCAAAATACTCATAGTGTTCATACAAGCTCATATATTTCATTTTTTTTCACATTTTAGTCCTTCAAATTATTTTTTTGCAATTTAGTCCTAATTACTCAAAATCATCAAAAACTCCAATACAAAATATGTTAATCTAAAACACATCTTTCATATTTCAACATCAAACAACAAAAATCACAAGCTATCAGCAATGGCATAACTCAAAATATTCATCAAAATAAAAAATTAAAGCTTGGGTCTTGAAGATTACTAAGCAACGATCTCAAAACCGTAAAAATTATCAAAAATCGAGCTAAAACTCACCTTGAATCAAGTTGGAGAGTGGTCGAACCCTAAAACCTTTTTATTTTCTTTTTCTTTTCTTTTGTATTCGGCAAGAACAAGATGAACATCAAAATGATATTATTTTTTATGTTTTATGTTATATTATAACATATATTAAGTTTAATGTTTAATTTACTTTATACCCTTAATGATTTAATATAAAAACCATATAATATGAGTCTTAAATCGTCCCACCAATATATTTATGGGATATTTACAATATAAATGCCCCAAATTAGAAAACCACTAACTATTTGGCCCTTATACTTTAAACTATCAAATTTTTAATTTACGCGATTAAGTCCTTTTTTTTTAATCGGATACCTAAATGACAAAATTAAATCACGAAAATTTCACAGATATAAATTCACACAAAATAAACACAGAAAATAATTTTTAAATATTTTTCTAACTCGAATTCGTTGTCCCAAAACCACTGTTACGATTAGGGTCTAAATCGGGCTATTACAACTCTCCCCCCTTAGGGATTTTTGTCCCCGAAAATCTTATCGGTGAATAGGTTCGGATAGCATTCTCTCATTACACCCTCTGGTTTCCCTGTTGCTCCCTCAACACCGTGTTTATGCGACAATACTTGAACTAACGGAATTTTTTTATTTCATAACTCTTTAATTTCGTAAGCCAGAATACGAATCGTTCTTCCTCGTATGTCATGTCGGGTTTAATCTCAATCTCAGACGAACTAATCACATGGAAAAGATCAGATCGATATCTACGAAGCATCGAAACATGGAATACATTGCGGATCTTGTCTAACTCAGGTGGCAACAATAATCTGTAAGCAACTGGCTCGATACGCTTTATTACCTCATATGGCCCAATAAACCTCGGACTCAATTTGCCTTTGCGATCAAATCTGAGTATTTTCTTCCACAGTGAGACTTTCAAGAAGACTTTATCTCCGATCTGAAACTCTATATCTCTACGCTTCAAGTTTGCATAAGATTTCTGAAGATCCGATGCTGCTTTCAGACTTTCACGGATTACTTTTACTTTCTGTTCAGTTTCTCTGATCAAGTCGACCCCGTGTATCTTATTCTCGCTGAGCTCAGTCCAATACAATGGTGTACGATATTTACGACTATACAAAGCCTCATAAGGTGCCATTTTGATACTGGATTGAAAGCTGTTATTATACGCAAATTCGATTAGAGGTACGTATCATTCCCACGTACCTTCAAACTCGAGGATGCAACATCTCAACATATCCTCAAGGATCTGAATGATTCATTCAGACTGGCCATCTATTTGCAGATGTAAAGCAGTACTAAAATGTAATTTCGTACCGAGTGCATCTTGCACTTTCTTCCAAAACCGCGATGTAAACCTCGAATCTCTGTCTAAAACAATAGATATAGGCACACCATGTAATCTCACAATCTAAGAAACATACAATTCAACCAGCTTATCCAGTGAGTAGTCTGTACGTATCGGGATAAAATGAGCTAATTTAGTCAATCTATCAACAACAACCCAAATTGCATCTTTCTTGCTCGGTGTCAAAGGTAAACCAGATACAAAATCCATAGTAACTCTGTCCCATTTCCACTCAGGTATCATAATCGGCTGAAGTAATTCTGAAGGTACCTGGTGTTTGGCTTTTACTTGTTGACAAACTAAACATCTTGCAACAAAGTTAGAAATGTCTCGTTTCATACCATGCCACCAGTAAAGCTGTTTCAGATTATTATACTTTTTTGTAATTCCTGGATGAATAGATAACCGACTGCTATGAGCTTCATTCAAAATCATCTGAATCAACTCTAAATTCCTCGGAACGCATATTCGGTCTCTGAATCTCAAACAGTCTTCAACATCAACTCTGAATTCTGAATTTGCATCCGTCTCACACTGAGCTCGTTTTGCGATCAACTCATTATCAACCTTCTAGGCATCACAAATTTGTTGAATAAATAATGGTCTTGCTTTCAATTCAGCTACTATCGAACCATCATCAGACATAGCCATATGTGTATTCATTGCACGCAAAGCAAACAGTGACTTTCGGCTTAAAGCATCAGCAACAACATAAGCTTTTCCCGGGTGATAGTCAATCACAAGCTTGTAGTCTTTTAGCAATTCTAACCATCGACATTGTCTCAAATTCATATCTTTCTGAATCATCAAGTATTTTAGGCTTTTATGATCAGAATAAACATGACATTTCTCACTGAACAGATAATGATGCCAAATTTTCAATGCGAACACAATGGCTACCAATTCTAGGTCGTGTGTCAGATAGTTCTTTTCATGCGGCTTCAACTGTCTTGAGGCATAAGCTATAACTTTGCCTTCCTGCATCAAAACACATCCCAAACCATTCAAAGATGCAACACTATAAATAACAAATTCTTTACCCGAATCTGGCTGAACTAGCACTGGAGCTTCAGTCAAACGGGCTTTCAACTGATCAAAGCTTTTCTAGCACTTTTCTGACCACTCAAATTTGACATCCTTCTGCAACAGCTTCGTCATCGGAGCTGCAATCATAAAGAAACCTTTCACGAACCGTCTATAATAACCAGCAAGTCCTAGAAAACTTTGGACTTCAGAAACATTCTTCGGAGGTTTCCAATCAAGTATAGCTGAAATTTTGCTCGGATCAGCTCGAATGCCCGATGCTAATACCACTTGACCCAGAAAACTGACTTCACTTAACCAAAACTCACATTTACTGAATTTCGCATACAACTGCTTCTCTCGCAAAGTCTGCAACACAAGTCTTAAATGTTCAGCATGTTCAACTTCATCACAAGAGTAGATCAATATGACATCTATAAGAACAACCACGAACCGGTCCAGATACAGTCTGAAGATTCGATTCATCAAACCCATGAAAACAACAGGTGCATTAGTGAGTCTGAATGGCATAACCAAAAATTCATAGTGTCTGTACCTCGTTCTGAAAGCAGTCTTTAGCACATATGAATCTTTAACTCGCAACTGATAGTAGCCTGATCTCAAATCTATCTTTGAAAATACTGTAGCCCCTTTTAGTTGGTCAAACAGATCGTCACTCCATGACAACGTATACTTATTTTTTATAGTCACCTTATTAAGCTGTCTTCAATCGATGCACATTCTCATAGTTCCATCTTTCTTTTTCACAAGCAACACAGGTGCACCCCACGGAGAGAAACTTGGTCGTGCAAAACCTCTATCTGTCAATTCTTGCAGCTGAGCTTTCAATTCTTTTAATTCTGTAGGTGCCATTCTGTATGGTGGTATAAATATCGGAGTCGTCCCAGACATTAACTCAATACCAAACTCTACTTCCCGAATAGGTGGCGAACCCGATAATTCTTCAGGAAACACATCCGAATACTTGTACACAATAGGTACTGATTCAATGTTTCTTTCAGCCACTTTACTGTCGAGCACGTAGGCAAAATAAGCTTCACACCCTTTTCTCACATATTTCTGAGCCAGCAACGAAGAAATTACTGCTGCTAAACCATACAAATCACTGGATTCAATCCAAATAACCTCATCACTCTGACTCTAAAGATCAATGGTCTTTCTCTTGACAGCATCATGTAAAGTCAACCAGTCCATACCCAAAATTACGTTGAACTCATCAAATGGTAACAACATCAAATTAGCCGAAAAGCACTGATCTCGAACCATGAAGGGACAATTCTTACACACTTTGTCAACCATAACACACCGGCCCAAGGGGTTTGACACTTTAATCACAAACTTAGTAGACTCAACAGGTAGAGTCTTACTGAATAGTAATGTGTCACGCACTTAAGAATGAGTAGAACCAGGATCAATCAATGCAATTACATTAGTATCATAAAGAGTGAATGTATCAGTAATAACATCTGAGGATGAGGCCTCCTCTCGCGTGTAAATGGCATAGGCTCTAGCAGGAACACAAACCTCGAATCTGACTACTGTATCTTTATTTCCTCTTTGACTACCATTCGCATTACCCGCATTTCTTGGTGGTCTACCCCGAGCCGCAGCATTACCCGATCTCGTGTTCTCCACTGGATTCTCTTCAGCTAACCCTGGCCAATCTGTAATATAGTGATCTGTCGATCCGCATTTAAAATAGGCCCGATCATGTAATCTGTAACTACCGAGATGTCGTTTACCACAGTGTTTACACTTAGGCTAATTTGATCTGACATTACCCACACTAGCTACTGAGGTAGCTCTCGAACTCACCGATGGTCTATTCTGGTCTCATCGAGAATAACCCGACGTGGCTTTTGAACGACTGAAATTATCTCGATTTTTTTTGGTACCGACTGGACTGACCTGCTGAATGATCTCTTACGTGAGTCTCTAACTTAAAAATCAGCTTTTTTTTTCTCTTTCCTGAGTTCTTCAGCTTTGCAGGCTCACTCAATAAGTACTACGAAATCTTTAATCTCAAGTATGCCAACTAATAGTTTATTGTCTTCATTCAGCCTATCTTCAAATCTCTTACACATTATAGCTTTAGTGGAAACACACTCTTGAGCATACTGACTAAGTCTCACAAATTTTCGCTCATACTTTGTCACGGTCATCCGACCCTATTTCAACTCCAGAAATTCTTTTCGCTTCTGATCAATAAATCTTTGGCTGATATACTTCTTACGAAATTCTACCTGAAAGAACTCCCAGGTCACCCGCTCTCTCGAAACCACTAATACTAGGGTATTTCACCAGTGATACGCTGTGTCCCGAAGCAAAGATATGGCACACTTCAAACATTCATCTGAGGAACAGGAAAGTTCATCAAACACACGAATAGTATTATCAAGCCAAAACTCAGCCTGCTCAGCATCATCATCATCAGTAGCTTTAAACTCTTCAGCCTAATGTTTTCTTATTTTATCAACAGGTGGCTTATATAATCTCAACAGATCACTTACTTGAGGTATAGCAGGCATCGAAGATGGATCAATTAGGGGTGCAGGTTGTTGTGCAGCCAGATTAGTCTGAATATATTGAGTAAACCAATCATTCATCATTTGGTAAAAGGCTTGTCTAGCCTCTCCTTCTTGGTTACTAGGAATCGGTCTAGAATCAACCAGCGATGTCCCTTGCGGGAGCAGGCGCTACAGTCTCGACATCATCAACTACAGCTTTGTCAGGATACATTTACTATATGAAAACACATTTCAAATGTCAAAAGTTATCACACTATCACAGTATATAATTATGGCATGTATAGATAGACTCACGGGCGCTATATTAGTCCTAGAACTGACTAAATTGTAGCTTTGATACCAATAAAATGTAACACCCCTAACCCATTTTCTTCGCCGGAATAAGGTCATAAGGCATTACAGAATAAAACACAATCTCAAACAAGTACATATGATATATATAATTATTCACAAACCCAAGTCTCGAAAGTTAATCAAAATTTATTTCATAAATTAATACATCTCTTAAATTAGGACAATTCACATCACAAATATATATAGTCATATCATTCACATATTACAATATAAAATATAATGTATCAACAATTTCATATATACAACATTAGCATGGTATCCTTATGAATCTCATATGTTTTACATAATAATACCTGTAAAAGGAAGCATTTAGTTATAAGTCAACTCACTCCATTTCTTGGTCCAATCGACTAACTCGTATATTTATATTACATTATACACACTCACTATTTACTCTTATTTAACGAGTTCCTATAACCATATGTATATAGGTAATAAGCACCCATAATCATAAGCACTTTACACATATACAAGGCCTGCAACAACTTAAATAATATAACAAGTTTAAAATATCATGAACACATGTTTTGACTTACTACATAAATGAGCTTCAATATTTGTATCATGCATATTCCTTTCTCTTTACGCACTAACTTCATAATTTATAATAATGAAATGTCTTTTATAAAGGACTATATGATCGAATATACATATTATCAAAACAAATCAAATGTATATTATGATTACGCCCTTGAAATAGACTTAATATTAAACAAGACATTTATGTATATCTTATTCATCATGAATGCATGCAAGATGCGCATTTACCCAAAAGCCAAGACTATGCTTAACATTAAAACACCAATTACATATCCATTTGTCAACTAGGTTAATCATGAACCACATACATTATTTATCACTTAGTAATCAAACTAACCAAGCTAGAAAGTAACCACCCTTTATTGAAACAATGCCGCATTTAATATGTTCCGTCACACATTAATAAGCATACTAAATACACATTATGCCAATACTCTTTCATGGCCGAATCTTGCTGCTTACAAATCACATACACATCCAAACTTCTATCATCAATTTCCAATAGACAAGCTCATTATGCATTTGACTAAAAATTTGCACAACCTAGTTTAACATAATACGCAAGCCATTATCAAAACATATTGTGCTCATCACATATATTATGCATTCAAGACACACAACTTAGTAATCAAGATTGATATAAGTCTTACCTATCATAACCGAACACTAATATAATAATTTAGCCATTTTGGCATGGCTTATATACATAACCAACTTTCAGCATGCTCAAAATATAATTCAGCCTATACATGCCATAAGTCAAATCCAAACATTTAAATACTGAAGCTGTAGATAGTGTGATAGACTTTGCTGACGATCCCCGAGCTTGTAACTCAAATCTAAAATCAATAAAACAAAGACAAATATACACATCATAAGCTATTTAAGCTTAGTAAGTCATAAGCAAACAAACAAACCGATAATATCATTAACTTATTTAAACCAACCAAAATGCAATATCAATATCAAGCTTATTCTTAACTTTCAACATTAATAAAATATACCTGAACACATACATCCATACCCTTAGTCGAATGTTCACAAGATTAATTCATCAAGTCAATGTTCCATTTTCAAAAGCCAAATTATCAATATAAACCTAATATATATATACCTTTGTACAAATAACCTTTTAAATCAAAATAAAATTTACATACACACATTAACTAAGTAACCGAACATGCAAGAACATTATATATATGCGAAAATAATATCACACCAACAAGGATCATATTTTTTACCCATGAAGCCGAGTACACATGATATATTTAAACATATATTTTTCATTCATGTTACACATGCTTGTAACTAATATCGTAACACTTACATACCTTATTGCAAATAAATACCAAACTGATACATACCTGATCACTTAGCTAATTTTACACATTTGTTCCCCACTTATCGATGCCCGATGAACCATTTGAAATTGGATAGGACAATCAGATAATCACATAAATCGTTCAATGCCAACGTCCCAGACGTGGTCTTACATGTAACCACATATCGATGCCACTGTCCCAAACATGGTCTTACTCGTAAACACATATTGGAATCACATATCGATGCCATGGTCTTACTTCCACACATATATCGGAATCCTATGTCATGACATATGTATCCTAACTATTCCTAAGGTTCACATGGGACTTTCAGACGTCGTAACTCGATTGAAACAAAATCAAAATCATGGCAACCAAGCTTAGTCATATTCGGCTATGACATGTATAAAATCATGTTTTTCATTTCAGCGTAAATATATTACATTTAATTGAAGTTACGTACGTCTATTTGCTTATACACTTACCTCAGACAATGAAAAATCAGTACGGATCGACTAGTCGACAACTTTCGTTTTCCCCCGATCCAAATTCGATTTCTTTGGTTCTTGATCTAAACATATTAAAATTAAGCTCATTCAAACATATTTTCATTCAATTTAGTCCAACAACACATAAATGGGAAAATTACCACTTTACCCCTGACATTTACAATTTTTACAATTTAATCCCTATTGCACAAAACACAAAATACACAAAATTTCAAAGTACCCATGTTTGGCCAAATACTCATAGTGTTCATACAAGCTCATATATTTCATTTTTTTCACACTTTAGTCTTTCAAATTATTATTTTTGCAATTTAGTCCTAATTACTCAAAATCATCAAAAACTCCAATACAAAATATGTTAATCTAAAACATATCTTTCATATTTCAACATCAAACAACAAAAATCACAAGCTATCAACAATGGCATAACTCAAAATATTCATCAAAATAAAAAATTAAAGCTTGGGTCTTGAAGATTACTAAGCAACGATCTCAAAACCGTAAAAAATTATCAAAAATCGAGCTAAAACTCACCTTGAATCAAGTTGGAGAGTGGTCGAACCCTAAAACCTTTTTATTTTTCTTTTCTTTTCTTTTGTATTCGACAAGAACAAGATGAACATCAAAATGATATTATTTTTTATGTTTTATGTTATATTATAACATATATTAAGTTTAATGTTTAATTTACTTTTATACCCTTAATGATTTAATATAAAAACCATGTAATATGAGTCTTAAACCGTCCCACCAATATATTTATGGGATATTTACAACATAAATTCCACAAATTAGAAAACCACTAACTATTTGGCCCTTATACTTTAAACTATCAAATTTTTAATTTACGCGATTATGTCTTTTTTTTTAATCGGATACCTAAATGACAAAATTAAATCACGAAAATTTCACAGATATGAATTCACACAAAATAAAATAGAACATAATTTTTAAATATTTTTCTGACTCGAATTCATGGTCCCAAAACCACCGTTACGATTAGGGTCTAAATCGGGCTATTACAGGCCGTGTTTACCATAATTTGTTCCCAAAACAAGGCAAATTGCTACCCTATCTTGGCTATCAAGCCAAACGAAAAACCAATACATAAATGTCATCAATACACCTCAAAACAAATCAAATTCATGCCAATTTCATACATCGTATGTGCCTAGCCAATGTGCCCTCAATGACACCACATTTAAATCATCAATTACAAGATAAAATTTTACTCATTCTATATCCAACCAATATGTCATTCAAAGGCACCTCAATCAAGGACAATAATCAATTCGCTTGGCTAAAGACATACATTACTATAAGCAACGTATTTAATTCAAACAACAACCAATTTGACCAAATATACACTTTCAACAAATTACCATTACAAGTATCACCAAGTAAACATAGCTTCAAGATTTCCATCCCAACACTCAAACACATACATTCCAACTAACCAATTCACAAAAGAACTATTATAAATTAATACTTATATATATATATATATATATATATATATATATATCCACAAGCATACATAACTATATACATTTGTTGGATTTGAACAAAAACATTTAACAAGTTTACACAACATCATCTTTATACAATATACCTAAAAAGGGACATTCAAACATCCAAATGACCATATATAACCAAAACAACCTAGGTACATGCCAAAATACAAAAAGAAGTATATCACTAACATTGAGCTCGAGATTTTTCGTGGATACTGAGCCGTTGAACAAAAGTATGTACATAATCTACATTCAAAGAAAGATTCAAACATTAAATAAACTCATTCATTCAAAGAATCAGAGTTACACCTAGTAACCTATCCCTTTCTTTTTTTTACATTTCATAAAATATAAGTTTATTCTATGGAACTTTACCATACTACTCCATAATTCATATTGTATATCTTCTATAACATCTTTCACAAGCTAAATTTTCCTCAATAGATATATTATTCCCTGCTGATACTAGTCATCCAATAAATGGCACTTGGTACCTAATGATTAAACCATAAATAAGTTTTATGCCCAACGCTTGTTAGATAAATGAAAATTATAATTATGTGCCTAGAACTAGTTAGATATACTGATGAAAGTTGCACCCAATGCTTGTCAGATCCCCAAAAAATATATTAGTGTACCCTGCACTAGTCAGATTGTAACAACCAGTTTTCAGTGAAATTAGAATAGTGGTTTCAGGACCATAAATCTGAGCCAGGAAGAAAATTTATTTTAATATTATTGTATGCTCTGCATTATGATAGGAATGTTATATGAAAATTTTGATAAGAAAATTTTATCGATTAAATGTTTAATTAGGGAAAGGACCAAATTGCATAAATGCAAAAGTTGAGTTTTAGTAGCTAAAAGGATTAAATAGCTATGGAATTCAAAATAAGAGGTCCTTATATGGTAATTAGACAATTAAATAAAAGTTAGTAGATATTTTTGATGATTCATCCATGGAAAATTAGAAAAAGAAAAGGATAAAATTGGAAAGTTGAAAAATTAAAGATGATAAATAAAATAAATATCAAATACCATCATTTTATATCATCTTCTTCCCCAAAATTTACATGGAAACCCTAGGAAAGAGAAAGGAAACTAATCAAGCTTAATTAGGTATGGATTTTTTCCCGTTTTTAGTAATTTTTATATTTTTGTGATTGGAATAGTTTAATCTATCTATTTTGGAGATTAATTTGTAAAGTTATCAAAGCATCAAAGTTATGCCATGGATGAATATGCTAAAAATTTGAAATTTATGGTAGAAAATGAAAGGTTGTTGATAGATAAACAACTTTTACAAAAAGAATTTTGATGAAATTATGATTTAGGGATCAAATAGTAAAGATGTAAAAGTTATGGAAATTTTTTGAATTTTGTGAAATACATGTGCTATAAATGTTAAATGAAAATTTTGGTTAGGCTTAGAATAAGGATTAAATTGCATGAATTTCATTTTCTGAGCCTAGGGATGAAATTGTCATTTATGAAAAGTATACGGGCAAAATGGTAATTCTTCCTAGAATTTGAATTGAATGTAAATGAGAATGAAATGGATTAAATCAATGTTAAATTCATTTATATAGATCCAAAAAGATCAAATAAAGAGTTAGATTGAGGAAAAGAAAAGGTGTCGGATTAGTAGACTTTTATATACGAACAAGTGTCGAGGTAAGTTCGTGTAACTAAATCATGTATATTATATGTTTAAATTGAATGTTGTATGTATGAATTATGTAAATACTATTGATGTGAAATTGAATACATGATCAATAAAGCTGGATAAATGTTAAGTCTTGTATGAATAATGAAATTCGATGGATACAGTATTTTCCCATATTGATTATAGTCCTGCACATGTTGCGGACATTATAGCTCAATCAAGCATCTTGTTATAAGCCCTCTCGAGCGTCCTGTTAAATAGTTCCTGCGAGCATTCTGATCGGTAGTGATCTTACATGTGTTGCACACTGCCGCAGCTCTTTGTGAGTGTCCTGTTACATGATTTGATTGGTTGTGATCCAGCATTTATTGCGGACACAAACGCAGCTCTTCGTGAACGTCTTGATATAGGCTCTTATGAGATTCATGACATGGATCGCTTTAACTCCTTGTTATACTATCCTGAGCTTCCTATTAATAACTCTTCGGAGTTACCTGTTAAGCTCAATGAACTTCTTGTTCTAAACTCTTATGAGTTTCCTGTTTGGCCTGGATATGCTTCCTATTACATGGCTCATTTGAGCATCCTGATATGTGGCTCAAGAATGTGTTTCTTGATTATGTGCCCTAATGGGTACCCCTGAACATGAATTGATGTATCACTGATTTGTATACCTTATGTATACTACTTGAACATCCATCGATATTTCAATAATTCAATGGATAAAACTCCTAACATGAGAAATTATGAGATTAAAATAATAATGTCTTGAATGCTTCTGAAATACTTGAAAGTTTGTAGCATGATGAGCTCATCTATGTTTATTTGATGTACATGTGAAATATGTGACTAACTTACTTAATTGAGTGTATGTGATTAGACAAACTTGCCAATTTGTTGGGAAGCATGTTATTGTTATGTTTATTGAAATGAATATGATTGGTAAGTTTAATTCTTGTTATGCGAACTTAATAAGCATTAAATTCTTACTAGGTTTTATTTCCTCTGTTTTATAGTGCTCGGAAGCTCGTAAAGGTTGGAGATCAGTTGGAGCATCTTCACACTATCCTTTAACTCACATTGGTCTAAACAATAAACTTATTTTGATATAATGGCATGTATTGTAACGCACAATTTTCAGGCTTTCTGTGTTCCTGTGTTTTTTTAAAAATTTGTGTGTCTTCTGGTTGGTTAAATATATATTTTAGTAGGTTAGTGGGCCTTTGGAAGGCCCAAACTTAAGTTAAATCCGTGGTAGTCTTCGGAGTTTTGATTTTAAGAACAAGTGATGCCTTTGGCATTTGCGATTTTAAGAGTAAAGGGGTAAAAGATGACACAAAAAGGAGTGTGGTGTAGTGGCAAGGTAGCGCCACTTAGGGGACAAGGAAGTGACGCCATAGAGGAAGCAAGGGGTCCAAGGTTCAAGTCTTGGCTCTTGCAATTTATTTTGGTTTTTCTTTTCAATAAATCTGGAAGCAAGTAGGTGCACTTTAAAGTTTAATGTGTTGGACTTATGACACAAATGAGTTGATGGCCTAGTGGTGGTGGCGTGATTTGGCATGTGAGAGGACTTTAGTTCGAATCCCTTGGCACGCAAAGGTTGATTATTTTGCTATGTTGGGACGGCAAGAGTTGGTGTTGGTTTTAAACTCTGATGTTGGAGGGATCCCACATCGGGAAGCTAACATAAGAGTAGATGGAGAGCTGGCTTTAAATAGAGCAAACCATAAGGAGAGTTGGCATACCCTTCTGGGCTGATCCTTTTCGCTTGGTGGCGTGCTCGTTTGGGTTGGGCGTCAGCTAAGAGTGTGGGAGCGCGGATTAACTGCAATCTCCTAATAGGTGTGTATTTCTCACTACTCTAGCAGTAGAACGGCTATTTCAGGCCGCGATGGGCTAAAATGGGCCATGTAGTCCCAATGGGTCCATAGGCCCAAGTGGATAAGTTGTAGAATTACTAAAATACCCCTGTAGGGCAGGACTACCGATTTACCCTTAGAGGGTAAAATGACTGTTTTGCCCCTCGTGCGTAAATGACTAACTTGTGTGATGATTGGGTTAGTTGACGTGGATTTATGGTATTTATCGTTAATTCGTAAGTCTAATGTGTTAGTGATCAGTTGTAGGATTATCGCGTGGGAGATATCGTCATCAATCGTCATCAACCAGGTGTGTAAACGACACCCTTCCTTAGACTGAATTGGTAAAAGCCAAAATACCAGAACGTTGGTATTTTGTGAACTCGTGAGCGTGCGAGTGCTCGTGAGATAGTTGTTAATGAATATGGTGCATTTGGATGATTAGAGTGCAGAGTGTGCATTTTCGTGCACAACGGTATATTTGGGCTTAATGGGCGAAAAACGGGCTAATAGGCCAATAGGCCCACTTTGGTAAAAAGACGAGGTAAGTACTTCTGATTACTTGGTAAACGTATACCATGAAAAATTACGATTTTACCCCTTGGGATGTTTTATTTTATCTGGAAAGCATGATGTTCTATTTCTGTGTACGTATACCATGACATATTATTCTGTTGCATAGGACATGGGTTTATATTGATGGAGGAAGCGTTCTGGCAGCCTTGCTGCAATCTGGTGGCCTCGCCACATATATATCTGTTCTGGTGACTTCGTCACAATATCCGCGACCTCGGCCATGTCTGTTGGCTTCGCCACATATATAAACATATATATCTGTTTCTAGTGGCCTCGCCACAATATCGTAGATCCGTGACTTCGTCACAATATCCGCGACCTCGCTGCATTTTTCGTGGTGTGTAGCGGTTGGGTGGGTCGAGTAGTCTCCCCACATGGTGTAAGGCTGAGTCTGGGGTGTTATGGATGGCTCTGGGTTGGGATTTGCATTCATGATATATTTGTTCTATATCCGCTATGGGCCTATGAGTTTCATTCGATTTTTGATCTTGGGCCAAGGCCCAGATAAGTCTGGCTCTAAGGTTTGATCTGGTTTGGGCTATGGTTGGGTTATGTTACACACTGAGTTTACCAAACTCACCCTTTATTTTTATCTCTGTAGGAAATCCCCAACCATAGTGGGCTTGGAGCTGTGAGGGATTCGGAGTGGCCACATCATCTGCAAAGTTGGTTTTTCTAAGTTAGTTTATTTTTATTATTTTTATATTCTGATTTAATTTTGGGTTTTAAGTTGTAATAAGGCCGCTATATAAATTTCTCTTTCCGCTATGATTTTTATTTTCTGATTATATTTATACTATGTCCAAACTGCTAGTGTTAGGCTGCGCAGGTTTTCAAAATTAATGAACGTTTTCAAGACTCAACAAGCACGACAAATGGATAGCCTAAAGATTGTTAAATCGGCTTTTCATTCAATTGTTGTTTTTACAAAGACCACCGTAATCACTTAAACCAACGAATGCATACTAAGTCGTAAGTCCATGTGACACGTCAGATCTGGCCATAACGTCTGGGCCGGGTCTGGGGTGATACATGTATAGGCTAACTTTGCCAATGTTGGCATGTAAATGGATGTTTGTAATCTAGCCATTGGAATGGCTAGTGATGGTATGTTTTGGTATATTATTATAAGGTGATATAATGCTTAATATATATGTATATGGTATGGTTAGATTGAATTAGGGTAAAATATATGTTTTTACTAAAAGGTAAGTTTGTGTATATGAATGTCTGTAATGTTATATTATGCATGTTAATGATGTTGGCCTGGTTTAATGCTTGGAATTGGTTGGTATATATGTACAAGTGTTGTTGTAAGTTAATGGAAAAATTTGGGTGAGAAATAAACCTAGGAAATGACTTTATTTTGTCCATACGGGTAGACACATGGGCGTGTGTCTTGACCGTGTGTGACACACGGCCTGGCACATGGGCATGTGGTTTGGCCGTGTATCCCCTGCATCTTAAAATTGAGAAATAGAATGCTTAGAATTAGGAACATGGGCAAAGACACGGGCGTGTGTCTCAGCCATGTGTGACCCATGGCCTAGAACACAGGCGTGTATCTTGGCCATGTAAATACTGCACCTAATAATTGAAAATTAAATTGACAACATGGCCTAGCACACAGGCGTCTGGCAAGCCGTGTGGCACAAGTTAGAGAGTTTGTAACACCCCTAACCCATATCCGTTGCCAATCTAGGTTTATAAGGCATTACTGGACATATCGAAACATTTAATAATCAATTCACAAATATCATCCACACATCAAAGCATCATAGTCAAACATCATTTCTAAGTCCCTTTCTTAGGTCATCGAGACCTTAAACATGCTTTAGGAAGGGATTGGGACTAAACCGAGCACATAAAATTTTTTTTAGAAACTTAACAAATTTTCAAAGTTACGGAGGTCATACGCCCGTGTGACGAGGCCCTGTACCTCACACGGCATTAGACACACCCGTGTGTCTAGGCCCTGGCAAAACATGGCATACATACTGACTTATCCACAAGATCGGAGACATGCCCGTGTGCCTTGGCCATGGTCGAAACTGACTTGGGTCACACGGCTAACCACACGCTCGTGTGCCAAGGCCGTGCTCAAGAATGGCTTTAAATTGAAGGACAACCCCAGGGGACACACGGTCGTGTAACATAACTATTTGTCGCACACGGCTGAGACACATGCCCGTGTCTCTACCCATATGGACAAAAATATGCTATTTGCAAAGCCAATTTGCCACCTTTAACGATCATCCATACATGTCCAAAATTAAAGCACAATTGCACCATAATTTCAACCAATTTCAATCACAAAACATACTTCATTCATGTCATATAATAACCAACCAATTTCATCCTTATTACCGAATCCAAAATATATCAAAATCACATACCAAACTAATTCATTCATACATGTCATAATCCCAATTTTTCACATCCATTTTTTCATATCAAAATCATACCGTTTCCATAACTAATTCAAATAACTAACTTACCAAATTGACCACTTCTTACTAGGCCATTTATGCACATCAAAACATACCATTTCTTAACACAACTTATATACCAAAAACCAAACCAAATAGCAACTTTAATCTAGCCACATCACATGGCATGATATACACTTCACAAATCATATTCAAATACTTCTAGCCTATACATGCCATACTTCAATATTCATATTTTCAAAAAGTACCAAAATAGAATTCGATAGTGTGGTGATGATCCTCAACGATCCCCGAGCTTTCGGTAGCTTCCATAATCTATAAAACAATTGAAAAACACGCAAAGTAAGCTTTCAAAAGTTTAGTAAGCCATAAACAAATAAAATTATCACATAACACAATTCTAGACCAATTCATTCATGTAGCTCATGGCAAGAATACAATCACTTATCCATATGTCTCATATAGCTTATTTGATCATAATTCACTTACATATAACACATCTCATTCTCATAATAATTCATACATATATCATATGTCTACAAATATACATATACTTACCTTTAATTCTCAAAAATGATATACATTTCAAATGTACCTGAATTGAATACACATTCACATAGTTATTCGTTTCTCGGAATGCCCGTTAAACTGTATGGAATCAAATAAGATACGCGGATAGTTCAGAAAGCTCATAAAATGCCAACGTCCCAGACGTGGTCTTACATGTAATCAAATATCGATGCCACTGTCCCAGACAGGGTTTCACATGAAGTCAAATATAATGCTAATGTCTCAGACATGGTCTTACACGTAAACCTCAAATCAATGCCAACGTCCCAGATATGGTCTTACACGAAATCACATATTGGAATCCTATGTCATGACATATGTATCCTAGCTATTCCTATGGTTCATACGGGATTTTCGGACGTCATCACATTATTGGAACTTTCTCGATTTCACATTTTCAGCTTCTATAACCATTCATCACAACTCAATATCATATAAGCATGAATAATTCAATTCAAACACCTTTATTTGTATATAGGCTTACCTCGTATGAGAATGAACGGAAATGAACAGCTATTCAACTTGTTTTAACTTTCCTTGATCAAATTTCGTTTTCTTTGGTTCTTGATCTATACATATTCAATTTAACTCCTTTATTCACCAAATCATTCAATTTAATCTAAAAATATATAATTAAGGCATTTTACAAATTAGCCTTCACATGTTCACTTTTTGACATTTTAGTCCCTAATTAAGAAAATCACAAATTACACAAAATTTCCTTATACACATACTTGGCCGAATATTCATGTAGTTCATATAAGCCTATATCTTTCATTTATTTGACATTTTAGTCCCTCAAAATCTCATTTTCACAAGTTAGCCCAAATTACTCAAATTCATCAAAAATTCAAATACAAAATATATTAATCTAACACATGTCTTATATTTTTCATCAATTCACACCACAAAGCTCAAAATTTCATCAATGGCTCAACTCAAAATCTTCATCAATTTCTTAAATTGAGACATGTGCTTAATAGAACACAAAGTAACGATCACAAAAACGTAAAAATTATCAAAAAACTAAACAAAACTCATACCTTAATCAAGTCCTTCAATGGCCGAATGTTAAAACATAATACCCTAACCTTTCTTTCTTTAATTTCGGCAAATCAAGAAAAGATGGACACAAAATGCATGTTTTGTTATAATTAATAACATTGATTTATACAATTACTTAATTAACCTTTATAAAATCATTTCAATTCCACTAACTAATGTCCATCAATGTCATTCAATTATAACCATGGTCTATTTGCATCATAAGGACCTCACATATATAAAGACAAAACAATTCGACATTTTAACAAATAGAACAAATCTTTTGCATTTTCTACGATTAGGTCCTTTTATCAAATTAAACACATAATTGATAAAATTTTCATACGGAACTTTTACACATATCAAATATCAGGTTGTAAACACGGAAAATAATACTAAAAATACTTTTTTTAACTCAGATTTGTGGTCTCAAAGCCACAATTCTGACTAAGGTCTAAACCGGGCTGTTACAATTCTCCCCCCTTAGGGATTTTCGTCCCCGAAAATCTTACCATTGAATAGATTTGGATATTGCTGTCTCATAGCATCTTCGGGCTCTCACGTTGCCTCTTCGACATCATGTCGATGCCACATTACCTTTACTAACAAAATTTTCTTATTTCGCAGTTCTTTAACTTCGCAAGCTAAGATATTGGTCGGTTCTTCTTCATATGTCATATTAGACTGAATTTTTATCTCGGACGGAGAAACCACATGCGAGGGATCAGATCTGTATCGTTGAAGTATCGATACATGAAACACGTTATGAATCTTTTCTAACTCAGGTGGCAATAATAATCTATAAGCGACCAGCTAATACGCTCGATAATTTCATATGGTCTGATGAACCTCAGACTCAATTTGCCTTTTCTACTGAACCGAAGTACTTTCTTTCATGGAGATACTTTCAGAAACACTTTTTTGCCGATATCAAATTCAATATCTTTTCGTTTCAAATCTGCATATGATTTCTGACGACCGGTAGCTACTTTTAGACTACCTTAGATTGTTTTTACTTTTTGTTTAGTCTTTTTAATCAAATCAACCCCATGAATCTTATTCTCATTGAGCTCAGTCCAATACAAAGGTGTACGACATTTTCTACCATATAAGGCTTCGTATGGTACCATTTTAATGCTCGATTGAAAACTATTATTATAAGCGAATTCAATCAATGGCAAATACTATTCCTGCGTACCATCAAACTCAAGAATGTAACATCTCAATATATCCTCAAGAATCTGAATAATCCACTCGGATTGACCATCCGTCTGTAGGTGAAAAGTAGTACTGAAGTGCAATTTTGTACCAAAAGCCTCTTGCAGTTTCTTCCAAAACCGCGAAGTGAATCTCGGATCTCTATCTGACACAATGGATAATGGCACCCTGTGCAATCTCAAAATATCGGAAATCTATAACTCAACTAATTTATCAAGCGAGTAGTCAGATCATACTGGAATAAAATGAGTTGATTTCGTCAATCGGTCAACCACAACCCAAATCGCATCTTTTTTTCTCAGAGATAAGGGCAAACCTGAAACAAAATCCATCGTTATTCTATCCCATTTCCACTCCGGAATCATAATCGGTTGTAACAAACTAGATGGCACCTAATGTTTAGTTTTAACTTGCTGACAGATCAAACATTTCAAAACAAAGTCGGAGATATCTCTTTTCATTCCAGACCACCAGTAATGCTGTTTCAAATCATTATACATTTTCGTACTATCCAGATGTACTGATAGATAACTATGATGTGCTTCTTTCAGAATCATTTGTATCAACTCTGGATTTCTCGAAACACAAATCCAATCTCTGAATCTCAGACAATCATCATTATCAATTCGATATTCAAAATTAGAATCCAAATCACACTAAGCTCATTTTGCTATAATTTCATTATCAACCTTCTGTACATCACAAATCTGCTGAATAAATAACGGTCTCGCTTTCAATTTGGCTAATACCTAACCATCATCGGAAAAAACTAAATGAGTACTTAACGCACGCAATGCAAACAATGATTTCCGACTCAAAGTATCAGCAACAACATTTGCTTTTCCTGGATGATAATCAATAACAAACTCGTAGTCTTTTAGCAATTCTAGCCATCTTCTCTGTCGCAGGTTCAAATCTTTCTGAGTCATCAGATATTTCAAACTTTTATGATCAGAATATATGTGACATTTCTCACCAAACAAATAGTGTCACCAGATTTTTAAAGTAAATACAATAGCATCTAATTCAAGGTCGTGTGTCAGATAATTCTTTTTACGTGGCTTTAACTGTCTCGAAGCAAAGGCTATAACTTTGCCTTCTTACATCAGAACACATCCTAAATTGCTCATCGAAGCATCACTGTAAATGACAAATTCTTTACCTGATTCTGATTGTACTAACACTGGAGCTTTAGCCAATAAGGTTTTCAACTGATCAAAACTTTTTTGACATTTTTCAAACCATTCAAATTTCACATATTTCTAAAGCAATTTCGTCAATGGAGTCACGATCATAGAAAAACCTTTTACGAATTGTCGGTAATAACCAACAAGTCCAAGAAAACTGTGGACTCCAGAAACATTTTTTAGAGGCTTCTAATCCAAAATAGCTGAAATCTTACTCGGATCAACTTGTATATCAGATACTGACATAACATATCCCAGAAAACTGACTTCACGCAACCAGAATTCACATTTACTGAACTTTGTAAATAACTGCTTATCACGCAAATTCTGTAGCACTATTATCAAATGCTCGGCATGCTCAATTTCATTACTCAAATAAATCAAAATGTGATCAAGGAATAGGACAACAAATTGATTTAAATACAGTCTGAAAATTCTGTTCATCAAATCTATAAAAATAGCAGGTGCATTCGTTAATTTGAAAGGCATAACTAAAAACTCATAATGTCCATACCTCATTCAGAAAATAGTTTTCGAAATGTCTGAATCCTTTACTCTCAAGTGATAATAGCCCGATCTCAGATCTATCTTTGAAAACATGATAGCTCTTTTCAACTAATCAAACAAATCGTCAATTCTGGGTAGAGGATATTTGTTCTTGATAGTTACTTTGTTCAACTGATGGTAGTCAATGCACATTCTCATTGTGCCATCTTTCTTTTTCACTAACAGAACGGGACCACCCTAAGGTGAGAAACTCGGTCTTACGAATCCTCTATCAGTCAACTGTTGCAACTGAGACTTTAATTCTTTTAACTCGGCTGAAGCCATTCTATATGGAGCTATCAAAATCGGAGTAGTCCCTGGTACTAATTCAATGCCAAATTCAACCTCTCAAATTGGAGGTAATCCCAGGAGTTCTTCAGAAAACACATCAGGGAATTCATAGACAGTAGGCACTAATTCAATTTTCTTTTTTGTCACTTTCGAATCGATCACATAAGCAAAGTAGGCTTTACAACCCTTTTTCACACTTTTCAAAGCTTTCATCGAAGATATTACAGCGGGTAACCCATTTAAGTCACTAGATTCAATTTGGACTATTTCATCATTCTTACATCTCAAATCAATAGTTTTCCGCTTGCAATCACAATAGCATCATGCAAATTTAGCCAATCCATACCCAGAATTATATCAAATTCGTCAAAAGGCAATAACATCAGATTTGCCAGAAAGCAAGTATCTCGAATCATCAACGGACAGTTTTTGCATACTTTATCAACCAAAACACATCTGCCTAAGGGGTTCGATACTCTAATCACAAATTCAGTAGACTCTACATGCAAAGTCTTGTGTATACTAAAGTCTTACATACATAAGAATGAGTTGATCCAAGATCAATCAATGCAATCACAAACCAGTAATAACATCTGGAGACGAAGCTTTCTCGCGAGCGCAAATAGCATAAGCTCTGGCAGGTGCGCAAGCCTCAGATCTAATAGTTGTGTCTTTAGTCATTCTTTGATTGCCACTCACATTACCCGTGTTTCTGGGTGTTCTACCTCGAGCTGCCATGTTACTCGGTCTCAGATTTTGTGTAATCTCTCGTTCAATAGACTCAGGACAGTCTCGGATAAAGTGATCTAAAGATCCACATTTAAAGCAAGCTCGATCATTCAATCTACAACTCCCCGAATGTCTTTTACCACAGTATCTGCACTCAAGTCGATCAGATTGGACATTTCCAACACTTGAAACTGAAGTAGCTGGAGCTCTGAAGTTCAAATATGATCTAACACGGTCTCTACTCGAATGTCCCACATTAACCTTTGAACGGTTATAATCATCTCAGAATTTCTTTGACCTAGACTAAAATGATTTACTTGCAGATCTCTTGCTCTCATCTCTAGCTTCTGAGTCAGCCTTTATTTTCTCTTTCCTGAGCTCTTCAGCTTTACACATTTGTTCAACAAGCACTACAAATTTTTTTATTTCCAGAATCCCGACTAATAGCTTGATGTTTTCATTCAAGACATCTTCAAATCTCTTGCACATAATTGCCTCGTTGAGACAAATTCTTGTGCATACTGGCTCAATCTCACGAATTCTCGCTCATATTCCATAACAGACATACGACCTTGTTTCAACTCAAAAAACTCTTTGCATTTCTGATCAATAAATCTTTGACTGATGTACTTCTTTCTAAACTCAGTCTGAAAGAACTCCCAAGTGACTCATTCTTTCGGAACCACTGATATCAACGTTTTCCACCAATGATATGCCGTATCTCTTAGAAGTGAAACAACACATTTAAGGCATTCATCGGGAGTACATGACATTTCATCAAACACCCGTATTGTATTCTCGAGCCAAAAATTAGCTTTCTCAGCATCATCATCAGTAGTAGCTTGAAACTCTTTAGCCCCATACTTTCTAATTTATCAACCGGTGGCTTACTCAACTGAATCGGATTAACTTGTGGCATGACAGGGACTTGAGGAGGATTAGGCGGGGGTGAAAGTTGTGGCACAGCTGGATTGGTTCTAATATACTAAGTGAACCAACCATTTATCATTTGGTAAAAGGCTTGTTTAGCCTCTCCTTAGTGGCTACTCGAAATAAGTTTAGAATTAGATTGCACTGCCCCTTGAGTGAGAGCGGGTGAATTACTTTCAACATCGTCAGCTACGGCTCGTTCGAGATCCATTTACTATGTAAAAACACATTTCATTTTCAAGAATCATCATACTACCACAGTTCATATATATGGCATGTATAGCAAGACTCACATATGCTATGTTAGTCCTAGAATCGACTAAACCGTAGCTCTTATACCAACCAAATGTAACACCCCTAACCCGTATCCGTTGCCGAACTAGGATTATGAGGCATTATCAGACATATCGGAACATTTAATAATCAATTCACAAATATCATCCACACATCATAGTATCATAGTCAAACATCATTTCAAAGTCCCTTTCTTAGGTCATCGAAACCTAAAACATGCTTTAGGAAAGGGTTGGGACTAAACCGAACACATACAAAATTTTTCAGAAATAAATTTTCAAAGTTACAGAGGTCACATGCCTGTGTGACCAAGCCATGTACCTCACACGGCATTAGACACGCTCGTGTGTCTAGGCCATGGTAAAACAGGGCATACATACTTACTTATCCACATGGCTTGAGACATGCTCGTGTGCCTTGGCTGTGGTCGAAACTAACTTGGGTCACATGGCTAACCACACGCCTGTGTGCCTAGGCCCTGCTCAAGACTGACTATAAATTGTAGGACTACCCCAAGGGACACACAGCCATGTAACATAACCGTGTGTCGCACAACACTAAGACACACGCCCATGTCTCTACCCGTGTGGACAAAAATATGCTATTTGCAAAGCCAGTTTGCCACCCTTAAAAGGTCATCCATACAAGTCCAAAATTAAAGCACAATTGCACCATAATTTCAACCAATTTCAATCACAAAACATACTTCATTCATGTCATATAATAACCAACCAATTTCATCCTTATTATCGAATCCAAAATATATCAAAATCACATACCAAACTAATTCATTCATATATGTCATAATCCCAATTTTTCACATCCATTTTTCATATCAAAATCATACCATTTCCATAACTAATTCAAATAACTAACTTACCAAATTGACCATTTCTTACTAGGCCATTTATGCACATCAAAACATACCATTTCTTAACACAACTTATATACCAAAAACCAAACCAAATAGCAAATTTAATCTAGCCATATCACATGGCATAATATACACTTCACAAATCATATTCAAATACTTCTAGCCTATACATGCCATACTTTAATATTCACATTTTCAAAAAGTACCAAAATAGAATTCAATAGTGTGGTGATGATCCTCAATGATCCCTGAGCTTTTGGTAGCTTCCATAATATATAAAATAATTGAAAAACAAGCAAAGTAAGCTTTCAAAAGCTAGTAAGCCATATACAAATAAACTTATCACATAACACAATTCTAAACCAATTCATTCATGTAGCTCATGGCAAAAATACAATAACATATCCATATGTCTCATATAGCTCATTTGATCATAATTCACTTACATATAACACATCTCATTCTCATAATAATTCATACGTATATCATATGTCCACAAATGCACATATACTTACCTTTCATTCTCAAAAATGATATACATTTCAAACGTACCTGAATTGAATACACATTCACATAGTTATTCATTTCTCGGAATGCCCGTTAAATCATACGGAATCAAATAAGATACACGGATAGCTCAGAAAGCTTGTAAAATGCCAATGTCCCAGACGTGGTCTTACATGCAATCAAATATCGATGCCACTGTCCCAGACAGGGTCTTACACGAAGTCAAATATGATGCTGATGTCTCAGACATAGTCTTACATGTAAACCTCAAATCGATGCCAACGTCCCAGACGTGGTCTTACACGAAATCACATATCGGAATCCTATGTCATGACATATGTATCCTAAATATTCCTATGGTTTGTACGGGACTTTCGAATGTCATCACATTATCGAAACTTTCTCAATTTCACATATTCAGCTTCAATAACTATTCATCACAATTCAATATCATATAAGCATGAATAATTCAATTCAAACACCTTTATTTGTATATAGACTTACCTCGTATGGGAATGAACGGAAACAAACGACTATTTAACTTGTTTTGACTTTCCCCGATCAAATTTTGTTTTCTTTGGTTCTTGATCTATACATATTCAGTTTAACTCCTTTATTCACCAAATCATTCAATTTAATCTAAAAACATGTAATTAAGGCATTTTACAAATTAGCCCTCACATTTTCAATTTTTGACATTTTAGTCCCTAATTAACAAAATCACAAATTACAAAAAATTTCTTTATACTCATACTTGGATGAATATTCATGTAGTTCATATAAGCCTATATCTTTCATTTATTTCACATTTTAGTCTCACAAAATCTCATTTTCACAATTTAGCCCAAATTACTCAAATTCATCAAAAATTCAAATACAGAACATATTAATCTAACACATGTCTTTCATTTTTCATCAATTAACACCACAAAGCTCAAATTTTCATCAATGACTCAACTCAAAATCTTCATCAATTTCTTCAATTTAGACATGGGTTTAATAGAACACAAAGCAATGATCACAAAAAAGTAAAAATTATCAAAAACTGAACAAAACTCATACCTTAATTAAGTCCTTCAATGGCCGAATGTTAAAACACAATACCCTAACCTTTCTTTCTTTAGTTTCAACAAACCAAGAAAATATGGACACAAAATGCATGTTTTGTTATAATTAATAACATTGATTTATACAATTACTTAATTAACCTTTATAAAATCATTTCAATTCCACTAACTAATGTCCTTCAATGTCATTTAATTATATCCATGGTATATTTGCATTATAAGGACCTCACATATATAAATACAAAGCAATTCGATACTTTAACAAATAGAACACATCTTTTGCATTTTCTGCGATTAGGTCCTTTTATCAAATTAAATACATAATCGATAAAATTTTCAATTGAAACTTTTACACATATCAAATATCATGTTGTAAACACGAAAAATAATATTAAAAATATTTTTTGACTAAAATTTGTGCTCTCGAAACCACTATTCCGTCTAGGGTCTAAACTGAGCTATTACAGAGTTACACGGGTAAGGACACAGGCTGGGACACGACCGTGTGCCTCACATCGAATGCCCACACCGCCTGAGACATGGGCATGTCACCTAGCCGTGTGAGCCACAGGGCCTACTTACATGAGCATGTGACCCTGTATATAAGATAAATTTTAGAATTTCGAAAAAAATTCTTTAAGCTCCAAGTTTAGTCTCGAAGTTTTTCTAATGTTTAAATTAGGCCTCGAGGGTCCATTCAATGGACAATATGATTAGTTTTGGATATGAATAGTAAATGACATGAATCATTTGTAATTATTTTGTAATCTCCAGTAATGCTGCATAACCCTATTCTAATGACAGATACCAACAAATATAACAGTGTGCCCTGCACTAGTTAGAAAACTGACGAAGGTTGCACCTAGTACTAGTTAGATAAATCAATAGATATAACAATTTGCCTTACACTGGTTGGTTAGACCAACCTTACATACATAATTGCATAATTCCACATTTTATCAATTCATAATCAAATCTCTTGCATTAATCAACTACACTATATTCCATGATCAATTTCTTAACAGTTACAATATAATCCCATAATATTTCATTCAAACAATTAATGATTAGATATTCAAATGACTACTAATTTAAATAAATTAATAGTTGAAGTTTTATTTAAGGAATGTGAACTTACCAGATTACGTTAGCTACTAATATCGAAGATGATCAGTTGACAACTTTCTCCTTCCCATTGTTATCAACTAATCCCCTTATTGGTCGACCTAAAATGAATAGCTTAATTAATTTACTTAATTCAACCATACAAAATATTTATACACAAGCCATTCAAATTTTAATTACAATTTTCATATTTTCTCTCAACATAAACTTTTCGTACAATTTAATCCTCAATTAAAAATCATGAAATTCAATCACAATCAACAAAATATCAAGCTAACTATTTTCCCCAAAGGTTCAACACAACTCATATTTTCAATTAGTTCACAAATAATCATTGACTTTACCATTTTCATAACTAAGTCCCTAAACTTTAAAATAATCAAGAATCATTCAATAAATATATCTATTTAACTCACAAATTGTAACACCTCAAACTCGGCCTAGACGTTATGGCCAAATTCGACTGTGTCACATTGAAGGGTGAAACGTAAAATTCGATGTAGTTGAAAAACCTTAAAATCATATGATTGATGGATTGATTAAAACTTTATGTTGTTAAAGAAAGTCTTAGTTTTTATAAACATTAAAGTAAAATTTCATGCTTCAAATACAGTAGAAGCTTTTCTTGAATAACGTTTGGCTTATAAAATATTGTCTTCTTTTTAGACCACAAGTCTTAAAACTAGAAGTTAAGCAAACAATATGCTAAAATCTAGAAATTAAAACAAACCAGAGAAAGCCCTTATTACAACAAAACCCAAATAAGAGAATATGTAATTAAGATAAAGTAATTCAAATTACTAAAATTTAACTGTCCGTAGTGTGGCTACCTCCGAGTCCTCCGATACGTCGAACTGTCTCTCGCTAAGGATTACCTGAAAAATTAAAAGTGGGGTAAGTTTATGAAAACTCAGTGTGTAATCCCTTAAAATAAAAAGACTCAGTAAGATAACAGAATACAGAAGCAGTCAGGGATTGAGCCCTTTTTTAGTAACAGAACAATGTGGGCCTTAGCCCAATACATTAACAGTGTAGGCTAAGCCCAATACAGTATCAAAATCAGAAACAGAATACATATGGGCCTAAGCCCATTACAGTGACAGTATCTGTAACAGAATTGCAACAGTGCAATAATGCAATCCATCCCATTCCATCCAATACACTACCCGTACCAACCAACACACCATGTGGGGATAAAATCGACCCACCCAGCCAGTATGCCAATATCGCAGCATAGCTGCCAGAAATAATAACGCAGCAAAGCTGCCAGAAATATACACGACTTACAGCCATCAGTAGCGGTAATATGGTCGGTACAAAGCCATCAGTAGCTGTAATATGATCGGCACAAAGCCATCAGTACTGTAATATGATCGGCACAAAACCATCAGTACTGTAATATGATCGGCACAAAGCCATATTTAGGTTGGCATAGAGAAATAATTAGATTAAGCGGCACTAAGACATCGGTCGGTCCATAGTCGTCTCGTGCGACCTGTGCGACCCGTACGACCTCAACAAGTCAATACTGGATCCACAGTCGTCTCATGCGAACCGTGCAACCCTATCAGAACAGTACCTCCTCCATATCAATGTCCCAACCCTATGCAATATGTCGTGTATGTCATGCTCAATCATCACACGTGTATTCAGAATGGCCATGCTCAGTAACAGTCATTTAAACATATATTAAAAGCATATTAGTTTTACAACCACAGTCAAGTCAGTTAAAACACAGTCATACAATCACAGTCAAATCAGTCAAATTCATAGTCTAAGTCGGTCATTTACCCACAAGGGCAAAATAGTCATTTTACCTTATAAGGGTATTTCCATAATTTTACACTACAAGGGTATTTCAGTAATTTTACACTACAAGGGTATTTCGGTAATTTTTCACTACAAGGGTATTTCGGTAATTTTAAACTACAAGGGAATTTCGATAATTTTATAGCCCAGGGTCTCAATGCCCCAACAGAAGGTCCACCGTCGCCTTAAGCGACTTAAGTAACCTAAACAGACCTAACGGTGTAAATGGGCCTAAGGCCCATACTCAACCCAAGTGGGCCCACACACTCGTGTGGCCCATTTAGCCCAGAAATAGCCACAGCTATGCGAACGTCACAGTCCAAACATCACTTACCACATCACATACATTTTATCCGTGTGGGCCCACAAGCCCACTGGTCCCACACGGCCTATTTCGACCCAATGAGGCCTAGAACAACCTAAGACCATGAGAGCGCTCGTAGTGGCCTCTACAGTCTAACGCCCATGTTCGTGGGCTCGGTTCACCACACGTGCGATCGTACGCTCGTGTGGCATCATATGCCATGTTTTCGGCTTTTCAGCATTTTGCCGATCTACAGTCATAGTAGTGTAAACAACACATACTTTCAGCTTTTAAACGATTATTGAAAATCGCATACAAATACACACACTTTCAGCTTTTCAGTCGATCCTCAAACATAGCATACAGTTACACACCTAATTACGTAGAGTACTAAGAATTCCTGAGCACTGGAACCTTGACTCGAACGGCCAACTGTGATTTGCCTATCTAATCAAAAGTTGGTGCAGTCACCCTTCTGTAACCTGGCGAAAAGTCTCGAACTGTTGACACCCTACGACGCTTAAACTTGGGGGCAGAGGCTACGCGTCCACTCCCAGTCGGCACCACTGTCATCACTTTATTGCTAGAAACCCCTTTGCTCATCGAGAGTTCTAGAAACAAACCAAGTAAACAATATCCGAACGATAAGAGAGGGAGAATTTGGCTCGTAAGGGAGAGGAATTATTTTGTTAAAAATCGCACAAGAAGAAAGCGAATAGATATCCCTTAAGAGAAACAAAAGAAACAAACGTACTTACCAATCTGATGGATAAATATTGCTACACAGAAGTCTGAGTAAGAGAGGGGAAAAAGTATAGTCTTTTGACAAAAATCGAAGGAAATGACAAAAAGGAAGAAGAAAAAGGTATCTGGCAAGAACTCAAAAGAAAAGTACAACTAGAGGGCTAACCGAAAGGGGAAGTATGGGTGAACAAATGTCGAAGTGAAAAATAGAAAAAGAAGCATAATAGAATTGATCGTAGTACTCAAAAGAATAGATGAATGAGTTATGAAAATAGGTCAAAATGTATTCAGCCACTCAAGGAAAGTATACAGCTAAGATGTTGTAGAGGAAAAAAACCAAAAAAAATAATGATCACCAAAAGCCGAAAAATGAAAGGCACCCTCCCCAGCCGAATATCTAAGTACTTTCCAAGCAAATTTGGCACAGTCTTATCTCACTTCAAACTCCCCCTTTTCCTCCTAAAATCCCTCCATGATTTCCTCCCCAATCTTCTTCTTGATTTTCTCAATAATCCGTTCCTTGACCAGTTCAAATTCCAACCACCGTTGTAGTGTTTTATTCAAACTCCACCAACCACACAACAAATGAGTAAAATAAATACTCCTTTGTGCATAGAGTAACTCGAACTCAAACACCCTTGCCACCTTAATGACGCCACAACAACTGGACTACAAGCTCATCTTTTGTCACATTTTAATCTTAATTATTTAAAAGGCTTACTTCCAAGTACCAAGGGTTTTATTCACTTAAATAAAAAATTTAGCTAAAACCCAGGTTTGAACCCAAGACTTCTCCAACACTCCTAAATATTCCCAAATACTTAGCCACTAAAGCCAACATGCAATTTATGATAATTCTCGCACACATAAACTTTTATGTGTTCCCACGCTCAAGGCCCACTCCTTCTAGATCCAAATTCCGGGCATTACAACTCACCCCGTCTTAAAGAAATTTCGTCCCTAAAATTTCCAACTATCAATACAGCCGCATAATACAAACCACTATGCTGCTGTTGCGCACTCTAATTCCAAAACATTACCTTTTACGCACAACCAAAATACCTATCTACTGGAGCAAATAGATATCACACGAATACAATTTCAATATCCAAAACATCACATAGAATAAATACAAAATATAAATTTAAGTATCACAGTACAGTCTAGTATCTAAAGTAATCTCGGTACTTCCTATCTATTTATTTTAGTAACAAACAGACAGTAGTATTCAGAAAACTTACAGATAAGGCGCCGGAGACTCGGTGTACCACACAATCAGTAAAACATTTTTAATTCTTTAATTTATTTGAAACAGTTCTTTCAGAAATTCAAAAATTCAAAAACCTATTCCACAGTCGCGTTTTATAACTTGGCACTGATACCATTAAATGTAACACCCCAAACCCGGCCTAGACGTTATGGCTAAATCCGACGGTGTCACATTGAAGGGTGAAATGTAAAATTCGATGTAGTTGAAAAACCTTAAAATCATATGATTGATGGATTGATTAAAACTTTATGTTGTTAAAAAAAGTCTTAGTTTTTATAAACATTAAAGTAAAATTTCGTTTTTCAAGAAAAGCTTCCGCTGTATTTGAAACACGAAATTTTACTTTAATGTTTATTTCAAACACATATATTTCATTTACTAACATCAAACTTCATAAAGCTCATAGTTTCATCAATGACATAACTCAAAATCATCAACAAAATCAAAAATTGAGACATGGGCTTGATAGTATACAGAGCAACGATTACAAAAACATAGAAATTATCAAAAACCGAACAAAAGCAAACCTTTAATCGAACTTGGAAGTAGCCGAACCCTAAAACACCATGGAAGCTTTCTTTCTTTCTTAATATTCGGCCAACAATAGGATAATGAAGCCAATTTTTTATTTTGTTATATTTAATACATAATAATTATACTCATTACTATTATATCCTTAATGAATTTCATTTATAAACATAAAATAAATGGCTATAATGGTCCACTTACTCTTCCAATGGTCTATTAACATTATAAGGACCTCATAATTAAAAAGACATAGCAAATAAGCACTTTAACAAATAGAAGGCCATTTTTACATTTTATGTGATTAAGTCCTTTTAACAAATTAAACACAAAAATGATCGAATTTTCATACGAAACTTTCATACATGCTAATTCACATATAATAAGCTTGAAAAATAATATTAAAATATTTTTTTGACTCGAATTTGAGGTCTTAAAACCACTATTCCGACTAGGATCTAAATTGGGCTGTTACAACTCTCCCCCTTTAAGGATTTTCTCCCCGAAAATCTTACCAGAAAGTAGATTAAGGATTTGCTTTCACACAGTACATTGCAAATTCGCATATAGCTTCGGATTTCATATCTCTTTAATCACACAATTAAGATTCTGATATGTTTTTTTCTATACATCATATTAAACTGAATTTGCTTCTAACTGTACTGAGTTACCTTCATTTTGTACTTTGTTTTGTTGATGATATTAATCTCATGAATCATTTACTCACAAAGCTCAGTCCTAAAAAACGGAGTTAGGTAACCGCCATATACGATACCTCATACAATGTAACTTTTATACTGACCTGATAGTTTATCAAACAACAACAATCTTTCTTAGTTGCTTTGAAACTCTAAAACACAATAACGAATAATTATTTCGAGAATTTTCAAAACAACCTCGTACTCACAGCTTACTGTAATTTCTCCCAGAATTACCATATGAATTTTAGATTTTAATCTAAAACAATGCTGATTGACACCATGTGCAAACTGAAAGTCTCTGAAACGAATAATTCAACTGATTTATCAAAAGAGAAATCCATGCGTACGAAAAGACTTATTCAAGCAGTCAACAATAATAAAAGATAATCCCGATACAAAATTCATCAAAATATTTTATTTCATTATTACTTAGATATCAAAACATGCTGAAATGGTCCTGAAGACGCTTAATAATTTACTTTAACCTGTTGATAGCTCAGACATTTAAATGCAAGGTTAGAAATATTACGTTTTATACTCATTTATCAATACCACTTTCTCAGATTATCTTGCATCTTGTTATTCCTGTATGAACAGTCTAACTGACACTGTGAGCCTCTTGCAACAATGGTTATACAATCTCAGAGCTTTTTGGTATACACACTTTATTTCAAAGCAACAAGCAATCATCAATTCCACATCTAAAGTTCTGAATCAGAAATCAATTTATGTTGAACCCCTTTTTAACTTATAGTTTGATAACACATTTCTAAATTTCACGAATTCTCTTAGTAAGCATCAATTTAACTTCTAATCCAACTAACATATAATCATCATCTGATAAGATCAATCACATATTCATCGCTCGTAAAGTACACAAAAGTTTCTTATTCAGATCATTTGAAACTATAATCATTTCCCTCGGATAATAATATTTACTTACAAAATCAAAAGTTGTTTGACAATTCGAGCTAGCTTTGCTGTGCCAAGTTCGAATCTCGCTCTACAACATCAATCATTTTAAACTCTTGTAATCATCAAATATGTCACATAACTCTTTTCATACAGCTTTAACCATATGGAATCACAAGATATCTCTATACACTCTATTATTAGAACACACTTCACACCGTTCATTGACACATTATTGAAGATCATAAACTTTTTCTTCAAATTAGACTGAACCTTTACTGATGTTTTGATTGACAATATGAAAACTTCAACAATCGAACTAAATTTAATTTACGATAACATTTTTCAGATAGAATTATTCCGATAGATATAATTCTATATCAGGTCTTCAAGAATACAAATTCTTAATCCAAATTATCCCTCAATTTACACATGTGCGTTCAAAGTTTATTTCCAATCCGGTGGATAGATTCAAACGCATATAACCCAATTAACTTTTCAATCAAATAATTTTAGATCAGATTAAACTACTGAATCGGTCTTTTCGAAGAAATCATTTCCTCTCGTTAAAAAGGATAACCCCAACATATCATTATACAGATGCCACAATCATCAAATAGAAATCATAACGCCATAATAAGACTAATGTCTTACCCATAATATTAGATAATATCTTGGTTGTTAATAAAGCATTTGAACCCAGAATAAAATCAAATATGATTTGAACAACACCCAATACAGAAGCACAACTTTTATAACTCTGATAATGGTACTGTAGTACTTTCAAATTTCATAACAGAAATTATGATTATAATAGATATAGCCATTTCCGTCAAATAGATATCTCTTATAAATAATCACATAGAATCATAAGAAAACCAAGATAGCAAAATTTTCAACATCTGAAGCTACACAGAATATCAGAAAAATTACAACTCATATAGAATGATATCAACTCCAATGATATCCCAGAGAATGTCCAAAAAGAACAATATTACTCATAAATACTGGAATCCACAGTAACTGAAGCGATATAATCTTTACATATTTTCAACAGAACTATAGCCAGTAGAAGCAGAGTATTAGCATTAAACAGATTTTACAGTCGACTTTCATATCCACACAATGGAATAAATATCAAAGAAAGATATAGCAATGTCGAACATAACTCAAACAGACCAACAATACTTTCGTCTATTAGCACGTTTAGCTAATGTTCTCATACGATAAGAATTCCTTCTAAAATTAAACAGTCACATATACTTCTGAGGATAAATGTACACATAGAATGCCTAGAAGAAGTCATAGTAACTACCCAACTATAACTATTGTACTCAACAATCAATACAATTCAACCATTATTCAACTGACTAATTCTGTCATCATTAAGTTCATATTATCCCATCAATAACAGAAATCAATTCAAAAGAACTTTCAGTTAGTACCTTTCTTTAGATATCATACCCGAATACTTTTATTTTATCAAATTCAACTTCTTTGTTAACAGTGAATTTGCATAATTTGAATAGTCTTCAGAACTTTTTAATATCTTCTTTAGTACTATCTTCATTTGCTGGTTCATTCACTTCTCTAACTACATTATTTATCTTCCAAACACAGACTTCTATAATTCCACACTTGTAGGCTTATTCAACCCAAATCTTACAGATTTCATTGTAACATTTTACATATAAAGGGTGAGGGTAGTAAAGCCTTAAATTTAACTCTCTCATACATGCACTAAACACATACTATCACAAATAGCCAGTTCATTACTAATTTCACATTCTCAAAACATTTATGAAACATTTGCTTTTAATCACTTTTATTCTTAACACATTGTTCATATGCCAACTCAAATCACTATTTCATGATCAAAGCATTTCATATAATAATCATAATCCAAATATCATAACTCATATGCTCATATAATTATAACATTTATGAATAACAAAATGTCATACTCTTTGATCCATACCTGTATGAGTTTCAACTCATAATCAACACATTTCCATTCAAACATTTAAGTACACATTCCGTACTATCAGAATTAGCTCGATTGGAAAACTTATCTGTCTCATCAAAACAATTTTTGTCAGAGTCAGGAGATATCACACTATCATAGGTTAAATGTGGCATGTATAGCTAGACTCGCATATGCTATGGTAGTCCTAGAATCGATTAAACCATAGCTCTGATACCAACCAAATGTAACACCCCTAACCCATATCTATTGTCGGACTAGGGTTAAGAGGTATTATTGGACATACCGGAACATTTCACAATCATTTCACAATAAAAAATCATGCATTGTCATATCATAGTCAAGCATCAACATTAAGTCCCTTTCTTAGGTAAATGAGACTATAAACATGCATTAGTAATAGGTTGGGACTAAACCAAACACATACAAAATTTTTTCGAAACTTAACAGTTTTTTTCTAAGTTACAAAGGTTACACGCCCGTGTGAATAGGCTGTGTGCCTCACATGGTATTAGACACGTCCGTGCGTCTAGACCATGGCAAAATAGGGCATACATACTAACTTATGCACACGGCCACAAGACACACCCGTGTGTCTAGCCTGTGGTCGAAACTGACTTGGCCACACGGCCTGGCACATGCTCGTGTGTGTACGACCGTGTGGTCTAACCAGGCTCATTTCAAAATAGCCCTCGAGCAACACGACAGAGACACAAGCCCATGTCCTTGCCCATGTGGGGAAAAATAGGCCATTTATAAGGCCAATATGCCACCCATTTGGGTCCTCCCTATAAATTCTAGAATCAAGCATCATATATGCAACATTTTCAGCAAATTTCAACTTCAAACATAAATCAATCAATCCATAATATCATCAATCAATTTCATGCTCATTCTCTATATCAAAACATACCAAAGTCATAAGCCAAATTCATTCAATCATACTTTACCAACATCTCAATTTCTTATCCAACTTCATGTCAAACTTATAATGTCAAACTTATACCAAATTTAACAATTAAGCACATACGAAATTGACCATTTCATTTAGTCATTCATATGCATTATATCATGTCATTTTCTCATCACATAAACCATAACAAAACCAAACCATATTCACATTCATTATCAGGCCATATCACTTGGAAAAACATATATTTACATCTTCAAACATATTCACATACTTCTAGCCTATTCATGCCACATAACCAAATCTCAAAACATTATTTACCAAAATGATAACTGGATAGTGTGATGATGTCTCCATCGACTTTCAACTTGAGCATATCTTCAAAAATCTATAAACATAGGAAAAACACATAGAATAAGCTTCGAGAGCTTAGTAAGCCATAAGCAAATAAATCTTCACAATATCATATATATAATTCAACTTGAATAAGCCAAATTTAGTTAACTTCATACACATATTCAATCATTTATCTTATATAATCAAACATCACCACATTAAGTAACTTCATTAGGTTTATTTATCAGTGAACATATAAACCATACTTTCAATTTCAAATAACGATCATTAGATCATTCATATAAATTAAGCTTGCACAATTTCATTACATAACCAACCGTAAAGTTGTCATTTATTACTTTTCATGGATAAAAAATTATCAATTTCTTTTTATGCATTTCAAAACCTAAATAACCATAACAAATCACACGTTCAAACCATGTACCATTTTTCATAATTCTCATGTTCAAAACATAGGACCATAATTTCATATAACAAGCATATATAACACATCGTTCATTATCATATATTTCACATATCGTCATTTGAATCATACTCACATTTCATATCAGAATTTCATATACAAATCACATATTCTTGAATCATATATGGCGAAACACAATTACAATACTACATTTTTCATATAATTTATTTGGTCATAGTTCACTTGCTAGTATCCACATTTCATTTTCACATAGATCATATATCAATTGATCATAATCATACTCATTTTCATTGCTTAATTTCATATACATTGCAACATACCTGATTCGGATGCACATTCATATACTCATTTATTTCTCGGAATGCCTGTTGAACCGTTCGGAGTCAATAAGAATACTCGGATAGCACATAAGCTTGTACAATGCCAACGTCCTAGACGTGGTCTTACATGTAATCAAATATCGATGCCACTATCCCAGACAGGGTCTTACATGAAATCATATACGATGCCAAAGTCCTAGACATGGTCTTACACATAAATCACAAATCGATGCCAACATCCTAGACGTGGTCTTACACGATAACACATATCAAAATCCTATGTCATGACATATGTATCCTAACTATTCCTAGGGTTCGTACGTGGCTTTCGAACGTCAAACTCGATCGATTCAAGCTCGTAAATATTACTCCCATGCTTAATTGAATTTGGCATATACATATAGACAATTAATAATTCAATTCGGCATTATAATGCACATACATTTCAATTTAACAACATTTATTTACTTATAACTTACCTTGTACTAACATGAACGGACCGAAAAGATTATTCAATAATTTTCAACTTTCCCTGATCCAAATCTGAGTTTCTCATTTCTTAATCTAATTCAATACAAATTCAACTTATTTAATCATATATTCAATCAAATTCATCTAAAAACAAATAAATAGGCTAATTACACTTTTGGCCTTGACATTTCACATTTTTCGCTATTTAGTCCATATTTCACAAAATCACAAAATATGCATAATTCAATTCAATCAATGCTTGGCCGAATATTCCTACACTTAATGTAGGACCATATATTTCATTTATTTTACATTTTAGTCCCTCAAAATATCATTTTCATAATTTAGCCCAAATTACTCAATTTCATCAAAAATTCAAAGACAAAACTTAGTAATCTAACACATATCTTTCATTTACTAACATCAAACGTCATAAAGCTCATAGTTTCATCAATGGAATAACTCAAAATCATCAACAAAATTAGAAATTGAGACATGGGCTTGATAGTATACAGAGCAATGATTACAAAAACATAAAAATTATCAAAAACTGAACAAAAACGAACCTTTAATCGAACTTGGAAGTAGCTAAACCCTAAGACACTATGGAAGTTTATTTTCTTTCTTAATATTTGGCCAAAAATAGGACAATGAAGCCAATTTTTGATTTTGCTATATTTAATACATAATAATTATACTAATTACTATTATATCCTTAATGAATTTCATTTATAAACATAAAATAAATTGCTATAATGGTCCACTTACTCTTCCAATGGTTTATTAACATTATAAGAACCTCACAATTAAAAAGACATAGCAAATAAGCACTTTAACAAATAGAAGACCACTTTTACATTTTACGTAATTAAGTCCTTTTCACAAATTAAGCACAGAAATGATCGAATTTTCATACGAAACTTTCACACATGCCAATTCACATATAATAAGTACGAAAAATAATATTAAAATATTTTTTACCTCAGATTTGTGGTCTCGAAACCACTATTTTGACTAGGGTCTAAACCGGGCTGTTACAATATCAATATACCACTAGTGCAAGTATAGGAGCAAATGCTCAATTGCGTAAAGTTCATGGAGGACAAATTGTCAAAGAAGCACAGGCTAGGGGAATTTGAAACTGTTGCTCTCACTAAAGGGTGCACGGCAATGTTGATGAACAAATTGCCACCGAAATTGAAGGAGCCTGGGAGTTTTACTATTCCTTGCTCAATTAGAAATCATTATATAGGCAAAACATTATGTGATTTGTTGTGTGTGAATGTGTAATGCAAATGTGCAAGTATACATGTCGAATCAAGTAACAAAGTGATGAGTGAGTATCGTCTCCATAGAGATCAGAATTGACTAAGATAATTAGTTATGCTATTACTATGAAATTCACTATTTGAAACATGTTAACAATTACTGAAGAGATGAAATGAAAGATTAAAAAAATTAATTATGACTAAAATATGTTATGGCAATTACAATAATGTGGCAATTCTCAAAGAGTAAGTGGAATAGAGTTTGTACTGTTGAATGATAAAGGCTGGAATTACTTGGGTTTATTTCTTTAACGTAATAATGCCATGGCAAAATCTTGACCATTCTACTACTCAGGGAAACATTATTGCAATCTGATTCTTTCAAAAGACAGGCTTTGAGATATCATTTTGAGTTTTTGTATGTCTACAGACTCAAGAACGATAACTAGGTTATTCTCTCTTTCCTTGTATATGTAACGCCCCGATTTTGGGCCTAGAAGTATTAAGTCTTGAGCATGGGAATAGTTAGGAGGCTGCACATAAAAGTTTAATTGTGCAAGAAAGTGACACAATTGTATGACTGGCTTAGTGGTTGTGTGCTCTAGAAGTGTCTGGAAAGTCGTGGGTTCAAGCCTTGGCTTCCACAAAAAAATTTCTTTTTAAGGATAAAACCCATATCTTTGGCCAGTAGGGTTCTAAGTTTATTTTGGTAAAAACATGACTGAATGGGCCTGCTGGTCTAGTGGATAGAGGCATGTGGACTGTGCTAGTGGTCTGAGGTTCAAATCTCTACTTGTGCAAATGGAGATTATTTTTGCTGGTGGCCATGGGAGGAAGTTGTGTTTGGTCGAAACACCGAGGAGTTTTAATGAGTTTGAATGGGGTCGTTGCTGGCCGAATTTGGGGAGTGAAAAGGGGGATTTTCAGTTGTTGAGGTTTGCGAGCATGAGGGTTTTTAGGAGGAAATTGAGGAATTCAAATTTGGTGGAAGAGTTGTGCCGAATTGGTACTCTAATCAAGGGGAATTCGGCTTTGGTATATCGTTACTCAGGAATTTCGGCTGAGTTATCCATTCTCTCAAAATTTTGATTTTGGATGCTCAATTTCCTTTTGGGTGTTTTGGTTCTTTCTGCTTTTGGTTTTTCAACTCGATATCTTTCTTTTGGGGGCAAATTGTTTCTAGAGACCAGTCGGGGCTTTTCTCAAACTGATTCATTTCGGGTTAGTTCTTCCCTAAAGCCTTTTGCTACTGATTGCTTTCTTTTCTTCCTCTCTCAAACCTTGGCTGAACACTCTTCTTCTTCCTCTATTCAAAATCGGTTTGCTTTAGCTGAACTTTTTCCCTTCTCTTCTTTACTCTTCCCCCTTATTCGATTCTTCTGTATTTACAGATCCCCACTCTTTTAACTTTGCTACCTTGACCCACTTAGTTATGGTAGCCTAATACCCTGTTCTCTCCTTCTATACCTTCGGTTCTGGACTACTGTTCTCTCCATTTTGCCGCTATCAATTGAGTGCTTCCAGCTCTTGTAGGTGTAGGTCGAATATCCTTCATTCTAGTCTAGACATTACATTTTTGGAAACCCCTAAGGCCTTGTGATTAGATCTTTTGCAACTGTTCCAGGGTGATCGATCAAAGCAAGTGATAGGTGGAGTACTCGTGGGCTATTCGAACGTCTTCGTGAACAAGGTGTGTAAGCACATTACTTTAAACGTAGATCGACAAAAGCCAGAAAGGTATGACCATTGACGCTACACGAGCGTGCGCTCGTTCGTGTGGTAACCCCAAACGCATAAACATGGGCGCTTGATCGTAGAGGCCACCATGAGCGTTTTCATGGGCATAGGCCATTCTGGGCCACGATGGGCTGAAATGGGCCGTGTGGGCCCCACATGGGTAAAACACATGGACGTGTGGATATTGTGGGCCAGGCTGTGTAGTTTACATGGCCAAGGCCATTTTTGGGCTTCGTGGGCCACACGAGCGTGTGGGCCCACATGGGGCCGTACTATGTGCTTTGAGCCCATTTTCACTGTTTGATTATTAAGGTTTCACGGGTAGCCCGAGACGATTGTGGATCTACTATTGGGTCGACAGGTATACCTAGATGCTAATTTGATAAAATGACTATTTTGCCCCTATGTGGTAAAATGACCATTTTGCCCTTATGTAGAAAAATGACTGTTTTGCCCTTATATGGTAAAATGACCATTTTGCCCTTATGTGGTAAAATGACTATTTTGCCCTTATATGGTAAAATGACCATTTTATCCTTATGTGGTAAAATGATCGTTTTGCCCTTATGTGGTAAAACGACTCTTTTGCCCTTATGTGGTGAAATGTCTGTTTTGCCCTTATGTGGTAAAATCACTATTTTGCCCGTATATGGTAAGATGACTGCTTTGCCCCGATCTGTTGTATGTTTATATTTTAGCATGCTATTTAAACTATAATGGATGCATGTATGATTTTATGATATGACATGACATGATTGTATGATGCATTGCATGGGGATGGGTCTATTATATTTGGAGGAAGTGTACTGTACTGGCAGCTCTACTGCAAATCACTGATGGCTCTAAGCCTATTATACTGGCAGCTCTGCTGTAAATACTTTTTAGTGCCTCAATCAGTGATATTTTAGAGTGTAGGGATGGGTGGGTTGATTTTATCCCCACATGTAGTGTAGGGCTAGACAAAGTAGAGTGTAGAGGCTGGTTGGGTAGGACTTGCATCTCGTTTAAACTCATTCTCATCGATCGATTACTATTCATGCGACCGATTACTATTGCTACACTCGACATCAGTATTGTATTGGGATAAGGCCCTAATTGGAACTAAACTACTACTGATAATGGGCTTAGGCCCGGACTGTATTTGTTCACTGTATGTTTGACTGCTTGTTTATTCTGGGATTACACACTGAGTTTTCATAACTTCACCCATCTGTTTAACTGTACAGGTAATCCCTAATCTTAGGCAGATCGGTGCTACGAGGGACTCGAAGGTGGCCACACAACAGTTTACGCTCACATATTTGTCTATTAATTTATAAGTAGCATAATTTGGGTATTTTTATGTAATAAGGCCTCTTTAAATTTTTAGTTTTTAATTTGGAGATATATATTTCTTTTGCTTTAATTCTGCTAGCAGTAGGAAGTGAGATTTCAAAAGATGAATATTTTCAAAAATACCAAAAATACATCAACAGTTTTAAGAGCTACCGCAAGAAAATAACATTTTACAAGTTAAACTCAAGTATGCAACTGTTTTATAAAAAGCTTCCTCAATAAAATGATTTTGGAAACGAATAATGATTTTTAATCAAATACCTTTTGTTTGAAATGCAAGATTTGATATGAACGACATATTTTTAATTCATATTTAAGATCACACAAAGAGTTCTAAATAGAGAATGGTTTTCTCAATGACATCTTGCTTTGCTAAAAAACACTTCAATATGACATCGCCAGATTCAGCCATAACGTCTAGCGGGTTTGGGGTGTTACAGTTTAGGTTGCAACTTCTATGTCTAGAGTGCTACAACTATTCTTTCGAAAACTTGCCTATATCAACTGATTATTAACCAATCTAATTTAACTTTTCAGAATTAAATCAGATCTAATAACATGCTACACAGTCATCTATGTCTAGAGCTTACATGCATGCATTAAAAATAATCACAAACCGAATGAAACAATATACAAATCAAAATCAAATGATGGGCATTCAAAGTTAATAAAAATTCAGCCAGAAGATTTCCAACCCAAAGAAAATTAGTTCATGGATTGAACATTAGAAATCATAACGAAACCATTCAACGTCATTATTTAAATTCACGAATCACAAATTCAAATCAGAAAAAAGGTAGAACTGCAGGAAGCTTTCATTACTCCAGCTTTCACTCTGATAATGAGATTTGATGCAAAACTCAGGGCAAATTTCTTTTCCCCTTCCTTGCGTCTGTAATTCTTCTGGTTTGTAAGCTGCTACATTTTTAACTCTCCCTCTAAGAATGCACGAGAATCTGATGCAGAGAGATAGAAACCATTATTCTCTTATTTTCTCTCTCTCTGTGATCCTCCTTTTCTCTTTCCTTATTTATAAGGTAAGTCCCCCCCTCTTAGGACACACATTTTGGCTTCCTCCTTTTTAGGGTGATTAATCTGGTTCAAGTACAGCTGGCTGAGAATGACGTGTATTGAGTGTTGTGTCATCTTCTTGGAATTTTCATGGCATTGGTGTTGGCAATCTAACCAACATTTTGTCATGGTAATATTTCACTGCCTTCATTTTCCTATCATTTTTCTCTTCTCTTCTTCATCCTACGCCTGCTGCCAACCACAAACAACACCTTTCTTCCCCAATAATAGAAGTAACAAATAATAACATGTATAGAAAAATACAAGCTTTGTTATGTAATATCCTAAAAATATTTAAAAATGCAAACATATTTTCTTAATTACAAACAATTAATCCAATCTAATGGCTTGAAATATAACTCCTTTCAAGAGTTATCATGATTTAGGTGCAAGCATAAACTTAATGCCTATGTCTGTTTTCAGGAAATTAGGAAGGTGATGCCTACAATTGTCACGCTGTAGCTAACTGGTCGTTCTTATGTAAATCTGGAAGGTAAAATTGAAGATGTGTTGGTAAGAGTTGATAAATTTATTTTTTCGGTAGATTTTATTATTCTGGAATGTAAAGCTAATAAAGAGGTACCAATTATTCTTGGAAGACCTTTTCTAGCCACTGGTAGAACATTAATTAATGTCTAGAAAGGTGAATTAACAATTAGAGTTAATGACCAGCAAATAACCTTTAATGTTTTTGATGCCTTGAAGTGTGCAGATACAAATGAATATTATCACGCCATTGGGATTATTGACACAGCAATGAAGGAAGATATGGCAAAATTTTGTTGTAACAATTCTGATAATGAAGTAGACTTAGTTGAGTTGAAAGAAGAGGAACTGATTGAAGAACTTTGTGAAGTGATGGAGGCTAACCAAACTTGAAAATGGAGCAAGGAGAAGTTTTGAATATTTAAATTTATTAGAGAGTTCTTTTAAGCCTCCTTGACCTTCTATAGAGGACCCTCTTACTTTGGAGTTGAAGCTTTTGCCATTACATTTAAAGCACGCCTATTTGGGAGATAACAGCATGTTGTAATTAGTTATATCTGTAGATTTAAAATATGATCAAGAGGCTCAATCGTTAGAAGTTTTGGAGAGATCTAAGAAGACGATAGGGTGGACAATCGTGGATATCAACAGAATTAGTCCGGCCATCTGCATGCATAAGATTTTACTAGAGGATTGCCATGGCAATTCTATTGAGCAGCAGAGAATATTGAACCCCATTATGAAAGAAGTCGTTAAAAAAGAGATTATCAAATGGCTTGATGCTGGAATAATCTATCCTATTTCTAATAGTTCGTGGGTGAGCCCTGTTTAATGTGTACCCAACAAATAGGGTGTTACTGTGGTTAATAATGATAATAATGAACTCATTACAACTCGTGCAGTCATGAGATGGAGAGTTCGCATGGACTATTGAAAGCTCAACAAAGCAATCAGGAAGGACTATTTTCCTTTGCCATTCATCAATCAAATGTCAGATAGATTAGCGGGAAAAGCTTTTTATTGCTTTTTGGATGGTTATTCGGGGTATAATCAGATTTCCATAGCTTCTACTAAAGAAGAAAAGACTACATTCAAATGTCCTTGTAATATCCTGAATTAGGGCCTAATCAGAATAGTGGTTTCGTGACCACAAATCCGAGATAGAAATAATTATTTTATAATTATTTTGAGGTTTATGATATGTTTGAATGATTGTGTGAAAATTTTGTGAAGAAATTCTATGCATAACGAGTTTAATTTAAAGTTAGGGACTAAATCGAATAAGTTGCAAAACTTGCATTCTAGAAGTTTTTAGTATGAAATTGCTTTGAAATATTAATTAGGAGGTCTTAAATAAAAATTTGACCAATTTTAAGTTCATGAGCAAAATTAGGACATGGAAGGAATTTTTGAAAGTTTAGTAAGGAGGGGCATTTTGGTCATTTGGATATTAAATGAAATAAAATGGGAAAAATAACACAAAATGGTCATCTTCCTCATTTAGTTGCTGCCGAATGCTCCATCTCACCATAGCTAGGGTTTCTTCAACTTTCAAGCTTCATAGTAAGTGATTCTAAGCCCCGTTTTTAATGATTTTTACGTTTTTGAGATCCCGGTAACTCGATAAAGCTTATGCTAGCAATAATTTAACCTAGGGTTTATATTTGGAAAAATACCCATAGGTGAAATTTGTGTATTTTGATGTTTTATGATAGAATATGAGGTTTTAAATTATGTTAGACAACTTGTGCTACTCGGTTTTAAGCAAAAACGAGTAAAAGGGCTTAATCGGTAAAAATACCTAATAGTCACAAGTACATGTTAGAGTGAGAATTTGATGTTGCCATAGAAGGGAAAAGTGATAAGAGTGTTATAAAACATAAGAATAAGGAATAAATTTTAATCCCGAGCCTAGGGGCAAAAGTGTAAATATGCAAAAGTTTAGGGGTAAAATTGTAATTTTGCCAAAATTTGAATTAAGGATTAATTTGATAATGTGAGTATTAAATAAGCTAAATATGTTATTTTAGATCAAGAAAGACGTGGAATCGACCCCAATCGAGGAAAAGAAAAGATTGTGGACTAAATTGCAAAAATCTTTGTATTTTGGTACCAAGGTAAGTTCATGTGTAAATAATGTAGCATAATGATTATTTTTAAGTTATTGATGTTAATTATATCATATGCTGATTTTTATTATGAAATATATGCTTTGTGGTTAATTTCGAATAAAATATAAATTATTACCGAGTATTGGTTTCGGCATTTTATGGAAGACGGCAAGGATATGTGTTCGAGGAAAATCCCGTTTGAACCTTAGAAATAGATTAGGATACAAGTGACATGTCACTAGGATGGTTGAGCATCCGAACTCGTTGAGTTGAGTGCGAATTCACTTATGGATGCGAATGTCCGAACTCGTTGAGTTGGGTCCGAGTTCGTGAGATGTAACTAGGCATCCGAACTCGTTGAGTTGAGTCCGAGTTCACTTATGGATGCGAACGCCCGAGCTCGTTGAGTTGAGTCCGAGTTCGCTTATGGGCGGGTTACATGATTGCTTGATTGCATATGTGGCACTTAAGTGCAAGTTATCCATGTATCCGAATTATATTCCGATGTGTTCAACGGGTAAAGTTTTACTCAAATGGAGGAATACTCGAGATGAAAAGAGACGTAATGGTAAGTGATGTGAAATGGATACTTAGGACAGGTATGTATTTAACCCTCGGGTTGAGTATTGATACAACAACGATAAGGTAATGAGATGATGAAAAATGATTAGAAGTGTGATATATGTTTTGGTGATACATGCTAATGTTGATTGGTTTGATTGTTTGTTATGTTACTTATTATTTGCATATGAACTTACTAAGCATTTATGCTTACTCCCTCCTTCTTACTCATTGTAGTTTTGGACAAGCCACTTCAGAGTCGGGGACAGTCGAAGGCTCGGTCACACTATCTGAAGGACTTTTTGGTAAATGGCTTGTAAAATTTAAGTATGGCATGTATAGCAATATACCTATTTTGTGTAAATGATCTTATGATATGATGAAGAATTGGTTGAAGAAATGCTTGATAATGATAAATTATGGAAATGGTTAGTTTAGATTATGTTTGATGTTATGGAAAGTTATTAAGATATCTAGTTCATGAAAACTCAAAAAAAGGATGAAATTTGCCATAAACAGAACATTGCAGCAACATTGATGTGAGTTTGAAAATTTACTAAAAATCATAGAAATCGAATTAGGTGATGGATTAAATATAAAATTGAAGCTTATTATGTCTAGTTTTACATAAAACAAACTAAACAAGTAAAAAAATTAGATGTTAGAAGATATTTGAATTTTAGTAAAACAGGGTCAGAGCAGTTTCTGGATCCCCTATTCCAACTTTATAAATTCACCATAAATTGTACAGATGTAATTCCGTAGTGTATTTTATATTCTCAGAATCCTTATTGAGTCTAGTTTCAGTAGAAACAAACCTTATAGTCATATAAATTTTTTACAGAGAGAAATATGGTTCGTAGGAAACAGATGTCGGTCCAGTCAAGTCCTGAAACAGGGGTAAATTTAACTAATAAACTTTACTAACTGGCCCAACCAAAAACTTATAGGAAAAAATTAGTAAATAAGTATATGAATCTATATTCAAGAAAAATTTATGGATCTTGATTTCGAGTTTTGTAACTCGAGATATGATTTTTCTTGTGACTGTGACGCAAGTAGCTAGAAAGCTGTGAATGTAGAATAAAATAATCCAAAGTTCTAAAAATGTTAAATTAAGCTTAGTAACACCTCATACTCGACTCCGGCGACGGTCTCGGGTGTGGGGGCGTTACATTTACTGGTATTAGAGTAGGTTTAGTCGGTTCTCGGACTACGTGTTGTATGTACGGATTTTGCTATACATGCCATATGTATAAATTGTGATAGTGTGACGACTTCTGACCTTTTTAAATGATTTTTTTATAGTAAATGGATCCCGATCCAGCTGTGGTAGATGAAGTAGAGAGTAATGCGCCAGCTCTGGCTGAAGGAGCAGCGCTGACTGAAAATCCACCTCCTACTGTTGGTCAAGGAGGAGGAGAAAGGGATCGGGAAGCCTTTCTCCAAATGATGAGTGCATGGTACACTGAGTTCATTCGTACGAACCCAAATGTACAACCTCCCCCACCTCCCCCAATTCCTCAACCTGTACCCCCGATGCCTCAAGGTATGGATCTGATGAAATTTCATAGAACTCCCGTTGACAGAATCCGCAAGCAAGGGGCCAAAGAATTCAAGGCAAATATTGATGATGATGCCGAGAAAACAGAGTTCGCTTTGAAAATTCTATCCGGTATTTGATGAATTATCTTGTACACTGAAGAATGTTTGAAATACGCTATATCTTTGTTGAGGATTCAGCCTATAATTGGTGGAAGACTTTGATTTGATTGTGGTACCGAAAGAGAGAATAACTGGGAATTCTTTAAAGAAGAGTTTTTGAAGAAATATATTAGTGAAAGATTTATTGATCGAAGCGTAAAGAATTTCTTGAGTGAAGCAAGGTAATATGTGATTCTGAGAATATGAAAGAGAGTTTGTTTGATTAAGTAAGTATGCCAAAGAGTATGTTCCTACAGAGGCCAAGATGTGCCGACGATTTGAAGACGGGCTCAACGAAGATATCAAGGTATTTGTTGGAATTCTTGAATTAAAAGAAATAGTAGTCTTGGTGGATCGAGCTTGCAAAGGCGAAGAACTACTTAAAGAGAAGAAAAGGTAGAGGTGAGACTAGAAATTGGAAGAAAAGACCGATGAGCAGTTCATTTTCACAGCAACCTGGAAAGTCAAGAAATATGAATCCTCGTTCCCAAGTTTCTGCTGGGCAATCATATGGGAATTATAAAAAGCGAAATGTGGGTCCTAAGTCCCAGACTACTTTTGCAGCCAGTGTAGGGAACTCGAGATTTATTAAACCTGAGTGCCAGTGGTGTGGTAGAAATCATTTTGGTCCGTGCAGAGTAAATGAATGTTTTCGATGTGGTTCTCCAGATCATTTTATTAGAGACTGCCCAGAGAGAGCTGAAAAAGAAAAATTTCAGAATATAAAAACAAGTTGTGCTGATTCAAGAGGAAGATATCCAAGAAAAACTGGGAGTGAAGCAAGCAGTAAGAATGTAGCCAGAGATGCAGCAGTTAGACCTGAAGGAAGGGCTCCGGCTAGAACTTATGCTATTAAAGCGCGCGAAGATGCTTCCTCACCCGATGTGATTACCGGTACATTTTCTCTCTATAATGTTAATGTTATCGCTTTGATTGATCCCGGTTCTACTCATTCATATGTGTGCATGAAACTGGTGTCTAGTATTAATATACATGTTGAGAACACAGAATTTATGATTAGAGTGTCGGATCCATTAGGCAAATGTGTGATTGTTAATAAAGTATGTAAAAAATGTCCTTTAATGATTCGGGATCATTACTTTCCGGCCGACTTGATGTTGTTGCCGTTTGATGAATTTGATGCAATTTTGGGCATGGATTGGTTGACATTGCATGATGTTAAAATAAATTGCAAAGAAAAGGTTATAGAATTAAAGTGTGAAAATGGTGAAACTCTGCGGGTTGAATCAGATAAATCAGAGGCATTGCCTAGTGTGATTTCTTCAATGTCGGCTCAAAGATATTTGAGAAAGGGTTATGAAGCTTATTTGGCGTATGTAATTAATACAAAAGTAGTTGAAAAGAAAGTTGAATCGAGTCTTAGGTTGTGTGTGAATTTTTGGACGTATTTCGGAAGAATTGTCGGGTTTGCCTCGATCGGGGAAGTAGAATTTGGTATTGATTTGATACAGGAACAACTCCGATTTCTATTGCTCGTATAGAATGGCACCAACAGAGTTAAAAGAGTTAAAGTCACGATTGCAAGAGTTGGTCGATAAAGGTTTTGTGAGACCGAGTTTTTTCACCCAGGGTGCTCCGTGTTATTTGTGAAAAGAAGGATGGTTCTAGAGGTTGTGTGTTGATTATCGGCGATTAAACAAGGTGACAATCAAAAACAAGTATCCGTTGCCAAGAATTGATGATTTGTTTGATCGGCTAAAAGGAGCGACATGGTTTTCAAAGAATGACTTGAGATCTGGATATTACCAATGCATGGGTAAAAGAGTCGGATGTGCCTAAAGCGCTTTTAGAGCAAGGTATGGTCATTATGAATTTTTAGTTATGCCATTCGGATTGACAAATGCTCCATCTTTGTATTTATGGATTTAATGAATCGCATATTTCGACCATACTTGGACAAATTTGTTGTGGTGTTTATAGATGATATTTTAATTTATTCAAAAGATGAGACAGAGCATCTTTGAGCATTTGAGGATAGTTTTGCAAACTTTGACAGATAAGCAGTTGTATGCTAAGTTTAGTAAAAGTGAATTTTGGCTCCGGGAAGTTGGATTTTTGGGTCATATTGTTTCAGGTGATGGTATACGGGTTGATCCTAGTAAAATTTCAGCCATTGTTGATTGGAAACCACCGAAAAATGTAACTGAAGTTAGAAGTTTCTTGGGGCTAGCTAGGTATTATCAGCGGTTTGTAAATGGATTTTCTATAATTGCTGCTCCTATAACTAGACTACTCCGAAAGGATGTTAAGTTTGAATGGACGGAAGAATGTCAACAGAGTTTTGAAGAATTGAAAAAGTTATTAACAGAGGCACCAGTGTTAGTACAGCCCGAATCAGGCAAAGAATTTGTGGTGTATAGTGATGCTTCTCTAAATGGTTTGGGATGTGTGCTCATGCAAGAAGGAAAAGTGGTGGCTTATGCTTCGAGGCAGTTAAAACCTCATGAGAGGAATTATCATACTCACGATTTAGAATTGGCTGCGGTGGTGTTTGCTTTGAAAATTTGGCAACATTATTTGCATGGTGAAAAGTGCCGGGTATATACCAACCATAAAAGTCTTAAGTACTTGATGTCACAAAAAGACTTGAATTTAAGACAGCGAAGATGGTTGGAGTTATTGAAAGATTATGAGCTTGTTATTGATTATCATCCGGGAAAAGCGAATGTGGTTGCTGATGCTTTAAGCAGAAAGTTGTTATTTGCATTGAGAGTTATGAACACTCAGTTGAAAATGTCAGATGATGGTTCGATTCTAGCAGAGTTAAGAGCAAAACCGATGTTTTTACAAGATTTTTCAAGCTCGAAAGATGATCAAGATTTGCAAGCCAAGAGAAAGCAAAGTGTGAAGTTGATACTGAGTCGATTTGAGAATCGGTTCGATGGGTGCTTAATGTTTAAAGATCGGATTTGTGTACCAAGAATGAGGAATTGATTCAAAAGATCCTACAGAAGCACATAGTAGTTGTTTGTCAATTCATCGGGTAGTACGAAAATGTATAATGACTTGAAGAAAATGTATTGGTGGAATGGAATGAAAAAGGATATATCGAGTTTGTGTCCAAATGCTTAATTTGTCAACAGTGAAAGTGAACACCAAGTGCCTTGGGATTACTTCACCTATTATGGTTCCTGAATGGAAATGGGATCGGATTACTATGGATTTTGTTTTAGGGTTGCCATTGACTCGGGAAAGAAAGATGCCATCCGGGTAATAGTTGTGATTAACTAAGTCGGCTCATTTTATCCCGAGACGCACGGATTATTCTCTTAACAAGTTGGCTGAACTATATGTTAGAGAAATTGTTAGACTACATGGAATACCATTGTCGATTATTTCAGATAGAGATCCAAGGTTTACCTCGCGGTTTTGGCAAAAGTTGCAAGACGCGTTAGGTACAAAATTAAATTTCAGCACTGCTTTTCATCCACAAACTGATGGGCAGTCAGAGAGAGTAATTCAGATTCTTAAAGATATGCTCAGATGTTGTGTATTGGAATTTCAAGGAAGTTGGGAAAGATATTTACCGTTGGTAGAATCTGCTTACAATAATAGTTAGCAGACGAGCTTGAAAATGGCACCTTATGAAGCATTGTATGGTCGTAAATGTCGAACGCCTTTGTATTGGACTAAACTCAAGGAAAATCAGATTTATGGAGTTGATTTAATAAAAGAAACCGAAGAAAAAGTGAAGGTAATTCGAGATTGTTTGAAAGCTGCTTCGGATAGACAGAAATCTTATGCAGATCTAAAGCGAAAGGACATTGAATTTCAAGTTGGTGATAAAGTATTTTTAAAGGTGTCTCCGTGGAAGAAAGTTCTTAGATTTGGACGGAAGGGCAAATTAAGTCCGTGTTTTATTGGGCCGTATGAAATAGTTGAAAAAGTTAGACCGGTAGCATATCGGCTAGCTTTACCACCTGAATTAGAGAAGATTCATGATGTGTTCTATGTATCTATGTTACGCCGGTATCGTTCGAATCCTTCACATGTAGTTTCCCAGACAGAAATTGAACTACAACCAGATATGACCTACGAAGAAGAACTGATTAAGATTTTAGCTCGAGAGGTCAAACAACTAAGGAATAAAAATATTGCACTTGTGAAGGTGTTGTGGCAAAAGCATGGAGTAGAAGAAGCTACATGGGAATCCGAAGAAAATATGAGAAATCAATACCCACATCTGTTTACCGGTAAGATTTTCGAGGACGAAAATCCTTAAAGGGGGGAGAGTTGTAATATCCCGAATTAGGGTCTAATCGGAATAGTGGTTTCGTGACCACAAATCCGAGATAGAAATAATTATTTTATAATTATTTTGAGGTTTATGATATGATTGCATGATTGTGTGAAAATTTTGTAAAGAAATTCTATGCATAACGAGTTTAATTTAAAGTTAGGGACTAAATCGAATAAGTTGCAAAACTTGCATTCTAGAAGTTTTTAGTATGAAATTGCTTTGAAATATTAATTAGGAGGTCTTAAATAACAATTTGACCAATTTTAAGTTCATGGGCAAAATTAGGACATGGAAGGAATTTTTGAAAGTTTAGTAAGGAGGGGCATTTTGGTCATTTGGATATTAAATGAAATAAAATGGGAAAAATAACACAAAATGGTCATCTTCCTCATTTAGTTGCTGCCGAATGCTCCATCTCACCATAGCTAGGGTTTCTTCAACTTTCAAGCTTCATAGTAAGTGATTCTAAGCCCCGTTTTTAATGATTTTTACGTTTTTGAGATCCCTGTAACTCGATAAAGCTTATGCTAGCAATAATTTAACCTAGGGTTTATATTTGGAAAAATACCCATAGGTGAAATTTGTGTATTTTGATGTTTTATGATAGAATATGAGGTTTTAAATTATGTTAGACAACTTGTGCTACTCGGTTTTAAGCAAAAACGAGTAAAAGGGCTTAATTGGTAAAAATACCTAATAGTCACAAGTACATGTTAGAGTGAGAATTTGATGTTTCCATAGAAGGGAAAAGTGATCAGCATGTTATAAAACATAAGAATAAGGAATAAAGTTTAATTCCGAGCCTAGGGGCAAAAGTGTAAATATGCAAAAATTTAGGGGTAAAATTGTAATTTTTCCAAAATTTGAATTAAGGATTAATTTGATAATGTGAGTATTAAATAAGCTAAATGTGTTATTTTAGATCAAGAAAGACGTGGAATCGACCCCAATCGAGGAAAAGAAAAGATTGTGGAATAAATTGCAAAAATCTTTGTATTTTGGTACCAAGGTAAGTTCATGTGTAAATAATGTAGTATAATGATTATTTTTAAGTTATTGATGTTAATTATATGATATGCTGATTTTTATTATGAAATATATGCTTTGTGGTTAATTTCGAATAAAATATAAATTATTACCGAGTATTGGTTCCGGCATTTTATGGAAGACGGCAAGGATATGTGTTCGAGGAAAATCCCGTTTGAACCTTAGGAATAGATTAGGATACAAGTGACATGTCACTAGGATGGTTGAGCATCCGAACTCGTTGAGTTGAGTTCGAGTTCACTTATGGATGCGAATGTCCGAACTCGTTGAGTTGGGTCCGAGTTCGTGAGATGTAACTAGGCATCCGAACTCGTTGAGTTGAGTCCGAGTTCACTTATGGATGCGAACGCCCGAGCTCATTGAGTTGTGTCCGAGTTCACTTATGGGCGGGTTACATGATTGCTTGATTGCATATGTGGCACTTAAGTGCAAGTTATCCATGTATCCGAATTATATTCCGATGTGTTCAACGGGTAAAGTTTTACTCAAATGGAGGAATACTCGAGATGAAAAGAGACGTAATGGTAAGTGATGTGAAATGGATACTTAGGACAGGTATGTATTTAACCCTCGGGTTCAGTATTGATACAACAACGATAAGGTAATGAGATGATGAAAAATGATTAGAAGTGTGATATATGTTTTGGTGATACATGCTAATGTTGATTGGTTTGATTGTTTGTTATGTTACTTATTATTTGCATATGAACTTACTAAGCATTTATGCTTACTCCCGCCTTCTTACTCATTGTAGTTTTGGACAAGCCAGCTCAGGAGTCGGGACAGGTCGAAGGCTCGGTCACACTATCTGAAGGACTTTTTGGTAAATGGCTTGTAAAATTTAAGTATGGCATGTATAGCAATATACCTATTTTGTGTAAATGATCTTATGATATGATGAAGAATTGGTTGAAGAAATGCTTGATAATGATAAATTATGGAAATGGTTAGTTTAGATTATGTTTGATGTTATGGAAAGTTATTAAGATATCTAGTTCATGAAAACTCATAAAAAGGATGAAATTTGCCATAAACAGAACATTGCAGCTACACTGATGTGAGTTTGAAAATTTACTAAAAATCATAGAAATCGAATTAGGTGATGGATTAAATATCAAATTGAAGCTTATTATGTCTAGTTTCACATAAAACAAACTACACAAGTAAACGAATTAGATGTTAGAAGATATTTGAATTTTAGTGAAACAGGGTCAGAGCAGTTTCTGGATCCCCTGTTCCAACTTTATAAATTCACCATAAATTGTACAGATGTAATTAGATATTGTATTTTATATTCTTAGAATCTTTAATTAGTTTAGTTTCAGTAGAAACAAACCTTATAGTCATATGAATTTTTTATAGAGAGAAATATGGTTCGTAGTAAACAGATGTCGGTCCAGTCAAGTCCTGAAACAGGGGTAACTTTAACTAATAAACTGTACTAATTGGCCCAACCAAAAAATTCTAGGAAAAAATTAGTAAATAGGTATATGAATCTATATTCAGGAAAAATTTACGGATCTTGATTTCGAGTTTTGTAACTCGAGATATGATTTTTCTTGTGACTGTGATGCAAGTAGCTAGAAAGCTGTGAATGTAGAGTAAAATAATCCAAAGTTCTAAAAATGTTAAATTAAGCTTAGTAACACCTCATACTCGACTCCGGCGACGGTCTCGGGCGTGGGGGCGTTACATTTAGTGGTATTAGAGTAGGTTTAGTCGGTTCTCAGACTACGTGTTGTATGTACGGATTTTGCTATACATGCCATATGTATAAATTGTGATAGTGTGACGACTTCTGACCTTTTTAAATGATTTTTTTTATAGTAAATGGATCCCGATCCAGCTGTGGCAGATGAAGTAGAGAGTAATGCACCAGCTCTGGCTGAAGGAGCAGCGCCGACTGAAAATTCACCTCCTACTATTGGTCAGGGAGGAGGAGAAAGGGATCGGGAAGCCTTTCTCCAAATGATGAGTGCATGGTAAACTGAGTTCGTTCGTACGAACCCAAATGTACAACCTCCCCCACCTCCCTCAATTCCTCAACCTGTACCCCTGATGCCTCAAGGTATGGATCTGATGAAATTTCATAGAACTCCAGTTGACAGAATCCGCAAGCAAGGGGCCAAAGAATTCAAGGCAAATATTGAAGATGATGCCGAGAAAGCAGAGTTCTGGCTTGAAAATTCTATCCGGGTATTTGATGAATTATCTTGTACACCTGAAGAATGTTTGAAATGCGCTATATCTTTGTTGAGGGATTCAGCCTATAATTGGTGGAAGACTTTGATTTTGGTGGTACCAAAGAGAGAATAACACGGGAATTCTTTAAAGAAGAGTTTGGAAGAAATATATTAGTGAAAGATTTATTGATCGAAGCGTAAAGAATTTCTTGAGTGAAAGCAAGGTAATATGTGATTCTGAGAATATGAAAGAGAGTTTGTTCGATTAAGTAAGTATGCTGAGAGTATGTTCCTACAGAGGCCAAGATGTGCCGACGATTTGAAGACGGGCTCAACGAAGATATCAAGGTATTTGTTGGAATTCTTGAATTAAAAGAAATGGTAGTCTTGGTGGATCGAGCTTGCAAGGTCGAAGAACTACTTAAAGAGAAGAAAAGGTAGAAGTGAGACTAGAAATTGGAAGAAAAGACCGATGAGCGGTTCATTTTCACAAGAACTGGAAAGTCAAGAAATATGAATCCTCGTTCCCAAGTTTCGCTTTGGGCAATCATATGGGAATTATAAAAAGCAAAATGTGGGTCCTAAGTCCCGGACTACTTCAAAGAACCAGTGTAGGGAACTCGAGATTTATTAAACACGAGTGCGGTGGTGTGGTAGAAATCATTTTGGTCCGTGCAGAGTAAATGAATGTTTTCGATGTGGTTCTCAGATCATTTTATTAGAGATCGCCAGAGAAACACTGAAAAAGAAAAGTTTCAGAATACAAAAACAAGTGGTGCTGATTCAAGAGGAAGATATCCAAGAAAAACTGGGAGTGAAGCAAGCAGTAAGAATGTAGCCAGAGATACAGCAGTTAGACATGAAGGAAGGGCTCCGGCTAGAACTTATGCTATTAAAGCCCGCGAAGATGCTTCCTCACCCGATGTGATTACCGGTACATTTTCTCTCTATAATGTTAATGTTATTGCTTTGATTGATCCCGGTTCTACTCATTCATATGTGCGTATGAAACTGGTGTCTAGTATGAATATACATGTTGAGAACACAGAATTTATGATTAGAGTGTCGAATCTGTTAGGCAAATGTGTGATTGTTAATAAAGTATGTAAAAAATATCCTTTAATGATTCGGGATCATTACTTTCCGGCCGACATGATGTTGTTGCCGTTTGATGAATTTGATGTCATTTTGGGCATAGATTGGTTGACATTGCATGATGCTAAAATAAATTGCAAAGAAAAGGTTATAGAATTAAAGTGTGAAAATGGTGAAACTCTGCGGGTTGAATCAGATAAATCAGAGGCATTGCCTAGTGTGATTTCTTCAACGTCCGCCCAAAGATATTTGAGAAAGGGTTATGAAGCTTATTTGGCGTATGTAATTAATACAAAAGAAGTTGAAAAGAAAGTTGAATCAGTGCCGGTTGTGTGTGAATTTGCGGACGTATTTCCAGAAGAATTGCCGGGTTTGCCTCCAGTCAGGGAAGTAAAATTTGGTATTGATTTGATACCGGGAACAACTCCGATTTCTATTGCTCCGTATAGAATGGCACCAACAGAGTTAAAAGAGTTAAAGTCACAGTTGCAAGAGTTGACTGATAAAGGTTTTGTGAGACCGAGTTTTTCACCCTGGGGTGCTCCCGTGTTATTTGTGAAAAAGAAGGATGGTTCTATGAGGTTGTGTGTTGATTATCGGCAGTTAAACAAGGTGACAATCAAAAACAAGTATCCGTTGCCAAGAATTGATGATTTGTTTGATCGGCTAAAAGGAGCGACATGGTTTTCAAAGATTGACTTGAGATCTGGGTATTACCAACCTGCGGGTAAAAGAGTCGGATGTGCCTAAAGCGCTTTTAGAACAAGGTATGGTCATTATGAATTTTTAGTTATGCCATTCGGATTGACAAATGCTCCTCTCTGTATTTATGGATTTAATGAATCGCATATTTCGACCATACTTGGACAAATTTTTGTGGTGTTTATAGATGATATTTTAATCTATTCAAAAGATGAGATGAGAGCATCTTGAGCATTTGAGGATAGTTTTGCAAACTTTGAGAGATAAGCGGTTGTATGCTAAGTTTAGTAAAAGTGAATTTTGGCTCGGGAAGTTGGATTTTTGGGTCATATTGTTTCAGTGATGGTATACGGGTTGATCCTAGTAAAATTTCAGCCATTGTTGATTGGAAACCAGAAAAATGTGGCGAAGTTAGAAGTTTCTTGGGGCTAGCTGGGTATTATCGGCGGTTTGTAAATGGATTTTCTATAATTGCTGCTCCTATAACTAGACTACTCCGAAAGGATGTTACGTTTGAATGGACGGAAGAATGCCAACAGAGTTTTGAAGAATTGAAAAAGTTATTAACAGAGGCACCAGTGTTAGTACAGCCCAAATCAGGCAAAGAATTTGTGGTGTATAGTGATGCTTCTCTAAATCGTTTGGGATGTGTGCTAATGTAAGAAGGAAAAGTGGTGGCTTATGCTTCGAGGCAGTTAAAACCTCATGAGAGGAATTATCCTACTCACGATTTAGAATTGGCTGCGGTGGTGTTTGCTTTGAAAATTTGGCGACATTATTTGCATGGTGAAAAGTGCCGGGTATATACCAACCATAAAAGTCTTAAGTACTTGATGTCACAAAAAGACTTGAATTTAAGACAGCGAAGATGGTTGGAGTTATTGAAAGATTATGAGCTTGTTATTGATTATCATCCGGGAAAAGCGAATGTGGTTCTTTGATGCTTTAAGCGAGAAAGTTGTTGTTTGCATTGAGAGTTATGAACACTCGGTTGAAAATGTCGATGATGGTTCGATTCTAGCAGAGTTAAGAGCAAAACCGATGTTTTTACAAGAGATTTCGAAGCTCGAAAGATGATCAAGATTTGCAAGCCAAGAGAAAGCGGTGTGAAGTTGATCTGAGTCGATTTGAGAATCGGTTACGATGGGTGCTTAATGTTTAAAGATCGGATTTGTGTACCGAAGAATGAGGAATTGATTCAAAAGATCCTACAGGAAGCACATAGTAGTTGTTTGTCAATTCATCCGGGTAGTACGAAAATGTATAATGACTTGAAGAAAATGTATTGGTGGAATGGAATGAAAAAGGATATATCAGAGTTTGTGTCCAAATGCTTAATTTTTCAACAGGTGAAAGCTGAACACCAAGTGCCTTCGGGATTACTTCAGCCTATTATGGTTCCTAAATGGAAATGGGATCGGATTACTATGGATTTTGTTTTAGGGTTGCCATTGACTCCAGGAAAGAAAGATGCCATCTGGGTAATAGTTGACAGATTAACTAAGTCGGCTCATTTTATCCCTAAGATGCATACGGATTATTCTCTTAACAAGTTGGCTGAACTATATGTTAGAGAAATTGTTAGACTACATGGAATACCATTGTCGATTATTCCAGATAGAGATCCAAGGTTTACCTCGCGATTTTGGCAAAAGTTGCAAGACGCGTTAGGTACAAAATTAAAGTTTAGCACTGCTTTTCATCCACAAACTGATGGGCAATCAGAGAGAGTAATTCAGATTCTTGAAGATATGCTCAGATGTTGTGTATTGGAATTTCAAGGATGTTGGGAAAGACATTTACCGTTGGTAGAATTTGCTTACAATAATAGTTATCAGACGAGCTTGAAAATGGCACCTTATGAAGCATGTTATGGTCGTAAATGTCGAACGCCTTTGTATTGGACTGAACTCAAGGAAAATCAGATTTATGGAGTTGATTTAATAAAAGAAACCGAAGAAAAAGTGAAGGTAATTCGAGATTGTTTGAAAGCTGCTTCGGATAGACAGAAATATTATGCAGATCTAAAGCGAAAGGACATTGAATTTCAAGTTGGTGATAAAGTATTTTTAAAGGTGTCTCCGTGGAAGAAAGTTCTTAGATTTGGACGGAAGGGCAAATTAAGTCCGCGTTTTATTGGGCCGTATGAAATAGTTGAAAAAGTTGGACCGGTAGCATATCGGCTAGCTTTACCACCTGAATTAGAGAAGATTCATGATGTGTTCCACGTATCTATGTTATGCCGGTATCGTTCGAATCCTTCACATGTAGTTTCCCAGACAGAAATTGAACTACAACCAGATATGACCTACGAAGAAGAACCGATTAAGATTTTAGCTCGAGAGGTCAAACAACTAAGGAATAAAAATATTGCACTTGTGAAGGTGTTGTGGCAAAAGCATGGAGTAGAAGAAGCTACATGGGAATCCGAAGAAAATATGAGAAATCAATACCCACATCTGTTTACCGGTAAGATTTTCGAGGACGAAAATCCTTAAAGGGGGGAGAGTTGTAATATCCCGAATTAGGGTCTAATCAGAATAGTGGTTTCGTGACCACAAATCCGAGATAGAAATAATTATTTTATAATTATTTTGAGGTTTATGATATGATTGCATGATTGTGTGAAAATTTTGTAAAGAAATTCTATGCATAACGAGTTTAATTTAAAGTTAGGGACTAAATCGAATAAGTTACAAAACTTGCATTCTAGAATTTTTTAGTATGAAATTGATTTGAAATATTAATTAGGAGGTCTTAAATAACAATTTGACCAATTTTAAGTTCATGGGCAAAATTAAGACATGGAAGGAATTTTTGAAAGTTTAGTAAGGAGGGGCATTTTGGTCATTTGGATATTAAATGAAATAAAATGGGAAAAATAACACAAAATGGTCATCTTCCTCATTTAGTTGCTGCCGAATGCTCCATCTCACCATAGCTAGGGTTTCTTCAACTTTCAAGCTTCATAGTAAGTGATTCTAAGCCAGTTTTTAATGATTTTTACGTTTTTGAGATCCGGTAAACTCGATAAAGCTTATGCTAGCAATAATTTAACCTAGGGTTTATATTTGGAAAAATACCCATAGGTGAAATTTGTGTATTTTGATGTTTTATGATAGAATATGAGGTTTTAAATTATGTTAGACAACTTGTGCTACTTCGGTTTAAGCAAAAAGCGAGTAAAAGGGCTTAATCGGTAAAAATACCTAATAGTCACAAGTACATGTTAGAGTGAGAATTTGATGTTTCCATAGAAGGGAAAAGTGATCAGCATGTTATAAAACATAAGAATAAGGAATAAAGTTTAATTCCGAGCCTAGGGGCAAAAGTGTAAATATGTAAAAGTTTAGGGGTAAAATTGTAATTTTGCCAAAATCTGAATTAAGGATTAATTTGATAATGTGAGTATTAAATAAGCTAAATGTGTTATTTTAGATCAAGAAAGACGTGGAATCGACCCCAATCGAGGAAAAGAAAAGATTGTGGAATAAATTGCAAAAATCTTTGTATTTTGGTACCAAGGTAAGTTCATGTGTAAGTAATGTAGTATAATGATTATTTTTAAGTTATTGATGTTAATTATATGATATGCTGATTTTTATTATGAAATATATGCTTTGTGGTTAATTTCGAATAAAATATAAATTATTACCGAGTATTGGTTCCGGCATTTTATGGAAGACGGCAAGGATATGTGTTCGAGGAAAATCCCGTTTGAACCTTATGAATAGATTAGGATACAAGTGACATGTCACTAGGATGGTTGAGCATCCGAACTCGTTGAGTTGAGTTCGAGTTCACTTATGGATGCGAATGTCCGAACTCGTTGATTTGGGTCCGAGTTCGTGAGATGTAACTAGGCATCCGAACTCGTTGAGTTGAGTCCGAGTTCACTTATGGATGTGAACGCCTGAGCTCATTGAGTTGAGTCCGAGTTCGCTTATGGGCGGGTTACATGATTGCTTGATTGCATATGTGGCACTTAAGTGCAAGTTATCCATGTATCCGAATTATATTCCGATGTGTTCAACGGGTAAAGTTTTACTCAAATGGAGGAATACTCGAGATGAAAAGAGACGTAATGGTAAGTGATGTGAAATGGATACTTAGGACAGGTATGTATTTAACCCTCGGGTTGAGTATTGATACAACAATGATAAGGTAATGAGATGATGAAAAATGATTAGAACTGTGATATATGTTTTGGTGATACATGCAAATGTTGATTGGTTTGATTGTTTGTTATGTTACTTATTATTTGCATATGAACTTACTAAGCATTTATGCTTACTCCCTCCTTCTTACTCATTGTAGTTTTGGACAAGCCAGCTCAGGAGTCGGGACAGGTCGAAGGCTCGGTCACACTATCTGAAGGACTTTTTGGTAAATGGCTTGTAAAATTTAAGTATGGCATGTATAGCAATATACCTATTTTGTGTAAATGATCTTATGATATGATGAAGGATTGGTTGAAGAAATGCTTGATAATGATAAATTATGGAAATGGTTAGTTTAGATTATGTTTGATGTTATGGAAAGTTATTAAGATATCTAGTTCATGAAAACTCATAAAAAGGATGAAATTTGCCATAAACAAAACATTGCAGCTACACTGATGTGAGTTTGAAAATTTACTAAAAATCATAGAAATCGAATTAGGTGATGGATTAAATATAAAATTGAAGTTTATTATGTCTAGTTTCACATAAAACAAACTAAACAAGTAAAGAAATTAGACGTTAGAAGATATTTGAATTTTAGTGAAATAGGGTCAGAGCAGTTTCTGGATCCCCTATTCCAACTTTAGAAATTCACCATAAATTGTAAAGATGTAATTAGGTAGTTTATTTTATATTCTCAGAATCATTATTGAGTCTAGTTTCATTATAAACAAACCTCATAGTCATATGAATATTTTACAGAGAGAAATATGGTTCGTAGTAAACAGATGTCAGTCCAGTCAAGTCCTGAAACAGGGGTAACTTTAACTAATAAACTTTACTAATTGGCCCAACCAAAAAAGTCTAGGAAAAATTTAGTAAATAGGTATATGAATCTATATTCAGGAAAAATTTACAGATCTTGATTTCGAGTTTTGTAACTCGAGATATGATTTTTCTTGTGACTGTGACGCAAGTAGCTAGAAAGCTGTGAATGTAGAATAAAATAATCCAAAGTTCTAAAAATGTTAAATTAAGCTTAGTAACACCTCATACTCGACTCCGGCGACGGTCTCGGGCGTGGGGACGTTACATTTAGTGGTATTAGAGTAGGTTTAGTCGGTTCTCAGACTACGTGTTGTATGTACGGATTTTGCTATACATGCCATATGTATAAATTGTGATAGTGTGACGACTTCTGACCTTTTTAAATGATTTTTTTTATAGTAAATGGATCCCGATCCAGCTGTGGCAGATGAAGTAGAGATTAATGCGCCACTCTGGCTGAAGGAGCAAATACTGACTGAAAATCCACCTCCTACTGTTGGTCGGGGAGGAGGAGAAAGGGATCGGGAAGCCTTTCTCCAAATGATGAGTGCATGGTAAATCGAGTTCGTTAAATGCGAACCCAAATGTACAACCTCCCCACCTCCTCAATTCCTCAACCTGCACCCCGATGCCTCAAGGTATGGATCTGATGAAATTTCATAGAACTCCAGTTGATGAGAATCCAAGCAAGGGGCCAAAGAATTCAAGGCAAATATTGAAGATGATGCCGAGAAAGCAGAGTTCTGGCTTGAAAATTCTATCCGGGTATTTGATGAATTATCTTTGTACACTGAAGAATGTTTGAAATGCACTATATCTTTGTTGAGGGATTCAGCCTATAATTGGTGGAAGACTTTGATTTCGGTGGTACCGAAAGAGAGAATAACCTGGGAATTCTTTAAAGAAGAGTTTCGGAAGAAATATATTAGTGAAAGATTTATTGATCAGAAGCGTAAAGAATTTCTTGAGCTGAAGCAAGGTAATATGTGATTCTGAGAATATGAAAGAGAGTTTGTTCGATTAAGTAAGTATGCCAGAGAGTATGTTCCTACAGAGGCCAAGATGTACCGACGATTTGAAGACGGGCTCAACGAAGATATCAAGGTATTTGTTGGAATTCTTGAATTAAAAGATATGGTAGTACTGGTGGATCGAGCTTGCAAGGCCGAAGAACTACTTAAAGAGAAGAAAAAGGTAGAGGCTGAGACTAGAAATTGGAAGAAAAGACCGATGAGCAGTTCATTTTCACAGCAACCTGGAAAGTCAAGAAATATGAATCCTCGTTCCCAAGTTTCTGCTGGGCAATCATATGGGAATTATAAAAAGCAAAATGTGGGTCCTAAGTCCCAGACTACTTCGGCAGCCAGTGTAGGGAACTCGAGATTTATTAAACCTGAGTGCCAGCAGTGTGGTAGAAATCATTTTGGTCCGTGCAGAGTAAATGAATGTTTTCGATGTGGTTCTCCAGATCATTTTATTAGAGACTGCCCAGAGAAAGCTGAAAAAGAAAAGTTTCAGAATACAAAAACAAGTGGTGCTGATTCAAGAGGAAGATATCCAAGAAAAACTGGGAGTGAAGCAAGCAGTAAGAATGTAGCCAGAGATGCAGGAGTTAAACCTGAAGGAAGGGCTCCGGCTAGAACTTATGCTATTAAAGCGCGAGAAGATGCTTCCTCACCCGATGTGATTACCGGTACATTTTCTCTCTATAATGTTAATGTCATTGCTTTGATTGATCCCGGTTCTACTCATTCATATGTGTGTATGAAACTGGTGTCTAGTATGAATATACATGTTGAGAACACAGAATTTATGATTAGAGTGTCGAATCTGTTAGACAAATGTGTGATTGTTAATAAAGTATGTAAAAAATGTCCTTTAATGATTCGGGATCATTACTTTCCGGCCGACTTGATGTTGTTGCCGTTTGATGAATTTGAAGTCATTTTGGGCATGGATTGGTTGACATTGCATGATGCTAAAATAAATTGCAAAGAAAAGGTTATAGAATTAAAGTGTGAAAATGGTGAAACTCTGCGGGTTGAATCAGATAAATCAGAGGCATTGCCTAGTGTGATTTCTTCAATGTCGGCTCAAAGATATTTGAGAAAGGGTTATGAAGCTTATTTGGCGTATGTAATTAATGCAAAAGAAGTTGAAAAGAAAGTTGAATCGATCTTGCGGTTGTGTGTGAATTTGCGGACGTATTTACGTAAGAATTGCTCGGGTTCGCCTCCAGTCAGGAAAGTAGAATTTGGTATTGATTTGATACCGGGAACAACTCCGATTTCTATTGCTCCGTATAGAATGGCACCAACAGAGTTAAAAGAGTTAAAGTCACGATTGCAAGAGTTGGTGATAAAGGTTTTGTGAGACCGAGTTTTTCACCCCGGGTGCTCCGTGTTATTTGTGAAAAAGAAGGATCGTTCTATGAGGTTGTGTGTTGATTATCGGCGGTTAAACAAGGTGACAATCAAAAACAAGTATCCGTTGCCAAGAATTGATGATTTGTTTGATCGGCTAAAAGGAGCGACATGGTTTTCAAAGATTGACTTGAGATCCAGGTATTACCAGCTGCGGGTAAAAGAGTCGGATGTGCCTAAAGCGCTTTTAGAACAAGGTATGGTCATTATGAATTTTTAGTTATGCCATTTGGATTGACAAATGCTCCTACTGTATTTATGGATTTAATGAATCGTATATTTCGACCATACTTGGACAAATTTGTTGTGGTGTTTATAGATGATATTTTAATCTATTCAAAAGATGAGACAGAGCATGCTGAGCATTTGAGGATAGTTTTGCAAACTTTGAGAGATAAGCAGTTGTATGCTAAGTTTAGTAAAAGTGAATTTTGGCTCGGGAAGTTGGATTTTGGGTCATATTGTTTCGTGTGATGGTATACGGGTTGATTCTAGTAAAATTTCAGCCATTGTTGATTGGAAACCACCAAAAATGTGGCGAAGTTAGAAGTTTCTTGGGGCTAGCTGGGTATTATCGGTGGTTTGTAAATGGAGTTTCTATAATTGCTGCTCCTATAACTAGACTACTCCGAAAGGATGTTAAGTTTGAATGGACGGAAGAATGTCAACAGAGTTTTGAAGAATTGAAAAAGTTATTAACAGAGGCACCGGTGTTAGTACACCGAATCGGGCAAAAGAATTTGTGGTGTATAGTGATGCTTCTCTAAATGGTTTGGGATGTGTGCTCATGTAAGAAGGAAAAGTGGTGGCTTATGCTTCGAGGCAGTTAAAACCTCATGAGAGGAATTATCCTACTCACGATTTAGAATTGGCTGCGGTGGTGTTTGCTTTGAAAATTTGGCGACATTATTTGTATGGTGAAAAGTGCCGGGTATATACCAACCATAAAAGTCTTAAGTACTTGATGTCACAAAAAGACTTGAATTAAAGACAGCGAAGATGGTTGGAGTTATTGAAAGACTATGAGCTTGTTATTGATTATCATCCGGGAAAAGCGAATGTGGTTGCTGATGCTTTAAGTAGAAAGTTGTTGTTTGCATTAAGAGTTATGAACACTCAGTTGAAAATGTCAGATGATGGTTCGATTCTAGCAGAGTTAAGAACAAAACCGATGTTTTTACAAGAGATTTCTGAAGCTCAGAAAGATGATCAAGATTTGCAAGCCAAGAGAAAGCAGTGTGAAGTTGATACAGAGTCAGATTTCAGAATCGGTTTTGATGGGTGCTTAATGTTTAAAGATCGGATTTGTGTACCGAAGAATGAGGAATTGATTCAAAAGATCCTACAGAAAGCACATAGTAGTTGTTTCTCGATTCATCCGGGTAGTACAAAAATGTATAATGACTTGAAGAAAATGTATTGGTGGAATGGAATGAAAAAGGATATATCAGAGTTTGTGTCCAAATGCTTAATTTGTCAACAGGTGAAAGCTGAACACCAAGTGCCTTCTGGATTACTTGACCTATTATGGTTCCTGAATGGAAATGGGATCGGATTACTATGGATTTTGTTTTAGGGTTGCCATTGACTCGGGAAAGAAAGATGCCATCGGGTAATAGTTGATGATTAACTAAGTCGGCTCATTTTATCCTCGGTATACGCACGGATTATTCTCTTAACAAGTTGGCTGAACTATATGTTAGAGAAATTGTTAGACTACATGGAATACCATTGTCGATTATTTCAGATAGAGATCCAAGGTTTACCTCGCGGTTTTGGCAAAAGTTGCAAGACGCGTTAGGAACAAAATTAAATTTCAGCACTGCTTTTCATCCACAAACTGATGGGCAATCAGAGAGAGTAATTCAGATTCTTGAAGATATGCTCAGATGTTGTGTATTGGAATTTCAAGGAAGTTGGGAAAGATATTTACCGTTGGTAGAATTTACTTACAATAATAGTTATCAGACGAGCTTGAAAATGGCACCTTATGAAGCATTGTATGGTCGTAAATGTCGAACGCCTTTGTATTGGACTGAACTCAAGGAAAATTAGATTTATAGAGTTGATTTAATAAAAGAAACCGAAGAAAAAGTGAAGGTAATTCGAGATTGTTTGAAAGCTGCTTCGGATAGACAGAAATCTTATGCAGATCTAAAGCGAAAGGACATTGAATTTCAAGTTGGTGATAAAGTATTTTTAAAGGTGTCTCCATGGAAGAAAGTTCTTAGATTTGGACGGAAGGGCAAATTAAGTCCGCGTTTTATTGGGCCGAATGAAATAGTTGAAAAAGTTGGACCGGTAGCATATCGGCTAGCTTTACCACCTGAATTAGAGAAGATTCATGATGTGTTCCACGTATCTATGTTATGCCGATATCGTTCAAATCCTTCACATGTAGTTTCCCCGACACAAATTGAACTACAACCAGATATGACATACGAAGAAGAACCGATTAAGATTTTAGCTCGAGAGGTCAAACAACTAAGGAATAAAAATATTGCACTTGTGAAGGTGTTGTGGCAAAAGCATGGAGTAGAAGAAGCTACATGGGAATCCGAAGAAAATATGAGAAATCAATACCCACATCTGTTTACCGGTAAGATTTTCGAGGACGAAAATCCTTAAAGGGGGAGAGTTGTAATATCCCGAATTAGGGTCTAATCAGAATAGTGGTTTTGTGACCAAAAATTTGAGATAGAAATAATTATTTTATAATTATTCTGAGGTTTATGATATGATTGCAAGATTGTGTTAAAATTTTGTGAAGAAATTCTATGCATAACGAGTTTAATTTTAAGTTAGGGACTAAATCGAATAAGTTGTAAAACTTGCATTCTAGAAGTTTTTAGTATGAAATTGCTTTGAAATATTAATTAGGAGGTCTTAAATAATAATTTGACCAATTTTAAGTTCATGGGCAAAATTAGGACATGGAAGGAATTTTTGAAAGTTTAGTAAGGAGGGGCATTTTGGTCATTTGGATATTAAATGAAATAAAATGGGAAAAATAACACAAAATGGTCATCTTCCTCATTTAGTTGCTGCCGAATGCTCCATCTCACCATAGCTAGGGTTTCTTCAACTTTCAAGCTTCATAGTAAGTGATTCTAAGCCCCGTTTTTAATGATTTTTACGTTTTTGAGATCCCGGTAACTCGATAAAGCTTATGCTAGCAATAATTTAACCTAGGGTTTATATTTGGAAAAATACACATAGGTTAAATTTGTGTATTTTGATGTTTTATGATAGAATATGAGGTTTTAAATTATGTTAGACAAGTAAAAGGGCCTAATCGGTAAAAATACCTAATAGTCACAAGTACATGTTAGAGTGAGAATTTGATGTTTCCATAGAAGGGAAAAGTGATCAGCATGTTATAAAACATAAGAATAAGGAATAAAGTTTAATCCCGAGCCTAGGGGCAAAAGTGTAAATATGCAAAAGTTTAGGGGTAAAATTGTAATTTTGCTAAAATTTGAATTAAGGATTAATTTGATAATGTGAGTATTAAATAAGCTAAATGTGTTATTTTAGATCAAGAAAGACGTGGAATCGACCCCAATCGAGGAAAAGAAAAGATTGTGGACTAAATTGTAAAAATCTTTGTATTTTGGTACCAAGGTAAGTTCATGTGTAAATAATGTAGCATAATGATTATTTTTAAGTTATTGACGTTAATTATATGATATGCTGATTTTTATTATGAAATATATGCTTTGTGGTTAATTTTGAATAAAATATAAATTATTACTGAGTATTGGTTCCGGCATTTTATGGAAGACGGCAAGGATATGTGTTTGAGGAAAATCCCGTTTGAACCTTAGGAATAGATTAGGATACAAGTGACATGTCACTAGGATGGTTGAGCATCCGAACTCGTTGAGTTGAGTTCGAGTTCACTTATGGATGCGAATGTCCGAACTCGTTGAGTTGGGTCCGAGTTCGTGAGATGTAACTAGGCATCCGAACTCGTTGAGTTGAGTCCGAGTTCACTTATGGATGCGAACGCCTGAGCTCGTTGAGTTGAGTCCGAGTTCGCTTATGGGCGGGTTACATGATTGCTTGATTGCATATGTGGCACTTAAGTGCAAGTTATCCATGTATCTCGAATTATATTCCGATGTGTTCAACGGCAAAGTTTTACTCAAATGGAGGAATACTCGAGATGAAAAGAGACGTAATGGTAAGTGATGTGAAATGGATACTTTGGACAGGTATGTATTTAACCCTCGGGTTCAGTATTGATACAACAACGATAAGGTAATGAGATGATGAAAAATGATTAGAAGTGTGATATATGTTTTGGTGATACATGCTAATGTTGATTGGTTTGATTGTTTGTTATGTTACTTATTATTTGCATATGAACTTACTAAGCATTTATGCTTACTCCCTCCTTCTTACTCATTGTAGTTTTGGGCAAGCAAGCTTAGGAGTCGACACAGGTCGAAGGCTCGGTCACACTATCTGAAGGACTTTTTGGTAAATGGCTTGTAAAATTTAAGTATGGCATGTATAGCAATATACCTATTTTGTGTAAATGATCTTATGATATGATGAATGATTGGTTGAAGAAATGCTTGATAATGAGAAATTATGGAAATGGTTAGTTTAGATTATGTTTGATGTTATGGAAAGTTATTAAGATATCTAGTTCATGAAAACTCATAAAAAGGATGAAATTTGCCATAAACAGAACATTGCAGCAACACTGATGTGAGTTTAAAAATTTACTAAAAATCATAAAAATTGAATTTGGTGATGGATTAAATATCAAATTGAATCTTATTATGTCTAGTTTCACATAAAACAAACTAAACAAGTAAAGAAATTATACGTTAGAAGATATTTAAATTTTAGTGAAACAGGGTCAGAGTAGTTTCTGGATCCCCTGTTCCAACTTTAGAAATTCACCATAAATTGTACAGATGTAATTAGGTAGTGTATTTTATATTCTCAGAATCCTTATTGATTCTAGTTTCATTAGAAACAAACCTCATAGTCATATGAATTTTTTACAGAGAGAAATATGGTTCGTAGTAAACAGAGGTCGGTCCAGTCAAGTCCTGAAACAGGGGTAACTTTAACTAATAAACTGTACTAATTGGCCCAACCAAAAAAATTCTTGAAAAAAATTAGTAAATAGGTATATGAATCTATATTCAGCAAAAATTTACGGATCTTGATATCGAGTTTCGTAACTCGAGATATGATTTTTCTTGTGACTGTGACGCAAGTAGCTAGAAAGCTGTGAATGTAGTATAAAATAATCCAAAGTTCTAAAAATGTTAAATTAAGCTTAGTAACACCTCATACTCGACTCCGGTGACGGTCTCGGGTGTGGGGGCGTTACAGTCGTTATGGAACCTTTTCTTTCAGATGAATGTCGTTTGGATTGTGCAATGCTTCTGCAACATTTCAACGTTGCATGATGGCAATGTTTTCAGACACGGTGGAGAAAGTTTTGGAAATTTTTATGGATGAATTCTTGGTGTTTGGTGATACTTTTGAAGTTTTTTAAAAAACTCAGAGCTAGTTCTTTTTCGGTGTGAAGAGACTAACCTTGTTCTGAATTATGAAAAATGTCATTTCATGCTCTGTGAAGGCATTGTTCTGGGACATAAAATTTCACTACAAGGGATTGCCGTAGAGAAAGCAAAGATTGAGGTTATTGTGAAATTGCCACCACCCACTGCAGTTAAAGGTATTCAATGTTTCGTTGGCCATGGATGATTTTATTGACTATTTATTAAGGATTTTTTTAAGATATCCAAACCTCTGTGTGCATTGTTAGAACATAATAGAGCTTTCAAGTTTGGCGAGCCTCATGTGTAAGCATTTGAGGAATTGAAAAAACAACTTGTAACAGCATCGATTGTCATACCACTGAACTGGACATTACCCTTTGAACTTTTGTACGGTGCCAGTGATTTCGCTATAGGAGCACTGCTTGGGAAAATGAAGGATAAAGTGTTTCATGCCATCTACTATGCAAGCTGGACACTGACAGATACACAATTGAACTACACCACTACTGTGAAGGAACTATTGGTTGTGGTATTTGCATTTGACAAAATTAGATCCTATTTAGTTGGCACCAAAGCTACAGTTTATAAGGATCATTCTATGATTTAGTATTTGGTGACCAAGAAAGGCTCTAAGCTAAGATTAATTCAATGGATATTACTGCTACATGAATTTAAACTAGAAATTCAAAATAGGAAAGGCAGAGAGAATCAAGTGGCCAATCACTTGTTGAGACTTGAAGTAGGAAATGAATACGGCAATATTCAACTCATTAAGAAGGATTTTCTAGATGAGAAACTACTAGTCGCCACAACATTATCTTGGCATGTCAATATTGTCAATTTCTTAGTAAGTGGATTGCTACCACCTGGGCTCAACAATCAAAGATGAAGAAAATTTCTCCATGATGCCAAGCAATATTATTGGGATGAGTCATTTTTATTTAAACATTGTGCAGATCAAATAATTTAGAGGTGTGTTCTAGATGATGAGATTTAGAGTATTTTACACCACTGTCATTCAACACCATATGGAGGACACCTTGGGGGAAAACGACTACTACAAAAGTTATCCAATTTGGCTTTTATTGGCCAAGCATGCTTAAAGATTCTCATGAATTTTGCCAAGCTTGTGATCATTGTCAACGAACTTGGAACTTATCAAAGATGAATGAAATGCCATTGCAAAATATTCTAGAATTTGAATTGTTTGATGTATGGGATATCAACTTTATGAATCCATTTTCACCATCTTGGGGCAATATATATACTTGTGGCTATAGATTATGTCTCCAATTCAGTTGAAGTTATCGCTCTTCGTACGAATGATGCCAAATCGGTACTAAAGTTCATGCATAAGAATATTTTCACCAAGTTTGATACTCCTTGTGCTTTGATTAGTGATGAAGGTTCTCATTTTGACTGCGGATTAGTGATGAAGGTTTGAAAATAACTGACTACTAGAACTAAATTAGATACAGGAATTCAGAGCTAAAGCTTATGAGAATGCCAAATTGTACAAAGAAAAGACAAAGCGATGGCATGATAAGAAGATTTTTCCACGACAATTTGAACCTAGACAACAAGTGTTGTTGTTCAATTCCAGGCTAAAATTGTTTCTTGGAAAATTGAAGTCTCGTTGGTCTGACCCATTTGAGATAGTGCATTTTTACCCTCATAGAGTTGTAGAAGTCAAAGATGGCAAGATTGGCTTTAATTTCAAAGTCAATAGGCCAACATTTGAAGCATTATTTGGGAGCTCTCATACTTCGTGATAAACATTCCATTGCTCTTCGAACTTCGTAGTGTTTTCTTTTGCCCGGTTTTATTTAATTAATTTTCTTTTGATTTCTTTCTTTGATTTAATTAATTTTTATTTCTTTCTTTTGTTGCAGATAGATTTTGGCCCAAGCTTTTTAATAGTTAACCCACTTAGCATACTTGCAAATTTTTAGCTTAATTTTTATATTTTTTTCTTTTCCCTCCTAATTTTTACTTTACTGTGTCAAGCCACAATTTTAGGCTAATCTTATCCCCCACATCACTAATATATTCTCTCTCATTTTTACCCTAGTCTATTCATTTTCTTTTTCCAAGTTATTTTTATTTTTTTCTTTTTCAACATTTTCAGTTTTTCCTCCATAACTTTAAAGGTCTTAAATTTTTTTCTTTTTACAATTACTATTTTTTCTCAAATGGCTCAACATATGCCATCTCCATCAACCACTATTCCTCCAAGATCATTTTTCAGTAAAGCTGCTAAAGAAAAGTACAAGGCAAACATACCAAAGCGACCCTTTTGTATGGAAAAAGGCTTTCCTTTTGAAGACACAGCCTTTATAGGATACAGTAAAGCAATTTCTTCTGTGGTAAAGAAACATGGATGGCAACTCTTTTTCCTTCATCCTGACGATATTTTTACAAAAGTTGTAAAGGAATTTTATGCCCATTTAACCTCTCTAGATAATGCTTTCATCTATGTACACAGTGCTTTGATGTTATTCGATGAATACTCTATCGACGCACGATATGGTTTACCTGAAGGCCTTGATGAACATTTTCAATTTTTCAAGAGAATAATAGAAAAAGGACTCAATCAAGTTCTTGAGGATTTATGCGTGGAAGGGGCCAAATGGACAATTTCTTGGAATGACTGCTACACCATCAATCGCGTTTCTTTGAAGCCTCATTGTAAGTATGGTACCATCTTCTTAAATCTTGCATTAGCCCTTCAACTCATATCTTTACTATTTCAAATGAACACGTGTTTTTACTACACTCTATTATGACTGGAAGAAAGATAAATGTTGGGAAAAATATTTTTAGAAAAGTTTATCATTGCGCAAAAAAGAATGTCAGCATCCTGAATTTTCCATCTCTCATTACTACACTTTATCAACGGATAAATGTCCTTATCAAAGAAAATGAGGACAAAATCCCTAACAAAGGAGACATCACCAAACAGTCTGCCATGAGATTTTCAAGGGAAGAAGTGCCACGACATCCTGGCTCTACATTAACCTCTTCTCCACCTACTAGTATCCATGTCACTCCATCCACATCTCACAATGATTTCAAGTAGCAAGTGCTTAATACTCTTGAGATGTTGAAACAATAGTTTCATTTAATGGAGAAGCAACAACTAAGGACAACTACTAATCTCAGAAGGGCTTAAGAAGAAATAGTTTTATTTAGGGGCTATGTTAGAAGGAAGGATAATGCCAGCAAGAAATCTCTTAAAAAAAACTTTACCAGGCCCATGCCTGCATTCTATAGTTTTCCCAAAGAGTTGTTATTGAATCCAAAGGATGAAAATGAGGATGAAGTTGAAGTCACTGTGATGGACACTAGCACACATCCAGCCACTGTAGAAAAGAAGAACAAAGAATCAAAGTAGAGGAAGAGAAAACAGAATCGGTGAACATTGACTCAAATAAGGAAGGATATAACATGAACCAAACTTCTGCACCACAAGAACATGCTACTGCACCTCAAACCAGTGCACCCATATCGAAGCAAGATCGTGAGATTAATCAACTGATTAATGATCTCACAAAATCAGATGATAATGAAGACAAGGTGCCAATCAATCTGCTCAAACAAAAGCAGTGTTACAAGCATGTTTCTAGGAAATCCACCCGATCCAACTAAATTAACACAAATCTTTTCCAAGCTTCTATTTTTACTTTTCATTTGCATAATTGTTTTTCATTTTTACATGAGTTTTTCATGCATTCATAATTGTTTTCATTGCATTTTCTACATATCTATTTGTTTTTGCATAAGTGAAATTTTATGTCTGATCATTCATTGGGGACAATGCATCCCTTAGGTTTGGGGGTGTGTTGCACATATTGTATGCATGAGATATTTTGTTTGAACATTAGATCATTTTGTCACTCATTCTGTCACTCATTTTGTTAGCTATGATGTTTGATGAGAATAATAACTCTTCAACCTGTGCAAATTGTGATAGTTGATTAGGTATGTTTAGCTTAGGATAGTCGTGTGAAAATTGATGCTTAAAAGAAGAATGACCTGAGTATAATCGCAATTAGTCTATACTAGGTTTGTTTTCATACACTTAGAAGTCTTGAAACTAAGATTAGTAAATTAGCATTGTGTAATAATAAATACCACGACAAAGCTGAGGGTAAATGAATAAATAAAGTAAAATTTAAAAATACATTATAAAGCACTCCAATGTTTGAAATGTTGAGTAGACCAGTAATACCATGTTTGCTCCATTGTATTATTGATTAGAAGAGAAAGGTCAAATACGAGTGAGTAAAAAAATAGTTTGGGGGCACTCCACTGTAATAGTAGCTTGAATAGCTAAGGGGGTAGTTGTTTGCTCCATCCATCTTTTTAGTCAAAAGGCTTAGCTTCATGAGTGAATTACATTCAAATTATAGTGTGATGTAATACCTGGCAATCTAGTGCATGCTCCATTGAGATTGTCAAGTAAAGAAATCATGTAACAAGATGAATTCCCTAGAGAAAATTTTATATACTGTAATAACAAAATAAGTATGAGAAGAAAAATTGGGTTTAGTGGAAAGATAAACTAAGTACATTAGGTGTAACACCCCTAACCCGTAACCATTGCCGGAATAGGTTAAGAGGCATTACCAGACTCATAACTTAAATCAAAATCACCACACATCAAATATCATCTCATTACTAATAAAAGTCATTCATTTACATTCAATATTCACATAAAATCAAGTATACAATACTGAAACATGCATTCAAGACCAATTTGATAACATACCAAAGTTTCAGAACTTATAAAATTTTTCAACTTATAAAAGGTCACACGCCTGTGTGAATAGGCTGTGTGCCTCACACGGTCTAGACACACTCGTGTGTTAAAGCCGTGGTAAAATAGGGCATAGCTACTGACTTGCTCACACGGCCAGACTACACACCCGTGTGTCCAGCCTGTGTGCTATGCACACGCCCGTGTCAAGGCCGTGTGCTAGGCCATGCCAAAAAAAGGGGGTATTCTATTTGTGATGTCAGCATACCAAATAGGTTCACACAGCCAGACCACATGCCCATGTGACTAGCCCATGTCTGACCCTAATTTACAATTGTAGCGTACCCCAGGGGACACACGACTGTGCAACATGGCCGTATGTTGCACATGGCTGAGACACACGCCTGTGTCAACAAAAATAGGCCATTTGAATAGCCAATTTTCCACCCCAATTGGTTCAACCTACAAGCAAAGAAAACAAGCATAATTGTACCACCATTTCAGCCAATTTCAACACCAAAGCATAACCTAATCATATTATATAATAGTCACCAAATTCATACTTGTAAGCCTTAATAATCTATGTCAGAAACATATGTCCAAAGCATATCAAAGCATTTCTTTCCATGCATAATTCAATCTCATACTAAAATCTACCAAAACTTACCAACACCTACCATTTCTTTTGTCCATCTAAAACATACCACAATTGCATAATAACATCACATACCATAACCATTATCAACTACGAGTTCAAGTGCAAATTAGCCAAATCACATGGCTAAGCTTAATCCAACACAAAACACCATTCCACAACTACTAGTCTATACATGCCATGCTTCCAAAATATAATTTTTGAAAGTACCAAAATGAAGTTCGATAGTGTGGTGACAATCCTTGACGATCCCCGAGCTTGCAGTAGCTTCGATATCTATAAAACAATATAAGCACACACAAAGTAAGCTTTCAAAAGCTTAGTAAGCTCGTGCTAAAATCATCAATAGTATATAAAACATAAAATGGCAACACATGAGTATTTACACATTTTCAATCCATATGACCATATCAATTCAATGAACTTCACATACATAATATCACCTACCACTTAGGTATCGCACATACCTGAATCTTCCTGTACTTATACACTTTCATACTTACCTCTCGTTGAATATTATAAGACTTTCCGTAAATTATTCGTACTTTAAACATCTGCACAATTAGTGCTATAAAGGTTAGCTGAAGCTAGAATAATTTCGCACGCATAGTGCCATCTCAATTAACCAAAACTAAGTCAGTATCGCACACTTATTGCCTCATATAGCCGAAGCTAGTTTAAATCGCACACTTAGTGCCAAATACTATTGACTCATCGTCATATTCATCTGAATCAATGATATATACAATCTTTATATAATCAAAATATCAAATATACTTAAACATCATGCCTTATGTACAAACTTACCTCGTACTCGGAATTGTCGACTTGAACGTTTATTCTACAATCTTCGACTTCCCTCGGTCTAAATCCGAATTCCTTTTTTCTTAATCTATATGTATTCAAAATTAACCCTTTTTATTCACCAAATCATTCAAAACAATCCATATACACACAATTAGGGTATTTTGCAAAATAGCCCTCATATTTTCACATTTCAACACTTTAGTCCTTAATTCACAAATTCACAAAATACATAAAATATGCTTGTACACAAGCTTAGCTGAATTTTCATGACTCTCATACAAGTCCATACATTTTAGTTATTTCATAGTTTAGTCCCTCAAAATAACATTCTTACAATTTAGCCCATAATACTCAATTTCATCAAAAATTCAAAGACAAAACATTTAAAGCCAACATCAAGCTTCCATGATTCATCTACTAACATCACAAAACCCATAGTTTCATCAATGGCACATTTCAAAATCATCACCAAAATTAGAAATTGAGGTATGGGTTAGATAGTACTCAAAGAAACGATTACAAAAACGTAGAAATTATAAAAAACCGAACAAAACTCATACCTTAATCACCAAATTAAAGTGCCGAATGTAAAAGCTCTTCCAACCCTAATATCCTTTGTGATTTTCGGCCAAGAAGATGAACTAATGGCTTATTTCATACATTTGTTTTATTGAACTTATAATTATTAAACAAATACCCATTTTTCCCTTTATTATTAACATATAAAAATCATTTGAAATAAGGCCATATATGTCCATTAACTATGTAAATGGCATAATAACCACATAAGGACCTCTCAATTATAAAACCAAGTCAAATAAGCACTTTTAACATCTAGCACACAGCTTTTACATTTTACGCAATTAGGTCCTTTTTGCAAATTAAGCACACAAACAGTTAAATTTTTACACGGTACTTTCACACATGTTAATTCACTTATATTAGGCACAAAAAATAATATTAAAATATTTTTCTAACTCAGATTTGTGGTCCCAAAACTACTATTCCGACTAGGGTCAAAATCAGACTGTTACAATTCTCCCCCTTAAGGATTTTCGTCCCTGAAAATCTTACCATTAACCAGATTCAGATATTGTTGTCTCATAGCATCTTCAGGCTCCCACATGGCCTCTTCAATACCGTGTCGATGCCACATCACTTCAACTAACGAAATTTTCTTATTTCGTAACTCTTTAACTTCATGAGTTAAGATATGGATCATCTTTTTTTCGTAAGTCATATCAGACTGAATTTCAATTTTAGAGGGAGAAATTATATGCGAAGGATCGGATCTGTATGGTCGAAGCATCGATACATGAAATACATTATGAATCTTTTCTAGCTCTGGTGGCAGCAACAATCTATATGCAATTGGTCCAACACGCTCGATAATTTTATACGTCCCGGTGAATCTCAGACTCAATTTCCCTTTTCTACCGAACCAAAGCACTTTCTTCCATGGAGACACTTTCAAAAACACTTTATCGTCAATTTCAAACTCAATGTATTTTTTTTCAAATCTACATATAATTTCTAACGATCGGAAGCTGCTTTCAAACTATCTCGAATCACTTTCACTTTATGTTTCGTTTCTTTTATCAAATCATCCCCGTGAATCTTATTTTCGCTGAGCTCTATCCAACACAAAGGTGTATGGCATTTGCGACCATATAAAGCTTCGTACGGTGCCATTTTGATGCTCGACTGAAAACTATTATTATATGCTAATTCAATCAAAGGTAGATATTGTTCCCACGTACCTTCAAACTCAAGAATGCAACATCTCAACATATCCTCGAGTATCTGAATAATCCGCTCAGATTGACCGTTCGTTTGTGGATGAAAAGCAGTACTAAAGTGCAATTTAGTACCCAGAGCATCTTACAACTTCTTCCAAAATCGTGAAGTAAATCTCAGGTAAGTATCTAACACTATCGACAATGACACACCATGCAATCTCACGATATCAGAAATGTATAACTCAGCTAATTTATCAAGTGAGTAATCAAATCGAACCGGAATAAAATGAGCTGATTTCATCAAATGATCAATTACAACCCAAATTGTGCCTTTCTTTATCAGAGACAGTGGCAAACCCGAAACAAAGTCCATGGTCACTCGATCCCATTTCCACTCCAGAACCATAATCGGTTGTAGTAAACCAAATGGCACCTGATGTTCAGCTTTAACTTGTTAACAGATCAAACATTTAGAAACAAAATCAGAAATATCTCTTTTCATTCCAGACCACCAATAATACTGTTTTAGATCGTTATACATTTTCGTACTACCTGGATGCACCGATAAACGACTACTGTGAGCTTCACTTAGAATCATTTGAATTAATTCTAGATTTCTCGAAATACAACTTCGATCTTGAAACCTCAGACAATCATATTTTTCAATTCTGAATTCTGAATCAGTCTCTACATCACACTGAGCTCTTTTAGCTAAAATCTCATTATCAATCTTCTGAGCTTTGATAATCTATTGTATAAACAAAGGTCTTGCTTTTAATTCAGCTAAAATGAACCATCATTAGATAGAACCAAATGAGGATTCATCGCACACAAAGCAAATAATGATTTTCGAGTCAGGGCATCAGTAACAACATTTGCTTTACCCGGATGATAATCTATCACAAGTTCGTAGTCCTTTAGTAATTCAAGTCATCTTCTTTGTCGCAAATTTAAGTCTTTTTGAGTTATCAAATACTTCAAACTCTTATGATCTGGATACACATGACATATCTCACTGAACAAGTAATGGCGCCAAATCTTTAGGGCAAACACAATCGTAGTTAACTCAAGATCGTGCATTGGATAGTTCTTTTCGTGTGGTTTCAACTGTCTCGAAGCGTAAATAATAACTTCTCCATCTTGCATTAGAACACATCCTAGACCAATAAACGAAGCATCGCTGTAAATTACAAATTCTTTTCCCAATTCAGGTTGTACTAATACCGGAGCTTTAGTCAACAAAATCTTCAACTCATCAAAACTGTTCTGACATTTTTCAGACCATTCAAACTTCACATCTTTCTGTAGCAGTTTTGTCAATGGATTTGTGATCATCGAAAAACCTTTCACGAATCTTCTATAGTAACCAGCAAGTCCCAAAAAACTACAGACTTCAGAGACAATGCTCGGTGGTTTCCAATAAAAAATAGCTAAAATTTTGCTTGGATCAACTCGAATACCAGCTGCTGATACAATATGGCCCAAGAAACCAACTTCTCACAACCAGAAATCACATTTATTGAATTTCACATACAACTATTTATCTCTCAAAATCTGTAATACTATTCTCAGATGCTCGACATGTTCAGATTCATTACATGAATAAATCCATATATCATCAATGAATACCATAAAAAATTGATCTAAATGCGGTCTGAAAATTCTATTCATCAAATCCATAAAGATAGCAGGTGCATTAGTCAATCCGAAAGGCATAACTGAAAATTCATAGTGACTGTACCTCATTCTGAAAGCAGTCTTTGGAATATCTGAATCTTTAACTTGCAGCTGATAATAGCCTGATCTCAAATCTATTTTCGAAAACATAGCAGCTCCTTTCAATTGATCAAACAAATCATCAATTCGGGGCAGGGGATACTTATTCTTGACAGACACCTTGTTCAACTGATGATAATCTATACATATTTTCATTGTAGCATCTTTCTTTTTCACAAATAGAACCGGAGCACCCCAAGGTGAAAAACTTGGTCTAACAAAGCCTCTATCGGTCAACTCTTGCAACTGAGACTTTAATTCTTTTAGTTCGTTCGGATCCATTCTGTACGGTGCTATCGAAATCAGAGTAGTGCCAGATACCAATTCAATGCCAAACTCTACCTCTCTAATCGGAGGTAATCCCGGAAGTTCTTCAAGAAACACATCAGGAAATTCACAAACAATAGGTACAAATTCAACTTTCTTTTCTAATACTCTTAAATCAATCACATATGCAAAATAAGCTTCACAACCGTTTCTCACAATACTTAAAGCTTTCATCGAAGATATCATAACAGATAATCCATTCAAATCACTAGATTCAATTCTAACTATTTCATCATTCTTGCATCTCAAATCAATAGTTTTCTATTTGCAATTCACCACAGTATCATGCATCGTTCACCAATCCATACCCAAAATTATATTAAACTCATCAAAAGGTAATAACATTAGATCAACCAAAAAACAATTGTCTCGAAACATTAACGGACAATTCTTACAGACTTTATCAACCAGAACAAATCTGGCTAGGGGGTTCGAAACTCTAATTACAAATTGGTGAGACTCTCTACAGCAAAGTCTTCTCATTTACTAAATTCATGCATATATATGAATATGTTGATCCAGAATCTATCAAAGCAATCACAGAAGTATCATAGAGAGTAAATGTAACTGTAATTACATCTAGCGATGAATCTTCCTCGCGAGCTCGGATAGCATAGGCTTTAGCAGGTGCACGAGCTTCAGATCTAACAACTGTGTCTTTTGTTCCTCTTTGACTACTGCTTACATTTCCCAAATTTTTGGGAGGTCTACCACGAGAAACATTACCACTCTGCCTTGGATTCTGAACATTATCTTTTTCAACTAAATCTGGGGAATCTTTTATAAAATAATTTCTTGAACCACAACTATAACAAGCTCGGTTATTACTTTTTCCCCAGCATTCATCAAAGTGTCATCTTCCACATTGATCACACTCAGGCTTTTCATTCTTTACATTATCAACACTGGCAACAGATGTAGCTGAAGATTTGAAATTCGATTACGATCTAGCACAATATCTGTTCAAATGTCCCACACTAGACTTTGAACGATTGCTATCATCTCTAAACTTCTTGGATCAAGATTGAAATGATTTGCCTACTAATCTCTTTCATACCTCTCTATCTTCAAATCAGCCTTTCTTTTCTCTTTCCCAAGATCTTCAGCTTTATATGCTCCTTCAACAAGTACCACAAATTCTTTGATTTCTAGGATTCCAACGAGCAAGCGAATATCTTCGTTCAAACCGTCTTCAAATCTCTTGCACAATATTGCTTCCTAAGATACACATTCGCGAGCATACTGAATCAACCTTAAAAATTATCGCTCTTATTCTGTGACAGACATATGGCCTTGTTTAAAGTTGAGAAACTCTTTGCGTTTCTGATCAATAAATCTTTGACTCATATACTTCTTCTAAAATTCATCTTGAAAGAAATCCCATGTAACTCGTTCACTCGGAACCACAGATGTTAAAGTTTTCCACCAACTATACGTCTTGTCTCTCAGAAGTGAAACGACACATTTTATACATTCTTCTGGACTCAAAGAAAACTCATCAAACACTCTATTGTGTTCTCTAACCAGAACTCGGCTTTCTCAGCATCATCATTCGTTGTAGCTCAGAACTTTTCAGCCCCATATTTTCTAATCTTATCAACTGGTGGTTTACTCAACTGTATCGGATTCACTGGTGGCATAATAGGTGTTTGAGGAGAACTAACCAGGGGTGGAGGATGTTGTACAACCAGATTGGTTCTAATGTATTGGGTGAACCAATCATTAATCATCTTATGGAAGGCTTGTTAAGCCTCACCATCATGGCTAGTCGTAGTCGGTCGAGAATCAGCTTGCACCGTCCCTTGCGCGGGAGCAGGTGCATTACTTTCAACATCATCTACTATAGCTCTATCGGGATCCATTGCTATATAAAAGCACATTTCAACGTCAGGATTCATCATACTATCACAGTTCATAAATATGACATGTATAACTAGACTCACATACGCTATGGTAGTCCTAGAACCGACTAAAATATAGCTCTGATACCAATAAAATGTAACACCTCTAACCTGCAATCGTCGCCGAAATAGGTTAAGAGGCATTACCGAACTCATAACTTAAATCAAAATCACCACACATCAAATATCATCTCATTACTAATAAAAGTCATTCATTGACATTCAATATTCACATAAAATAAAGTATACAATACTGAAACATGCATTCAGGACCAATTAGATAACATACCAAAGTTTCAGAACTTATAAAAATTTTCAACTTATAAAAGGTTACAGGCCCGTGTGTCAAAGGCATGGTAAAATAGGGCATAGCTACTGACTTGCTCACACGGCCAGACTACACGCCCGTGTGTCCAGCCCGTGTGCTAGGCCGTGCCAAAAATAGAGGGTGTTCTATTTGTGACATCAGCATCCCAATTAGGGTCACACGACCAGACCACACGCCCGTGTCACTAACCCGTGTCGAGCCTAACTTACAATTGTAGGGTACCCCAAGGGACACACGACCGTGCAACATGGCCGTGTGTCGCACACGGCTGAGACACACGCCCGTGTCTCTGCTCGTGTGGACAAAAATAGGCCATTTGAATAGCCAATTTGCCACCCCAATTGGTTCAACCTACAAGCAAAGAAAACAAGTATAATTGTACCACCATTTCAGCTAATTCAACACCAAAGCATAACCTAATCATATTATATAATAGTCACCAAATTCAAACTTGTAAGCCTTACAAATCTATGTCAAAACATATGTCCAAACCATATCAAAGCATTTCTTTCCATGCAGCATTCAATCTCATACTAAAATCTACCGAAACTTACAAACACCTACCATTTCTTTTGTCCATCTAAAACATACCACAATTGCATAATAACATCACATACCATAAACCATTATCAACTACGAGTTCAAGTGCAAATTAACCATATCACATGGCTAAGCATATCCAACACAAAACACCATTCCACAACTACTAGTCTATACATGCCATACTTCCAAAATATAATTTTTAAAAGTACCAAAATGAAGTTCGATAGTGTGGTGACAATCCTTGACGATCCCCGAACTTGTAGTAGATTCAATATCTATAAAACAATCTAAGCACACACAAAGTAGGCTTTCAAAAGCTTAGTCATACTAAAATCATCAATAGTATATAAAACATAAAATGACAACACATGAGTATTTAGACATTTTCAATCCATATGACCATATCAATTCAATGAACTTCACATACATAATATCATCTACCACTTAGGTATCGTACATACCTAAATCTTTCAGTACTTATTCACTTTCATACTTACCTCTCGTTGAATATTATAAGACTTTTCGTAAATTATTCGTACTTTAAACATCCACACACTTAGTGCTATAAAGGTTAGCCGAAGCTAGAACAATTTCGCACACATAGTGCCATCTCAATTAACCGAAACTAAGTCAGTATCGCACACTGAGTGCCTGATATAGCTAAAGCTAGTTTAAATCTTATACTTAGTGCCAAATATTATTGGTTCATCGTCGTATTCATCCAAACCAATCATATATACAATCTTTATATAATCAAAATATCAAATATACTTAGACATCATGCTTTATGTATGAACTTACCTCGTACTCGGAATTGTCGACTTGAACGTTTATTCTACAATCTTCGACTTCCCTCGGTCTAAATTCGAATTCCTCTTTTCTTGATCTATATGTATTCAAAATTGACCCTTTTTATCCTCCAAATCATTCAAAACAATCCATATACACACAATTAGGGTATTTTGCAAAATAGCCCCCACATTTTCACATTTTGACACTTTAGTCCCTAATTCACAAAATCACAAAATACACAAAATTTGCTTATACACAAGCTTAGTTGAATTTTCATGACTCTCATACAAGTCCATACATTTCATTTATTTCACATTTTAGTCCCTCAAAATAACATTCTTACAATTTAGCCCATAATACTCAATTTCATCAAAAATTCAAAGACAAAACATTTAAACCCAACATCAAGCTTCCATAATTCATCTACTAACAACACAAAACTCATAGTTTCATCAATGGCACATTTCAAAATCATCACCAAAATTAGAAATTGAGGCATGGGTTAGATAGTACTCGAAGCAACGATTACAAAAACGTAGAAATTATCAAAAACTGAACAAAACTCATACCTTAATCACCAAATTAAAGTGCGAAATATAAAAGCTCTTCCAACCCTAATATCCTTTGTGATTTTTAGCCAAGAATATGAACTAATGGCTTATTTCATACATTTTTTTTATTTAACTTATAATTATTACACAAATACCCATTTTTCCCTTTATTATTAACATATAGAAGTCATTCGAAATAAGGCCATATATGTCCATTAACTATGTAAATGGCATAATAACCATATAAGGACCTCTCAATTATAAATCCAAGTCAAATAAGCACTTTTAACATCTAGCACACAGCTTTTACGTTTTACGCGATTAGGTCCTTTTCGCAAATTAAGCACACAAACAGTTAAATTTTTACACGATACTTTTACACATGTTAATTCACTTATAATAGGCACGGAAAATAATATTAAAATATTTTTTAACTCAAATTTGTGGTCTCGAAACCACTATTCTGACTAGGGTCAAAATCCGACTGTTACATTAGGAGGTGCTTACTATAATCAAAATTGCATGAATATAACTTGTACTTTTAAATAACATTTTATGTACTTCGTATGTTAAACAAACCTATAAAATTTGAACCAATTTTTTTTTTTTTTTACAAAAGACTATTGAGAATGGAGGTATAAGATATGTTTCGTTTAGTTTAGCATTACAAGAGGTAATTGTGTAGTTAAGGCAAATTCATGCGTTCATGCATTCTTGCATTCATACATATTTTGCTTGAGGACAAGCAAGAACTCAGGTTTGGGGGTGTGATAACTCTTGAAAAGAGTGATCAAACTCTTGAAAAGGTTTGGGGGTGGAACTAAATTAGGAACATTTGAAATTTTTAGGAAAAAATTAGAAGAATTTTAACTGCAGGGTTCACACGGCCGTGTGACTCACATAGCCAAGTCACACGCCTATGTGTCTGGCCATGTGGGCATTCGAAATAGGGACACACGGTCGTGTCTCAGCTCGTGTCTATGTTCGTGTCCGTACCCGTGTAACTTATTGACTTGGGTCACACAGCCAAGCCACACACCCATGTGCTAGGCCGTTTACCCTTTGAAATAGCCTCGGACGCCCATGTGCAAGCCGTGTGTCTCACACAGCCAAGTCACATGCCCATGTGTCTAGTCGTGTGGACATAAAATGTATCTTAAAACACAAATTTACCATTTTCTACTTGCTTGGGCATTAAGAAACTCAAAAACCATTCGTTTAACCTATCCAAAACATGATCAAACACCCTCAAAACATGCCAAAACAATCACCCTAGGTTCCTAACCAACTCATTGGTACTACATTTATATCATCAAATCATATCATCAAAGCATCATTCAAAACCAAATTATAAACATACCAAAATCACTCCATTTTTGCCTAGTTCATGACTACCTAAAATCAACTAAAATTGACAAACATCTAACCTATTTTGGTTCAATACAACATGCCCAAATTAAGGCTCCAAACACACATATGTTGATATACATACCAAACAACATTATACTCAAATTCAAATACATAACATATACCAAATTCATTAAGACTCAAACATATCCTAGGTACATGCCATTACAAAAGGTAACATAACCACATTTAAGATTGAGATCGTTTCTAGATGCTGAATTGGTGATCAAAGAGGAGTACCTAACCTGCGCACGAAAAAGAAAACCATATGCTGCATAAAACTCAATGATATTTCTATAATCCGAATATCTAAAGACAAGATAATATAAAGTGCACAATTGAATTTTAAACACATATTATTGTCTAAGATCACAACTATCATATGACAACCTTTTGAATCCATACATATTAGTATAACATTTCATACTATATTCAATTTATACATGCTATCATCTTTATTTATTTAACAATGTCCCAATTTACACAATAGCTATATAAATATTTATTCACATATCAAACCACATTTATTTATACAATGGCATTAGCCATTCAATACTTAATTCATGAATACATCATTTCATACCATACTCAATTCTCATAACTTGCTATATAAATAACTTTTCACAATTTGATTCATATTTCATTTAAACAATGGCATTATCCATTCCATATCCAATTTATGAGTACATAACTCAGGTATTTCATTTAGTCACAACATATCTCATTTTCATGTTACAAATCACTATCCCATTTTCAATTTTCATACAATATCATCCAATATCAATCATAGAACTGGTTTATTTAATTACCCCGATTAACATGACTCGGACTCGGACATATACACAGATCCAACCAACACACCAATTTGGTACCCAGTGCCTCAACGGATAAATCTGACGTAGTAACTACGCCCAATGCTATATATATTGACACCCAATGTCTCATCGGTTAAACCTAAGTAAATTGACACCCAGTGCCTTATTGACTCGAAGTCGAAGAAATCCCTGAACTATTCCTATCCTATGGCATGCCATCTATATCTAACTCAGCCTGATGCAATTAATAGGGTTTAGTTTCACATTTCAAATACAACCAATACCCAATATCAAGTTTTCATATAATCACATATACACATGAATTCAATTCAATCTATAATAACCAATAACCAACTTTCACATTAGCACATATATTCATTTCAATTCAATAATCAATACATTCATAATGTATATACCAATTCAATCCATTTCAATCAATTATAAAAATGTCAAATACTCACCTCAACACTTACCAGATGTATTAAATCGAATTATAAAAATTAAAAACTAGGTATGTATTATGGAAATACAAACTGTGGATTCTGAGCTATTTGACGTCGACTTTACCCTTCCCCTTTTTTGTCGAGGATTCTGGTATGATGTTAGCTATGGAATTAAATCAATTAAAATTCATCAATACAACAAAATTCAATTTTATATTAAATAATTCAATTTTTACTGAATATTTGCCTAAATTCCAATTTAGTCCCTAAATCGAGACAATTTTTATTCTTTACAATTAATTCTATATTTTTATAAAAATTTCACTTTAAACTAAATTTAACTCCCTATTTTCAATTAAACCCCTAAATTTCAAATTTTTCACAATTTAGTCCCTATTACTCGAAATTTACAATTTGTTCTATAATTTAATTCTTTTCCATTTCTAGTTCAAAAGTCTATCAATTTAATCCCTAATACTAAATCTATTTAACACTTACAGCATTTAAAATATTAATCAATGTTAAAATTACAACATGGGTCTAGTAGCCCTAGGTACCAAGATTCCAAAAACATAAAAATCACAAGAAAAAGGACTTAATTGACTAACCAATTGAACTTGGAAAGCTTGTGAACCCTAGGTCGTGCGTGACTTCTTCTTTCTTTTCTTTTTTTTTTCTTTTTCTTTCTTTTCTTTCTTCATTTTACAATAATTTTGCATGCCACTTTTTTTTAATTTCATTTTCTTTTCTATTTCCTTTTATTATACTAATTATTATTATATAATACATATATACATCTAACTTAAAAATTAAAATTTCTTAATGTTATAACACATATTTATAACATATGTCGTCCACTATACATATATATAGATATAATTACAACATTAGCCCTTTAATTAATTTTTAATCTATAATTCAACTTTTAACTTAAATGTGATTTAGTCCTTATACCTAATTACTTTTAATTCAAGTAAATTCACTTAACTGAAACCTAATTAATTGCACAACTAACTTCATAAATATTTATTAAAAATATTTACGAGTCTGATTTACGGAAACAAAGTCCCGTGAATATACTTTCTGACACCCCTGACTATCAAGTCGTTACTGTAGTAGGTTAAGAGTAGAAAAGAGATGCAAGGAAAGGGACAAGCAATCAGTGTTGGGTCCTGCACAATTCAACAACGTCAAAGTGAAAGCTAGAGTGGCGAAAGCTTCCTACAATTCTACCTTCATTTTGTTAATTAATTTATGTGATTTCTGAACTGTTAATGATGATGTTGAATGTTATTCTAATTTTTTATTTTAAATCCCAAACCATGAGCTAATTTTATTTGGTATGGAATTACTAGATCTATATTGATATATTGATAATCATTGTGATATTTTGAATAGATCTACTATTTTATTCAGTTTGGATTATTTTAAATATATGCATGAAAGCTTTAGGCATAGATGAATGCATCCTATATCCTTATACTTAATTTAATTCTGAAAAGGTTAAATGAGTTGGATCATGATCGAATGAAACGAGCGAGTACTTGAGCAAATACTCGTAGCACTCTAGACATAGAGTTGTGATCTGTATAGAGTAAGGAACAATATTCTTAGGTATTTTTCTTGAGACTTGTAGACATACAAAAACTTAGAATGATAGTTTTAATTCTAGCTTTAGAAAGAAGTAAGATGCAATAGTTATACACTAAGCAGTAATTTGGTCAAGATTTTGCCATGTCATTATTATGTTATTAAGATATAATCCAAGTAATTCCAAACTTCCCATTCAACAGTATCAATCCTCTCAACTTTAACTTGTAGAATTGGCACAACATTTTATTCATTATTTGATTCTTATATTTCAAACAATAATACTTCACTTCAAATCATTATTCTGTTTACTTTGCCATAATTCTAATTAGTATAGTTTATAGTAATAAGTCAACCATATTTTTACCTATTCCGATCCCTGTGGAAACGATCTCACTTATCACTTATTGCTTGATTCGACGTGTATACTTGAACATTTGCATTACATATTCACACACGACACCTATAGAACCTAACATGTCTTAGGAAACTTCTTATAGCCTTAATTGAATTAGAAGGAGGTAGTTTTTTTATGGTTTCAATTTCTTCTCTATCAACCTCAATCCCTTTACTAGAAATTTTGTGACACAATACAATCCCTTCCTAAACCATGAAGTGAAATTTTTTAAGCACAAGGTTTATTTCCTAACATCTTATTAAAATGCATTTTAAATTTTTAAGGCAAAGATGGAAAGAATTAACAAATACCAAGAAGTCATCCATAAATACCTCCATAATTTCTTCTACGAGTTCATCAAATATGGCTAACATGCAATACTGAAAAGTAGCAGAGACATTACATAATCCAAAATGTATTATTCAATGAGCAAATGTACCATGTGTCACACCTCGAAATTGGGCCTAGAAGTTTTGAGGGTAATTTAGGGATTTTAGCTCAAAATGTGTTCAAAAATTCAAAGCATGGTAAATTGAAAATGTCTTTGTCTATGGCTTTTTGAAAATTAAATCAATTTATGAAAATAATGTAGAAAAGACTTCCAATATTAAAAAGAGGACTATTTTTTAAAAGGGTTAATTCAAGGGTAATTTTAAAGCAAATATACCTAATTTTAAAATTAGCCTATTTTCTCCCCTTTTTACCCTACTTTTGACGTTTAAAAGAAAAGGAGAAACATTTTTCATCTTTTTGTTGTGCAGCCCTTTAGAAAGGAAAAATCCCAAACTTTCATCCTCCAATTTCAATCTTCAAAATATCCAATCCCTTGTTTTCTACCATCTTCCTAGCATTAAAACCCCCTTTGAAAATAAAGAAGAGTACAAAGAACACCCTTAATTTCCTTATCATTCAAATTATGGGTGTAACATCCCGAATTAGGGCCTAGTCAAAACAGTGGTTTTGAGACCACAAATCCAAAATAGAAATAATTATTTTATAATTATTTATGTGTGTGAAGTTTTCATGAAGAAATTCTATGCCTAAAGTGTCCAATTTGACTTTAGAGACTAAATTGAATAAGTTGTAAAACTTGTGTTCTAGAAGCTTCAAGCATGAAATTGCATTACATCATTAATTAGAGGTTTTTAAATAGAAATTTGACCAAGTTCTAAAATTTTGGACAAAAATGGGCATGAATAGGAAAATTTGGAAAGAATGGCCTTAAAGGCATTTTTGCCTTTTGGTAAATAAAAGAATAAAAAAGGGAAAAATCAAGTAAAATGGTGTCCATCTTCCTCCTTGTGTGCCAAAATTTTCAAGGGTTCCATAGCTAGGGTTTTGAACTTTTCAAGCTTGAATGTAAGTGCTTCCAAGCCCCATTTTTAATGATCTTTACATTTTTGAAGTTGTCATCAACCAATCTAGCTATTTCTACCATTATTTTGAGCTAGGGTTCATGTTCAAAATATTACCCATGTGTGACATGCATGTATTTTGATGTATAATGGAGGAATATGAATGTTTGATGTGTGATAAACATCTTTTACCAAGTGATTTCTAGTGAAAATAGTTAAAAAGGACATATTTGTAAAGTTTGTAAAATGGGTAGTAAGATGTATGATTTAATGAGAAATGTGGGCTTCTATGCGTAAGTTATAAGTTTAGCTAGGCTTCGATAACAAAGAAAATGAACACATTTCATATTACGAGCCTAGGAACTAATTTGTAAATATGTGAAAGTTTGGGGGCAAAATCATAATTTTTCCTAAGTATAGTTTTAGACTGATTTGAATAATATGATGATTAAATGAGCTGAATTTTCTATTATAGATCAAGAAAAACAGAGTCTGAACCTAGACCGGGGAAAGAACAAGATTTTGGACTAAATCGAATTAATTGTCCATATTTTGTACGGAGGTAAGTTCATATGTAAATAATGCAATGTTGTATCATGTTTTAATTCATTATTAATGTATGAATTTCTATGTTTAATTGTTACGATGAGTATGAATGACATAATGGTCAATGGGAACGACTTTGTGTCCGAGTTCGACAAAGATGAGACGTCGAGAAAATCCTGTTTGAACCTTAGGACTAGTTTAGGATACAAGTGACCTGTCACTAGAAACTATGTGATTATGAGCTCATGATATTATGTGTATATGTGACTATGTGAATCTGGGTGCTGGTCTTGTACGTTCTACCTGTGGCTAGGTAGCCAGGCATGTGTTGCGGGTACCTGTCAGCTTATATGAGCAGCCCGTGTAGTTACGCCCTGACTGTCAACTTGTGTGAGCAGGCATATGATTAGCTCAAGAGCAAGCAATGTGTGATTGTGATATGAGGTAGCATGTGGCAACTTTTGAAGCACTATATGCAAGTTTTTCTATGTATCTGATAGTATTCCAAGTGTTCAACGGGTAAACCTGTGAGTTATTTGCCAAGTAAGTCAATGATGAGGAAATATAACAATGTGTTACGAGTTGGTATAGGTATGTACGAAAACCTCATATGAATGAGCTTAGTATGTGATAAACTTTTGGTAAGATTGAAAATGTGTAAGTTATGTCTTCAAATTTAAGCTAGGCCTATGAATTTATGGTAACACATAAGTAAACTATGTTATGTTAATGGTATTTGCATATATGATTATGTTGCTATTTATTTGCATGTGAACTTACTAAGCTTTATGCTTACTCCCCTCTCTTTCCCATTTTCTTATAGTATTGCCAAGCTAGCTCGGGATCGAAGGACGTCGGAGACTCGATTCACACTATCAACTGGACATTTGGGTATAGTTATCTCAACATTTTGAGTATGGCATGTATAGGGACTTGGTCTTTTTATTATATGTCATATTGGTCTAGTCAAATGTGTTGGCTTATGGTAATATTTGATTTATTTTGTATATGGCCATGTGATATGCTTTATATTAATTATTTGGGTTTTAACCCTAATTAATTATGCATGCATGCAATGTGTTATGCTTGATGTGGTTACTTGTGAATGATATGTGTGATGAATGACGTATGTGCTAAATGAATGAATCGTGACTAATAAGTATGACCAAAGCTATGGTATAATTGAGTAAATTGGAAGTAGGATTACCATGATGAACAAACGTGAAATTGGTGTGGAATGTTATGTGAAAGCTTGATGGCTTGGATAGGTGATATGTTGATATTACAAATTTATGAATTAATCAAGTTTATGAATATTTGAGTGAGTAAATATACTATGTTGCATGCCACTAAAAATGTGTAAGTGATTAAGCATTTAAGGGTGACAAATAGCTTGGAAAATAGCCTTAGAGTTGTCCACATAGGTAGATACACGGGCGTATGTCTAGGCCGTGTGTGACACACTGTCTGCCCCATGGGCATGTGATTCAACTGTGTGTTTCCTGCACCCTAATTAATACAAAACAGATTGCCCAGTAGTAAACACACAAGTAGAGACACGACCGTGTGTTTTAGCCGTGTGAAGGGCACGACCTTAGCACATGGGCGTGTGCTCATACCGTGTGAAGTCTGCACTTAATTATTGGAATTTAATTCGCCATAGGACCTAAGCACACGGGCATGTGCCTTGGCCGTGTGACCCTAATTTTGTTGATGATGTCATAAATAGAGAGTTACACGGGTTAAGGATACAGGCATGTCCCAAGCCACACAGGCGTGTCTGATCACACGGCCTACCCACATGGGCGTGTGACCCTGTTTCATGAAATTTTTCTATGTTTTTCTAAAGTTCTCAGATTAGTCCTGAACTACTCCCGATGTATGTTTTGGGCCTCGTAGGCCCATATAAGAGACAATTTGTATGTGTATGAATGGTTTTAAATGGAACAAAATTTTATGGCCAGTTGTGTAGATTTGCTGGTGTCTGAGTTCAATAATGCCTCGTATCCTGTCCTGATGTCGAACAAAGGTAAGGGGTGTTACATTTAGTGGTATCAGAGCTACGACTTAGTCGATTCTCTGACTAACGTAGCATGTGTACAAGTCTTGCTATACATGCCATAGATATATTATGATAGTGTGACGAATTTGAAATGTGTTTTCATTTAGTAAATAGATCCCGACAGAGCAATGGCGGATGATGTTCAAAGTAACGCACCTACACCCGCTGAAGGGGCAGCGCCATCCGATTGTAGACCCCTTACAGTTTGTCAAGGAGAAGGAGGCAGGGAAGCCTTTCTCTATATGATGGATGCCTGGTTACGGAGTTCATTCGAATGAACCCGAACGTTCAATCCCCTCTACCCCCACCTATTCCTCAACCTAACCCTGTAGCACCCCAAGGTATGGACTTCGTGAGACTGAATAGACCTCCAATGGATAAGATTCAGAAATAAAGAGTTGAAGAGATCTGAGCTAGTAAAGGTTATGACCCTGAGAGGGTAGAGTTTTGGCTCGAGAATACCATTAGGGTGTTTAATGAGTTATCATGCACACCTGAGGAATGCATGGATTGTGTTGTGTCCCTTCTGAGAGACTCGGCTTATCAGTGGTGGAACACCCTTGTGTCGGTGGTACCAAAGGAGAGAGTTAATTATGAATTCTTCCAAGAAGAATTCCGTAAGAAATACATTAGCCAGAGATTTATTGATCAGAAAAGGAAGGAATTCCTCGTGCTAAAACAGGGTTGAATGACGGTAACGGAATATGAGCTTGAATTCGTGAGGCTGAGCAAATACGCTCGAGAATGTGTATCCACTGAGGCCATCATGTGCAAAAGATTTGAAGATGGATTAAACGAAGACATCTGATTGTTAGTGGGTGTCCTTGAACTGAGAGAATTTGTTGTGCTCGTAGGGAGAGCTTGTAAAGCTGAGGAATTGGCTAAAGAGAAGAGAAAAGCTGAGTTAGAGTCTCGAGATTCGAAGAAGAGATAGATGGGTAAATCATTTCAGTCCTCAACTAAGAAACTGAGAGAGTTTAATACTCGGTCGAGTGTTTCAGTTGGGTTTTCGAGCAGGAACCATGGGAAACAGTATTCAGGTCATAAGGCTCAAACTACTTCGATAATGAGTGTGGGTAACACTCGACCTATTAGACCTTAGTGTCAACATTGTAGTAGACGTCACCTCGGTGAATGCTGGATGAATAGCTGGGCATGTTTCAAGTGTGGTTCACACAATCATCTTATAAAGGATTGTCCTGAGACAATTGAAAAGGAAAAATTTTAGATTGCAAGATCAGACAATGCTACTTCTAACGGGAGACATCAGAAGAATCTGGGAAATGGAGCGAGTAGTAAGAGTGCACCTAAGGATCCAGCTATGAGACTCGAGGGTAGAGCACCTACGAGGACTTACGCCATTCATGCTTGCGAAGAGGCTTCATCCCCTAATGTGATTACGGGTACTTTTTCTCTTTATTATACTTCTGTTGCTGCTTTGATTGATCCGGGATCTACCCATTCGCATGTATGTGTGAAATTGGTGTCTAGCATGAATATGCTAGTTGAGTCTACAGAATTTGTGATAAAAGTGTCAAACCTTCTAGGAAAGCATGTGATAGTTGACAAAGTATGTAAGAACTGCCCTTTAATGATTAGAGGTCACTGTTTTCCGGCTAATCTCATACTTTTACTGTTTGATGAGTTTGATATAATACTTGGTATAGATTGGCTGACCATGCATGATGTAGTGGTAAACTATGGAAGGAAAATCATTGAGTTTAAGTGTGAAAGTGGTGATATTCTTTGGGTTGAATCAGATAAATCGGATGGCTTGCCTATAGTGATTTCTTCTATAACTGCTCAGAGATGTCTGAGAAAGGGTTATGAAGCTTATCTTGCCTTTGTGTTGAATACGAAGGAGTATGAGTTGAAAATTGAGTCAATGCCGGTAGTATGCGATTATCCAGATGTGTTCCCAGAAGAGTTGCCCAGATTGCCTCCAATTAGGGAAGTTGAGTTTGGCATCGAATTAGTTCTGGGCACTGCACCTATTTTAATCACTCTGTATATCTAACACCCCTTATCCATGGCCAATGCCGAAACAGGGTACGAGGCATTATCAGACTTAAACATACACATTCATGCAAAAAACGGGCCATAAAATCTCTTTTAATACAAAACCTTTCAAACACATGCATGTTGTCCCTTATTTGGGTCTACAAAGCCCAAAACATTCATCGGGAACGATTCGGGACTAAATTGAGAACTTTAAGAAGTTTTAGGAAAACTTAGAAAATTTTCCCATGAAATAGGGTCACGCGCCCGTGTGGACATAGGGACACGCCCGTGTGGACATAGGGACATGCCCCTGTAGACATAGGGACACGCTCGTGTGCCTTTGGCATGCCCGTGTCTCAGGCTGTGTAACTCTTTGTTTATGACGTCAGCATGCACATCGAACCACATGGCCGAGCTACACGCCCGTGTCTCCAGGTCGTGTCCCTCACACGGTTGAGACACACGGCCGTGTAGCCAACACTTAGGCTATTTTCTATGCCTTCATGTTACCCATAATCTCTTCCAACCTTATGCACATCAAAATCGAAAATCATGCATCATTTTAGTAATTAAACACTCTTTATTAAGACATATCCTTAACAATAATGTTTCCTCTTACAAGTAATGTATCTACTCATGCAATACCAAGCCTAGATTCCTTATTTCACATTCATAAGACTTGTCATTTTGACGACCACTCTTACCATTATACTATGGTTGCCAACTTATCCATCAAGCACTCATGTTCAATCATTATCATGTTTTTTTTATAATGTGCAATTACTACATGGCTATGACCACCTCAATTGATCATAGAGCATACATCCAACACACATGTCATATTACTAACCATGCATGGGAAACAAATATAATCACATTATAAACATTAGACATGACATGAATAGCTAGGCTTACAAGCCATAATCAATATGAGTCACATCTCATGGCCATATGCATATAACTCAATATAAGTCAACACATTTGGCCAAAGCAAAATAATGCATGTCAATCAACTAGATCTCTATACATGCCACTCACTTGAAAATTTCTAATATATACTTCATTTTTTCCAAAGGTAACGACTTGATAGCGTGATGCTGCCTCCGACGATCTCCAACCCAGAGCTAACCTTAAAACACTAAAGGAAAAGAAATGAAAGGAAGGGAGTAAGCTTTATAGCTTAGTAAGACCGTATGAAAATAATAAGCAACTTATCAACTAGCTTCTCACGGTAATACAACCCTATTTGTATTTTTACTCATGTTCCAGTCAAGTTGTTTTCTCGAGTCACAGTCACTAAATTATTTATATTTGGAGATACGGAACTCCAAATTAAGTTCTGCTCCATGAAACTAGACTCACATATATTTTTAACAAAAAATTTTTAAAATTTTTGATTTAGCCAATTAGTACAGTTTATTTCTTAAAGTTACCCTTTTTCGCTATCTGAAAGTTCTGACCCCTCTTCACTAAAAATTAATTACCTCATAATATGGGACTCAGATGATATTCACATCTATTTATATTGAAAATAGACTCATTAAGAATTCTAAGCATATAAATTATAACTCATAACTATTTTTTTTTACAATATTCAATGATTTTTTCAAATCAGAATAGGGGATTTCGAAGTCATTCTGACTGTGTCTCACATCAACTAAAATATTTCATAGTATGAAACTCTTTTGCTTACACCATTTCTTCTATGTGAAACTAGGCTCATTAGGATTTAATTTAATATTTTTTCAGCCTGTAAATCAAATTCCACAATTTTTAGTGGATTTTTAAGGTTGGACTATGGCTGCTGTCCAAAACTGTTTTGGTGTAAATTAACGATATTACGTTCATCACACCATATTAATTCATTTTCACCATGTTGTTAAGGTTACATATTCATACATCATAAGTATAGACCTATAATTACAAGGTCATCACAAAATCATTCTCATAAGCATGAGTTACCTATTTACATCTTCATTAAATATGCATCATAAACTGAAATCATTTCACAAGAGCTTGGCATACATACTTGTGTTACTCAACATGCTCATATTCATTGCTTACTAATCATATAACATGAATTGAATTCACATCTCATCAATTTCATGTAAGTACCTGTACCACTCACAATATGGTCATAACCTTTCTCATTTAGCTTAAACCGTAACTCTCATCGTTGAACCATTCGAAAAGCTATCAGATATTCACTAAGTCTCAAACATAGGGTATAATGTCGATGCCATGTCCCAGACATGATCTTACACTGGCTCATCCATCAAGTCGATGCCATATCCCAGGCATGGTCTTACACTGGCTCATCCATCAAGTCGATGCCATGTCCCAGGCATGGTCTTACATTGACTATCAAAATCGAGGTCAACGCCATGTCCCAGACATGGTCTTACACTAGCTCTCACAAATCCATGCCGATGCCATGTCCAAGACATGGTCTTACACTGACACATCTCGTAGTTGATGCATGTCCCAGACATGTCTTACACTAGCTTACATCTCGAGGACGATGCATGTCCTAGACATGTCTTACACTAGCACTCGTCTCAATGTCGATGCCATGTCCCAGACATGGTCTTACACTAGCTTAGAATAACCCATACGTCATGGCATGAATATCTGATTTATTCCCTATGGTTCAAAAGGGAATTCTACTATCTCAATTATCATTATGCATTCTCTTTTCCATAATCAAGCATTTCATACTATATCAATTCAACCCATAATAATAACAATGTAATTGCATCATTTACATACAACTTACTTGTTTCAATGGAATATCATATTCCATCAAATCTCCAAGCATTCAATCAACACATAAATGTCATTTACATTTGACATCACTTTCTCATATACAATATCATCAACATAAAATTTAATACAATCATGATAAGATAGATTTTCATGTATAATAACAATAGCATAAATATCATGCTCATTTAATCACACGAACTTACCTCAAATAAAATTTCAGCTAAATATTCTCTTTTTGTCTTTAACCACGCACTTTCTCGATTTAAGCCCAGATCTCGATTTTATTGATCTAACATGATGAAATTCACTCATTTAATTAATGTACTAATCATTTCGGACCTAAAACATATTTTGGCAAAATTCACATTTTTGCCCCTAAACTTTTGCATAATTATGAATTTACCCCAAGGCTCAAAAATTGAAATTTTTTAGATTTCTATAAGATTTAAAACATGCTGAACATTTTTCTCTTCTATAGAAACCTCAAATTCTCACTATTTCATGCTTTTATAAACATTAACAACTTTTACTAATTAACCCGTTTTAACCATTTTCAACGAAAATCACTTAACAAAAATTGTTCTCCTAACCTCAAGCATCCTTATTCTACCATTAAACATCAAAATGCACAATTATCTAGCATGGGTAAATTTTTTAAACTTCATTTTTCATGCAAATAAATGGTAGAAATAGAAAGGTTAAGTTTTTAGGATCTCAAAAATAAGAAGAACATTAAAAACGGGGCTCAAATGCAATTACAATTGAGCTTTGAAAAGCTCGAAACCCTAGCCATGGAGTCATGTAAATTTTGGCAGCCATATAAAGACGATGAGCAGATTTTTGGGCTTTTATTTTGTCTTTTATGCCTTAAAACACCCAAATGACCAAAATGCCCCTTTTTACTAACCCTTCAATTTTTACCCTTCCATGTCTAGTTTTGTGTAACAGTCCGGTATTGACCCTAGTCAGAATAGTGGTTTTGAGACCACAAATTTGAGTCAGAAAAATATTATAATATTATTTTTCGTGCCTATTATAAGTGAATTAACATGTGTGAAAGTATCGTGTAAAAATTTAACTATTTGTGTGCTTAATCTGCAAAAAGGACCTAATCGCGTAAAACGTAAAAGTTGTGTGTTAGATGTTAAAAGTGCTTATTTGACTTGGCTTTATAATTGAGAGGTCCTTATGTGGTTATTATGCCATTTACATAGTTAATGGACATATATGGCCTTATTTCAAATGATTTTTATATTTTAATAATAAAGGGCAAAATGGGTATTTGTTTAATAATTATAAGTAAAATAAAACAAATGTATGAAATAAGCTAGTAGTTCATCTTCTTGGCCGAAAATCACAAAGGATATTAGGGTTGGAAGAGCTTTTATATTTGGCACTTTAATTTGGTGATTAAGGTATGAGTTTTGTTCGGTTTTTGATAATTTCTACGTTTTTGTAATCGTTGCTTCGAGTACTATCTAACCCATGCCTCAATTTATAATTTTGGTGATGATTTTGAAATGTTCCATTAATGAAACTATGAGTTTTGTGATGTTAGTAGATGAATTGTGGAAGCTTGATGTTGGGTTTAAATGTTTTGTCTTTGAATTTTTTATGAAATTGAGTATTGTGGGCTAAATTGTAAGAATGTTATTTTGAGGGACTAAAATGTGAAATAAATGAAATGTATGGACTTGTATGAGAGTCATGAAAATTCGGCTAAGCTTGTGTACAAGAAAATTTTATGTATTTTGTGATTTTGTGAATTAGGGACTGAAGTGTCGAAATGTGAAAATATAGTGGCTATTTTGCAAAATACCCTAATTGTGTGTATATGGATTGTTTTGAATGATTTGGTGAATAAAAAGGGTAATTTTGAATACATATAGATCAGGAAAAGAGGAATTCAGACTTAGACCGAGGAAAGTCGAAGATTGTAGAATAAATGTTCAAGTCGACAATTCTAAATACGAGGTAAGTTCGTACATAAAGCATGATGTTTAAGTATATTTGACATTTTGATTATATAAAGCCTTTATATATGATTGGTTTGGATGAATACGATGATGAATCAATAGTATTTGGCACTAAGTGTGCGATTTAAACTAGCTTCGGCTATATGAGGCACTAAGTGTATGATACCGACTTAGTTTCGGTTAATTGTGATGGCACTATGTGTGCGGAATTGATCTAGCTTCAGCTAACCTTTATAGCACTAAGTGTGCATATGTTTAGAGTACGAATAATTTACAGAAAGTCTTATAATATTCAACGAGAGGTAGGTATGAAAGTGAATAAGTACGGGAAGATTCAGGTATGTACGATACCTAAGTGATAGATGATATTATGTATGTGAAGTTCATTGAATTGATATGGTCATATAGATTGAAAATGTGTAAATACTCATGTGTTGTCATTTTATGTTTTATATACTGTTGATGATTTTAGTACTTGCTTACTAAGCTTTTGAAAGCTTACTTTGTGTGTGCTTATATTGTTTTATAGATATCGAAGCTACTGCAAGCTTGGGAATTGTCAAGGATCGTCACCAAACTATCGAACTTCATTTTGGTACTTTTAGAAATTATTTTTTGGAAGTATGGCATGTAGAGACTAGTAGTTGTGGAATGGTGTTTTGTGTTGGATATGCTTAGCCATGTGATTTGGCTAATTTGTACTTGAACTCATAGTTGACAATGGTTTATGGTATGTGATGTTATTATTCAATTGTGGTATGTTTTAGATAGACAAAAGAAATGGTAGGTGTTGGTAAGTTTTGGTAGATTTTAGTATGAGATTGAATGATGCATGGAAATAAATGCTTTGATATGGTTTGGACATATGTTTTGACATAGATTAGTAAGGCTTACAAGTATGAATTTGGTGACTATTATATAATATGATTAGGTTATGCTTTGGGGTTGAAATTGGCTAAAATGGTGGTACAATTATGCTTGTTTTCTTTGTATGTAGGTTGAACCAATTGGGGTGGCAAATTGGCTATTCAAATGGCCTATTTTCGTCCATACGGTTAGAGACACGGGCGTGTGTCTCAACCGTGTGCGACACACGGCCATGTTGCACGATCGTATGTCCCTTGGGGTACCCTACAATTGTAAGTCAGGCTCGCACACGGGCTAGTCACACGGGTGTATGGTCTGGCCGTGTGACCTTAATTGGTATGCTTATGTCACAAACAAAATACCCCTATTTTTGGCACGGCCTAGCACTCGGCCCGGACACGGGCGTGTGCATAGCACACGGGCTAGACACACGGGCGTGTAGTCTGGCGGTGTGAGCAAGTCAGTAGCTATGCCCTGTTTTACCACGACTTTGACACACGGGTGTGTCTAGACCATGTGAGGCACCCGGCCTGTTCACACAGCCGTGTGACCTTTTATAAGTTTGAAACTTTGGTTTGTTATCAAATTGGTCCTGAATGCATGTTTAAGTATTATATGCTTGATTATATGTGAATATTGAATGTGAATGATTGACTTTTATTAGTAATGAGATGATATTTGATGTGTGGTGATTTTGATTTATGTTATGAGTCCAGTAATGCCTCTTAACCTATTTTGGCGATGGTTACGGGTTAGGGGTGTTACATTTTATTAGTATCAGAGCTATAGTTTAGTCAGTTCTAGGACTACCATAGCGTATGTGAGTCGAGTTATACATGCCATATTAATGAACTGCGATAGTGTGATGAATCCAGACGTTGAAAAGTGTTTTTATATTGCAATGGATCCCAATAGAGCTGTAGTAGATGATTTTGAAAGTAATGCGCTTGCTCCCGTACAAGGGACGGTGCAAGCTGATTGATTCACCCAATACAATGGAACCAAGCCGTGATGGTGCGGCTAAACAAGCCTTCTATCAGACGATGAATGATTGGTTCACCCAATACATTAGAACCAATCCGGCTATACAACAACTTCCACCCCCGGTTAATTCTCCACAAACTCCTGTTATGCCACCAGTGAATCCCATACAATTGATTAAATCACCAGTTGATAAGATTAGAAAATATGGGGCTGAAGAGTTCCGAGCTACAATGAATGATGATGCTGAGAAAGCTGAGTTCTAGATAGAGAACACAATAAGAGTGTTTGATGAGTTGTCTTTGAGTCCAGAAGAATGTATAAAATGTGTCGTTTCACTTCATAGAGACACAGCGTATCATTGGTGGAAAGCTTTAACATCTGTGGTTCCGAGTGAATGAGTTACGTGGGATTTCTTTCAAGCTGAATTTCGGAAGAAGTATATCAGTCAAAGATTCATTGATTAGAGACGCAAAAAGTTTCTCAAGCTTAAACAAGGCCATATGTCTATCACAGAATACGAGCGAGAATTTGTAAGGTTGAATCAGTATGCTCGTGAATGTGTATCTTCAGAAGCAATAATGTGCAAGAGATTTGAAGATGGTTTGAAATAAGATATTCGTTTGCTCGTTGGAACCTAGAAATCAAAGAATTTGTGGTGTTTGTTGAACGAGCATGTAAAGCTGAAGATCTTGGGAAAGAGAAAAGAAAGGCTGATTTTGAAGCTAGAGAGGTACGAAAGAGATCAGTAGGCTAATCATTTCAATTTGGATCAAGAAGTTTAGAGATGATAACAATCGTTCGAAGTCTAGTGTGGGACATTTGAACAGAGATCGTGCTAGATCGCAATCAAATTTCAAATCTCCAGCTACATCTGTTGCCAGTGTTGATAATGTAAAGAATGAAAAGCCTGAGTGTGATCAATGTAGAAGACGACACTTTGGTAAATGCTAGGGAAAATGTAATAACCGAGCTTGTCATAGTTGTGGTTCAAGATATCTTTTTATAAAAGGATTTCTCAAATTTAATTGAAAAAGATAATGTTCAGAATCTATGGCAGAGTGGTAATGTTTCTTGTGGTAGACCTCTCAGAAATTCGAGAAATATAAGCGGTATTCAAAGAGGAATGAAAGGCACAGCTATTAGATCTGAGGCTTGTAGACCTGCTAGAACCTATGCTATCCGAGCTCGCGAGGAAGCTTCATTGCCAAATGTAATTACGGGTACATTTACCTCTATGATACTTTTGTGATTGCTTTGATAGATCCTGGATCAACACATTCGTATATATGCATGAATTTAGTAAACAGTAAGACTTTTCCTGTAGAGTCTACTGAATTTTTAGTTAGAGTTTTAAACCCCCTAGGCAGATGTGTTCTGGTTGGTATAGTCTGCAAGAACTGTCCGTTAATGTTTTGAGACAATTGTTTTCCGGCTGATCTGATGTTATTACCTTTTGATGAGTTTGATATAATTTTGGGTATGGATTGGTTAACTATGCATGATGCTGCGGTGAATTGCAAATGGAAAACTATTGATTTGAGATGCAAGAATAATGAAATAGTTAGAATTGAATCTAGTGATTTGAATGAATTATCTGCTCTGATATCTTCGATGAAAGCTTTAAGTATTGTGAGAAAGGGTTGTGGAGCTTATTTTGCATATGTGATTGATTCAAGAGTATTAGAAAAGAAAGTTGAATATGTGCATGTTGTTTGTGAATTTCCTGATGTGTTTCCTAAAGAACTTCCGGGATTACCTCTAGTTAGAAAGGTAGAGTTTGGCATTGAATTGGTATCTGGCACTACTTCGATTTTGATAGCTCCGTAGGAATGGCTCTGATCGAACTAAAAGAATTAAAGTCTCAGTTGCAAGAGTTGACCGATAGAGGCTTTGCTAGACTGAGTTTCTCACCTTGGGGTGCTCCGGTTCTATTTGTGAAAAAGAAAGATGGTACAATGAGAATGTGAATAGATTATCGTCAGTTGAACAAGGTGACTGTCAAGAATAAGTATCAGCTATGAGTTAAAGACTTAGATATTCCAAAGATTGCTTTCAAAATGAGGTACGGTCACTATGAATTTTTAGTTATGCCTTTCGGATTGACTAATGCACCTGCTATCTTTATGGATTTGATGAATAGAATTTTCAGACCGTATTTAGATCAATTTGTTGTGGTATTCATTAATGATATATTGATTTATTCAAGTGATGAATCTGAACATGCCGAGCATTTGAGAATAGTATTACAGATTTTTAGAGATAAATAGTTGTATGCGAAATTCAGTAAATGAGAGTTCTGGTTGCGAGAAGTTGGTTTCTTGGGTCATATTGTATCAACATCTGGTATCCGAGTTGATCCAAGCAAAATTTCAGCTATTTTGGATTGGAAACCATCGAGGAATGTCTCTAAAGTCTGTAGTTTTCTGGGACATTGTTGGTTACTATAGAAGATTCGTGAAAGGTTTTTCGATGATCGCGACTCTATTGAGAAAACTGCTATAGAAAGATGTGAAGTTTGAACGGTCTGAAAATTGTCAGAACAGTTTTGATCAGTTGAAGATTTTGTTGACTGAAGCTCTGGTATTAGTACAACTTGAATTGTACAAGGAAGTTGTAATTTACAGTGATGCTTCGTTGAATGGTCTAGGATGTGTTCTCATGCAAGATGGAAAAGTTATTGCTTATGCTTCGAGATAGTTGAAGCCGCACGAAATGAACTATCCAACGCACGATCTTGAGTTAGCTGCGATTGTGTTTGCCCTAAAGATTTGGTGCTATTACTTGTTCGGTGAGAAATGTCATGTGTATTTGAATCATAAGAGTTTGAAGTATTTGATGACTCAGAAAGACTTAAATTTGCGACAAAGAAGATGGCTTGAATTACTAAAGGACTACGAACTTGTGATAGATTACCATCCGAGTAAAGCAAATGTTGTTACTGATGCCTTAAGTCGAAAATCATTGTTTGCTTTGCGTGCGATGAATACTCATTTGGTTCTGTCTAATGATGGTTCAGTTTTAGCTGAATTAAAAGCAAGACCTTTGTTTTTACAGCAGATTATCGAAGCTCAGAACGTTGATAATAAGATTTTAGCTAAAAGAGCTGAGTGTGATGTAGAGACTGATTCAGAATTTAGAATTGATAAAGATGATTGTATGAGGTTTCGAGATCAAATTTGTATTTTGCGAAATCTAGAATTAATTCAAATGATTCTTTGTGAAGCTCACAGTAGTCGTTTATCGGTGCATCCAGGTATTACGAAAATGTATAACGATCTAAAACAGTATTATTGATTGTCTGGAATGAAAAGAGATATTTTTTATTTTGTTTTTAAATATTTGATCTGTCAACAAGTTAAAGCTGAACATCAGGTGCCATCTGGTTTACTACAATCGATTATGGTTCCGGAGTAGAAATGGGATCGAGTGACCATGGACTTTGTTTCGGGTTTGCCCCTATCTCCGAGAAAGAAAGACGCAATTTGGGTTGTAATTGATCGTTTGACAAAATCAGCTCATTTTATTCCGGTTCGATCTGACTACACACTTGATAAATTAGCTGAGTTATACATTTCTGATATCATGAGATTGCATGGTGTGTCATTGTCTATAGTGTCAGATAGAGACCCGAGATTTACATCACGATTTTGGAAGAAGTTGCAAGATGCTCTGGGTACTAAATTGCACTTTAGTACTGCATTTCACCTGAAAACGGATGACCAATCTGAGCGGATTACTCAGATACTCGAGGATATGTTGAGATGTTACATTCTTGAGTTTGAAGGTACGTAGGAACAATATCTACCTTTGATTGAATTCGCATATAATAATAGTTTTCAGTCAAGCATCAAAATGGCACCGTACGAAGCTTTATATGTTCGTAAATGCCATACACCTTTGTATTGGACAGAGCTCAGCAAAAATAAGATTCACGGGGTTGATTTGATAAAAGAAACGGAACAGAAAGTGAAAGTGATTCAAGATAGTTTGAAAGCAGCTTCCGATCGTCAAAAATCATATGCAGATTTGAAAAGAAAAGACATTGAGTTTGAAATCAGCGATAAAGTGTTTTTGAAAGTGTCTCCATGGAAGAAAGTGCTTCGGTTTGGTAGAAAGGGAAATTGAGTTCGAGATTCATTGGGCCGTATGAAATTATCGAGCGTATTGGGCCAGTTGCATAGATATTATTGTTGCCACCAGAGCTAGAAAAGATTCATAATGTATTTCATGTATCGATGCTTCAATGATACAGATCCGATCCTTCGCAAATAATTTCTCCGTCTAAAATTGAAATTCAGTCTGATATGACTTACAAAGAAAAGCAGATCCATATCTTAACTCATGAAGTTAAAGAGTTACGAAATAAGAAAATTTCGTTAGTTAAAGTGATGTGGCATCGACATGCCTGAAGATGCTATGAGACAAGAATATCTGAATCTATTTAATGGTAAGATTTTCGCGGACGAAAATCACCAAGGGGGAGAATTGTAACAGTCCGATTTTGACCCTAGTCAGAATAGTGGTTTTGCAACCACAAATCTGACTCAGAAAAATATTTTAATATTATCTTTCGTGCCTATTATAAGTGAATTAACATGTGTGAAAGTATCGTGTAAAAATTTAACTATTTGTGTGCATAATTTGCAAAATGGACCTAATCGCGTAAAACGTAAAAGCTATGTGTTAGATGTTAAAAGTGCTTATTTGACTTGGCTTTATAATTAAGAGGTCCTTATGTGGTAATTATGCCATTTATATAGGTAATGGACATATATGGCCTTATTTCAAATGAATTTTATACGTTAATAATAAAGGGCAAAATGGGTATTTGCTTAATAATTATAAGTTAAATAAAACAAATGTATGAAATAAGCCATTAGTTCTTCTTCTTGGCTGAAAATCACAAAGGATATTTGGGTTGGAAGAGCTTTTATATTTGACACTTTAATTTGGTGATTAAGGTATGAGTTTTGTTCGGTTTTTGATAATTTCTACGTTTTTGTAATTGTTGCTTCGAGTACTATCTAACCCATGCCTCAATTTCTAATTTTGGTGATGATTTTGAACTGTTCCATTGATGAAACTATGAGTTTTGTGATGTTAGTAGATGAATTACGGAAGCTTGATGTTGGGTTTAAATGATTTGTCTTCGAATTTTTTATGAAATTGAGTATTATGGGCAAAATTGTAAGAATTTTATTTTGAGGGACTAAAATGTGAAATAAATAAAATGTATGGACTTGTATGAGAGTCATGAAAATTTGGCTAAGCTTGCGTACAAGCAAATTTTGTGTATTTTGTGATTTTGTGAATTAGGGAGTAAAGTGTCCAAATGTGAAAATGTAGGGGCTATTTTGCAAAATACCCTAATTGTGTGTATATGGATTGTTTTGAATGATTTGGTGAATAAAAAGGGTTAATTAATACATATAGATCAAGAAAAGAGGAATTTGAATTTAGACCGAGGGAAGTCGAAGATTGTAGAATAAACGCTCAAGTCGACAATTCCGAGTACGAGGTAAGTTCGTACATAAGGCATGATGTTTAAGTATATTTGATATTTTGATTATATAAATATTGTATATATGATTGGTTCGGATGAATACGATGATGAATCAATAGTATTTGGCACTAAGTGTGTGATTTAAACTAGCTTCGGCTATATGAGGCACTAAGTGTGCGATACCGACTTAGTTTCGGTTAATTGAGATGGCACTATGTGTGCGAAATTGTTCTAGCTTCGGCTAACCTTTATAGCACTAAGTGTGCAGATGTTTAAAGTACGAATAATTTACGGAAAGTCTTCTGATATTCAACGAGACGTAAGTATGAAAGTGAATAAGTACGGGAAGATTTAGGTATGTACGATACCTAAGTTGTAGATGATATTATGTATGTGAAGTTCATTGAATTGATAGGTCATATGGATTGAAAATGTGTAAATACTCATGTGTTGTCATTTTATGTTTTCTATACTGCTGATGATTTTAGTACGAGCTTACTAAGCTTTTGAAATCTTACTTTGTGTGTTCTTATATTGTTTTTTAGATATCGAAGCTACTTTAAGCTCGGGGATCTTCAAGGATCGTTACCACACTATCGAACTTCATTTTGGTACTTTTAAAAAATTATATTTTGGAAGTTTGGCATGTATACACTAGTAGTTGTGGAATGGTGTTTTGTGTTGCATATGCTTAGCCATGTGATTTGGCTAATTTGCACTTGAACTCGTAGTTGATAATGGTTTGTGGTATGTGATATTATTATGAAATTGTGGTATGTTTTAGATGGAAAAAAGAAATGGTAGGTGTTGGCAAGTTTTGGTAGATTTTAGTATGAGATTGAATGATGCATGGAAAGAAATGCTTTGATATGCTTTGGACATATGTTTTGACATAGATTAGTAAGGCTTACAAGTATGAATTTCATGACTATTACATAATATGATTAGGTTATGCTTTGGTGTTGAAATTAGATGAAATGGTGGTACAATTATGCTTGTTTTCTTTGCTTGTAGGTTGAACCAATTGGGGTGGAAAATTGGCTATTCAAATAGCCTATTTTTGTCCACACGGGCAGAGACACAGGTGTGTGTCTCTGCCGTGTGAGACACACGGCCATGTTACATGGTCGTTTGTCCCTTGGGGTACCCTACAATTGTAAGTCAGGCTCTCACACAGGCTAGTCACACAGGTGTGTGGTCTTGCCATGTGACCCTAATTGGTATGCTGACGTCACAAACAGAATACCCCCTATTTTTGGCACAGCCTAGCATGCGGGAGTGTGCATAGTACACGGGCTGGACACACGGGCATGTAGTCTGGCCGTGTGAGCAAGTTAGTAGTTATGCCCTGTTTTACCATGGCTTTGACACACGGGTGTGTCTAGACCGTGTGAGGCACACAGCCTGTTCACAAGGACGTGTGACGTTTTATAAGTTGAAAATTTTTATAAGTTCTGAAACTTTGGTAGGTTATCAAACTGGTCCTGAATGCATGTTTAAGTATTGTATACTTGATTTTATTTCAATTTTTAATGTGAATAAATGACTTTTATTAGTAATGAGGTGATATTTGATGTGTGGTGATTTTGATTTAAGATATAAGTCTGGTAATGCCTCTTAACCTATTCCGGCAACGGTTATGGGTTAGGGGTGTTACATTTTGTCCATACCAAAATATGATGGTCTATTTTCCATTTAAAGACCTCTAGTTTAAACCCCTATTTCAAACATGTACTTATATTCTAGAACTCATATTTTGCAATTAATGCTATTTAATCCCAATAATAAAATTGGGCACTTTATCTATAAAATTTACTTAACAAAATTTTCACACAATCACTCAAACATATCATGGACTCTAAAATAGTCATAAAATAAATATTTCTACTTTAAACTTGTGGTCTCATAACCACTGTTTCGACTAGGCCCTATTTTAGGCTGTTACAGTATAGGATGGCTCCGACGGAGTTAAAGGAGTTAAAACTCTAGTTACAAGAGTTAACAAATAAAGGTTTTGCGAGACCCAGTTATTCACCGTGGGGCGCATCTGTGCTATTTGTGAAAAAGAATGATGGTTCGATGAGATTGTGCATTGACTACCGACAGCTCAATAAGGTAACCATAAAAAACAAGTACCCCTTACCAAGAATCAATGACTTGTTTGACCAATTGAAGGGAGCCACAGTACTTTCAAAGATAGACTTGAGGTTCGGTTACTACCAGTTGAGAGTTAAAGATTTGGACGTAGCGAAGATTGCATTTCGGATGAGGTATGATCACTATGAATTTTTGGTTATGCCTTTTGGTTTATGGATTTAATGAACCGTATTTTCCGACCATACTTAGATAAATTTGTGGTTGTTTTTATTGACGATATACTAATTTATTCTCGTGATGAGGCTGAGCATGCTGAACATTTGAGAACAGTTTTGCAAACCTTGAGAGACAAGTAGTTGTATGCTAAGTTTAGTAAAAGTGAGTATTGGCTTCAAGAAGTCGGATTCTTGGGGCACATTGTTTCGATCGATGGCATTCGAGTAGATTTGAGTAAGATTTTGGCTATTGTTTAATGGAAACTGCCGAAGAATGTGTCGGAAGTTAGAAGCTTCCTAGGCTTAGCAAGTTATTACAGACGGTTCGTTAAAAGATTTTCCATGATTGCTACTCCGATGACGAGATTGTTACAGAAAGATGTCAAGTTCGAATGGACGAAAAAATGCCAATAGAGTTTTGAGAAACTAAAGGCATTGTTGACTGAGGCTCCAATTTTAGTACAACTTGAACCGGGAAAAGAATTTGTGGTTTATAGTGATGCATCCTTGAATGGATTGGGTTGTGTGCTTATACAAGAAGGCAAGGTGATCACTTATGCCTCTAGGTAGCTGAAACCTCATGAGAAGAATTATCTGACACATGATTTGGAATTGGCTGTCATTGTGTTTACGTTAAAGATTTGGAGACATCATTTGTATGGTGAGAAATGTTGTATGTATACTGATCATAAAAGTCTAAAGTACTTGATGAGTCAAAAGGACTTGAACCTATGACAACGGAGATGGCTAGAGTTGATAAACGATTATGAGCTAGTGATTGATTATCACCTAGGAAAGGCGAACGTGGTTGCCAATGCTTTGAGTAGGAAATCCTTATTTGTATTGAGGGCTATGAATACTCAGTTGGCCTTAGCAGATGATGATTCGATTCTAGTTAAGTTAAAAGCTAGACCAATGTTTCTCCAAGAGACTTATGAAGCCCGGCAAAGTGACGGTGATTTGCAAGCCAAATGAATTTAATGTGATTCAGGTATGGAATTAGATTTTTGAATTAGTTCTGATGATTGCTTAATGTTCCGAGATAGGATTTGTATTCCTAAGAATACTGAGTTGATTCAGAAGATTTTGCTTGAGGACCATAGTGGTCATTTGTCTATGCATCCGGGTAGTACAAAAATGTACCATGACTTGAAGAAATTGTATTGGTGGCCGAGTATTATTGAGTTGATTCAGAAGAAATTGTTTCGAGATACCTGATTTGTCAACAAGTGAAAGCTAAACACCAAGTACCTTCAGGCTTACTTTAGCCTGTGATGGTTCCTGAATGGAAATGAGACCATATTACTATGGATTTCTTGATGGGTTTGCCTTTGACACTAAGAAGGAAAGATGTTGTCTGGGTTGTTGTTGATCGATTAACAAAGTCGGTTCCTTTTATCCTGGTACGCACTGACTATTCACTTGATAAGCTAGCTGAGTTGTATATTTCTGAAATACTTAGGTTGCACGGAGTGCCTTTATCAAGTATATCGGATAGAGATCTGAGGTTTACTTGGCCATTTTGGAAAAAGTTGCAAGAGGCTCTAGGTACAAGGTTGAATTTTAGTATCGCTTTCCATCCGCAGGCTGACAGTCAGTCTGAGCGAGTAATTCAAATTCTTTAAGTTTTGCTACGATGTTGTGTTCTTGAGTTTCAAGGTAATTGGGAAAAGTATTTACCGTTGGTAGAATTTGCTTACAACAATAGTTTTCAGTTGAGTTTTAAAATAGCGCCTTATGAGGCATTGTATGGGCATAAGTGTGGAATGCCTTTATATTGGACCGAACTTAGAGAGCATCAGATTCACGGAGTTGATTTAGTTAGAGAAATCGAGGAAAAAGTAAAAATAATACATAATTGTTTAAAACCTGCTTCGGATAGATAGAAATCATACGCGGATTTGAAACGGAAAGAGATTGAGTTTTAGGTCGGTGATAAGATATTTTTGAAAGTGTCTCCATGGAAAAAGGTTTTGAGATTTGGTAGGAAAGGCAAACTAAGTCTACACTTTTTTGGACCGTATAAGATCATCGAAGGAGTAGGGCCAGTTGCATATCGGTTAGCCTTACGATCTGAATTGGAAAAAATTCATGATGTGTTCCATGTGTCTATGTTGTGCCGATACCGATCTGATCCTTCACATGTGATTTCACCGGCAGAGGTCGAGATCCGACCGGATATGACTTATGGCGAAGAGTCGGCTAAGATTTTGGCTCGGGAAGTCAAGCAATTGAGAAAGAAAAGTATTTCTCTTGTGAAGGTTTTATGGCAAAGACATGGAGTTGAAGAGGCTACATGGGAGATCGAGGAAAACATGAGAAACCAATACCAAAACCTTTTCACCGGTAAGATTTTCAGAGACAAAAATCCCTAAAGGGGGAGAATTGTAACATCTCGAATTAGGGTCTAGTCGGAACAGTGGTTTCGAGACCACAAATCCAAAATAGTAATAATTACTTTCTAATTATTTGATGGTACATGATATGATTGCATGTTTGTGTGAAGCTTTCATGAAGATATTCTATGCCTAAAGTGTCCAATTTGACTTTAGAGACTAAATTGAATAAGTTGTAAAACTTGTGTTCTAGAAGCTTCAAGCATGAAATTGCATTAGATCATTAATTAGAGGTCTTTAAATAGCAATTTGACCAAGTTCTAAAATTTTGAACAAAAATGGGCATGAATAGGGCATTTTTGTCTTTTGGTAAATAAAAGAATAAAAAGGGAAAAATCAGGTCAAAATGGTGTCCATCTTCCTCCTTGTGTGCCGAAATTTACTAGGGTTTCATAGCTAGGGTTTTCAACTTTTCATGCTTGATTGTAAGTGCTCCCAAGCCTGCAACACCCCTAACCCATAACCGTCGCCGGAATAGGTTAAGAGGCATTACCTGACTCATAACTTAAATAAGAATCACCACACATCAAATATCATCTCATTACTGATAAAATTCATTCATTCACATTCAATATTCACATAAAATCAAGTATACAATACTTAAACATGCATTCAGAACCAATTCGATAACATACCAAAGTTTTAGAACTTATAAAAATTTTCAACTTATAAAAGGCCACACACCCGTGTGAACAGGCCGTGTGCATCACACGATCTAGACACACCAGTATGCCAAAGCCTTGGTAAAACAGCGCATAACTACTGATTTGCTCACAAGGCCAGACTACACACTCGTGTGTCCAGCCCGTGTGTCCAGCCCATGTGCTATGCACACGCCCGTGTCCAGGCCGTGTGCTAGGCCGTGCCAAAAATAGGGGGTACTCTGTTTGTGACGTCAGCATACTAATTAGGGTCACACAGCCAGACCACACACCTATGTGACTAGCCTGTGTGCGAGCCTAATTTACAATTGTAGGGTACCATAGGGGACACAACCATGCAACATGGCCGTGTGTCGTACACGGCTGAGACACACGCTCATGTCTCTGCCCGTGTGGACAAAAATAGGCCTTTTGAATAGTCAATTTGCCACCCCAATTGGTTCAACCTACAAGCAAAGAAAATAAGCATAATTGTACCACCATTTTAGCCAATTTCAACACCAAAGCATAACCTAATCATATTATATAATAGTCACGAAATTCATACTTGTAAGCCTTACTAATCTATGTCAAAACATATGTCCAAAGCATATCAAAGCATTTCTTTCCATACATCCTTCAATCTCATACTAAAATCTACCAAAACTTACCAACATCTACCATTTCTTCTGTCCATCTAAAACATACCACAATTGCATAATAACATCACATACCATAAACCATTATCAACTACGAGTTCAAGTGCAAATTAGCCAAATCACATGACTAAGCATATCCAACACAAAACACCATTCCACAACTACTAGCCTATACATGCCATACTTCCAAAATATAATTTTCAAAAGTACCAAAATGAAGTTCGATAATGTGGTGACGATCCTTGACGATCTCGGAGCTTGCAGTAGCTTCGATATCTATCAAACAATATAAACACACACAAAGTAAGCTTTCAAAAGCTTAGTAAGGTCGTACTAAAATCATCAACAGTATATAAAACATAAAATGACAACACATGAGTATTTACACATTTTCAATTCATATGACCATATCAGTTCAATGAACTTCACATACACAATATCCTCTATCACGTTAGTATCGTACATACCTGAATCTTCTCGTACTTATTCACTTTCATACTTACCTCTCGTTGAATATTATAAGACTTTCTGTAAATTATTCGTACTTTAAACATCCACACACTTAGTGCTATAAAGGTTAGCCGAAGCTAGAACAATTCTGTACGCATAGTGCCATCTCAATTAACCGAAACTAAGTTGGTATCGCACACTTAGTGCCTCAATAGTCGAAGCTAGTTTAAATCACACACTTAGTTCCAAATACTCTTAATTCATCATCGTTTTCATCCGAACCAATCATATATACAATCTTTATATAATCAAAATATCAAACAAACTTAAGCATCATACCTTATGTACGAACTTACCTCGTACTCGGAATTGTCGACTTGAATGTTTATTCTACAATCTTCGACTTCCCTCGGTCTAAATCCGAATTCCTCTTTTCTTGATCTGTATGTATTCAAAATTAACCCTTTTTATTTACCTAATCATTCAAAACAATCCATATAAACACAATTAGGGTATTTTGCAAAAATAGCCCCCATATTTTCACATTTCGACACTTTGGTCTCTAATTCACAAAATCACAAAATACACAAAATTTGCTTGTACACAAGCTTAGCCAAATTTTCGTGACTCTCACACAAGTCCATACATTTCATTTATTTTACATTTTAGTCCCTCAAAATAACATTTTTATAATTCAACCCATAATACTCAATTTCATCAAAAATTCAAAGACAAAACATTTAAACCCAACATCAAGCTTCCATAATTCATCTACTAACATAAAAAACCTCATAGTTTCATCAATGGAACATTTCAAAATCATCACTAAAATTAGAAATTGACGCATGGGTTAGATAGTACTCGAAGCAACGATTATAAAAACGTAGAATTTATCAAAAACCGAACAAAGCTCATACCTTAATCACCAAATTAAAGTGCCGAATATAAAATCTCCTCCAACCCTAATATCCTTTGTGATTTTCAGCCAAGAAGATGAACTAATGACTTATTTCATACATTTGTTTTATTTAACTTATAATTATTAAACAAATACCCATTTTGCCCTTTATTATTAACATATAAAAACCATTTGAAATAAGGCCATATATGTCCATTAACAATGTAAATGGCATAATAACCACATAAGGACCTCTCAATTATAAAGCCAAGTCAAATAAGCACTTTTAACATCTAGTACATAGCTTTTACGTTTTATGCGATTAGGTCATTTTTGTAAATTAAGCACACAAACAGTTAAATTTTTACGTGATACTTTCACACATGTTAATTCAGTTATAATAGGCACAAAAAATAAAAAATAAATATTTTTCTAACTCGAATTTGTGGTCCTGAAACCACTATTCTGACTAGGGTCAAAATCGGACTGTTAAAATTCCCCATTTAGGGATTTTCGTCCCCGAAAATCTTACCGTTAAACTGATTCAGATATTTTTGTCTCATAGCATCTTCAGGCTCCCACATGGCCTCTTCAATACTGTGTCAATGCCACATCACTTCAACTAACAAAATTTTCTTATTTCGTAACTTTTTAACTTCACGAGTTAAGATACGGATTGGCTTTTCTTCGTAAGTCATATCAGACTAAATTTCAATTTTAGATGGAGAAATTATATGCAAAGGGTCGGATCTGTATCGTCAAAGCATCAATACGTGAAATACATTATGAATCTTTTTTAGCTATGGTGGCAACAACAATCTATATGCAACTGACCCAATATGCTCGATAATTTCATACTACTAGATGAATCTCGGACTCAATTTCCCTTTTCTACCAAACTGAAGCACTTTCTTCCACCGAGACACTTTCAAAAACACTTTATCGCTGATTTCAAACTCAATGTCTTTTCTTTTCAAATTTGCATATGATTTCTAACGATCAGAAGCTACTTTCAAACTATCTCAAATCACTTTCACTTTTTGTTCTATTTCTTTTATCAAATCAACCCCGTAAATCTTATTTTCGCTGAGCTCTATCCAATACAAAAGTGTACGGTATTTGCGACCATATAAATCTTCGTACGATGCCATTTTGATGCTCGACTAAAAGCTATTATTATATGCTAATTCAATCTAAGGTAAATATTATTCCCGCGTACCTTCAAACTGAAGAATGCAACATCTCAATATATCCTCGAGTATCTGAATAATCCGCTCAGATTGGCCATCCGTTTGCGGGTGAAAAGCAGTACTAAAGTGCAATTTAGTACCCAGAGCATCTTGCAACTTCTTCCAAAATCGTGATGTAAATCTCGGGTCTCTATCTGACACTATCGACAATGGCACACCATGCAACCTCACGATATCAGAAATGTATAACTCATCTAATTTATCAAGTGAGTAATCAAATCGAACCGGAATAAAATGAGCCCATTTCGTTAAACGATCAATTACAACCCAAATTGCGTCTTTCTTTCTCGGAGACAGAGGCAAACTGGAAACAAAGTCCATGGTTACTCGATCCCATTTCCACTTCGGAACCATAATCGGTTGTAGCAAACCAGATGGCACCTGATGTTTAGCTTTAACTTGTTGACAGATCAAACATTTAGAAACAAAATCAGAAATATCTCTTTTCATTCCAAACCACCAATAATACTATTTCAGATCGTTATATATTTTCGTACTACCTGGATGCACCGATAAACGACTACTGTGAGCTTCACTCAGAATCATTTGAATTAATTCTAGATTTCTCAGAATACAAATTTGATCTCGAAACCTCAAACAATCATCTTTATCAATTCTGAATTCTGAATAGTTTCTACATGACACTGAGCTCTTTTAGCTAAAATCTCATTATCAACCTTCTGAGCATCGATAATTTGCTGTAAATACAAAGGTCTTGCTTTTAATTCAGCTAAAAATGAACCATCATCAGACAGAACCAAATGAGCATTCATCTCATGCAAAGCAAATAATGATTTTCGACTCAGGGCATCAGCAACAACATTTACTTTACCCAGATGATAATCTACCACAAGTTCGTAGTCGTTTAGTAATTCAAGCCATCTTCTTTGTTGCAAATTTAAGTCTTTCTGAGTCATTAAATACTTCAAACTCTTATGATCCGAATATAGATAACATTTCTCACCGAACAAGTAATGGCGCCAAATCTTTAGGGCAAACACAATCGCAGCTAACTCAAGATCGTGCGTTGGATAGTTCTTTTCGCGCGGCTTCAACTGTCTCGAAACATAAGCAATAACTTTTCCATCTTGCATTAGAACATATCATAGACCAATCAATGAAACATATCTGTAAAATACAAATTATTTTCCCGATTCAGGCTGTACTAATACCGGAGCTTCAGTCAACAAAATCTTCAACTGATCAAAATTGTTCTGACCTTTTTCAGACCATTGAAACTTCACATCTTTCTGTAGCAGTTTTTTCAATAGAGTCGCGATCATCGAAAAACCTTTCACGAATCTTCTATAGTAACCAGCAAGCCCCAGAAAACTACGAACTTTAGAGACATTCCTTGGTGGTTTCCAATCAAAATAGCTAAAATTTTGCTTGGAACAACTCGAATACCAGATGCTAATACAATATGACCCAAGAAACGAACTTCTCGCAACTAGAACTCTCAATTACTGAATTTCGCATACAATTGTTTATCTCTCAAAATCTGTAGTACTATTCTCATAGGCTCAGCATGTTCAGATTCATCACGTGAATAAATCAATATATCATCAATGAATACCACAACAAATTGATCTAAATATGGTCTGAAAATTCTATTCATCAAATCCATAAAGATAGCAGGTGCATTAGTCAATCCGAAAGGCATAACTAAAAATTCATAGTGACTGTACCTCATTTTGAAAGCAGCCTTTGGAATATCTGGGCCTTTAACTCGCAATTGATAATAGCTTGATCTTAAATCTATTTTCGAAAACACAACAGCTCCTTCCAACTAATCAAACAAATCATCAATTCGGGGCAGGGGATACTTATTCTTGATAGTCACCTTGTTCAACTTACGATAATCTATACACATTCTCATTGTACCATCTTTCTTTTTCACAAATAGAACCGGAGCACCCCAAGGTGAGAACCTCGGTCTAGCAAAGCCTCCATCGGTCAACTCTTGCAACTGAGACTTTAATTCTTTTAGTTTGGTCAGAGCCATTCTATACGTAGCTATTGAAATCGAAGTACTGCCAGATACCAATTCAATGCCAAACTTTACCTCTCTAACCGGAGGTAATCCCGGAAGTTCTTCAGGAAACACATCAGGAAATTCACAAACAACAGGCACATATTCAACTTTCTTTTCTGATACTCTTAAATCAATCATATAGGCAAAATAAGCTTCACAACCCTTTCTAACAATACTTAAAGCTTTCATCGAAGATATCACGGCAGATAATCCATTCAAATCACTAGATTCAATTCTAACTATTTCATCATTCTTACATCTCAAATCAATAGTTTTTCGTTTGCAATTTACCACAGCATCATGCATAGTTAACCAATCCATACCCAGAATTATATCAAACTCATCAGAAGGTAATAACATCAGATCAGTCAGAAAACAATTGTCTCGAAACATTAATAGACAATTCTTACAGGCTTTGTGAACCAGAACACATCTGCCTAGGGGGTTCGAAATTCTAATTAGAAATTCAGTAGACTCTACAGGAAAAGTCTTACTCTTTACTAAATTCATGCATATATACGAATGTGTTAATCCAGGATTTATCAAAGCAATCACAGAAGTATCATAGAGAGTAAATGTACTCGTAATTACATCTGGCGATAAAGCTTCCTCGCGAGCTCGGATAGCATAGGCTCTAGCAGGTGCACGAGCCTTAGATCTAATAGCTATGTCTTTCGTTCCTCTTCGACTACCGCTTACATTTCCCGAATTTCTGGGAGGTCTACCACGAGAAACATTACCACTCTGCCTTGGATTCTGAACATTATCTTTTTCAACTAAATCTGGGCAATCTTTTAGAAAATAATATCTTGAACCACAACTATAACAAGCTCGGTTATTATTTTTTCCCCAGCATTCACCAATGTGTCGTCTTCTACATTGATCACACTCAGGCTTTTCATTCTTTACATTATCAACACTGGCAACAGATGTAGCTGAAGATTTGAAATTCGATTACGATCTAGCACGATCTCTGTTCAAATGTCCCACACTAGACTTTGAAAGATTGTTATCATCTCTAAACTTCTTGGATCTAGATTGAAATGATTTTCCTACTGATCTCTTTCGTACATCTCTAGCTTCAAAATCAACCTTTCTTTTCTCTTTCCCAAGATCTTCAGCTTTACATGCTCGTTCAACAAGCACCACAAATTCTTTGATATCTAGGATTCCAACGAGCAAACGAATATTTTCGTTCAAATCATCTTTAAATCTCTTGCACATTATTGCTTCTGAAGGTACAAATTCGTGAGCATACTAACTCAACCTTACAAATTCTCGCTCGTATTCTGTGACAGACATATGGTCTTATGTAAGCTCGAGAAACTCTTTGCATTTTTTACCAATGAATCTTTGACTGATATACTTCTTTCGAAATTCAGCTTGAAAGAAATCCCATGTAACTCATTCAATTGGAACCAAAGATGTTAAAGTTTTCCACCAATGATAGGTCGTGTCTCTCAGAAGTGAAACGACACATTTTATACATTCTTCTGGACTCAAAGACAACTCATCAAACACTCTTATTATGTTCTCTAACCAGAACTCGGCTTTCTCAACATCATCATTCGTTGTAGCTCGGAACTTTTCAGCCCCATATTTTCTAATCATATCAACTGGTGGTTTACTCAACTATATCGGATTCACTGGTGGCAAAACAAGAGTTTGAAGAGAATTAACAGGGGGTGGAGGTTGTTGTACAGCTAGATTGGTTCTAATGTATTGGGTGAACCAATCATTCATCATTTGATAGAAGGCTTGTTTAGCCTTACCATCACAGCTACTCGTAGTCGGTCGAGAATCAGCTTGCACCGTCCCTTGCGCGAGAGCAGGCACATCGCTTTCAACATCATCTGCTATAGCTCTATCGGGATTCATTGCTATATAAAAGCACATTTCAACGTCAGGAATCATCACACTATCACAGTTCATAAATATGGCATGTATAACTAGACTCACATATGCTATGGTAGCCCTAGAATCGACTAAATCATAGCTCTGATACCAATAAAATGTAACACCCCTAACTCGTAACCGTCACTGGAATAGGAAAGAGGCATTACCAGACTCATAACTTAAATCAAAATCACCACACGTTAAATATCATCTCATTACTAATAAAAGTCATTCATTCACATTCAATATTCACATAAAATCAAGTATACAATACTTAAACATGCATTTAGGACCAATTTGATAACATACCAATGTTTCAGAACTTATAAAAATTTTTAACTTATAAAAGGTCACACGCCTATGTGAACAGGTCGTGTGCCTCACACGGTCTAGACACACCCGTGTGTCAAAGCCGTGGTAAAACAGGGCATAGCTACTGATTTGCTCACACAGCCAGACTACACGCCCGTGTCCAGGCCGTGTGCTAGGCCGTGCCAAAATTAGAGGGTATTATGTTTCTGACGTCAGCATACCAATTAGGTTCACACAGCCAGACCACACTCCCGTGTGACTAGCCCATGTGCGAGCCTGACTTACAATTGTAGGGTACCCCAGGGGACACACTATAGTGTAACATGGCTGTGTGTCGCACATGGTTGAGATGCACGCCCATGTCTCTACCCGTGTGGACAAAAATAGGTCATTTGAATAGCCAATTTACCACCTCAATTGGTTCAACCTACAAGAAAAGAAAACAAGCATAATTGTACCACCATTTCAGCCAATTTCAACACCAAAGCATAACTTAATCATATTATATAATAGTCACCAAATTCATACTTGTAAGCCTTACTAATCTATGTCAAAACATATGTCCAAAGCATATCAAAGCATTTTTTTCCATACATCACTCAATCTCATACTAAAATCTACCAAAACTTACCAACATCTACCATTTCTTTTGTCCATCTAAAACATACCACAATTGCATAATAACATCATATACCATAAACCATTATCAACTACAAGTTCAAGTGTAAATTAGACAAATCACATGACTAAGCATATCTAACACAAAACACCATTCCACAACTACTAGCCTATACATGCCATACTTCCAAAATATAATTTTCAAAAATACCAAAATGAAGTTCGATAGTGTGGTGACAATCCTTGACGATCCCCGAGCTTGTAGTAGCTTCGATATCTATAAAACTATATAAGCACACACAAAGTAAGCTTTCAAAAGCTTAGTAAGCTCGTACTAAAATCATCAACAGTATATAAAATATAAAATGACAACACATGAGTATTTAAACATTTTCAATCCATATGACCATATCAATTCAATGAACTTCACATACACATATCCTCTATCGCTTAGGTATCGTACATACCTGAATCTTCCCGTACTTATTCACTTTCATACTTACCTCTGCTTGAATATTATAAGACTTTTCGTAAATTATTCGTACTTTAAACATCCACACACTTAGTGCTATAAAGGTTAGCTGAAGCTAGAACAATTCTGCACACATAGTGCCATCTCAATTAACTGAAACTGAGTCGGTATCGCACACTTAGTGCCTCATATAGTCGAAGCTAGTTTAAATTACACACTTAGTGCCAAATACTATTGATTCATCATCGTATTCATCCGAACCAATCATATATACAATCTTTATATAATCAAAATATCAAATATACTTAAACATCATGCCTTATGTACGAACTTACCTCGTACTCGGAATTGTCGACTTGAATGTTTATTCTACAATCTTCGACTTCCCTCGGTCTAAATCTGAATTCCTCTTTTCTTTATCTATATGTATTTAAAATTAACCCTTTTTATTCACCAAATCATTCAAAACAACCCATATACACATAATTAGGGTATTTTGCAAATTAGCCCCTGCATTTTCACATTTCGACACTTTGGTCCCTAATTCACAAAATTACAAAATACACAAAATTTGCTTGTACACAAGCTTAGCCAAATTTTCATGACTCTCATACAAGTCTATACATTTCATTTATTTCACATTTTAGTCCCTCAAAATAACATTTTTATAATTTAGCCCATAATACTCAATTTCATCAAAAATTCAAAGACAAAACATTTAAACCCAACATCAAGCTTCCATAATTCATCTACTAACATCACAAAACTCATAGTTTCATCAATGGCACATTTCAAAATCATCACCAAAATTAGAAATTGAGGCATGGGTTAGATAGTACTCGAAGCAACGATTACAAAAACATAGAAATTATTAAAAATCGAACAAAACTCATACCTTAATCACCAAATTAAAGTGTCGAATATAAAAGCTCTTCCAGCCCTAATATCCTTTGTGATTTTTGGCCAAGAAGATGAACTAATGGCTTATTTCATACATTTGTTTTATTTAACTTATAATTATTAAACAAATACCCATTTTGCCCTTTATTATTAGCATATGAAAATCATTTGAAATAAGGCCATATATGTCCATTAACTATGTAAATGGCATAATAACCACATAAGGACCTCTAAATTATAAATCCAAGTCAAATAAGCACTTTTAACATCTAGCACACAGCTTTTACGTTTTACACGATTAGGTCCTTTTTGGAAATTAAGCACACAAACAGTTAAATTTTTACACGATACTTTTACACATGTTAATTCACTTATAATAGGCACAGAAAATAATATTAAAATATTTTTTGACTCGAATTTGTGGTTCCAAAACTACTATTCCGACTAGGGTCAAAATCGGACAATTTCAAAGCCCCATTTTTAATGTTCTTTACATTTTTGAAGTTGTCATCAACCGATCTAGCTATTTATACCATTGTTTTGAGCTAGGGTTCATGTTCAAAAACTTACCCATGTGTGAAATGCATGTATTTTGATGTATAATGGAGGAATATGAATGTTTGATGTGTGATAAACATCTTTTACCAGGTGATATCTAGTGAAAATGGTTAAAAAGGACTTATTTGTAAAGTTCGTAGCATAGGTAGTAAGATGTATGATTTAATGAGAAATGTGGGCTTCTATGAGTAAGTTATAAGTTCGACTAGAGTTATAAGTTCGGCTAGGCTTCAGTAACAAAGAAAATGAACACATTTCATATTACGAGCCTAGGGACTAATTTGTAAATATGTGAAAGTTTGGGGGTAAAACTATAATTTTGCCTAAATATAGTTTTTGGACTGATTTGAATAATGTGATGATTAAATGAGTTGAATTTGCTATTATAGATCAAGAAAAATAGAGTTCAGACCTAGACCGAGAAAAGAATAAGATTTTGGACTAAATCGAATTAATTGTCCATATTTTGTACGGAGGTAAGTTCATGTGTAAATAATGCAATGTTGTATCATGTTTTAATTCTTTATTTATGTATGAATTTCTATGTTTAATTGTTATGATGAGTGTATGAATGACATAATGGTCAATGAGAATGACTTTGTGAACGAGTTTGACAAAGATGAGACGTCGATAAAATCCGTTTGAACCTTAGGAATAGTTTAGGATACAAGTGACATGTTGTAACACCCCTAACCCGTATCCGTAGCCAAACTAGGGTTAAAGGCATTACCGAACAAAACGGAACAATTATTGTACATTTCACAAGCATCACAACATCATAATTCAAACATCAATACAAAGTCCCATATATAGGTCATAGTGACCTTAAACATGCATTTGAAAAGGGTCGGGAGTAAACCGAGCTCATACAAAATTTTCCAAAATGTAAGCATTTCTCAAAGTTGTATAGGTCACACACCCATGTGAATAGGCCATGTACCTTACACGACACTTGACACGCCCATGTATCTAAGCCATGTCAAAACAGGGCATACATACTGACTTGCTCACACGGCCTCAAGACACGCTAGTGTGTCTTGGCTGTGGTCGACACTGACTTGGGTCACATGGCTAGCCACATGCCCGTGTGACTTGGCCGTGCTTGAGCCTGACTTACAATTGTAGGGTACCCTAGGGGACACACGGCTGTACAACATGACCGTGTGTCGCACACGGTTGAGACACACGCCCGTGTCTCTACCCGTATGGACAAAATAGGCCATTTGAATGGCCAATTTGCCACCCCAATTTGGGTCAACCTACAAGCAAAGGAACAAGCATATATGCCCAACCAATTCAACCAAATTCAATACCAAAACATAAGCCATTCATATCATATAATAGTCACCCAAATCCATACTCATAAGCCTTACTAATCTATGTCAGAAGCATATCAAGCATTTCTTTCCATACATCATTCAATCTCATGCTAAAACTTACCAACATTTATCATTTCTTTTATCTCACTAAAACATACCACATTTATACATTAGCATCACATACTATCAGCCATTATCAACTATGAGTTCAAACACAAACTAGCCAAATCACATGGCTAAGCATATACATCACAAAACATAATCTCACAACTACTAGCCTATACTTGCCATACTTTAATATATACATTTTCGAAGTACCAAAATGAGGTTTGATAGTGTGGTGACAATCCTTGATGATCCCCGAGCTCACCGTAGGTTCGATATCTATAAAACAATGTAAACACACACAAAATAAGCTTTCAAAAGCTTAGTAAGCTCGTACCAAAAATCATAAATAGTATATAAACTATGAAACATCAACACATAAGTATTTATAAATTCTCAAATCATCTATCAATTCTATGCCAACATAATTTAAATGTTCATACTAATTCAATGAACTTCACATACATAATATCAACTACCATATAGGTACCGTACATACCTAAATTTTTCTGTACTTATTCATTTTCATTCTCACCTTCCGTTTAGATATTTTAAGACTTTCCGTAAATTATTCGTGCATTAAACATTCGTACACTTAGTGCTTTAAAAGTTAGCTGAAACTAGAATGATTTGCACACTTACTGCTATCTCAATTAACTGAAGTTATTTCAGTATCGCACACTTAGTGCCTCATATAGCCGAAGCTAATTCAAATTGCACACTTAGTGCCAAATATCATTGATTTATCATTGTATTCATCCGAACTATATATATATACAATCAATGTATAGTCAAAGCATCAAAACATACATATAACATCATATTTTGCGTATGAACTTACCTCGTACTAGAAATTATCGACTCGGATCGTCTACTCTATAGTCATCAACTTCCCTCGGTCTAAATCCAAATTCCTCTTTTCTTGATCTATATGTATTCAAAATTAACCCTTTTATTCACCAAATCATTCAAAACAATCCATAGGAACATATTTAGGGCATTTTGCAAACTAGCCCTCACATTTTCACATTTCGACACTTTAGTCCTTAAATCACAAAATCACAAAATACACAAAATTTGCTTGGACATAAGCTTAACCGAAATTTCATAGCTCTCATAAAACTCCATAAATTTCATTTATTTCACATTTTAGTCCCTCAAAATAACATTTTTTTTACAATTTAGCCCAAGTTACTCAAATTCATCAAAAATCCAAAGATAAAACATGTAAACCCAACATCAAGCTTTCATAATTCAACATATAACATCACAAAACTCATGAATTCATCCATGGAACATTTCAAAATCATTAAAGAATCAGAAATTGGGGCATGGGTTCAGTAGTATACGAAGCAACGATTACAAAAATATAGAAATTATCAAAAAATGAGCTCAATACATACTTTAATTGAGCAAAACCTTAGACGAACCCTGGATGAATCTTTTTCTTTTCTTTTCTTTGTATTTTCTATGGAATAGCATGAACAAATGGCTAATTTTAGGCTTTTATTTTATTAATATGACTTAATTTACCAAATTCCAATTTTGCCCTTGCTTGTAACACCCCTTTATCTATGTCCAACACCGGAATAGGGTATGAGGCATTACCAGACTTACACATACACATTCATGCAAAAACTGGGCCATAAAATCTCTTTTAATACAAAACCTTTCAAACACATATATGTTGTCCCTTATTTCGGTCTACGAAGCCCAAAACATTCATCGAGAAATATTCAGGACTAAACTGAGAACTTTAAAAAGTTTCAGGAAAACTTAGAAAATTTTCCCATGAAACAGGGTCACATGCCCGTGTAGACATAGGGACACACCCGTGTACCTTTGGCACGACCGTGTCCTCAGGCTGTGTAACTCTCTGTCTATAACGTCAGCATGTACATCGAACCACATGGTCGGGCCACACGCTCGAGTCTCTAGACCGTGTCTCTTACACGGTTAAGACACACGGCTGTGTCTCAGCCCGTGTAGCTAACACCTAGGCTATTTTCTAAGCCTTCATGTTACCCAAAATCTCTTACAACCTTATGCACATCAAAATTACAAATCATGGCATCATTTTAGTGATTAAATACTCTTTATTAAGACATGTCCTTAACATTAACGTGTCCTCTTACAAGTAATGTATCTACTCATTCAATACCAAGCCTTGATTCCTTATTTCACATTCATAAGACTTGTCATTTTGACGACCACTCTTACCATTATACAATGGTTACCAACTTATCCATCAAGCGCTCATGTTCAATCATTATCATGTTGTTTTTATAAAGTGCAATTACTACATGGCTATGACCACCTCAATTGGTCATAGAGCATACCTCCAACACACATGTCATATTACTAACCATGCATGACAACCAAACATAATCACATTATAAACATTAGACATGACATGAATAGCTAGGCTTACAAGCTATAATCAATATGAGCCACATCTCATGGCCATATGCATATAACTAAACATAAGCCAACACATTTGGCCAAAGAAAAATAATGCATGTCAATAAACTAGATTTCTATACATGCCACTCACTTGAAAATTTCTAATATATACTTCTTCTTTTTTTCCAAAGGTAGCAACTTGATAGTGTGATGCTGCCTCCAACGATCTCCAACCTCGAGCTAACCTAAAAACACTAAAGGAAAGGAAAGGAAGGGAGTAAGCTTTATACCCTAGTAAGACTGTATGAAAATAATAAGCAACTTCTCAACTTGCTTCTCATGGTATACAACCCTATTTGCATTTTTACTCATGTTCCAGTCAAGCAATTTTCTCAAGTCACAGTCACTAAATTATTTATATCTGGAATTAAGTTCTGCTAATTTTTCCTGAAAATAGACTCACATATATTCTTACCATAAAATTTTCAAAATTTTTAGTTTAGCAAATTAGTACTGTTTATTTCTTAAATTTACCCTTTTTCGCTGTCTGACAGTTCTGACCCCTCTTCACTAAAAATTAATTATCTCATAATACGGGTCTTGGATGATGTTCCCATCTATTTCTATTGAAAATAGACTAGATAAGAATTCTATGAATATAACTTATAACTCATACATATTTTTATTCAATTTTAAATGATTTTCTCAAATCAAAACATGGGATTTCTAAGTCATTCTAACTCTGTCTCACAACAACTAAAATATTTCATAGTATGAAACTTTTTTAGTTACACCATTTATTCTATGTGAAACTAGACTCATTAGGCTTTAATTTCATATTTTAGTCAGCCTCTAACTCAATTTCCACAATTTTTGGTGGATTTTTATAGTTGGACTATGGCTGCTGTCCAAAACTATTTTGGTGTAAATTAACGATACTATGTTCATTACACCATATTAATTCATTTTCACCACATTGGTAAGGTTACATATTCATACATCATAAGTATAGACCTATAATCACAAGGTCATCACAAAATAATTCTCATAAACATGAGTTACCTATTTACATCTTCACTAAATGTGCATCATAAACTGAAATCATTTCTCATGAGCTTGGCATACATACCTGTGTTACTCAACATGCTCATATTCATTCCTTACTAATCATATAACATGAATTGAATTCACATCTCATCAATTTCATGTAAGTACCTATACCACTCACAATATGGTCATAACCTTTCTCATTTAGCTTAAACCACAACTCTCACCATTGAACCATTCAGAAAACTACCAGATATTCACTAAGCCTCAAACATAGGTATAATACCGATGCAATGTCCCAGACATGGTCTTACACTGGCTAATCTATCAAGTCGATGCCATGTCCCAGACATGGTCTTACACTTACTATCGAAATTGAGGCTGACGCCATGTCCCAGACATAGTCTTACACTAGCTCTCACATATCTGTGTCGATGCCATGTCCCTGATATGGTCTTACATTGACACATCTCGTAGCCGATGCATGTCCCAGACATGTCTTACACTGGCTTACATCTCGAGGCCGATGCATGTTCCAGACATGTCTTACACTAGCTCTCGTCTCAATGCCGATGCCATGTTCCAGACATGGTCTTACACTGGCTCATAAATAACCCAAATGTCATGGCATGAATATCCGAATTGTTTCTTAAGGTTCAAACAGGAATTCTACTATCTCAATATTCATCAAACATAATCATTTCCACAATCAAGAAATTCATGCTATATCAATTTAAACACACATAATAACAATGTAGTTGTATTATTTACTTACAACTTACTAGTTTCAATGGAATACCATATTCCATCAAATCTCCAAGCATTCAATCAACACATAAATGTTACTTACATTTGACATCACTTTCTCATATACAATATCACCAACCTAAACTTTAATACAATCATGGCAAGATAGATTTTCAAGTATAATAACAATGTCATAAATATTATGCTCATTTAATCACACATACTTACCTCAAATGCAATTTCGGCTAATTATTCTCTTTTTGTCTTTAACCACGTACTTTCTCTATTTAAGCCCAAATCTTGATTTTCTTGATCTAAAATAACAAAAGTTCACAAATGTAATCACTTTATCGATCTAGGTATTCAATAACCTATATTTGGGCAAAATGGTCATTTTGCCCCTAGACTTTTGCAAAATGACCATTTTACCCCTAGGTTCGAAAATCAATTTTTATCAAATTTCTTCACATCTTAAGCTTAGCCGAACCCTTTTTACTCTTATAGCAACTCCAATTTTCAACTATTTCACATATTTAACATCTATTTTACAACTTATACAATATAGTCTTTTTAGGTGTTTTCATGCTAACACCTTTCACAAAAGTTGTTTATAAGACACCCAAGACTCATTTTCTCCCATAAAAATTCAGCAAACAACATAAATCCTTTCATGGCAAATCCCTAGACTATCAACCATTTCACAAAATAGTCCCCCCATTAGCTAGTTCATGCTACAAGGGTTCCAAAAGTACAAAAATTATCAAAAATAGGCATCTAAATCACTTACTTGCAAGGAATATAAGTGGATGATATTTTGAGCTTTCCAAACCCCTCTCCTTGCTGCCATTTTCGGTGGAAGAAGAAAAAAAAAGATGAAAGGATGACAACTTTTTCTTTTTGTTTTATTTATTACCAAAAAAAGTCACTTAACTTTGACTTTTCAACTCCTATTTGTCTCTATGGCCGTCCAAGCTTGTGAAAGGGGTCTATTTTCACTTTAAACACCCCCAATTATGGTTCTCTAGCAATTTAACATATTTAGCTAGCAAATCACAAGTTTTGCCCTTTATGCGATTTAGTCCTTTTTCGAAATTAAGCTCACAAACGCTAAAATTAATTCACCAAAATTTTCATGCACTCATATAATCATGCTATAACACATAAAATAATATAAAACTAATAATTTCTTTGGCCCCAAAATAGTGGTTTCGAAACCACTTTCCGACTAGGCCCAAAATCGGGTTGTTACATTGCTAATTAAACATATATTTCATACTCATTAAGGACATTTATGACCACTCATGCTTTCAATGGTCAAATAAGCCAAATCAAATAGGCACTTTTAACAAGTAGCATGCAAATTTTACATTTTACGCGATTCGGTCTTTTTTTTCAAAACTAAGCACACAAACATTCAAATTTTTACGAGACTTTCACACATGCTAATTCACACATCATAAGTATAGAAAATAATATTTAAATATTTTTTAACTGGGATATGTGGTCCCAAAACCATTATTCTGACTAGGGTCTAAATCGGACTATTACACATGCCACTAGGAACTATGTGATTATGAGCTCATGAGATTATGTGTATATGTGACCATGTGAATCTGGATGCTGGTCTTGTACGTTCTACTAGTGGCTGGGTAGCCCGGCCTGTGTTGCAGGTACCCATCAGCTTGTGTGAACAGCCCGTGTAATTACGTCCTGACTGTAAGCTTGTGTGAATAGGCCCGTGATTAGCTCGGGAGTGAGCAATGTGTAATTTTGATATGAGATAGCATGTGGCTGCTTTTGAAACACTATATGCAATTTTTTTCATGTAACCGATAGTATTTTGAGTGTTCAACGGGTAAACCTGTGAGTTATTCGATAAATTAATCAATGATGAGGAAATATAGCAATGTGTTACAAGTTGGTATAGGTATGTACGAAAAACTCATATGAATGAGCTTGGTATGTGATGAACTTTTGGTAAGGTTGAAAATGTGTAAGTTATATCTTCAAATTTAAGCTAGGCCTATGAATTTATGGTAACACATGAGTAAACTATGTTATGTTAATCATATTTGTATATATGATTATGTTGCTATTTATTTGCATGTGAACTTACTAAGCTTTATGCTTACTCCCGTCTCTTTTCCATTTTCTTATAGTATTGCCAAACTAGCTCAGGGATCGAAGGAAATTGGAGACTCGATCCACACTATCAACTGGACATTTGGGTATAGTTAGTCTCAACATTTTGAGTATGGCATGTATAGGGACTTGGTCTTTTTGTTATATGTCATATTAGTCTAGTCAAATGTGTTTGCTTATGGTAATATTTGATTTATTTTGTATATGGCTATGTGATATAGTTTATATTGATTATTTGTGTTGTAACCCTAATTAATTATGCATGCATGCAATGTGTTATGCTTGATGTGGTTACTTGTGAATGATATGTGTGATGAATGGCGTATGTGCTAAATGAATGAATCGTGACTAATAAGTATGAGCGAAGCTATGGTATAATTGAGTACATTGGAAGTAGGATTACCATGATGAAAAAACATGAAATTGGTGTGGAATGCTATGTGAAAGCTTGATGGCTTGGATAGGTGATATATTGATATTACAAAGTTATGGATTAATCAAGTTTATGAATATTTGAATGAGTAAATATGCTCTGTTGCATGCCAGAAAAATATATGAGTGAATAAGCATTTAAGGGTGACAATTGGCTTGGAAAATAACCTTAGAGTTGTCCACATGGGTAGACAAATGGGTGTGTGTCTAGGCCATGTATGACACACGGTCTTCCCTATGGGCGTGTGATCCGACCTTGTGTCCCCTTCACCTAATTAATGCAAAACAGATTACCCAGTAGTAAACACACAGGCAGAGACACGGCCGTGTGTCTTAGCAGTGTGAAGGGCACGGCCTCAAGACATGGGTGTGTGCTCAGGCCGTGTGAAGTCTACACTTAATTATTGGAATTTAATTCGCCACAAGGCCTAAGCACACGGGCGTGTGTCTTGGCTGTGTGACCCTAATTGTGCTGATAACGTCATAAATAGAGAGTTACACGGGCTGAGGACACGGGCGTGTCCCAAGCCACACAGGCGTGTGTGATCACACGGACTACCCACACGGGTGTGTGACCCTATTTCATGAAATTTTTCTAAGTTTTTCTAAAGTTTTCGGATTAGTCCCGAACTACTCTCGATGTATGTTTTGGGCCTCGTAGGCCCATATAAGGGACAATTTGCATGTGTATGAATGGTTTTAAATGGAACGAAATTTTATGGTCGGTTGTGTGGGTTTGCTGGTGTTTAAGTCTAGTAATATCTCATATCCTGTCCTAGTGCCGGACAAGGGTTAGGGGTGTTATAGTGGGTTTTTCAGACAAACGCTTGTTTTCCACTCAATCAAGGTAATGTTTCATTTTCCTAATTTTTTTGACGAATTCTAGCTATTTAAATCGAGTTTTCATCTATTAAATCAAATATTTTGTGTCAAAATCAAAATTTAGGGCATTAATGGTGAAATTCAACATTTTGAATGAAATCAATCTTTCAAAGTGTTTTTCAACTTGTGTTGATTTGATTAAAAGGTTTCTAAAATCTCCTTAAAGTTTTGTTAGAAGTTTTTAAAGTTTTGTTAGAAGTTTTTAAGGTTTTGTTAAGTTTTCATGAAAGATGGTCATTATATGTCGAAATTTGGGAACTAAGTTTCTAAGTAGTTTGGAGTGGTTTAAAGGTTGAGAATCATTCTTAGATAAATAATTAGATAATTGGAATCAATTTTAGGCAAAGAAGATGAATAAAGATTAAGATATTTGGGTTTCAAAATTACATGTCAAAAATTTCAATTCCAAGAGGAAGAAACCTTATACCTGCATTTTTTATTGTTTATGTATGTTTATAGATGTAATTAATTGTGTTTTTTGTATGATTTATTTTGGTGAAGATTCAAATTTTGGAGCCTTAGATGAGCAAGGCAAAAGGAAAGGAAAAGTTATTTTAGGCTTTCGGGAACTAGACAAAAGCGCGAACAATGAGTGTTTTGAATCGTTTCTAGTAGACACGATTCATAGTTTTAATTGAGAGCTTAGAAGTAGCCTAAACCCTTACTCTATCTTTCGAGTGTAAGCTTTCTTATACCCCTCATTTAATTTGCAAAGTATGTGATTGTGTAAAGTAGATTAAGTATTAAGTTGTGATAATGTGACATGTGATATATATTGCGATTGCTCTTCTAAATGTGTTAGTTGTGAGCTCGGTAAAGTAAGTGAATATTGGTATGTGGTATAGGATAATTTGATTTTTTAATGCATTCATATATGAACGGATAGGTGATGGATCAATGAGCATAGTTGTGGCACTTAAAGTGCAATTAAATGTGAATCTGATAAGTGTGCTATGTGTTCAAATTGATATGTGAACTGATGTTTATGAACAGATATTAAGGGCATAAGAAAAATAATTAGATGTCTGTATTTGCGAATACTTTTGCCTTGTGATCTTGTGAAACTGTTGGATATAGCTGGCATGCTATAGGATTGTGAGTACTCATCCTTGTGTTTTGTGATTTGGGCATTAAAGCCTTGGGACAGATTGGAGGGATAAGGGAATGTCGACCCAAGCTCCATTCATCGGGACATGTTGGTGTGTTGGAAAGTGTTAGCTTTATGCTACGCTTATGGGATATGTTGGACTTTTTGAGTCATTAGTGTGATGGAGATCCGTGTATCTAATGTGTGGTAATAGTGTAAGAACCCATTTTTAGAGAAATCGGAACGATGGTTTTGAGACCACAAAAAATTATTTTAATATTATTTCATGGTCTATAATATGATAATAATGTTCTGTGAAATTTTCATAAAGAAATTTTATCGATTACATGCTTAAATCGATAAAAGATCAAATTGCATAAGGTGCAAAAGTTGTGTTCTAATAGCTAAAAGGATTAAATAGCTATAGAACATTAAATTGGAGGTCTTTATATGGTAATTAGACCATTAAAAATGCTTAGTCATTAAGGATGATGATTCATCCATGGAAAATAAAATTAAAGAAAAGGACAAAATTGGAAGAATAAAAAAATAAAGGTGATAAATAATAAAAGATGAAAATATCATCAGTTATCATCATCTTCCCCCAAATATTTTGCATGGAAACCCTAGGAAAGAGAAAGCAAGCTTTCTTGGTCAAATTAGGTGAGCATTCAATCCCCATTCTTAGTAATTTTTATATTTTTGAGATCGAGGTAACTTAATCTATTTATTTTGGGGATCAATTTGAAAAGATATCAAAGTATAGAATTTTTACCATGGATGAATATGCTGAAATTATGAAATTTATGATAGAAAATGAAAGGTTGTTGATAGATAATCAACTTTTACAAAGTGAATTTTGATGAAAACTTGATTTGGGGACTAAATTGTAAAAATGAGAAATTCATGGAAAAATTTTGAGTTTTATGAAATAAATGGGCTGTAAATATTACATGAAAATTTCGGTTAGGCTCGAAACAAGGATTAAATTGTATGGATTTTATTTTCCGAGTCTAGAGACGAAATTGTCATTTATTAAAAGTTTAGGGGTAAAATGGTAATTTTGCTTAAAGTGTAAATTGGACTAAATTGAGTATGAATTACATTAAATTGATGTTAAACTTACTCGTATAGATCCAGATAAAATGAATATGGAGTTAGAACGAGGAAAGGAGAAAATGTTGGATTAGTAGAATTTATGTACATGAACACTTATTGAGGTAAGTTTGTATAACTAAATTGTATATGTTTATATGCTTGAATTGAATGTTGTGTATGTAAATTGTATAAATGCCATAAACATGTGAAATGATCACGCATTCGTTAAAGCCCGATAAATGAAAGTGCCTGAAGTAAATGATAATACCCGATAAGTGATAAATGATAAAAATGTTATTTTTATGCTTAAGTTGAATGTGAACATTTGAATTGCATAAATGTATAAATATATGAGATTGATCACATACCCAAAAATTACCTGATAAATGTCAAATTCCATTTGAATAAATGATAAATCTATAGATATGTGATTTCCCAAAATGAATAAGGTCTTGCATTTGTTGTTGACGGGATTTAGCTCGGACTAGTAATCCTATTGACCTCATTACAGATAGGATTTAGCCTAGAAGGGTAATCCTGATATAATTCCTCTCGAGCATATGTTACAATTAGGATTTAACCTAGATCAGAAATCCTAATTAAGCTCTTGTGAGCATATGTTGGAGATATGATTTAGCCTGGACTGGTAATCCTGTTATATGATATGTGGCTTGAGAGTGTGTTTCATGATTAAATGCCCTAATGAGTACTCCTGAATATGAATTGACAGATTTATTGATTTGTTCACTTTGTGTGTACTACCTGAGTATCTATTAATATTTTCAATAATTCAACAAGTAAAATCCTGACATGAAAAGAAATGGGTTTTTACATGTTTCTGCTTGAAGTACATGAAAATGATGTTATATGAAATATGGAAGTATAAAATTATGATATACGAATATGGAAATTTGTTTGATGAATACATTCATTTATGAGAACAGATTTGTACATCTCGAATGTATTATCTGTGTGATTATTAATATTTTAGTTGAATAACAAGCAAAGTTCTGACATGAAATATACTAAAACTCGAGATGATTTTTTATAGAATGTACCCGAAAAATGGAAATAATTTGTATATATGTTATATGAATACATGATGTGGAAAACATATGTGTATGAGAATCCAAATATTGTTGAGCTCATATATGTGTTTCTTCATGTTTATATGAAGTAAGTTACTAACAAGGGTGATGAAAATATGTGTTAGGGCTTGGGACCGAATGGTTGATTGTAATTTACATGTTTGTCTTTAATATGAATAGTTAGTAAGTTAATTACCAAGTTAAACGAACTTACTAAGTATTATATACTTACTCTATTTTATTTTTCCTTGTACTATAGTAAATCGGAAGCTCGATGGATTGGAAGGTCGATGGAGATCACTCACACTATCCATCAACTCAATTTAATATATATAGGTAAAATAATTGTGTTTATAATGGCATGTATACGTTAAATTGGCCAAGGAATGGCATGTAAATATTTGTTAATGACAGGCTATTGGAATGGCTAGTTATGAAAATGTTTTGGTGTTTATGTATAGAAGATTATATCATGGTATATGTTTGAAAATGGTTGATTAATAGAAATCACAATAAAATATGTATGAATGAATTAAATTAGCATATTTGATACAATATGCACAAATGTGAACATGGTATCTAGATAAATATGAGTATAAATTGACATGTATAAGACTTAAATTTTGGTATGATAATGTGGTTGGTGAATATGACAAATTGTGTATAAGTGTTGCTATAGGTGCAAGGCTAAAAGGGGTGAAAAATAAAGCTAGAAAATGGCTTTATTTTTTCCATACAGGAAGACAGGGACGTGTGTCTTGATCGTGTGTGACACACGGCTTAGCACATGGGCGTGTGGTCTGGCCGTGTGTCCCTTGGATCTTAAATTTTAGAAACAGAATGCTCAGAAGTGAGTACACGGGCAGAGACATGGGCGTGTGTCTCAGCCGTGTGGGTAACACAACTTAGCACACTGGCGTGTGACTTGGCCGTGTGATACAAGTCAAAGAGTTACACGGGGCAGGACTGCAACATCCTATTTTCAGGGAAATCGGAACAATGGTTTCGGGAGCACAAATCCGACCCAAAAATATGATTTCTTTTTATTTCATTATATGGCCCGTATTATAATAGGCATGTCGTGTGAAAATTTTGACACGAAAATTTTATCGATTAAGTGCTTAATTACAAGAAGGACTAAATTGCATAAAATGCAAAATTTGGATTCTAGTAGCTATGGTATCAAATAACTATGGAATTCAAAATTTAAGGTCCTTATATGGTAATTAGACCATTGAAGAGTAGTTAGTGGATATTTTAATGACTCATGCACGGAAAAATTAGAAAAGGCAAGGGACTAAATTGGAAATCACTAAAATTAAAAGATGATAATTAAATAAAAAGAAATAATCATCTAATTTCATATCATCTTTCCCAAAATTTCCATGGAAACCCTATGAGAGAGGAAGACAAAAGGTATGAAATCAACTCTCGTTTTTAATGATTTTTATATTTTTAAAACCGGGATAGTCTAATATCTCTATTTAGGGGATTAATTTGAAAAGTTATCAAGGAATAAAATTTGGGTCATGGATGAATAAGATGAAAATTAGAAATTTATGGTAGAAAATGAAAGTTTGTTCATAGATAAACAAGTTTTACAAAGCAAATTTTGATGAAAACATGATTTAAGGACTAAAATGAAAAGTTGCAAAATTTGATGAAAAATTCTAAAATTTTATGAATACATGTGCTAGAAAATTTGTAATGGGACTTTGGTTAGGCTTGGAATAGGCAGTAATTTGCACAAATTTCATTTTCCGGGCCTACGGACAAAATCAAAATTAATGGAAAAGTTAAGGGCAAAATGGTAATTTTACCTAGGATATAAACTGAGTCCATTTAAATATTAAATGTGTGAAATTGATAGTTAAATTCATTTATATAGATTCAGACAACACTAATTCGAGGTTAGATCGAGAAAAAGAAAAGGTTTTGGATTAGTAGACTTTTTACGCAAATAAGTGTCGAGGTAAGTTCGTATAACGTAATCCAGTGTGTAATTATGTTAATTGGATGTTGTGCTTGTATGTAATGTGATATATGTTGATGTGCTTTACTTGTATGCTATGGTGGAAAATTGATACATGCTTGAAATGGTGATAAAGTGTTAAGTCCCGATTGAATGTGAAATTCGATGATTATATGCGCTTTTCTGAAACTAATAAGGTCCTGCATTTGTTGCAGACGAGATTTTGTAACAGCCCGATTTTGGGGCTAGTCGGAATAGTGGTTTCGAGACCACAAACCTGACACAATAATTTTTTTTTGTATTATATTTTTATGGCCTACAGTTTTACGGAATGATTTCATGGAAATTAAGTTCGAAAATTTTGATGTTTGGGCACTCAATTTAGACAAAAGGACTAAATCGTAAAAAATGCAAAAGTTGAGTTCTACATGTTAAAGGTGTCCAATTTCTATGAGATTTTACATTAGAGGTTCTTATATGATAATTAGACCATTTTATATTTTTGTGGACAAAAATAGGCATGGATAGGTGAATTCTGAAAGAAAGGCATTAAGGGCATTTTGGTCATTTAGTAAATAAATAAATTAAAAGGGAAAATCAAGTCAAAATTTTTGTCCATCTTCTTCACCATAGCCTAATTTTACAAGCTATCCATAGCTAGGGTTTTGGCCACTTTCAAGCTTGATTGTAAGTCCATCCTAGCCCCGTTTTTAACGCTCTTTACGTTTTTGAAGTCGTTATCACCCGATCTTTCTATTTCTACCATTTTTCTGAAGTAGGGTTCATCTTTAAAAATTTACCCATGTGTGGCATGCATTTATTTTGATGTTTGATGGAAGATATTGTATGTTTAAGGTGTGATAAACAGCTTCTACTAAGTGATTTTTCATGAAAATACCTAAAAAGGACCTATTTGTGAAAAGTTGTAAAATGGGTAGTAAAAATCTGATTTGATGAAAATTGTTGGCTGATATGAGCATGTTTATGGTTTGGCTAGCCTTGGGTAACAAAGAAATTGAGTGCATTTCATTTTATGAGCCTAAGGACTAATTTGTAAAAATGTGAAACTTTAGGGAAAAAGGTAATTTTTCCATAATGTGATGTTTAAATTAATGTGAGTAATGTGAATATTAAATAAGCAAATTTGTTATTATAGATCAAGAAAAATGAAGTTCGGAGCTTGATCAGGGAAAGAATAAGGTGTTTGACGATTAAATCCATTTCTCCTATTTTTATACCGAGGTAAGTTCGTATGTGAATAATGCATTATTATTTATGCCTTAATTGTGTTATTATTGTATGAATTGTGATTTACTCTTTGAATGAATTCAACAAAGTTTGACAAGTGAGAAAATCCCGGTTGAACCTTAGGAATAGTTAGGATACAAATGTCATTACATTAGGGTTATTTGAGTTTACGTGTAAGACCATAACTGGGATATGGCATCGATATGAGATTTCATGTAAGACCATAGCTAGGCCATTGGCATCGATTTGAGATCCCATGTAAGACCATATCTGGGATATGGCATTGGTATGGTACTATGTGTATGAGATTTCCCGAGTATCCTTTCGTATTCCAAGTGGTTCAACAGGTGACTTAGTGGCCATGTTAAAGTTATGAAAGATTATGGTATGTTGTGGAAGACAATGGTATGTTGCAAGTTGGTACAGGTGTGTACACAAAACTCATGCTTAATGAGCTCGATATGTGATGAAACCACGGTCAGTTTTGATTAAGTTACGATGTTAAGGTTTTAATATCATCTATGCCAAGTTTGATTTTGAGATTTACAATGATAGCTATGTTAATTTACTTCACGTTAAAAAAATATTAAAGTGTGTTTATGATGCCTATTATTTGCATAGGAACTTACTAAGCTACAGAGCTTACTCCCTCTCTTTTCCCTTGTCTTCTAGTGGAACCAAGCCAGCTCAAGGATCGAAGACGGTCAGAGATCCGTTCACACTATCAAATTATCATTTTGGGTACTTATGATTACATTATTTTGAGTATGGCATGTATAGGGACTTGGTCATTTTGGTTATGTGTCATATTCGATTTGGCCAAATGTGTTGGCTTATAATGGTTGATAATTCATTTTGTAAATGACCATTGAAATTGGCTAATATCGGCCTAAATATATATACATATGATGATGCCCTTCATAGATGTGGGTTTTGCATGGTTTGAGATGACAAGAATGAGATGTTGTATGAAATAGGAAATAGCATGTAACTGATGTGTGAATGACTCGGTTGTGGCTGAATTGGTTGTATTTATATGCTTGAATTGGTGTTGGTTGTTGTTGTGTAGGTTGGTGCAAGTAAGGGTGGCAAAATGGCTTGGTAAATAGCCTTATTTTTTGTCCATACCTGTAGACACACGGGCTTCTGTCTAGGTTGTGTGTGACACACGGCTTTCCCTATCGGTGTGTGATCCGGTCGTATGTCCCCTGCATCTTGAATTTTAGCTTCGAATTGGCCACAGGGGCAGAGACACAGCCATGCGTCTCAGCCATGTGAAGGACACAGCCCAAGAACATAGGCGTGTGCCCAGGGTGTGTGAAGTCTGCACCTATTTTATGAAAAATTATGAAAATTAAATTGCCCACATGGCCTAAGCACACAAGCATGTGACTTGGCCGTGTGACTTCAATTTGTTGGTGATGTCATAAACAGAGACTTACACGGGTTAGAGACATAGGCGTGTGTGACCACACGGCCTACCCATACAGGCGTGTGACCCCTGTTTTGAAGAAAAACTTCTAAGTGTTTTAAAAATTTCTGAAGTTCTTGGATTAGTCTCAAACCGTTCCTCATGCAAGTTTTGGGCTTCATAGGATCATTCCAAGGACTATATGAATGCTTATGAATAGTTTTAAATTTGAGTGGAAATTCATGTCTCAGTTCTAAATGTTTGTTTGAGTTTAAGTTCGGTAATGTCTCGTACCCTAGTTTGGTGTCAGATACGGGTAAGGGGTGTTATAGATTTAGCTCAGACGAGTAATCCCATTGACCTTGTTATAGAAAGGATTTAGCTTGGACGGTTGTTCCCAGTATAATACCTCTCGAGCATACGTTATGATTAGGGTTTAGCCTGGACTGGTAATCCTAATCAAGCTCCTCTAAGCATATGTTATATAAAGGATTTAGCCTGAACTGGTAGTCCTGTTATACGATATGTGGCTCGAGAGAGGGCTTCTTGGTTAAGTGCCCTAATGGGTACCCTTGAATAAGGAATTGACAGATTATTTAATCGTACACCGCGAGTGTACTACTTGAGCATCCATCGAAATTCAATGATTCAACAGACATGAAACTCTTGACATGACATGAAAATCTTGAGATGATATGATAATGACTTGAAAGAATATTGCTTGATGAGCTCATCTATGTTACTTGATTGATATGAAGATTTTGGTGACTAACATGTTTGATTGAATGTATGTGATTAGGCAATTTAGCCAAATGGATGGAAACATAACATTGTATGCCTAGATTTAATAAGCAAGATTGGTAAGTATAGTTTCTGTTATACGAACTTACTAAGCATGTAATGCTTACTTCGTTTATTTTTCCTCTATTTTATAGTGTTCAGAAGCTTACGAGGATTGGAGACTGTTGGAGCATCGTCACACTATCAACTAGTCATTTTTGGGTATACTAGTAAAATCATTTTGGTATAATGGCATGTATAGGACAACTTGGCCGATAGTGGCTTGAAATGTTATTTTGTAACCTAGCCATTGGAATGGCTAGTAATGGTTATTTTTGGTATTACTAAGTAGATTATTATGATATACATATACACGTGTTATGTTATGAAAATGTTATCAAAGGTTGCTATTGCCTAACTTAATCCAAGGTAAGTTTATAAGCACCTATGCATGTAATGGTATGCCTTGTTAAATTATGAATTTGCCTATTTTAAATGCTTGGAATGGTTTGTATTGGTTGTGTGTTTCAAGTGCAAGTATTGGGTGAAATTTTGGGTAAGAAATAAAGCTAGAAATGGCTTTATTTTGTCCACACGGGCAAACACACGGGCGTGTGTCTAGACCGTGTGTGACACACGATTTGGTAACATGGGCAAGTGGTTAGGCCGTGTGTCCCCTGCACCTTAATTTTGAGAAATAAAATGCTCAGAATTAGGCACACGGGTAGAGAAACGAGCATGTGTCTCAGCCGTGTAGAACACGGGCGTATGTCTTGCCCGTGTGAAACCTACACCTAATTTTGAATTGAACTAATTAACCACACGGCCTAGCACACGAGCGTGTGGCATTACTGTGTATGCAAGTTAGAGAGTTACACAGGGTCAAACACGGCCTCCAACACGGGTGTATCCCTTGGACCACAAGAGCGTGTGAGCCCTGCACCTTGGAAATATTTTGTAATTTTGCAAAAAATTCTTAGAGGTCCCGATTAAGTCCTGATTCGATTCTAATGCTCATATTAGGCCTCGAGGGCCCTATCAAGGGATGTTATGGATGATCTTGGTAAATAAATAGTAATTTAAATAGATTAATAGAAAAATGTTCTGAATGTTCTGGTAATGCTCTGAAACCCTATTCCGGTGTTGAATACGGGTGAGAGGTGTTACATTTATTGGTATAAGAGCTACAGTTTAGCCTATTCTCAGATTTGACGTAGCAAACTCGAATTTAGCTATACATGTCATTGTATATAACTTGTGATAGTGTAATGACTCCTGATCATTTTAAATGTGTTTTCCATATAGTCATGTCATCCAACCGAGCTAAAGCTAAATCCGAGTAAGTTGAGAGCAATGCTTCTGCTTCAGTACAAAGAGTTGCATCTGCGTCCGGTAGTGAAAGGCCTGTGTCTGAAGGCCGAAGTAAGGAGGCAAAACAAGCCTTCTTTCAAATGATGAATGAATGGTTTACCCAGTACTTGAGAACAAACCTTGGTTTACAACGACCTCCCCCACGTGCTCCCCAACTGATCCCTCAGGTGCCATAGGGTGCCGAACCTATTAGAATTGGTAAGCCTCCAATAGGTAACATCCGTAAGCATAGGGTGGAAGAATTTAGAGCTACTGTAGATGATGATCTGGAAAGGGTTAAGTTTTGGCTAGAGAATACTATCTAGGTTTTTGATGAACTATCCTACACACCTGCCAAATGTTTGAAATGTATAGTATCCCTACTAAAAGATACAACTTATCATTGATGGAATACCATAACTCCAGTGGTACCGAGAGAGAACGTTACATGGGACTTCTTCCAAGCAGAATTCAGGAAGAAGTATGTGAGTTAGAGATTTATGGATCAGAAAAAGAAAGAATTTCTAGAGCTCAAATAAGGAAACATAACTGTATCTGAATATGAATGGGAATTTGTTCGGTTGATCAAGTATGCTAAGGAAAGGGTTCTAACCAAGGCTAAAATGTGTAAACGCTTTGAAGAAGGTTTAAACGAAGACATCAAATTGTTGATTGGAATTCCTGAAATAAGGCAATTTACGGTGCTAGCCAATCGAGCCCACAAAGTTGAGGAACTGAGTAAAGAAAAGAGACAAGCTGAAAGAGAGGCTTGAGTTATTGGAAAAAGAACCATAAGTAAGTGTAACGCCCCGAATTTGGGCCTAAAAGTATTGGCCTTGAGTTTGGGTCTATAAGGAGGTTGTATATAAGTATTTAATTGTACAAGGAAATGACACAATTAAATGTCTACTTTGGTGGTTAATGGCTCTTAGAAGTGTTGGAGAAATCTTGGGTTCAAACCTGGGCTTTAGCAAAAATTTTGGTATTAAGTGCATAAAACCTTGGATGCTTGGATGATGGCCTTTTCAATTATTGTGTTAAGTAAATGACACAAAGAAGCATGTGCTCTAGTGGTTGTGGCGTCATTAAGGTTGCAAGGGAGCCTGGGTTCAAGTCTTGGCTCTTGCAATTTATTTTGGTTTTTCTTTTAAAGGAACCTGGACTTTGGCCAATAGACCTTATAATTAATTGAGGATAAAATATGACACAGAAAGAGCCCGTGGTGGAGTGGCAAAGTGGCATGTTGTGTAACTGTGAGGTTTGAGGTTCAAGTCTTGAGATGCACAGTGGAGTATTTATTTTGCTATTTGAGCTGTGTAGGAGGTGGAGTTGGACTGGAACTCTGTGGTTGAAGTGGTCATAAGAATGAGGAATTTTCCTAATGGTTAAAAGTAATCCCACATCGGGAAGCTAACATGAGAGTAGGTGAGAAGCTGCCTTTAAATAAAGCGAACCAGATGAGTGGGTGAGGAAGACTCAATGTAGGATGTGCTAAGGTTAGTGATCATGGACTTCGGCATTTGAGTCTTCACGAGCGTGCGATCCCTCGTGTGGTAAATAGAGCACACAGATCATGGGTGATAGACTGTAGAGGCCGCCACGAGTGTTCTCGTGTGCTGAGGCTGTTCTGGGCCGAATGGGCCTCGATGGGCCCATGGGCCTGCTTAAGTAAATCTAACTATTAGGTGGAAGGTAGTTGGGCTTGTCATGTCGTGTGCATGGCATAGGCCGTTAAGGGCTTCGTTGGGCCGAAATTGGCTGAGTGGGCCCAATGGGCTCGTGGGCCCCACACAGATTAAATCCACGGTAAGTGATAAATGTTGGACTGGGCTTTGTAGGTCACATAGCTGTAACTGAATTTGGGCTAAATGGGCCACACGAAAGTGTGGGCCCACTTGGGCCGAGTATGGGTCTCAGGCCCATTTACACCATTAGGTCTGTTTAGGTTACATAAGTCGCTCGAGGCGATGGTGGACCTTCTGTTGCATCGATAAGACCCCGATTTGTAAAATTACCAAAATACCTTGGTTTGTAAATTATCCAAATACCCTCGAATTTTAAAATTACTAAAATACCCCTGATTTGTAAAATTACAGAAATACCCCTGATTTGGAAAATTACAGTAATAGCCTTAATTTGTAAAATTACTGAAATGCCCCCAATTGTTAAAATTACCAAAATACCCCTAATTTGTAAAATTACTGAAATACCCCTAGTTTGTAAAATTACCGAAATACCCTGTAGGGTAAAATGATTGTTTTGCCCGTTTGGGTAAATGACTGACTTAAACTATGAATTTGACTGATTGACTGTGATTATATGACTGTGTTTTAACTAACTTGACTGTGGTTGTAAAACTGATATGCTTTTAATATATGATTAAATGATTGTTACTGAGCATGGCCATTTTGCATACATGGGTGATGATTGAGCATGACATACACGACATATTGCATGGGGTTGGAATTGTGGAACAGAGGAAGTATATGAGGATCGCATGGTTGCTTGACGACCGTGGATCCACTGATGGCTATTAAGCCAATATTTGATTAGCAGCTTGCTGCAATGAAGATAATACCACAATCGGGCTACCATTGATGTGTATCGGATGGGTGGATCGATATTTATATCCCCACATGATGTGTACTGGGGGACGGAGTTGGTGTAGTGGTTGGATTATTAGGGTGGATTGCATAGCATTGCACATATGATATTATTGTGATATGATTGTGATGTGGGCTTCAGCCTAATTGAGGCTAATATGGTATAAGGCACAAAGGCCACCGTTATTGGTTTGGGCTAGGCCCAATTGATTCTGTTATGGGTTATGACCCAAATGATATTGTAATAGGCTTTGGCCCACGTATGCTCTGAACTGGACTATACTGTTACTGTTAATGGGCTCTGGCCTAGATCGTTTCTATTTTTGTTTCTGTATACTGACTATTACTTTAGTAAGGGGATTACACATTGAGCTTTCTTAAACTCACCCTAGTTATTAACCGTGCAGGTAATCCCCAGCGTTAGGTGGATCGGTGTCACAGAGGGACTCTGAGACAACTACACAACTGCACATGTTTTTCTTTTTCGTTTATTTAGTTAAGCACTTTGGTTTTGATTTGGGTTGTAATAAGGCCTTTTTATTTCCTTAACTTTTTATTTTGAAATTTTATTTAGTATGTCGAATATCTATTAGAAGTAGGACACGATTTTCCAAAACAATAACTGTTTACAAACACTACGTTTCCGCAACATTTTCAAAATGCTTTTGCAACTTAACTTTGAAACATCATGTTTTCGTAAATAGATTACTTTTAGAATTAGCTTCCGCAAAGTAAAAAGGGATTTTGGAAATAAAATTAAGAAGTTTTCAATGTACTATGTTTTAAATAAGAAAGGTTTCTAATGAAAACATGGTTTTCGAAAAACACTTCAATGTGACACACCAGATTCGGGTCTAACGTCTGGGTCAGGTTTGGAGTGTTACATTTGTGGTATCAAAGCCAAGTTGCAAAACTTGGCTGTGGAATGGGTTTTAAAATTGGATTTCTAAAAGAATTGTTTCAAAAAGGTTTAAAAATATTTAAAGTATTTGAAATATTTTTCTGAATATTTTCCTGAAAGTGTGGTTACTGAGTCTCCAGCGTCGAATTCGTAAGTTTTCTGTTAGACTGTACTTAAAGTTAGATTTTGTATTTATTCAGTGTATGTTTTGGAAATCAAATTTTCTTTAAGTTAGCAACAGTACTGTGATGGATTCTGAAGGCGAGCAAGGTCGCGAGGAGTTGCCCGTCTCCCCGAAACATGAGATGGTTCAGGAAACTGTAGTCAAGGTAAGTCTACCAACTTCGGGTAACAATAACCCAGAGCTTGGTACGGAGGCACTGACCCAGTTGGTAAAGGAAGTGCTAGAAGAAGTGTTCGAGGCAAGAGTTAAGGCGTATGGTGAAACACATCAGGCTAGGTGCTTGGAGCGCAGCAGGAAGAGGGATCATAGTCCTCTGAAGTAGGAGCCTCGTTCTGTGAAACGCTTTAAGACGCGTCTGAACTTTTTGGCTTACGAGCGTTGCAAAAGACGCCATCTGGGTGAATGCTGGAGGAAGTCAAGAGCGTGTCTCAGATGCAGGTCTAAGGAGTATCGGGTTCGGGATTGCATAGTTTCTTTTAAGTCAAGTGTGTTTTGTTTGGATGTGATGTTTGAATATAGAAATTGTATGCATGTGTGGTAAATATTTGTTTGCTTCTGTGGTTAGATGTTTGGTTGGGTGTGAGAGGTTTTGAGATTAATTTAAAAGTGTATTAGTGAAGTTTGGAATTACAGTACACAGCGGGAGCGTAGTAGTGTAGGTTGAGTTAAGCACTTGTTCAGATAGTTGGAAATTTTGAGGATGAAATTTCTTTAAGGGGGTAGAATTGTAATGCCCCGAATTTGGGCCTAGAAGTATTGGGCCTTGAGTTTGGGTCTGTAAGGGGGTTGTATATAAGTATTTAATTGTGCAAGGAAATGACACAATTAAATGTCTACTTTGGTGGTTAATGGCTCTAAGAAGTGTTGGAGAAATCTTGGGTTCAAACCTGGGCTTTAGAAAAATTTTGGTATTAAGTGAATAAAAACTTAGATGCTTGGATGATGGCCTTTTAAATTATTGTGTTAAGTAAATGACACAAGGAAGCATGTGGTCTAGTGGTTGTGGCATCATTAAGGTTGCAAGGGAGCCTGGGTTCAAGTCTTGGCTCTTGCAATTTATTTTGGTTTTTCTTTTAAAGAAACTTAGACTTTGGCCTATGGACCTTATAATTAATTGAGGATAAAATATGACACAGAAAGAGCCTGTGGTGGAGTGGCAAAGTGGCATGTTGTGCAACTGTGAGGTCTGAGGTTCAAGTCTTGGGATACACAGTGGAGTATTTATTTGCTATTTGAGCTGTATAGGAGATGGAGTTGGACTGGAAATCTGTGGTTGAAGTGGTCATAAGAATGAGGAATTTTCCTAATGGTTGAAAGTAATCCCACATTGGGAAGCTAACATGAGAATAGGTGAAAAGCTGCCTTTAAATAAAGCGAACCAGATGAGTTGGTGAGGAAGACTCAATGCAGGATGTGCCAAGGTTAGTCATCGTGGACTTCAGCATTTGAGTCTTCATGAGCGTGCGATCGCTCGTGTGGTAAATCGAGCCCACAGATCATGGGCGATAGACTGTAGAGGCTGCCACAAGCGTTCTCGTGTGTTGGGGCTATTCTGGGCCTCGATGGGCAGAATGGGCCTCCATAGGCCCGTGGGCTCGCTTGAGTAAATCTAACTGTTAGGTGAGAAGTAGTTGGGCTTGTCATGTCGTGTGCATGGCATATGCCGTTAAGGGCTTCGTTGGCGCGAAATAGGCCGTGTGGGTCTAATGGGCTCATGGGCCCCATATAGATTAAATCCACAGTAAATGATAAATGTTGGCCTAGGGATTGTAGGTCACATAACTGTAATTGAATTTGGGCTAAATAGGTCACACGAGCATGTGAGCCCACTTGGGCCAAGTATGGGTCTTAGGCCCATTTACATCGTTAGGTCTGTTTAGGTTACTTAAGTCGCTCGAGACGACGGTGGACCTTCTGTTGGGTCAATAAGACCCCGATTTGTAAAATTACCAAAATTCCTCAGTTTGTAAATTACCAAAATACCCCGATTTGTAAAATTATTGAAATACCCCTGGTTTTTAAAATTACAAAAATACCCCTGATCTATAAAATTACCGTAATACCCTCGATTTGTAAAATTATCAAAATACCCCAGATTTGTAATATTATCGAAATACCCCTATTTTGTACAATTATCGAAATACCCCCGGTTTGTAAAATTATCGAAATACCCCTGATTTATAAAATTACCAAAATACCCCCAGTTTGTAAAGTTATCGAAATACCCTCTATTTGTAAAATTATAGAAATACCCCTGATTTGTAAAATTACTAAAATATCCCTGGTTTGTAAAATTACTAAAATACCCTATAGGGTAAAATGACTGTTTTGCCCTTCTGGGTAAATGACCGACTTAGACTATGAATTTGACTGATTGACTGTGATTGTATGACTGTGTTTTAACTGACTTGACTGTGGTTGTAAAACTGATATGCTTTTAATTTATGTTTAAATAATTGTTACTGAGCATGGCTATTTTGCATACACATGTGATGATTGAGCATGACATACACGACAAATTGCATGGGGTTGGAATTCTGAAACGGGGAAAATATATGAGGATCGCATGGTTGCTTGACGATCGTGGATCCACCGATGACTATTAAGCCAATATTTGATTAGCAGCTTACTGCAATGAAGGTAGTACCGCAACCGGGCTACCATTGATGTGGGTGGGTTGATATTTATATCCCCACATGATGTGTACTGGGGGACGGAGTTGGTGTAGCGGTTGGATTATTAGGGTGGATTGCATAGCATTGCATGTATGATATTATTGTTATATGATTGTGATGTGGGCTTCGGCCCAACTGAGGCTAATATGGGCTAAGGCACAAAGGCCACCATTATTAGTTTGGGCTAGGCCCAATTGATTCTGCTATGGGCTGTGACCCAAATGATATTGTAATAGGCTTTGTCCTACGTATGCTCTGAACTGGACTGTAGTGTTACTGTTAACTGGCTCTGGCCTAGACTTTTTTCATTTTTGTTTTTGTACACTGACTGTTACTTTAGTAAGAGGATTACACACTGAGTTCTCGTAAACTCACCATGTTTATTAACTGCGTAGGTAATCCCCAGTGTTAGGTGGATCGGTGTCACAGAGGGACTCGAATACGACCACACAACTGCACATGTTTTTCTATTTTGTTTATTTAGTTAAGCACTTTGGTTTTGATTTGGGTTGTAATAAGGCCTCCTTATTTCCTTAACTTTTTATTTGGAAAGTTTATTTAGTATGTCTAATATCTATTAGAAGTAGGACACAATTTTCCAAAATAATAACTGTTTTCAAACTCTACGTTTCTGCAACATTTTCAAAATGCTTTCGCAACTTAACTTTTAAACATCATGTTTTCATAAATCGGTTACTTTTAGAATTAGGTTTCGCAAAGTAAAAAGGGATTTTGGAAATAAAATTAAGAAGTTTTCAATGTACTACGTTTTAAATAAGAAGGGTTTCTAATAAAAACATGGTTTTCGAAAAACACTTCAATGTGACACGCCAGATTCGAGTCTAACTTCTGGGTCTGGTTTGGGGTGTTACAGTAAGTCACAATCATTTGCTTCTAGGAAATTAAAGAAGTATTTTGATCATGTGACCACCTCTACGGGATATTTTGGAAGAGAGCGAGGGTCTCAACGTTCTAACCTCAAGTCTTCATCTCTATCTGTGACTAGTGTGGGTAGTGTTGGTAATCCCAAACCAAAATGTAAACATTGTAACAAATTTCATCATGGGAATTGTAGGTCTAGAAGTGCAGCTTGTTTTGGATGTGGTTCACTTGAGCATTTTCTCAAAGATTGTCCAGAGGGAGTTAAAAAGAGATAAAACCAACTCCAAAGCCAAGTAATCCTATCTCGAGGGGCAGACCACCCCGCCATCTTGACAATGTTGGTGGTAGTCAAGGGACTACCAAGGATACAACAGTTAGATTAGAGGTATGAGAACCTACAAGGACATATGCTATTCGTGCTAGAGAAGATGCGTTTGCACCAGACATCATTAATGGTACATTATCTCTTCTACACATTCATATATATGCACAAACCTAGTGTCTGTTAAAAATTTACCTGTTGAATCCACTAAAATTGTGGTTAAAGTTTCAAACCTCCTGGGTCAGTGTATTATGGTGGATAAAGTTTGTAAGAACTGTCCATTAATGGTAAAATGTTATTGCTTTTCGGCTGACTTGATGTTATTGCCATTTGATGAATTTGATGTGATTTTGGGAATGGATTGGTTGACCCGATATGATGCAGTGGTAAATTGTAAAAAGAAATATATTGTGTTGAAATGTGAGAATAGTGAATTGCTTCGTGTTGCATCTAATAAACTGGATGGATTACCTAATGTGATTTCAGCAATATCAGCATAGAAATATGTCCGAAAGGGTTATCATGCATATCTCACATATGTGTTGGATACTAAAGTATCTGAGTCAAAGATTTAGTCAGTACTGGTTGTATGTGAATTTCCTTATGTATTTCCATTGGAATTACATGGTTTACCATCGGATAGAGAAGTGGAATTCTCTATAGACCTTATTCCAGGTACAACACCTATATCTATAGCACCTTACAGAATGGCTCTTACTGAATTGAAAGAGCTAAAAGTACAATTGCAAGAGTTGATTGACAGAGGTTTTGTTCGACCTAATTTCTCACCTTGGAGTGTGTTGGTTCTATTTGTAAAGAAGAAGGATGGATCATTAAGGTTGTGCATTGATTACAAATAGCTCAACAAAATTACAGTAAAGAACAAGTATCCATTGCCTCATATTGATGACTTGTTTGACCAGTTAAAATGTGCCACTGTATTTTCGAAGATTGATCTCCGTTCTGGTTATTATCAACTATGGGTAAAAGAATCAGATGTACCAAAGGCAGCTTTTAGAAGCAGGTATGGACATTATGAGTTCCTTGTGATGCCATTCGGCTTGACAAATGCACCTGCAGTGTTTATGGATTCGATGAGTAGAATTTTCAGCCTTTATTTAGACAAGCTTGTGGTGGTATTTATAGATGATATTTTGGTTTACTCTCAGAACAAAAATGAGCTTGCTGAGCACTTAAGAATAGTGTTGCAAACTTTGTGAGAGAAATGATTGTACACCAAATTCAGTAAATGTGAATTTTGGCTTTGGGAAGTTAGTTTTCTTGGGCATATAGTATCTGCTGAAGGTGTTAGAGTAGACCCGAATAAAATTTCAGCCATTGTTAATTGGAAGCCACTGAAGAATGTTTCTAAAGTCTAAAGTTTTATGGGACTAGCTGGTTATTATTAGAGATTTGTAAAAAGTTTTTCAATGATAGCTTCTCCGATGACCCGTTTGCTACAAAAAGATGTGAAATTTGAATAGACTAAGAAATGCCAACAAAGCTTGGACAAATTAAAGGTTTTATTGACAGAAGCACCCATGTTAGTCCAGCCTGAATCAGGCAAGAAATTTATAGTTTATAGTGATGCGTCATTGAATGGTTTAGGTTGTGTTTTAATGCAAGATGCTAAGGTAGTAGCCTATGCTTCACGACAACTAAAGCCCCATGAAAATAATTATCCGACACATGATCTTGAATTGGCGGCCATAAAATTTTCATTGAAAATCTGGCGGCATTACTTGTTTGGTGAAAAATGTCACATATTCACTGATCATAAAAGTTTGAAATATTTGATGTCACAAAAAGATTTAAATTTGAGACAGTGCAGATGGCTTGAATTATTGAAAGATTATGATCTTGTAATTGACTATCATCCGGGAAAAGCCAATATGGCTGCTGATGCTCTGAGCAAAAAATCCATGTTTCCCTTGCAAGTTATGAATACTCGATTGTCATTATCTGATGGTAGTTCAATCATAGCCAAGTTAAAAGCTAGACCAATGTTTTTGCAATAGATCTTTGAAGCTCAGAAAAATGATGGTAAGTTGCAAGCAAGACGGGCATAAAGCGGATCGACTTCGGACTCAGAATTTTAGATCGCGGCTGATGGTTGTTTGTAATTTAGAGACAGAATATGCATACTAAAAAGTTCAGAATTGATACAGAAGGTTTTAAATGAAGCTCACAATGGTAACATGTTTGTACATCCTGGTAGTAATAAAATGTATAAAGATATGAAAAAGACGTACTGGTGGCCAAGAATGAAACGAGATATTTTTTAGTTCGTATCTAAATGTATCATATGTTAGCAAGTAAAAGCTGAACATCAGTTGCCTTCTGGACTATTACAGCCAGTTACAATACCGGAATGGAAATGGGAAAGAATTACTATGGACTTTGTAACTGGACTACCCATGTCTGAAAAGAAGAAAGATGCCATTTGGGTAATTGTTGATCAGTTGACAAAGTCTACACACTTTATTCCAATATGTATGGATTATTCCTTGGAAAGATTGGTTGAATTATATGTTTCTGAGATTTTCAGATTGCATGGAGTGCCTGTCTCCATTATTTCAGATAGAGATCCTCGGTTTACATCTCGATTCTAGAGTAAATTACAAGAAGCTCTGGGTACTCAGTTACACTTTAGCACTGCATTTCATCCCTAGACAGATGGTCAATCTAAACGGGTAATACAGATCTTAGAAGATATGCTTTGATGTTGTATAATTGAGTTTGAAGGTAATTAGGAAAGGTACTTGCCTTTGGTTGAATGTGCTTATAATAATAGTTAGCAGTTTAGTATTAAAATGGCACCGTATGAAGCGTTGTATGGTCGCAAATGTAGAACTCCATTGTACTAGACAAAATTCAGTGAGAAAAAGTTACACGGAGTTGACTTGGTCCAAGAGACCGAGGAAAAAGTGAAAGTAATTCGAGACAGCTTGAAAGCAACCTCTAATAGTCAAAAGTCTTATGCTGATTTGAAGTGAAAAGAAAAAGAATTTCAAGTCGGTGATAAAGTATTCTTGAAAGTGTCACCTTGAAAGAAGGTTCTCTGATTTGGTCGCAAAGGAAAACGAAGTCCACAGTTTATTGGACCGTATGAAATTACAGAAAGAATTAGACCGGTTGTATATCAGTTAGCTTTACCACCAGAGCTTGATCGGATTCATAATGTTTTTCATGTGTCTATGCTATAGCAATACCGATCCGATCCTTCACATGTTATCTCTCCGGCAAAAGTAGAGATTCAACCTGATATGACATATAGTGTAGAACTAATCAAAATCTTAACCCGGGAAACAAAAGAGTTAAAAAATAAAAAAGGTAGCATTAGTAAAAGTTCTTTGGGAACGACATAGTATTGAAGAAGCTACCTGGGAGTCAGAGGATGCTATGAGGAAGCAATACCCGAATCTTTTTACTGGTAAGATTTTCGAGGATGAAAATCCCTAAGGGGAGAGTTGTAACAGCCCATTTTCAGTGAAATCGGAACAGTGGTTTCGGGACCACAAATTTGACCTAAAAATATGATTTATTTTTATTTCATTATATGGTCCGCATTATAATAGGCATGTCATGTGAAAATTTTGACACGAAAATTTATCGATTAAGTGCTTAATTACGAGGATTAAATCGCATAAAATACGAAAGTTGGATTCTAGTAGCTATAGGTATCAAATAGCTATGGAATTCAAAATATAAGGTCCTTATATGGTAATTAGACCATTAAAGTGTAGTTAGTGGATATTTTAATGACTCATCCGTGGAAAAAATTAGAAAAGGCAAGTGACTAAATTGGAAATCACTAAAATTAAAAGATCGTAATTAAATAAAAAGAAATAATCATCTAATTTCATATCATCTTCCCCAAAATTTCCATGCAAACCCTAGGAGAAAGGAAGAAAGCTTACCAAGCTTGAAAAGGTATGAAATCAAGTCCTATTTTTAATGATTTTTATATTTTTGAAATCAGGATAGCCTAAATCTCTCTATTTAGGGGATTAATTTGAAAAGCTATCAAGGTATGAAATTTGGGTCATGGATGAATACACTAAAAATTAGAAATTTATGGTAGAAAATGACAGTTTGTTCATAGATAAACAACTTTTACAAAGCAAATTTTGATGAAAACATGATTTAAGGACTAAAATGAAAAGTTATAAAATTTGATGAAAGATTCACAAATTTTATGAATACATGTCCTGGAAAATTTGTAATAGGGCTTTGGTTAGGCATGGAATAGGGAGTAATTTGCACAAGTTTCATTTTCTAGGCCTACGGGCAAAATCAAAATTTATGAAAAAGTTAGGGGCAAAATGGTAATTTTACCTAGGACGTAAATTGAGTCCATTTAAATATGAAATGTGTGAAATTGATAGTTAAATTCATTTATATAGATCCAAACAACACTAATTCGAGGTTAGATCGAGGAAAAGAAAAAGGTTTCGGATTAGTATACTTTTTACGCGAATAAGTGTCGAGGTATGTTCGTGTAACTTAATCCGGCATGTAATTATGTTAACTGAATGTTTTGTTTGTATGTAATGTGATTTATGTGATGTGCTTTACTTGTATGCTATGATGGAAAATTGATACATGTTTGAAATGGTGATAAAGGGTTAAGTCCCGATTGAATGTGAAGTCCAATGATTATATGTGCTTTCCCAAAACTAATAAGGTCCTGCATTTGTTGCAGACGGGATTTAGCTCGGACGAGTAATCCTATTGACCTTGTTATAGAAAGGATTTAGCCCAGACGGGTAATCCTGATATAATACTTCCCGAGCATACGTTATGATTAGGGTTTAGCCTTGACTGGTTATCCTAATCAAGCTCCTTTAAGCATAAGTTATATAAAGGATTTAGCCTGGACTGGTAGTCCTGTTATACGATATGTGGCTTGAGAGAAGGTTTCTTGGTTAAGTTCCCTAATGGGTACCCTTGACTAAGGAATTGACAGATTATCGAATCGTACACCTCGAGTGTACTACTTGAGCATCCATCAGATTTCAATGATTCAACTGTAACAGCCCGATTTAGACCCTATTCGAAACGGTGGTTTCGAGACCACGAATCTGAGTCAAAAAAGTATTTTAAAATTATTTTATGTGTTTATTAGGTGTGAATTTATATCTATGAAATTTTTGTGCTTTAATTTTATCGTTTGAGTGTCGATTAAATAAAAAAGGCTTAATCGTGTAAAATGAAAATTTGATGGTTATACGTATAAGGGTCGAATTGTTATTGTCTTCTTAATTTGAGGTACCTTAGAATATGTGTTTTAGTTATTAATTTTTAAAGGTTAAATATGTAAAATGGTAAATAATATATATATGATATAATATAACATAATTAAAAGCCATGTTAATATGTTCATATTTTGATTGAAATAATAAAAGAAAGAAAAGAACAAAAGCTTGGGGTATTTGGCCATTAGCAAGATTGATTCAAGGTGAGGTTTAGGTCGGTTTTTGATAATTTTTACATTTTTGAGATCGTTGCTATGTTATCTATCAAGCCCTTGTTGCAATTTTTGAATTTGATAATGATTTTGTATTTTTCCATTGTTGAAAGCTTGTAATTTTTGTTGTTTAATGATGAAAAATAAAATATATGTGATAGATTAACATGTTTTGTATTTGAATTTTTGATGATTTTGAGTAATTAGGGATAATTTGTAAAAATGATAAATTGAAGGACTAAAACGTGAAATAAATGAAATGTGTGGACTTGTATAAAGAAGATAAATATTCGGCCTAAGCATGGTGTATTGAAATTTTCCATATTTTTTGTTTTGTGCAATTCGGACTAAATTGTTAAAAGTGTAAAATGTCAGGGGTAAAATAGTAATTTGTCTATATATGTGTTTTTGGACTAAATTGAGTGAAAATATGTTTGAATGAGTTTAATTTGAATATGTTTAGATCAAGAACCAAAGAAATCGGATTTGGACCAGGAGAAAACTAAAGTTGTTGATTAGCTGTCCTGTTCCGATTTTCATCGTCCGAGGTAAGTTTATAAGCAAATAGATATTGTTAATTTTAATTATATACGAATTGATATGCTGAAATTAAATTATGTGAGATTATTTATATGAAAATCGAATGTAAATAAGCTTGGGAGCTATGTTTACGAATTCGTTTCGACCGAGTTACGACGTTCGAAAGCCCTGTACAAACCTTAGGAATAGCTAGGATACATATGTCATGACATAGGATTTTCGATATGTGTTCTTGTGTAAGACCACGTCTGGGACGTTGGCATCGATATGTGGTTATGAGTAACACCATGTCTAGGACATCGCCATCGTATTTGATTCGTGTAAGACCCTGTCTGGGACGATGGCATCGATATGTGATAGCATGTAAGACCACGTCTGGGACATTGGCATTGTATGAAAAATGTGATTATCCGAGTATCCTATTCAATTCTAAATGGTTCTACGAGCAATGATAAATTATGATTGAATGTGTTAATCGAGTTAAGTGATCAGGTATGTGATAGTTGATTACTTATTTGAAAATAAGGTAAGTTGGTTATTTAGTATGTGATGCAAAATATACTTGATGTTCATGTGAATATATGAGCAATTGTGATGTATATTTGACCACATATTATGTATAAGTGTGTGATACTAAGGTTTGATTTATAAAGATACACATATAAGTGTTTGAATATTCAGTTATATATATATTGATAATATGACTTGAAAGTGTGTGATACTTTGATAATACATATATGTATATTCGGCCAAAATGAAGTTCAATTATAAAAGTACATATGGTATATGAAACTTTAAGTTTGAGATTAAATATGGTTATGTTATTACAAATTTGTTTAATTAAATTAAGTTGTTCATTTGATTTTGACTTACTAAGCTATGATAGCTTATTGTATGTAACACCCCCAAACACGGCCTAGACGTTAGGCCCGAATGTGGCAGTGCCACATTGGAGTGCTTTCGAAAATTGGACTTGTCGGTAAAATTTCGTTTCTAGATATAAAAAACCCTTTTATTAATATTTTACAAAACATCTTGTCAAAACGTTGCCTTATTAACTTCCAATGTTATAATAGGTTAATTTAAAACGCAGAAGCATTTAAAGTTTTGTAGTTTAAACGTGTGGCTTAGAAAAATAGATATTACTTTGAAAATCTGTATTTAGCAGTTCAAAACAAGTAAGCATAGCCCAAATGAAAATTTAAACCATAAAAGGCCTCATTACATAAGAAAAACTAAAATGTGAAGTTCAAAATAATTAAAGTCACATGCAGAGTAGCTGTGATCGTGTGGCCAATTCTGAGTCCCTCGCAGCACCGATCCACCTAACGCTGGGGATTACCTGTACAGTTAAAAACAGGGTTAGTTTACGAAAACATAATGTGTAATCTCCTCTTAATATAAAAACAGTTAGTCGAGATAAGCAAGATATGTGAAGCGATCTAGGCTCAAGCCTTACTGAGAAATGGAATCGATGAAGATTATGGTGGGCCTAAGCCCAATACCGTATCAGTTGGGTCTTAGCCCATAACAGTGTCAGTATCAGGTGGGCCTTAGCCCATTACAGAGTCAGAAACAGAATATATGTAGATCTAAGCCCAATACAGTAATAGTGTCAGAATCAAAATCAGAATACATATGGGCTTAAGCCTAATATAGTAGCAGAATCAGAAATAGAGCAGAAATGCAGTAAAAAATGTAAACGAAACTGCAGACAGAAAATGCCACCCCAAACCAGCCAACACACGACCCGTACCAACCAACACACCATGTGGGGATAGACTCGACCCATCTAGCCAGCACACCAATATCGCAACATAGCTGCTAGAAATAATAACGCAACAAAGCTGCCAGAAGTATACACAGCTTACAGCCATCAATAGTGGTAATATGATTGGCACAAAGCCATCAGTAGTTGTAATATGATCGGCACAAGGCCATCAGTAGCTATATTATGATTGTAACAGTACGATTTAGACCCTAAACGGAACGGTGGTTTTGGGACCACGAATTCGAGTCAGAAAATTATTTTAAAATTATTTTCTATGTTTATTATGTGTGAATTTATATCTATGAAATTTTTGTGATTTAATTTTGTCGTTTGAGTGTCCGATTAAATAAAAGGAGTTAATCGCGTAAAATGAAAATTAGGTGTCATTTCCAAAAGGGGCTAAATTGTACTTGGCTTTTTTAATGGAAGCCTTTATGTTGCAATTAGCCCAATATTAAGTGAAGTGGACGGTAATGGGCATGTTATATATGATTTTATAATTTTATAACTAAGGTTATAATAGTAAAATAAGTAATGATAAGTATATAATAAAACATATAATAAGAAACCATGTTCATATTATTATTTTCATGACCGAAACATTAAAATAAAAGAAAAGAGAAAAGAAACCTAGGGTTCAGCTCTTTCAAGCTTGATTCAAGGTAAGTTTTAGCTCAGTTTTTGATAATTTTTACATTTTTGAGATCGTTGCTTCGAGTATTACAAAACCCACGCTTTAATTTTTTATTTTGATGAATATTTTGAGTTGTTCCATTCTGGATAACTTGTGATTTTTTTTTATTTGATGATGAAAAATGAAAGATATGTTTTAGATTAACATGTTTTGTATTGGAGTTTTTGATGATTTTGAGTAATTAGAAAAAAATTGCAAAAATAATAATTTGAGGGACTAAAATATGAAATATATGGACTTGTATGGTAATGGGTAAGATTCGGCCAAACATGAGTACTTTGAAATTTTGCATATTTTGTGTTTTGTGCAATAGGAACTAATTTGTAAAAATTATAAATGTCAGGGGTAAAATGGTAATTTTCCTATTTATGTGTTTTTGGACTAAATTGAATGAAAATATGTTTGAATGAGCTTAATTTGAATATGTTTAGATCAAGAACCAAAGAAATCAGATTTGGATCGGGGGAAAACGAAAGTTGTTGACTAGTTGATCCGTACCGGTTTTTTGTTGTCCGAGGTAAGTTTATAAGAAAATAGACATGTTTAATTGTAGTTTAATATTAAATATGTATGCTGGAACGAAATGTATGAATTTATATACACTATGGCCGGATATGAATAAGCTTAGTTACTACATTCTGAGTTTGTTTCGACTGAGTTATGATGTCCGAAAGCCCCGTATAAACCTTAAGAATAGTTAGGATACATATGTCATGACATAGGATCCCGATATATGTGTGCGAGTAAGACCATGGCATCGATATGTGATTCCGATATATGTGTACGAGTAAGACCCTGTCAGAGACAGTGGCATCGATATGTGATTACATGTAAGACCACGTCTGGGACGTTGGCATTGCACGATACATGTGTGATTATCTGAGTGTCCTACCACATTTTGAATGGTTCATTGGGCATCGATGAGTGGGGAATAAATATGTAAAATTAGCTAAGTGATCAGGTATGTATTAGTTTAGTATTGATTTACAACAAGGAAAGTGAGTGTTATGATATTAGTTACAAGCATGTGTAACATGAATGAAAAGTATATGCGTAAATATGTCATGTGTATTTGGCCTTATGGGCAAGAAGTATGATCCTTATTGGTGTGATTTCATTTTTGCATATTTATGTAATGATCTTGCATATTCGGTTACTTAGTTAATGTGTGTATATAAATTTTATCTTGATTTAAAAGCTTATTTATACAAAGGTATGTATACTACGTTTTATATTGATAATTTGGCTTTTCAAAATTGAAAAATGATTTGATGACTTAATATTATGAAAATTAGGCTAAGGTAATGGATATATGTGTTCAGGTATATTATTATTGAAGTTGAAATTTGAGAATAAACTTGATATTGATATTGTAATTTGGTTGGTTAAAATAAGTTGATTATGTTATCGGTTTGTTTGTTTGCTTATGACTTACCAAGCTTAAATAACTTGTTGTGTGTATATTTGTCTTTGTTTTATAGATTTTGGATTCGAGTTACAAGCTCGGGGATCGTTAGCAAAGTCTATCATGCTATATACAGCTTCGGTATTTAAATAATCAAACTCGTATAAGGGCATGTATAGGTTGGATTTCGTTTTGAAATAATAAACTTTGGTTTTGTATTAAGGCCATGCAAAAATGGTTTAATTTCTAAGATTTAATTTGGTTATGCTTGGTTGTGGTTTGAGTTTGTTTTGGTAGTAGCGTTATGTGCTATGAAGAAATGATGTTCATGATAGGTGTATTATATTATGGAAATGATCAATGATTTTTGCTCAGTTATATGGATGATTCGGCTAAGGTAAACATAGAATAAGGTTTCTGTGTATGTGATGGGCTTATTTGGTCAATGTAATATGTGTAATTGGCAATACATGTTGGCTGAGTCTTAACTTAGCATGAGTAGATTTAGTTTGGTTGTTACATGGCAGTAAGATTCATGATTTGTTTATACGTCTATTTGTGGTCAATGCCATATTCTTGCGAAGTGTAAATATTAATATGAGTTAGTTGAAAATTATATGCTAATGTATTATAAATTCTTATAAAAGATAAAGGTATATACGATGGTTATGACTAACTTGTGATTTGTCATATGTTTATATAAATATTTATGCATAAGATAGTTTGACTTAATTTGTTTCACACATGATATGCAAGATTTATGTTTGAGTATGTTTATATGTGATTTGTGCCTTGTAATCATAAATATAGTCTCCTTAGTTGACAAGTGTATTCGGTCAAACTTCGTAGATTATGGATGCATGCTTAAATTTAGATATCATGAATATGCTAAATAAGTTTGGTCTCAAATGTCAATAAATAAACCCAAGCTTAAGTTGTTCGAATGGTAACCATTTTTCGGTTATTGAGTGTGTGCTCTTAGACATGTTCGTTGGCATAGTTAGTAGGAGTACTTTTAGGTGATGTGTATTTATAAAATGATTAAATTTCTAAGACCAAATGTATATGACTTAATGATTTAAAATAAATGTGTATAGTTTTTAGTGATTAATATTTAAATGAAGTATGTGGTAATGTGTGGTTAATGCCGAATGAATATATGAATTTGAACATAGGTACATAACATGCAAGTTCAAAATTGATCTAAACTTAAGTTGCATATATTAGTAATTTTATTTATATGTATTTTGGCTTATTAAATTATTTGAAGCTGTATGTGATATTTGGTGGTGTATGTATAAATTCATAAGTGATTGATAATATGTTTGGCCATGTTGTTGATGATTAATGTTGTATAAATATATATATATATATATAAGCATTATATGGAGTAAATGCTAGTTTGAAATTGATATGATATTTGTTTACAACATGCAAAATAATATACGAGTTTGACTTATCTAATGAGTTTGACTTGTGTAAAGCTTTATTATTATTTCTATTTGTGCATTGATCGGTAGTGCCTCATAACTCTATTCCGGTGACGGATATGGGTTAGGGGTGTTACATTTTATTGGTATCATAGCTAAGGTTTAGTCGGTTCTAGGACTAACGTAACGTGTGTGAGTCAAGCTATACATTCCATATTATATACTATGATAGTGTGATGACTTCTGACATCTGAAAATGTGTTTTTATATAGTAAATGGATCTGGATAGAGCTGTAGCTGATGACGTCGAGAGTGTAGCGCCTGCTCTCGCGCAAGGGATAGCACCGGTTGATTCTCGATTGACTTCGAGTAATCAGGAAAATGAGGCTAAACAAGCCTTTTATGAAATGATGAATGACTAGTTTACTCAATATATCCAGACTAACCCGGTAGCACAACAACCTCCACCCTCGATTAATCCATCTTCGATGCCTGTTGTACCTCAAGTAAGTGATCCGTTGAGATTGTATAAGCCACCTGTTGATAAAATCAGAGAATATGGGGATGAAGAGTTTAAAGCTACTGATGACGCTGAGCGGGCTGAGTTCTAGCTTGATAATACCATCCGTGTGTTTGATGAGTTGTCCTGTACTCCAGATGAATGTTTGAAGTGTGCCATATCCTTGCTTCGAGACACAACATACCATTGGTGGAATACCCTAGTATCAGTAGTTCCAAGAGAGCAGGTGACTTGGGAATTTTTTTAGACTAAGTTTCGTTAGAAATATATCAGTCAGAGATTTATCGATTAGAAGCATAAAGAATTTTTGGAGCTAAAATAGGGTCGGATGACAGTGACAGAGTATAAACGAAAATTCGTGAGACTAAATCAGTATGCCCGAGAGTGTGTTTCCACTGAAGCCATAATGTGTAAAAGATTTGATGATGGGCTAAATGAAGACATTAAATAGTTAGTTGGCATACTTGAGATAAAAGAGTTCGTGGTACTAGTTGAGCGAGCTTGCAAAGCTGAAGAGCTCGGGAAAGAGAAAAAAAAGTTGACTTTGAAGCTAGAGATGCACGTAAAAGAACATCCGATAAGTCATTCCAGTCGGCATCAAAGAAGTTCTGAGATGATTTCAGCCGTTCTAAAGCCACTTCAGGTTACTCCAGACGGGATCAGAATAGATCGCCAGTGAGCTCAAGAGCTACCTCCGTTGCGACTGTGGGTAATGTCAGATCAAATCAACCCGAGTGTAAACACTGTGGTAAACGACGTCCTGGCAGTTACAGATTGCATGATCGGGCCTATTTTAAATGCGGATCGATAGATCATTATATTCGAGATTGCCCAATGTTAGCTGAGGAAAATCCAGTGCAGAATACGAGATTGGGTAATACTGCAGCTCAAGGTAGACCACCTAGAAATGTTGGTAATGCGAGTGGCAGTCAGAGAGGGACTAAAGATACAGCAGTCATATCTGAGGCTCGTGCACCTGCCAGAGCTTATGCTATACGTGCACGAGAGGAGGCTTCATCCCCAGATGTCATTACTGGTACATTCACTCTTTATGATACTAATGTAATTGCATTGATTGATCCTGGTTCTACACATTCTTATGTGTGTGAGACATTAGTATTCAGCAAGAATCTGCCTGTTAAGTCTACTGAGTTTGTGATTAAAGTGACAAACCCCTTGGGTCGGTGTGTTATGGTTGATAGAGTATGTAAGAATTGTCCCTTGATGGTTCGAGATTTCTGCTTTCCGGATGATTTGATGCTGTTGCCATTTGATGAGTTCGATATAAACTTGGGTATGGATTGGTTGACTTTGCATGATGCTGTTGTAAACTGCAAAAAAAAGACTATTGATTTGTGGAGCTAAAATGATGAGATTGTTCGGATTGAATCTAATGATTTAAAAGGGTTACCAGTAGTGATTGCTTCGATTTTAGCTCAGAAATATGTGAGAAAAGGCTACGAGGCTTACTTTGCATATGTGTTTGATAGTAAAGTGGCCGAAAAGAACATTGAATCAGTGCCAGTTGTATGTGAGTATCCAGATGTGTTTCTTGAAGAATTATCGGGTTTGCCACCGATACAGGAGGTAGAGTTTGGTATTGAGTTAATGCCTGGGATGATTTCGATATCTATAGCTCCGTATAGAATGGCACCTACAGAATTGAAAGAATTGAAAGCTCAGTTGCAAGAATTGACAAATAGAGGTTTCGCATGACCGAGTTTCTCCCCGTGGGGTGCACCTATGTTGTTTGTGAAAAAGAAAGATGGAACTATGAGAATGCACATTGATTATAGACAGCTTAATAAGGTAACTATAAAGAATAAGTATCTGTTGCCATGGATTGATGATCTGTTTGATCAACTGAAAGGAGCTACGGTGTTTTCGAAGATAGATTTAAGATCAGCCTATTATCAGTTGTGAGTTAAAGACTCAGACGTGCCAAAGACTGCTTTCCGAATGAGGTATGGACACTATGAGTTTTTGGTTATGCCTTTCGGACTCACTAATGCACCTGCTGTTTTCATGGATTTGATGAATCGAATCTTCAGACCGTATCTGGACCGGTTTGTGGTTGTGTTTATAGATGACATTTTGATTTATTCCCGTGATGAAACCGAACATGCCAAAAATTTGAGACTTGTGTTACAAACTTTGCAAGATAAGCAGTTGTATGCGAAATTTAGTAAATTGAGTTCTGGTTAAGTGAAGTCAGTTTTCTGGGTCATGTGGTATCAACATCTGGTATTCGGGTTGATCCGAGCAAAATTTCAGCTATACTTGATTGGAAACCTCCGAAAAATGTTTATGAAGTCCGAAGCTTTCTGGGACTTGCTTGTTATTATAGAAGGTTCGTGAAAGGTTTCTCTATGATTGCAGCCTCGATGACAAAGCTATTGCAGAAAGATGTTAAGTTCGAGTGGTCAGAGAAGTGCTAGAAAAGCTTTGATCAGTTAAAAGCCCTTTTGACTGAAGCTCCAGTGCTAGTTCAGCCAGAATCGGGTAAAGAATTTATTATTTATAGTGATTCATCTTTAAATGGTTTGGGTTGTGTACTAATGCAGGAAGGCAAAGTTATAGCTTATGCCTCGAGACAGTTGAAGCCACATGAAAAGAATTATTCGACACATGACCTGGAATTGGCAGCCATTGTGTTTGCATTGAAAATTTGGCGTCACTATCTGTTTGGTGAGAAATGTCATGTTTATTCTGATCATAAAAGCCAGAAATACTTGATGACTCAAAAACATCTAAACTTGAGACAACGCTGATGGTTAGAATTGCTAAAAGATTACGAGCTTGTGATTGACTACCACTCGAGGAAGGCTAATGTTGTTTCTGATGCTTTAAGTCAAAAATCACTATTTTCTTTGCATGCAATGAATGCACATATGGCTATGTTTGATGATGGTTCAGTAATAGCTGAATTGAAAGCAAGACCGTTATTTATTCACAAATTTGTGATGCCAGAAGTTTGATAATGAGTTACTAGAAAAATAAGCTCAGTGTGATACAGATGTTGATTTAGAATTCAAAGTTGATGCTAAAGATTGTTTGAGATTCAGAAACCGAATATGTGTTCTGAGGAATTCAGAGTTGATTCAGATGATTTTGAATGAAGCTCACAGCAGTCGGTTATCTGTTCACCCAGGTAGTACAAAGATGTACAATGATCTGAAACAACTTTACTGGTGGCATGGTATGAAATGAGACATTTCTGACTTTGTTGCAAGATGTTTAGTCTGTCAACAAGTAAAAGTCGAGCATCAGGTACCTTCAAGATTACTTCAGCCGATTATGATACTAGAATGGAAATGGGACAGAGTTATGATGGATTTTGTATCTGGTTTACCGTTGATACCGAGCAAGAAGGATGCAATCTTGGTTGTTGTGGATAGATTGACTAAGTCGGCTCACTTTATTATGATACGTACAGATTACTCGCTTGATAAACTGACTGAATTGTATGTTTCTCAGATTGTGAGATTACATGGTGTGCCTATATCTATTGTTTCGGATAGAGATCCGAGGTTTACATCGCGGTTTTGGAAGAAACTACAAGATGCACTAGGTACAAAATTACATTTCAGTACTGCTTTCCATTCGCAAATAGTTGGTCAGTCTGAACGAATCATTCAGATACTTGAGGAGATGTTGAGATGTTGCATTTCGAGTTCGAAGGTACATGGGAACGATATCTACCTTTGATTGAATTTGCGTATAATAACAGGTTTCAATCGAGTATCAAAATGGTAGCTTATGTGGCTTTGTACATTCGTAAATGTCATACACCATTATACTGGACTGAGCTTAGTGAAAATAAGATACACGGGGTCGATTTGATCAGAGAAACTGAACAGAAAGTGAAAGTAATCCGTGAAAGTCTGAAAGCACCATCGAGCTGTCAGAAATCTTATGCAGACTTGAAAGCACAAGGATATAGAGTTTCAGATCGGAGATAAAGTTTTCTTGAAAGTCTCACCGTGGAAGAAAATACTCATATTTGGTCGCAAGGGTAAATTGAGTCCGACGTTTGTTGGGTCGTATGAGGTAATAGAGCATATCAGGCCATCTGAATTAGAAAAGATCCATAATGTATTCCATGTTTTGATGCTCCATAGATATCGGTCTGACCATTCACATGTGATTAGTCTGACTGAGGTTGAGATTAAGCCCGATATGACATACTAGGAAGAACAAATTCGTATTCTAGCTCACGAGATTAAAGACTTGCGAAATGAGAAAAATTCGTTAGTTAAAGTATTGTGTCATAAACACGAGGTTGAAGAGGCAACGTGGGAACCAGAAGATGCAATGAGAGAACGCTATCCGAACCTATTCGCTGGTAAGATTTTCAAGGACGAAAATCCTTAAGGGCGGAGAGTTGTAACAACCCGATTTAGACCTTAATCGGAACGGTGGTTTCGGGACCATGAATCTGAGTCAAAAAATATTTGAAAATTATTTTCTATGTTTATTATGTGTGAATTTATATCTATGAAATTTTTGTGATTTAATTTTGTCGTTTGAGTGTCCGATTAAATAAAAGAACATAATCGCGTAAAATGAAAATAAGGTGGTCATTTCTAAAAGGGGCTAAATTGTACTTGGCTTTTTAAATGGAAGCCATTATGTTGCAATTAGCCCAATAATAAGTGAAGTGGACGGTAATGGGCATGTTATATATGATTTTATAAATTTATAACTAAGGTTATAATAGTAAAATAAGTAATAATAAGTATATAATAAAACATATAATAAGAAACCATGTTCATACTATTATTTTCATGACTGAAACATTAAAACAAAACAAAAGAGAAAAGAAACCTAGGGTTCGGCTCATTCAAGCTTGATTCAAGGTAAGTTCTAGCTCGGTTTTTGATAATTTTATGTTTTTGAGATTGTTGCTTCGAGTATTACAAAATCGATGCTTTAATTTTTTATTTTGATGAATATTTTGAGTTGTGCCATTGTTGATAGCTTGGGATTTTTTTTTTTGATGATGAAAAATGAAAGATATGTTTTAGATTAACATGTTTTGTATTGGAGTTTTTGATGATTTTGACTAATTAGGACTAAATTGTAAAAATAATAATTTGAGGGACTAAAATGTGAAATAAATGAAATATATGGACTTGTACGGTAATGGGTAAGATTTGGCCAAACATGAGTACTTTGAAATTTTGCATATTTTGTGTTTTGTGCAATAGGGACTAATTTGTAAAAATTGTAAATGTTAGGGGTAAAATGGTAATTTGCCCATTTATGCGTTTTTTGACTAAATTGAATGAAAATATGTTTGAATGAGCTTAATTTGAATATGTTTAGATCAAGAACCAAAGAAATTAGATTTGGATCGGGGGAAAACAAAAGTTGTCGACTAGTCGATCCGTACAAATTTTTCGTTGTCCGAGGAAGTTTATAAGCAAATAAACGTGTTTAATTATAGTTTAATATTAAATATGTATGCTGGAACGAAATGTATGAAATTATATACATTATGGCCAAATATGAATAAGCTTAGTTATTACATTCTGAGTTCGTTTCGACAGAGTTACAATGTCCAAAAGCCCCATATGAACCTTAGGAATAGTTAGGATACATATGTCACGACATAGGATCTCGATGTATGTGTGCGAGTAAGACCATGGCATCGATATGTGATTCTGATATATGTGTACGAGTAAGACCCTGTCAGGGACAGTGGCATCGATATGTGATTACATGTAAGACCACATTTGGGACGTTGGCATTGTACGATACATGGGTGATTATTCGAGTGTCCTACCTAATTCTGAATGGTTCATCGGACAACAATAAGTGGGGAACAAATGCGTAAAATTAGCTAAGTGATCAGGTATGTATTAGTTTAGTATTGATTTACAACAAGGTAAGTGAGTGTTATGATATTAGTTACAAGCATGTGTAACATGAATGAAAAGTATATGTGTAAATATGTCATGTGTATTCGGCCTTATGGGCAAGAAGTATGATCCTTGTTGGTGTGAATTTATTTTTGCATATATATGTAATGATCTTGCATATTCCGTTACTTAGTTAATGTGTATATATAAATTTTATCTTGATTTAAAAGCTTATTTATACAAAGGTATGTATATTAGGTTTTATATTGATAATTTGGCTTTTAAAGATTGAACAATGATTTGATGACTTAATCTTGTGAACATTCGGCTAAGGTAATGGATATATGTGTTCAGGTATATTATTATTGAAGTTGTAAGTTGAGAATAAGCTTGACATTGATATTGTAATTTGGTTGGTTAAAATAAGTTGATTATGTTATCGGTTTGTTTATTTGCTTATGACTTATGAAGCTTAAATAGCTTATTGTGTGTATATTTGTCTTTGTTTTATAGATTTCAGATTCAAGTTACAAGCTCGGGGATCATCAGCAAAGTCTATCACACTATCTATAGCTTCGGTATTTAAATAATCAAACTAGTATAATGGCATGTATAGGCTAGATTTCGTTTTGAAATAATAAACTTTGGTTTTGTATTAAGGCCATGTGAAAATGGCTTAATTTTTAAGATTTACTTTGGTTATGCTTTGTTGTGGTTTGAGTTTGTTTTGGTAATAGTGTTATGTGCTATAAAGAATTGATGTTCATGATAGGTGTATCATATTATGGAAATGATCAATGATTTTTCCTCTGTTATATGGATGATTCGACTAAGGTAAACATAGAATAAGGTATATGTGTATGTGATGGGCGTATTTGTTCAATGTAATATGTGTAATTCGGCAATACATGTTGGCTGAGTCTTAACCTAACATGAGTAGATTTAGTTTGGTTGTTACATGGCAATAAGATTCATGATTTGTTTATACATCTATTTGTGGTCAATGCCTTATTCTTGCGAAGTATAAATAGTAATATGAGTTAGTTGAAAATTATATGCTAATGTATTATAAATTCGTATAAAAGATAAAGGTATATATGATGGTTATGACTAACTTGTGATTTGTCATATGTTTATATAAATATTTATGCATAAGATAATTTGACTTAATTTGTTTCACACATGATATGCAAGATAAATATAGTCTTCTTAGTTGACAAGTGTATTCGGTCAAACTTAGTATATTATGGATGCATGCTTAAATTTAGATATCATGAATGTGCTAAATAAGTTTGGTCTCAAATGTCAATAAATAAACCCAAGCTTAAGTTGTTCGAATGGTAACCATTATTCGGTTATTGAGTGTGTGCTCTTAGACATGTTCGTTGGCATAATTAGTAGGAGTAATTTTAGGTGATGTGTATTTATAAAATGATTAAATTACTAAGACCAATTGTATATGATTTAATGATTTAAAATAAATGTGTATAGTTTTTATTGATTAATATTTAAATGTAGTATGTGGTAATGTGTGGTTAATGCCGAATGAATATATGAATTTGAACATAGGTACATAACATGCAAGTTCAAAATTGATCTAAACTTAAGTTGCATATATTAGTAATTTTATTTATATGTATTTTGGCTTATTAAATTATATGAATATGTATGTGATATTTGGTGGTGTATGTATAAATTCATAAGTGATTGATAATATGTTTGGCCATGTTGTTGACGATTAATGCTGTATAAATATATATATAAGCATTATATGGAGTAAGTGCTAGGTTAAAATTGATATGATATTTGTTTATAACGTGCAAAATATTATATGAGTTTGACTTATATAATGAGTTTGGCCTGGGTAAAGCTTTATTATTATTTGTATTTGTGCATTGATCGGTAATGCCTCATAACTCTATTCCGGCAAAGGGTATGGGTTAGGGGTGTTACAATGATAGGCACAAAGCCATCAGTACTGTTATATGATTGGCACAAAGCCATCAGTAGCTATAATATGATCGGCACAAAGCCATCAGTAGTTATATTATGATCGGCACAAAGCCGTCAGTACTATAATATGATCGGCACAAAGCTATTAGTACTATAATATGATCGGCACAATGCCATCAGTAATGGCCCACAGCCTTCAGCAGGTACACAGTCGTCTTGTGCGACCCGTGCGACCTTATCAGTACTTCCTCTGTCAATAACCACCCATCCTCATGCAATATGTCATGTATGAAAAATGTCCTACTCAATCTTAGTCACACATATCTTAGAATAAATCAGTCATACATAACATAAGGCATAACAGACATTTTACCCTACAAGGGTATCACAGTCATTTCACCATATGGGGGAAATTCGGTCATTTCACCCTACGGGGGTGTTACAGTCATTTTGCCCTAGGGGTAATTCAGTCATTTTACCCTTCGAGGGTAATTCGATCATTTTACCCTTCGAGGGTAATTCGATCATTTTACCTTTCGGGTGTAATTCGGTCATTTTACCATTCGAGGGTAATTCAGTCATTCTGCCCCTATAAGGGTATTACGGTCATTCTGCCCTATAAGGGTATTATGGTCATTCTGCCTTATAAGGGTATTACGGTCGATCTACCCTACAGGGGTATTACGGTCATTCTGCCCTACAGGGGTATTACGGTCATTCTGCCTTACAGGGGTATTACGGTCATTCTGCCCTATAAGGGTATTACGGTCATTCTACCCTATAAGGGTATTACGGTCATTCTGCACTATAGGGGTATTACGGTCATTTTGCCCTATAGGGGTATTACGGTCATTCTACCCTACAGGGGTATTTCGATCATTCTGCCCTATAAGGGTATTACGGTCATTTTGCCCTATAGGGGTATTACGGTCATTCTGCCCTATAAGGGTATTAGGTCAATAGTACCTATTAGGGGTAAAATTGTCATTTACCCATCAAGGGTATTTCGGTCATTTTGCCTAACTCGGGTCTCAGTATATTTAGTGACCTCTCAAAAGGTCTACAATCGCCTCGAGCGACTCTGGTAACCTAGATGGTCAAAATGGTGTAAATGGGCCAAAGGCCATTACTCGGCCCAAGTGGGCCCACATGCTCGTGTGGCCCATTTAGCCCAAATTCAGTCACGGCTATGCAAACCTCATAGCCCAATCCATTATTTGTCACTTACAGTAGATTTTATCCGTGTAGGGCCCACGAGCACATTGGACCCACACGGCCCATTCTGGCCCAACGTGGCCGAAAACAACCTAAGTCATGTGCGTGACATGACAAGTCCAACTACTTCCCACTTAACAGTGAGATTTACCCATGTAGGCCCATGGGCCCATCGAGGCCCAGAAACGTCTTAAGCCATGTGTGTGACATGGCCAGTCTAACCTTCCCCACCTGATAGTGAGATTCACCCATATGGACTCACGGGCCCATTGGGCCCAACGTGGCCCATTACAGCCTAAGCCCACGAGATCAGATCACTCGTGGTGGCCTCTTTCGTCGTACGCCCATGTTTTGTGGGCTTGGTTTACCAAACGAGCGTTCGCACCCTCAAAACCAACCTTTCGACTTTTTGGCTTTTTACCGTACCATAGTCAGATTAGGGTGTGTACACAGTTTACTGGCTTTTACGCCTATTACTATTTACAAGGTACGCATACACACCTATTTAAGATTAGAACACAAATCTCCATGTACACCAACCGAAACGTGACATGCAACACCCCAAACCCGGCCCAGAAGTTAGGCCCGAATCTGGCATGTCACATTGAAGCGTTTTTCGAAAACCAAGTTCCCATTGAAAACCCTTCTTACTATTTAAAACCTCTGGCCATTTTAAAACCTGTGAAAACCTCAGTTTAGGTTGGTTTATTAAAAGTCATTCTCTTGTAAAACATTATTACCTTTAAAACTTTATTTACCGCGGAAGCTTAATTTAAAGGGTTGCGAAAATGTGAAGTTTTGAGAAACAATTATTGTTTTAGAAAAATCGTGTTCTACTCCAGTAGTTATAAAACAATATATAAAACTCCAAATTTAGAACCAGGAATTAAAAGAGGCCTTATTACAACCCAGATCAAATATAAGTACTTGTAAATAGATAACTTAAAAGAAAATCAGAAACAATAGCAGTTGTGTGGCCACCTCCGAGTCTCTCGCAGCACCGATCCTCCTAATGCTGGGGATTAACTGCACAGTTAATAAACGGGGTGAGTTTATGAAAACTCAGTGTGTAATCCCATATCAGTCAAACAGTAATAGTGCATACAATAATGGTCTAGGCCTGAGCCCTATTCAGTAATAGTACAGTCTGGGCCTAAGCCCTATGCAGTAACAGTGTGGGCCTATGCCCAAAACAGTATAATGACAATACAGGTATGCAACCCAACCCAATCCAACTAGCTCACCACTCTACCAACCAACTCACCATGTGGGGCTTAAATCAACCTACCCAGCCAGCTCACCAATATCGTAGCGTAGCTGCTAATAGTAACGCAGCAAAGCTGCTGATAGCGGTAAACGTGGCATAGCCAGCAGAACAGTAAAACGTGGCGAAACCACTAGTACAGAACTTCCTTCAAATCAGAATCCTAACCCCAATGCAATATGTCGTGTATGTCATGCTCAATCATCACACGTGTATGCAAAATGGCCATGCTCAATAACAATCATTTAAACATATATTAAAAGCATATCAGTCGTACAACCACTGTCATGTCAGTTAAAACACAGTCACACAATCACAGTCAAATCAGTCAAATTCATGGTCCAAGTCAGTAATTTACCCACAAGGGCAAAATAGTCCTTTTACCCTACAGGGGTATTTCAATAATTTTACACTACACAGGTATTTCGGTCATTCTGCCCTGTAAGGGTATTACGGTAATTTTACAAGCCAGGGGTATTTCGATAATTTTACAAATCGAGGTCTTAACGACCCAACAGAAGGTCCACCGTCGCGTCGAGCGTCTTAAGTAACCTAAACAGACCTAACGGTATAAATGAGCCTAAGACCCATACTCGGCCCAAGTGGGCCCATATGCTCGTGTGGCTCGTTTAGCCCAAATTTAGTTACGACTATGTGACCTACATAGCCTAATCCAATATTTATCACTTACCGCGGATTTAATCTGTGTGGGCCCACGAGCTATTGGGCCTACACAGCCCATTTCAGCCTAACGATGTCCTTAATGGCCTATGCCATCCGCATGACATGACAAGCCCATCTACTTCCCACCTAATAATTAGATTTACACAAGCAGGCCCACGAGGCCCATCGAGGTCCATCGAGGCCCAGAATAGCCCCAGTACACGAGAACGCTCGTGGCGGCCTCTACAGTCTATCGCCCATGGTTTGTGGGCTCTGTTTACCTCACGAGCGATCGCACGCTCGTGAGGCCTCAAATGCTGAAGTTTTGGCTTTTCAGCTTTTGCTGATTTCCAAAGAAGGGCGTGCCGAAGTCCACGATCACCAACCTTGGCACATCCTACATTGAGTCTTAATCACTTTTCCTCCCCACCAACTCATCTGGTTCGCTCTATTTAAAACCAACTTCTCACCAATTCTCATGTTAGCTTCCCGATGTGGGATTTCTTTCAACCATTAGGAAAATTTCTCATTCTTATGACCACTTCAACCACAGAGTTCCAATCCAACTCCACCTCCTACATAGCTCAAATAGCAAAATAAATACTCCACTGCGCATCCCAAGACTTAAACCTTTAATCTCATAGTTGCACAACACACCACCTTGCCACTCCACCACAGGCTCTTTCTGTGTCATATTTTATCCTCAATAAATTTTAAGGTCTATAGGCCAAAGTCCAAGTTCCTTTAAAAGAAAAACCAAAATAAATTACAAGAGCCAAAACTTGAACCTAGGCTCCTTACAACCTTAATGATGCCACAACTACTAGACCACAAGCTTCCTTATGTCATTTACTTAACACAATAATTTAAAAGGCCATCATCCAAGCATCGAGGGTTTTATTCACTTAAAACCAAAATTTTTGCTAAAGCCCAGGTTTGAACCCAAGATTTCTCCAACACTTCTCAGGGCCATTAACCACCAAAGTAGACATTTAATTGTGTCATTTCCTTGCACAATTAAATACTTATATACAACCTCCTTACGAACCAATACTCAAGGCCCAATACTTCTAGGCCCAAATTCAGAGTGTTACAATTCTACCCCCTTAAAGAAATTTCGGCATCAAAATTTACCTGATTAGAATAAGTGAGGGTATTGATGTCGCATCACTTCTTCTGGTTCCTACGTGGCTTCTTTTGAACCGTGATTACGCCAAAGCACCTTGACCAAAGGAACAAATTTCTTCCTTAATACTTTAACATCATGATCCAAAATCTGTACCGGCTCTTCCTCGATAGTTAAGTCTGGCCTAATCTCGATTTCATCAACTGACACTATGTGTGAGGGATCAGAACGGTACCACCTCAGTATTGAAACATGAAACACATCATGAATCCTATCCAACTCTGGAGGCAACGATACACGACTGGTCCCACACGCCTAGGTATTCGGTAAGGTCCAATGAATCTAGGGCTAAGCTTGGCTTTCCACCCTAACCTCAAAATTTTCTTCCATGGTGAAACCTTAAGAAAGACATAATCCCCCACAGAGTACTCGATCTCTTTATGCTTTAAGTCCGCATAAGATTTTTGTCTATCCGATGCCTCCTTCAACCGGTCTTAAATCAGTTTTACCTTGCCACTGTATCAGAAATTAATTTTGGCCCCAAAACTCGCCGCTCACCTAGCTCAGTCCAACAGGTAGGAGTACGACACCTACGACCATTTAACGCCTCGCACGGTGCCATTCGAATACTGGACTGGTAGCTGTTGTTATACACAAACTCTGCTAGCGGTAAATAATCCTCCCAGCTGCCTCTGAAATCAATTACACAACTTCTTAATATGTCTTCCAATATCTGAATCACCCTCTCTAACTGCCCATCTGTCTGAGAGTGGAATGCAGTGTTGAAATCCTGTCTTGTACCCAAAGTCTCGTGTAACTTTTTCTAGAACTTAGATGTGAATCTAGGATCTCTGTCAGATAAGATAGAAACTGGTACACCATGCAGTCTCACAATCTTAGCCACATACAACTTGGCCAATTTTCATAACGAATAATCAATGCGGACCAGTATAAAATGGGAGATTTAGTCAACCAGTCCACAATTACCCATATCAAATCCGTCTTAGTCGACGTCAAGGGTAGCCTACTCACAAAATCCATGGTTACCCTCTCCAACTTCTAGAGTGGAATTTTAACTTGCTGCAGTAACCCAGAAGGTAGTTGATGCTCAGCCTTAACTTGCTGGTATGTCAGGCACTTACTCACATAATCAATAACTTCCCGTTTCAACCCTGGCCACCAGTACAGCTCACAAAGATCTTGGTATAACTTGTTTCTGCCAGGATGCATATCATATGGACTACTATGCGCCTCTTGTAGTATGGACTGCATCAAATCAGAATCCCTCAGTATACATACTCTTCCACAGAAGCATAACACTCCTTTCTCATTTAGCCCAAAATCCGTGGTCTCACCATTCTCAACTTGTCGAAAATGAGAAGCTAGTGACTCATCTAACAACTGTTTCTCCTTAATTTGATCAATCCAAGTCGCTCTCACTTGCAGTTTAACTAACAAGCTACCATCGCCGAACAGGCTGAGACGAGCAAACATTGCTCTCAAATCAGATACAACCCTACGACTCAGTGCGTCAGCTACCACACTAGCTTTACCAGGGTGATACTAAATTGAACAATCGTAGTCCTTAAGCAACTCTATCCACCTTCGTTGCCTAAGATTTAATTCCTTTTGAGTAAGAAGATATCTAAGGCTTTTATGATCTATGTAAATAATCGTCTTTTCACCATATAAGTAATGTCTCCAAATCTTCAGTGCTAAAACCACCGCAGCTAACTACAAGTCATGAGTGGGGTAATTTACCTCGTGAGGCTTGAGCTGCTGAGATGCATAAGCAACCACCTTACCTTCTTGCATCAACACACAACCCAATCCAATGTGCGACGCATCACTGTAAATAGTAAATTTCTTCCCATGCTCTGGCTGTATCAAAACATGGGTTCTAGTAAGAACTTCCTTTAGTTTTTCAAAACTCCCTTGCTGCTCATTAGTCCAATTGAGTAGTACCCCTTTACGCAGTAACTTGGTCAGAGGTGCAACAATCAGTGAAAATCCTTCAACAAAACGTCTGTAATACCCAGCAAGACCTAGAAAGCTTCGAACCTCATATACCGTCTTTAGTGGTTTCCAATCCACTTCAACTTCAATTTTTTGAGGATCCACCCTAATTCCCTCTACCGACACTACATGACCAAGAAATGTCATTTCTCGCAGCCAAAACTCACACTTGCTGAACTTTGCATAAAGTTGCTTTTCCTTCAGAATTTGCAAAACAATTTGAAGATGTGCACCATGATCCTTCTCTATTCTTGAATACACCAAGATGTCTATAAACACAACTACGAACCGATCCAAATAAGGCTGAAATACTCGGTTCATCAGATTCATGAAAGCCGCTGGTGCGTTCGTCAACCCAAACGGCATCACCAGAAACTCGTAATGACCATACCAAGTTCTAAACACAGTCTTATACATGTCAGCCTCTTTAACCTTTAGCTGATGATACCTAGACCGAAGGTCTATCTTGGAGAAAACCATAGCTCCTCGTAGCTGATCAAACATATCATCTATCCTCAGTAAAGGGTACTTATTCTTGACAGTCAGCTTCTTCAACTAATGATAATCAATGCACATGCGCATGGATCCACTCTTTTTTTCACAAACAACATTGGTGCTCGCCACGGAGACACACTCAGTCAAATAAATCCTCGAAATTTCCAACTATCAGAATAGTTGCACCACCTAACCTACCACACTACACTCTCGCTGTGCACTCTGATCTTAACAATACAAGTACACACCAAACCATCTATCCACCGGAGCGGATATATATCACATGCATGCCATGTCCAAAACATACACAGAAAAATATAAACTCTAGCTTTACATGTAGCAATACAGTCTAATATTTAACAAATCACAGTGTTTCTATCTACTGCTTTTCAATGAAAACAAACAGCAGTTTCAGAAACTTACGGATTCGGCACCGGAGACTCAATGTGCCACACTTTTCAGAACCATACATCAAAACACTTTACATATTTGGAAACAACTTCATGAAATACAAAACTTTGAAAACCCATTCCACAATCGAGTTTTGCAACTCGACTCTGATACCACTAAATGTGACACCCCAAACCCGGCATAAAAGTTAGGCCCGAATCTAGCGTGTCACATTGAAGTGTTTTTTGAAAACCGTTCTCCCATTTAAAACCCTTCTTACTATTTAAAACTTCTGGCTATTTTAAAACCTGTGAAAACCTCAGTTTATATTGGTTTATTAAAAGTCATTCTCTTGTAAAACATTATTACCTTTAAAACTTTATTTGCTTGGCAGCTTAATTTAAAAGGTTGCAGAAATGTGATGTTTTGAAAAATAGTTATTGTTTTGGAAATATCGTGTTCTACTCTAGCAGTTATAAAACAATATTTAAAATTCCAAATTTAGAACCAGAAATTAAAAGAGGGCTTATTACAATCCAGATCAAATATAAGTACTTGTAAATAGATAACATAAAAGAAAATAAAAAACAATAGCAGTTGTGTGGCCACCTCTGAGTCCCTCGCAGCACCGATCCTCCTAATGCTGGGGATTACCTGCACAATTAATAAATGGGGTGAGTTTATTAAAACTCAGTGTGTAATCCCCTATCAATCAAATAATAACAGTGCATACAGTAACGATCTAGGCTTGAGCCCTATTCAGTAATAGTACAGTCTGGGCCTAAGCCCTATGCAGTAACAGTGTGGGCCTATGCCCAAAATAGTATAATCACAATACAGGTATGCAACCCAACCCAATCCCACTAGCTCACCACCCATACCAACCAACTCACCATGTGGGGATTAAATCAACCCATCCAGCCAGCTCACCAATAATGCAGGAAAGCTACAAATAGTAGTAAATGTGGCGTATCCACTAATATCAGAATACATGGAAAAGCCATCAGAATAGTAAAACGTGGCAAAGCCACTAGTACAGAACTTCCTCCAAATCAGAATCCTAACCCCAATGCAATATGTCGTGTATGTCATGCTCAATCATCACACGTGTATGGAAAATGGCCATGCTCACTAACAATCATTTAAACATATATTAAAAGCATATCAGTCGTACAACCACCGTCAAGTCAGTTAAAACACAGTCACACAATCACAATCAAATCAGTCAAATTCATAGTCCAAGTTAGTCATTTACCCACAAAGGCAAAACAGTCCTTTTACCCTATAAGGGTATTTTAGTAATTTTACACTACATGGGTATTTTGATCATTCTGCCCTATAAAGGTATTACGGTCATTGTGCCCTATAGGTTATTACGATCAATCTATAAATTAGGGGTATTTCTGTAATTTTACAAACGGAGAGTATTTCGATAATTTTATAAACTGGGGGTATTTTTGCAATTTTACAAATCAGGGGTGTTTCGGTAATTTTATAGATCGGGGGTATTTTGGTAATTTTAAAAATTAGGGTCTTAACGACCCAACAGAAGGTCCACCGTTGCCTCGAGTGACTTAAGTAACCTAAACAGACCTAACAGTGTAAATAGGCCTAAGACCCACACTCGGCCCAAGTGGGCCCTCACGCTCGTGTGGCTCATTTAGCCTAAATTTAGTTACGGTTGTCTGAACTACATAGCCCAGTCCAATATTTATCACTTAACGCAAATTTAATCTGTATAGGGCCCACAAGCCTATTGGACCCACACAACCCATTTCGGCCCAACGAAGCCCTTAACAGTCTATGCCAAGCACACAACATCACAAGCCCAACTACTTCCCACCTAACAGTTAGATTTACACAAGCGGGCCCACGGGGCCCATCGGGCCCATTCGACTCATCGAGGCCCTGAATAGCCCCAGTACACGAGAACGATCGTGGCGGCCTCTATAGTCTATCACCCATGGTTTGTGGGCTCAGTTTACCTCACGAACGATCGCACACTCGTGAGGCCTCAAATGCCGAAGTTTCGGCTTTTCGGCTTTTGTCGATTTCCAAAGAAGGGCATGCCAGAGTCCACGATCATCAACCTTGGCACATCCTACATTGAGTCTTAATCACTTTTTCTTCTCACCAACTCATATGGTTTGCTCTATTTAAAACCAACTTCACACCAATTCTCACGTTAGCTTCCTAATGTGGGATTACTTTCAGCCATTAAGAAAATTCCTCATTCTTATGACCACTTCAACCACAAAGTTCCAGTCCAACTCCACCTCCTACACAGCTCAAATAGAAAAATTAATACTCCACTATGCATCCCAAGACTTGAACCTCAAACCTCACAGTTGCACAACATGCCACCTTGCCACTCCACCACAGGCTCTTTTCGTGTCATATTTTATCCTCAATTAATTATAAGGTCTATAGGCCAAAGTCTAGGTTCCTTTAAAAGAAAAACCAAAATAAATTGCAAGAGCCAAGACTTGAACCTAGGCTCCTTCGCAACCTTAATGACGCCACAACCACTAGACCACAAGCTTCCTTATGTCATTTACTTAACACAATAATTTAAAAGGCCATTATCCAAGCATCCAGGATTTTATTCACTTAAAACCAATATTTTTGCTAAAGCCCAGGTTTGAACCCAAGATTTCTCCAACACTTCTTAGGGCCATTAACCACTAAAGTAGACATTTCATTGTGTCATTTCCTTGCACAATTAAATACTTATATACAACCTCCTTACGAATCCATACTCAAGAGGGCGTTACACAGCACTTCAAAATATAGTTAGGAGTATTCGGCCTATAATAGCCCACTCTGAAACTGAGGCACAAGACGGCACAATCATGCTCCTTGATCGAATCAATGAACACGTGGCAAGACTGAAAAAATAGGAGGAGAGATAGAGAAATCAATTAATCCTTGAGTGAGGAAGTGAAGAGCAGAAAACCGGCCAAGGTAAAATGATTAAGAGGAAAATAGGAAAGTGTTGAATCAAAAGAAACAAGAAATGAGAGTGAGAGCAAAAAGAGAATCGGCTATAAGGGAAAGAAAGTCGAAAAGAATAGAGAGGGAGGAGAGATGGTGAATTTTGCTAACACCAATATTGAGTAAGGGAAGAGAATTGACTTATGAAAAGAGTAGGGGACAGAAAAGAATCGATCAATAGGGACAGAAGAAGAGTAGAACCCACAAGTAAAAATACCTAAATAGTACCAAATCGGCTACTCCAAAATAGAAAGTGCAGAAAACCAGAAATAGAAATGTCAAAAGAGAACCACTAAAGCTGAAATTGCTCAATAATTTCCCCTAGCCAAATTCTCAAGCAATGCTTTAGAGTCCCAATCGGCTACAACACCTTACCAACCTCCCATTTCAAATTTCTTGATTTTCTCCCTAATCTTCTCATTGACTTGCTCCACAAATCCCTCCAAGACCAAATCAAACTCCACTTCTCATGCTGCAAGGAAGTAAAATAAATACTCCCTTGCACATCATGAGATTCGAACTCAAGCTCCCTTAGCCTTAGAAACATGCCATTACCACTGAGCCACAGGCTCCTTTTGTGTCATAATTTAACCAAAATTATTTATAAGGCCTACAAGCTAGAGTCAAGATTTACTTAAAAAGAAAAAACTAAAAATCTACTAGAGCTTAGATTTGAACCCAGGACTTGTCCAACACTCCCATCCACACCCAAATCACTTAGCCATTGAAGCAGACAATCCATTGTGTCATCTTCTTGCACACATAAACATTTATGTGTTCCCATGCTCAAGGCCCATTTCATCTAGGCCCAAAATCGGAGCATTACACTGTATGTGTTTATGTTTGCCTCTGTTTTATAGATTTTGGAGTCAAGTTAGAGCTCTGGGATCGTCAGCAAATTCTATCACACTATCGACTATTTTTGGTATTTTATAAGTTTGAAACTTTGAATATATGGCATGTATAGGCTTGATATATTAGTATGTTAGTTTTGAAATTTTATATATTAAGCCATGCGAAAATGGCTAATATGTTAAGTGATCATATGAAACTTAGTTATGTTTATATCTGTTATATGCATTGAAAATGGTTGGTGATTTTGGATGTGATTAGATTGAATCGGCCAAGGTATATCCATAAGTATGATTTATGCTTGTTAGCTTACTCATGGTTATAATGATTCGGCTATGATTCATGCATAGATAAAAATGTATGTGAACTTGGTTGATATGTTTTGTTAAGGTGCTATTATGTAATTTGGTATTAAAGAATATTCGGTTATATCCAAACATATTTGGAGCTCATTTTGATATGCATATTATATGGTATGTTTTGTCTTTATGAATGGATTATTGATTTGATTATTAATGGAGTAACAATAATAATGATGTATATGTATATTCGAATGTGTATTAGTTATTTTGATACGATTTGCAAGGGCAATGTATGTGCATATATTGTGTTTGAATGGTTTGCTAATTAAGTATGGTTGATGAAGATAAATAATAAATATGTTATATGATTGTTTTGGTTAATATTATTTGTTTGAGGTACAGTAATAAAATATCAAAATGTTAGGTTGATTGAGTTGGAAATCTGCCATATTCATGGTTCGGCAAGTGTACTTAAATCATATTATTATGTGTTTACTTATATGCTAATGTTATAACTGTGGTATTGAATATTTGTAGACCAAGTTAGGCTACAAAAGTTGATTAATGAATATGGTTTTTGTGTTGGTTTCAAATGGCATATTATTTGAAAGTTTTGGTTAGTTTATTTGAGTAGTTTAATTGGTTGAGTTGATGATATATTCGGTATATGCTAAGTGAAATATTATATATATTCATCTATGATATGAAAATTTTGTATTTAGGTAAACAAATTCTATAATGGAATATATTATTTATATGAAATGAAATGAAATGATGTATGTTTGCTTGTTTTAAGTATGCGCATAAAATTAGTAAGATAATAAGATATCTTATATTTAAATTATTCGAATGCCATAAAGGTTAAAGTATACATATATGATTGATATGTGAAATAAAATATTCTTGGTTATGAGTTTAATATACAATTAATAAACCGTCATTTATACATATTTTTACCCCATGCTTTGCACATTTTATGGATGATTTTTCCTTAGAATTGGTGAATTCGATGCTCCTAATGCCTTAATTTCATGTTTTATACTTAGGTGAGCTTAGGAGAGCGAAAGGAACAAGAAATGTGCCAAAAATAGAGAAAATGGGCCAACGTATGAAATCAACACAGCCTAGACTTCCTCACAAGGGCAGACCACACGGCCGTGTCATTCTAACAGGCTCGAACACGACCTGAAGTAATCGCACACGGGCGTGTCACATGGGCGTGTCCCTGCCGAACCCAAGTTGAGTCCAATTCGGAAAAGGCTAATTTTGAGGGCTCTTAGGCATTCCAAAGCCTATAAATACACCCTAGAAGAGGAGAAAAAGGGAGGCATAGGGAGTAAGGAAGGAATTACTCAAAGAAACCCGATTGATCCATCTAAGAAGCGGGATTTATCCTCAAGACTGAAGATCTCCCCTCAATTTCCTTTCTGGAGTTTTGGGTTTTCTTTATGTTTTGTATTCATTATTCTTTGAGATGTTTTCCTTTTTAGTTATGAACTAAATCCCCTAAATACCTAAGGGGGATGAAACCTAAGATGAATCTTGTTATTATTTTCTGAATTGTATGATAAATATTTGACTTGTTCTTAATTATGTGTTCTTAATTCTTGTTTTGATATTCCAGGATATTGATTCAAGTTACGCTCTTATTTAGAGGAGTAATAGACCCTGTCTAAGAGTACAATTTTCATAATTAAGCGGAGTTGATTGCGCGCCTAGAGATAAGGTGACAAGATTTTGCCAGATTAGGGTGAAACCTAATAAGGGGATTCATAGATCGAGTTAATGGAACCCTAGAGTGATAATTAGAGAAAAGTCACAGTTATTCAATCTAGGGATTAGACGTTATTAGTCTTGAATAGGGATAATAACATAACTTAGGGATCTCTACGGAACAAGTTAAATGAATAAATTGTCCGATTTGGAGTCAGAATAACAAGTAAAGTCTAGGTGGATTCTTTTTTAGGTATTGTCTTAATTCAATCGTTTTCCAAAAGTAATCCCCCAATTCTATTTTCTGTGAATTCTTAGTTTAGTTAGTTAGTTAGTTAAAACAAACCCCCTTATTCTTAGGCTAGATAATAAAGAGACAGTCATTACTAGTACTTTTAGTTCCTTTGGGTTCAACAATCCGGTCTTGCTAAAACTATACTATTGTTCGATAGGTACACTTGCCTACATCGTGATAATAGTTAGTTTCAAGAATGATTAATTATAAATATTTAAAACCTATCACAAAATCACGATCAAGTTTTTGTCGCCGTTGCCGGGGAGCTAAGATATTAGGAACACTCAATTTTTATTACTTTAGCCATTTATTTTCCTTGCAAGTCAGTCTTGTTATTATTAATTTACTTTTTCTTTCCCTTGGCAGGTTTTTATAGTTTATGACTAGAAGAAACCCCTCAGGACCACTAATTTTTGACGAAGAAATCAATCGTACAGTCCGCAAAAACCGAAGAGAAATAAGGTGAAGCCTAAGATACACAGAGGAAGAGTAAAAGGATGATATCTCAACTACGACTGAGGAGATGGCTAAAAATCAAGATAATCAGCTACCTCTTGTGATACCCACTGAACTAGAAAATTAAAATCCTGCTCCTTGTACTATGTATGATTATGCTAAACCTACTTTAACAGGAACTGAGTCAAGTATAGTTAGACCTGCTATTGTTGCGAATAATTTTGAACTAAAACTAGCACTATTCAAATGATACAGCAATTTGTTCAGTTTGATGGTTTGCAGGATGAGGATCCAAACACTCACTTGGCAAATTTCCTGGAATTTTGTGATACATTTAAAATTAATGGCGTTTTTGACAATGGCATTTGTCTTTGGTTATTCCCTTTTTCATTGATGAACAAATCTAAACAGTGGTTGAACTCGTTACCACGAGGGTCAATTACTACTTGGGAACAAATGACCAAAAAAATTTTATTAAAATATTTTCCTCTGGCTAAAACGGCCAAATTACGTAATGATATCTCTTCGTTTGTACAGATGGACTTAGAAACTCTTTACGATGCATGGGAGAGATATAAAGACCTACTGTGAAGGTGTCCTCACTATGGATTACCTCTATGATTGCAAGTTCAAACATTCTACAATGGTGTGAACTCTTCGACAAGATAAATGATTGATACAGCAGCCGGGGGAACCATTAATAACAAAACACCTAAAGAGGCTTACGAATTTATTGAAGAGATGTCACTGTATAACTATCAGTGGTAAGTCATGAGGACTAAGCCAACTAAAATAGCAGGCGTTTATAACGTCGATTCGATTACTATGCTGTCAAATCAGGTAGAAGTTCTAAATAAAAATATTGATGGTTTACTTGGTTCTACGCAGGCTTATCCAGTAATGCACTGTGAAGTCAGTGGAGGTGGATCAAGCAATTCAGAATATCAATCCTATTGCCATTGCATAGAGAACAAACAATTAAATTACATGGGTAATAATCCTCGATCTCAAAATAATCCTTATAGCAATACTTATAATGCAGGTTGGAGGAACCATCCAAATTTCTCCTAGGGTAGTCAAGGGAATCAAAGGCCACAGAATATTTCGAGTTTTCAACAACCACCCTATCAATAGGAAAAGAAACCAAACCTTGAAGAGATGCTATCTAAATTGATCTCGGTGTTCGAAACTTATTTCCAGAACACCGAGACAGCACTTAAAAATCAACAAGTGTCGATCCAAGGGCTCAAAACTCAGATAGGCCAGCTGTCCAAACTAATCTCCGAATGACCACAAGGTAGCTTGCCAAGTAGTACTGAACCCAACCCAAGGGAACAGCTCAACGCGATTAATGTTCAAGATGAAGAAGAGTTCGTTGAGCCTAAGCCACAACCAAAGCAAGAAATTGTGGTGAGCAGAGGTCAAGGTGAGGTAGGTCATGATAAAAACAAATTAGTGAATGTTGAGTATAAACCTCGTGTGCCATACCCCAACGCGACAAGGAAAGACTGCTCAGATGAACAATTTGGTAAATTCCTTAAACTCTTAAAAAAATTACACATTAACTTACCATTTATTGAAGCTCTATCACAAATGCCAAACGCAATGAAATTTTTAAAGGAGCTTTTAGCAAATAAGCGGAAGTTGGACGAGGCGTCACATGTGAAGCTAAATGCAGTTTGCTCAGCTATTCTATAGAATAAGCTACCCAACAAATTAAAAGATCCAGGGAGTTTTACAATTCCTTGCTTAATTGGTAGTTTAGATGTTAATAATGCATTAGCTGATTTAAGGGCTAGTATTAATGTCATGCCCTACAAAATGTTCAAACAATTAGGTCTTGGGAAACCCAAACAGACTAGGATGAGCATACAATTAGCAGATAAAACTATAAGATTTCCTAGGGGTATTATTGAAGATGTGCTAGTTAAAATCGATAAATTTATATTTCCCGTTGACTTCATTGTTCTAGACATAGAGAAGGATAGCAACACTCCTTCAATTTTAGGAAGGCCCTTTTTAGCAACTACTAAAACGATTATTGATGTTGGCACAGGTGAGCTCACACTTCGTGTGGGAGACGAAACAATCACCCTTCAAGCTTGTAATTCTGGCAACACATCAGAATTTGAAGGTGATCGTCTAAACCATTCTACTAAAACTGACAATATGGTGCAACCTACTTTGCAGGAAGTAAGTCTGAAGAAAGTACATGAGCCATTCCCAAGCAATAGCAGAGGACCTATTCATGAAAATCGAAGGCTACAAATCGAAGAATTAGATGAATGGCAGACACGTAAACCAAGAACACCCGATAAACCAAAACTATGCCAAAACGAGCTCAATACTTTTCCAAATCAACATAAAGTTGGAGATAAAATTTTATTAGAAGCCACAGATCCTCACATTGTCACTACTAAACTAAATGAAGAAGTCCCTCTTACAGTACTTAGCATTTTCCCATTCAGTACAGTCGAGGTAAGTCATCCCAAGTTTCACACTTTTAAGGTAAACAACACCGGTCTAAAACCTTATTTTGATAAGATGGGTAGCAGGAATGAGGAGTATAAACTCCTCAAACCACCATGACCATTCAATGGAGAGGCAAGTCGAGCTTAGACTATAAATAAGCACTTCTCGGGAGGCAACCCGAGCACTAACAATATTAATTTCTTTAAATTTTAGTATTTAACACCTAACTTACTAACGGAGATCTTGAATACAGGTTTTCCACACAGACACGTCCAAGCACACGGGCGTACTGAGGACCGTGTTGAAATAGGGCAGAGATTTTTCCCAAACACGGGCTACGATAAAATGCCACGGCTGTGCGACATTGCTGTGGGTGAACCTGCCAAAATAATACGGGCATTCGCCACGCCGGTGTTGCAGAACCATGGTTGAACTTGAGAAAAGTGACACACCCGTGTCTACCACCCGTGGTCGAACCTGTTAAATTAACACGGGCGTGGGCCTACATACACAGGCGTGGGAGAAGCGAACGAAGCTAGACACGGACGTGCGACACGACCGTATGTACCCACAAGCACAAGGAACACGAGCATGGAGTAAATGTCAGATGCACCCAAAATTCAAAATTCGCGAATCACACGGGCTGAAATTGGGGAACACAAGCGTGTTCCCTGGCCGTTTGCCCCAAAATCTATAAATAGTCTACACTATTCATTGTCTCCTTCACCCAAAAAAACCCTAACCCTAGCCGCTGCAAGTCCACATGCCCTCCCTGCCACGCCCGTGCACCGCCTCCAACTCTATTTTTGACGCTCATTCTCCCCTTCCTAGCGTTTGTTTACTCTTTTCCCTTTAATTGAACTCATTTTTTATATTAGTTATCGTAGTACTATGCATTTCTTTTTATGTTCTTTTCATCTCTTTATCACTCACATTTCATATCTAGAGTAGTTATTATCTTCTCATGTTAAAGTTCTTCCTTGTCGCATGATTTATCTGCTACATTTTATTAGTTTAAAGTGAAAATACTCATGACTTTTGGGTTGATATTCTCCAACAATAAAATGTACTAACATAGAATTAATTGCCATTTCTTTTAGGAAACTCATACTATTGTCATGCTAATGATACACCATAAAATTGTTTTTGATTAAGTTTGTAGTAGTTGTGATTGAGATTATTAGTTCTAATTTATGACTTCTGCCTTTTTGGATTTGGTTCTGTCTTACCTTGAACATTCCTTACGATGAAATAATGGTTTTGCTTGTAGGTATACAATGCTGTCTTCATGAGGAAAGAAAACTGCTATCCCGACTTCAAAGAAAAGGAAGGGACTGTCATCTTCCTTGGGTCCTACTGCAAAAATTTGTCATCCTTTTCTGTAGTTCCCCATCGAGCCCCAAGAAGAACTTTTCCAAATTATACAGGCCCGACCTTTAGGTGTGGGCCGCTGCATTGACTGGACAGCTCTTGAACAAGTCCAGTTGGATGACGATGTACGAGCACTCCTGACAACGGATCCATGGGACCTCTTCTTTGCAATCATCAAACCAACGTACCTTGAGTTCACACTCGAACTTTGCTCAACATTCCATGTTCAAGACATCATGACCAACTTTGATGATCATGGAACAGTTCAATTCCATCTCGGCAGTTTAGTCCACCAGTTAAGTGTACCCGAGTTCGGTATAGCTTTGGGCCTATACACAGAAGAGTTCATGGATGAGAATGACCTCGACACTCTCCATCGCCACATCTACTACTCTCCCTCGAAGTGCTGGTACGCTTTAGTCCTCGGTTCAGCCTCCTACGACCCGAGCCGCTCCAAAGCATCAGCTCTCTCTCCTTTCTTGAGGTACCTACACGCCATCTTGGCACACACTTTAATAGGACGTCGAGAGAGCACCAGTGTCGTCAACACTCATGACGCCTACTTTCTATGGAGCATGGCGAATGGACATGTACTCGACCTCGCCTACTTTATTTCCCTCGCCATTCGCCACCAAATGGAGCGGCATCGGAGGTGGGTCATCTCCATTGGCCCCTACGTGACTCGACTAGCAAAGCACTTCAGGCTCCTCAACACAGTAGCCCAATCATCCTCCCTTACTCTTATGGGTCAAATGTCCCCACAAGGCATCTCGAGCATGCTTAGTATGAGGATGATCAAGAAGCGCCGAGGAACCCACCCTTCTCAGTATCGCCTCGTCTAATCCATCGAGGAGGAGTTCCCCAAGGACATTACTAATGATGTCCCCCCACAGCACGAGGACCCACCGTCTCAACCACCACCATCATTTCGTCTAGTTCATGCGACGGCTTCATATGCTGACATCTCTGAACGCCTCACTCGATTCGACCAGAAATGTTTTCAACGATTTGACAACATTGATGCTACTCTACAACAGATTTGTCACCACCTCCACATCTCATCACCAGTCCCACCTCGCAAACCATCCAGCGATGAAGATGTTTAAAAACAATTTATTATTTTATGATTTTAATTTTTAAAAATACTTTTTATTTTTATTATATTTTAGAATTTTATTTTATAATTATCAATTTTGGTTATTCCATTAAGAGTAATTATTCTTATTTATATCTCCTAAAAAGTTCCTGATTCTATCATAGTTATATAGAGCTCCTAAGCTCATTATCGCATAGGAACTAAAAACTCCACCGGGAAAGGTTCTCCACTACTGCCATGTCCTGCTCGACCACGACCGTAGCTATCACCAGATATAATATTCTTTTGGTGCAGGACTTATGGTCTAGCTAGCCTCTACTTCTCACCGGAGTATCCTCCTCCACTCTCGCGCCGATTACTCTCCAAAACTCTAGTCCAAGGAATTCATTAATCATTCAGGAAGTTTCACCTCTCTCCCTATCTTATGATTACAAATTTATCTTTTTCCTATCTATCTTTGTACATTGAGGACAATGTACATCTTAAGTGTGGGGGTATTCATTTCACTATCAGAAAAATCCCTGAATGATTGTCTTGTTCTCTTGAAAAGCTCTCATATCATGTTTAGAATAAATTTTGATTGATTTATGATTTTTATTGATATATCTTAAATTAAAACATAGACATTCATGCACTGAGTATTTAAACTTTAAGACATTAGGGAAGCAAGCATGATAAGTTGATTTTTTTTTAAGAATTTAAAACTTTAGGTTGTTTCCTCAAGTCTAGGTATTCTCTTGATTTGAAATTCACAAGTTTAAACATCAAAAAGCCATAATTTTGTGAGATCTTGAGCCTTCAAGAGCATCTATTAATTCCTTTATGCTCACTTTCATTATGAGTGCGTCAGTATGGAACTGTTATTCTAGAACTTGCTTGATTATGTATGTCAAGACCACACTATTTTATTTGATATATCAAGATGATAGAGGCACTTAGGATTAACCCACTCACGCCATGAAAAGCCTACCTCCACGATTAACCATTAGTAAACCCCGTTGAGCTAACAAGCCATTTCTTGTATTACCCTTAACACTAACCCTTAACCCATTATTGTTGAAATCCCCTCAATCCTATTTTTGTCGAGATTTGAATTGAATAATTGCTTAGCTATGTCCTATTCTAAATAGTTAGTTATTTAACTTGTTCTTAAAAAAAATGTATACATATAGGTAGTAGTGATCTTTTGAGCTAAAGTAGTTAAATTTCATATTCAGAGAAAAAGCTCATTTATGCATAAATCGATGACTAGTCATTTTTCTAGTTAGGCAATTTTTCAATTCAATCTCGATTATAACCCTTTCTTCCAGCTTGTGACCACACCCTTTAACGAAAGCCACGTTACAACCCTCTAAAGACCTTTTGATTGATGTTTCATCTTAATTTATAGTGGTGGAGATTTGATTTTCATGCAAGCCTATGGTAATGACTTTTCATTGTTGACTATTGAGTGCTTCATTTATTGTCCTTAAACACCTTGAGTGATTTGAGTGGATCTTTAGTGAGGATGTGAAACTCTATGATATTTTAAATCAAATGTAATTACTTAGATGAGGGGAGACATCTATTTTTTCATGATAAAATGCTCAACTTGGAATGTTTGAAACTTTGATGTTCTTTTAGTCAAATTTTCAATGTTTGATTACCTATGGATTATTTTGAGGCATTATCGATAGAAATTATAAGTTGAGAAGAATTTGTTTTGATTATGAGATGAGGATTTTGCTTGAGGACAAGCAAATGCTTAAGTGTGGGGGTTATTTGATAAACCGTCATTTATACATATTTTTACCCCATGATTTACGCATTTTATGGATGATTTTTCCTTAGAATTTGTAAATTCGATGCCCCTAATGCCTTAATTAAATATTTTATACTTAGGTGAGCTTAGGAGAGCAAAAAGAACGAGAAACGGGCCAAAAACGGAGAAAATGGGCCAACGTACGAAATCAACATGGCCTGGACTTCCTCACACGGGCAGACCACATGGTCGTGCCATTCTAACAGGCTCAAACACGGCCTGAAGTAATCGCACACGGGCGTGCCACATGGGCGTGTCCCTGCCGAACCCAAGTTGAGTCCAATTCAAAAAAGGCTAATTTTGAGGGCTCTTAGGCATTCCAAAGCCTATAAATACACCCTAGAAGAAAAGAAAAAGGGGAGGCACAGGGAGGAAGGAAGGAATTACTCGAAAAGAGTCAATTGATCCATCTCAGAAGCCAGATTCATACTCAAGATTGAAGATCTCCCCTCTATTTCCCTTCAGGTGTTTTGGGTTTTCTTTATGTTTTGTATTCATTATTCTTCTGAGATGTTTTCCTTTTTAGTTATGAACTAAATCCCCTAAATACCTAATGGGGATGAAACCTAAGATGAATCTTGTTATTATTTTCTGAATTGTATGATAAATATTTGACTTGTTCTTAATTATGTGTTCTTAATTCTTGTTTTGATATTCCAGGATATTGATTCAAGTTACACTCTTATTCAGAGAAGGAATAGACCCTATCTAAGAGTACAATTGTCATAATTAAGTAGAGTTGATTGCGTACCTAGAGATAGGGTGACAAAATTTTGCCAGATTAGGGTGAAATCTAATAAGGGGATCCATAGATCGAGTTAATGCAACCCTAGGATGATAATTAGAGAAAAGTCTTAGTTATTCAATCTAGGGATTAGATGCTATTAGTCTTGAATAGGGATAATAACATAACTTAAGGATCTCTACGGGACAAGTTAAATAAATAAATCGTCCGATTCGGAGTCAGAATAACAAGTAAAGTCTAGGTGGATTCTTCCTTAGGTATTGTATTAGTTCAATCATTTTCCAAAAGTAATCTCCTAATTCTATTTTATGTGAATTCTTAGTTTAGTTAATTAGTTAGTTAAAACAAACCCCCTTATTCTTAGGCTAGATAATAAAAAGATAGTCATTACTAGTACTTTTAGTTCCTTTGGGTTCGACAATCTGGTCCTGCTAAAACTATACTACTGTTCGATAGGTACACTTGCCTACATCATGATAATAGTTAGTTTCAAGAACGATTAATTATTAATATTTAAAACCTGTCACAAAATCACGATCAACAATTTTCATGATTTCTTGGTTATATTGATTGAATATATGTTTGGAAATTATATGAATTATAGAATCGAAGCCTGTTAGTTTGGTTTAAAATTTTACTAGTTGATTAATACTAAAATGAAAGTTTGTTCTGAGTTGTATTTTGTTCGGTAATGCCTCGTAACTCTAATCTGGCGACGGATACGGGTTAGGGGTGTTACAGTAATGGGCATGAAACTCTTGACATGGCATGAAAATCTTGAGAAGATATGATAATGACTTGAAAGAATATTACTTGATGAGCTCATCTATGTTGCTTGATTGATATGAAGATTTTGGTGACTAACATGTTTGATTGAATGTATGTGATTAGGCAATTTAGCCAAATGGATGGAAACATAACATTGTATGCCTATATTTAACAAGCAAGATTGGTAGGTTTAGTTTTCGTTATACGAACTTACTAAGCATGTAATGCTTACTCTATTTATTTTTCCCTATTTTATAGTGCTCGGAAGCTCACGAGGGTTAGAGATCGTTGGAGCATCGTCACACTATCAACTAGTCATTTTTGGGTATACTAGTAAAATCATTTTGGTATAATGGCATGTATAGGACAACTTGGCCAATAGTGGCTTGAAATGTTATTTTGTAACCCTGCAATTGAAATGAATAGTAATGGTTCATTTTGGTATTACTAAGTAGATTATTATGATATACATATACACATGTGTTATATTATGAATATGTTATCAAAGGTTGCTATTGCCTAAGTTAATCCAAGGTAAGTTGATAAACTCCTATGCATGTAATGGTATGCCTTGTTAAATGATGACTTTGCCTATTTTAAATGCTTGGAATGGTTGGTATTGGTTGTGTGTTTCAAGTGCAGGTCTTGGGTGAAATTTTGGGTGAGAAATGAAGCTAGAAATGGCTTCATTTTGTCTACACGGGCAGACACACGGGTGTGTGTCTAGACTGTGTGTGACACACGGCTTGGTAACATGAGCATGTCGTTAGGTCGTGTGTCCCCTGCACCTTAATTTTGAGAAATAGAATGCTTAAAATTGGGCACACGGACAGAGACACAGACGTGTGTCTCAACCGTGTGTGCCACACAGTCTAGAACACGGGAGTGTGTCTCAACCGTGTGTGCCACACGGTCTAGAACACGGGAGTGTGTCTTGGCTATGTGAAAACTATGCCTAATTTCGAATTGAATTAATTAACCACAAGGCTTAGCACACGGGTGTGTGGCATGGCCATGTGTGCAAGTCAAAGAGTTACATGGGGTTGAACATAGCCTCCAACACGGGCGTGTCACATGGACCACATGGGCGTGTGAGCCCTGCAGTTTGGAAAAATTTTGTAATTTTGCAAAAATTTCTTAGTGGTCCCAATTAAGTCCTGATTCGATTCTAATGCTCATATCGGGCCTCGAAGGCCTGATCAAGGGACATTATGGATGATCTCAATAAATGAATAGTAATTTACGTAGATTAATGGAAAAATGTTCTAAATGTTCTGGTAATGCTCTGAAACCTTGTTCTGGCGTTGAATACGGGCGAGGGGTGTTACAAGGACACAAATTGATGTATGGGCGGGTCACACGGGCATGTCCCCTGGCCACACGGGCTTGTGGGCCCTGCATCTAGGAAAAATTGTGAAATTTTATGAAAAATTTTCTGAAATTTCGTTTAACAGCCCGTTTTTAGTCAAATCAAAATAGTAGTTTTGGGACCACAAATATAAGGTCAAAATAATTATTTTACTATTATTTTGATGTTTGCAGCATGATAGCATGATTATGTGAAATTTTCGTTAAGAAATTTTAGCGTTTGGTTGCTCAATTTGATAAAAAGGACTTAATCGCGTAAAGTGTAAAACTGGAGTTCAATTAGCTAAAAGTATCAAATGACTATGAAATTAATTAGTGGGGGTCTTTATGTTGAAATTAGACCATTATTAAGGTTAATAGACATTTATGTCCATGGTTTATGTGATAGATTATTGTTTTATTAAAGGTTAATAATGTAATTTCTGAAATAAAGATAAAACTAATAAAAAAAATAAGCCATCATCTTTATTCTCATCTCTTACAACTAAAATTAACTTAAGGAATCCATTAACAAAGTTCAAACATTCGACTATGGAGACTTGAATGCATGGTATGATTTTTGACTCGATTTTTAATGATTTCTATGTTTTTGAGATCGTTGCAACTAGGTCTAGCTAGCCCAGGAACTATTTTGCAAAACTGTTAAAGATTTTGAATGATGTCATTAATGAATACATGAGTATGTTGATTTTTTATGATAGATTGCGAATACTTGTTGATAGATAAACAAGTTTTGTTAAGTGATTTTTGAGAAAAATGAAAAATAGAGATTAAATTGAGAAAGGTGTAAATCGTGTGATAGAAATGTGAAATAATGAGAATTATGGGCTAATAAGGATATAGTGATAATTCGGCTAGCTTAGTTATGATTAAAATTACGTGAATTTGCATTTTACGAGCTAAGGACTAAATTGTAAAAATGTGAAACATTAGGGAAAAATGTCTAAAAGTGCTTTAAAGTGTATTTTGGACTAAATTGAATAGAGACATAATTAAATAAGCTGAACTTAAAATTATATATGTAACAGCCTGGTTTAGACCCTAGTCGGAACAGTGGTTTTGGGACCACGAATCCGAGTTAAAAAATATTTTAATATTATATTTCATGCTTAAAGTATGTGAATTGATATGCGTGAAATTTTCATATGAAAATTTTATCGTTTGTGTGCTCGATTTTATAAAAAGAACTTAATCGCATAAATTGTAAAAATGGCTTTCTATTTGTTAAAGTGTTTTATTGCTATGGTTTTTTAAGTGGAGGCTTTAAAGTGAAATTTGGCCATTTAATAATGATATGGACGGTAAAGGACAACCATTATGAAATTTTCATATTGATTTATAAAGGTTAAAAAGGTAAATGATGCATTAATATGTAATTAAATAAAACATAAAGTAAATATGCATGTTTATCATCTTATTGGTCGAATGTAAGAAAGAATAAGAAGCTCTTTTCTTTGTTTAAGATTCAGCACCTTGGAGATCAAATTAAGGTAAGGATTTTGTTTGGTTTTTGATAATTTTTACGTTTTTGAGATCGTTGCTTCATAAATTAGTTAGCCCATGCTTTAATTTTTGAAATTGATGAAGAATTTGTGAATTTCCATTGTTGATAATGTGATGAAATTGTTGTTTGATGATGAAGAATAAATATTTGAAGCTAGATTTTCATGTTTAATTAAGTGATTTTTGGTAAAAATGTGTATTAAGGACTAAATTGAGAAATTTGTAAATTGAGGGGTCAAAATGTGAAATAAATGAAAGAAATGGATTGTTAGGAACCTTAGTGAAATTCGGCCAAGCATGGGTGTGGTCAAATTTTGAATATTTTGTGTTTTTTGAAATACGGACTAAATTGCGAAAAATGTGAAATGTCAGGGGTAAAAGTATAATTAGTTCATTTATGTGTTTTTGGATGAATTTGATAGATTATATGATTAAATAAGTTAAATTTGTATTGAATTAAATCAAGAAATGAGGAAATTGGATTTGGATCAGGGAAAGTAAAAAAAATTCGAATAGTCGTTCCGGTCTGTTCGTGTCCGTACGAGGTAAGTTCATAAATAAATAAATGTTGTTAAATTCGATTGTATATATTTTAATAGTGCTGAATTGAATTATTACTTGTGTATATGTATATGCCGAATTGAATTAAGCTTGGGAGCAATATTTACGAGCTTGAGTCGATCGAGTTATGACATCCGAAGGCCCCGTACGAACCTTAGGAATAGTTAGGATACATATGTCATGACATAGGATTCCGATATGTGTTACCGTGTAAGACCACGTCTGAGACGATGGCATCAGTTTGTGATTTACGTGTACAACCATGTGTGGGACATTGGCATCATATATGATTTCGTGTAAGACCTTGTCTGGGGCAGTGGCTTCGATATTTGATTACATGTAAGACCACGTCTGGGATGTTGGTGTTGTACGACCTGATAAGCTATCCGAGTATCCTTATTGACTCCAAACGGTTCAACAGGCATTCCGAGAAGTAAATGAGTTTATGAATGTACATCCGAATTAGGCATGTTGCGATGTATATGAAATTAAGCAATGAAAGTGAGTATGATTATGATCAGTTGATATATGATCTATGTGAAAATGAGATATGGATACTAGCTAGTGAACTATGATTAAATGAATTATATGAAAAATATGGTATTGTAAATGTGTTTTACCATATATGATTCGAGTACATGTGATTTGTATATGAAATTCTGATATGAAATTGTGGTCCTATGTTTCGGACATGAGAATTATGGAAAAAAATGGAACATGGTTTGGATGTGTGATTTGTTTTGGTTATTAGGGTTTTGATATGCATAAAAAGAAACTGATATATTTCTATGCATGAAATGTAATAAATGACCATGTTTCGGTTGGTTATGTAATGAAATTATGCAATCTTAATTTATATGAATGATCTAATGGTCATTATTTGAAATTGAAAGAATGATTTTTATGTTCACCAATAAATAAGCCTAATAAGATTTACTTAATGTGGTGATGTTGGATTATATAAGAAAAGTGATTGAATATGTGTATGAAGTTAACTAAATTTGGCTTATTCAAGTTGAATTATATACATGATCTTGTGAAGATTTATTTGGTTATGGCTTACTAAGCTCTCGAAGGTAATTCTGTGTGTTTTTCCTATGTTTATAGATTTTTGGAGATATGCTCGGGTTGGAAGTCGATAGAGATGTCATCACACTATCCGATTATCATTTCAGTAAATAATGTTTTGAGATTCGGTTATGTGGCATGTATAGGCTAGTTTTGATATATTTGGTTTTGAAATTTGTATATATATATATAGCCATGCGAAAATGGCTTGATCATGAGATTAATGTTGGTATATATATTCGGTCATGTAACGCCTCAAATTTTTTTTTCAAATCCCAAAACTTTTGTTAAATTAATTTTGTATGTCTGTGATGTGGAAGTATGCTTGGTCTAGTGGATGTATGTCTGCCTTAGTGGTTTGTTGTTCTAGGAATGTTTGGGAAATCATGGGTTCAAGCCTTGGCTTGGGCAAGAATTTTTGCTCCTACTTGAAAAAACCCTTGTCTACTGATGGGAGGTTTCTTAAATTATTATGAGTAGAGCATGAAAGTGTCTGCTAGTCTAGTGGTGGTTAGCGTGTTGGAGTGTGGAGAGGTCTAGAGTTTGAGTACTACTGCACACAAGGAATGTCCTTTTTTCAAACTATCATGTTGGTGGTTACATGGCATTGGGATTCTATGGTTTGGTTGGTTGATGTGGTTGAGGGGAGTAAGGGATCAAGTAGCTGAATTTGAGGGGTTGTTGGAAGAGTTTGAATCGGTCAAATGAGGAATTAGAGGAGGGATTTGGGGAGAGATAGGGAGAGTTGATCAAGGAGTGGGGGAAGTAGAAGTGGTTGCCGAAAGTGGGATTCCTCTGGTGTCAAGTTCGGTCATTGAAAATTAGTGTCGAAACTGTTTAGTTTTGTTCTCTTTTTGATAACACTTTCCTCTGTTGTTTTCTGCTCCCTCTTTTGGTTGTGTTTTTGGTAGCTGAACTTTTCCTTGACCTCTCGGGTATCTTGCGTTTCAAGTACATCACGGTTTGCTCATTCCTTCATAGTCGAATTTTTATTGACTTCTCTTTTTTCTCTTATCGAAAAACCATTCTCTCGATCATTTGGTTTGCGTCAATCATCTTTCTTGTGTTCATATTTAGGCCGATTGTTGATTGCTCTTCCTTTCACAAACATTTATCGGTTCTAGCCTTGCTTGTGATCGATTACTCCTTTTATCCCTCTTTCAATATCTATGTTCTTCTTATGTTGGCCAAATCTATTAAGGCCTAAAACACCTTCTTCTCCTCTTTCCTAAGCGATTCTACTGTGGGACTGCCGAAATTCCTTTGTTTATTGGTAAGTAGTTGCAGTTGGTTACTCTAGCCGAATCTTATTTGGCTTCCTTCATTAAGTTTGGTTTTTGGTATTTCTTAGGCCGAAAGGCTGTTTTCTTCTTGCCTAGCGTGGGGATATGCCATCTAATACCTCATTCTTCATTCGGATGTTGCTAGGGGCTCGTTTTCCATAACCAAGGTGTAGGCCGATTGCCTTTCCCCTGCAATAGATCTTTTATTTTGAGGTAGTGCTTTTAGCATTATTTATAGTCATATGATATTGAAGATCCTTATGAATCAGTTAACTATTTTTTGTGAAGGTGACAGCATTGGAGAAAGTACGTAGAGTTGGACCAAAGGGGGGTTACAATTGTTGTTAGGTAAATAGCGATGTTTTGGCCTTAACTTTTTATTGTTACGATATTGGATTTATGAGGGTTAAGACTAATGACGGGTTGTGGTTGACCATAGGTTCTCGATTTTGAAAGCAGTTTCGGTTACAACTCCATAACAGGTGTGTGATCACACTGCAAAAGTTGTTAAACGGCCAAAGCCAAAAAACTGAAAAGTGCATCATCGACTCCACATAGGCACGTGACCGCCCGTGTGGTAGGCCGAGTGGTAAAATGAGGCCGTGTTGTTGATGAGATGGCCATGAGCGATTTCATAAGCCAAAATGGTGTTGGGCCATTTTAGGGCCAAACTGGGTCGTGTAGGCCCAATGGGCCTCTGGGCCCACACAAAAAATCGCATACAGTGTGGTACACTATGGATCAGGCTGTGTAAACTACACGACTAAGGCCATTTTTAGCTATGTGGGCTATACGAGAGTATGGGCCCACATGGGCCCGTAATATGGGCTGTAAGCCCATTATCACTGATTGACTGTTAAGGTTGCATGGGTCGCCTAAGACGATTGTGGACCTACTGTTGGGTCTGTAAGTATACTTAGACCCCCATATTAATGAAATGACCATTATACCCTTGAGAGGTAAATTGACTGAAATACCCCTGTATTATGTATGACTGTACTGAGCATGATATTTCTGCATACATGTATATTATGTTACATTACATGGGGTGGGATGTATGATTTTGGAGGAAGTGTACTTAAAGGCTATACACCTATTACTAGCAGCTCTACTGCAAATACTGTTTTAGTACCAAATTCGGTACGATTTGGTGTGTAGGGTTGGGTGGGTTGATTTTATCCCCACATGGTGTGTAGGGCTCATACGGAGATGGTGTGTAGCAGATAGATTGGGTAGGATTCTTTGTTTGCATACTGTACTGATATGGGCTGAGGCCCAGACTACCACTGTTACTAAAAAGGGCTTAGGCCCAGTCTGCTGCCATTATTGAAAAAGGGGCTAAGCCCTAACTGGAACAAAAGGGCTTAGGCCCAGATTGCGTTTACTATGATAGTTTTGCTATCATGGGATTTTACACACTGAGTTTTCGTAAACTCACCCATTTGTTATCTGTGCAGAAAATCCCTAGGCTTAGATAGATCGAGGCGACGGAGGACTCTGTAACACCCCCTACCTGTATCCATTGCCGGAATGGGGTACGAGGCATTACCGGAGTTTACTAAACATTTTCAGACAATTCTGAGTCATTTATTATTCATATTTTGAAAATAATCATAACGCCTCTCTATTGGGCCCTCGAAACCCAAAACACACATTAAAAACCAACCGGAATTAAATTGGGATCATAAAAAAAATTCATAAAATCTTAAATTATATTTTCATCTAAGTACTTACCATTTCAATGCTCCTTATAATTAAACATGTTACCATTCAATCAATATCTTGGCACTTGTCTAAGAGTCAAACAACAACATTGTTAGTATACTTGCACATATTTCATATAAATTCAACATTGATATACCTATTTTCTCGACATATCGCACTTGAGTTTAATAATAGTCTCAACTTACATAATTTCCTTGTATCAAAATATCAAAGATAATCATATATGTACATGTCATGAAACATATCATGCTCTTACCGTTTCTTCATAAGCATATATCATTCATTTCGTTATATCAATATTTCATGCTCCATCATTTCCATATATTTTATGTATATTTATTCCGGTAATAGTTTATATCAAACTTAAAATAAATTATATTCCATGTACTTATACTTACTACGTTTATCTATTTTCATAATTATTTCATACAACTATCTTGTACATATATTTCTATATAACCAGTTCGTGTAAACATTTCACACAACCATTTCATATAACCATTCATCATCTGATACATATTACCTAAAAATCAATTGTTCAATAGATGTCATAGCGTCTCCAATCCACGGTCTTATTTATCTTTGACATGATGCCATAGTGTCTTTCAACTATGGTCTTACTCATTTTCTGTCATGTTGCCATGGTATCTTTTAACCATGGTCTTGTTCATTTCATGTTACATTGCCATGGTATCTTTCAATCATGGTCTTATTCATTCCCGTCATGTTGCCATGGTATCTTTCAACCATGGTCTTATTCTTTTCATGTCACGTTGCCATGGTATCTTTCAACCATGGTCTTACATATTTTATATCCTGTTGCCATGGTATCTTTCAACCATGGTCTTACACATTTCATATCATGTTTCCATGGTATCTTTCAACCATGGTCTTACACATTTCATATCAGAGAGCACACTCCCGCGAACCTCATCCTCACAGTGGGATTACCAGTCCAGGCTAAATCCCCTGCAGCGACAATTACTCTAATGAGCTTGGATCCGAATTACACCAAAGCTAAATTCAGACCCTAATTTGGATTACCCATCTGGGCTAAATCCGTTTTACACATATTCTTCGGGAGGGTTATATTAGGATAGGATCACCCGTCTAGGCTAGATCCTTTTTACCGTCAATTCCTTTTCAGAGATCCATCGAAATTTCCTTTCATTCAACTGGGATTTCTTCCCATTTTATCAAATATATCAATGTTTTATCAATTTTCATACAATGAACATTCAAATTATATTCACATCAATAACATACATTTCAAGAATTTAAGAATATAATTCAAGTTACACGAACTTACTTGGCAAAATTGCAGAAATATCAAGATTTAGGGGCATTTTGGTAATTTACCATTTTCCCAATTTTTACCCGATCTTAAATTGGAAATTTCATTCAATTTATTAATTTAGATAATAAAACAATTCATTCACTTCAATTTGGTCATTTTGACATTTTTACAAAATTACCCCCTGAAGTTTTACTTTTATTCAATTTAGTCCTCAAGCCTAAAACATGCAAATTAGCCATGCTAGCTGAATATTCATAAATATTTTCCTCCTCCTCCTCTCTATTCCACATCCTTAATGTATATAACACACTTGTAAGTAACATTATCTATAATCTCTATTATTTACTTTTATGAATATTCAAGTTGTCTATCTATGTCATAGTCACTAAATTATTTATATCTGGAGCTATATAACTCCAAATTAACATCTGCTAATTTTTCCTGAAACTAAACTCATATATCTTCTTACCATAAAAGTTTCAGAATTTTTAGTTTAGCCAATAAGTACAGTTTATTCTTTAAAGTTACCCCTATTCTGCTATCTGACAGTTCTGACCCTTCTTTACTAAAATTTAATTATCTCATTGTACAAAATTCGAATGATGTTCCCGTTTATTTATATTGAAAATAAAATCATATGGGATTCTAAAAATATAATATTAAACCCATAATTATTTTTATCTAATTTTTGATGATTTTTCAAAGTCAGAAAAGGGGAACCCCAAATTATTCTGATCTTGTCTCACAAAATTTATTATATCTAATGATTTAAAATTATATTTCATACATAATGTCTTCTATAAGAAACTAGACTCAATAATATTTAATTTAATATTTTATTCATTCTATAATTCAATTTCTACAATTTTTGGTGATTTTTCAAAATTAGACTACTGCTGCTGTCCAGAACTGTTTTAGTGCAAGATATTAATTACCATGTTTATAGCACCCTTATTTTCTTTTTCTACACTATTTCTCATCACTTTCTTTTATTTTCTCTTCACTAACATGACAAGAACATAAGACCATATATAACAAAACTCTAAATCAACATCAATTCTATGCTTTTTCAACAATATTAAACTTAAAAATATATTGAAATCTTGATGTTCTTACCTTTTCTTTTTTACTTCAATCTTTAACTTGATTTTTCTCTCTCCTCCAACTTCTATTTCTTGAATCCAACTTGATATTCTTGCTCCCCATCATCTCCTTGCTATCTTTCTCTCTTGATGGCTATGAAAATTCTTTCAATTTTTAGGTGAAAATAATGAATTTTTGGTGGAGGACTAAATTGTAAAGAAAGAAAACTTCTTTTCTTCTTCTTCTCTTACGTTGGTTTGCATGGGAAAGGAAAGATGATAATAATTCTTCCTCTTTCCTTCCTTTTATACTAAATAATTAATAATATAATAATAAATATCTCATAAAAATATTAATAAAATAATATTTATCTAATTAATTAATTTAAAATATCATCAACATAATCATTACATTATAGAATTCGCTCTCTTACTAATTGACCATTTTGCCCTTAATGATCTTTTAGAATTCCATCCTTGAGTCATCACTTAATTTGGTAAAATTGCGATTTAATCCCTCATAATTTTTCACCTATTCAATTTGGTCCTAATTCATCAATTTTTCTTAGTTTCTAGGTCATTCCACCCTTAAAATATTTGCACCATTAGTCCTTCAACTTTTTTATATTTACACTTCAACCCCTTAAATTTTGAGTATTTACTCTTGTGCAACAAGACTTTTCTCATCTTTGCAATTTAGTTCTTTCTTGAATTACTATATCATAATATACTTCCCAATATTGACATAACTCAAAATTTTCCTTTTTGTCACTTTATTTCCTTATTTTACTATATCACGGATAATATTTTACTGTAAAAATTTTTGGGGTATTACAGACTCAAAGGTGGCCACTCGACATAGTTATTTTATTATATACTATACATAAGATTTTATTCTATTTTGGGTTTTTACATTATAATAAGGCCTCTTTAAATTTCTTTATTTTAATTTGGGGATTTATTTATTTTATTTTATTTTACCTGTTAGTAATAGGACGCAGATTTTCAAGAAAGTACAAACAAATGTTTTCTGAAAACACCACGTTTTCGTAACAAACACTATTTTAAAGTTGGACAACTAGTACAATTAATATATTCTGCTTAAACAACTAGAGCTTTCACAATAAACTAGATACTCTAACCTTTTGCTCAGAACCTAAAGAAGTTTTTCTGAAGTACGGGTTGTCATCAATTTATGTTTTGGGAAACCACTTCAATGTAACATCACAGATTCGGCCATAACGTCCAGGCCGAGTTTGAGGTGTTATAGGTCATGTTATAAACTTAAATTGGGAGGTACATTTCATGGTAAATATGTCGTAATGATAGTTATATGATTCGGAAATGAGGAATGGTAAGTATGATGTTTATTTGGCTTATTAGTTAGTTCATTTTGGAAGTATGAGAAATGGTATAATTTGCCTTGGTAATAAGGTAATATGCTGATTATATTATGGGTATGTTTGATGGTCATTTGAATAACTATAAGTGGCATATTGTTTTGATGTTAAGATATGAGATAGCATGTTCAGTTTAAAATTTGAGTGATGGAAATGTTATGACTTATTGAGGTTAAATTTGATAACCGAATGGTTGTCTATTTGATTTGTTGAACAGATGAGATATGAATACATATGTCTATGACATGTTTGCTTGTAGTCAAGTTTAAAAAAAAAAAAAAAAGAAAATCAAATTGTTGGTTCAATGAGTGATTATAAAATGTGATATATATGTGGTAGTAAATTCGGATTTGGTATATGGTTTATGTGTGTGGTTTAATATAACATGGTTAAATATGTTATTTAGCTTGCGAATTAGGTATAGTATAACTTAACATTTGTGTCCAAAAATGGTTAAATTTGATTTGGTATAATGCACCTAAGGTAATAATGTTTAAAATGCTATGACTTGTAATTGTATTTAGAAATGGCTTTTGGCTATTAGGTGTTATGCGCATGATATGATAATGTTAAAAATATAGTTGGTTATGTTATAAAGTTACTTAATATTTTATGTGCAAATGAATATTAAACCGTGAGATATGGTCAAATTGATTTAACAAGCACATGTATAATGTTTATTAAATGTTATGTTGCTATTTAGCTAATGATATGGGTTGAAACGGATTAGTATGCATTTGTACTTAGGTTTATAAAATGGTATGATCGTTAATCTGTTATGAAATAGATGTAGACAAATGGATGTTTTGATATATGCTCGGTATATTGAATGAAATATGTTTGATTATGACTTGGGTAATCGAATGTTATGAAAATGATGGCCATATGGTTTGAATTTTGTAATGATGAAATATGTTCAAATTAGTTTTGATATTTGATAGCTTGGTTCCAAATTTTTGTACAGGCAAACGGAATTGAAATGGTTAAATATTGAAACATAGTACATATAAGAGAATGTTCGATAAAGCATGATTTGTATGGTTGGCTATGTGATTTAAATATACGAATTTGATTTTATGAATAAGAGGTTGCTTCATTAATTTTATAAAGGAGAATACATTTACTGGGTGCATGAATTGTAAAGAATGTCAGTTCTGAATTATGTTTCGATATGTCTGATAATGCCTCTTAACCTTAGTCTAGTTATGGAGACGGGTTAGGGGTGTTACATTTTGTTGGTATTAGAGCTATGGTTTAGTCGGTTCTTGGACTAACATAGCGTATGTGAGTCAAGCTATACATGCCACATTTAACCTGCGATAGTGTGATATTTCCCAACTCTGACGAAAATTATTTTAATTAGATAGATAAATTTTCCAACCAAGTTAATTCTGATAGTACGGAATGTGTACTCAAATGTTTGAATAGAAATGTGTTGATGGTGAGTTGAAACTCATAAAGGTATGAATAAGAATACAAGATATTTTGTTGTTGATAAATGTTGTAATGATATGAGTATATGAATTATGACATTTGGGTTATGATTGCTATATGAAATTCTTTTGAATTGGCATATGAACTATGTGTTAAGAACAAAAGTGATTAAAAGAAAGTATTTATTAAATGTTTTGAGAATTTGAAATTAGAAATGAACTGGCTATTTGTGATAGTATGTGTTATGTGCATTTATGTGCGAGTTAAATTTAAGGCTTTACTACCCTTACCCCCTTATCCGTAAAATGTTACAATGAAATCTGTAATATTTAGGTTGAATAAGCTTACGAATGTGGAGTTACAAAAGTCCGTGTTCAGAAGATTAATAATGTGGTTAGAAAAGTGAATGAATCGGCAAATGAAGATAGTATTAAAAGAGATATTAGATAGCTTTGAAGACTATTCAGATTATACAAAGTCACAGTTACAGAAGAACTTAAGTCCAATTAAATGACCTATTCAGGTATGATATCTAAATAAAGGTGTTAACTGAAAGTTCCTTTATTTCTATTATTGATGGAATAATATGAACTTAATGATGACAAAATTAGTCAATTGAATAATGGTGGAATTGTATTGATAGTTGAGTATAGTAGTTATAGTCGGGTAGTTACTATGACTTCTTCTGGGCATTCTATGTGTACATTTATCCTCAGAAGTATATGTGACTATTTAGTTTTAGAAAGAATTCTTATCATATGAGAATATTAGCTAAACATATTAATAAATGAAAGTATCGTTGGTCTGTTTGGGTTATATTTGACATTGCTATGTCTTTCTCTGGAATTTATTTTCTTGTGTGGATATGAAAATTTACGGTAAAATCTGTATGATGCTAATACTCTGTTTTTACTGGCTATTATTCTGTTGAATATACGTGAAGATTATATTGCTTTCGTTACTGTGGATTTCAGTATTTATGAGTGACGTTGTTCTTTCTAGAAAATTTTTGGGATATCATCGGAATTGTTATCATTCTTTATGGGTTGTAATTTTTAGAAATCCTGTGTAGCTTCATACGTTGAAATTTTGCTATTTTGGTTTTCTTAAGATTTTATGTGATTATCTATAAGAGATATCTATTTGACGGGAATGGTTATATCTATTATAATTATAATTTCTATTCTAAAATTTGGGAGTACTGCAATACCGTTATCAGAGTTATAAAAGCTGTGCTTCTGCATTGGTTTATGTTCAAATCATATTTGATTTTCTTCTGGGTTTAAAGACTTTCTTAACAGCTGGGATATTATCTATTGCTAAGGGTAAGACGGCGGTCTTACTATGACATTATGATTTCTATTGGATGATTGTGGCATCTGTATAATGATATGTCTGGGTTATCCTTTCAACGAGAGGAAAAGATTTCTTCGAAGAGAGCGATTCAGTAGTTTAGTCTAATCTGAATTATTTGATTGAAAAGTTAATTGGGTTGTATGTGTTTGAATCCATCCACCAGATTGAAAATAAAATTTGAATGCACATGTGTGAATTGAAGGATAGTTTGGAGGAAGAATTCATATTATTGAAGACTTGATACAGAATTATATCTATCGGAACAATTCTATCTGGAAAATGTTGTGGTAAATTAAAGTTAGTTCGATTGTTGAAGTTTTCCTTTTGCACGGAGATATTGTTAACCGAAACATCAGTACTGGTTCAGTCTAATTTGAAGAAAAAGTTTATGATCTTCAGTCATGTGTCAATGAGCGATTTGAAGTGTATTTCAATAATAGAGTGTACAGAGATGTCATGTGATTCCATACGGTTAAAGCTGCATGAAAAGAGTTATGTGATATATTTGATGATTACAAGAGTTTAAAATGTTTGACGTTTCAGAGCGAGATCCGAACTTGGCGTAGCAAAGTTAGCTCGAATCGTCGAACAACATTTGATTCTGTAAGTAAATATTATTATCTGAGGGAAATTATTATAGTTTCAAATTATCTGAATAAGAATGTTTTGTGTACTTTACGAGTGATGAACACGTGTGTTTTGTGTACTTTACGAGTGATGAACATGTGATTGATCTTATCAGAGGATGATTATATGTTAGCTAGATTAGAAGTTAAATTGATGCTTACTAAATGAATTCGTGAAACTTAGAAATGTGTTATCAAGTTATAAGTTAAAAAATGGGTTCAGCATAAATTGATTTCTGATTCAGAATTTCAGATGTGAAATTGATGATTGCTTGTTGCTTTGAAATAGAGTGTGCAAACCAAGAAGCTCTGAGATTGTATAACCATTATTACAAGAGGCTCACAGTGTCACTTAGACTGTTCTTACAGGAGTAACAAGATGCATGATAATATGAGAAAGTGGTATTGATAAATGGGTATAAAACGTAATACTTCTGACCTCGCGTTAAATGCCTGAGCTATCAACAAGTTAAAGTTAATTATGAAGCATCTTGTTTTGATATCTGAATATTGGTGAAATAGAATTTTGATAAATTTTGTATCGGGATTATCTCTTATCATTGGAAAAGATAGATGTTATCAGAATTATTGTTAACTATCTGAATAAGTCCTTCTGTATGCATAGATTTCTTTTTTGATAAATCAGCTGAGTTATTCGTTTCAGAGTCTTTCAGTTTGCACATGGTGCCAGTCATCATTGTTTCATATTAAAATCTAAAATTCATATGGTAATTGTGGGAGAAATTACAGTAAGTAACTAAGAAATATTTATTCGTCACTGTGTTTTAGAGTTTCAAAGCAACTAAGAAAGATTGTTGATGTTTGATAAACTATCAGGTGAATATAAAAGTGACATTGTATGAGGTATCATATGTGGCAGTTACATAACTCCGTTGTTCAGGATCGAGCTTTGTGAGTAAATGATTCATGAGATTAATATCATCAGTGAAATAAAGTAATAAATGAAGGTAACTCAATACAGTTAGAAGCAAATTTAGTTTAATATGATGTATAGCGAAAAACAGATCAGAATCTTAATTGTGAGATTAAAGAGATATGAAATCCAAAGCTATATCTGAATTTGCAATGTACTGTGTGGAAGCAAATCTTTAATTTACTTTATCGTAAGATTTTCAGGGACAAAAATCCCTAAGGGGAGAGTTGTAACAGCCCAGTTTAGACCCTAGTCGGAACAGTGGTTTTAGGACCACGAATCCGAGTCAAAAAATATTTTAATATTATATTTCATGCTTAAAGTATGTGAATTGATATGTGCAAAATTTTCGTATGAAAATTTTATCATTTGTATGCTCGATTTTATAAAAAAGACTTAATCGTGTAAATTGTAAAAATGGCTTGCTATTTGTTAAAGTGTTTTATTGCTATGTTCTTTTAATAGGGAGGCCTTAAAGTGAAATTTGGCCATTTAATAATGATATGGACGGTAAAGGACAACCATTACAAAATTTTCATATTAATTTATAAAGGTTAAAAAGGTAAATGATGCATTAATATGTAATTAAATAAAACATAAAGTAAATATGCATGTTTATCATCTTGTTGGCTGAATGTAAGAAAGAATAAGAAGCTATTTTCTTTGTTTAAGATTCAGCATGTAACGCCCCAATTTTCGGGACTTCTATGAATTTTGGGCGAATTTCAGAAGATCTGTGTTTTGACTGCTTGGCGTAGGTCTAAGTATGTTAGTAGGCCTCTAGAAGGCCCAAGTTTAAGATAAAATCCGAAAGTTTTAGCTAATTTTAATTCTTAGGGGAAAAGGGTTCTGGTAAGTTGGGCGTTTAAGATTTAATGGGTAACTAAGCCATAATAAGGCAGGTGGCAAAGTGGCATATGATGCCACTAGGGTGCTAAAAAGGTGGCATGTGGATGACTAGGGAGAGCTAAGGTTCAAGTCACAACGTGAGCAAATATTAGTATTAATTTTTATTTACAGAAAGGGGATGTGATGGAACTCAGGTGGAACTCTGTTAGGAAGAGTTTGAGCTACTCAGGAGATCGAGTAAAGAGGAGATAAGGGAAAAGATTTAGGAGCTGATTAGGGGGTGTAGTATTGGCCGAATGGTAGACTCTTGAGGAGCAAGAGTTGGCCAGCCAAGGGTTTCTGTAGAGGGCAAAATTCGGCTAGGTCTATTGATAGTTGTAATTTCGGCATTTGGGAAAAAAGTTGTGCTGTTTCTGATCATTCTTCTCTTCTCCTATTCTTTTTTCTTCTTCTTTTCTTCTTCTTCTATAGCCGAACCCTTCCTATCATTCTACTCTTCCCTTCCATTCGTTTTTAAGCCTTTGAAGCCGATTACCATAAAAGCCAAAATCCCGAAAGCCTGTTTTTCTTCTATGTCAATTTCTCCGAGCCAAACCCTCTGATTCTTCTCCATCTTTTTGGCCGATTCTCTCATCCTCTGAACCCCAAAGTCTTGTCGAAAAAACCACCGCAAAGCCCTCATATTTCATCTTTCACTTCACTATTTAAAAAAGCCGAAAACTCTATAGTCTTAGGGGCATAGCCGAATCTTTGGACCTTTAAAGATTTGATTTCTACTAACATTTAAGGGTTTAGATCTGCATCAGAATCGTATAGGGACTAAATTGGAATCGTTGACTAAAGGAATCGGTGGTAAGTTTTCGAATCTATTCTTTATTTCGGGTTTTAGAAAAGCTGAAACCCCTGAAGGCTTAGGGAGGCTGTCAATTGGACCCTATGGCTCTAAGGGTTGTGACAATTATTTTATTATGATGTTAGTGTGATCCAGAGGCTGCTAATCCAAGGCTTGGACAAGTGGAACGACTGGATCTAAACCTAGTCTCTAGTTTCGGCAAAGGTAGGATCTCTAGTGTCTAAAGTGTTAATGGTCGACTGTTGGTAAGGAGATTTGTATACAAGTTGTTATGGATTCGTAGTTAACGTATTAGTAATTGGCTGTAGGAAACTCGCGTGTGGAACTCGTCAGCGTTTCGTCGCAAGCAGGTGTGTAACTAACACCCTCTCATAGGCTAGATCGGCAAAAGCCGAAAAGCCAAAATGCCGAAAAATCACTATTTTGTGGACTTGCGAGTGTGTGAATGCTCGTGAGTTAGATCGATTAATGTATTTGGTAAACTACAGTGTTTAGACTGCAGAGTGCATGATTTTTGTGCCTGAGATATTTTTGGGCTTAATGGGCCAAAATTGGGATAATGGGCCAACGGGCCCAATTCAGTAAGAACACTCGATAAGTGTTTTTGTTAGTACGTGAATGGTGTAAATATGCATGAAAACCCCCAAAATAGATAAATTACTAGAATACCTTTAAGTATGAAAATTACCGTTATACCCCTAGGTGTAAAATAACCATTATACCCCTAGGGTTAATTTCACTAAAAAGCATGATGATCTGATTCTATATGATGTATGCCATGATTTGTATAACTGTTGCATGGGGACATAGGTTATATTTATGGAGGAAGCATCCTGGTGGCTATGCCACAATTATCTGTTCTGGTGGCTCTGCCACAAATATCTGATACGGTGGCTCGCCCACAAATATCTCAGATATCACGACTCTGTCACACTATCTGTTCTGGCAGCCATGTTGCAAATTCTGTGGCGTGTAGCGGTTGGGTGGGTCGAGTAGTCTCCCCACATGGTGTAAGGATGGTACGGAGGTGTATACGGTTGGATATGGTTGGGTTTATGCATAAACATGTAATTTCTATTCTGTTCTGTTATGGGCCTATGGGCTTCATTCTGAAATTTGTTCTAGGCTAAGGCCAATTTGATCTGTTTCTGTGGTTTGAACTGGTTTAGACTATGGTTGGGTTATTTTACACACTCAGTTTCCCAAACTCACCCCTTATTTTCATCCACGCAGGTAATCCCCAACCATAGTGGGCTTGGAGCTTTGAGGGATTCGGAGTGGCCACGCGTTCTGCAAATTTGGTTTTCTTCTGGTGAATTGGAAATCTTTTTATTTACTTTTATGATTTGGGTTTTAAGTTGTAATAAGGTCGCTTTATTGATTTTTAATTGTTTTCAATATGATTTACTAGAATAGGTATAATATTATCTTAATCACTAAAACTAATTAGTCTTAGGACGTGTTTTTAAAAACAATAATTGATTTTAAAATATCACGACAACAAAGCAAAACTTCCGCAACGAAAACGCTTTCCAAAGTTAATCACTTTTTCTTAAAATGGACTTAAATGAATTGGTTTCCTAAGAATATACAATAAGTTAAGGTGTGGCAATGGTGGTGTGCATGTCTAGGATTGGATCCGAAGGGAGCTTGGTACTTAAGCAGACCGATGGACTCACCTCCTCTTTTCTGGTTCCCTACCTGGTGCACAGCTTCCATTCACCTTAAACTATAACGAAATCATCCTTTGAACACTAAGCCCGATTTTCTGGATTAAATATAGAAAATGTTTTGGCACCTCGATGTGGCACATCGGATCTGGTCATAACATTTAGGCCGGGTTTAGGGTGTTACATTTAGTGGTATCAGAGCTATGTTGCAACAACTCGGCTGTGGAATGGGTCTATAAAAATAAAGATTTTCAAAAATGAAATTTTTACAAAAATTACGAAACTCGATTTTCAAATTTGGATCCTTAAAAAGGTGGCACCCGAATCTCCGGTCCAAGTCTGTAAGTATTATTCAGAAGTTTTCTAAAATATTTTTTTTCCTGAATTATCTGTCTATATTAACACCCTATTAGGATAATCTAGTGGGATGGTACTGAAACTATAAGAAATTTTGGTAATAGACTGAGACTGTAGCTAGACTTCGATTCTGCGGTAAACAAACTCTGAATTACTGTCTGTTCATAAAACATCTGTAATAAACACTAGAATATTTGATCGATGCATAAAATTCGTAATCAGATAATACGATATGAGTATAAGAGCAGCTCGTGGAAGAGGTCGTGGACATGGCCGAGGTAGTGCTCGAGCAGGAACTGCGTCCTCAGGGCATATGCCGACAGCAGAGGTACCGGTACCACCGACAACAGAAGTAGAGTCTCATGATCGTGGTGCCGAGGATGATGCCCTGTCCCAGGCAATGCTTCGTGTTTTGGAAAGGGTTGCTGGGGCAAATACGGGTAACAAAATTGGAGGATCTATTTCTGAGTGACTCCGGGCTAACGGAGCGGAGATCTTTAGGGGTGTATCTGGTGTAGCCCCGAATGTGGCGGAATATTGGTTGGAGGGCACGGAACGGATTATGGATGACTTGGACTGCTCTGTGGAGCAGAAGCTGAAGGGAGTTGTATCGTTGCTACGAGACGAGGCTTATCAGTGGTGGCTTACGGTGAGAGATGGAACCCCAGCTGACAGCGTAACTTGGGAGTTGTTTAAGGCAGCCTTCAAAGGGAAATATGTTGGGGCGAGCTATGTGGACTCCCGCAGGAAGGAATTCTTGAATCTGGTGCAAGGAGGTAAAACAGTTGCTGAATACGAGGCTGAATTTCTAAGGCTGAGCTGGTATGCCGTGGGAATAGTCGCTACGGAATATGAGCATAGTGTGCGCTTCGAGGATGGTCTTAGAGATGAACTTAGGGTGTTGATTGCTCCGCAGAGGGAGCGTGACTTTGCGGTCTTGGTGGAGAAAGCTAAGATAGCTGAGGAAGTGAAGCGTCCTGAAAAGCAGAATTGTGAGAAGGATCAGAGCCATTTTCGGAGGGATTCAGGACCTTTGGGTGGTGCAAATAGGAGTATCAAGAGAGCAAGAGTGGAGGAGCAAATTCGGGCAGTTCAGATGAATATGGTTAGACCACCAATCTGTGGAGACTATGGTAAGGTACATCTGGGTGAGTGTAGGAAACGTTCTGGTGCCTGTTTTTGATGCGGATCTATGGAGCATAGAGTCAAAGACTGTCCTCAGAAAATGGATCAGGTTCAAGTTGCTGAACAGAGGGTTGCTCAACCAGTGAGAGGTGGACCATAACCACCGAGAGGACGTGGACAAGGTAGGGGTGGAAATGGTAATGGTCGAGGGCCAGGGGCACCTGGCAGGGGTGCTGAAAATGCTGAGGCTCGACAGCCAGTGTTGGTGTATGCATCTCGTCGTTGAGAGGAGGGTGATGCAGCTGACGTCATAACTGGTACATTCTTGGTTTCTAGCATGCCGTATACTGCTTTGGTAGATATTGGATCTACTCAATCCTATGTTGCATGTGCCATATATGAGTCGTTGGGTGTGCACTCTGAGGAGATAGTGGGTGGGGTAACTGTACTAAGTGTAACGCCCCCACGCCCGAGACCGTCGCCGGAGTCGAGTATGAGGTGTTACTAAGCTTAATTTAACATTTTTAGAACTTTGGATTATTTGTTTCTACATTCACAGTTTTCAAGCTACTTACATCACAGTCACAAGAAAAATCATATCTCGAGTTACGAAACTCAAAATCAAAATCCGTAAATTTTCCCCAAATCTAGACTCCTAAATCTATTTTCTAATTTTTTTCCAAAATTTTTGGTTGGGCCAATTAGTACAGTTTAGTAGTTAAAGTTACCCCTATTTTAGGACTTGACTGGACTGACCTCCGTTTACTACGAACTACATTTTTCTCTGTACAAAATTCATATGACTATTAGGTTTGTTTCTCCTGAAACTAGACTCAATGAGAATTCTGAGAATATAAAATACACAACCTAATTACATCTGTACAATTTATGGTGATTTTTAAAATTGGAACAGGGGATCCAGAAATCACTCTGGCCCTGTTTCACTAAAATTCAAATATCTTCTAACATATAATTCCTTTACCTGTTTAGTTTGTTTTATATGAAACTAGACATAATAAAATTCAATTTTATATTTAATCCATCACCAAATTTGATTTTTATGATTTTTAGTAAATTTCAAACTCATGTCAGTGTTGCTGCAATGTTCTGTTTATGGCAAATTTCATCCTTTTTATGAGTTTTTATGAACTAGATAACTTATTAACTTTCCATAACATCAAACATAATCTAAACTAACCATTTCCATAACTTATCATTATCAAGCATTTCCTCAACCATTCCATCACCATGTCATAAGTTCATTTACACAAAATAGGTATATTGCTATACATGCCATACTTAAATTTACAAGCCATTTACCGAAAAGTTCTTCAGATAGTGTGACTGAGCCTTCGACCTATCTCGACTCCTGAGCTGATTTTTCCAAAACTACAATGAGTAAGAAGAAGGGAGTAAGCATAAATGCTTAGTAAGTTCATATGCAAATAATAAATAACATAACAAACAATCAAACCAATCAACATTAGCATATATCACCAAAACACATATCACATTTCTAATCATTTTTCATCATCTTATTACCTTATCGTGGTTGTATCAATACTCAACCCAAGGGTTAAATACATACCTATCTGAAATATCCATTTCACATCACTTACCAATACGTCTCTTTACATCTCGAGTATTCCTCCATTTGAGTAAAACTTTACCCGTTGAACACATCAGAATATAATTCGGATACATGGATAACTTGCACATAAGTGCCACATATGCAATCAAGCGATCATGTAACCCGCCCATAAGCGAACTCGGACTCAACTCAACGAGCTCGGGCGTTCGTTTCCATAAGTGAACTCGGACTCAACTCAACGAGCTCAGATGCATAGTTACATCTCACGAACTCGGACTCAACTCAACGAGTTCGGACATTCGCATCCATAAGTGAACTCGGACTCAACTCAACGAGTTCGGATGCTCAACCATCCTAGTGACATGTCACTTGTATCCTAATCTATTCCTAAGGTTCAAACGGGATTTTCCTCGAACACATATCCTTGCCGTCTTCCGTAGAATGCCGAAATCAATACTCGGTAATAATTATATTTAACAAGTAACACACATGATTTGCATTTTGTTCGAAAATAACCACAAAGCATATATTTCATGATAAAAATCAGCATATCACATAATTGACATCAATGACTTAAAAATAACAATTATGCTACATTATTTACACATGAACTTACCTTGGTACCAAAATACAAAGATTTTGCAATTTAGTCCACTATCTTTTCTTTTCCTCGATTGGGGTCGATTCCACGTCTTTCTTGATCTAAAATAACACATTTAGCTTATTTAATACTCACGTTATCAAATTAATCCTTAATTCAAATTTTGGAAAAATTACAATTTTACCCCTAAACTTTTGCATATTTACACTTTTGCCCCTAGGCTCGTGATTAAAATTTATTCCTTATTCTTATGTTTTATGACATGCTGATCACTTTTCCCTTCTATGGCAACATCAAATTCTCACTCTAACATGTACTTGTGACTATTAGGTATTTTTACCGATTAAGCCCTTTTACTTGTTTTTGCTTAAAATCGAGTAGTACAAGTTGTCTAACATAATTTAAAACCTCATATTCTATCATAAAACATCAGAATACACAAATTTCACCTATGGGTATTTTTCCAAATATAAACCCTAGGTTAAATTATTGCTAGCATAAGCTTTATCGAGTTCTGGGATCTCAAAACGTAAAAATCATTAAAAACGGGGCTTGGAATCACTTACTATGAAGCTTGAAAGTTGAAGAAACCCTAGCTATGGTGAGAGTGAAATTCGGCAGCAACTAAATGAGGAAGATGACCATTTTGTGTTATTTTTCCCATTTTATTTCTTTTAATATCCAAATGACCAAAATGCCCTTAATACCTTTCTTTGAAAATTTTCATGTACAAGCCCATTTTTGTCCAAAATTTTAGAAATTGGTCAAATTGCTATTTAAGACCTCCTAATTAATATTTCAAAGCAATTTCATACCAAAAACTACTCGAATGCAAGTTTTGCAACTTTTTCGATTTAGTCTCTAACTTCAAATTAAGCATTTTATGCATAAAATTTCTTCACAAAATTTTCACACAATCATGCAATCATATCATAAATCTCAAAATAATTATAAAATAATTATTTCTATCTCGGATTTGTGGTCACGAAACCACTATTCCGGTTAGGCCCTAATTTGGGATATTACAACTCTCCCCCCCTTTAAGGATTTTCGTCCTCGAAAATCTTACCGATAAACAAATGTGGGTATTGATTTATCATATTTTCTTCGGATTCCCATGTAGCTTCTTCTACTCCATGCTTTTGCCACAACACCTTCACAAGTGCAATCTTTTTATTCCTTAGTTGTTTGACCTCTCGAGCTAATATCTTAATCGGTTCTTCTTCATAGGTCATATCTGGTTGTAGTTCAATTTCTGTTGGTGAAACTACATGTGAAGGATCCGAACGATACCGACGTAACATAGATACGTGGAACACATCATGAATCTTCTCTAATTCTGGTGGTAAAGCTAGCCGATATGCTATCGGTCCAACTTTTTCAATTATTTCATACGGCCCAATAAAACGCGGACTTAATTTGCCCTTCCGTCCAAATCTAAGAACTTTCTTCCACGGAGACACCTGTAAAAATACTTTATCACCAACTTGAAATTCAATGTCCTTTCGTTTTAGATCTGCATAAGATTTCTGTCTATCTGAAGCAGCTTTCAAACAATCTCGAATTACCTTCACTTTTTCTTCAGTTTCTTTTATTAGATCAACTCCATAAATCTGATTTTCCTTGAGTTCAGTCCAATACAAAGGCGTTTGACACTTACGACCATACAATGCTTCATAAGGTGCCATTTTCAAGCTCGTCTGATAACTATTATTGTAAGCAAATTCTACCAACGGTAAATATTTCTCCCAACTTCCTTGAAATTCCAATACACAACACATCCGAGCATATCTTCAAGAATCGAATTACTCTCTCTCGATTGTCCATCGGTTTGTGGATGAAAAGCGAAGATCGAAATTTAACTTTGTACCTAACGCGTCTTGCAACTTGTGCCAAAACCGCGAGGTAAACCTTGGATCTCTATCTCGAAATAATCGACAATGGTATTCCATGTAGTCTAACAATTTCTCTAACATACGATTCAGCCAACTTGTGAAGAGAATAATCCGTGCACGCACGGGATAAAATGAGCCGACTTAGTTAATCATCAACTATTACCCGGATGGCATCTTTCTTTCCCAGGGTCAATGGCAATCTCGATACAAAATCCATAGTAATCCGATCCCATTTCCATTCGGGGAACCATAATAGGTGAAGTAATCCGAAGAAGGCACTTGGTGTTCAACTTTCACTGTTGACAAATTAAGCATTTGGACACAAACTACGATATATCTTTTTCATTCCATTCCACCAATACATTTTCTTCAAGTCATTATACATTTTCGTACTACCCGGATGAATCGAGAAACAACCACTATGTGCTTCCTGTAGGATCTTTTGAATCAATTCCTCATTCTTCGGTACACAAATCCGATCTTTAAACATTAAGCACCCATTAGAACCGATTCTGAAATCTGACTCTGTATCAACTTCACACTGCTTTCTCTTGGCTTGCAAATCTTGATCATCTTTCTGAGCTTCAGAAATCTCTTGTAAAAACATCGGTTTTGCTCTTAACTCTGCTAGAATCGAACCATCATCTGACATTTTTAACTGAGTGTTCATAACTCTCAATGCAAACAACAACTTTCTGCTTAAAGCATCGGCAACCACATTCGCTTTTCCTGGATGATAATCAATAACAAGCTCATAATCTTTCAATAACTCCAACCATCTTCGCTGTCTTAAATTCAAGTCTTTTTGTGACATCAAGTACTTAAGACTTTTATGATCGGTATATACCCGACACTTTTCACCATACAAATAATGTCGCCAAATTTTCAAAGCAAATACCACCGCAGCCAATTCCAAATCATGAGTAGGATAATTCCTCTCATGAGGTTTTAACTGCTTTGAAGCATAAGCCACCACTTTTCCTTCTTGCATGAGCACACACCGCAAACCATTTAGAGAAGCATCACTATACACCACAAATTCTTTACCTGATTCGGGCTGTACTAACACTGGTGCCTCTGTTAATAACTTTTTCAATTCTTTAAAACTCTATTGACATTCTTCCGTCCATTCAAATTTAACATCCTTTCGGAGTAGTCTAGTTATAGGAGCAGCAATTATAGAAAATCCATTTACAAACCGCCGATAATACCTAGCTAGCCCCAAGAAACTTCTAACTTCAGTTACATTTTTCGGTGGTGTCCAATCAACAATGGCTGAAATTTTACTAGGATCAACCCGTATACCATCACCTGAAACAATATGACCCAAAAATCCAACTTCCCGAAGCCAAAATTCACTTTTACTAAACTTAGCATACAGCTGCTTATCTCTCAAAGTTTGCAAAACTATCCTCAAATGCTCAGCATGCTCTGTCTCATCTTTTGAATAAATTAAAATATCATCTATAAACACCACAACAAATTTGTCCAAGTATGGTCGAAATATGCGATTCATTAAATCCATAAACACAGCAGGAGCATTTGTCAACCCGAATGGCATAACTAAAAATTCATAATGACCATACCTTGTTCTAAAAGCAGTTTTAGGCACATCCGACTCTTTTACCCGTAGTTGATAATACCCAGATCTCAAGTCAATCTTTGAAAACCATGTCGCTCCTTTTAACTGATCAAACAAATCATCAATTCTTGGCAACGGATACTTGTTTTTGATTGTCACCTTGTTTATCTGCCGATAATCAGCACACAACCTCATAGAACCATATTTCTTTTTCACAAATAACACGGGAGCACCCCAAGGTGAAAAACTCGGTCTCACAAAGCCTTTATCAATCAATTCTTGCAATTGCGACTTTAATTCCTTCAACTCTACTGGTGCCATTCTATACGGAGCAATCGAGATCGGAGTTGTTCCCGGTATCAAATCAATACCAAATTCTACTTCTCTGACTGGAGGCAAACCCGACAATTCTTCTGGAAATACGTCCACAAATTCACACACAACCAGCACTGATTCAACTTTCTTTTCAACTTCTTTTGTATTAATTACATACGCCAAATAAGCTTCATAACCCTTTCTCAAATATCTTTGAGCCGACATTGAAGAAATCACACTAGGCAATGCCTCTGATTTATCTGATTCAACCCGCAGAGTTTCACCATTTTCACACTTTAATTCTATAACCTTTTCTTTGCAATTTATTTTAGCATCATGTAATGTCAACCAATCCATACCCAAAATAACATCAAACTCATCAAATGGCAACAACATCAAGTCGGCCGGAAAGTAATGATCCCGAATCATTAAAGGACATTTCTTACATACTTTATCAACAATCACACATTTGCCTAACGGATTCGACACTCTAATCATAAATTCTGTGTTCTCAACAGGTATATTCATACTAGACACCAGTTTCATGCACACATATGAATGAGTAGAACCAGGATCAATCAAAGCAATAACATTAACATTATAGAGAAAAAATGTACCGGTAATCACATCAGGTGAGGAAGCATCTTCGCGTGCTTTAATAGCATAAGTTCTAGCCGGAGCCCTTCCTTCAGGTCTAATTGGTGCATCCCTGGCTACATTCTTACTGCTTGCTTCACTTCCATTTTTTCTTGGATATCTTCCTCTTGAATCTGCACCACTTGTTTTTGTATTCTGAAATTTTTCTTTTTCAGCTCTCTCTGGGCAGTCTCTAATAAAATGATCCGGAGAACCACATCGAAAACATTCATTTGCTCTACACGGAACAAAATGATTTCTACCACACCGTTGGCACTCAGGTTTAACAAATCTCGAATTCCCTACACTGACCCACATTTTGCTTCTTATAATTCCCATATGATTGCCCAGCTGAAGCTTGGGAACGAGGATTCATATTCCTTGACTTTCCAGGTTACTGTGAGAATGAACTGCTCATCGGTCTTTTCTTCCAGTTTCTAGTCTTAGCCTCTACCTTTTTCTTCTCTTTAAGTAGCTCTTCAGCCTTGCAGGCTCGATCAACCAATACTACCATTTCTTTTAATTCAAGAATTCCAACAAATACCTTGATGTCTTCGTTGAGCCCGTTTTCAAATCGTCGGCACATCTTGGCCTCTGTAGGAACATACTCTCTGGCATATTTACTTAATCGAACAAACTCTCTTTCATATTCTGTAACCGTCATATTACCTTGCTTCAACTCAAGAAATTCTTTACGCTTCTGATCAATAAATCTTTCACTAATATATTTCTTCCGAAACTCTTCTTGAAAGAATTCCCAGGTTATTCTCTCTTTCGGTACCACCGAAATCAAAGTCTTCCACCAATTATAGGTTGAATCCCTCAACAAAGATATAGCGCATTTTAAACATTCTTCAGGTGTACAAGATAATTCATCAAATACCCGGATAGAATTTTCAAGCGAACTCGCTTTCTCGGCATCATCATCAATATTTGCTTTAAATTCTTCGGCCCCTTGCTTGCGGATTCTATCAACTGGAGTTCTATGAAATTTCATCAGATCCATACCTTGAGGCATCGGGGGTACAGGTTGAGGAATTGGGGGAGGTGGGGGAGGTCGTACATTTGGGTTCGTACGAACGAACTCAGTGTACCATGCACTCATCATTTGGAGAAAGGCTTCCGATCCCTTTCTCCTCCTCCTCCCGACCAACAAAAGAGGAGGAGGATTTTTTCGATCACACTGCTCCTTCATTGGGAGCTGGCGCATTACTCTCTACTTCATCTGCCACAGCTGGATCGGGATCCATTTACTATAAAAAAATCATTTAAAAAGGTCAGAAGTCGTCACACTATCACAATTTATACATATGGCACGTATAGCAAAATCCGTACATACAACACGTAGTCTGAGAACCGACTAAACCTGCTCTGATACCACTAAATGTAACGCCCCAACGCCCGAGACCAACGCCGGAGTCGAGTATGAGGTGTTACTAAGCTTAATTTAACATTTTTAGAACTTTGGATTATTTGTTTTTACATTCACAGTTTTCAAGCTACTTGCGTCACAGTCACAAGAAAAATCATATCTCGAGTTACGAAACTCGAAATCAAAATCTATAAATTTTCCCTGAATCTAGACTCATAAATATATTTGATAATTTTTTTTCCAGAATTTTTGGTTGGTTCAATTAGTACAGTTTATTAGTTAAATTTACCACTGTTTCAGGACTTGACTGGACTGACCTCTGTTTACTATGAACCACATTTTTCTATGTGCAAAATTTATATGACTATTAGGTTTGTTTCTCCTGAAACTAGACTCAATTAGGATTCTGAGAATATAAAATACACCACCTAATTATATCTATAAAATTTATGGTTAATTTTTAAAATTGAAACAAGGGATCTAGAAATCACTCTGTCCCTGTTTCACTAAAATTCAAATATCTTCTAACATATAATTCCTTTACCTGTTTAGTTTGTTTTATATGAAAGTAGACATAATAAGATTCAATTTTATATTTAATCCATAACCAAATTCTATTTCTATGATTTTTAGTAAATTTTCAAACTCATGTCAGTGTTGCTGCAATGTTCTGTTTATGGCAAATTTCATCCTTTTTATGAGTTTTTATGAACTAGATAACTTATTAACTTTGCATAACATCAAACATAATCTAAACTAACCATTTTCATAACTTATCATTATCAAGCATTTCCTCAACCATTCCATCACCATGTCATAAGTTCATTTACACAAAATAGGTATATTGCTATACATGCCATACTTAAATTTATAAGCCATTTACCGAAAAGTTCTTCAGATAGTGTGACTGAGCCTTCGACCTATCCCGACTCCTGAGCTGGTTTTTCCAAAACTACAATGAGCAAGAAGGAGGGAGTAAGCATAAATGCTTAGTAAGTTCATATGCAAATAATAAATAACATAACAAACAATCAAACCAATCAACATTAGCATATATCACCAAAACACATATCACATTTCTAATCATTTTTCATCATCTTATTACCTTATCGTGGTTGTATCAATACTCAACCCGAGGGTTAAATACATACCTGTCCAAAATATCCATTTCACATCACTTACCAATACATCTCTTTACATCTCGAGTATTCCTCCATTTGAGTAAAACTTTACCTGTTGAACACATCGGAATATAATTCGGATACATGGATAACTTGCACATAAGTGCCACATATGCAATCAAGCGATCATGTAACCCGCCCATAAGCGAACTCGGACTCAACTCAACAAGCTCGGGCGTTCGCATCCATAAGTGAACTCGGACTCAACTCAACGAGCTCGGATGCATAGTTACATCTCACGAACTCGGACTCAACTCAACGAGTTCGGACATTCGCATCCATAAGTGAACTCGGACTCAACTCAACGAGTTCGGATGCTCAACCATCCTAGTGACATGTCACTTGTATCCTAATCTATTCCTAAGGTTCAAACGGGATTTTCCTCGAACACATACCCTTGCCGTCTTCCGTAGAATGCCGAAATCAATACTCGGTAATAATTATATTTAACAAGTAGCACACATGATTTGCATTTTGTTCGAAAATAACCACAAGCATATATTTCATGATAAAAATCAGCATATCACATAATTGACATCAATGACTTAAAAATAACAATTATGCTACATTATTTACACATGAACTTACCTTGGTACCAAAATACAAAGATTTTGCAATTTAGTCCACAATCTTTTCTTTTCCTCGATTGGGGTCGATTCCACGTCTTTCTTGATCTAAAATAACACATTTAGCTTATTTAATACTCACATTATCAAAATAATCCTTAAATCAAATTTTGGCAAAATTGCAATTTTACCTCTAAACTTTTGCATATTTACACTTTTGGCCCTAGGCTCGGGATTAAAATTTATTCCTTATTCTTATGTTTTATAACATGCTGATCACTTTTCCCTTCTATGGAAACATCAAATTCTCACTCTAACATGTACTTGTGACTATTAGGTATTTTTACCGATTAAGCCATTTTACTCATTTTTGCTTAAAATCGAGTAGTACAAGTTGTCTAACATAATTTAAAACCTCATATTCTATCATAAAACATCAAAATACACAAATTTCACCTATGGGTATTTTTCCAAATATAAACCCTAGGTTAAATTATTGCTAGCATAAGCTTTATCGAGTTATCGGGATCTCAAAAACGTAAAAATCATTAAAAACGGGGCTTAGAATCACTTACTATGAAGCTTGAAAGTTGAAGAAACCCTAGCTATGGTGAGAGTGAAATTCGGCAGCAACTAAATGAGGAAGATGACCATTTTGTGTAATTTTTCCCATTTTATTTCTTTTAATATCCAAATGACCAAAATGCCCTTAATACCTTTCTCTGAAAATTTTCATGTACAAGCCCATTTTTGTCCAAAATTTTAGAAATTGATCAAATTTCTATTTAAGACCTCCTAATTAATTTTTCAAAGCAATTTCATACCAAAAACTTTTAGAATGCAAGTTTTGCAACTTTTTCGATTTAGTCCCTAACTTCAAATTAAGCATTTTATGCATAGAATTTCTTCACAAAATTTTCACACAATCATGCAATCATATCATAAACCTCAAAAGAATTATAAAATAATTATTTCTATCTCAGATTTGTGGTCACGAAACCACTATTTCAATTAGGCCCTAATTCGGGATATTACACTAAGTTCTTTGGGTTACTCGGTTAAAGTAGACAAACTGTATAGGGATGTGCCTTTAGAAACCCAAGGTAATATTTTCTCTGGAGACTTGATGGAGTTATCGTTTGGAGAATTCGACTTCATTCTGGGAATGGACTGGCTTGTTAAGCATAGGGCGACTCTGGATTATGCTGCTAAACGTATGGTGTTAAGGACCACGGAGGGAGAAGAGGTTATGGCAATAGGTGAGCGAAGGGATTATTTGTCCAATGTGGTGTCGGCATTCAGAGCCAAAAAATGGATTTGTAAAGGTTGTGAGGCCTATTTGGCATTTGTAACTCAGGCGGAAGATGAGGGACCGACAGTGGATAAGGTTAGAACCGTTAAGGAGTTCCAAGATGTTTTTTTGGATGAGCTTCCGGGACTGCCTTCGAACCGAGAAGTCAAATTTGGAATCGACTTGCTGCCTGGAACGGCACCAGTGTCCATTGCACCGTATAGGATGGCACCTAAGGAGTTAGTGGAGTTAAAAGCACAAATTCAAGAGTTGTTGGATAGGGCTTTATTAGGCCAAGTGTGTCTCCGTGGGAAGCACCAGTGCTATTCTTAAAAAAGAAGGATGGGACAATGCGGATGTGTATTGATTATCGATAGTTGAACAAACTGACAATTAAGAATAAGTATCTACTGCCAAGGATTGACGATCTGTTCGACCAACTTAGAGGAGCTTCTGTATTTTCCAAGATCGACCTTCGATCTGGATATCATCAATTAAGGGTCAAAGAGGCAGATATCCATAAGACGACATTCAGAACTCGGTATGGTCATTACGAGTTTCTGGTGATGCCATTTGGACTGACAAATGCTCCTGCAACGTTTATGGATCTGATGAATCGTGTATTCCAACCATTTTTGGATCGGTTTGTAGTCGTCTTTATTGACGATATTCTGGTATATTCTGAAACTGAAGCGAAACATGATGAGCATCTCCGCATTGTGCTGCAGTGTTAAGGGAGAAAGAACTTTATGCGAAATTTAGGAAATCTGAATTCTGGTTGAGGGAGGTAACCTTCTTAGGATATGTTGTCTCTGCTGAGGGGATTAAGGTGGACCCACGAAAGATTGAAGCAATTTTGGAATGGAAGCCACCTAGGTCGGTGTCTGAAATACGGAGTTTCCTAGGGTTGGCAGGATACTACAGGAGATTTGTGGAAGGTTTTTCTGTGATGGCAGTGCCTTTGAAAAAACTCATAAGGAAAGGAGTACCGTTTGTTTGGACAGAGAAGCAGCAGGAAGCTTTTGAGAAGTTGAAGAAAGTTCTGACTGAAGCACCTGTGTTGATTCAGCCGGAGTCTGAGCACGATTTTACTGTGTACAGTGACACATCACATGTGGGTTTGGGCTGCGTGTTGATGCAAGAGCGTAAGGTGGTTGCTTATGCATCACGACAGCTTAAGCCTCACGAAGGAAACTATCCTACTCATGATTTGGAATTGGCAGCAGTAATCTTTGCACTTAAGATTTGGAGACACTACTTGTTCGAAGAGAAGTGTATTATATACACAGACCATAAGAGTCTTAAGTATTTGCTGACTCAGAAGAAGCTGAACCTTAGGAAATGAAGATGGATAGAGTTGCTTAAAGATTATGATTGTATGATTGAGTACCACACAGGCAACGCTAACGTGGTAGCCGATGCTCTAAGTCGAAGAGCTGTATCTGATCTGAGAGCAATGTTTGCTCGTCTAAGTCTGTATGATGATGGTAGTCTGTTGCCTGAGTTGCAACTAAGGCCAACCTGGATGGATCAAATTAAGGAGAAGCAGTTGAGAGATGAATCTTTGGTTGCTCATTTCTAGCAGGTTAAGGAAGGGGAAACTTCTGAGTTTGGGTTAAATAATGAAGGAGTTCTGTGTTTCTGAGGGAGAATTTGTGTTCCAAAGGACTCTGACTTGAGGCAGTCGATACTGAAGGAAGCTCATGGAGGACTTTGTGCCATGCATCCTGGAAGGAATAAGTTGTATCACGACTTGCGAAAATTGTATTGGTGGCCTGGGCTTAAGCGGGAAGTAACAAAGGTTGTAGGGAAATGTTTGACATGCCAGCAAGTGAAAGCTGAGCATCAACTACCTTCTGGGCTTTTGCAGCCAGTGAAGATACCACTTTGGAAGTGGGAGAGGGTAACCATGGACTTTGTGAGTGGGTTACCCTTGACACCAACAAAGAAAGACTCGGTTTGGGTGATCGTGGATAGGTTGACCAAATCGGCTCATTTCATACCTGTTCGCACCGACTTTTTACTTCAAAAGTTAGCCAAGTTGTATGTGGTAGAGATCGTGCGACTTCATGGTGTCCCAGTTTCAATCATTTCTGATCGGGATCTAAGATTTACATCTCGATTTCGGCAAAAGTTGCATGAGGCATTGGCAACGCGATTGAATTTTAGTACGGCTTTCCATCCCCAGGCTGATGGTCAGTCAGAAAGGGTTATTCAGATTTTGGAGGACATGTTGAGGGTATGCGTTATTGACTTCCGAGGTAGTTGGGAGGATTACTTGCCATTGGCGAAATTTTTGTACAACAACAGTTATCAGGTGAGTATTCGAATGGCACCATATGAAGCGCTGTATGGATGAAGGTGTCGTACCCCTGGTTGTTGGACCGAACTGGGAGAGCGGCGGGTTCTTGGACCGGAGTTAGTAGCTGACACTGAGGATAAGGTCAGAGTAATCAGAGATTGGTTAAAAGAAGCTGCTGATAGGCAAAAGTCATATGCAGACTTGAAGCGGAAGGATATTGAGTACTCAGTAGGTGATATGGTCTTCTTAAAGGTTTCTCCTTGGAAGAAGATATTAAGGTTTGGTGAGAAAGTCAAGTTAAGTCCACGGTTCATTGGGCCTTATCGGGTTTTGAAGCCTGTAGGACCAGTGGCATATCAATTGGAATTACCTCCAGAGTTAGACAGGATTCACGATGTTTCTCACGTCTCCATGTTAAGGCGCTATCGTTCTGACCCTACTCATGTCGTGCCGGTTGCAGAAATTGAGGTGCAGCCTGATTTGACTTTCGAGGAAGAGCCTGTCCAGATATTGGACCGAGATGTCAAGGTGTTAAGAAGGAAATCTGTTCCTTTAGTAAAGGTGCTTTGGCGTAATCACGGCAGGGAGGAAGCTACTTGGGGGCCAAAAGAGGCGATGCGACAACAATACCCTCATCTGTTTGGATCAGGTAAATTTCGAGGACGAAATTTCTTTAAGGAGGGTAGAGTTGTAATGCCCCAATTTTCGGGACTTCTGTGAATTTTGGGCGAATTTCAGAAGATCTGTGTTTTGACTGCTTGGCGTAGGTCTAAGTATGTTAGTAGGCCTCTAGAAGGCCCAAGTTTAAGATAAAATCCGGAAGTTTTAGCTAATTTTAATTCTTAGGGGAAAAAGGGTTTTGGTAAGTTGGGCATTTAAGATTTAATGGGTAAATAAGCCACAATAAGGCAGGTGGCAAAGTGGCATATGACACCACTAGGGTGCTAAAAAGGTGGCGTGTGGATGACTAGGGAAAGCTAAGGTTCAAGTCACAAGGTGAGCAAATATTAGAATTAATTTTTATTTACAGAAAGGGGATGTGATGGAACTCAGGTGGAGCTCTGTTAGGAAGAGTTTGAGCTGCTCAGGAGATCGAGTAAGGAGAAGATAAGGGAGAAGATTTCGGAGCTGATTAGGGAGTGTAGTATTGGTTGAATGGTGGACTCTTGAAGAGCAAGAGTTAGCCGGCCAAGGGTTTCTGTAGAGGGCAAAATTTGGCTAGGTCTATTGATACTTGTAATTTCGGCATTTGGGGAAAAAGTTGTGCCGTTTCTGATCATTCTTCTCTTCTCATATTCTTTTTTCTTCTTCTTTGCTTCTTCTTCGATAGCCGAACCCTTCCTACCATTCTACTCTTCCATTCCATTCATTTTTAAGCCTTTGAAGCTGATTACCATAAAAGCCAAAATCCCGAAAGCCTGTTTTTCTTGTAACACCCCTTACCCGTGTTCGACGCCGGAACAGGGTACGAGGTATTACCGGACTTAATCACTAATCATCGTATAAAAAAATGATTCATAATTTCACTCTAATTTAAAACCATTTTAAACACATTCATAAATTGCATCATTGAATTAATAACATAATCAAGACTATCTACATTAAATGACTTTATACAATAGAGACCTTCAAATAACATAGGTCAGTATTTTAGGCCAATTCCTAACAACTTAATAACAATTAAACGAGTCTCCATACATGCCAAAGACTTAAAAATACTTTAAAACATTTATATATCGATCAATAGTTTGATAGTGTGATTTAACCTCCGGCGACCTCCAACTCGAGCTAACATCTGCGACACTATAGGAAAAAGGAAAGAAAGGGAGTAAGCACTATAGCTTAGTAAGTAAGTATATAAATATTAATAAACAATACATTATCATACTTTAAACAAAGTCACAATATGTTCCCAGAATATTACCATCACAAACACACATACTTTTACTATTACAATCATAAACATGTTCAAAATAAGCTGTCTAGTAGAGTACCAGCAGCTAAATTATTTATTTCTGGAGCTACAGAACTCAAAATTAAAAACCGTTAATTTTTCTTGAAACTAGATTCAAGTATATACTTAACATCAAATTTTTAGAATTTTTGGTCAAGTCAATTAGTACAGTTTATTCATTGAAGTTACCCCTGTTTCACTGTTCAACTGTTCTGACCACTCTTCACTACGAATCAATTTTCTCCTCGTACAGAATTCAAAGAATGTTCTCGTTTATTTCATTTGAAACTAAGGATTTTAAGCATATAAATTATATCCCCTAATTATTTTTGTACAGTTTTTAATGATTTTTCCAAGTCAGAACAGGGGATCACGTAGTCATTCTGAATCAGTCTCTCAAAAACTTAAATATCTCATAATATAGAATTTCTTTGCTTTCTCTGCTTCTGTTATATGAAAATAGACTCATTAAGCTTTAATTTGATATCTCATTCAGTCTCTGATTCAATTTATACTATTTTTGGTAAATTTTTAGATTCACGTCACTGCAACTATCCATAACAGTTTTATTGTCAATTTTGATCTTTCACACTTCAATTGTATTCATCACTTACCCATAACAATCTTTCAAATTTTCAATCACATATCGAGCATATTGCTCATAAGTTACACACGTATATACTTACACTTATAATCAAAAAGTCATACACAATTTCATTTAATTAATTTCCCAGTTGAACGCTTCAGAATAATAACAGATATGCGATAGTATCGCACACAGCCCACCTTTAAAATCGAAGCTCTCTTGTAGACATAGTGGCCTTCACATAGCACCACTCATGTGACCTAGCTCGATTGTACACATAATTTTGGCTCTCTTGTACACATGGTGAACACTTAGTACCACCCATGTGACCTAGCCAGTTTATCTCGTAGCTCTCTTGTCTACATGGTGTCCTTCACCTGGAACCACGCATGTGACCTAGCTACATATATCCGGTAGCTCTCTTGTCTACATGGTGTACACATAGTATCACCCATGCGACCTAGCTACATGATAATGTCTCGTAGCTCTCTTGTACACATGATGTGCACTCAGCACCATACATGTGACCTAGCTACATCCCATCTGTATCATCCAATCTTTCCGAAGGTTCAACCAGGATTTCTCTCTCTTTCTAATACTTGATTCCATACTTCTAATAGTCAATTATGATTCAAAAATCAGCTACAATACATAAAATATGCTGAAATATAAAAAAACATAATAAAGATAATGTATTATTTACATACAAACTTACATACTTTCTCATTTCCATGTCAAATTAATATTGAACATTTAAATCATCATAATTATACTTACTTTCAACATATCAGCAATCATAGTAAATATATCAATTTTACATTGAAATGTGCATAAATTAATGCTTATTATACATATGAACTTACCTCGATACTAAAACGGCCATTTTACCAACTTTCCTAATTTTTTATTTTTCTCCCATTCTAGGTTCAAATCTCATTTTCCGGGATCTAAAACATCATATTTTACTTATTTAATTAATGTAATATTCAAAACAGTCCTTAACTCAAACTTTGGAAAAATTACAATTTTGCCCCTAAACTCTCGAAAATTAAACTTCATCCCTTATTCTTATGTTTTATGACATGCTGATCATTTTTACCTTCTATGACAACATCAAATTCTCACTCTAACACATATTTATGAATAATAACAACTTTTATCGATTAAGCCGTTTTACTCATTTTTGCTTAAAACCGCTTAGCAAAAGTTGTTTAACATAATTTCAGCTTTCATATCTAACATAAAACATCAAAATAAACACATTTCACCTATAGGTAGTTTTCCAAATATGAACCCTAGCTTAAATTATTGCTAGAATAAGCTTAATCAAGTTACTGGATTTCAAAAACGTAAAGAACTTGAAAAACGGGGCTAGAATGGACTTACTATTGAGCTTGGAAAGCTTGAAAACCCTAGCCATGGCTTCCCCCATGCTAATTTCAGCCTCCATGAAAAAGATGAGTCAATTTTGGCTTTATTTTCCCTTTTTATTTCTTTTAATTACCAAATGACTAAAATGCCCTTAGGGCCTTTCTTTAAAATTTTGTCCTATTCATGCCCATTTTTGTCCAAACGAAATATAATGCTCTAATTACCATTTAAAGACCTCCTCTTTAAACCCCCATTTCAATCAAGTAATTATGAATTAGAACACATATTTTGCAACTTTTGCAATTTAGTCCTAAAAGTCCAATTAAGCACTTTATTAGTAAAATTACTTAACAATATTTTTACACAATATTTTAATCAATAAATAAACCTTAAAACTTAATCAGAATAAAATTTTTGACTTTGAATTCGTGGTTCTAAAACCATCGTTCCGTTTAGGCCCTAAATCGGGCTATTACAACAACTTCTGCAAATAAGCCCTAATAGGCAAATTAAACATGCAATCTATAAAATTTCTTATCAACACTCTAACACATGCATCTAATCACTTGGTAAATCATAAAAATTAATCGAAATAAACTTTTCTATCTCAGATTTGTGGTTTCGCAACCACTATTCCATTTAGGCCCTATTTTGAGATGTTACATTTCTTCTGTGTCGATTTCTCCGAGCCAAACCCTCTGATTCTTCTCCACCTTTTTGGCCGATTCTCTCATCCTCTGAAACCCAAATTCTTGTCAACAAAACCACCGCAAAACCCTCATATTTCATCTTTCTCTTCACTATTTCAAAAAGCCAAAAACCCCATAGTCTTAAGGGCATAGCCGAATCTTTAGACCTTTAAAGATTCAATTTCTACTAACATTTAAGGGTTTAGATCTGCATCAAAATCGTATAGGAACTAAAGTGGAATCGTTGACTAAAGGAACCGATGGTAAGTTTTCGAATCTATTCTTTATTTCGGGTTTTAGAAAAGTCGAAACCCCTAAAGGCTTAGGGAGGCTGTCGATTGGGCCCTATGGCTTTAAGGGTTGTGACAATTGTTTTATTATGATGTTAGTGTGATCTAGAGGCTGCTGATCGAAGGCTTGGACAAGTGGAACGACTGGATCTAAACCTAGTCGCTAGTTTCGGCAAAGGTAGGATCTCTAGTGTCTAAAGTGTTAATGGTCGACTGTTGGTAAGGAGATTTGTATACAAGTTGTTATGGATTCATAGTCAATATATTAGTAATTGACTGTAGGCAACTCGCGTGTGGAACTCGTTAGCGTTTCGTTGCAAGCAGGTGTGTAACTGACACCCTCTCACAGACTAGATCGGCAAAAGCCGAAAAGCCAAAATGCCGAAAAATCGGTATTTTGTGGACTTGTGAGTGTGTGAATGCTCATGAGGTAGATTGATTAACGTATTTGCTAAACTACAGTGTTTAGACTGCAGAGTGCATGAGATATTTTTGGGCTTAATAGGCCAAAATTGGGATAATGGGCCAACGGGCCCAATTCGGTAAGAACACTCGGTAAGTGTTTCTGTTAGTACGTGAATGGTGGAAATATGCATGAAAACCCTCAAAATAGATAAATTACTAGAATACCCTTAAGTATGAAAATTACCGTTATACCCCTAGGTGTAATATGACCATTATACCCCTAGGGTTAATTTGACTGAAAAGCATGATGATCTGATTCTGTATGATGTATGCCATGATTTGTATAACTATTGCATGGGGACATGGGTTATATTTATGGAGGGAGCGTCCTGGTGGCTATGCCACAATTATCTGTTATGGTGGCTCTGCCACAAATATCTGTTCTGGTGGCTCTGTCCACAAATATCTGTATCTAGTGACTCTGTCATACTATCTATTCTGGTAGCCATGCTGCAAATTCTGTGGCGTGTAGCGGTTGGGTGGGTCGAGTAGTCTCCCCACATGGTGTAAGGATGGTACGGGGGTGTATACAGTTGGACATGTTTGGGTTTCTGCATAACATGTAATTTCTGTTCTGTTCTGTTATGGGCCTATGGGCTTCATTCTAAAATCTATTCTAGGCTAAGGCCAATTTGATCTGTTTCTGTGGTTTGAACTGGTTTAGACTATGGTTGGGTTATTTTACACACTCAGTTTCCCAAACTCACCCCTTATTTTCATCCACGCAGGTAATCCCTAACCATAGTGGGCTTGGAGCTGTGAGGATTCGGAGTGGCCACGCGTTCTGCAAATTTAGTTTTCTTCTGGTGAATTGGACATCTTTTTATTTACTTTTATGATTTGGGTTTTAAGTTGTAATAAGACCGCTTTATTGATTTTTAATTGTTTTCAATATGATTTACTAGAATAGGTATAATATTATCTTAATCACTGAAACTGATTAGTCTTAGGGTGCATTTTTAAAAACAGTAATTGATTTTAAAATATCACGACAACAAAGCAAAACTTCCGCAACGAAAACGCTTTCCAAAGTTAATCACTTTTTCTTAAAATGGACTTAAATGAATTGGTTTCCTAAGAACATACACTAAGTTAAGGTGTGGTAATGGTGGTGTGCATGTCTAGGATTGGATCCGAAGGGAGCTTGGTACTTAAGCAGACTGATAGACTCACCTCCTCTTTTCCGGTTCCCTACCTGGTGCACAGCTTCCATTCACCTTAAACCATAATGAAATCATCCTTTGAACACTAAGCCCGATTTTCTGGATTAAATATAGAAAATGTTTTGGCACCTCGATGTGGCACATCGGATCTGGTCATAACGTCTAGGCTGGGTTTAAGGTGTTACACAGCACCTTGGAGATCAAATTAATGTATGAATTTTGTTTGGTTTTTGATAATTTTTACGTTTTTGAGATCGTTACTTCATAAATTAGTTAGCCCATACTTTAATTTTCAGAATTGATGAAGAATTTGTGAATTGCCATTGTTGATAATATGATGAAATTGTTGTTTGATGATGAAGAATAAATTGAGAAATTTGTAAATTGAGGGGTCAAAATGAGAAATAAATGAAAGAAATGGGCTGCTAGGGACCTTAGTGAAATTCGGCCAAGCATGGGTGTGGTCAAATTTTGAATATTTTGTGTTTTGTGAAATAGGGAGTAAATTACGAAAATTATGAAATGTCAGGGGCAAAAGTGTAATTAGCACATTTATGTGTTTTTGGATGAATTTGATTGAGTATATGATTAAATAAATTGAATTTGTATTAAATTAGATCAAGAAATGAGGAAATTGGATTTAGATTGGGGAAAGTCGATAATTTTCGAATAGTCATTCCAGTCCGTTTATGTTCGTACGAGGTAAGTTCATAAGTAAATAAAGGTCGTTAAATTTGATTGTATATATTTTAATAGTTCCGAATTGAATTATTACTTGTGTTTATGTATATGTCGAATTGAATTAAGCTTGGGAGCAATATTTACGAGCTTGAATCGATTGAGTTACGATGTCCGAAATCCCCGTATGAACCTCAGGAATAGTTAGGATACATATGTCACGACATAAGATTTCGATATGTGTTATCGTGCAAGACCACATCTGGAACGTTGGCATCGATTTGTGATTTACGTGTAAGACCATGTCTGGGTCATTGGCATCGTATATGATTTCGTGTAAGACCCTGTCTGGGACAGTGGCTTCGATATTTTATTACATGTAAGACCACGTGTGGGACGTTGGTGTTGTACAAGCTGATGAGCTATCTAAGTATCCTTATTGATTCCGAACGGTTCAACGGACATTCTGAGAAATAAATGAGTTTATAAGTGTACATCCGAATCAGGTATGTTGCGATGTATATGAAATAAAGCAATGAAAGTGAGTATGATTATGATCAATTGATATATGATCTATGACAAAATGAGATGTGGATATTAGCTAGTGAACTATGATTAAATGAATTATATGAAAAATGTGGTATTGTAAATGTGTTTTGCCATATAAGGTTAGGGTACATGTGATTTGTATATGAAATTCTGATATGAAATTGTGGTCCTATGTTTCGAACGTGAGAATTATGGAAAAAAAAATGGAACATAGTTTGGATGTGTGATTTGTTATGGTTATTCGGGTTTTGATATGCATAAAAAGAAATTGATATATTTCTATGCACGAAATGTAATAAATGACCATGTTTCGGTTGGTTATGTAATGAAATTGTGCAAGCTTAATTTATATGAATGATCTAATGGTCGCTATTTGAAATTGAAAGAATGATTTTCATGTTCACCAATAAATAAGCCTAATGAGGTTTACTTAATGTGGTGATGTTGGATTATATAAGATAAGTGATTGAATATGTGTATGAAGTTAACTAAATTTAGCTTATTCAAGTTGAATTATATACTTGATCTTGTGATGATTTATTTGCTTATGGCTTCTTAAGCTCTCAAAGCTTGTTCTGTGTGTTTTTCTTATGTTTATAGATTTTTGGAGATCTGCTCGGGTTGGAAGTCGATGGAGACATCATCACACTATCCGGTTATCATTTCGGTAAATAATGTTTTGAAATTCGGTTATGTGGCATGTATAGGCTAGTTTTGATATATTTGGTTTTGAAATTTTTGTATATATATAGCCGTTTGAAAATGGCTTGATCATGAGGTAAATATTAGTATATATATTCGGTCGTGTTATAAACTTAAATTGAGAGGTATATTTCATGGTAAATATGTTGTAATGATAGTTATATGATTCGGCAATGAGGAATGGTAAGTAGGACGTTTATTCAGCTTATTAGTTAGTTCATTTTTGTAACACCCCAAACCTGGCCTAGATGTTATGACCGAATATGCGATGTCACATTGAAGTGTTTTTCGTAAAGTGAGATATTGTTGAAAAAGCCATTCTCTATTTAAAGTCTCTGTGTGATCTTAAAGACGTTCGTTGTTGTTTCAAAAAAAACTTATTCGTATTAAAATGTCCTGAGTATATATAAAAAAAAACGTTATTTTTTTCCAAAATATCATTTTATAGCGGAAGCATTTTAAAACAGTTGCATACTTGCGTTTACTTTGTAAAACATTGTTTCTTTTGAAAACTTAAGCTTTCCTAACACAAGCAGTTATAAACCAAAACAAATAAAAATCCCCAATTTAAAGTTAAAATCTATAAATGCCGTTATTACAATAAAATACCCAAAAAAAAGTAAATCGAAACCATAAAATGCTATTTAAAATTAGATAGGTCGTGTGGCCACCGCTGAGTCCTTCACTGCACCGATCTGCCAAAGTCTAGGGATTACCTGTATAGTTAAAACAGATGGGCGAGTTTATGAAAACTCAGTGTGTAATCCCATATAAGCAAACAGTTAGAAAACAAACAAAGTCTGGGCGTAAGCCCTTTTTAGTAACGGTGACAACATCAGTTTGGGCTTTAGCCCATCTTAATATAGAAACAGTCATGTATTTGGGCCTTGACTCATTACAGTAACAGTAAACAGTGCAGTAATAGTAAATAGTATGCAAGTCCTACCCATCTAGCCTCTACACTCCACTCCGTCCAGCCCTACACTCCACGTGGGGATAAAATCAACCCACCCATCCCTACACTCCAAAATTAGCACCGGTTGCGGCACTAAACAGTATTTGCAGTAGAACTACTAGTACAATAGGCTTAGAGCCATCAGTGATTTGCAGTAAAGCTGCCAGTACAGTACACTTCCTCCAATCATATAAAAACCCACCCTCATGTAATGCATCATGCCACATGTCATGTCATAGCATAATATTAAACATGTACTCAACACAGTTACAATAGCATGCTAAAATATAAACATATATCACATAGGGGAAAAACAGTCAATTTACCAAGTAGGGGCATTTTAGTCATTTTACCACATAAGGGCAAAATAGTCATTTTACCATAATAAGGCAAAACAGTCATTTTACCTCATGAGGGCAAAACAGTCATTTTACCTCATAAAGGTAAGATAATCATTTTATCGATTAAGGGTCCAAGTAAGCTTATAAACCTAACAAAAGGTCCACAGTCGTCTCGGGCGACCCGTGCAACCTTAACAGTCAAATAGTGAACATGGGCCCAAGGCCCATAATATGGTAAAAGTGGGCCCACACGCCCGTGTGACCCAAATAGCCTAGAAATGGTTGTGGCTGTATGAACTATGTAGCTTGGCCCAATATTCTCCACACGTTCGTGTGGTTTATCAGTGTGGGGCCCACAAGCCTATGGGGCCCACACAGTCCATTTCAACCCAACATGGCCCTAAACGACCTAAGCCCATGAAATCACTCATGGTGGCCTCTACGATCAAACACCCATATTTTATGCGTTCAGATTGCCACATGAGCGAGCACACGCTCATGTAGCATCAATCGTCATATTTTTCGGCTTTTGCCGATTTACGATTATAAAAGTGTGGTTACACACCTGTTAGGATTCTAGGCACGCAACCCCCTTCTTGTGAAGAACTGCACCTAAAATGAATGACCATTTCATATCCAATGTTAGTCACTCTTGGAACTAATCCAAAAACAATTGACTTACATTCGTTGCCCACATTACCGTTCCCAAAAAGGATGTAGTCTACGGCTCTAAGGATAGACCCTGCTCGCTACAATTAGCAGCTGTCAACCATCATTTGATAGAATCGAATGTTAGCAACTTAGAAAATAAATAACAATACTCTCAAACGTTTGAGGCAAAACAAATTCCACTCTTATCAAAAGACTTACCACCCAGAAGCAATTCGCGTTGGACAGAACCAACAGCTTAGGAAAATGATATCAGTAGGAGTGGAAAGATTGATCTACCAGTGTTAAGCCAAAGGAAAAAACAATTGAGTGGGAGAGACTAAACTTGGCCAAGGTGCAAGGTGAAGAGAGGACACAAAAATGAAGAAGGAGATGAAGAAGTATTCGGTCACAATAGCACAATGAAAAGAGAGGAAATCTATTAACACCAGAAAGAATCGAAGGAGGGAATTCAACTAATCCTTGAGTGAGGGAGTGGGGTGTAGATAATCGGAAAGGAAAACTCTTATTAAAAAGGGAAGAAGAGAGAAACAATCGTCTAATAGAATCAAGAACGAAAACCTAAAAGAAAAAAAAAGCGAGGGAGAGGAGACAGTCGATCAGTAAGGGCACTGTTGCAGAGAGCAAAATTGAAATAGACTTGAAATGACAAATAGTCGAGCTGATAACAACAATATTCAGCCTCAATCCAAAATTAAAACAAGCAAACTTCGGCACCAAAGGAAGGAAAAAAAGCAAAAACATTCAGGTCAGAACCGATAATGAGAAGAGAGTAATCCTACTACTCCCAAGCCAAAATCTGAGTGGTCAGAGTCCCCATTTTGGTACAACTCTCCTATATGTAAAATCCCACTTTTTCCTCCCCTAATATCTCCTAATATCTCTCCTTAAATCCCTCAACTGATCACTCCTCTCTCAACTACTCAGTTTGAATTCAACTCAAACACCTTAGTGTTCCAGTCGAACCACAACTCCTCCACAGCATTTTTAGCAAAATAAAACACTCCCTTGCGTCAAGCAGGACTTGAACCTCAGTTCCCTTGGAACACTCCACACGCCTCTATCCCCTAGATTAGTAGGATTTTTATGACATGCTTTACCTATTTTTATTTAAAAGCCTACTGCCAAGTGCTTAATCTTTTAAAAAACAAAACTTTTTGCACTTGCTCAGGCTTGAACCCAAGACTTCTCAGACACTTCCCAGGACACTTAACCACTGAAGCAGACAGATATTTGTGTCACTTTCTTGCACAACTAAATATTTATGAGCTACTTCCTAACTGTTCCCACTCAAGACTTAATACTTCTAGGCCCAAAATTCGGGGCGTTACAATTTTGGAAGCATGAGAAATGGTATAATTTGGCTTAGTAATAAGGTAATATGAAGATTATATTATGGGTATTTTTGATGGTCATTTGAATAACTATAAGTGACATATTGTTTTGATGTTAAGATATGAGATAACATGTTCAGTTTAAAATTTGAGTGATGGAAATGTTATGACTTATTGAGGTTAAATTTGATAACCAAATGGTTGTGTATTTGATTTGTTGAACATATGAGATATGAATACATATGTCTATGACATGTTTGCTTGTAGTTCGGTTTTATAAAAAGAAAATCAAATTGTTGGTTCAATGTGATATATATGTGGTAGTAAATTCAAATTTGGTATATGGTTTATGTGTGTGGTTTAATATAACTTGGTTAAATATGTTATTTAGCTTGCGAATTAGGTATGGTATGACTTAACATTTGTGTCCAAAAATGGTTAAATTTGATTTGGTATAATGCAAATAAGGTAATAATGTTTAAAATGCTATGAATTGTAATTGTATTTAGAAATGGCTTTTGGCTATTGGGTGTTATGCGCATGATATGATAATGTTAAAAATATAGTTGGTTACGTTATAAAGTTACCTAATGTTTTATGTGCAAATGAATATTAAGCCATGAGATATGGTCAAATTGATTTAACAAGCGTATGTATAATGTTTATTAAATGTTATGTTGCTATTTAGCTAATGATTTGGGTTGAAACGGCTTAGTATGCATTTGTACTTAGGTTTATAAAATGGTATGATCGTTAATTTGTTAGGAAATAGATGTAGACAAATGGATGTTTTGATATATGCTTGGTATATGAAATGAAATATGTTTGATTATGACTTGGATAATCAAATGTTATGGAAATGATGGCCATATGGTTTGAATTTTGTAATGATGAAATATGTTCAAATTGGTTTTGATATTTGATAGCTTGGTTCGAAATTTTTGTATAGGCAAACAGAATTGAAATGGTTAAATATTGAAACATAGTTCATATAAGAGAATGTTCAATAAAGCATGATTTGTGTGGTTGGCTATGTGATTCAAATATACGAATTTGATTTTATGAATAAGAGGTTGCTTCATTAATTTTATAAAGGAGAATACATTTACTGGGTGCATAAATTGTAAAGAACGTCAGTTCTGAATCATGTTTCGATATGTCCAGTAATGCCTCTTAACCTTAGTCCTATGACAAATATGACTTAGGGGTGTTACAATATAGATCAAGAAAAGTAAAATACGAGCTTAGATCGGGGAAAGAACAAAGTCTCAGATTAGTTGATCCGTGTCGTCATTTCTACATTTGAGGTAAGTTCGTATGTGATAAATTTCATTATAAATATTTTTTTAAATGCTTTGATATTGCTTAAACTGTGAATATGGGACTTCAGACAAATTCGTCAATGAATCGATGGTAATTTGGTATACGAAATCCCGGTTGAACCTTAGGTATTGATCAGGATGCTAGTGACATGTCATTAGGGAACATTGATTTGGCTTCGTGCCATGATATTAGCACTTCAGGTGCGAGTTATACTGATTTGGCTTCGGGCCATGAATATCGGCTTATTTGTCTTCGGGCCATGATTTTAGTACTTCTGATTTGAGCTACCTTGATTTGGCTTCGGGCTATGTAATATCCTGATTTTGGGCCTAGTCGGAATAGTGGTTTTGTGACCACAAAATCTGAGATAGAAATAATTATTTTATAATTATTTTGATGTTTATGATATGATTGCATGATTGTGTGAAATTTTCGTGAAGACATTTTATGCATAAAGTGTTTAAATTGAAATTAGGGACTAAATCGAATAATTTACAAAACTTGCATTCTAGAAGTTTCTAGTATGAAATTGTTTTGAAATATTAATTAGGAGGTCTTAAATAGCAATTTTACCAATTTCTAAGTTTATGGACAAAAATTGGACATGGATGGAATTTTTGGAAAGTTTAGTAGTAAGGGTATTTTGGTCATTTAGGGGTAAAATGAATTAAAATACAAAATTAAAAGCCAATTTTGCTCATCTTCAACCCCATGGCCGAATATAGCAAGGAGAAACCATGGCTAGGGTTTTTCAAGCTTCCAAGCTCGATTAGCAAGGAAAACTAGAATTCGGGCTAAAATGGGGAAAATACCAAGTTGTGGACGAAATGGTAAAAGTAGCCATATGTAAATGTTGGTAACATAGTTATTATTTTAAATGTTTTTATGTTATTTAAATGATATGATAATTATTATGAAATATTATACTCGTGATAATTGTTTGATAATATGTCAAATTATGTGATATACTTGGAAAATGTGAAATACTACCGAGTATCGGTATCGCTATTCCATAGAAGATGGTTGAGACACATGATTGGGAAAAAGGTCCCGTTGAACCTTAGGAATGGATTAGGATACAAGTGACATGTCATTGGGATATTTGGGCATCCGAACTCGTTGAGTTGAGTCCGAGTTCACTTATGGATGCAAATGTCTGAACTCGTTGAGTTGAGTCCGAGTTCGTGAGATGTAACTAGGCATCCGAGCTCGTTGAGTTGAGTCCGAGTTCACTTATGGATACGAACACCCGAGCTCATTGAGTTGAGTCCGAGTTCGCTTATGGGTGGGTTACATAGTAGCTTGGCTACATATGTGGCACTTATGTGCAAACTTTCCATGTATCAGAATTATATTCCGATGTGTTCAACGGGTAAAGTTCTACTCAAATGGAGGAATACTCAAGATGAAAGGGACGTATTGGTAAGTGTTGTGAAATGGATACTTTGAACAGGTATGTACTTAACCCTCGGGTTGAAAAATCGATATAACAGCAATATGGTAAGATGATAAATGAAAATGTGATATGAATGTCTTGGTGATGATTATGCAAATGATGTTTTATGTTTGCTTATATGGTTATGTTACTTGCTATTTGCATGTGAACTTACTAAGCATTTATGCTTACTCCCTCCTTTTCATTCCTTGTAGTGTTGACAAGCCAGCTCGGAAATCGGGAACAGTCGGAGGCACGCTCACACTATTCGTATACCATCTTGGCATAATGGCTTGTATATTTTGAGTATGGCATGTATAGCATTATAATCATTTTGTATATATGGTCTTATGATATGGTTATTGAGTAGTATAAAAATGCTTGGTAATGATTAGCCATTGGAATGGCTAATTATGATCATATTTGGTGTTATGTATGTCAAATTGCTAGTTAATCCATGGAAACCATGAAATAAGTAAAATTTACCATAAAATAGATTCAGATAGCAGTAGTAACGTGAATTTTAAAAATCATTAAAAATAGTAGAGATATAATTTGATGATGAATTAAACATGGAATTTAAGAATTATGAGTCTATTTTCATATGGAAGAAACAAAACAGGTATATGAGTTATATTTTATGAGATGTTTAAATTTTTGTGAAATAGGGCCAGAGCGATTTCTGGATCCCCTATTATGACTTTGGAAATTCACCATAAATTGTATAAAAATAATTAAAAGTCATAATTTATATGGAAAGATTTCTTATTGAGTCTAGTTTTAAGAGAAACAAACTTCATAGTCATTAAAATTCTGTACAGAGAGATATCTGATTCGTAATACACAGAGGCAGAGCAGTCGAACCCTGAAATAGGGGAGACTTTAACTAATAAACTGTACAAATTGGCCTAGCCAAAAATTCTATAAAAAAATTAGTAACTATATATATGAGTCTAGTTTCATGGAAAATTTAAGGATCTTGATTTTGAGTTTCAGAACTCGAGATATGAATTTTTAAGCGACTGTGACGCAGTTAGCCAGCTTGTCTGGAATTTCTAAAATTAAATTGTTTGAAATTTGTTTAAGCAATGAATTAAGTCTGTTAACACCTCTGTTCGACTCCCGCAACGGTCTCTAAGCACAGGCGTTACATTTGGTGGTATCAGAGTAGGTTTAGTCGGTTCTCAGACTAACCTAGCATGTGTAAAAGTTTAGCTATACATGCCACTGATCTGTGATAGTGTGATGTCTTCCGACCGTATGAGTACTGTCTTATTTAGATAGGGTACTCTCCAACCGAGTTGCGCCGACCATGTTCAATGTTATGTGAAGGTATTTGAGTAAAATTATGATTATGATAAGTATCGGTTCAGAAAAGTATGAATAAAGGTTTATGATACATATGTGATAAATATTCATATTTGCTTAATGCTCATATGATGTAGTGTATATGGCTTACTTGATAAGATGAACGGAATAAATAGAAAGTAGTAGAGGTATGAATAGAGGTCATAATATTATGAAACGAATGAAAATGTCCTTATTTTGATTTGGACGTCGAATGTTGATGAATGCTAATGATATATAATTTTTATGAGATAAAGGATTATAATGAACTGAACTTATCTGTGCTAAATTGTTGGACTGAATTATATGATTGTAATGATATGTACATGATGATGCACGAAATGAAAGTTATGATTGTGGTGCAAATATCTATGTTTGTTTGGCCTTATATGATGTCATGAGCATGACTTAATTTAATTAAATGAATGGATAAGTAAAGCTATCTAGAAAACATAGAATATATGCATAAGTATATTGTCTAAATGGGACAATAGGAAAATTGGTGTAAGCCAACATGAATGAATGGCATGATTATGATGATGTTGCTATGATGATGGAAGTTGTGTCATATGTGTATGTATAAGAAAGTCGAGTCAGAGGTCCTACAACCCCTCCCCCTTACCGAAATGGTACTTATAATGGAATTTCATGAGATTTGTATTGAATAAGTTTCCGGTTGAGAACCCAAAGAGTTCGATGATAGAATAATTATAAGTATGATCGAGAGATTGAAAATGAGCTGATAAGTAAAGTCGAGCCGATAAAGTATCGATTGACGTAAAGATTATTGGAATTATGCACTTCTCAGTTAGAAAAGGAATTCTCCTTGGTAAACCAAATTACTCAGTGCAATGTCGAGAAAAGTGTAAATCGAAATTTATTCAGAATCTGGCCTTCTTTAGTGAATAGTTTAATATGAAATTTGTGACGGCAGAACTAGTTGGGGAAATGATATTTGAAATGTGAACTATCCGAGTGTGATAGTTATGATTGGACAGATTTAGCTTGATCTCTTTTGAGATGTTCTACGTGTTTACCCGTTCTCGTAAATATTTCTATGGCTATTGATCTTCTGAAGAAATTCTTGTTATATGGGAATGTCTTTTAATCCTGGTGTTGGATGAAAGCATTGGTAGTCTGACTGGTTTATAATTTATATTTCTCTATTTCATCGTGTATTCTATTTCATTTAAATCGATAAAAATTGATGAGAGAATACATATGATATTATGATTCTGTTTCTTCTACTTGATGCTTCATTTGATATATATGTATGGGAAGATATATTGTTCTTGTTATATTTGATTCCAGTGGGATTAAATGATGTTTTCTTTTGGACTTTTTTTCTTTGAAGAATTATCGGGGTATTCCGTATTTTCTCTATGAGTTTGGTTTTCGATTCTCTGGCTTGGTTTTCGATTCTCCAGCATAGTATCGTATCTTGGGTTTCTTTATTCTGGATTTCTTTGTTCTGGATTTCTCTATTTTGGATTTCTTTATTTGGTTTTCTTGTTATCTTTGTTCCATAATTTGTCAATTATGACTCGTGTTCGAAGTGCGTTCTTCAGCTTGTGATAATCATGTCAAATATGACTATACTTCTAATTTGATCTTGGTAATGTGTGATTTTAGTATTGGGATTTTTTCTAATTTCTGTGTAAGGATTTGACATCAGTAAAGGCATAAGTGATAAAAGCGCGAGTTTCAGTCGGTATGGTGAATTATTAATTTGAAAGATTTCATGTGACAATTATTTCAGGATTATTTTTCCCAAGTCTGATAATAGAATTTCATTTTGTACGGATAAAAGAGTAAATAGTCTGAACGAGAAGTGTATATTTATTAGAAAAAGTTTGATATTAGTTAAAGTCACTACGAATGATAAGGTTTTCATTTTGTGAAAGCTGAAAAGTTTATTACATGTTGACAAAGTTCGGATAGATGAGAATATTGGTGGCAGAAGCTTCGAACTAGACTAGTCTACATTGAGTAAAGACTTCCTAACTTTCAAGAATGTCTTGTTGTATGAATTGTGATGTGTTTCAAGACGGTGAGGTAATGTGATAGTTTAGAGCATTCGATGTTACATAAAATCGGAGTTGTTAAAGGGGTTAAAGCCGAGCATTGGGATCTATCAAAATTATCCTTGTCAGTGTTGATATTGGGATGGAAATGAGAAGGATTATTCTTGAGGCCATATCGAATTATTTCCATGGCGAAAAAAGAGGAAAATGTGATGTATCCTATTGTTAAATGTGTGGCGAGATCTATAAATCATATCTGTATTGAATGAATTCCTACTCATCAGATTCATGGAAATTCAGGTCTCTTTGATTGTTGGATTTCTTGGAATTTCGGTCTCCATTAATCAAGTTAAGATCCGGGTTTTATGTCATGATATCATGGGAAACTGAGAAGGGTTGAAACTTTAAGAACAGTTGAGAGTTGAGACTGTAAGCTTTCAGATCATATGAGAAATTAAAGAGATGTATTGGAGGTACGGTCTAAGTGAAAGTTCTTCGGCACCAAATATGAGATTAAAAGTGAATACCACTTTTCTGGTAAGATTTTCGGGGACGAAAATCCCTAAAGGGGGGGAGAGTTGTAATATCCTGATTTTGGGCCTAGTCGGAATAGTGGTTTTGTGACCACAAAATCTGAGATAGAAATAATTATTTTATAATTATTTTGATGTTTATGATATGATTGCATGATTGTGTGAAGTTTTCGTGAAGACATTTTATGCATAAAGTGTTTAAATTGAAATTAGGGACTAAATCGAATAATTTGCAAAACTTGCATTCTAGAAGTTTCTAGTATGAAATTGTTTTGAAATATAAATTAGGAGGTCTTAAATAGCAATTTTACCAATTTCTAAGTTTATGGACAAAAATTGGACATGGATGGAATTTTTGGAAAGTTTAGTAGTAAGGGCATTTTGGTCATTTAGGGGTAAAATGAATTAAAATACAAAATTAAAAGCCAATTTTGCTCATCTTCAACCCCATGGCCGAATATAGCAAGGAGAAACCATGGCTAGGGTTTTTCAAGCTTCCAAGCTCGATTAGCAAGGAAAACTGGAATTCGGGCTAAAATGGGGAAAATACCAAGTTGTGGACGAAATGGTAAAAGTAGCCATTTTCGCATACTAGGTAAGTTCATATGTAAATGTTGGTAACATAGTTATTATTTTAAATGTTTTTATGTTATTTAAATGATATGATAATTATTATGAAATATTATACTCGTGATAATTGTTTGATAATATGTCAAATTATGTGATATACTTGGAAAATGTGAAATACTACCAGAAGTATCGAGATCGCTATTCCGTAGAAGATGGTTGAGACACATGATTGGGAAAAAGGTCCCGTTGAACCTTAGGAATGGATTAGGATACAAGTGACATGTCATTGGGATATTTGGGCATCCGAACTCGTTGAGTTGAGTCCGAGTTCACTTATGGATGCAAATGTCCGAACTCGTTGAGTTGAGTCCGAGTTCGTGAGATGTAAATAGGCATCCGAGCTTGTTGAGTTGAGTTTGAGTTCACTTGTGAATGCGAACGCCCGAGCTCGTTGAGTTGAGTCCGAGTTCGCTTATGGGCGGGTTACATAGTAGCTTGGCTACATATGTGGCACTTATGTGCAAACTTTCCATGTATCCGAATTATATTCCGATGTGTTCAACGGGTAAGGTTCTACTCAAATGGAGGAATACTCAAGATGAAAGGGACGTATTGGTAAGTGTTGTGAAATGGATACTTTGAACAGGTATGTACTTAACCCTTGGGTTGAAAAATCGATATAACAACAATATGGTAAGATGATAAATGAAAATATGATATGAATGTCTTGGTGATGATTATGCAAATGATGTTTTATGTTTGCTTATATGGTTATGTTACTTGCTATTTGCATGTGAACTTACTAAGCATTTATGCTTACTCCCTCCTTTTCATTCCTTGTGGTGTTGACAAGCCAGCTCAGAAATCGAGAACGGTCGGAGGCACGCTCACACTATTCGTATACCATCTTGGCATAATGGCTTGTATATTTTGAGTATGGCATGTATAGCATTATAATCATTTTGTATATATGGTCTTCTGATATGGTTATTGAGTAGTATAAAAATACTTGGTAATGATTAGCCATTGGAATGGCTAATTGTGATCATATTTGGTGTTATGTATGTCAAATTGCTAGTTAATCCATGGAAACCATGAAATAAGTAAAATTTACCATAAAATAGATTCAGACAGCAGTAGTGACGTGAATTTGGAAAATCATTAAAAATAGTAGAGATATAATTAGATGATGAATTAAACATGGAATTGAAGAATTATGAGTCTATTTTCATATGAAAGAAACGAAACAGGTATATGGGTTATATTTTATGAGATGTTTAAATTTTTGTGAAATAGGGCCAGAGCAATTTCTGGATCCCCTATTATGACTTTGGAAATTCACCATAAATTGTATAAAAATAATTAGAAGTCATAATTTATATGTACAGATTTCTTATTGAGTATAGTTTTAAGAGAAACAAACTTCATAGTCATTGAAATTCTGTACAGAGAGATATCTGATTCGTAATACACAGAGGTCAGAGCAGTCGAACCCTAAAACAGGGGAGAATTTAACTAATAAACTATACTAATTGGCCTAGCCAAAAATTCTATAAAAAAAATTAGTAACTATATATATGAGTCTAGTTTCATGGAAAATTTACGGATCTTGATTTTGAGTTTCAGAACTCGAGATATGAATTTTTAAGTGACTGTGACGCAGTTAGCCAGCTTGTCTGGAATTTCTAAAATTAAATTGTTTGAGCTGTTTAAGCAATGAATTAAGTCTGTTAACACCTCGTGTTCGACTCCGGCAACGGTCTCGGGTACGGGGCATTACAGGCTATGGTATAGGTACTTATTGTGCGAGACTCTTGAGTATCCGACTTCTATTCCAAATGGTTCGAAAGATGTGATTGAGTATGAGAATGATATGAGATGGTATAGGTACGTACGTGACATGTATAAGCTTTGGTTCAAAGAAACTTGTGAAGAATGTGATTAATATCATAATTGTGTATATGCAAGGTTTGTTGGCTAATATATGCTAAATGTTGATGTATATATATTCAAATTATTGAATTGTAATGTTGAGATTGAATTGAGTTTATTTTATATGAGCTTACTAAGCTTTATAGCTTACTTTGTTTAGTTTCCTGTGTTTTATAGTGTTAGCAAGCTAGCTCGGATTCAGGGATCGTCGAAGATCGCTTCATACTATCCACCTATCTTTTGGTACCTATGAACTTTGGTATTTTAAGTATATGGTATGTATAGGAATTTTGAGTCATTTTGGTATATGTAGCATGATTTTAGCCATTTGTATTGCCTTGTAAAATGTCTAAGGCTTGGTTTGTATATTTGACCATGTCAGTTGGCTTATTTTGGTCGATTTTGGTTATGTTTATATGTATACAAAAGACCTATTTTGTGTGATTGAGATTGGATTTATGATGCTTAATTGTTAATAGGTAATTTGAATGTCAATTAATTGAAAATTAGAAAGTTATGTGCTTGTAAATTGGTGAATGATGATGCATGTTTGGAAGGTTTAATTAGTTGATTTGAATATGTGAAATTGGTATGATTTGAATGAGTAAAACTTGAGATAATAAGCATGTTAGTTGTTGGTATTGAAATTGTATGTTTTAGCCTTGATTATGGTTGAATTGGATGTCCATTTATGCTACGAATGAGTACCATTTGAATTATGTAGGTGTGCACAAATTTGGGTGGCAAATTGGCTTGGTAAATAGCCTATTTTTGTTCACACAGGTAGAGACACGAGTGTGTGTCTCGGCCGTGTGTGACACACGGTTATGTTACACGGTCATGTGTCTTCTGTTGTTGAAATTGAAATCAAGTCAGTATGCTCCACATGGCCTCACACACGGCGTGTAACTTGGCCATGTGGCATAAGTCAATATACCATATAGGTTTGGCACGGCCTAGCACACAGGCATGTATGGCCATTTTTAGGGCACACGGGCTAGCTACATGGGCTAGCCACACTTGCGTGTGTGTTGGCCATGTGACCTAAGTTAGAGAGTTACACGGGGTTGGATATGGGTTGGGACACGGCCTTGTGCTCCCATTTCGAATGTCCACATGGCTTGTGACACGGCTATGTCTGTTGGCCGTGTGGCCCAGCCGTGTGCCCCCTATTTTTGTGAAAATTTCTTAACTGTTCAAAAAGTTTCCAAAGTTATCAGTTTAGTCTCGAACCACTCCCAATGTATGTTTAAGACCTCGTAGGCTCTTATTAGGGATGAAATGTTTAATTGTGATTGAATTGTTTATGAAATGATAAATTTTATGTGAATTGAATATTTAAATGTTATATAAGTCCGATAATGCTCTGTAACCCTATTCCGGCGTTGAATATAGGTGAGGGGTGTTACATTTCGATTAAGTCCCAATTTGATTCTAATGTTTATGTTGGACCTTGAGGGCCCATTCAAGGGACAATATGATTAGTAGCAAACATGAATATTATATGATGTGAAATATCTGTAATTATTTTGTAAACTTTGGTAATGCTCTGTAACCCTATTTCAGTGACGGATACAAGTTAAAGGTGTTACATTTATTGGTATCAAAGCTACGATTTAGCCGGTTCTCATACTGAACATAGCATATGTGAAATTTAGAAATACATGCCATTATATAACCTGTGATAGTGTGATATCTCCCGACTATGATGAGAATTATTTCACAAATAGATATAGATGCTTTCTAATCGAGTTACGTCTAATAATTCCGAAAGAGATACTTAAGTATTTGAGTAAAATGTTACTTATGATAAAACAGAATTCGAAAAGGTATGGATATATGTTTTATAGTACATGAGAATGATAAATGTTATGTTATATGAGTATATACATGAAAGTTAAATTGTGAGGCTTTACGATCTTCACCCCCTTATTAGTACAATTTTATGTAATGAAATTCATAAGATTTATATTGATTTAGTTCAGAAGTGTGGAATTGAAGAGTTCAGTGGCTGAATGATAAATAAAGCAGTTAAAACTGAGAATGGGTTAGTAAATAAAGATGGGTTCTGAAGAGAGATATCAGATTTTTCTAAAAAGTATTTGGTATACACAATGCCATTATTAAAGAAAGAAGTTATTTATGAGAAATCAATTTATTCAGATATGGTATCTACAGAATGGGTTAACTGAAAATTTCTTCTGAATAAGCTTTGTGAGTGAACTGAATGATGTGAGATTATTGATGACTATATATGTTAGTGGATTAGTAATGAAATTGCAAAAATATTTGAATACAACTATTATAATCAGGTATATTACAGCAATCTCTTCTGGGTATTTTATATGGGTATTCTATATGTATTGTTATTCTCAGAGATATATGTAACTGTTCATCTTCGAATGCTATAATCATTATATGGAAAGGTTGGCTAAACATGGTAATAGACAGAAATTATTGCAAGTTTGATTGATTCATGAGTGATATTGATTTATTTTTCTTTGGTTTTCCAAGCCATTATAGGTGATAAAAGACTTGATGATAAGATTCACATGATACTATTTTCTACTTCTATTGGTTGAAGTTATGAATGGAAAATGTGCAAATTACACTGGTCTATTATGACTATTTATAGTGTGGATGTGCAATATTACTCTTCTGGACTTTCTCTGAGATGTCATCAATCTTTTTATTTTTCAACATGGATTATCTTCTCAGAAATTCAATATAGCTTTGCAATTTGAATTTTGTTATATTAGTTTTCTTGTTAATTTATGGTCTGACTGAAAAAGATTTTCATTGGCAGTGGTAATTATACTTACTATTGTTATGAATTCTGACTTGATCATGGGAATTTGGTAATATGGATCATAGATTATAGAAACTGTATTATTGCATTGGTTGATATTGCAGCCACTCTCGGTTTTCCTCTTCTATTTGAAAAATATTATTGAAGTTGAGGTATTGTTCCAATTATATTGTTGAAACATCAGATCTACTATAGTATTGTGGTTTTGACCTATCTGATGATTTTGGCCTCGAAATAATTTAAAGCTTCGATATCTTTTTTAATTTTTGTGAAAGTGTTTTCTATGATAGCTACATCAATGATATGGATAATACAGAAAGATGTAAGATTCGAATGGACTGATAAATGTTAGTAATGTTTTGACCAGTTGGAAGCCCTAACGACCGAAGCATCAGTTCTGGTTCGGTCTGAGTCGGGTAAGGAATTTATTATTATAGTGATACATCATTGAATGGATTAGGCTATATTTTGATGAAAAAAGGCAAAGTAATGTCTATACTTCCAGACAGATAAAGCTATAGGAAAAAAATTACCTGATATATGATCTTGAATTGACAATTATTGTTTTTGCACTGAGAATTTGGTAACAGTATTTGTATGGTGAAAATATCATATATGTACTGATCATAAAACTTTCGAACACCTGATGGTATAGAAAAATTTGAATCAAAAACAGAGTAGATGGTTTGAATTATTGAAAGAACCTAATTTGGTAATTGATTATCATTCAGGAAAACTAAATATAGTTGTTAATATTTTGAGTAGAAAATCTTTCTAACGCTCTAAATCCCGAAAACCCTGTTAAAATTATTTTTGTATGGTGTGATGTGGATGTATGTTTGCCTTAGTGGTTTAGTGCTCTGGGAGTGTCTGGGAAGTCAGGGGTTCAAGCCTTGGCTTGAGAAAAATTTTGCTTCTACGTGAATAAACCTTTGTCCATAGCCAGTAGACTTTTAAGATTATGTGAGGGTTTCATAGCATAAGGCGCCTATTAGTCTAGTGGCAAGTGGCGTGTTACTTCTGCTAGGAGACCAGAGTTCGAGTTCTATGGCACACAAAAAGGGAATTCTTTTTGCTGCTGGTCGTGCAAAAGGTTGATTGATAGTGGGAGACCTTGGCTCTTGGGCGGTTGAGAGTGTTGGCGAAAATGGGAAGTGTGTAGCCAAATTTGGGGAGTAGTTGAGAGAGTTGAATTGGTCAAGGGAGGAGAAAGGGGAGAGATTTGTGGAGAGATAGGGTGAATGGATCAAGGAGAGGAGGGAAAAGTAGTGGTGGCTGAAAGTAGGGGTCTCCTTAGTACCAATTTGATCATAGGAGGGGGGAAAAGTAGTAGTGGCCGAAAGTAGGTGTCTCCTTAGTACCAATTCGATTATAGGAAGGGGAGTGTAGAATTTGGTTTCGGGGGTATTGCTCTCTTTGCGTAAGTTTTCCCTAGTCTTTTCTCGACATTTTAAAGTTGCAGCAGAATTGACCTTTGGCATATTTTCTTCTCTTTTCTTCTACATACTCTAACTGGATACCTTTCTTTTCTCTTTTACCTCTCAGTCGTTCCTCTCCTTGACCGAGCATTCCCTTGTTTCCTCTATAAGCATTTGCCGAACTCTTGATATCTCTCTCTCTTTTTGTTCTAAGCTGGCATCACCACCTTTTTGTGCTTGTGCTGAATATCCTTGTTCCTTCTCCCTCTTTTCTGGATAAGCTTCCTTCAAGTCCTCTTTACATTGCTAGCCAAATTTCTCCCTACTTTGGTTAAGGTAATTGAGCTTTCGTTTCAGGTTGTCGAATCAATGGCCATAACCGAACCTTGCTATTGTCATCAATTCTGTGGGGGTTCGCGGTTGATTCATTTTTTCTTTCTTTTCTCTCTCGTAATAGCATTCTCCTCAAACCATCTGAGTTTACAAAGAATCTCAAAATTCATCCTAATTAGCAGTTTAAGACGGACAAATTATTTTCGTCTAGTCAAGGTAGGTAGTTACCAGTTGGGATTTGAGAGTTGTTAAGGGTGTTAACTCTAATGAATAAAGACTGACTAAATGCCGTGCATACGTGTAGATTGTGGTGCTCGTAGGCTCGTATCAGTTTTCGCAAATAGGTGTGTGAAAACTACCAATAGATGTGTGATAGAAAAAGCCGAAAAAGGGGATGTTGGCACCACACGAGCGTGTGGCTGCCCATGTGGCAGGCCATGTAATGAAGCATGGTCGTGTGGTCAACGAGATGGCCATGATCGCCTTCATGGGCCAAAATAGCATTGGGCCATTTTGGGCCGAACTGGGCCGTGTAAGCCCAATGGGCCCCTAGGCTTCACACGGAAGAATCACGCAAAGTGTGGTTAAATGGAGGCCAAGCTGTGTAAACTACATAGCTAAGGCCATTTCTGGGCTACGTGGGCCATAGGAGAGTAAGGGCCCATATGGGCCCGCAAGATGGGCTATAGGCCAATTGTCACTGGATTGACTGTTAAGGTTGCACGTGTCACCTAAGACGACTGTGAACCTACTGTTGGGTCAGTAAGTATATTTAGACCCCATACTGATTAAATGACCATTATATACCTGTGATGTAAATTGACTGAAATACCCCTGTATTATGTATGATTGTTTCTGAGCATGTTATATCTGCATACACGTATCTTATTATGTTGCATTAGATGGGGTGGGATATATGATCTTGGAGGAAGTGTACTGAAAGGCTATAAGCCTATTACTGATAGTTTCGCTGCATTTTCTATTTTAGTACCAAAATTGGTATGACTTGGTATGTAGGGTTAGGTGGGTAGATTTTATCCCCATATGGTGTGTAGGGCTGGTACGGAGTTGGTGTGTAGCGGATGGATTGGGTAGGTTTCCTTGTTTGTATACGAATCTGAAACGGGCTAAGGCCTAGACTTTCACTATTACAGAAGTGGGCTAAGGCCCAGACTACGACAGTTACTGAAACGGGGCTAAGGCCCTAACTAGAACTAATAGGGCTCAGGCCCAGATTGCGCATACTGTGATTGGTTGGTATTCTTGGATTTCACACACTAAGTTTTCATAAACTCACCCATCTGTTTCTGTGCAAGAAATCCCCAAACGTAGATGGATCGAACCGGCAGAGGACTTAATGGTGGCCACTCAACGTAGTTGTTACTTTTTATACTATAATTAAGGTTTTATCTTGGGTTTTTATTATGTAATAAGGCCGCTTTAAATTTTTATTTTAATTTGAGAATTTTTATTTATTTTAATTTATCTGTTAGTATAGAACTAGGATTTTCAAGAAAATACAAACAAAAGTTTTTTTTGAAAACATCACGCTTACGTAATACGTTTTAAAAGCTTCCGCAACAAACACTGTTTAAAAATTTAATAAACTAGTATAATAAAAATTCTGTTTAAATAACTTGAGTTTTTCCCAATGAACTAAACGTCCTAACCTTTTATTAAGAACCTAAAGAAGTTTTATGAAAAACAAATTTTCCGACGACTTGTGTTTTGGAAAAACACTCCAATGTGACATCACAGATTCAGCCATAACATCTAGGCCATGTTTGGGGTGTTACATTTATTGGTATTAGAGCGAAGTTATAAAACTCGACTGTGGATTTGGGTTTTCAAAAACATGGAAATGTTTTACTGAAAGAGTGGTACGCCAAGTCTCCGCACCGATCCTGTAAGTCTTCTGACTGTCTATGCTGAAATAAGAATATCGAAATGTTATTACTGAGACTACTTTAGGTAGCAAAACTGTGTTGAGACTTTGTAGTTATAGTAAACTTCAGGTTGCAAACTGCGAAAACAAACTCTGAAACAAGATTGTTCATAAGATATCTGTAATAAACACTAGAATAATAAACTGACTGCCATAAAACTTTTAATACAGATAAAAGCGCGATTGGATAATGAGCACTAGGGGTTATTCGTGGTAGAGGCTGTGGTAGAGGCCGTGGAAGTGCTCGGGCTAGGTCTTCGTCTTCTAGACACTAGCCTAACGAGAAGGTTAGGGAGCTGCCAGCTTCACCTATGGCTGAGACAGGCTCTCAAAACTGAGCAGCTGGGGATGACGCACTGTCCCAAGCAATGTTGAGAATTTTGGAAAGGGTTGTTGGGCCTGGTACTGGTAATGTGGGCCGTGGGTCAGTTACGGAACGACTCAAGTATAATGGGGTAGAGGTTTTTAGGGGTATTGCTGGAGTTGCCCCTAATGTGGCTGAATATTGGATGGAGGCCACAAAAAGGATCATGGATGACCTTGACTGCACCCCTAATCAGAAGCTAAAAGGTGCAGTATCTCTTCTGAGAGACGAGGCTTACTAATGGTGGCTTACTGTCAAAGAAGGCACTCAAGTCGATTGATTGACCTGGGAGTTTTTCAAGACTATGTTTCAGGCTAAGTATGTGAGTGCTAGCTATGTAGATGTCCGTAGAAGGGAATTTCTGAACTTAACTCAATGAGATAGGACAGTGGCTGAATATAAGGCTGAATTCTTACGACTGAGTCGTTATGCACGTGGGATGGTGGCAACAGAATACGAGTGGTGTGTTTGATTTGAGGATGGCCTCAAAGATGGTTTAAGGGTTCTGATAGCTCATCAAAGGGAGTGAGATTTTGCAGCACTGGTTGACAAGGCTAAAATTGTTGAGAATATGACGCGTGCTAAGCGTCAGAGTAGGGAGAAAGGCAGAGGTAAGAGGGATGCTGAGCCCTCAAATTCTTTCCAGAGGTTTAGGAAAAAGCCCAGAACTGGTGGGCCAATTAGAGAGAGGGCCCCTGGTGCTACTACTGTCGGACCGCAGTTGTGTGCTAATTGTGGGAAATGGCATCAGGGCGAATGTTGGAGGAAGTTGGGTGCATGTCTGAGATGCGGATCGTTGGAGCACTGTGTTAAGGACTGCCCACGGAGGCTCGAGCAGATGTAAGCTACCGGTATGAGTAATGTTTAGCGGGCTGGTTAGCAGCCAGCAAGAAGTCGTGGTCAGGCTAGGGGAGGAAACGTATGGGTTGTGGTCGTAGAGTACCGGGCAGAGGTACGAGTCATATAGAGGCAAGGCAGCCGGCACTAGTTTATGCAGCACGTCGTCGAGAGGGCGGAGATGCTCTAGATGTTATAACAGGTACGTTCTTTATCCATAATGTACCTTATACTGCATTAATTGATGTTGGGTCTACACATTTTTACATAGCATGCTCTGTGTCTAAAACATTGGGTATTGTGGCTGAAAGCACTATGACGGAGATCACTGTTCTAAGTTCGTTGGGGTAATCTATTTAGATAAATAAGATGTTTAGAGATGTTCCTTTAGAGATACAAAGAGTTATATTTTTGGCTGATCTGATGGAGCTACCTTTTATGGAATTTGACCTAATACTGGGCATGGATCGGTTAGTGAAACATCGAGTGAGCTTAGATTCTGCCACTAAACGGGTTGTACTGAGAACTTAGGCAGATGAGAAGATAGTGGTAATTGAGGAACGACGAAACTATTTGAGTAATGTAATTTCTGCACTAAGGGCCGAGAAGTTAGTTCCTAAGGGATGTGAGGCGTTCTTGGCCTACGTCAGTGTTTCCGATATTGAACACTCTTTGGTAAGGGACATCAGGACTGTTAAAGATTTTCTGGACGTCTTTCCTAAAGAGTTATCAGGAATACCTCCAGAACGTGAAGTGGAGTTTAGGATTGAGCTCCTCCTTGGTATAGTTCTGGTGTCCATCGCCCCTTACAAAATGGCACCGGAAGAGCTTATAGAGCTTAAGGCCCAAATCCAAGAGTTACTGGACGGTGGGTTCATTCGACCGAGTGTGTCTCCGTGGGGAGCACCATTCTTATCAGTGAAAAAGAAGGATGGATCCATGCGTATGTGCATTGACTACAGGCAATTGAATAAGTTGACTATTAAGAACAAATACCCTCTGCCAAGGATTGATGATCTGTTCGACCAATTACAAGGAGCATCGATTTTCTCTAAGATAGATCTGCGGTCAGGGTATCACCAACTGTGAGTTAAAGAGGTCGATGTGCACAAGATGGCGTTTAGGACTCGTTATGGTCATTACGAGTTCCTGGTAATGCCTTTTGGACTGACCAATGCGCCGACAGCTTTTGTGGACCTGATGAACAGAGTCTTTCAACCCTATCTGGACTGGTTTGTTATGGTATTTATCAACGACATACTGGTGTATTCGAGGACTGAAGATGAACATGATGAACATCTCCGAATAGTTCTGCAAGTCTTAAGAGAAAAACAATTGTACGCTAAGTTCAGCAAGTGTGAATTCTGGTTAAGAGAGGTAACGTTTCTTGGTCATGTGGTATCTGCTGAGGGGATTAGGGTTTATCCTCAGAAAATTGAGGCTGTGTTGGACTGGAAGCAGCCTAAGACTATATCAAAAATTCGGAGCTTCCTGGGGCTGGCTGGATACTATCGCAGATTTGTAGAGGGATTCTCACTGATTGTCATGCCTTTAACTAAACTGCTATGTAAGGGCATGCCCTTTTACTAGACTAAGGAGCAGTAAGAGAGCTTTGAGAATCTCAAGAAAGTTTTCACTGAGGCCCCTATCTTGATTTAGCTAGAGTCTAGGAAAGAATTTACTATTTACAGTGATGCATCACACATTGTTTTGGGTTGTGTGTTGATGCAAAAGGGTAAGGTGGTAGCGTATACGTCACGCCAGCTTAGGACTCATGAGGTGAATTACCCAACACATGACTTGGAGTTGGCTGCTATGGTATTCTCATTAAAAATTTGGAGGCATTACTTGTATGGTGAGAAGTGTATCATTTACACGGATCATAAGAGCCTCAAGTATCTCCTTACTCAGAAGGAGTTAAATCTTAGGCAGCGTAGATGGATTGAGCTGCTTAAGGACTATGATTGTTCGATTGAATACCACCCTGGTAAGGCCAATGTGGTGGCTGATGCACTGAGCCATAGGGTTATGACTGATCTGAGAGCAATGTTTGCTCGTCTTAGCTTGTTTCATGATTTAAACCAGTATGGTTGAACAGATTAAAAGTAAACAGTCTGAGGATGAGTCATTGGGTCTTCGGTTCCGTTAGATTGAGAATGGTAACACAATGGATTTTGGGCTTAATAGTGAAGGGGTACTCTATTTTCGAGGCAAAATTTGTGTACCTAAGGATACTAATTTAAGGCAGTCTATTCTATGAGAGGCACATAATAGCCCTTATGCTATGCATCCAGGCGGAAATAATATGTACAGAGATCACCGTGAGATATATTGGTGGCTAGGTATTAAGCGTGAGATTACTGACTTTGTGGGAAAATGTATGACTTGCCAACAGGTTAAAACAGAACATCAGTTACCTTCTGGGTTACTTTAGCCGGTTAAGATTCTGATATGGAAGTGGGAAAGAGTAACTATGGATTTTATGAGCTAGTTACCCCTAACACCTTCTAAAAAGGATTTAGTATGGGTTATAGTGGATCGGTTGACTAAAACTGCCCATTTCATACCGGTCCACACGGATTATTCATTGCAGAAACTGGGTAAGTTGTATCTATCCGAGATAGTGAGACTGCATGGGGTACCAGTTTCTATAATATCTGACAGGGATCTTTACTTCATGTCTCGATTCTGGAAGAAATTACATGAAGCTCTGGGTACACGATTAGACGTCAGTACTGCGTTCCATCCTCAGACAGATGGTCAATCAGAGAGGGTGATTTAGATACTGAAGGACATGTTGAAGAGTTATGTGATTGACTTTCGGGGCAGTTGAGAGAATTACTTGTCGTTGGCCGAATTTACGTATAATAATAGCTACGAGTCTAGCATACAGATGGCACCCTACGAGGTATTATATGGTCGTAGGTGTCGTACTCCTACATTTGGACTAAGTTGGATGAGCGGCGAGTTCTGGGTCCTGAATTGGATTCTGAGATCGACTAAAGACAGCATCCGATAGACAGAAGTCTTATGCGGACTTGAAGCGCAAGGAAATTGAGTATTATGTGGGAGATCTTGTCTTTCTGAAGGTCTCGCCATGGAAGAAAGTACTAAGATTTGGGCGTAAGGGTAAGCTGAGCCCAAGGTTTATTGGGCGTTATCGTAATTTGATACGAGTGGGACCAGTTGCCTACCAATTAGAGCTACCTCCAGAATTAGAATGGATTCACACTGTATTCCACGTCTCTATGCTGAGACGCTTCCGCTCTGATCCTTCACATGTTGTGACAGTTTAGGAGATTGAAGTTAAACCAGATTTGACTTTCGAGGAGGAAACAGTCCATATTTTAGATCATAAGGTAAAAGTCTTAAGAAAGAAATCAATTCCATTAGTAAAAGTTCTTTGGCGGAACCACAGTTTTGAGGAGGCTACGTGGGAACCCGATGAGACGATGTGATAACAATACCCTCACCTATTCTGACCAGGTAAATTTCAAGGCGAAAATTTTCTTTAAGGAGGGTAGAATTGTAACGCCCCAAATCCCGAAAACCCGGTTAAAATTATTTTTGTATGGTGTGATATGGATGTATATCTGCCTTAGTGGTTTAGTGCTCTGGGAGTGTCTGGGAAGTCAAGGGGTCAAGCCTTGGCTCGAGCAAAATTTTGCTTCTACGTGAATAAACCTTTGTCCATAGCCAGTAGACTTTTAAGATTATATGAGGGTTGCATAGCATAAGGCGTCTGTTAGTCTAGTGGCAAGTGGCATGTTACTTCTACTAGAAGACTAGAGTTCGAGTTCTGTGGCACGCAAAAATGGCATTCTTTTTGTTGCTGGTCGTGCAAGAGGTTGATTGATAGTGGGAGACCTTGGCCCTTGGCCGGTTGAGAGTGTTGGGGGAAATGGGAAGTGTATAGCCGAATTTGGGGAGTAGTTGAGAGAGTTGAATTGGTCAAGGGAGGAGAAATGGGAGATTTGTGGAGAGATAGGGGGAGTGGATCAAGAAGAGGGGGGAGAGGTAGCAGTGGCCGAAAGTAGGGGTCTCCTTAGTACCAATTCGGTCATAGGAAGAGAAGTGTCGGATTTGGTTTTGGGGGTATCACTCTCTTTGCGTCAGTTTTCTCTAGTCTTTTCTCGGCATTTTAAAGTTGCGGCAGAATTGACCTTTGGCATATTTTCTTCTCTTTTCTTCTACAAACTATAACTGGATACCTTTCTTTTCTCTTTTACCTCTCAGTCGTTCCTCTCCTTGACTGAGCATTCCCTTGTTTTCCCCATAAGCCTTTGTCGAACTCTTGATAACTCTCTCTCTCTTTTGGTTCTAAGCCGGCATCTCCACCTTTTTACGCTTGTGCCGGATATCCTTGTTCCTTCTCCCTCTTTTGTTGATAGGCTTCCTTCGAGTCCTCTCTACATTGCTAGCCAAATTTCTCCCTACTTTGGTTAAGGTAATTGAGCTTACGTTTCAGGTTGCTGAATCATTGACCATAGTCGAACCTTGCTATTGCCGTCATCTCTTTGGGGGTTCGCGGTTGATTTGTTTTCTCTTTCTTTTCTTTCTCGTAATAGCATTCTCCTCTAAACCATCTTTGTCTACCGTCTCTAACAGGAGTGTGACCGTCCATCTCGTGCCTTGATTGTGGGTGTGTTAGTGTAGGCTAAAAACTTCTACCTACCATTTGAGTTTCACGTTTCGGTAAGTTGTCTCACTTGGTTCATATTATTCCCTTATACGGTATTGATTAACATGATGCAGTCATAATACAGAGTTTACCAAGGATCTAGAAATTCATCCTAACTAGAGATTTATGGCAGACAAATCAACTTCGTCTAGTCAAGGTAGGTAGTAGTTACCAGTTGGGATTTGAGAGTTGTTAAGGGTGTTAACTCTAATGAATAAAGACTGATTGAATGTCGTGTATACGTGTAAGCTATGGTGCTTGTGGGCTCGTATCAGTTTTCGTAAACGGCTGTGTGAACACTACCAATAGATGTGTGATAGCAAAAGCTGAAAAAGGGGATGTCAACACCACACGGGCATGTGGCCACCTTTGTGGCAGGCCATGTAATATACATGGCCATGTGGTCGACGAGATGGCCATGATCGCCTTCATGGGCCAAAATAGCATTGGGCCATTTTGGGTCGAACTGGGCCGTGTAGGCCCAATGGGCCCGTGGGCCCCACACTTAAGATGTGTAAACTACATAGCTAAGGCCATTTCTGGGCTATGTAGGCCATAGGAGAGTAAAGGCCCACATAGGCCCGCAAGATGGGTTGTAGGCCTATGGTCACTGGATTGACTTTTGAGATTGCACGGGTCACCTAAGATGACTGTGAACCTACTGTTGGGTCGGTAAGTATATTTAGACCCCATACTGATTAAATGACCATTATACTCCTGTGATGTAAATTGACTGAAATACCCCTGTATTATGTATGACTATTTCTGAGCATTTATATCTTCATACACATATCTTATTATGTTGCATTATATGGGGTGGGATATATGATCTTGGAGGAAGTGTACTAAAAGGCTATAAGCCTATTACTGACAGCTTCGCTGCATTTACTGTTTTAGTACCAAAATTGGTACGACTTGGTATGTAGGGTTGGGTGGGTCGATTTTTCCCCCACATGGTGTGTAGGGTTGGTACGGAGATGGTGTGTAACAGATGGATTGGGTAGGTTTCCTTGTTTGCATACGGAACTGAAACGGGCTAAGGCCCAGACTATCACTATTACAGAAGTGGGCTAAGGCCTAGACTACGACTGTTACTAAAAAGAGGCTAAGGCCCTAACTGGAACTAATAGGGCTCAGGCCCAGATTACGCATACTGTAATTGGTTGGTATTCTTGGATTCACACACTGAGTTTTTTGTAAACTCACCCATCTATTTCTGTACAGGAAATCCCTAGGCATAGACGGATCGAGGCGGCAGAGGACACAGTGGTGGCCACTTAACGTAAGTGTTACTTTTTATACTATTAAGTGCTACTTTATATACTATAATTAAGGTTTTATTTTGGGTTTCTATTTTGTAATAAGGCCATTTTAAATTTTTATTTTAATTTGGGAATTTTTATTTATTTTAATTTATCTGTTAGAATAGAACTCAAATTTTCAAGAAAATACAAACAAAAGTTTTTTTGAAAACATCACGCTTACGCAATACGTTTTAAAAGCTTCCGCAACAAACACTATTTAAAAATTTAATAAACTAGTATAATTAAAATTTTGTTTAAATAAATTGAGTTTTTCCCATTGAACTAAATGTCCTAACCTTTTATTAAGAACCTAAAGAAGTTTTATGAAAAATAGATTTTCTGGCGACTTGTGTTTTGGAAAAACACTCCAATGTGACATCACAGATTCGGCCATAAAGTCTAGGCCGAGTTTGGGGTGTTACAATCTTTGTCTGCTTTATGAGTAATAAATACTCGAATGTTACTGTGTGATGAAAGATTAATTTTAGCTGAGCTTAAATCTAAGCTGATGTTTCTACAATAGATCTGTGAAGCCCAAAGAAGTAATAATGAGTTGTAAGTTAAACGGGTACAGAGTGAAATAATTACTAATTCAGGATATCGTATTTGAATTTAATGATTGTTTGTTATTCCGAGATAGAGCCTATGACTGAAGAATGTAAAACTTGTGCAGAAAATTTTATACAGAACTCACAATGGTAATATATGTCATCCGAGAAGTATGATAAATTGAAAAAGATGTATTGGTAAACCAGAATGAAATGTGATGTCTCTAAAATTATGTTTAAATGTTTAATATGTCTGCAAATTAAAGCTGAATATCAGGTACTGATACTTTTAGAATTGTTATAGCTAGTGATGATATTGGAACGAAAATGGGATGAAGTTATTATGAATTTTATATCGGGATTACCCCTGTCTCAGAAAAAGAAAGATGTTTGGGTAATCACCAATTGTTTGACAAAGTTCATACATTTTATCTCAGTATGAATGGATTATTCACTTGATAGGTTGAATGAGACATAAGTTTCTAAAAATTGCCAAGTTATATGGAGTGTCAATCTTCAATATGTTTGATAAGGATCCACAGTTTACGGTTCACTTCCTGAATTTAGAATAAATTATAAGAAGCTCTGGGTAAGCAGTCAAAAATTTTGATACCGTATTTCACTTTTAGACTGATGGTCAGTTCAAGTGTGTTATTCTGATTCTTGAAGATATGTTTTGATGCTGTATTTTAGAATTTGAAGGCAAATGGAAAATAAATAATTGTTGTTAGTCAAAACTACATATTATTGTACTAAGCTTGATAAGTAAAGATACATGGAGTTGATATGATTCGTGAAACAGAAGAAAATGTGGAAGAGATCTGAGATAGATTTAAAGCAAATTCTGATGGTCAAAGATTTTATGTGAATTTTAAATGAAAAGAAATAGTTTCAAGCTGGCGATAAAGTGTTTCTAAAAAATTTGTCATGGAAGAAAGTTTTCTGGTTTGACTGTAAAGGCAAATTAAGTCCTTATTGAATTACATGAATTTACTGAAAGAGTTGGAAGTGTTGCTTATCAGATGGTATTAATCAGATACATTATTAGTTATTCCTTTGATGGATATTGAAATTCAGCTTGACATGAGTTATAGTGCAGAATTTATCAGAATTCTAGCACGTGAAGTGAGAAAACTGAGAAATAAAAGGTAGCTTTGGTAAAAGTTCTTTGGCAGAAACATGGAATGGAAGAAGCTACCTAGGAACCGGAGAATACCATGAGAAAGTAGTACCCAAATCTCTTTCCTGGAAAGATTTTTTAAGATGAAAATCCTAAAAGGGGGGAAAGTTGTAACAGCCTATTTTTAGAGAAATCAGAACAGTGGTTTCGGGACCACAAATCTGATTCTAGAAAGAAAAATTATTTTAATATTATTTTATGGTCTATAATATGATAATAATGTTGTATGAAAATTTCGTAAAAAAATTTTATTGATTACATGCTTAAATCGATAAAGGATCAAATTTCATAAGGTGAAAAAGTTGAGTTCTAATAGTTAAAGGGATTAAATATCTATAGAACTTTAAATTGGAGGTCCTCATATGGTAATTAGACCATTAAAAATGCTTAGTTGTTAAGGATGATGATTCATCCATGGAAAATTAAATTAAATAAAATGAAAAAATTGGAAGAATAAAATAATAAAGGTGATAAATAATAAAAGATGAAAATATCGTCATTCATCATCATCTTCCCCAAATATTTTGCATAGAAACCCTAGGAAAGAGAAAGCAAGCATTCTTGGTCAAATTAGATAAGTATTCAAGCCCCGTTTTTAGTAATTTTTATATTTTTGAGATCGGGCTAATTTTTTTTATAAAAAAAGACCCGAAGGTCAACATCAATTTATTACATCATTTAAAAGAAGATCATGGATATCCGATGAATAATCCATGTTAAAAACCATGGTACAATTTTTGGTCATAGCCCAATTACAAATAAGTCTACTACTTGATTACAACACCTAAGAGCCCAACTAAAATTGAAACAACAAAAAGAGTCCATCATTTTGTACATATCCTAGATGCGGTGGCCCATAGTTGTTAAACCAGCGTTCCTTCTATTAAAATGATTAGCAAGGCTGATACAATCTGTTTCAAAATCTAGCTTTGACAAGTTTTTTGACTGAGAAAATTTAATACTTTCTTCAAATGCCAGCAGCTTAGCCTACTCAATCTGCATTTTTTTTCCATAGTGCCCATCCGACTGCCAAGTACAAAACGATCGTGATCCTTGGCCACAAGTCTGTAACTCATTTTCTTGCCAGTAATAGTGGTATCAAAATTAATTTTAACCACCCCCTGTATTGGTTTCCTCTAGGCTTTCTTCATAACAGGTCTAGGCAGCATAGGTTTCTCCAGCAAATTAAAGATTTGGAAGTCATGACTCAATGGCGTAGCTCTCTCCCAAGTTATTTTGGCATATTCCTCCATGCCGCGAAAAACACAGTTATTTCTACTATTCTAGACATTCTAGAGGACGATGCTAAAGTCAGACATGCCCTTTTTATCCAGCACACGAGCCACATCTTCAATCTAGTCGATACACCGGGCATAATTCCCATCAAGCAATTTATTGTTAAAGCCACCATGCACCAGCACCACTCGGGCCAGAGGGTAATTTTTCAACGCCTGAATAAGGGATTCCTTTTCATCACCGCATCTATGGCAGGTACTGTTGAACTCACCTCGAATGCTTGCAATTTTCTTGTGCGTTGGGAGAAGATCATGACCTAATCTCCAGTAGAGAATACGAATCTTCGGGAGATTTTGTAATTTTCATGTGAGTCTCGAAAAAATACAGTGGGGTCTATATCCAACATGCTTGAGGATTAGCCAGGAATAAGCAGACTTAGAAGAAAAAAGGCTGTGAGGGTTATGGAACTAGATGCATCGGTCATCAGGACCATTATGAAAAATGGAGATTTTACTGATTTGGTCCCCCAAATTGTCACCATAGAGCTCAGTTACCCTTTTTTTATTCCAATCGTCTTTCCTCTCATTCAACAGCTCGCAAGCCTTGTTTTCATGGATTTGAATTTTGTTGAGGCAAATGGAGGAGCCAGATAGACCTTCAAAACCCTAGTTATCCAGCCAAATATTAATGTTTCTGCCATTGCTCATGTTCCAGCCCAAACCCTCATGTAAAACACTAGCAGCCTTAGCTATACTCTGCCACGTATATGAAGGTTTATCCATGCTCTTGAGATGAAACACATCACCGTTGGGGAAATATTTAGCACTCAGGACTTCGTAACATAAGGTGTCTTTGCTGTTAATGAGGTGCAACACTTGCTAACCCAAGAGAGCCACATTAAAACGACGTAAATCCCTAAAGCCAAGACCCACATGCCCTTGGGGTAGCACATCTGATCCCAAGACATGTTGGGCCATGTTAAAATGACGTTAAAACGACGTTAAAACGATCGTAGTAGCCACCATGATAAATTTCATGGGCTTAGGCCATTTTGGGCCATGTTGGGCCGAAATGGGCCGTGAGGGCCTCACGGACTTGTAGGCCACACACGGGTAAATCGTACGAATGTATGGAGAATATTGGGCCAGGCTATGTAATCCACACGGCCAAGGTTGTTTCTGGGCTATGTGGGCCACACAGGCGTGTGGGCCCGTAAGATGGGCCTTGGGCCCTTTTTTTTGTTTGACTGTTAAGGTTGCACAGGTCGCTCGAGACGACTGTGGACCTACTGTTGGGTCTGTTAGTATACCTAGACCCTCAAATTGATAAAATGTCTATTTTGTCCTTATATGGTAAAATGACTATTTTGCCTTTATGTGGTAAGATGACTGTTTTGCCCCTATGTCCGGTATTTATATATATGTACATGTATGACTATATTTCAGCATGTTGTTTAAACTGTAATGGATACATGTATGATTCTATGATATGACATGACATGACTATATGATGCATTGCATGGGGATGGAGTAAGTGTACTATACTGGTAGCTCTGCTGCAAATCACTGATGGCTCTAAGCCTATTATACTGGCAGCTTTGCTGCAAATATTGTTTAGTGCCACAACTGGTGCTTTTTTGGAGTGTAAGGATGGGTGGGTTGATTTTATCCCCACATAGAGTGTAGGGCTGGATAGAGTGGAGTGTATAGGCTGGTTGGGTAGGACTTGCATGCTGTTTAAACTTTTACTACATCGACATCATTCATCGCGACCGACATCGTTGTTACATCGACATCTTGTTGCTACGATATCGTGGATCAGATGGGCTAAGGCCCTAATCGGAATCTGAATCACATCGATACGAGCTTAGGTCTAGACTGTTTTTGTTCACTGTATGATTGACTGTTTGATTACTAAGGGATTACACACTGATTTTTCGTAAACTCACCCTTCTGTTTATCTGCGTAGGTAATGCCTAGACTTAGGCGGATTAGTGCTGCGAGGGACTCGAGGGTGGCCACACCACTGCATGATTCTACCGTATTTGCCTTATTTTTATAAGTAATTTATTTGGGTATTTTTATGTAATAAGGCCTCTCTAATTTTTAATCTTTAATTTGGGGTTTTATTTATTTTGATTATACCTGCTAGCGGTAGGACACAGGTTTTTATAAAGATAAATATTTTTCAAAACCCCACGGTTCCACAACATGTTTTAGGAGCTTCCACAAGAAACATCATTCTTTTAAATTAAGGACGTCTAAATATGATTGACTATCGTCAAACGACTCACAGTTGGTAAATAAATGACATGTTTTAAAATCATCATTAATAACACACAATAAAGGTAATTGTGGAAAGGGTTTTTTTTAGCGATATCATTCTTTGCGAAAAACACTTCAATGTGACATCGCCAGATTCAACCATAACGTCTAGGTTGGGTTTGGGGTGTTTCACGACTAAAATCCCAAAGTCTCAAAAATTTTTGGTACTTGGCATCAAATATCAATATTTTGACCCTGAGTATCGATACCAAATCTCTAATTTGACTTTCTACACGTTTCAAAACACAAAGGTATCAATTTTAAAACTCAATTATCGATACCTCTACTCTATACCTAAAAAATGCAGCATATATAAGGTATTACTCCATTCCAATTTAATTCCTAAACATCATAAATCAATTACTTCGACAAATAATCATTCAATGACCTAATCAGTAGTTCAATATCGCCAAATCTTGTTCGAGCAAGTAACGTCAATCCATCCTCAAGTTCATGAACTCAAGCATAATAATAACATGTAATCCTCATAAATTGAACCAAAAACTAGCAAAATGTCTAGAAGTTAACATGGCTATGAACAAGTCTGCTACATTTCCTTTTTCCTTGAAATGTAAATAAATATAGAACACCTACGAAATAATGCAAAAGTCTTACTTGAATCACCTCTCAGAACCACACTGCTCATGTAATAGCCTATTTTTTAGTGGTTTCAGAGCCACAAATTTGACGAGTAAGTTTGTAAATATTATTATTTAATATTTATGAGTGAAACATGGTGTTAAAAAGGTTTTTGATTTGAGAATTTATTTTATTAAAGTGATTTATTAAGTTTAAGTGGTAAGACCTTAAGGTCAAATGGTTTTAGAAAATGAGGTATTAGGACCTTGTTTTTATAAATTGAGCCATAAATATTTTTATAAATATTTATAGAGTTTCATTAAGGTGGTATTAAAGTTTCATTGAAAATTTTTAACGTTTCGATAGTTAATTAATTAAAAAGGACTAAATTGTAAAGATGTAAAACTTAATGCCTATAGCATTATTTGTATCTAATGGTTATAAAAGCATGAAATGAGGGCCTAAAGTAGTAATTCAACCAATTTAGAGGATAGTGGATGAACATGGCTTGGCATTTCGTGAAATTTGGTTGAGTTTTTAAGGGTAAAATGGTAATTAGTTAAATTAAATTAAATGAAAATGTTTTATCATCTTTACATTTCATCTTCACCGAATTATAATGAAGGAAAAATACCATTTTTGTGATGAAGCTTTCGGCCATGGTATTATCTTCGCATGGTATGTGATTTTAGCCCCATTTCTTTTAACTTTTATGTTTTTGAGATCGTTGTAATTAGGTCAAGCTAGCTCGTACCTTCTATTTTGAAACTGTTAAAGAGTTATATTGTTTCCATTGATGAAACTTGTGATTTTATATGTTAAATGATGAATTTGAAGTGTTAGTTGATGTTTAAAAGTATTTTGTTAAGTTAGTTTTGATCAATTTTTTAATTAGGGACTAAATTGTTAAAATAATAAAAGTACAAGGATTTGATATGAAATTGTTGCAATAATGTGCTATAATTGATTCCATGAGTATTTAGCTAGGCTCACTTTTGGGTAAAATTGGTTAATTTGCATGTTTTAGGCTTAGGGACTAAATTGAATAAAAGTAAAACTTTAAGGGTAATTTTATAAAAATGTAAAAAATGAAAAAATTGCATAAATACATTTTTTTTACTATCTAAATTAATAAATTGAATGAAATTATTAATTTAGATCAAGATCAAGTGGAAAATCGATGAGAATGAAAAATTACCAAAATGCCCTTGTACTTTGATATTTCTGCAAATTAGTCAGGTAAGTTCGTATGAACTATTATCATCTAATGGTTGATTATATTGAATGATTAATGTGTTATTCTATTGTAAATGAACCAATTATATATATGTTATTGTGAAATTTATCATGTAAAGAAATGATGGAAATTCGACAAGATATGACGTATATCGAGCCTCGTTTGAACCTTAGGAATATATAAGATGTAAATGAAATGCCATTAGGGTTACCATGTTTCAGGTCCTGGTCTTGTACGTCCTACCGGTGGCTGAGTTCCAGTATATGTTGCAGATACTTGACAACTTGTGTGAGCAGCACCATGTAGCTACATTCCAACCAACAACTTGTGTGAGTAGACCCATTTATGGCTCGAATGAACATCTATGAAAAGGAAAAGGAAAGGAATAGTTTCGACCATATGTTAGCACATATTATGTGAGATTCTCGCATATCCAATATTACTTTAAGTGTTCAACGGGCATGTAATGAGAAGGAACAGTAAGTGTTTCGATTGAAAATGTGAAGAATTTACGGAAAGGTATAAATTCTTGATGATCAAAGTAAGTATAGCTATGTTTATGAAAAGTGTGAATACTTTTATGCTATATTCATGAAAACTATGAAAAGGAATGAAAATGAAATATTGAATGAAAGTATCTTTATGTTCAAGATTTCAAGTAAGGTTATTCATGCTTAATGACTTATATTATGTTAATTCAGGTGAATTATGAATTGATGTACTAACATGTGATATTGATGATGCTTAAGCTTGTGCCAACCTAGTTGTTGGTTTACATTATGTTAGTTAAAGTTATTCAATAAAAAGGGTAAGTGTCCAAATAGAAAGAAGCGTATGTTCATGAAAGGGTGGTAAGAATCGAAGTATGTAATTTCTCATGAAATGGTTTACTGTGTAGTTGATTCTAAAAGAGTTGCGCTTAAATGTACTAGCTTGTGGCTATAGTTAATGTTATGTTTATGCCTTGTATGTTATGCATATGAAACGGGTGAGGGAAGGTAATGAAATGGTAAGTTCATAATTGAATTGTAATATGATGAAAAAGGGATTGATGAGTTCAATGATGTACTTATAAGAGAAACTTACATATGCTATGGTTGAATTTACCTAATTCATAAACGAATATAATAATTAGTGAATTGAGGATGTTATCTAAGTTTATGTTAAGTAAATGAAATGGTTCATCATTTTATGGAAAGGTTGATAATTATATAAGTCAACCTATGAGATCTTATTATGTTATGAATGATAAGTGTATGTGATGTTTATAAATATATTCAATTGTGAGTTTAATTGTAACAGTCGGGTTTTAGCTAAATCAGAATAGTGGTTTCGGAACCACAAATTCGAGGTAGAAATTTTTTTAATATAATTTTTGGTGTTTACAACATGATATTTAATATGTGTGAAAATTTCGTGAATTAATTTTATCGTTTAATTAGTCAATTTGAGAAAAAAAGACTAAATCGCGTAAAATACAAAAGTTCCATGCTATTAGTTAAAGGTGTCAATTAGCCTTGGCTTTTAAATATGATGGCCTTATATGGTAATTAAACCATTTAAAAGGCTAGTAGGCATTTATGTCCATGGTTTATGTGTTTTTAAAGATTAATTAGTGAGGTTAAAATGGTAAAATAATTATTAAAGGTTAATAAATAAAAACAAAATGAATTTAGTCCATCTTTCTCTCTTCTTGGCCGAATTTTGATGAAGAAGAAAGCCATAGATTGAGTTTTAGGGTTCAACACTTGCAAGGCTTAATTGCTAAGTGTTTTGAGCTCGGTTTTTAATGATTTTTACGTTTTTCAGATTGTTGCTTCGTATTCTAACTAGCCGTACCTTAGATTTCAAAACTGTAAAAGATTTAACATGTTGCCATTGTTGAATGCTTGAGTAATTTGATGGTTGATGATAGATTATGAAGGCTTATTGATAGATTTAATAGTTTTGTAAAATGTTTTTTGACAAAAATGTCAAATAGGGATTAATTTGTGAAAATGTGAAATGTGGTAGTTAAAAGGGTGAATAAATTGAAAATATGGGCTGCTAGTAATACATGTTAAATTCGGCCAAGCATAGGTCTTACTAAATTATGTAAATTTTTATGTTTTGTGAAATAAGGTCTAAATTGTTAAAAATATGAAAGTTTGGGGGCTAATGTGTAAAAATACCCAAATGAGTAATTTTGGACTAAACTGAATGAGTAGATGAATAAATAAGTTAATTTTGAATTCATATAGATCAAGAAAGAAAGAATTCAAATTTAGATCAGGGGAAAAACAAGGTTCTTAAATAGTCGATCCGATCAGTCAATTCTGAACACGAGGTAAGTTCGTATAATTGAACTTAAATGTGTATACATTTATTGAGTGAATGAAATTGTAATAGTATTTATTCTATAGATAAATGTTGAGGTATTACATGAAATGTACGAGTTTAGTATAGCAAGTTACCGAATAAGACCATAGTTGGGCTATGGCAATCGAATAATAAGACCATAATCGGGTTATGGCATGTGAATGAAAGACCACAGCAGGGCCTTGGCAATGTATGTGCAAGACCATAGTTGGACTATGGCATCGAAAAATCGATGAATTTGTATCGTAAGCACTTTTGAACTGGAGAGGTTTGATAAGAGTATTGATGAGAAATAGAAAAATATCGGTACAGGTATGTACGGAAAGCTATTCAAGTGTCGAGTTAGATGAAGTTGAGAACTCATGAATTATGATATGAATAAATTTGATGTTAGCTCATGAATTGGTGCTTTAAATGTTAATGATATTATCTATTTTGAGTTGCAATATGAATGTTGTGATTATTTCATGTTCACATACAGACTTATTAAGATTTATAACTTACTTTATTTAATTTTTGATATTTTATAGATATACGAAGCTAGCTTGGATCCAGGAATCGTCAGAGACTTCATTACACTATCAATCATCTATTTTGGTACTTTTGAAGTTATGTATATATGGTATATGGCATGTATATGCTTGAGTCATTTTGGTATGTTTGATGGACATGTGTTATGGCCATTTGAGGTGGCATAAAATGATGAACTTATTGATGCTTATGAATGTTCAAATAGTTCTACTTTTAATGTTAGGTAATACACCTATAAAAATGAATGGAATTGAAGTGGTTATGTATGGTTGGATTAGTTTTGCTAAATGAATTATACATGTGAATTATGCTTAGGAAAGAAAATTAAATTGTTCGGTATTTGATTAGGTAAATGATATGGAGTTGAGTATTGAATTTAGTTGAAATGGATATGGTATGATTATGTATTGGATGATGACTTTTGGTTGCATAATTGTGTCTTAAAATGATACCTTATGAGCTTGAGTAAGTATGCAAAAAGGGTGGCAAATTGGCTTTCCAAATGGCCTATTTTTGTCCACACGGGCAGAGACACGGGCGTGTGTCTCAGCCGTGTACGACACATGGTTATGCTACAAGGTCTTGTGTCCCTTGGTGTTGAAGTTGAATTGAAGTCAGTATGCTCAACATAGTCTCTCAAATGGGCGTGTGACTGGCCGTGTGGTATAAGTTAGTTTACCCTCCTAAAGGGCACACGAGCTAGACACACAGACGTGTGGTTGGCCATTTGACCCAAGTCAGTATACTCTCCAATTTTCATATGGCCTGGCACACAGGCATGTCCTCGACCGTGTGATACAAGTAGTATATATGCCCTATTTCCACACGGCCTAAGACACGGGCGTATCCACTAGCCGTGTGAGGCACACGGCCTGTTCACACAAGTGTGTGACCTCTGTTTATAAGAAAAATTTCTATGCTTTTTTAAAATTTTCATATGTTATCGGTTTAGTCCCGAACCACTTCTAAAGCATGTTTAAGGCCTCGTAGGTCCCTATATGGGACAATGTGATTGTACTGATTGATGTATGAGAATGAATTTTATATGTTGTGTATTAATCGATAATACCTCGTAACCCTATTTTGGTGCAGAATACTGGTTAGGATGTTACATTTTATTGGTATCAGAGCTACGATTTAGTCGATTCTAGGACTAACGTAGCGTGTGAGAGTCTAGCTATACATGCCATATATATATACTCTGTGATAGTGTGATGATTCCTGACAGCTTAAATTGTGTTTTCGTATAGTAATGGATCCTGATCGAGTTGTAGCTGATGATGTAGAGAGTAATGCGCCAGCTTCCGATTAAGGGACAGCGCCTACTGAATCTAGAATCGTGTCAAGTAGTCACGGAGGTGAGGCTAAAGATGCCTTTTTCCAGATGATGAACGAATGGTTCACACAATATGTTTGGACAAATTCGGCTACTCAACAACCCCCACCCCCACCTAATCCTCAACAAATCCTCAACAAACCACCAGTGGAAAAGATTCATAAACATGGGGCTGAAGAGTTCTGAGCTATTATGGATGATGATGCTGAGAGAGCTGAGTTCTGGCTCTAAAATACGGTTCGGGTATTCGATAAATTATCTTGTACTCGTAATGAATGTATTAAATGTGCTGTATCCTTGCTGAGAGATACTGCGTATCAATGGTGGAACACATTAATATCTATGGTTCCGAGAGAATGAGTGACCTAGAATTCTTTCAGACGGAGTTCCGAAAGAAATATATAAGCCGACGATTCCTTGATCAAAAGCATAAAGAGTTCTTAGATTTAAAACAAGGCCGCATGACTGTCACTAAGTATGAAAGAGAGTTCGTACGGTTAAGCAAGTATGCTCGAGAGTATGTGTCTACTAAGGAGATTATGTGTAAACAGTTCGTTGACGGGTTGAACGAAGATATAAAACTACTAGTCGAAATTCTAGATTTGAAAGAATTTATCTTTCTGGTTGAAAGGGCTTGTAAAGTTGAAGATCTTAGCAAAGAGAAGCGCAAAGCAGAATCAGAAGCTAAAGACTCGAGAAAAAGATCAATGAGTAAGCCGTATCACTCTTCATCAAAGAAATCCCGAGATTTATTTAGTCATTCAAATACACCAGTGGAATACTCTAATAGAGATCGTGGGAAGCAAATTACAAGTTCAAAAACTCCACTTGTGTTAGTGGCAAGTGTGGGTAACGTTAGATCAAATAAACCTGAATATGGATGATATGGAAAACAACATTTTGGAGAGTGTAGATTGAATGATAAAGCCTGTTTTAGATGTGGCTCACATGAACATTTCATTTAGGATTGTCCTAAGCTAGATGAAAAAGATAAGTCTTAGAATGTAAGATCAAGCAACCCTAATGTGAGAGGAAGATCATTCCGTAATGCTGGAAATGTGAGTGGTGGTAGAGGTGCAACTCGAGATACTGCTCCGAGATCCGATGGTAGAGTACCTGCCAGAGCTTAGGCTATTCTCGCTCGCGAAAAAACGTCATCTCCAGATGTTATCACTGGTACTTTCACTATCTATGATACTAATGTGATTGCATTGATAGATCTAGGATCAACTTATTTCTATATATGTATGAATTTAGTATCCAGTAAGACTTTGCTTGTAAAGTCTACTGAATTTGTGATTAGAGTATCGAACCCCTTAGGGAAATGTGTTTTAGTTGAGTTTGGTATTAAATTAGTACGGGTACGATGCCGATGTCAATAGCTTTGTACAGAATGGCACCGATAGAGTTAAAAGAATTGAAAGCTCAATTGCAAGAGTTGACAGATAGGGGTTTTGCTAGACCAAGTTTCTCTCCTTGGGGTGCACCGGTGTTATTTGTGAAAAAGAAAGATGGCACGATGAGAATGTCTATAGATTATCGACAGCTCAACAAAGTAACAATCAAGAATAAATACCCTTTGCCACGAATAGATGATTTGTTTGATCAGTTAAAAGGGGCAACAGTGTTTTCGAAAATTGATTTGAGATCGGGTTATTATGTGATATCCCGAATTAGGGCCTAATCGGAATAGTGATTTTAGAACCAAAAATCTGAGAGAGAAATAATTATTTTATGATTATTTTGAGGTCTATGATATGATTGCATGATTGTGTGAAAATTTCGTGAAGAAATTCTATGCATAAAGTGATTAATTTGAAATTAGGGACTAAATTGAATAAGTTACAAAACTTGCATTCTAGAAGTTTTTAGTATGAAATTGCTTTGGAATATTAATTATGAGGACTTAAATAGCAATTTGACCAATTTCTAAGTTTTGGACAAAAATTGGACATGGATGGAAATTTTGAAAGTTTAGTAATGAAGGGTATTTTAGACATTTGGTAATTAAAAGATTAAAAAAAGGAAAAAAGATGGCAAAATATGTCCATCTTCTTCATTAGGATGAAATTTCAAGGGTTCTCCATATCTAGGGTTTTTTTCAAGCTTCCAAGCTCCATAGTAAGTGATTCCAAGCCCCGTTTTTAATGTTCTTTACGTTTTTGGAGTCCCAATAACTTGATTTAGCTTATTCTAGCAATAATTTAACCTAGGTTTATATTTGGAAAAATACCCATAGGTGAAATATGTTTATTTTGATGTTTTATGGTAGAATATGAAGCTTGAAATTGTATTAAACAACTTTTGCTAAGCGATTTTACGTGAAAACGAGTAAAATGACAAAATCGGTAAAAATACCTAATGTTCATAAATACATGATAGAGTGTGAATTTGATGTTGCTATAGATGAGAAAAATGATCATAATGTCATAAAACATAAGAAAATAGGATGAAGTTTAATTTTCGAGCTTTGGGGAAAAAGTGTAAATATGCAAAAGTTTAGGGGCAAAAATGTAATTTTGCCAAAGTTTGAGTCAATGACTGTATTAATAAATGTGAGTATTAAATAAGCTAAATTTGTTATTTTAGATCAAGAGAAACGAGATTCAAGTCGTGATCGAGGGAAAAATAAAGTTTCCAAGGAATAGGCTTGATTTCTAACATATTGTACCAAGGTAAGTTCATATGTAAATATTGTAATATAACCGTTATTTTAAATCATTTAATGCTATTTATACGATATTATGATTGTTATCATGTGATTCTATGCTTTGTGGTAATTTTTGGATAACATGCAAAAATTTTATGAATTATGTGAAAAATGTGAATGAGTACCGAAGTATCGTCATTGGTATTCCAAGGAGAATGGTAAAGGAGTACGAACAAGAAAAGTACCGTTGAACCTTAGGTATAGATTAGGATACTTGGGCATCAGAACTCATTGAGTCAAGTCCGAGTTCACTTATGGATGCAAATGTCTGAACACGTTGAGTTGAGTCCGAGTTCGTGAGATGTAACTAGGCATCCGAGCTCGTTGAGTTGAGTCCAAGCTCACTTATGGATGCGAACGCCCGAGCTCATTGAGTTGAGTCCAAGTTCACTTATGGGCGGGTTACATGGTAGCTTGGCTACATATGTGGCACTTATGTGCAAACTTTCCATGTATCTGAATTATATTCCAATGTGTTCAACGGGTAAAGTTCTAGTAAAATGGAAGAATACTCAAGATACAAGTGACGTATTGGTAAGTGTTGTGGAATGGGCACTTTGGACAGGTATGTACTTAACCCTCGGGTTGAAACTTGATACGACAACAATAATATGGTAAGATGATGAATGATGATTAGAAATGTGATATATGTTTTGGTGATATTATGCTAATGTTGGTTGGTATAGTTGCTTTGTTAAGTTATTTGTTATTTGCATATGGACTTACTAAGCATCTATGCTTACTCCCTCTTTTTCATTCTTTGTAGTTTTGACAAGTCAATTTGGAGATCGGGATGGTCCGAGGCACGCTCACACTATCACTGGACAATTGCGGTATAATGACTTGTAATTTTGGGAAATATGGCATGTATAGCATTCCAATCATTTTGTTTGTATAATCTTACGATATGGCCCACGGATGGAATGAAAATGTTTGAGAATAATTAGCTATTGAAATGGCTAATCAATTTTATATATGATAACATGTATGCTTTATGTCTTAACTAAACCATGAAAATCCTTGGAAAGGTAAAATTGGCCACAAAACAGAATCAGTCAGTAGCAGTGACGTGAATTTGAAAAATCACTAAAAATTTTAGAAATGGAATTAAATGATGAATAAATAGTGGAATCTAATCTTGATGAGTCTATTTTCATATGGAAGAAACAAAACAGGTAAATGAGTTATATTTTATGAGATATTTAAGTTTTGGTGGAATAGGGTCAGAGCGATCTCTGAATCCTCTGTTCTGACTTTAGAAATTCACCATAAATTTTACAAAAGCAATTAGGAGTTTTACCTTACATGTATGAAATCCTTATTGAATCTAGTTTTATGAGAAACAAACGGAATAGTCAGTGAAACTCTGTACAAGGAGATATCTAATTCAAAATACACAGGGGTCAGAGTAGCTGAACCCTAAAATAGGGGAGACTTTAACTAATAAACTGTACTAATTGGCCCAGAAAAAAATTCTAGAAAAAAATTATTAAGTAGATATATGAGTCTAGTTTTATGGAAAATTTACGGAATTTGATTTCAAATTTTGTAATTCGAGATATGATTTTTTTAGCGACTGTAACGCAAATGGACAGTTTACTATGAGAATTGTTTGAACTTGTTTAAATGCTAAAATAAGTTTAGTAATGTCTCATACTCGACTCCGGCGATGGTCTCGGGTAAGGGGGCGTTACATATTACCATTTGCGAGTTAAAGATTCATATGTGCCAAAGACTGCATTTAGAACAAGGTCCGGACACTATGAATTTCTTGTTATGCCTTTTGGATTAACAAATGCACCTGCTATTTTTATGGACTTGATAAACCAGATCTTCAGGCCGTTTTTAGACCGATTCGTAGTTGTGTTTACTGATGATATTTTGATCAACTCTTGTGATGAAAATTTGAACATGCCGAATATTTGAGAATTGTGTTACAAAATTTGAGAGATAAACAGTTGTTTGCAAAGTTTACTAAATGTGAGTTTTGGCTACGAGAGGTCAGTTTTCTGGGACATAAAGTTTCAGCTGCGGGTATTCAAGTTGACCCGAACAAAATATCGGCGATTATAGACTAGAAGCCTCTGAGAAACGTATCTAAAGTCTATAGTTTTCTAGGAGTAGCTGGCTATTATTGATAGAGGCACTAATATTAGTTCAGCCTGAGTTAGGTAAAAAATTCATAATTTTCAGTAACACATCGTTAAATGGCCTGGGCTGTGTTTTGATGTAGGAAGGCAAATTTATAGCTTATGCCTCGAGATAGTTGAAGCTGCATGAAAAGAATTATCCGATGCACGATCTCGAATTAGCTGTGATAGTATTCGCATTGAAAATTTGGCGTTATTACTTGTTTGGTGAGAAATGCCATATTTATACCGATCACAAAAACAAAAGCTTGAAATATTTGATGACTCAGAAAAACTTGAATTTGCGATAGCGGAGATGGTTAGAATTACTAAAAGACTATGAATTAGTAATTGACTATCATCCAGAGAAAGCAAACATAGTTGCTGATGCTTTGAGTCGAAAGTCCTTATTCGCTTTACAAGCTTTGAACACACAATTAGCTTTGTCTGACGATGGTTCGATAGTAGCTGAGTTGAAAGTGAGACCGTTATTTCTACAGGAAGCACAAAAATTTGATAATGAATTACGAGCAAAACGAATTCAGTGTGAGTCGACTCCTAATTCAGAGTTTTGATTAGGGCCTGATGAATGTTTGATATTTCGTGACAGAATATGTGTGCCAAGAATTCTGAGCTTATTCAGAAGATTCTAAACGAAGCACACAGTAGTTGTTTATTAGTACATCCGAGAAGCACGAAAATGTATAACGATCTGAAATAGTTTTATTGGTGGCATGGTATGAAACGAGATATCTCAGAATTTGTTTCAAACTGTTTGATTTGTCAGCAAGTTAAGGCTAAGCATCAAGTGTCATCAGGTTTATTATAACCTTTTATGATTCCTGAATGGAAGTGGGATAGAGTAACAATAGATTTTGTATCGGGTTTACCCTTATCTTCGGAAAAGAAAGATGTGATCTGGGTTGTTGTTGATAGATTGATGAAATCAGCTCATTTCATTCCGGTAAGTACAAATTACTCACTTGATAAATTGGCGGAGTTGTATATCTTAGAGATTGTTTGATTGCATGGAGTGCCACTATCTATTGTTTTGGATAGAGATTCGAGATTTACTTCGCAATTTTGGAAGAAATTGCAAGAAGCTTTAGGTACAAAGCTGCATTTTAGCACTGTATTTTACCTGTAAACGGATGGTCAATCTGAGCAAGTTATTCAGATACTTGAGGATATGTTGCGATATTGCATTCTTGAGTTTGAAGGTAGTTGGGAGAAATATCTATCGCTGATTAAATTTTCTTACAATAATAATTTTCAATCGAGTATTAAAATGACACCGTACAAAGTGCTATACGGTCGTAAATGCTGAACGCTGTTGTACTGAACTGAGCTTAGTGAGAATAAGGTTCACAGGGTTGATCTGATCAAAGAGACTGAAGTAAAAGTAAAAGTAATTCGCGATAACATGAAAGCAGCTTTGGATCGATAGAAATCATACACAGACTTAAAAAGGAAAGATATTGAGTTTTAGATCGGGGATAAAGTGTTTTTGAAAGTGTCACCATGGAAAAAGATATTGCAGTTTGCTCTGAAAGGGAAATTGAGTCTGCCATTCATCGGATCGTATGAGATTATTGAGTGAGTTAGGCCAGTGGCATATCGGTTATCTTTATCATCTAAGTTAGAGAAAATACATAATGTGTTTCAAGTATCAATGCTACGATGATATCGATCCAACCCTTCACATGTCATTTCCCCGATCGAGGCTGAAATTCAACCAGATATGTCATATGCTAAAGAATTGATTCGAATTTTATCTCTTGAGATCAAAGAGTTGAGAAATAAGAGAATCGCATTAGTGAAAGCATTATGGAATTGACATGGGGTTGAAGAAGCTATGTGGGAACCTGAGGATGCTATGAGAAAACAATATCCGAACCTATTCACTGGTATGATTTTCGTGGACGAAAATCCCTAGGGGGAGAGTTGTAATAGTCCAGTTTTAGCTAAATTGGAACAGTGGTTTTGGAACCCTAAATTTGAGGTCAAAAATTTTCTAATATAATTTTTGGTTCTTACAGCACGATATTTAATATTTGTGAAAATTTCGTGAATTAATTTTATCGTTTAATTAGTCAATTTGAGAAAAAAGACTAAATCGCGTAAAATGCAAAAGTTGCATGCTATTAGTTAAAGGTGTCAATTGGCCTTGGATTTTAAATATGATGGCCTTATATGGTAATTAAACCATTTGAAAGGCTAGTGGACATTTATGTCCATGGTTTATGTGTTTTTAAAGATTAATTAAAAAGGTTAAAATGGTAAAATAATTATTAAAGGTTAATAAATAAAAAAATGAATTTAGTCCATCTTTCTCTCTTCTTGGCTGAATGTTGATGAAGAAGAAAGCCATAGATTGGGTTTTAGGGTTCGACACTTGCAAGGCTTAATTGGTTAGCGTTTTGAGCTCAGTTTTTAATAATTTTTACGTTTTTGAGATCGTTGATTCGTATTCTATGTAATAGTCCGGTTTAGACCCTAGCCAGAATAGTGGTTTTGGGACCACAAATCCGAGTCAGAAAAATATTTTAATATTATTTTTCATGCTTATAATATGTGAATTGACATGTGTGAAAATTTCGTGTGAAAATTTTATCATTTTTGTGTTTAATTTGATAAAAGGACCTAATCACATAAAATGTAAAAGTTGCATGCTATATGTTAAGTGTTTCTATTTGCTATGTCTTATTAAATGAGAGGTCCTTATGTTGTCATTTGACCATTGAACTTATAAATGGACATTAATGACCATCCATTAAGTGGTTATATAATGGATTAATAAAGGTTAAATTGGTAAAATGTATATTAATGATAATTTAAATAAACAAAACATGAAAATAGTTCATTATATGCTCATCTTGCCGAAAATTGAAGAGCAAAAGAAAGAATAAAAGCTCTTAGGGTTCGGCACTTGTGATTGTGGATTAAGGTATCTGTTTTGATCGGTTTTTGATAATTTTTACATTTTTGTAATCGTTGCTTAGTAATCTATCAAGCCCATGTCTTAATTTCTGATTTTGTTTATGATTTTGAGTTGAGCCATTGATGAAATTTTGAGTTTTGTGACGTTAGTTGATAGAAAATGAAAGATATGTGTTGGGTGAGTATATTTTGTCTTTGAATTTTTTATGAATTTTAGTAATTAGGGCTAAATTCTAAAAAGGAGATTTTGAGGGACTAAAATGTGAAACAAACGAAATATATGGGCTTATATGAAAACTATGAGAATTCGGCTTAACATGGCTATATAGAAATTTTGTGTATTTTGTGATTTTATAAATTACGGACTAAAGTGTCAAAATGTGAAAATGTGAGGGTTAATTTGTAAAATTCCCTAAATATGTGTTTTTGGATTGAATTGAATGATTTGGTGAATAAAAGTGTTAAATTTGAAGGTGTTTAGATCAAGAACCAAAGAAAACGAAATTAGATCAGGGGAAAACGAAAGTCGTTGAATAGTTACTCATTTTTGTTCATTTCTGTAGGAGGTAAGTTAATATACAAATAAACGTGTTTGAGTTGATTTATTTATGTTTATATGACATTGAATTATGTTGAATAGCTATATGAAAGATCAATATGTAAAATCTGAGAAAGTTTTGATAATGTGACAACGTCCGAAAAGTCTCGTACGAACCATAGGAATAGTTAGGATACATATGTCATGACATAGGATCCTATATGTGTTCTCATGTAAGACCACATCTGGGACGTTGGCATCAACTTATGATTTACGTGTAAGACCATGTCTGGGACATTGGCATTGTATTTGATTACATGTAAGACCACGTTTGGGACGTTTTCATTGTACAAGCTTTTTGAGCTATCTGCATATCCTTATTATTCCGAACGGTTCAACAGGCATTCCGAAATGAATGATAATATGAAATGTGCCGATTCAGGTACGTTTGAAGTTGTATATCATATTTGATGTTGAAAGATAACTATATGTATCTTTGTGATCAAGTAATTTTATGTGACAAAAGTATGAGAAAATATGAATTATGTGCAAATGAATGGGAAATATGTGAAATGTAGTTGAGCTAAGTGTTTTGTGATAGCATTTAGTTAAGGAGTATAGGTATATTATTATGCTTATATGTTTATATTGTTAAGTTTATTTGTATATGGCTTACTAAGATTTTGAAGCTTACTTTGTGTGTCTTTCAACTGTTTTATAGATATTGAAGCTACTGGAAGCATGAGAATCATCGAGGATCATCACACACTATCAAACTATATTTTGGTACCTTTTGAAAGTGTAATTATTGAAGTATGGCATGTATAGGCTAGAAGTATGTGAATATGTTTGGTAATGTATATATTTAGCCATGTGATTTGGCTTGGTTTTAGTTGTGTATATGAATGTGTTTTTGGTATGAAATATGTGATGTAATTATGCTAATATGATATGTTCTTGAATGGCCAAGAGAATAGGTCATTTTGGGTAAGTTTGTAGTGAGTGCTTATTTTGGAGTTTGGTAAGTTTTGGCATGAGATTGAATGAAGTAAATTAAGATTGTGGATCATATGTTCTCATGATTTGGAATGGTGAATAAGCATGAGTTTGGTTGGTAATTATATGACATGATTGGTGTACGTATTGGTTGTGAAATGGTTCAGCATTTGGTATGCAATTGATACTTATTTGTTGCTTGTAGGGGGGACCCTTAATGGGTGGCATTTTGGCCTTGTAAATGGCCTATTTTTTCCCACATGGACAGGGACATGGGCGTGCGTCTCAGTCGTGTTGCTCGAGGGCCATTTAAAATGAGCCTGAGTAAACAATACAGTCGTACACACAGCTAGACCGTGTGGCCAAGTCAGTTAAGACCACGGGCTAGACACATGGGCGTGTGGTCAGCCGTGTGGCCAAGTCAGTAGCCTCCCTAATTTTCACATGGCCTGGCACACGGGCGTGTCTTGTGGCCGTGTGGACAAGTCAGTTTGTATGCCCTGTTTTGACACGATCTAAACACACAGGCGTGTCTAAAGTCGTGTGAGGCACACGGTCTGTTCACACGGGCGTGTGACCTGTACAACTTTGAAATATGTTTAAGTTTTGAAAAATTTTGTATGAGCTCGGTTTAGTCTCGACCCCTTTCTAATGCATGCTTAAAGTTTCAATGACCTATATAAGGGACTCTATGGTAATATTTGAATATGATTGTGAATGATGTATATGAATTGTTCGTAAAATGTTTCGATTTGTCTGGTAAAGCCTCTACCCTAGTTCGACGACGGATACGGGTTAGGGGTGTTACATTCTAACTAGCACGTACCTTATATTTTTATACTGTTAAGATTTAACACATTGCCATTGTTGAATGCTTAAGTAATTTGATGATTGATGATAGATTATGAAGGTTTATTGATAGCTTTAATAGTTTTGTAAAATGATTTTTGACAAAAATGTCAAATAGGGATTAATTTGTGAAAATGTGTAATGTGGTAGTTAAAAGGGTGAATAAATTGAAAATATGGGCTGCTAGTAATACATGTTAAATTTGGCCAAGCATGGGTCTTATTGAATTATGTGAATTTTTATGTTTTGTCATATAAGGTCTAAATTGTTAAAATGTAAAAGTTTGGGGGCTAATGTGTAAAAATGCCCAAACGAGTAATTTTGGACTAAATTGAATGAGTAGATGAATAAATAAGTTAATTTTGAATTCATATAGATCAAGAAAGAAAGAATTCAGATTTAGATTGAAGGAAAAGCAAGGTTGTCGAATATTCGATCCAATCATTCAATTCCGAACACGAGGTAAGTTCGTATAGTTGAACTTAAATGTGTATACATTTATTGAGTAAATGAAATCGAGATAGTATTTATTCAATTAGATAAATGTTGAGATATTACATGAAATGTACAAGTTTAGTAAAGCAAGTTGCCGAATAAGACCATAGCTAGGCTATGGCAATCGAATAATAATACCATAATCGGGTTATGGCATCTTAATGAAAGACCACGGTAGGGCCTTGGCAATGTATGTGTAAGACCAAGTTGGACTATGGCATCAGAAAATTGATGAATTTGTATCGTAAGAACTTATGAACCGGAGAGGTTTGATAAGAGTATTGATGAGAAATAGAAAAGTATCGGTACAGATATGTACGGAAAACTATTCAAGTATCGAGTTAGATGAAGTTGAGAACTCATGAATGATGATATGAATAAATTTGATGTTAGCTCATAAACTGATGCTTTAAATGTTAATGATATTATCTATTTTGAGTTGCAAAATAAATGTTGTGATTATTTTATGTTCACATACGGGCTTACTAAGCTTTATAGCTTACTCTGTTTAATTTTTGATGTTTTATGGATCTACGAAGCTAGCTTGGATCCAGGAACCGTTTGAGGCTTCATTGCACTATCGATCATCTATTTTGGTACTTTTGAAGTTATTTATTATGGTATATGGCATGTATAGGCTTGAGTCATTTTGGTATGTTTGATGGATATGTATTTTGGCCATTTGAGGTGGCATAAAATGATGAACTTATTGATTCTTATGAATGTGCAAATAGTTCTACTTTTAATGTTTGGTAATAGACCTATAATGAATGAACGAAATTGAAGTGGTTATGCATGGTTGGATTAGTTTTGCTAAATGAATTATACATGTGAATTATGTTTAGGAAATAAAATTAAATTATTTGGTATTTGATTAGGTAAATGATATGGAATTGAGTATTGAATTTAGTTGAAATGGATATGGTATGATTATGTATTGGATGGTGACTTTTGGTTGCATAATTGTGTCTTAAAATGATACCTTATGAGCTTGAGTAAGTATGTGCAAAAAGTATGTGCAAAAAGGGTGACAATTTGGCTTTGCAAATGGCTTATTTTTGTCCACACGGGCAGAGACATGGGCGTGTATCTCAGCCGTGTGCGACACACAGTTATGCTACACGACCGTGTGTCCCTTGACGTTGAAGTTGAATTGAAGTCAGTATGCTCCACACGGTATCACACACGGGTATATGATTGGCCGTGTGGTATAAGTCAGTGTACCCTCCTAAAGGGCACACGAGCTGGACACACGGGCGTGTGGTTGGTCGTGTGACCAAAGTCAGTATACTCTCCAATTTTTACATGGCCTGGCACACGAGCGTGTGCTCGGCCGTGTAATGCAAGTCAGTATGTATGCCCTGTTTCCACATGGCCTAAGAGACGGGCATGTGACCTCTGTTTATAAGAGAAATTTCTAAGTTTTTCCAAAATTTTCGTATGTAATCGGTTTAGTCCTGAACCACTTCTAAAGCATGTTTAAGGCTTCGTAGGCCCTTATAAGGGACAATGTGATTGTATTGATTGATGTATGAGAATGAATGTTATATGTTGTGTATTGATCGGAAATACCTCGTAACCCTATTTCAGTAATGGATACGGGTTAGGGGTGTTACATGAATATTGTTCAATAGGTTTGTACAAAGTTAAAGTATTGGTGTTGTGTCATGTTTAATCTATGTAAGATAGTATTGAAGTGCCAAGTTATTTTTAAAGTTTACACGAGCTTACTGAGCATTCATTGCTTACGTAGTTGTTTTTCCTGTACTTTACAAATTATCGGAAGCTCGATCAGATTGGAAGCTCGTTAGAGATCAATCACACTATCCAACGATTATTTTGGTAGAATTTGATGTCTTGGTTATGGTTATAATGGTATGTATAGGTGGACTTAAGTTTAATGTTTAGTTCATGTTTGTGGCTTGTAATGTTGCTTTAGATTTGATGTACTTATGATATTCCTGAAGTTCTTCCGTTATTTCTTGATTACTCTACATAAATTGATTCGATGAAAACAATGTTGAATGATACTTTAGATTTGAATTTTAATTGCCAACCCATAAGCTAAATCTCATAGGGTTGGAATTACTTGATGAAACCCTTATTTTCTTTAATGACAGAAGCATAGATATGCTTTATTATACTGTTTCTTTCAATGGATATTTTTTACAAAATTACATGTTTGTAAACTCTAGACATAGATGGATGTACAACATGTTCATTAAATTAATCAACTGACAAGGTTAGGTTAGTGGGATTGAAATTGAACGATATGAGCAAGTGTTCGACTAAATACTTGTAGCAGCCTCTAGACATAGAGCAATGTTTATATGAAAAGGAAACAAAACAGTACAGGGTACCATGCTAAAATCCTATAGACATATATAGCTTAAGGCAAGGTAACTTGAGGTCTTGTTCTCGAAAGAAGCAAATCATTTTAGAACTCCTCTGAGCAGTAGATTGAGTATGGTTTTGCCGAGGCATTACTGTCAATAAGGGCAGATTATTAGTAATCCTAACCTTCGAAATCAACATCGTAGACCCTTTATCCTTTGTCCTAGTATCTTCACCATAGCATTTTTAGTTGTTTGCTTGTTTGTTTGCATATTATTCACATAATTATTCTCAAATTTTCCATTGCATTCTTACTTGTGTCTTGTTATAGCATTTTCCATTATTTATCTATTACACATATTGCTCACATCATTATTCCTTCGAATTATCACTACAGTTTTATCATTACTTTCTCATAACATTAATCACTTTAATAACCTGACCAAATTATACCATTCTAATCCATCTGAAGGCGATCTCACTCATCACTTTATTACTTGTTCGACATGTATACTTGCACAATTCACATATCATATTCACAAGCGATAAGTTTTTGGCGACATTGTTGGGGATTGGCAATTGGTGAAATTTGGTTTTGTTATTTTCTTTTCTTACTTTTAGCCAGTAACACCCCAATACCTAGCCTAGGAGTTTAGACCGAATTTTAGATGTCACATTAATCACCAAAGTCATTGTGGGAAATTTTAGTTTAACAAACCGAAAGAAACATTACCGTATTTAAGTTTTGTAAACATTTAGATATAAAATCCCGGTATTACAAAAAACCTCAGTCCAAATAACGCTTACATGTATTTAATACGAAAGTTCATACCATAATTTTTGAAATAGTACTTAAAACAATTATTTAAAATGCGTAACTCTGAGACCTCCAGCATGCCGAGTCTAGCATCATAATTCGAAAATGTACCTAAAAGGGGAAACGCTAAGGGGTGAGCTACACGAGCTCAGTGTGAGTTCGAGACATAACTAACAACAAAATTACATACCGGAATTCTAGATTGTAGTACAACAGTGAAACATACTTACGGAGATATACAGAACCAGAAGGTATACACAAAGCCAATGTCCCAAATGAACGTACTCAAGCAAAGCACTTGTCATCACACTTAGTGTTACAGTATGTCATTACATGCAAGAATAATAAAAATGATAAGCCAAACAGATAGAATGCAGACAAACAAACTTACACCCAATCACTTAATCAGATGCTTATGAATGCAATCAAGTAGTGAAAACCACCCATCCAGCCAAATCTCTGTCCCCTGATCACACCCCAATAGAGTCGTTTAAGCTCGTCCAACTAGACATACTACATAAGACCTCGAAAGGCCCATCCAACATTACACACTATGCATGTGGACTAAACTACTTAGATAAAGTACGCAGCAAAGTTGACGTAGATACAGTACAATGCATTACGGTAAACTGTTATATAGATATGTTGCAGTTAAACTGCCAGATAAGATCAAAATCAGTCTTCCTTCTCTTCACAACCAAACCCCAAATCATGATGCAATAGTGCACACCAAACACAAACAGTAACATAGAAATAGAAGGTCGTAAACAGTCAAACGAATATAAAATTTCGTGTGATTACAAAAATACACACTCTTTGGAATCAGACACATAGAATCAGAGTACAGAATCAGAATGCTGTTACACACATAAACTCAATGTCAAATTTCTTCACAGTTATCAGACCCGGTTTTATTTCGCAGAGCACATTAAAAATACGAAACTATCAAATCAAAAGTTTAGCACCACTCCTATAGTTAATCACACGACCCTAAGTCATATCAGAGTCTTTATTACTTATATGGAGGCCCCAACAACTGTTGGACGGCTCAAGAAACAGAATGGATAAGTTATGCTATAGAACAAAAGTTTACAAAATAGGGCCACACAGCCGTGTGCTTCGGCCGTGTGGAAGTGCCTAGGCCGTGTGGGGGTCAACACGCCCATGTGGAGGGGCACACACCCGGGTGACCTAGGGACATGGCCATGTTATCCGGCTGTGTAACTCTCTATTCGTTTGTGCTACAATAAGGTACAAGGCAGACACAACTGTGTGAGGGTCTCACACGCTCGTGTGCCCACCAAACACAGTCGTGTGTCCAACACACACGCCCATGTGGGATCCCTAAATCCCCAAATTGGCCACATGATCGTGTGGCTAGGCCGTGTGGCACCAAACCATCCAAACCCTAAACCCTAAATGCATACGCCCGTGTACCCAAGGGACACGACCATGTGGAAGTCGACTAAAATCCTCAAATCACCCACAGGGCCATGTGGCCAGGATGTGTGGCACCAAAACTTGCTCAAAAACCCTAAATCCCAAATGTACACGACCGTGTGAACCACCTACGTGGGGGCACACACCTGTGTAGCGACCCGTGTGGTAACAAAACCACACCAATATTGGCTAATTGTTCTTTTCTTTCCTAAAACACATTCCCAACATCAGCAGATCTAAAACCCACCCCGAAATTGCTTAAAAACGATTCCTATATACTTTAATACCAAAAACCTACAGTTTAATTCTTGCAGTATTTAAGACATAACTGAACTCCATGGAATCCAATATCAAAACTAAACAATTTAGAAACACACCCACAATTGTCAAATTTCAAATATCCATTTCGAAATTTCAATAATGTAAAAGAAAAGTTCAAAACCCACACCTTAGTTCATGATCGTACACCCAAACACGAACTTGATGACAAAAAAACTGCAACTTTCTGAAAATCATAAACAAAACAGTTCTTTTGTTTTTGTCAAAAGGCATAAGAAATCCAAAAATAAAAGAATGAGAAAGAAATAGGATTGTGAGGGAGAGGAGAGAACATGAAAAAATAATGGGGGAAAAGAAACAAATTAAAATTAAAATTTTCAATAAAATAAAGCTAAATTAAAAATAATTCCCACATAACACACTTGAGGACTCGAATCTGGGACCCCAGGCTAAACTAACACACAACCAACCACCAGACCAGCAGGCCCATTCTGTCATTAGAATGTAGAAACACACATAATTGGTCGAGCTACACATAGACCCTAAATAGAAACCCTAAAAACTCTTAACCCCAAAATCTAGGGTGTTACATAGCTAACTTAGTTGTATTTAATTTCTATAGGTTTGCCATCAATGTATCCTTTTGACACAAAGATGAAAAGAACTTTGTGGAGGAGGCGAAATACCTACGTAATATGGCTAGGGAAGGGAATGATCTTGGTCTAAATGATCATGGTCTCAATTATGATCCAATTGGTCAGGATGTTGATCCTTTTATTCATCATGTGATAGATAATCGAGATAGAGCAATTTGAGAACATGTTGTTCCAATTTTGGATTAGTTGAATTTGGGAATAGTCATACCACACCTACAAGCTCAACAATTCGAGCTGAAACTAGTAATGTTTCAGATGTTGTAAATAGTAGGATAGTTTGGTGGATTACCTACTAAAGTTCCAAGACTGCATTTAAGACTTTTTTTAGAAGTCTATGACTCGTTTAGACAATAAGGTTTTCTTGAAGATGCCTTGTAGCTTAAATTGTTTTCCATACTCTTTGAGAGATCGTGTAAGAGCATGGCTAAATGCTTTGCCATCTGGAATAGTGACATCATGGAATGATCTTTGCCAGAGATTTTTGCTACGTTATAATCCACTAAATATGAATGCCAAGCTTAGAAATTATATCACATCTTTTAAGAAATCAAAGGATAAAATGCTTTATAAAGCTTGGGAACGATTTAAAGAATTACTTTGAAAATGTCTGGTGCATGGATTCTAGCACTGGACACAGATTGAGATATTTTATAATAGGTTGAATGTGCATATGAGGATAGTAGTTGATGCTTCTGCCAATTATACCTTGTTGGATAAATCTTATAATCAAGCATATAAGATTTTGAAAAAGATTGCCAATAATGATTATTAATATTCTACCACGAGAGTTGGGATAGGTAAGAAAGCTGCTGGTACCATGGAGCTGGATGTAACCACTTTGTTGACAGACCAAGTATGTTCTTTAGCTAATATGATTAAAACAATGAAGAGGGCCACTGCGGTCCAAGAGATTAAATCAGTTGAACTATAGTGTGTTTATTGTAGTGAAGATAATGTATTTGATGAATGCCCATCAAACCCAGCATTTGTATACTACATAGGTAATCTTAACCGAAATAATAACCTCTATTCGAACACCTACAATCCAGGGTGGAAACAGTATCTGAACTTTAGTTAGAATAATCAAGGTGTGGGGAATTGAAATAATGTTGCGAGATAGAATGCTAATAATGCACTGTCTGGTTATAGTCATCCTATGCCAAGGTAAAATGTTCAATAAGGTCAAGCATCATCTTCTACCTCCATTGAAGCCTTGATGAAAGAATATATGGCCAAGAATGATGTTGTAATTCAAAGTCAAGCCTTGAGAATCAAGTGGGGCAAATAGTAAATGCTTTAAATTCTAGGTCACAATGAGAATTGCCAAGCAATACCGAGAATTTGCGAACATAAGGGAAGGAACAATGCAAGGTCATCACTATCAGATGTGGGACACAATTGGATGATGTTGTCCAAGACACTACTATAAAAGAGGACAACTCTAAACTTAACCATGGAAAGACTTCATAATCAAGTAAAAAGCATACTGCACCTGAAAAGGGTAAATAGAAGAATGTCATAGTGGAATCAGATCATGTTGCAAATAAAAATGCCATAGCAAAACAATATCAGCAACTTGAAGGACAACCACCTCTACCTTTTCCTCATCGATTCCATAATTCCAAACAAGATGTTCAGTTCAAAATATTTTTGGATGTTTTGAAGCAACTCCATATCAACATACCGCTAGTAGAAGCTTTGGAGCAGATGCCCAATTATGTGAAGTTTATGAAAGATATACTGTCAAAGAAGTGTAGATTGGGAGAATTTGAGACTGTTGCTCTCACTGAAGAGTGCACAACAATGTTGATAAATATAAGTTTAGCTAATTGAGTTTTGTGATGATATATTATGTTTAAAACATGATTTTTGGCTTGTGTTGATTGTTTGATTGGGGCTATTTGATGTATTGAAATATTGTGTGTAGGTTGATATAAAAAAAGGTGAGAAAAGTGGCCTTAAAATGGCCTATTTTCGTCAACATAGGCAAAGACACGGGTGTGTGCCTTAGCCGTGTGTGATACACGGCCTGGTACATGGGCTTGTAGTCTGGCCATGTGTCTCCTGCACCTTAAAATTTCAAAACAGAATGCCCAGGTTTTTACACACGGCCTAGCACACGGGCATATGGCTTGGTCGTGTGACCCCTGCACCTTGCATATGGCCTAGCACACAAGCTTGTGGTTGGTCGTCTGATTCAAGTCAGATAGTTACACAGGTAAGGACACGAGCTAGGACACGGCCGTGTGCCTTAAATCGAATGCTCACACGGCCTAAGACGCGAGCGTGTCACCTGGCCGTGTGAGCCACACGGACGTGTGTCCCCTGCTCCTAGAATTTTTTTTAATTTTTGGGAAAAATTCCCTAAGTATCTAGTTTAGTCCCGATTCATTTTGTGGTGTATATTGGGCCTCGAGGGCCCATCTATGGTAAAATATAAGTGTTATATGACTGATTCTTGATATTAACAATAAAAGTTGTGAAATATCTATAATTAGTTCATAAAGTTCGGTAATTCTTCGTAACCCTCTTCCGGTAACGAATAAGGGTTAAGGGTGTTACATTTATTGGTATCAGAGCTTCAGTTTAGCTGATTCTTAGAACTAATGTAATATGTAAAGCATCTAAAAATACGTGCCATATAAATCTGTGATAGAGTGATATGTATGATCTGACCTAACCTTTCTTTATTTTTTATAGATTGTCAAGATGTTAGATAGATTCGAACATGTTGAACGTGATAAAGCTAATAGTAGAGTACAGACATCTGAGCACGGGACAAGTAGTAACATCCCAATTTTTGTGTTTCAAGAATAAGAACTTAAAAACATGCTCTATGGGTTTATGAACCAATGGTTTAATTAATTTATACAAGAAATAAATTAGGCGAGCAACCTCCTTCCCTTACTGCACCATCTGTAGAGCCTCTACTTGCTCCTCCACCTCCTTTGATAACAGAATCTAGTAAACGTACTCTAATAGAAAAACTTAGAAAGTGTGGGGCCGAAGAATTTAGGGGTAGGTTAGATGATAATCCTATCAAAGCTGAGTATTGGCTTCCGAATACGATAAAAGTTTTTGAGGAATTAGCTTGTTCTTCTAAATATTATGTGAGGTGTGTTATGTCATTATTAAAAGAAGAGGCTTGTAATCAATGGATGACTATAGCGCCATAGTGTTGAAAGAGGAAATCACTTGGGAATTTTTCCAGAGTGAATTTAAAAAGAAATACGTTGGCAAGAGGTACTTGGATAAAAAGAAGAGGGAATTTCTCGATTTACGATAAAGAAATCAATCAGTAGTTGAATACGAGAGGAAATTCGTATACATCAGTAAGTATGCCTGAGAAATTGTACCAACCAAGGAAGAAATGTGCATTCAGTTTGAGGAAGGGTTAAATGACGAAATCAGAATGATGATTGGGGGCACAGAAATACGAGAATTTTTTGTTTTGTCAAATCATGCTCAGAAATTAGAAGAGGTGTATAACAGAAAAATGTAGAGTGACAAAAGAAATAAAGATTCTTATAAGAGAAGTTTTTCCAAGTAATTTTTTGCTGCACTTGCAAAAAATTCTAGAGATGATTTCAATTGAGCCACTCTGATGTCGGAATGATTAAGTAAAAATAAAGTGACTCAACAAGATTTTGGGGTAACTATTAGACCTGCGACTAGTGTGGGCAGTGTACAGAATGCTCCTAGGCCTAAATGCAAATATTGTTGAAAATATCATCTGGGTGAATGTAGAGGTAAGGTAGGGGCTTGTTATAAATGTGAAGCCACGGACCATTTTATTCGAAACTGCCCTCAGTTGCAAAAAGAGGAAGAAGAAAAGAAAAAGAAACAGATGGCCACTTATCACAGAAGTAAACGTTCGGGCCAAAGTAGTGCTGCTGGGACTACTCATTCGGGTATGAGAGGTTTTGTTGCCCAATCAGAAGCTAGGGCAACTACACATACTTATGCCATCCGAGCGAGGGAAAAAGCTATAGCTCTAGACATAGTTGCTAGTACATTTTATCTTTTTGATGTTACTATATATGCATTGATTGACCCTAGGTCTACACATTCTTATGTTTACACTGCATTAGAATCAGAAAAGAAATTGCCCGTTGAACCTACTGATTATGATGTTCAAGTCATTAATCCATTAGGCTAAAGTGTAATAGTTAATATACTGTGTCATGACTGTCCACTGAAAATAAAAGGCTGTGAATTCCCTGCTGATTTAATGTTACTACCCTTTTGGGAATTTGATGTTATTTTGGGAATGGATTGTTGACGAAGCATGATGCTGTAGTAAATTGTAGAGACAAACGAATTGATTTGAAATGCCAGACAAGAGAAATAATTTTGGTTGAGTTTGGAAATACGAAAGACAATGTTAGAATTATTTCATCTTTTTTAGCTCTGAGATTGTTGCACAAAGGTAATGAGGCATTTTTTAGCTTACATCCTAGATACTCGGGATTTTGGATTGAAGCTAGAACTGTAATATCCCATTTTTAGTCAAATCGGAAAAATAGTTTTGGAACCACAAATTTGAAGTCAAAATAATTATTTTATTATTATTTTAATGTCTACAACATGATAATAAGTTTGTGTAAAATTTTCGTTAAGAAATTTTATTGTTTAAGTGTTCAATTCGATAAAAACGACTAAATCGCGTAAAGTGCAAAAGTGATGTTCTAATAGCTAAAGGTATTAAATAGCTATAAAACCTTATAGTAAGAGTCCTTAAGTGATAATTAGACCATTACAATGGTTAGTGCACATTTATGGTCACATTAATAGGTGTTTTAATGGTTTATTATTAAGGTTAATTTGGTAATTTAGTAATTAAGGTAAATTAAATAAAAACAAGTCAAATTTCTTCTCCATTTCATCTTCTCTAGCCGAAAATTAGAAGGAGAACACAATTTTAGGGCTTGAAGCTTTCGACACCTTCATTAGCTCAATTCTAAGTCTGTTTTGTCCTATTTTTAATTATTTCTATGTTCTTGAGATCGTTGCAACTAGGTCTAGCTAGCCCAGGGACTAATTTGAAAAATTATTAAAGGTTTAGGGTTTGCCATTTTTGAATCTATATGTGTTTTGAGGTTTCTTGATAGATTATGAATGGTTGATGTGAATTATACAAGTTTTGTTAAGTGATTTTTAGTAAAATGCTCAATTAGGGATTAAATTGAGAAATGTTGAAAATATGTGGTCAAAATGTGAAATAAATTAAAATTATGGGTTGATATGAGTACTAGGAAAATTCGGCTAGCATGCGTTGGTATTAAATTGCATGAAATTGTGATTTTATGAAATAAGGACTAAATTGTAAAAATGTGAATCATTAGGGGTAAATGTGTAAAAGTGCCTTAATGTAAATTTTGGACTAAATTGAATAGGGAGACAATTAAATAAGTTAATTTTGATTATATTTAGATTAAGAAAGGTGAAATACGGACTTAGATCGGGGAAAAACCAAGGTTTCAAAATAGTTGACTCGTGTCATCGCTTTTGTATCCGAGGTAAGTTCGTATGTAATAAGTTTTGTTATAAAATCATTTTAAATGCTTTGATATTACATAAAATGTGAATACCAGACTATGAACATGTTCGACGATGATTCGACAAACGTGAAAATCCCGTTTGAACCTTAGGAATAGATTAAGATACGAATGACATGTCATTAGGGATTATTGTAATATTGTGATTCGGCTGCTGGTCCTGTACATCCTACTGGTGGCTGAGTATACCGACATGTGTTGCAGTTACTTAACAACTTGTGTGAGTAGCACCGTCTTGACTGACAGCTTGTGTGAGCAGGCTCGTTGATAGCTTTAGTGTGAGCAGTAGATGTGATACAAGATTGAGATAGCTTCAGCTAAATATGTGGCACTTAGGGTACGAATTTCCCGAGTATCCAATAGTATTCTGAATGGTTCAATGGGTATATGAAAGATGTGATTTAGTATGAGATTGATATGAGATGGTACAGGTATGTACATGAATCGTATAAGCTTTAAATTGAAGAAATTGTGAAGTTTGCATATAATCTTATGATTAAATATGTGAAAGGTTTGTTAGTTAATATGAGCTACATGATGATATATTCAATTTTTTGAGTTGTGTATTTATGATTAAGTTGAGTTTATTTCATACGAACTTACTAAGCTATAAAGCTTACTTTGTTTATTTTACCGTGTTTTATAGTGATTTCAAAGATAGCTCGGATTCAAGGATCATCGGAGACTTCGTCACACTATCCTATTATCACTTTGGTACTTTTGAACTTAAGTATTTTGAGTATATGGCATGTATAAGAACTTTGGTTATGAGTTGATAATGATTTTGGTCATTTGAAATGGCTTGTAAATGTTAAATGTTTTGGTTTGTATATAGCCATAAGAGTTGGCTTATTTTGGTTGATGTGGTTATGTATATATCAATATGCCTATGGCTTGGTTATGTGATTAAAGATGAATATGTTATGCTTGTTCATATTTGGCAATTAGGTATATTAAATGGTTGAGAATTGAATTGGGTATGATGTAAGACTAAGCTAGATAATGCAAAATTTGAAAGTCTTCATATAGATGTTTGAAGTTAAGATATTTGATATGGAATTGAAAAGTATAATATGTCATTGTTGTGTTATGTATTGGTTGGCATTGAATGGTATGAATTGAGTTTGATTGGAGTTGTTTTAAATGCCTAATTTTGCCATGTTTTGTGCCATTTGGATTGATGTAGGTGTACACAAGTTTGGGTGGAAAATGGCTTGGTAAATAGCCTATTTTTATCCACACAGGCAGAGACGCGGGAGTGTGTCTCAGCCGTGTGTGAAACATGGTCATGTTACACGACCGTGTGTTCCCTAGTGTTGATTTAAAAATCAAGTCAGTATGCTCCACACGGCCTAGCACGCGAGCGTGTGATTGGCCGTGTGAATTAAGTCAGTATACCCTACAAGATTAGCACGGCCTAGCATACAGCCTGGTACACAGACGTGTGTGGCCAATTTTAGGGTACATAGGCTAGCCATACAGGCATATGTGTTGGCCGTGTGACCCAAGTTAGAGATTTACACGGGGTCAGACACGGGCTGGGACACTGCCATGTGATCCCATTTTGAATGTCCACACGGACTGTGACACGGGCGTGTCTTTGGCCGTGTGAGACACACAGCTGGGTCACACGGGCATGTGTCCCCTATTTTTGGAAAAACTTTCTAAGTGTTCTAAAAGTTTCTAAAGTTATCGGTTTAGTCTCGAACCACCCCGAATGCATGTTTTGGGCCTCGTAAGCTCGCATTAGCGACAATATGATTGGTTGTGAATGAATTGTATTTGAATTGACAAATTGTATGAGAAATCTATGTTTAAATGTGTGGTATGTTCGGTAATGCTCTGTAACCCTATTTCGGTGTTGAATACGGGTGAAGGGGTTACAAGAATAGTTACCATTTGTTAATGAATTTGCTGATGTGTTTCCTGAGGAGTTTCTAGGTTTACCCTCTGATCGTGAAGTTGAATTTGTGATTGATGTAGTTCTGGGAATAGCTCCGATATCAATAACACCATATCATATGCACCAGCTGAATTAAAGGAATTAAAGACACAGTTGCAAGAGTTATTGAAGAGATGGTTCATCAGACTGAGTATGTCTCATTAGGTTGCACCTGTCTTATTTCTGAAAAAGAAAGACGGTTCTTTGAGATTGTGTATAGATTACATACAATTGAACAAGGTCACGATTAAAAACAAATATCCTTTTCCCCGTATTGATGATTTATTTGACCAAATGAAAGGTTTCATTTTCAAAGATAGACCTGAGATCCGGGTATTATCAGTTGAAAGTTAAAGAGTGTGATGTGTCAAAAACTGCTTTCAAAACTCGATATGGTCATTATGAGTTTTTAGAAATGCCATTCAGCTTGACTAATACTCCTGCTACTTTCATGGATTTAATGAATCAGATTTTTCAACCTTATTTGGATAGATTTGTGGTTGTGTTTATTGATGATATATTAATCTATTCCAAGATAGAATCTGAGCATGCGCAACACTTGAGAATTGTGCTATAGACTTTGAGAGAAAAGTTGTTGTATGCAAAGTTTAGCAAATGTGAATTTTGGCTGCATGAGGTTGGATTTCTGGGTCACATTGTATCAACCGATGGGATTCGAGTTGATCCGAGTAAAGTTTCTGCTGTGGTGAATTGGAAAATTCCAAAGAATATTACAGAAGTACGAAGTTTTCTGGGTCTAGCAGGTTACTATCGATGTTTTGTCAAGAATTTTTTGATGATTGCTTCATTGTTGACCCGATTGTTACAGAAGAATGTTGAATTTGTGTGGTCTGATGAGTTTCAACAGAGTTTTGATCGGTTGAAAAAGATGTTAACAGAGGCTCCAGTTTTGACTTAGCCAAAATCGGGTATATCGTATGTTGTTTATAGCGACGCATCTCTGAATGATTTGGATTGTGTATTAACATGGAATTGAAGCTTTAATTTTGTTATATAATGATTTTATCAAGTAATTTTAATAGAAATTGATTTTAGGACCAAGTTGTGAAAATGATTAAATCTTAGGGTTTTGTATTAAATTTTGTTTATTAAAGGTTGTATAATATCTTAGAATATTTAGATAAAATGTTAATTGAGAAAAATTAGTTTATTTGATGGGCTAATTAGTGAGGGACTAAATTGTAAAAATTATAAAAGTTGGGATAATTGTGTAATTTCAAAAATTAAAAGGTATAAATTATGAAGTGAATTAGAATTGAAATATGTGCTAATGAATGAATAATTTTTTATTTTAGATCAGGAGCCTGTAGATCAACGAAAAAAAGGAAATTAGCAAAATAGTCCCGAACTACTACAAACATACAAATTAGCTCAGGTAAGTTCGTATGGTTAAATTTTTAATGTTATTTGTTAAATTGATGAATGGTAATATGTATTTATTCATATTATTTGTTGAAAATAAAACTATTGTAAGAATTATGAAATTCAATCAAATATTTGAAGTGAACGGAACGCAGGATTGAGTACAGTCGTTCAGTGCAAAAGAAGAATTGACGGTAAATTACCCAAGAAAACTGAGGTCCAGCATTTGTTACGGACTCTCGTGTTTACTTTTCGTTTAGCTCTCATTAGCTTCAGTTAACTCATATGTTTAACCCTAATGGGTTTCAGTTTAGCTCTTATGAGCTTCCATTCAACCCTTATGGGTTTCTATTTAGCACTTATGTGCTTCTGTGCAGCCTTTGGGCATCAATATATGATGTACTCATATCCATAAAACATTCTCTGATTTGACAAAAGTTGGTAAGTGACATTTGAAATTGATGATTAGAGACTTAAAGTTATTAATGATTTTGAGCTCAAATAAGTGAATTAATCAATTGAGCTGTGATTGGCAGGGATTATATATTGAATGATTTAATTAAATGAACTGTGATAGTATGTTAGGAAATATTTATATTTAAAGCCAACAAACTTACTAAGCTTCATTAAGCTTACAAAAGTTGTTTAATGTTCTTTGTAGATTTTCAAAAAAGTTCGGAGGATCAGATCAACACATCGAACCACACTATCTAGTTTGTTTCGGTAGATTTTGTTATACATTTCATGGTTTATATGGCATGTATAGGGATGGATTGGAAAAGAGATAAATTTAAATTATGGTTGTGAATGATATATATATGTTAGTATGCATGTATTTAGTAGTAGATTTTGGTAAAACAATTAAGGGAGTTATTTTAGTAAGTTTAGCCAATTGAGTTTTGTGATGATATATTATGTTTAAAACATGATTTTTGGCTAGTGTTGATTGTTTGATTGGGGTTATTTGATGTATTGAAATATTGTGTGAAGGTTGATATCAAAAAGGGTGAGAAAAGTGGCCTTAAAATTGCTCATTTTCATCTTCACGGGCAGGGACACGGGCGTGTGTCTCAGCCGTGTGTGACACAAAGCCTGGCTCATGGGCGTGTAGTCTGGTCATGTGTCCCTTGCACCTTAAAATTTCAAAATAGAATGCCCATTTTTTTACACACGGCCTAGCACATCGGCGTGTGGCTTGGCCATGTGACCCCTGTACCTTGTACACGGCCTAGCATACGGGCGTGTGGTTGGCTGTGTGATTCATCTTAGAGAGTTACACGAGTAAGGACACTGGCTGGGACATGGCCGTGTGCCTCACATCGAATGCCCACACAGCCTAAGACATGGGGGTGTCACCTGGCCGTGTGAGCCACACGACCGGCCACACGGGCTTGTTTCCTCTACTCCTAAGAAAATCTTTTTAAATTTTGGGAAAAATTCCCTAAGTATCTGGTTTAGTCCCTATTCAATTCTAAGGTGTTTATTGGGCCTCGAGGACCTATCTAAGGAACAATATGAGTGTTATATGACTGATTCTTTATATGAATAACAAAAGTGGTGAAATGTCTGTAATTAGTTCATAAAGTTCGGTAATGCTTCGTAACCCTATTTCGGCAACGGATAAGGGTTAGGGTGTTACATTTCATATCTTCCTTTTCAACTTCTCCTACATCTCCTATGACCATATTTTTCTAGATTTCTTTCTATCTTCCTTCAATGGAATGAGTAAATATTGCTTTGAAGGCTGCTAATCGTTGCAGGCCAGGATTACCCAACCTAAAACCTTTTTCAACAGTTCTGCGACCACAAAATACAACAATAACATCTCAAAGCGCCATCTTTTTTTGAACAAGGGTTCTTGTTCAAGGAAGAACCACAGATGGGCTATGACAAGTTTGTATCCTCCATCATAGAGAAGCACGGGTAGAGTATTTTCTATTTACATCCTGAGGACATTTTCGAAAAGGTTGCTCATGAATTTTATACACATGTTAATTCACCTGATTCTCCTTTTATCTATGCTCATGGTACTTCAGTTCCATTTAATAAAAATCATATTAACACCCAATTTAGGATCATTGATGTGCAAGATTAACATACACCCTTCGCTAACAATGTCACTATTGATGGATTGACTCAAGTTTTGAATGATTTATGTAACATCCTGATTTAGGGTCTAGTCAAAATAGTGATTTTGAGACCACAAATCCGACATAAAAAATTTTTTTGTTATATTTTTATGGTCTACAATTACAAGAAATGATTTTTTGAAAATTTTGACGTTTGGGCACTCAATTTAGTCAAAAGTACTAGATCGTAAAAAGTGCAAAAGTTGAGTTCTACATGCTAGAGGTGTCCAATTGTTATGAAATTTTAAATTAGATGCCCTTATATGGTAATTATACCATTGGTAAAGTTGGTGGACAAAAATGGACATGGTTAGGCATGTTTCCAAAGTTTTTCATTAAGGGTATTTTGGTCATTTAGTTATTAAAAAGAATTAGAAACAAAATTAAAAGCCAATTTTTGTCCATCTTCAACCTCTTGGCCGAAACTTGCATGGAGAAACCATGCCTAGGGTTTTTCAAGCTTCCAAGCTTGATTGTAAGTCCGTTCTAGCCCCGTTTTTAATGATTTTTACGTTTTTGCAATCCCCGTAACAAGATCTATCTATTTCTACCATTTATTTGAGCTACGGTTGATGTTTAAAAATGTACCCATGTGTTACATGTGTGTATTTTGATGTTTAAGGGAGGAATATGAATGTTTGTTGTGTGTTAAACGACTTTTACTAAGTAGTTTTCGGTGAAAATGCTAAAGAGGACTAACTTGTAAAAGTTATAAAATTTGTCATAAAAGTGTGATTTAGTGGAAATTATGGGCTGCTATAGTTATGAAAATGATTCAGCTAGGCTTAAGTGCAAAGAAATTGAATAAAAATCATTTTACGAGCCTAGGGGCAGAAGTGTAAATATGACAGTTTAGGGGCAAAAATGTAATTTTTCCATAATATGATTTTTGGATCACATTGACTAATGTGACTAGTAAATAGACTAAATGTGACATTATAGATCAAAGAAAATGAGGTTTGGACCTAGAATGGGGGAAAAATAAGAAATTGGCGGTTAGGTCCCTTTTGCCATTTTGGTGTCGAGGTAAGTTCATGCGTAAAAAATGCAACCTTATGTTATGTATTTAATATTCTGATAGTGCATGAATTGTATACATTTTTTTATGAAATTGATTAATGACGATTTCACGAAGTTTCAAGAAATGAGAAATCTCGATTTAACCTCAAGGGTAGAATACAAATGTCATGATATTAGGGCTATCGAGATTCCGAATAAGACCATATCTGGGATATGGCATCGATATGTGATTTCGTATAAGACCATGTTAGGGACATGGCAACGATATGATATTTCATGTAAGACCATATCTGGGATATGACATTGATACTGTACTATAAGTATGAGATCCCCGAGCATCCTTAGTATTCCAATGAGGTTTAACGGGTAAACCAAAGATGAGTATGAGAATGAAATTACTAAGAGTAAACAGGCATGTACGTAAGCCTATAGTTGTAAATTCATGATTATTGTGGAAATAATTGTTAATTACCCATTGTGATGGATAGTGCACATACTTGTGATGTTGGATATATGATAAATGATGATTACGTGTTAGGCTGTTGGGCCGAATTGAGATGTGATCTAATATGATTATGTGCTTGAATTGTATTTCAATGGGTATGTTAAGAATGAGAAAGTATGCGACCATATTTCGAGTGGTACAGGTATGTACACATAACTCATGTGAAGTGAGTTTGTTATATGATGAATTCTTCATAAGAATGTACATGAACAAGTTATACTTGTGAAATATTGATAACCTTGTGACAAATGATCTATATTTATGATGAATGGATGCATGATAAGATTTGATAATGATCATGTGATAGGCCTAGGAGCCTAATTGATTTATAATATTTCAAGCATAATTGCCGAATAAAGATATTATGAGAGTATAGTAAGATACGAGCTTAGATAAGTGAAAGGTGGTTGACCTATATGTTGAAATTATGATTACTCATAAATAATCTGCATGTGATTAGGAGGATGGAAATAACTTGTTAGTTAATGTGATATGTTATAATGGAAGGACTATAGTGGCTAGGCTAATGCCAAAGCATGTAAATGGTGTTTATAAGTTAAAGGAGTAAGCACTATGAAAATCTAAGTAGAAATCTTAAAATCTAATGTCAATTAAAATTATAGTACTCTTATGGATGGATAAATTAAATGAATGTTAATAGTTGTTTATTATTTGCATATGAACTTACTAAGCTATATTATATAGCTTACCCCCCTTCCTTTCCCATGTCTTATAGGTTAATTTAGCTAGCTCGAGTTGAAGACCGCTGGAGATGCCATCACACTATCAAGCTATCATTTTGTGTATGTGTCATTATGATATGGCCAAATGTATTGGCTTGTAATGAATAAGGATTTGATTTGGTATGTAGCCATATAAATTGGCGTATATTGGCTAATGGGTTACAAGTATATTAATTAATCATATGCCTATGCCAATGTCATTGTGTGATGTGGTTTATAATGGTATGTTAATGAAAGTTAGTACAAGGGAATCATGAAAGAGTAAAATTAGCATTAAAACAATTTTGGATAGCGGCAGTAGTATAACTTCGGAAAATCACCAAAAAATTTTAAAATCAAATTAGAGGTTGAAAAAAATATGAAATTAAATCCAATTGAGTCTAGTTTTACATAGAAGAAACGGTGAAGCAAAAGAATTTCATTTTATGAGATATTTGAATTTTTATGAGACAAGGTCAGAATGATTTCGGGCTCCCCTATTCTAACTTTGGAAAATAATTAAAAATTTTATAAAAATACTTGGGGATTCAAATTTATATGTTTAAATTATTAATGGGTCTAATTTCAAGAGAAACAAACAGGAACATCATCCGGATCCTGTACTAAGAGATAATTAATTTTTAGTGAAGAAAGGTTGAAGCTGTCAAGCAGCAGAATAGGGATGAATTCAAATAATTAACTGTACTTATTGGCTAAACCATAAATTCTGAAAATTTTATGGTACGAAAATATTTAAGTCTAGTTTCAGAAAAATCAAGCGGATCTTAATTTGGAGTTATGTAGCTAAGGATATAAATAATTTAGTGACTATGACTCAAGTGGACAGTTTTATTATGAACAGTAAATAATTGTTTTGATATGTTTAAGCCTTGATTATGGTTTTGTTGGTAGTTTAATTGTGTCATGTTAAGTGCCATTGAAAGTGTGCATGTGAGTGTGCAAATGAGGGTGGCAAATGGCTTGGTAAATAGCCATTTTCTTGGCCACACGGGCACAGACACGGTCGTGTGTCTCAGCCGTGTGAAGGACACGTCGTGTGACTTGACCGTGTGACCCCAAATTGTGTATGACGTCATAAACAGTGAGTTACACGGGTTGATGACACGAGCGTGTGTGACCATACGGCCTACTCACACGGGCGTGTCCCAAGCCACACGGGCGTGTGACCCCTATTTTGATGAAAATTTTCTGAGTTTTCCAAAGTTCTCAGTTTAGTCCTGAACCACCTCCAATGTGTGTTTTGGGCCTCATAAGCCCGTAATAGGGACGATATGCATGTGAATGAAATGTTTTAAATTTGGACAGAAATTCATGTTTTGGTTTTTATGATTGTGTGAGTTTATGCCCAGTAATGCCTCGTACCCTATTCTGGCGTCGAATACGAGTAAAGGGTGTTACAATTTATGTGTCGAAGGTACAAGTTGGACTGTTTTCAGTCATGATTGCTATACCGTTGAGAGTGCATCCATAAAGCCTATTGGGAAAGTGTGGTTGTAACACCCCAAACCCGGCCTGGACATTATATCAGAATTTGCGATGTCACATTGAAGTGCTTTTCGTAAAGTGTGATCTCGTTTGAAAAGCCCAATCTTTATTTAGCCTCTTTATGTGATCTAAAAGAAGATTTTAAAACTTGCATCATCACCAAAAAGTGTATTCTTTAAAACGTTGTTAATTTCAAAATCTCGTTTATAGCATAAGCTTTTTAAAACAGTTGCGTACTTGCATTTTAGTTGTAAAACGTTGTTTTCTTGCGGTAGCTCTTAAAACCGTTTAAGTATTCGTGGTATTCTTGAAAAACATTTATCTTTTGAAAACTTGCTTCCTACTGCTAGCAGTATTAAAGCAAAAAAAATATAAATCCCCAAATTAAAAACTAAAACTTTAAAGAGGTCTTATTACATAAAAATACCCAAATTAAGCTACTTATAAATTAAAAGACAAATATGGGAGTGTAAGCTGTTGTGTGGCCACTTTCAAGTCCCTCGTAGCACCGATTTGCCTAAGACTGGGGATTACCTGTACAGTTAAATAGATGGGTGAGTTTACGAAAACTCAGTGTGTAATCCCATATAAGCAAACAATCAGAAAACAAACACAGTCTGGGCCTAAGCCCTTTTTGGTAATAGTGACAATATCAGTTTGGGCTTTAGCCCATCTCAATACAGATACAGTCATGTGTTTGGGCCTTGACCCATTGCAGTAACACTAAACAGTGCAATAACAGTAAACAATGCAGTAACAGTAATTAGTGCAGTAACAATTTCCACAGTATGCAGGTCTTACCCATCCAGCCTCTACACTCCATCTCTGTCCAACCCTGAACCCATGTGGAGATAAAATCAACCCACCCATCCCTACACTCCAAAATAGCACCGGTTGCGGCACTAAACAGTATAGTACACTTCCTCCAATCATATATAAACCCATCCCCATGCAATGCATCATGCGACGTGTCATGTCATATCATAATATTGTACATGTTCTCAATACAGTTACAAATAGCATGCTAAAATATAAACATACATCACATAGGGGCAAAACAGTCATCTTACCATATAAGGGCAAAATAGTCATTTTACCACATAAGGGCAAAACAGTCATTTTACCATATAAGGGCAAAACAGTCATTTTACCACATAAGTGTAAAACAATCATTTTAACTCATAAGGGCAAAATGATAATTTTACCTCATAAGGGCAAAACAGTCATTTTACCTCATAAGGGAAAAACAGTTATTTTAACTCAAGAGGGCAAAATAGTCATTTTATCGATTAAGGGTCAAGGTACGCTTACTGAACCAACAGAAGGTCCATAATCGTCTCGGGCGACTCGTGCAACCTTAACAGTCAAACCATAAAAATTGGCCCAAGGCCCATAATACGGGCCAATGTGGGCCCATACGCCCTTGTGGCCCAAATAGCCCAGAAATGGCCTTAGCCATGTATACTACACAGCCTGGCCCAATATTCTCCACACTTTTGTATGGTTTACCCGTGTGGGGCCTACATGCCCGTGGGTCCCACACGTCCCATTTTGGCCCGATATGGCCCAAGCCGGCCTAAGCCCATGATATCACTCACGGTGGCCTCTACGCTCAAACGCCCATGTTTCAGTGTTACACGAGCGAGCGTACGCCCGTGTAGCGCTAGTAATAATACTTTTTCGGCTTTTGCTGATCTATGCTTATAGTAGTGTTGTTACACACCTGGTTGTGAAAACGTGCGAACTAGCCCTCGTGCACTCCAACCTATTACAACAGAAGCTTCGATTAAATACCTAACAAACGAGTTGAAAAGAACCCTAGCAAAAACTTGTTCACGAGATTACCTACGACTCGCCTTGATCGATCACTCTAACACCATCGTAAGAGTTCGCTTACAACCCTTAAAGACTACCTGCATTCCAATCACATCTTGTTACTATTACCATACTCGCAAGTCACTGAACCATGTGTATAGTAACTTACCGCGAGTGTAAACTTAGAATAGGGAATAGAAGTGATTAGCCTACCCTCAAAAGCACACCCTTGAATCGAGGCTCAAGATGTAGTAATCGCACCCTGTGAGCCTAAAAAGAGATGGTGATAAAGGCAGGGTGTTCGGCTATAAGCCAAGGATTCGACGGCCAGAAGAAAACACCACAACAAGAAGGGAGAAATATCTCAAAAACCGAAAGAGTAGAGACAAAGATGAGAAGAAGTATACAGCACAAGTATTAAAGTGTAAGTAGAGGGAGATGTCGATACCCGAAAGAGTAAAGAAGAGAAAAGCAGTCAAAGAGCACTTGCCAAAATCAAAAACAAAAGAAAATAGAGAGTGGTGATGAGGTATTCGGCCAAGGTAACAAGGTGGAAGGGAAACAGAATTGAGAGGTAGAAGGGGAGAGAATCGGCCAAAGTCAAAGATGTAAAAGAGGGAAAAAGTGTGAAAATGCAAACCTGAATAAACACTACCCAAAATTCTTCAAGCAAAATTCGGCTCCAAAGAAGAGAAAATGACCCCAAAATGCTCACTACAATTGAAAAGGAGAATCAACCCACCAAAACCGAATTCTGAGTGGCTTAGCTTACTTATTTTAGCACCAACTCTTCCACATTTCAAATTCCACATTTTCCTCCCATAACCTCTCCTAAAATCCCTCCTATTTACCATTTCAACAACTGAAATCCCCCATCCAACTCCTCAGATTCTGCTAACAGCAACCTTATTCAAACTTATTAAAACTCTTGGTGTTTCGCTCAAACACAACTTCCTCCCATGGCCAACAGTAAAAATAATCTCCATTTGCACAAGCAGGGATTCGAACTTCAGACCACTAGCACACCCTACATGCCACTATCCACTAGACTAGTAGGCCCATTCTGTCATGTTTTTAACAAATTTTACTTATAACCTTACTAACCAAGGATAGGGGTTTTAACCTAAAAGAACAAAATTTTTGTGGAAGCCAAGGCTTGAACCCAAAACTTCTCAGACACTCCCAGAACACTAGAACACTTAACCACTAAAGCAGATAGTTAGTTGTGTCACTTCCTTGCCCAACTAAATATTTATGTGCCGCCTCTTAACTGTTCCCATGCTCAAGACCTAATACTTATAGGCCCAAATTTGGGGCATTACAGTGGTACCATTTTCTGGAGAGCCCCATCATGCCATCAACTCACAATACGACTATTTCAAAGGAGAGGATGCTCTTATTACACTCAATCATCATGGGGAGAAGAATCAATATTGGTCAAATCATTTTTCAAGAGGTGCGCAGATGTGTTAAGAAAAATGCTAGCAACTTAAACTTCCCCTCCCACATTATGCTTTGTGTTGCATTGCTAAAGTCTCTCACAATGCTAATGAGGATGTAACCTCTTACAAGGGTGGACTATCTAGAGCCATTTTTACCTAAGTCCAAGGCATTGATGCTACAAAACCAACTCAACATTGTCAGGCTACCACTTTTACTGCTACACATTTTCCCACGACAGCACCCTCAGCATCTCACAGCTCATTCAAATAGTAAGTGTTGCACTCTTTAAAGCAATTGGAGCAAAGGATTTCCCTCTTTGAGATTTAGCAGTTTCAACTAGCTGAGGAGATTGTCAAGGCCCAAAAGTAATAGGCTCAATATTGAACTTATGTGAGGAGAAAAGGTTTGGCTCTTAAAAGATCTCTGTAGAAGAACTTTACAAAGCCAATGCCAGAATACCCTGCCTTCCCACCTCTTTGCTCTCTATTCCTAAAGCTGCAGAAGAGCCAGCTCAAACTCCTGTAGAGGAGCTAACAATTCTTAAAAGATCCGCGAATTTGGGAACCACTTCTGATAAAGGGAAACTGTTGCTAAAGAGCCTAAAAAGATAACATTATTAAATCTTGAGAAAGAAGAAGAGAAAGATGGAAATGCCACCGCCACTACTGCAACCATGAAAGGTAAGGACCTTGTTCCACCCACCCCACTAGATTCCATGACTACACAAGACTATGACATCAAGCACCTTATTGATGAACTCATGAAAACTGATAAGGAGGGGGACGAAATGAACCTCACGAAGAGGAAGCTGTGGTATAAAGTCAGTGCCTGTAAATCCACTCGTAGGGCCAAATGAAGTAACTACACTCCAGTCCAAGCTAGGGAATTTTTTTCCCTAATGCATTTTATTTCTTTAGCCATGACATTTTTTGTACATATCTATATATTTTTTTGTTGCATATCTGTACGTGTATTGAGGGCAATGCATCCTTTAGGTTTAGGAGCGTATTATGCATTTAGGTTGCATTATATATCTAGTACGTATGCTCATTCTAGTCTCGTTAAATTTGTTTTGCCATTGCCACGTAACTACTAAGTATTTTTTTGCCTATGCGGAGTACAATATTTACTTATGATGTTTGATGATGAGCTTAAATTCTTCAATTCCCTTAAAAGATGTGATAAGGGATTAGGTGAATTTAGCTTAAGTTAGGTTGCTTAAAGATTACCTCCTAAAAATGAGATATCCTAACCTCAGTTATTTTTGGACTATAGCAATTATCTTTTAATGAACTTAGAGACTTTTGAAGCCAAACGTAGTCACATTGCCACAACATTACTTAAATAAAGGACAATAGACACTTCAATGCTTAAAATTGCCAAGTAAGTTAGTACCACTTTGTTTCCTCCATCATGGTGTTGACTAGAAAGGCGAGTCCAAGTAAGAGTGTGTAATAAAGAAAAGAAAATTAAGAGCACTCCACTATAGTAACAGGCTAAGTAGCTAAAGAGGCAGTTATTTACTCCATCCATCTTCTAAGTTAAAGGCATTAGCTTAAAGAGTGATTTTTATTTAAATTGTGACATGATTGAGTACTAAGTAATTCAATGTATGCTCCATTGTGGTTATCAAGTCAAAGAATTCTGTGACATGCTAAATCCCCTAATATGATGAAAAAAAATAAAAAAAAAAGGAGAAAAAATAAAATACAAATAAATATTTTGAGTAGGCTTAGAGTAAGGGTTACAAAGTAACTTGAGTTTAGGTAACAAATGAATTGAGTACATTAAGATATGTTTTCTAAGCCCAGAAATCACACATGAATACTTAGGAAATTTTATCTTTAGGGAGCAATTTTCTGCACTACCTTTGTTGAGCAAACCATTAAACCTCGAACAAGTTTTGAGAAATAGAAGATTGTTGAAAACTGAAGTATATATTGTTCGTTGAATGGACTGGCAGTACAAGGTGGTTATGTGTGTAGGCAAACATTGTTGCATTCCTACATTCATGTATATTTTTCTTGAGGGAAAGCAATAACTCAAGTTTGGGAGTGTAATAAATTGTGAAAATAGTTATATTTCATGCCTTTAGATATAGGTAATTGTTTGTACTTAGGTACATTTAGTTGCATTTTAGAACATTCCATTAGTAATTTTCTTGTTTAGCATTATATTAGGAGCTTGGATTGTACTTAAATGCTAGTTATTTTTAATTACTTGTCGAAGGGTTGCGTATGGTGGTGGATTGGCAAGTGCAGGATGAGGAACAATAAGTAAAGGAGTAATGGTTTTTCGGGGCAAAGGGTTGGATAGTTTTTCAACATGAATGTCATAGCAATGCCAAGACGATGTCCAATCAGCACTCAAAGTGTATCAGTCTTAGGCCTAGTAGAACTTGTTCCAGATATATCTACCTGAAAAAGAGGGAAGAACATCCTAGGCTATTGGATTTACCCTAGTGAAAACAAGTATAAAATCCCAATGAGGAAACCCTAAAGATGGTGGAGAAACAAACAGAGGGAAAAAAATGGGAGATCCTTAGGCAAAAGAGAGGATTGTTGTTGAGTAAAGTCGGGAAGAGAAAGACGAAGGCAATCCCTCTCTGTAACACCCTCACCCATATTCAATGTCGGAATAGGGTTACGGAGCATTACCTATCTTATAAAACAATTAAACAATCATTTAGCAAACATTTTCTCAATTCAACCATTCATCATTCAATCGCAATCAATTTGTCCCTAATACAAGCCTACGAGGCCCTAAACAAGATTTGGAAGTGATTCGGTACTAAACCGATAATTTATAAAACTTTAAGAAACCTAGATGTTTCCTCAAAACAGGGGACACATGCCCATGTGGCCAGGCCATGTGTCTCACACGGCCACCAGACACGCCCGTGTCACAGGCCGTGTAAACATTCAAAATCAGAGCACATGGTCGTGTCCCAGCCCATGTCCAACCCTATGTAAGTCTCTGACTTAGGTCACACAGCCAACACAAACGCCCGTGTGGCTAGCCTGTATGCCCTAAAAATGGCCACAAATACCCGTGTGCCAGGTCGTGTGCTAGGCCGTGCCAAACCTGTAGGGTATACTGACTTCTGCCACACGACCAAGTCGCATGCCAGTGTGTGAGGCCGTGTGGGGCCATGTGGAGCATACTGACTTGATTTTAATTTTAACACCAGGGGATACACGGCCATGTACTTCATCGTGTGTCACACACGATTGAGACATACGCTCGTGTCTTTGCCCGTGTGCACAGAAATAACATGAATCATATAATTGCGTGATCAATAGAACCAATAAAATAACATGAATCATCTTGTTCACTAGAAACTCGCATGGCATCATATATTTGAAAAACGATTTCATTATCACCTACCCTAAGCACAAGTTTACCATTACCCACGTCAATAATAGCTCTAATAGTGGCTAAAAGGGGTCGACCTAAAATTAAAGGCACTTCAATATCCTCATTCATTTCAAGTATAACAAAATCAACAGGGAATCTGAATTTATCTGCTTTCACAAGTACATCTTCAATAATGCCCCTTGGATATTTAATAGATCTATCAGATAATTGAATACTCATCCTAGTGGGTTTTGTTCCCTGAGACCAAGTTTCTTGAACATTTTATAAGGCATTAAATTTATACTAGCACCCAAATCAACCAATGCTTTTTCAATGTTTAAACTACCAATAAAACAAGGGATAGTAAAGCTTCCTAGATCTTTCAGCTTAATGGGCAGTTTATTTTGGAGAATTGTCGAGCACTCCTCATTTAGTTCCACAGTGGACAGCTCTTCTAACTTCTTTTTATTTGTTAACAGCTCATTCAAAAAAAATTCATATTTGGGCATCTATGAAAGAGCTTCAACAAAAGGTAAGTTAATATTTAATTGTTTAAAAAGTTCATGAAATTTACCAAATTTTTTGTCTATGCGGTCTTTCTTCAACTTTTCTGGATATAGAATTTGTGGTTTGTACTATTTAAGCACCAGTGTTTGAATTTTTTATATTTTTACCACCACATTATATTTCTCATTAGTTTTTAGTTTCAGCTTCTTTTTAGGTTCAGACAACACTTTCCCACTCCTCAACGTAACTATTTTTACATCCTTTTTTGGGCTTCAGTGTTACTAGGTAAGCTACCTTGATGTCTCTCCAAAACCAATTTAGCAAGCTGTTCAATCTAATTTTCAAGTCCCTGAATTGATGCTTGTTCATTTCTCAAAATTGTCTCGTGTTTTAAAATCAAGTTTCGGACACCAAAATAAATTTAGCTAACATCTCCTCAAGGTTTAGTTTCTTTTCTTGCTGATAAGGTTGATAAAAACATAGAGGGGTTATGACCTTTGATTTCCTTGATCACCCCAAGAAAATTTTGGATGATTCCTCCATCTTGGATTATAACTATTCCTATAAGGGTTATTTTAAGGTATGGAATTATCACCCATAAAGTCGACTTGCTCATGCTTCATTTTAGACTTGAAGGGTGAATATTCTAGATTAATCATCCCCACTCCAATCACATCACATTGCATTATCAAATTCACCTGCTTAGAAAAATTCAAACCATCAATTTTCTTACCAATAGCTTCAACTTGACTCGCCAACATAAAAACTACATCATTGTCAAAAACTCTGGTTGGCTTAGCAGGTTTTACTCTCGTAACTTGTCACTGATAATTATTCAGTGCCATTGTAACAGTCCAATTTTGACTCTAGTCAGAATAGTGGTTTCAGGACAACATACTCAAGTCAGAAAAATATTTAAACATTATTTTCCATGCTTATGAGGTGTGAATTAGCATGTGTGAAAGTTTCATATTAAAATTGAATTGTTTGTGTGATTAATTTGCAAAAAGGACCAAATCGCGTAAATGGTCAAAGTTGTGTGCTAGATGTTAAAAGTTCTTATTTGAGTTGGCTTTATAATTGCGAGGTCCTTATGTGGTTATTTGACCAAACTTATGATTAAATGACATTAGTGGACATTAGTTGTTGGCATAATAATGTTTTAATGCATGGGTAATATGGTAAAATACATATTAAACTAAATTATATGAAAACAAATTAGAAAATGATGCCATAATATGTGTTCATCCACCGAAATTGAAGAAAAAAAAAGAAAGAATAAAAGCTTTAAGGGTTTCGGCACATTGAAAGCTTAATTCGAGTATGTTTTTGTTTCGGTTTTTGATAATTTCTACGTTTTTATGATCGTTGTTAAGTGCTCTAGCTAGCCCATGCTTAAATTCATGAAATCGTTGATGATTTGGAAATGTGCCATGGATGAATTCATGAGCTTGGTGATGTCATATGTTGAAATATGAAAGCTTGATGTTGGGTTTACATATTTTGTCTTTGGATTTTTTATGAAATTAAGTAATTTAGGCTAAATTGTAAGGATGTTATTTTTGAGGGACTAAAATGTGAAATAAATGAAATTTTTAGACTTCTTTGAGAGCTAGGAGAATTCGGCTAAGCTTGTGTATAAGCAAATTATGTGTATTTTGTGATTTTGTGAAATAGGGACTAAAGTGTCAAAATGTAAAAATGTGAGGGCTAGTTTGCAAAATGCCCTAAATATGTGTTTATGGATTGAATTGAATTAATTAGTGAATAAAAAGGGTTAGTTTTGAATACATATAGATCAAGAAAGGAGGAATTCAAATTTAGATCGAGGGAAGTCGAAGACTATCGAGTAAACAATTCAAATTGACAATTCCGAGTACGAGGTAAGTTCGTGCGTGATAAATGATGTTAAAGTTATGTATTAATGCGAAAAAATGCATAAATTGTATAGATATTTGATTATAGTTTGAGTATAATGATATTTGACTATGATTAGCCCTAAGTGTGCGGTTTAATTTAGCTTCGACTACAAATGGCACTAAGTGTGCGAGTTGGAATAGCTTCGGCTATATAAGGTACTAAGTGTGCGATACCGACTTAGCTTCGGTTAAATGAAATGGCACTAAGTGTGTGGAATCATTTTAGTTCCAGCTAACCCTTACGGTACTAAGTGTGTGGATGTTTAAAGTACAAATGATCGACTAAAAGTCTTCTAATATTCAATGAAAGGTGAGTATGTAAGTGAAGAAGTACGGCCAGCTTTAGGTATGTATGATACCTATGTGGTAGATGAGATTATATGCATTCAAATCATGGAATTAATATGGTGATATGGATTGAAAATATGTAAATACTTATGTGTTGATGTTTTATGTTTTATATATTGTTAATGATTATAGTACGAGCTTACTAAGCTTTTGGAAAGCTTACTTTGTGTGTGTTTGCATTGTTTTATAGATATCGAAGCTACTGCAAGCTCGGGGATTGTCAAGGATCGTCACCACACTATCGAACCTTAATTTGGTACTTTTGAAAGTGTAAATATATTTAAGAATGGCATGTATAGGTTAGAATGTCAATGCATTTATGCTTTGAAATGTATATATGTTATGCCACAAGAGTTGGCTAACAAATGGTATGTTTGTGCTTAGTTTTGTTGAATGGTTTGTGATGTCAAATTGTGTATGCCTATAATTGTTATATAGCCTTGTATGTGGTGATCATTTTGAAATATGCCAAGTTGAGGAAATTGTAAGTTTAAGCATGAGTTAGAAAGTGCTATAAGTGAGCTATGAAATGAGCATTTTGGCATGTTGTTGTACTAAGATTTTTAATGTGTTCTGGTATAGATTAGAATAGATCATTGTATAATGATGATTTAGTTATAATGAAGCATGTTTTGAGCATGGAATTAGCTGAAAGTTTTGGTATAATTGTTGTTTAATTTTGCTTGTAGGAATGATTCAAAAAGGGGTGGCTAGTTGGCTTAAACCAAGCCTGCCTTGTGCCACAGGGTTAGGGACCACGGGTGTGCCTTGTAGCAGTGTAGGTAAAGCAGTAACCTCTTTAGACCACACAGTTGAGACACATGGGCGTGTCATCTAGCCGTAGGCTCAAGTCAGTAGGTAGCTAAGTATCACACGGCTATAGCACACGAGCGTGTCTATTGGTCGTGGGTGAAAGACTGTATGTATGTCTTGTTTTGGCAGGATGGTTCACATGGGGGTGGCTGGTAACTATGTGAGGCACACGGCCTGGTCATACGGGCGTGTGACCTCAACAGAATTGAAAATTTTTCTGAGTTTTGAAATTTATGAATGCGTTCAGTTTAGTCCCGATTGCCCTTAAAAGTATGTTTTAGGTTTTGTAGACCATCATAAGGGATGATTAATTATGTACTAATGTTATGTGATATCTATGATTTTGAATCAGACTGAAATGTTCTGTCAGTCTCGTACTGCCCCTTACCTATTCCGACGAAGGTTACGGGATAGGGGTGTTACATTTTATTGGTATCAGAGTTATGGTTTAGTCGGTTCTAGGACAATCATAGCGTATGTGAGTCTAGCTATACATGCCATAAATATGAACTGCGATAGTGTGATGAATCCTGACATTGGAATGTGCTTTTATATAGCAATGGATCCCGATAGAGCTGTAGCAGACGATGTTAAAAGCAATACGTCTGCTCCCGCACAAGAGACCGTGCAAGCTGATTCTCGACCAGCTACGAGTAGCCGTGATGGTGAGGCTAAGCAAGCCTTCTATCAAACGATGAATGATTGGTTCACCCAATATATTAGAACCAATTCGGCTGTACAACAACCTCTACCCCCGGCTAATCCTTCTCAAATTTCTGTTACGCCCTCAATGAAACTGGTTCAATTAAATAGACCACCAGTTGATCAGATTAGAAAGTATAGGGCTGAAGAGTTCCGAGCTACAACGAATGATGATGCTAAAAGAGCCGAATTCTGGTTAGAAGACACAATAAGAGTGTTTGATGAGTTGTCTTTGTGTCCTGAGGAATGCATAAAATGTGTTGTTTCTCTTTTGAGAGATACGGTGTATCATTGGTGGAAGACTTTGACATCCGTGGTTCCGAGTGAACGAGTTACCTAGGATTTCTTCCAAGCTAAATTCTGAAAGAAATATATCAGTCAGAGATTCATTGATCAGAAACACAAAGAGTATCTTGAGCTCAAACAAGGCTGAGTGTCTGTCACGGAATACGAGCAGGAATTTGTAAGGCTGTAACACCCCAAACCTGGCCTAAACGCTATAGCCGAATCTGGTGTGTCACATTGAAGTGTTTTAGCGGAAACTGTGTTTTCATTGAAAACCCTTCTTCAAGTAAAAGAAACCCTAATTAACTTAAAAAAAGACACCTTCAGTTACGAAAGCCTTGATTAAACATTTGATTAAAAAAACTTAGTCGCGAAAACGTAGAAAACATACTGTAATTTAAGAAATCCATGTTCAACTTCTCACAATTACATTGAAAATAATAATAATTCAAGTAATAATAACATAATGAAAACCTTATTACAATCTAATCTGGAACATACTTAAAAAGAAGTAAAAACTTAAATGCTTAAAAAAAGCCCAAGTCCAAATCATCTTGCTAGTTGGCCACCCAGAGTCCCTCCAAACATCGAACCTTCTACTGAGCATCACCTGAAAATAAAATAAAAGAGGGGGTGAGTTTTCGCAAACTCAGTGTGTACAATCCTCAAAGAAAACAAGCATTAAAAAAAAACATCATTCATCGTTCATCGTTCATCATTCATGCAATGCAATCCCATCCAATTATCCATCCGCTACACACCGGCTCCATCCCCCGTCACACCATGTGGGGATATAAATATCGACCCACCCAACTCGCACACCATGGTAGCCCGGTTGCAAAACTAACTTCATTTACATATTGGGCTTTAAAAGTCATCGGTGGATCCATGATAGTCAAGCAACCATGCGATCCTCATATACTTCCTCCGTTCTATAATTCCCAACCCATATGCAACCTAAGCAGAATATCATATGTATGCTTGTCGCATCCACAAAACTTACATTCAACACCTAGGGGTATTTTGGTCATTTTTATCTTTAGGGGCATTTTGCTAATTTTCCCTTAATTACGGTTTTCACTTATCTTGGCCTATTAACAAGTCCCTTGAGATAAGATGAACGAATACTATGTACCAGGTAGGATTCTAGAGAAGAGGAGGTGGGTCATTAAGACTGCTTAAGTACCAAGCTCTCCCTAGATCCAATCCTAGAAATGCATATATTCGTTGCCACACCGTAACCCTTTGACTTGTCCACAGTCGTAATATATTAATTAAGTCTTATATGGATATCATATACTAGGCCCAAAACCTCTTATAGAGCCCAATATAATTCACATACCTGTATCTGACCCATTAAGCCCAATCATATTCATATGGCCCATTAGGCCCAAATCACCTGTATATGGCCCATTAGGCCCAAATCACATTTATATGGCCAGTTAGGCCCAGTCACATTCATATTCATGCTCACATACAAATTCCTATCACAAAGTAGCAATATTCAATTTTTACCTATTATGGGCCCAACAACCCATTAGGCCCATTTAGCCTATTCCGGCCCATATGGCCAAATCACAACCCAAGTCCACGGAATCACCTGTCGGCCTCAAACAACCTATCAGTTTCCCCCTTATGAGTGTTCGCGCACTCGCAAAACTACCGTAGCCAAACTTTCAACTTTTTGGCATTTCGGCTTTTTGGCTTTTCAACTTTTGTCGATTCATTGTGTGTGTGCAATGTATGTACACACCTGGTAACCAAGCGTGATGCAATCTCCTTAGCCCAAACCTATAATCGAAATCACCCTTCAATTAATTGCATGCTTAATACTTATTTACTCAAAAACCGAAACCTCACCATAACCTTACCTTGAGCCCAATCCTTACTCGCTTTTCCTTGATCACGTATTCCCTAGATCTGCACCAATCTTAACTATTAAAACCTGAATAATAGGTGACTCGTATCCAACACAAGTCTCCCTACCATAACTATGACCATTCGGCCACCTTAGCCAATGGGAGAAGAATACTTACCAAAACCGTAACACATTAAGGAGCAATTCAGCAGAGAGCTAAAAACCAAGATCCGATACTAATTCCCTACCAAAGTTGATTAGAAAGAGTGAGGGACAATAATTGATACTAAACAAAGAAAACCGATTGGAAGAGCAAGACTTACACTAGATTCGGTCAAAGAGTATTCGACCCTAAAAGATTCAATTTTTCGGCTTTTCAAACTAAGTATGGTGAATAAGGTTTATTTAGTACAGATTAAAGAAGAAGAGTAGTAGAAGAAATCGGCAAAGAAGATTGTGTAGAGGAGAATAGAAATCGGTAGAAAGAAAAGAAAGTAAAATAGGGTTTTCGGCTTTTTGGATCTTGAAGAGAAAAGGGTTTCTGGCAAGAAGGTGAAAAAAAATTTTGGCAGTAGCCTAGCAACCTTGTATTTGGCCCCTATTTATAGCCCTTATAGCCAAATTTTCCATGCCCAATTCCCAATTTGGCTCCATCACTTCTCCCTTCTCATCTCCTCATTTTTCTCCCTGACAACCCCTTGATCTTTTCCTTAATTTTCTCTTCTGAACACTCCCCTTGGAATCCATCTTCACGCCACTTCCATCCTTTTAGAAGGCCAAAATTAAACTCTAAAAAATACTAAGCTAGGATTCGAACCTTGGACCCCCTTGCTAGGTACTAACACCACCTCACTACACCTTATGTGGCGTCACTTAGCCACTCCACCACAGGCTCTTTTTGTGTCCAATTGTTTCATCATTTATTCAAAAGACCACCTACATGTCAGCCTTGATTCTTTTAATAATTAAACCATAATTTCTTCTACCCCTAGATTCGAACTAAAACCTTGACCAAGAGCTACCATCGCGTAATTAACACTTAACTGGAATTGCTAAGCTCAAAAAGAAAAATTAGAGATTTCAGGATTTTTGGGTTTCAATTTCGGGATTTTTTGGGCTTTACAACTCCACCCCCTAAAAGAAATTTCGTCCTTAAAATTTACCTGATCCAAACATTTAAGGATATTGATGTCGCATCGCTTAGGTTACACCACAACGCTTCTGCTGCGCACTCTATTTCTAATTTCAAAAATAGATAGATCGTACACAATGGATAAAGTACGTACCAGTATTCGCTTCTGGAGCATCTTCGTCTTCTCGGGGATGAGTAGTATAAACCAAAGCTGGCTGCCTCGCCTCAGCATGGCCTGCATTTTCGTCTAATACTCCACGTCTATGTCCACTACCGTCACCACCCCTGGCTTGCTCACGGCCCCTTGGCGGCAGCTGGCCACCCCTTGGTGGCTAAGCACCAGCTTGGCCCACTACTGGCTCTTGACCTAACAGTCGGGGGCAATCCTTGATCCTATACTCCATAGACCCACAAGCTAAACAAGCTTCCATCCGCTTCCAACACTCGCCTCCATGATCTTTCCCACAATCAACACAACGTCGCACCCCTAGATTAACAGCAGGGGGCCCTGCTCTAACTGGCCCATTAACTCTGGCCCTAGCCCTAGGCATCTGTCCAACACTCGGAGTCTCAGCCTCCCTTTTATTCCTACCCCTTTCTTCTTTTGAATTTAAGCGCTCAGTGCGCTTAGCCTCCCCCGCTATCTTTGCTTTCTCCACCAACTCCGAGAAAACTCGTTCCCTTTGTAGAGCTATCAATACCCTGAGGCTATCTCTAAGCCCATCCTAAAACCTAACGCAACGCTCATACTCCGTTGCCACCATTACCCTTGCATACCTACTAAGGCGTAGAAACTCCTCTTCGTACTCCGCCACTGATTTATTTCCTTAGGTCAAGTTCAGGAACTCCTTCCTTCTAGCATCCACAGAGCTTGCACCCACATACTTCCCTTGGAATGTAGCTTTGAAAAACTCCCAAGTGACCCGCTCCAGTTGGGTGCCCTCTTTCACCGTTGACCACCACTAGTAGGCTTCTTCCCTAAGTAGTGACACAACTTCTTTTAGCTTTTGTTCTAGTGAACAATCCAGATCCTCCATTATCCTTTAATTAGCCTCCAACCAATACTGCGCCACATTAGGAGCCACGCCAGCTATGCCCTTAAAGATCTCAACCCCATTCGATCAAAGTTGCTCCGGAATGGACCCCTGATTTCCAGTGTCATTATTGGGCCTAGCGACCCTCTCCAAAATCCTTAGCAATGCCTGCGACAATGCATCTTCTCCCGTAGCTCGATCATATGGTCCATTCCCAGCCACTGGTGAGGCCAGAGCCTTTTCTACTCCAACATCGGGCATATGGCCCGATGCTGACGATTCAGCCCTAACGCTTTCGCGGCCTCAGCCACGGTCTTTTGCACCTCTTCTAGCACTCATCTTCAATTCGCATATTATCTGGATTAAATTTTTAATGAACTTTTAGTTAGTTTAATAATTACACCGATGTTTTATGAATATATTTAAAGAGAAGATTGTTTTCGAAAATCCTCCACAATTTCTAGATCCTACGGGCTTTAGTTCCACTCTAACAATCATCTAAAGTAGCCCTCTAATTATCTACTGTATAACAATTTAAACAAGCTTAAAAATAAAAGTACTTACTTGGTTTGACGTCGGAGACTCGGTGTGCCGCTCAGCAAGATTTCTCTTTTTCCAAAGCATCGCGATCCAAAATATTTTTAAAATCCAAAAAGAAGCCTAATAATAATAAGGCCCACTTCACAGCCCAAATTTTGCAACTTGGGCTCTAATATCACTAAATATAACACCCTAAACCCGACCTAAACGCTATGGCCGAATCTGGTGTGTCACATTGAAGTGTTTTAGCGAAAATCGTGTTTTCATTGAAAACCCTTCTTAAAGTAAAAGAAACCCTAATTAACTTTAAAAAAAACACCTTCAGTTACGAAAGCCTTGTTTAAACATCTGATTAAAAAAACTTAGTTGCGAAAACGTAGAAAACATACTGTAATTTAAGAAATCCATGTTCAACTTCTCACAATTGCATTAAAAATAATAATAATTCAAGTAATAATAACACAATGAAAACCTTATTACAATCTGATCTGGAACATACTTAAAAAGAACTAAAAACTTAAATGCTTGAAAAATCCCAAGTCCAAATCATCTTGCTAGCTGGCCACCTAGAGTCCCTCCAAACATCGAACCTTCTACTGAGCATCACTTGAAAATAAAATAAAAGAGGGGGTGAGCTTTCGCAAACTCAGTGTGTACAACCCTCGAAGAAAACAAGCATTCAAAAAAAATATCATTCATCGTTCATCATTCATGCAATACAATCCCAACCAATTATCCATCCGCTACACACTAACTCCGTCTCCCGTCATACCATGTGGGGATATAAATATCGACCCACCCAACCCACAAATACTATGCACTAGGTAGGATTATAGAGAAAAGGAGATGGGTCATTAAGACCGCTTAAGTACCAAGCTCTCCCTAGATCCAATCCTAAACATGCATATATTTGTTGCCACACCTTAACCCTTTGACTTGTCCACGGTCGCAATATATTAATTAAGTCTTATGTGGATATCATATACTAGGCCCAAAACCCCTTCTAGAGCCCAATCAAATTCACATACCTATATCCGGCCCATTAAGCCCAATCATATTCATATGGCCTATTAGGCCCAAATCACCTATATATCGCCCATTAGGCCCAAATCAAATTTATATGGCCCGTTAGGCCCAGTCACATTCATATTCATGCTCACATACAAATTTCTATCACAAAGCAGCAATATTCAGTTTTTGCCTATTATGGGCCCAACAACCTATTGGGCCCATTTAGCCCTTTCTGGCCCATATGGCCAAATCACAACCCAAGCCCACGGAATCGCCCGTGGGCCTCAGGTAACCTATCAGTTTCCCCCTTACAAGTGTTCGCGCACTCGCAAGACTACCGTAGCCAAACTTTCTACTTTTCGGCATTTCGGCATTCCGGCTTTTTAACTTTTTTTGATTCATTGTGTGTGTGCTGTGTATGTACACACCTAGTAAGTAAGCATGATGCGATCTCCTTAGCCCAAACCTACAATCGATATCACCCTTTAGTTAATTGCATGCTTAATACTTATTTCCTCAAAAATCGAAACCTCACCTTAACCTTTCCTTGAGCCCAATCCTTACTCGTTTTTCCTTGATCACGTATTCCCTAGATCTGCACCAATCTTAACTATTAAAACCCAAATAATAGGTGACTCGTATCCAACACAAGTCTCCTTACCATAACTATGACCATTCAGCCACCTTAGCCAATGGGAGAAGAATACTTACCAAAACCGCAACACCTTAAGGAGGAATTCGGTAGAGAGCTAAAAACCAAGATCTGATTCTAATTCCTTACCAAAGTTGATTAGAAAGACTTAGGGACAATAATTGATACTAAACAAATAAAATCGATTGGAAGACCAACACTTACACTAGATTCGGTCAAAGAGTATTCGACCCTTGAAAGATTCGATTTTTCAGCTTTTCAAACTAAGTATGGTGAATAAGGTTTATTTAGTACAGATTAAAGAAGAAGAGTAGTAGAAGAAATCGGTAAGGAAGATTGTATAGAGGGGAACAGAAATCTAAAAAGAAAAAAAAGTAAAACAGAGGATTTTTAGCTTTTTGGATCTTCAAGAGAAAAGGGTTTCTGGCAATAAGGTGAAGAAGAATTTCGGCAGTAGCCTGGCAACCTTGTATATGGCCCTTATTTATAGCCTTATAGCCAAATTTTCCATGCCCAATTCCCAATTCGGCTCCATCACTTCTCCCTTCTCATCTCCTCGTTTTTCTCCCTAATAACCCCTTAATCTTTTCCTTAATTTTCTCTTCTGAACACTCCCCTTAGAGTCCATTTTCACACCATTTCCATCCTTCTAGACGGCCAAAATTAAACTCTAAAAAATACTAAGCTAGAATTCGAACCTTGGACCCCCTTGCTAGCTACTAACGCCACCTCACTACACCTTATGTGGCATCACTTAGCCACTCCACCACAGGCTTTTTTTGTGTCCAATTGTTTCTTCAATTATTCAAAAGCCCATCTGCTTGTCAGCCTTGATTTTTTTAATAATTAAACCATAATTTCTTCTACCCCTAGATTCAAACTCAAACCTTGACCAAGACCTACCATCGCGTAATTAACACTTAACTGGAATTGCTAAGTGCAAAAAGAAAAATTAGAGATTTCAGGATTTTTGGGTTTTGGGATTTTTGGGTTTTGAGATTTTTGAGGCGTTACAAAGGCTGAGTCAATATGCTCATGAATGTATATCTACGAAAGCAATAATGTGTAAGAGATTTGAAGACAGCTTGAATGAAGATATTCGTTTGCTAGTTGGGATCCTGGAAATCAAAGAATTCGTATTGCTTGTTGAACGAGCATGTAAAGCTGAAGATCTTGGGAAAGAGAAAAGAAAGGTTGATTTTGAAGCTAGAGAGGTGCGAAAGAGATCTTCGAAAAAATTGTTTCAATCTGGATCCAAGAATTTTAGAGATAATAGTAGTTATTTAAAGACTAGTATGAGACCTTCGACTAGAGATTGTGTTAGATCGCAATTGAATTTCAAATCTTCAGCTACATCTGTTGCCAGTGTTGATAATGTAAAGAATGAAAAGCCTGAGTGTGATCAGTGTGGCAGACGACATTTCAGTGAATGTTGTGGAAAAAGTATTAACCGAGCTTGTTATAGTTCTAGTTCAAGAAATCATTTTATAAAAGATTGCCCAGATTTAGTTGAAAAATATAATGTTCAGAATCCAAGGCAGAGTGGTAATGTTTCTCGAGGTAGACCTCCTAGAAATTTGGGAAATATGAGCAGTAGTTAGAGAGGAACGAAAGACACAGCTGTGAGATCTGAGGCTCGTGCACCTACCATAGCCTATGCTATCAGAGCTCGCGAGGAAGCTTCGTCACCAGATGTGATTACAGGTACATTTACTCTCTATGATACTTCTGTGATTGCTTTGATAAATCCTGGATCGACACATTCATATATATGCATAAATTTAGTGAACAGTAAGACTTTGCCTGTAAAGTCTACTGAATTTGTAATTAAAGTTTCGAACCCCCTAGGCAGATGTGTTCTGGTTGATAAAGTCTGCAAGAATTGTCCTGTAATGTTTCGAGACAATTGTTTTCTGGTTGATCTAATGTTATTACCCTTTGATGAGTTTGATATAATTCTGGGTATGGATTGGTTAACTTTGCATGATGCTGTGGTGAATTGCAAACGGAAAACTATTGATTTGAGATGCAAGAATGATGAAATAGTTAGAATTGAATCTAGTGATTTTAATGGATTATCTGTTGTGATATCTTTGATGAAAGCTTTAAGTATTGTGAGAAAGGGTTGTGAAGCTTATTTTGCATATGTGATTGATTCGAGAGTATCAGAAAAGAAGGTTGAATCTGTGCATGTTGTTTGTGAGTTCCCTGATGTGTTTCTTGAAGAACTTTCAGGATTACCTCCGGTTAGAGAGGTAGAGTTTGGCATTGAATTGATACCTGGTACTACTCCAATTTCAATAGCTTCATATAGAATGGCTCTAACTGAATTGAAAAAATTAAAGTCTCAGTTGCAAGAGTTGACCAATCAAGGATTTGCTAGATCGAGTTTCTCACATTGGGGTGCTCTGGTTCTAATTGTGAAAAAAAAAGACAGTACAATGAGAATGTGCATTGACTATCATCAGTTGAATAAAGTGACTACCAAGAATAAATATCCCCTACCCTGAATTGATGATTTGTTTGATCAGTTGAAAGGAGCTGTTGTGTTTTCAAAAATAGATTTAAGATTAGGTTATTATCAGTTGCGAGTGAAAGATTCAGATATTCCAAAGACTAATTTTAGAACAAGGTACGGTCACTATGAATTCTTAGTTATGCCTTTCGGATTGACTAACGCGCCTGCTATTTTCATGGATTTGATGAATAGAATTTTTAGGCCGTATTTAGATCAATTTGTTGTGGTATTCGTTGATGACATATTGATTCATTCACGTGATGAATCTGAACATGCCGAACATCTGAGGTTAGTATTAGAGATTTTTAGAGATAAACTGTTGTATGTAAAATTCAATAAATGTGAGTTCTGGTCGCAGGAAGTTGGTTTCCTGGGTCATATTGTATCAGCCTCTGGTATTCGAGTTGATCCAAGTAAAATTTCTGCTATTTTGGATTGGAAACCTCCGAGGAATGTATCTGAAGTCCGTAGTTTTCTGGGACTTGAGAGTTATTATAGAAGATTCGTGAAAGGTTTTTAGATGATCGCAACTCGGTTAACAAAACTACATCAGAAAGATGTGAGGTTTGAGTGGTCTGAAAAGTGTCAATACAGCTTTGATCAGTTGAAAGCTTTGTTGACTGAAGCTCCGATATTAGTACAACCTAAATCGGGTAAGAAATTTGTGATTTACAGTGATGCTTCATTAATTGGTTTGGGATGTGTTCTAATGCGAGAAGGAAGAGTCATTGCTTATGCTTCGAGACAATTGAAGCCGCATGAAAAGAATTATCCGATGCATGATCTTGAATTAGCTGCGATTGTGTTTGCTCTAAAGATTTGGCGCCATTACCTATTCGGTGAAAAGTGTCATGTATACACTGATCATAAAAGTTTGAAGTATTTGATGACTGAAAAGGATTTGAATCTGCGACAAAGAAGATGGCTTGAACTACTGAAGGACTACGAACTTGTGATAGATTATCATCTGGGCAAAGCAAATATTGTTGCTGATGCCCTGAGTCAAAAATCGTTGTTTGCTTTGCATGCGATGAATGCTCATTTGGTTCTGTCTGATGATGGTTCAGTTTTAGCTGGATTAAAAGCAAGACCCTTGTTCTTACAGCAGATTATTGAAGCTTAAAAGATTGATAATGATATTTTAGCTAAACGAGCTCAGTGTGATTTAGAGTCTGATTCAGAATTCAGAGTTGATAAAGATGATTGCTTGAGATTTCGAGATCGAATTTGTATTCTGAGAAATCTAGAGTTAATTCAAATGATTCTGAGTGAAGCTCACAGTAGTCGTTTATCTGTGCATCCGGGTAGTATGGAAATGTATAATGATTTGAAACAGCATTATTGGTGGTCTCGAATGAAGAGATATCTCTGATTTTATTTCTAAATGTTTGATTTGTCAGCAAGTTAAAGCTGAATATCAGGTGCCATCTGGGTTATTACAATTGATTATGATCCCGGAGTGGAAATGGGATCGAGTGACCATGGATTTTGTTTTGGGTTTGCCCCTGTCTCCGAGAAAGAAAGACGCAATTTGGGTTGTAGTTGATCGATTGACGAAATCAGCCCATTTTGTTCCGATTCAATCTGATTATTCGCTTGATAAATTAGTTGATTCATACATTTCTGATATCGTGAGACTGCATGGTGTACCATTGTCGATAGTGTCAGATAGAGATTCGAGATTTACATCACGATTCTGGAAGAAATTGCAAGATGCTCTGGGTACTAAATTGCATTTTAGAACTGCTTGTCATCCGCAAACAGATAGTCAATCCGAACGGATTATTTAAATACTCGAGAATATGTTGAGATGTTGCATTCTTGAGTTTGAAGGTACATGGGAATAATATTTACCTTTGATTGAATTCGCTTATAATAATAGCCTTCAATCGAGTATTAAAATGGCACCATACGAAGCCTTATACGGTAGAAAGTGTAGAACTCTGTTATACTGGTCTGAGCACAATGAGAATAGGATTTACAGTATTGACTTGATAAAAGAAACCAAATAGAAAGTAAATGTAATCCGAGATAGTTTGAAAGCAACTTCTAATCATCAAAAATCATATGCGGATTTGAAAAGAAAAGACATTGAGTTTGAGATCAGCAACAAGGTGTTTTTTAAAGTGTCTCCGTGGAAGAAAGTGCTTCGGTTTGGTAGAAAAGGCTAGTTAAGTCCAAGGTTCGTCGGACCGTATGAAATTATCGAGCGTAATGGACCGGCTGCTTATAGATTATTGTTACCACCACAGCTGGAAAAGATTCACAATGTATTTCACGTATCGATGCTTCAACGATACAGATCAGATCCTTCGCATCTAATTCCTCCATTAGATATTGAAATTCAGTCTTATATGACTTACGAAGAAAAGCCGACCCATATCTTAACTCGTGAAGTTAAAGAGTTACGAAATAAGAAAATTCCATTAGTTAAAGTGATGTGGCATCAACATGGTATTGAAGAGGCCACGTCAGAGCCTGAAGATTCAATGAGACAGCAATATCCAAATCTGTTTAACGGTAAGATTTTCGGGGACAAAAATCCTTAAGGGGGGAGAATTATAACAGTCTGGTTTTGACCTTAGTCAGAATAGTGGTTTTGGGACCACATATCCAAGTCAAAAATTATTTAAATATTATTTTCTGTGCTTATGATGTGTGAATTAGCATGTGTGAAAGTTTCATATTAAAATTTAACTGTTTGTGTGATTAATTTGGAAAAAGGACCAAATCGCGTAAAAGGTAAAAGTTGTGTGCTAGATGTTAAAAGTGCTTATTTGACTTGGCTTTATAATTGTGAGGTCCTTATGTGGTTATTTGATCAAACTTATGATTAAATGACATTAGTGGACATTAGTTGTTGGCATATCAATGTTTTAATGCATGGGTAATATGGTAAAATACATATTAAAGTAAATTATATGAAAACAAATTAGAAAATGATGCCATAATATGTGTTCATCCACCGAAATTGAAGAACAAAAAGAAAGAATAAAAGCTTTAAGGGTTTCGGTACATTGAAAGCTTAATTTGGGTATCTTTTTGTTTCAGTTTTTGATAATATCTACGTTTTTGTGATCATTGTTAAGTGCTCTAGCTAGCCTATGCTTAAATTCATGAAATTGTTGATGATTTGGAGATGTGCCATGGATGAATTCATGAGCTTGGTGATATCATATGTTGAAAAATGAAAGCTTGATGTTCGGTTTACATGTTTTGTCTTTGGATTTTTGATGAAATTGAGTAATTTGGGCTAAATTGTAAAGATGTTATTTTTTGAGGGATTAAAATGTAAAATAAATGAAATGTTTGGACTTGTGTGAGAGCTAGGAGAATTCAGCTTGTACATAAGCAAATTATGTGTATTTTGTGATTTTGTGAAATAGGGACTAAATTGTAGAAATGTGAAAATGTGAGGGATAATTTGCAAAATGCCCTAAATATGTGTTTATGGATTGAATTGAATTAATTGGTGAATAAAAAGGGTTAATTTTGAATACATATAGATTTAGAAAGGAGGAATTTGGATTTAGATCAAGGGAAGCCGAAGACTATTGAGTAAACAATTCAAATTGACAATTTCGAGTACGAGGTAAGTTTGTACGTGATAAATGATGTTAAAGTTATGTATTAATACGAAATAATGCATAAATTTTATAGATATTTGATTACAGTTTGAGTACAATGATATTTGACTATGATTAGCACTAAGTGTGCGATTTAATTTAGCTTCGGCTACAAATGGCACTAAGTGTGCGAGTTGGAATAGCTTCGGCTATATAAGGCACTAAGTGTACGATACTGACTTAGCTTCGGTTAATTGAAATGGCACTAAGTGTGCGGAATGATTTTAGTTCCAGCTAACCCTTACGGCACTAAGTGTGCGGATGTTTAAAGTACGAATGATCGACTAAAAGTCTTCTAATATTCAATGAAAGGTGAGTATGTAAGTGAAGAAGTACGGGCAGCTTCAGGTATGTATGATACCTATGTGGTAGATGAGATTATATGTATTCAAATCATGGAATTAATATGGTGATATGGATTGAAAATATGTAAATACTTATGTGTTGATGTTTTATGTTTTATATATTGTTAATGATTATAGTACGGGCTTACTAAGCTTTTGGAAAGCTTACTTTGTTTGTGTTTGCATTGTTTTATAGATATCGAAGCTACTGCAAGCTCGAGGATCATCAAGGATCGTCACCACACTATCGAACCTTAATTTGGTACTTTTGAAAGTGTAAATATATTTAAGTATGGCATGTATAGGCTAGAATGTCTATGTATTTAAGCTTTGAAATGTATATATGTTATGCCATGAGAGTTGGCTAACAAATGGTATGTTTGTGCTTAGTTTTGGTGAATGGTTTGTGATGTCAAATTGTTTATGCTTGTAATGGTTATATAGCCTTGTATGTGGTGAGCATTTTGAAAAATGCCAAGTTGAGGAAATGGTAAGTTTAAGCATGAGTTAGAAGGTGCTATAAGTGAGCTATGAAATAAGCATTTTGGCATGTTGGTGTACCAAGATTTTTAATGTGTTTTGGTATAGATTAGAATAGGTCATTGTATAATGGTGATTCAGTTATAACGAAGCATGTTTTAAGCATGGAATTGGCTGAAAGTTTTGGTATAAATGTTGTTTAATTTTGCTTGTAGGAATGATTCAAAAAGGGGTGGCTAGTTGGCTTAAACCAAGCCTGCCTTGTGCCACACGGTTAGGGACCACGGGCGTGCCTTGTAGCCGTGTAGGTAAAGCAATAACCTCTTTAGACTACACGATAAAGACACATGGGCATGTCATCTAGCCGTGGGCTCAAGTCAGTAGCTAGCTAAGTATCACACGGCCATAGCACACGGTCGTGTCTATTGGCCGTGGGTGAAAGACAGTATGTATGTATTGTTTTGGCATAGATGGTTCACATTGGCGTGGCTGGTACCCATGTGAGGCACACAGCCTGGTCACACAGGCGTGTGATCTCAAAAGATTTGAAAATTTTTCATAGTTTTGAAATTTATGAATGTGTTCGGTTTAGTCCCGATTGCCCTTAAGAGTATGTTTTAGGTTTTGTAGACCATCATAAGTGATTATTTATTGATGATTAATTATGTACTACTGTTATATGATATCTGTGATTCTGAATCGGACTGAAATGTTTTGTCTGTCTAGTAACACCCCTTACCTATTCCGGCGACGGTTATGGGATAGGGGTCTTACAGCCATCTCCTAAAAAAACTCTCAAGCTACCTCACATGTTTTGTTATTCAATCTTCCGACATTTACTGCATCAATCATCTGTCTAGTCGAGGGGTTCAAACCATTGTAAAAGGTTTGAACTTGAAGTCACAAAGGTTGTCTATGGTGAGGACACCTTATTAACAAATCCTTAAATCTCTCCCATTTATCATGAAGATTCTAAATACCAAATTGAACAAAAGAAAATATATCATTCCTCAACTTAGTTATTTTAGTCGATGGAAAATATTTCAGTAGAAACTTCTCGGTCATCTAATCCCAAGTCGTTATAGAACCCCCTGGAAGTAAAATCAACAATTTTTTTTACTTTACTCCTCAAACAAAATGGGAACAACCGTAAGCGTATGGCATCATGAGTAATGGCATTGATCTTAAATGTGTTGCAAATCCCTAGAAAGTTAGCCAAATGAACATTCAAATCTTCATCTTGCAACCCATCAAACTGAACATATTACTAAACCATCTGAATTGTATTTGGCTTGATCTCAAAATTGTTTGTAGCAACTGTCGATCTAACAATACTCGATTCAGCCCCAATTAAAGTAGGCTTAGCATAATCATACATAGTCCGAGGAGCATGTAACAGTCCGTTTTCACTGAATTCAGAATAGTGGTTTTAGCACCATAAATTTGATGTGAAAATATTTATTTTAATATTATTTTAAAGTCTACGGTATGATAGTAATGTCATATAAAAATTTTGTTAAGAAATTTCAACGTTTGCATGTTTAATTTGGTGAAAAAGACTAAATTGTAAAAGGTGCAAAATTAGAGTTCTATAAGTTAAAGGTACTAAATGGTTATGAAATTAATTAGTTAAGGGATTTATGTGGTAATTATATCATTTTTAGTATGAGTGGACAAATATAGACACTAAATAGGTGTTTTTATATGTTATTAATAAGGTTAAATAAGTACTTTAAAAAATAAATGTTAGTAATTTAATGAAAACAAAAGCTATCATCTTTGTTTTTCATCTTCCACTGAAATTTGACCTAAGAAAACACAATTGTTAACACTTCGAGCATTCAGTTATCTCTACCTCTTGCATTATAGTACAAATTCATTCTATTTTTAATGATTTTTTTTGAAGTCGTTGTAGCTTAATTTTGCTAGCCCAGGGACTAATTTGCAAAATCGTTAAAGGTTAGGGTTTTTCCCTGAATGTGTTCATATGATTTTTTATGTTTGATGGAAGAATATGCATCTTTGTTGATAAATTTTATTGAAAATGTCACATAGGGATTTATTTGTAAAATGTGTAAAATACATGGTGGAAATTATGAAATAATGAATTGTATCAGTTGCTATGGACTTATATTGAATTCGGCTAGCTTGGGTAGGGATGAAAGTGCATGAATTTACATTTACGAGCTTAAGGACTAAATTGTAATGAAATTAAAACATTAATGGCAAAAGCATAATTTTGCAAAAATATGAAATTGGATTGAATTGAATAGAATGGATATTAAATAGACTGAATTTATTTATTTAGATCAAGATAGACCTCGTATGACTTTAGATCGAGGTATAGATAAAGCTTCAGATTATTCAACTCTGCTTCTATGCCTTTATTATTGAGGTAACTTAATGTAATTGCATAATATTTTAATGCCAACTTTTGAGTTATATGTTAAATTGTGGATTGTTATGTAAATAATTAATGCAAATCCAACGATGTTACGACAACTATCGAGCCCAATTTGAACCTTAGGAATTCGTAGGATACAAATGACATGTCATCAGGGTTTCCATGTTTTAGGTGTTGGTCTTGAATGTCCTATTGATGGCTGAAGTCTGGCATGTGTTGCGGATACTCCACAGCTCGTGTGAGCAGCATCGTGTAGCTTACATTTCGACCCACACCTCGTGTGAGAAGGCCCATTTCATAGCTCGTGTGAGCAACAATATAAATGAAAGGAAAGATTATGATTATATGTTTGGCACACTTTGTGTTTGAAAGGAAATGTTAAGTGTTAAATATGAACCAAGTTATGTATGTATGAAATACGTCGAAATGGTGAGCTACATGGCAAACATGTTATGTTATGATGGATGATAAATCCAATTGAATCATGCTCAAGTATAATGGTTATTCATGTTAAATTCATATGAATTATGTTCAAGCATGCTAACATATTTGTGTTGGTGCTTAGGCTTATTCCAAGCAAAAGGCTGGATTATATCATGTTAAATTTTAATGCTATGTAATGAATTGGTAAGTTATGGTTTTATGTTATACGAACTTACTAAGCATTATATGCTTACATAGTCTCATTTCTCATGTTTTTAGATAATCAAAAGCTCGTTCGGTTTGGAAGCTTATCGAGGACCTATCACACTATCCCACGGATATATTGGTAGCTTTTAATGTTTTGATTATGGTTATGATGGCATGTATAGGTGAACTTGTATTAATGATCTAGTTGTTATGTCTGACATGTATATATATGGTATTATGGTTGATGAACTTTTGGCATTTTGATGCTTAAATGGTTGATTATGAAATGGTCAAATGAAAGTATATTATGGATGACCAATTTGGTATGTTTGAGTGTGGTTTGGCATGTGATTATTATGGTATGACTTCGTATGGAAATAGGTAGTTATGTATGGTTGATTCTTGGATAAGTATATTTATGTTTAGGTTGATTTGATGACTTGTGATTGAGGTGTCTTTTGGCATATTGGTTGTATGGATAGATACCATGCTGAGTTAGTCCTTTTATGCAAGTTTTAGGTATGTTTTGAAGCTTGATTGTATGTGCAAATGGCTTGTAGGTGTGAGCTTGATTTTAGTGAAAGAAATGGCTTGAAAATGGACTATTTCTTATCCACACGGCTTAAGGCACGGGCATATGTCTCAGTCGTGTATGACACACGACCATGCGACATGGTTGTGTGTCCCATGTAGGTTTCTAAAACTTGCAAGTCAGGCAGTTACATGCTTAGGACATGGCCTGGCAGATAGGTGTGTGGCTTGGCCGTGTGACCCAAGTTAGAGAGTTACACGGGCATGGACATGGGCTGGGACACGACCGTGTGTCCTTACTTCGAATATCCATAGGGCCTGAGACACGGACATGTGTCTCTATCGTGTGACCCCTATAGTGTGAAATTTTCTATCTTTTTCCATGAAATTCTAAATGTTTCTAATTTAGTCCCGAATCGATTCTAAAGTGTTTCTTAGGCCTCGAGGGCTCGAATAAGGGACAATAAGCATGTGTTTGAACAAATTATGTTACGATTCATGAAATGTTTGGAAATTGATGATTTTAAGTTATGTTTTTACTGTAATGCTCTGTAACCCTATTTTTAGTGACAGATACAGGCTAGGGGTGTTACATTTAGTTGTATCAAAGCTACAGTTTAGTTGATTCTTGTGCTGGACATAGCATGTACTAGTCTAGAAATACATTCTATTATATAACCTGTGATAGTGTGATAACTCCTAACATGTTTTGAAATATGTTTTCATATAGAAATGACATCCAACCGAGCTGACTCCGATGAAGTTGAAAGTAATGCGCAAGCCTCTGTTCACAGAGCAACGTCAAGTGGTACTAGGCTCGTATCTGAGGGCCGAGGAGGAGAGGCTAAGGAACCATCTTCCATATGATGAATGAATGGTTCACTGTGTTCGTACAAATGAACCCGATGGCTCAACAACTTCCACCCCCACCTGTTCCCCAACCGATCCCCGTAGTTCCTCAGGATTTGGAACCAATACAAGTTAGTAAGCTACTAGTTGATTAAATTTGTAAATATGGGCCTAAAGAATTTAGAGCTACAGTTGAAGATGACCCAGAGAAAGCCAAGTTCTAGTTAGAAAATACTATCAGGGTTTTCGACGAGTTATCTTGAACACTGACAGAGTGCGTAAAATATGTTGTATCTTTACTAAAAGGCTCAGGTTATCAGTGGTGGAATACTTTGGTTTCAGTGGTGCCAAGTGAGCGTATAGATTAGGAATTCTTTCAAACCGAGTTCCAAAAGTAATATGTAAGTAAGAGATTTCTTGATTAGAAACGCGAAGAGTTTTTTGAGCTTAAACAAGGCCAACTAACAGTGTCCAAGTATGAGAGTGAATTGGTTAGACTGAGTAAGTATGCCCGAGAGTGTATACCTACCGAAGTTGCCATGTGTAAATGGTTTGAAAACGAATTAAATGAAGACATGAAGCTATTAGTTGAGATACTTGAATTGAAACAATTTGTCATTTTAATTGACCGAGCACATAAAGCTGAAGAGCCTAGCAAAGAAAAGAGGAAGGTTTATTATGAAGCTAGAGATTCGAGAAAGAGATCAACTGAGAATTCATACAAGTTATCATCAAAGAAATCAAAAGAACATCATAACCATTCGACAGCTTCAGTGGAATATTCCAGTGCGGATAGAGGTAAATAGCATGCAAGTCCAAAACCTCAGGCTACGTCTGTAGCGAGTATGGGTAGTGTTAGGGGTAACCGACCTGATTTCCAACAATATAATAGATGACACTTCGGTGAGTGTAGATAGAAAAATGGGTCATCTTTCAGATACGGTTCATTTAAGCATTATTGTAACAACCCATTTTTTAGTGAAATCGGAACAGTGGTTTTGGGACCACAAATTTTACCCAAAAACAAAATTTACTTTTATTTAATTACATGGTCCATAATATTTTAGAAATGAAGTGTGAAAATTTTGATACAAAAATTTTATCGATTAAGTGTTTAATTACGAGAAGGACTAAATCGCATAAAATGCAAAAGTTAAATTCTAGTAGCTATAAGGGTTAAATAGCTATGAAATTCAAATCTAGGTCCTTACATGGTCATTAGACCATTAAGAAGAGTATGTAATTTTTCATGGTGACTCATCCATGGAAATATAGGAAAAGGGCAAGGACTAAATTGGAAATAACAAAATACCTTAATTAATTAAAAAGATGATAAAATATATCATCTTATTTTATATCTTCAACCTAAAACACATGAAAACCCTAGGTGAGAGAAAAGAGACTTTCAAGGCCTAATTGGGTAAGTTTCCTTGTCCCGTTTTTAGTAATTTTAGTATTTTTGAAACCAGTATAGCTTAATCCCTCTACTTGAGGGATTAATTTGAAAAGTTATGAAGGTATGAAAAGTGGTTCATGGATGTATATGCTAGAAATTAGAAATTTATGGTAGAAAATAAAAGATTATTGATAGATAAACAACTTTTACAAAGTGATTTTTGATGAAAACATGATTTAGGGACTAAAATTTTATGAATAAATGTGTTGGAAAATTTGTAATGGGGCTTTGGTTAGGATTGGCATAGGGAGTAATTTGCACAAGTTTCATTTTTCGAGATTAGGGACAAAATCAAAATTTATAGAAAAGTTAGGGGCAAATTGGTAATTTTGCCTAGGACGTAAATTAAGCCCATTTAAATATGAAATGTGTGAAATTGATGACTAAATTCATTTATATAGATCCGAACAACACTAATTTGAGGTTAGATCGAGGAAAATAAAAGGTTTCGGATTAGTAGACTTTTTACGCGATCAAGTGTCGAGGTAAGTCCGTGTAACTTAATCGAGCATGTAATTATTTTAATTGAATGTTGTGTTTGTATGTAATGTGATTTATATTGAAGTGTTTTACTTGTATTCCATGATGGAAAATTTGATACAATGCTTGAAATGGTGATAAAGGGTTAAATCCCGATTGAATGTTGAATTCCGATGATTATATGTGCTTTCCCGAAACTAATAAGGTCCTACATTCGTTGTGGACGGGATTTAGCTCGGATGAGTAATCCCATTGACTATGTTATATAAAGGATTTAGCCCAAATAGGTAATCCCGATATAATACCTATCAAGCAATGCGTTATGATTAGGATTTAGCCTGGATTGGTAATCCTGATCGAGCTCCTCTGAGCTTACGTTATATAAAGGATTTAGCCTAGACTGGTAATCATGTTATGCGATATGTCAATTGAGAGAGTGTTTCTCAATTAAGTTCCCTAATGGGTACCTTCGACTAAGGAATTGACCTTCTAGTGTACTACTTGAGCATCCATCAGAAATCAATGATTCAACGGACATATAACTCTAGACATGGCATGAGAATTATGAGATGAAATGATAATGTCTTGAAAGTGTATTGCATGATGGGCTCATCTATTCTTACTTGATGTATATGTAAACTTTGTGACTAACATGTTTGATTGGATACATGTGTTTAAGCATTTTAGCCAAATGGATGGAAAACTTGTTATTGTATGCTTAAATTTAATAAACAGGATTGGTAAGTTTAGTTTCCGTTATACAAACTTACTAAGCATGTAATGCTTACTTTGTTTAATTTTCCTCTATTTTATAGTGCTCGAAAGCTCGTGAAGGTTGGAGATCACTAGAGCATCGTCACACTATCAACTAGCTATTTTGGGTATATATATAGTGAAATCATTTTGGTATAATGACATGTATAGGACAACTTGGCCAATAGTGGCTTGAAATGTTATTTTGTAACCTAGCCATTGGAATAGCTAGTAATGGTTCATTTTGGTATGACTAACTAGATTATTATATATATTTACACATGAGTTATGTTAAGAATATGTGACCAATGTTGTGTATGCCTAAGTTAAACTAAGGTAAGGTTGTGATCATGTATGCTTGTAGTGATATGCCATGTGAATGATGAAATTTGCTTAAGTTGAATGCTTGTATTTGTTTAGTATTGGATGTGCGTTTCAAGTGCAGGTCTTGGGTGAAACTTTGGGTGAGAAATGAAGCTAGAAATGGCTTCATTTTGTCCACACGGGCAAACACACAAGCGTGTGTCTAGACCATGTGTGACACACGACCTAGTAACATAGGCATGTGGTTAGGCCATGTGTCCCCTGCACCTTAATTTTGAGAAATAGAATGCTCAAAATTGGGCACACGGGTAGAGACACGGGCGTGTGTCTCAGCAGTGTGTGCCACGCGACCTAGAACACAGGCGTGTGTATTGGCTGTGTGAAACCTGCATCATATTTTGAATTGAATTAATTAACCACAAGGCCTAGCACATGGGCGTGTGGCATGGCCGTGTGTGCAAGTCAGAGAGTTACATAGGGTCAAACATGGCCTCTAACATGGGCGTGTCCTAGGGTCACACAGGTGTGTACCTTGGACCATTGGGCGTGTGAGCCCTGCACCTTGGGAAAATTTTGAAATGTCGTGAAAAATTCATAGAGGTCTCGGTTCGATTCTATGAAGGGATGTTATGGATGATCTCAGTAAATGAATAGTAAATTATAAGAATTATTTGTAAAATGTTTTGAAAGTCCTAGTAATGCTCTAAAACCATGTTCTGACGACGGATACAGGTCAGGGGTGGTACATTTAGTGGTATCAAAGCTACAGTTTAGTCGATTCTCAGATTTGACATAGCGAACACGAGTTTATCTATACATGCCATTGTATATAACTTGTGATAGTGTGATGACTCCTGATCATTTTAAATGTGTCTTTCATATAGTAATGTCATCCAATCGAGTTAGAGCTGAATCTGAGGAAGTTGAGAGAATGCTTCAGCTTCAGTATAAAGAGTTGTGTCTATGTCTGGTAGTGAAAGGCCCGTCTCTGAGGGCCGAAGTGAGGAGGAAAAACAAGCTTTATTTCAAATGATGAATGAATGGTTTACATAGTACCTAAGAACAAACCCTATTGTACAATGACCTCCCCTACTTGCTCCCCAACCAATTCTTGAAGTACCACGAGGTGCTGAACCTGTTAGAATTGGTAAGCCTCCGATAGATAAAATCCGCAAACATGGGGCGGAAAAATTTTGAGCTACCATAGATTATGATCCAGAAAGGGCTGAGTTTTGACTAGAGAATACTATCTGGGTTTTTGATGAATTATCTTTTACGCCTGCTGAATGTCTGAAATGTGCAGTATCCCTACTGAAAGATACAGCTTATCATTGGTGGAATACCATCACTTCAGTTGTATCGAGAGAAAATGTTACATGGGAATTCTTCCAGGCTAAATTCAGGAAGAAGTATGTGAGTCAAAGGTTTATGGATCAAAAAAAGAAAGAATTTCTAGAGCTCAAACAAGGAAACATGACAGTATCCAATTATGGACGGGAATTTGTTCGGTTGAGCAAGTATGCTAAGAAATGGGTTCTAACCGAGGCTGAAATGTTTAAACGCTTTGAACAAGGTTTAAATAAAGACATCAAATTGTTGATTGGAATTCTCGAAATAAGGGAATTTGCGGCGCTAGCTGGTCGAGCAGAAAAAATTGAGGAACTGAGGTCCTGAGTAAAGAAAAGAGACAAGCTGAAAGAGAGGCTCAGGTTTCTGGAAAAAGAACTATGAGTAAGTCACAATCATTTGCTTCTAAAAAATTAAAGAAGTATTATAATCGTGTTAATACATCTACAAGATATTTTAGAAGAGAGCGGGGCTCTCAACGCAATAACCCGAGGTCTTCATCTCCATCTGTGACCAGTGTGGGTAGTGTTGGAAACCCAAAACAGAAATGTAAACATTGTAACAAATTTCATCATGAGGAATGTAGGTTTAGAAGTAAAGCTTGTTTTGGATGTGATTCACTTGAGCATTTTCTCAAAGATTGTCTAGAAAGAATTGAAAAGGAGATAGAACCAACTCCAAAACTGAGTAATCCTGTCTCGAGGGGTAGACCACCCCGCTATCTCGGTAATATTGGGGGTAGTCGAGGTACTACCAAGGATACAATAGTTAGATCTAAGTTACTGGTACATTTTCTCTACTTGATACTGATATTACTACATTGATTGATTCTGGTTCCATACATTCATATATATGCACGAATTTAGTGTCTGTTAAAAATTTACCTTTTGGATTCACTGAATTTGTGGTTAAAGTTTCAAACCCCTGGGCCAGAGTGTTATGGTGGATAAAGTTTGTAAAAGCTATCTTTTGACAGTAAAAAGTTACTATTTTTCGGTTGACTTGATGTTATTGCCATTTGATGAATTTGATGTGATTTTGGGAATGGATTGGTTAACCCGATATGATGCAGTGGTGAATTGTAAATTGAAATATATTGTATTGAAAAGTGAGCATGGTGAATTACTTCATGTTGAATCTGATAAACTGGATGGATTACCTAATGTGATTTCAGCAATATCAGCACAAAAAATATGTCCGAAAGGGTTATGATGCTTACCTTGCATATGTGTTGGATACTAGAGTATCTTAGTCAAAGATCCAGCTAGTGCCGATAGTATGTGAATTTCCTGATGTATTCCCAGAAGAATTACTTGGTTTACCACTGGATGAAGAAGTGGAATTCTCTATAGATCTTATTTCGGGTAGAACACCTATATCTATAGCACCTTACAAAATGGCTCCTACTGAATTGAAAGAGTTGAAAGTACAGTTGCAAGAATTGATTGACAGAGGTTTTGCTCGGCCTAATTTCTCACCTTGGGGTGCGCCGGTTCTATTTGTAAAGAAGAAAGATGGATTGTTGAAGCTGTGCATTAATTACAGACAGCTCAAAAATTTACACTAAAGAACAAGTATCCATTGCCTCGTATTAATGACTTATTTAACCAGTTAAAATGTGCCATTGTATTTTTGAAGATTGATCTCCTTTCAGGTTATTATCAACTAAGGGTAAAAGAATCGGATGTACCAAAGACAGCTTTTAGAACCAGGTACAGACACTATGAGTTTCTTATGATGCCATTCAGTTTGATAAATGTGCCTGCAAGGTTTGTGGTGGTATTTATAGATGATATTTTGGCTTACTCTCGAAATGAAAATAAGCATGCTAAGCATTTGAGAATTATGTTGCAAACTCTGTGAGAGAAACAGTTGTATGTCAGATTTAGTAAATGTGAATTTTGGCTACGGGCAGTTAGTTTTCTTGGGCATATAGTATCTACTGAAGGTGTTGGAGTAGACTCGAATAAAATTTCAGCCATCATTAATTGGAAGCCACCGAAGAATGTGTCAGAAGTCTGAAGTTTTCAGGGACTAGCTGGTTATTATCAGATATTTCTAAAAAGCTTTTCAATGATAGCTTCACCGATGACTTATTTGCTACAGAAAAATGTAAAATTTGAGTGGACTGGTAAATGTCAGTAGAGTTTTGACTGATTAAAAGCTTTATTGAGAGAAGCTCTAGTGTTAGTTCAACCAGAATTGGGTAAGGAATTTGTAGTTTACAGTGATGCGTCATTGCATGGTTCAAGCTGTGTTTTGATACAAAACAGTAAAGTAGTAGCCTATGCTTCAAGACAGTTGAAGCCACATGAAAAGAACTACCCCACACATGATCTTGAATTGGCAGCCATAGTGTTTGCATTGAAAATTTGGTGGCATTACTCATTTAAGCATTATTGTAACAACCCATTTTTCAGTGAAATCGAAACAGTAGTTTCGAGACACAAATTCGACCCAAAAATAAAATTTACTTTTATTTTATTACATGGTCCGTAATATGTTCAAAATGACATGCGAAAATTTTGATACAAAAATTTTATCGATTAAGTGTTTAATTACGAGAAGGACTAAATCGTATAAAATGCAAAAGTTAAATTCTAGTAGCTATAAGGGTTAAATAGCTATGGAATTCAAATTTAGGGGTCCTTATATGGTAATTAGACTATTAAGAAGAGTATGTAGATTTTTCATGGTGACTCATCCATGGAAATATAGGAAAAGGGCAAGGACTAAATTGGAAATAACAAAATACTTTAATTAATTAAAAAGATGATAAAATATATCATCTTATTTTATATATTCAACTTAAAACACATGGAAACCCTAGGTGAGAGAAAAGAGACTTTCAAGGCCTAATTGGGTAAGTTTCCTTGTCCTGTTTTTAGTAATTTTGGTATTTTTGAAACCAGGATAGCTTAATCCCTCTATTTGAGGGATTAATTTGAAAAGTTATCAAGGTATGAAAAATGGTTCATAGATGTATATGCTAGAAGTTAGAAATTTATGGTAGAAAATGAAAGATTATTGATAGATAAACAACTTTTACAAAGTGATTTTTGATGAAAACATGATTTAGGGACTGAAATGAAAAGTTGTAAAATCTGATGAAAAATTCTGAAATTTTATGAATACATGTGCTGGAAAATTTGTAATGGGGCTTTGGTTAGGATTGAAATAGGGAGTAATTTGCACAAGTTTCATTTTCTGAGCCTAGGGACAAAATCAGAATTTATGGAAAAGTTAGGGGCAAAATGGAAATTTTCCCTAGGACGTAAATTGAGCCCATTTAAATATGAAATGTTTGAATTTGATGGTTAATTTCATTTATATAGATCCAAAAAACACTAATTCGAGGTTAGATCGAGGAAAAGAAAATGTTTCGAATTAGTAGACTTTTTACGCGAACAAGTGTCGTGGTAAGTCCGTGTAACTTAATCGAGCATGTTATTATTTTAATTGAATATTGTGTTTGTATGTAATGTGATTTATATTGATGTGCTTTACTTGTATACCATGATGGAAAATTTGATACAATGCTTGAAATGGTGATAATGCGTTAAATCCCAATTGAATGTTGAATTTTGATGATTATATGCGCTTTCCCAAAACTAATAAGGTCTTTCATTTGTTGCGAATGGGATTTAGCTCGGACGAGTAATCCTATTGACTACATTATATAAAGGATTTAGCCTGGACGGGTAATCCTGATAGAATACCTCTCGAGCAATGCGATATGATTAGGGTTTAGTTTAGACTAGTAATCCTAATCGAGCTCCTCTAAGCTTACGTTATATAAAGGATTTAGTCTAGACTGGTAATCCTTTTATACGATATGTGGCTCAAGAGAGTGATTCTTGGTTAAGTGCTCTAATGGGTACCCTTAAATAAGGAATTGACAGATTAATTGAATCGTACACTTCTAGTGTGTGCTAGTTGATAAGGTTTGTAAAAACTCTCCTTTGATGATTCGGGGTTGTAATTTTTCGGCCGATTTGATGCTATTACCATTTGATGAGTTTGTTGTGATTTTGGGTATGGATTGGTTGACTCTGCATTATACCATTGTGAACTATAGACGAAAGCTTATTATATTAAGGTGTTAGAGTGGTGAAAAGCTTCAGATTGAATCAAATAGACTAGATAGTGTGTCTAATGTTATTTTGGTTATGTCAGCACAGAGATATGTTAGAAAAGGTTGTGATATGTATCTTGCTTATATATTTGATTCTAGAGTTTGTAAGTTGAAGCTAGAATCGATTCCAGTGGTATGTGAGTACCCAGATGTGTTTCTAGAAGAGTTACCTGGGTTACCGCCGATCCGAGAGGTTGAGTTAGCTATTGAGTTAGTACCGAGAACATCTCCAATAACGATAGCTTCTTATAGAATGGCACCTATAGAGTTGAAAGCGCAGTTGCAAGAGTTGAAAAATACAATTTTGCTAGACCCAGTTTTTCTCCTTGGGGTGCACTTGTTCTATTCGTTAAGAAAAAGGATGGATTTATGCTCTTATGTATTGGCTACTACAAGCTCAACAAAGTCACGACCAAACAAGTATGATAAACCGTAATTTATACATATTTTTATCCCATGTTTAGCACATTTATGGATGAATTCTCTTTAGATATGGTGAATTTGATGCTCCTAATCCATTAATTTCATGTTTTATACTTAAGTGAGCATAGGAGAGTAAAAAAAGCGAGAAACGGGCCGAAAATAAAGAAAATTGGCCAACATGGGAAATCAACACGGCCTAGACTTCCTCACAAGGGTAAACCACACGCCCGTGCCCTTTTAGTAGAATTGAGCGCGACTTACACGGGTAGACCACATCGCCGTGTCTATTCAACAGAGTCTAACACGGTTTGGAGCAATCGAACACGGGCGTGTCACACGAGTGTGTCCCTGTCGGGCCTAAGTTGAGTTCTATTCGGAAAAGGCCACTCTTGGGGGTTCTAAGGTATTCTAAAGCCTATTTAAACACCAGAAAGAAGGATGAAAAGGGACACATGGAGTGGGAAGCAGGAATTTACTCGAAGAAAGCGATTGATCCATCTCAAAAGCCAAATTCTCCTTCAAGACTGAAGATCTCCCTTCAATTTCCCTTCAGGAGTTTTGGGTTTTCTTTATGTTTTTTATTCAATATTCTTCTGAGATGTTGTCTTTTATAATTATGAACTAAACCCCCTAAATACCTAAGGAAAATGAAACCTAAGACAAATCTTGTTATTATTTTCTGAATTGTATGATAAAAATTTGACTTGTTCTTAATTATGTGTTCTTAATTCTTGCTTCAATATTTCAGGATATTGATTCAAGTGATGCACTTATTCAGAGGAGCAAAAGCCTCTGTCTAAGAGTAAATTTGTCATAATTAAGAGGAGTTAATTGCACGCCTAGAGATAGGGTGACAAGATTTTGCCAGATTAGGGTGAAACCTAATAAGGGAATCCATAGATCAAGTTAATGCAACACTAGGGGTATTAATTAGAAAGAGAATTCAATTAATCAAGCTAGGGTTAGACATTGTTAGTCTTGAGAGAGATGATAATATAATTTAGGGATTTCTATGGAACAAGTCGAATGAATAAATCGTTTGATTTAGAGTCAAATAACAAGTGAAGTCTAAGTGGATTTTCCTTTGAGTATTGTCTTAATCAATCGAATTTCCCAAAAGCGTTTTCCTCAATTTTCTTTCTGTGAATTCTTAGTTAGTTAACTAGTTTAGATAAAACAAACCCCTTTATTTTTAGGCTGGATAATAAGAAAAGAGTTAATACTAGTACTTTTAGTTCCTTTGGGTTCGACATCCCGATCTTCCTAAAACTATATTACTGTTCGATAGGTACACTTGCCTTCGTCGTGATAATAGTTAGTCTTCAAGAACGGTCAAATATAAATTTATTAAAACTTATCACGAATCAACCTGATCAAGTTTTTGGTGCCGTTGTTAAGGAACTAAGATATTAGGAACGCTTGATTTTTATTACTTTATCCATTTTTATTTTTATTGCAATTTACTTCTTATTTTAGTCTAGCTTGTCTTTACTAATTCTTCTTTTTCTTTATTTCTGGCAGGTTTTTATAGTTTATGACTAGAAGGAACCCATCAGGACCATTACTTTTTGATAGTGAGATCGATCGTACAGTTCACAAAAATCGAAGAGAAATAAGGCGAAGCCTAAGATACGCAGAGGAAGAGTAAGTGGACGACATTCACAGCACAACCGAGGAGACGGCTGAAAATTAGGAAAATTCGCTACCTCCTGTGATTGCTGCTGATCCAGTAAATCAGAATCCTGCTCCACGCACTATGTATGACTATGCTAAACCTAATTTAACAGGAACTGAGTCAAGTATAGTTAGATCTGCTATTGCTGTAAATAATTTTGAACTGAAACCTAACACAATTCAAATGATACAACAGTTTGTTCAGTTTGATGGTTTGCAGGATGAGGATCCAAACAATCACTTGGCAAATTTTTTGGAGTTTTACGATACTTTTAAAATCAATGGCGTATCTGACAATGCCATATGCCTTCAGTTGTTTCCCTTTTCATTGAGGAACAAAGCTAAACAGTGGTTGAACTCGTTACCACGAGGGTCAATCACTAGTTAGGAACAAATGACCGAAAAGTTTTTACTTAAATATTTTCCGCCGGCTAAAACGGCTAAGTTGAAGAATGACATTTCTTCTTTTGTGCAGATGGATCTAGAAACACTCTATGATACATGGGAGAGATAAAAGGATCTTTTTAGAAGGTGCCCTCACCATGGGTTACCACTTTGGCTACAGGTTCAAACGTTTTACAATGGTGTGAACCCCTCAACAAGGAAACTCATCGACGCAGCCGCCAGTGGAACTTTGAATAACAAAATACCTGAAGCAGCTTACGAATTCATTGAGGAGATGTGACTGAATAACTATCTGTGGCAAGTCATGAGGACAAAGCCGACGAAAGCAGCCGATGTTTTCAACCTCGATGCGGTTACTATGCTCTCTAACCAAGTAGAACTTTTAAATAAAAAGATTGATGGTTTATATAATTCTACTCAGGTACATCTAGTGATGAGGTGTGATTCAAGTGGAGGAGGAGTACACGTAGATTATCCATCCTTCAACCCTAGCACTAAGGAGGAACAAGTTCAATACATGGGTAATAACGATTCTAGATCTCAAAATAACCTATACAGTAACACGTATAATGTAGGTTGGAGGAACCATCCCAACTTCTCGTGGCGTGGTCAAGGAAATCAAAAGCCACAACATCCCCCAGGTTTTCAACAACCACTTTACTAGCAGGAAAAGAAGCCGAACCTTGAGAAGATGCTAACAAAATTTATCTCGATGTCAGAAACTCGTTTCCAGAATACCAAGACAGCTCTTAAAAATCAAAAAGCATTCATTCAAGGGCTTGAGAACCAAATAGGCCAATTGGAAAAGATGATTTTTGAATGACCCCAAGGTAGCTTGCCAAGTAATACAGAAACTAACCCAAAGGATCAGCTTAACGCAATTACTGTCCAAGATAAGGAAGGGTTAGTGGAACCTGAACCAGAACCAAGGCAAGGAATTGTGGTAACCAAAGGTAAGGATGAGGTAGACCACAATGAGCGGAAACCAGTAAGTATAAAGTACAAACCTCAAGTGTCATACCCCAATGCGACAAGGAAAGACCGCACAGACGAACAATTCGGTAAATTCCTTAAATTATTAAAAAACTACATATTAATTTACCGTTTATTGAAGCTCTTTCGCAGATGCCAAACGCAATTAAATTTCTAAAGGAGCTTCTAGCAAATAAACGAAAATTGGATAAAGCGTCGCATGTGAAGTTAAACGAAGTGTGCTCAGCCATACTACAAAATAAGCAGGCCAATAGATTGAAAGATCCAGGGAATTTTACGATTCCTTATTTAATTGGTAGCTTAGATGTGAGTAATGCTTTGGCTAATTTGGGGGCTAGCATTAATGTCAGGCCCTATAAAATGTTTCAACAACTAGGTCTTGGGAAACCCAAACAAACTAGGATGAGCATTCAGCTAGCAGATAAAACTATTAGATTTCCTAGGGGTATTATTGAAGATATACTTGTTAAAATTGACAAATTTATTTTCCCAGTTGATTTTGTTGTTCTAGACATAGAAAAGGGTAATGACATGCCTCTAATTCTAGGAAGGCCCTTTTTAGCAACTGCTAGAACCATTATCGATGTTGGTACAAGTGAACTCACACTTCATGTGGGTGATGAGACAATCACCCTTCAAGCTCGCAATTCAAGTAACACATCGAATATCGAGGGTGATTGTATAAATCGTACCACTAAAACTGACCATATGGTGCAACCTTCTTTGTAGGAAACACATCCAAAAAGCATACATGAGCCATGTTCAAGTAATAACAAAGGACCCATCTATGAAGAACGAAGGCTACAAGTTGAGAAACTAGATGAATGGTGGACACAGAAATCGAGAACAAACGATTAACCGAAACTATGCCATGACGAACCCAATGCTTCTCCAAATCAACTTAAGGTTGGAGACAAGGTACTACTAGATGTCGCAGACCCTCGCATTACCACCTCTGAACCTAATGGAAAAACCCCTCTTACGGTACTTAGCATTTTCGCATACGGCACAGTCGAGGTAATTCATCCCAAATTCGGTACGTTCATGGTAAATAATACTAGTCTCAAATTTTATTTTGATAAAATTGATAGTAGGAATGAGGAGTGTAAACTCCTCGAACCACCATTATCACGCAACAGAGAGGTAAGTCGAGCTTAGACTATAAATAAGTGCTTCTTGGGAGGCAACCACAGTACTAACAGTGTTAACTTCTTTAAATTTTAGTTTTTAACATATAATTCACTAACTGAGTCACTAAACACAGGTTTTCCAGAACCACACGGCTAGGCAAATAGACGTGCCTTAGGCCGTGCCCATACCATGGAAGGCAACACGGCTGTGTAAAACGACCATGTGAAAACAGGGCAAAATTTTTCCCTAACATGGGAGTCGATAAGTCGCCACGACCATGCGACATGGCCGTGGATGAATCTTTCAAAACAACACGGGCGTGCGACACGCCCGTGTCTAGAGGCCATGGTTGAAACTGAGAAAACAACACAGGTGTGCGACATGCCCGTGCTCACTACCCATGGTCAAGACTGACAAAATAACATGAGCGTGGACATACATACACAAGCGTGGGAGAAGCGGATGAAGCAGGACACGGCCGTGCGACACTACCGTGTGCATCAACACGCCCAAACAACACGAGCGTGGGCCGAATTTCAGACGCACCCGAATTTGAAAATCACAATATACACGGGCTATAATTAGGGTACACGGGCATGCCCCACGATCGTGTGCCCCAAATTACTATTCATCATCCCCTTCCCCAAACATCAAACCCTAGCCACCGAAACCCTTTCACACGCCCTCCCTGCCACGCCTGTGTGCCGATCACAACACCAACCTCGACGACCCAAGCTCTTCCTTCTTGCATTTTTTTTATTTTTTTCTCTCTATTCTCTTCAAATCTTTTACTTATTTTATGATTTTTTTATTTTTTTATTTGACTATTTTGAGTAATATTCATGGTTATAATAATAGTAATACTTATGCTCTTTGTTAGAAAATTTCCATTTTAGTCAACACATTATGCTACATTCATCCATTTTTCTTGTTTCCATGGATTTCATGCTTACCCACACCATATTTCATATTCTCAAACCCACATGCATTCATTCACTAGGTATTCCATTTATCACTATTCTCATGTTCCTATTGTTTATAATGACTTCCATAAGAATTTAGTTACTTTTCGGTACATCTCACCTTTTGCCTATGATGCCCATCAAGTATTCTTCTTTAATTTGAACATACTTGCATACTTCTCCATGCTATTCTTGGGAGTATTGTTTTAACTTGGACTTCTCATTACAGGTATACCATGTTAACTTCAAGTGGCAAGAAGATCGCCATCCTCGCTTCAAAAAAATGGAAGGGACCAGGAGCCACATCGGTAAGCGCATCAGCTGAAGTTTGCCACCCTTTTCTCCAGTTTCCTTTAGGACCCCAGGAGGAACTTTTTCAAATACTTTGGGCCCAACCCCTAAGTGTGGGCCACTGTATTGATTGGACAGCACTTGAATAAATCCAACTGGCTGATACGATTCGAGCCCTTCTGACGACTGACCCATGGGGCCTCTTTTTCGAGATCATTGAGCCAACGTACCTCGAGCTCACACTCTAACCCTGCTCGACCTTTCACCTTCAAGTCATCATGACATAGTTCGATGACCCTGGAACGGTCCAGTTTCATCTTAGCGGCTTTGTGTGCCAGTTGAGCGTACTGGAGTTCGAAATTGCACTAGGGCTATACACGGAGGAGTTCATGGATGACAACAAACTCGATACCCTCCATCGCCACATCCACTACTCTTCTTCAAAGTGTTGGAAGGCCCTCGTCCCTGCCTCGGCCACCTACGACCCTAGCCGCTCCAAGGCATCTGCTCTCGCCTCATCCCTGAGGTACTTACACGCCATCTTGGCCCATACTCTGATAGGACAGTGAGAGAGCACCGGTGTTGTCAACACTCACGATGCCTACTTTTTATGGAGTATGGCACATGGGCACGTCTTCGACCTAGCCTATTTCATCGCCCACGCCATTCACCATTAGATGGAGCGACATAGGAAGGGAGTCATCTCTATTGGCCCCTATGTGACTCGCCTGGCGCGCTACTTCAGCCTCCTCAACACAGCGGCACAATCATCCTCCCTCGCTCTCATCGGCCAGATGTCCCCACAGGGCATCTCGAGTATGCTACATACGAGGATGATCGAGAAACGACATGGAACTGACCCTCCCTAGTACCATCTGGTCTAGTCCGCCGAGGAGGAGGACCCAGAGGACATTACTGATGATGTCCCTCCACGTCATGAGGACCCACCGTCTCAGCCACCACCCATCCATCGTCCAGTTCATGTGGTGGCTTCATACTCTAACATCTCTGAGTGCCTTACTCAATTTAAGCAGCAATGTTTTCAGCGCTTTGATCATATTGATGCTACTCTACATCAGATTTGTCGGCACCTTCGCATCTCATCACCACCACCACGTCGCGAACCATCCAGGGATGACGATGTTTAACGACTTTTTATTTATTATTTTTATTTTCACTTTTATCTTTATTTATATTCTTAAATTACTTTTTATTTTATTTTCTTTAATACTATTTCATTCTTAGGTTTTATAATTTTTATTGAACAATTTATAGTTTCGGTTATTTCATTACGAGTAATTATGCTTCTTTATATTTCCTAAAAGAGTTCTTGATTTTATCACAGTTAGAAAGAGCTCCAAAGCTCACCTTCACTTAGGAACTTGCAACTCCATTGGAAAAGGTTCTCTATGACTGCCATGTCCTACTCGACCACCACGATAACCTCTTCACTAGACACTGTGGTTGTGGAACCCAACCTTACCACCACCGAAGTATCCTCCTCCAATCTCATCATTACCTTGGCCGATTATTCTCCATTCAGGAAGTTTCACCTCTCTCACTATCTTATGATTTTATATTTTTTCGTATATCTATCATTGTACATTGAGGACAATGTACATCTTAAGGGTGGGGGGTTATCTATATCATTATTAGAAAAATCCCTGAATTTTGTCTTATTCTCATGTGATCTTCTCATATCATTATTAGAATGAATTTTGATTAATTTATGATTTTTATTTATATGTCCTGAATTAAAACATAGGCATTCATGCATTGATTGTTTAAACTTTAAGGAATTAGAGAATCAAGCATGATAAGTTGACTTTTGAGAATTAAAAAAAAATTTAGGTTGTTTCCCCAAGTTTAGGCATTATTTTAACTTAAAATTCACAAGGTTTAAACATCAAAAAGCCATAATTTTTCTGAGATCTTGAGCCTTTAATAACATCTATTATTTCTTTCATGCTCACTTTTATTGTTGCTTTGAGTGCGTCAATCTTGATTTGTTATTCTAGAACTTGCTTGATTATGCATGTCAAGGCCACACCATTTGATTTGATATGTCAAGATGATAAAGGCACTTATGTTTAACCCACTCACTCCATAAAAGCCTACCTTCATAATTAACCCTTAGTGAACTCTCTTGAGCCTAATAACCCATTCATTGATTTACCCTCCATATTAACCCATAACCCATAATTGTTGAAATCCCCTAAATTAATTTGATCCCTATTTTTGTCGAGATTTGATTTGAATAAATTGCTTAGCTAAGTTTTACCTTTGATAGTTAGTCTATGTTATTTGACTTGTTCTTAAAAAAATCACAATACACATATTTATATTAGCATTAATTCTTTGTTTTTGAGCTTAAGTGTTTAAGTCCATATTCTGAGAAGAAGCTCACATGTATTCAATTGATGATTAGTTGTTTTTTTAGTTAGGTAATTTTTCAATTTAATCTCGATTCTAACCTTTTCTTTCAGCTTGTGACCACAACCCTTAACCAAAGCCACGTTACAACATTTTAAAGACCTTTTGATTGATGTATCATTTCAATATATAGTGGTGGAGATTTGATTTTCATGCAAACCTATGATAATAACTTTTCATATTGACTATTGAGTGCTTAAACTTGTTGTCCTTAAAACACCTCGAGTGATTTGAGTGAATCTCTAGTGAGGATGTGAAACTCTGTGGTATTTTGAATCAATGGTATTTACCTAGATGAGGGGAGACATCTATGTTCTCGTGATAAAATACGCAACTTGGAATGTTTGAAACTTTGATGTTCTTTTAGTTGAATTCTCAATGTATGATTACTTATGGATTATTTTGAGATATCATTAATAAGAATTATAATTTGAGAAGAATTGAATTTGATTGTGAGTTGAGGATATTGCTTGAGAACAACCAAACGTTTAAGTGTGGGGGTATTTGATAAACCGTAATTTATACATATTTTTATCCCATGTTTAGCACATTTCTGGATGAATTCTCTTTAGATATGGTGAATTTGATGCTTCTAATCCTTTAATTTCATGTTTTATACTTAGGTAAGCATAGGAGAGTAAAAAGAACGAGAAACGGACCAAAAACAAAGAAAATAGGCCAACTCGGTAAATTAATACGGCCTGGACTTCCTCACACGGGTAAACCACACGCCCGTGCCCTTGTAGTAGAATTAAGCGTGACTTACACGGCTAGACCACACGGTCGTGTCTATTCAATAAACTCTAACACGGTTTGGAGCAATCGAGCACGGGCGTGCCACACGAGCGTGTCCCTGTCGAGCCCAAGTTGAGTTCTATTCAAAAAAGGACACTCTTGAGGGTTCTAAGGCATTCTAAAGCCTATTTAAACACCAAAGAGGAGGATGAAAAGGGAAACATAGAGTAGGAAGCAGGAATTTACTCGAAGAAAGCCGATTGATCCATCTTAGAAGTCGGGTTCTCCTTCAAGACTGAAGATCTCCCTTCAATTTCCCTTCAGGAGTTTTGGGTTTTCTTTATGTTTTGTATTAATATTCTTCTGAGATGTTGTCTTTTATAATTATGAACTAAACCCCCTAAATACCTAAGGGGAATGAAACTTAAGACGAATTTTGTTATTATTTTCTGAATTGTATGATAAAAATTTGACTTGTTCTTAATTATGTGTTCTTAATTCTTACTTCAATATTTCAGGATACTGATTCAAGTTGATGCGCTTATTCAGAGGAGCAAAAGTCCCTGTCTAAGAGTAAATTTGTCATAATTAAGTGGAGTTGATCGCACGTCTAGAGATAAGGTGACAAGATTTTTTCGGATTAGGGTGAAACCTAATAAAGGAATCCATAGATCGAATTAATGCAACACTAGGGGTGTTAATTAGAAAGAGATTTCAATTAATCAACCTAAGGTTAGACGTTGTTAGTCTCAAGAGAGATAATAATATAATTTAGGGATTTCTACGGAACAAGTCGAATGAATAAATCGTCTAATTCAGAGTCAAATAACAAGTGAAGTCTAGGTGGATTTTCCCTTAGGTATTGTCTTAATCAATCAAATTTCCTAAAACTATTTTCCCCAATTTTTTTTCTGTGAATTCTTAGTTAGATAACTAGTTTAGATAAAACAAACCCCTTTATTTTTAGGCTGGATAATAAAAAGGAGTTAATACTAGTACTTTTAGTTCCTTTGGGTTCGACATCCCGGTCTTTCTAAAACTATACTACTATTCATAGGTACACTTGCCTTCATCGTGATAATAGTAAGGCTTCAAGAATGGTCAAATATAAATTTATTAAAACTTATCACGAATCAACATGATCAAAGTACCTGTTACCGCGTATTAAAGATTTGTTTGATTAATTGAAAGGTGCAACAGTATTTTTGAAGAATGATCTTCGTTCTGGTTACTATCAATTGCTAGTTAAAGATTCAGATGTGCCAAAAATCACGTTCAGGACTAGGTACGGACATTATGAATTTCTTGTGATGCTGCTTTGACTAATGCATCTGCAATAATTATGAATTTAATGAACAAAATTTTTAGACTGTATTTAGACAGATTCGTTGTGGTGTTTATTGATGATATTTTGATTTATTCATGAGATAAGACAGAGCATGCCGAGCATTTGAGAATTGTTTTGCAAACTTTGCACGAAAAATAATTATTAGCTAAGTTTAGCAAATGTTAATTCTGGCTTCAGAAAGTCAAATTTTTGGGACATGTTGTTTCAACCGAGGGCACCAGAGGTGATCCAAGCAAAATTTCAGCAGTTGTAGATTGGAAGCCTTTGAGAAATATATCTGAGGTTAGAAGTTTTCTAGGATTATCTAGATATTACAAAAGATCCGTTAAGGTATTCTCGATGATTGCTACATCGATGATGAGATTATTGCAGAAAGATGTTAAGTTCGAGTGGTCTGAGAAATGTCAGCAAAGCTTCAATCAATTAAAAGCATTTTTAATCAAGGCACCGATGTTAGTTCAGCAAGAATCAAGTAAAGAAATGTGATTTATAGTGATGCATCATTGAAGAGTTTTGGTTGTGTTTTAACGCAAGAAGGAAAAGTGATAGTCTAAACTTCAAGACAGTTGAAATCACACGAAAAGAATTATCTGACGAATAATTTAGAACTTGCAACAATTGTTTTTGCTTTAAAGATTTGGTGACACCATCTATAAGGTGAAAAATGTCAATATCTTTATAGATCATAAAAGCTTAAAGTATTTCATGTCGTAGAAATATTTGAATTTGAGATAGCACAGATGGCTTGAGCTATTGAAAAACTATGATCTGATCATTGATTATCATTCAGGAAAAGCTAATGTGGTTGTGGATGCTTTAAGTAGAAAGTCTTTATTTGATTTGCAAGCATTGAATACATGATTGACGTTGTTTGATAATGGTTCAATATTAGTAGATTTAAAAGCTAGATTGATGTTTTTACAACAAATTTACGAAGCCCAGAAACACGATATTGTGTTGTTAGCTAAATTGGAACTGATTGAGTTGACTCCTTATTCAAATTTTCAGGTTCGCTCCGATGATTGTTTGTATTTAAAAGGTAGAATTTGCATACCGAAAAACTCAGATCTCATTCAGAAGATTTTGCAAGAAGCTCTTAAAAGTAGCTTGTCTATTCATCCTAGTAGTAATAAAATGTACGGTGATTTGAAACAAATGTACTAGTGGCCGAGAATGAAACGAGAGATTTCTAAATTCGTATCGAGATGTTTAGTGTGTTAGCAAGTTAAAATTGAACATCAAATACCTTCCGGTTTGTTACAGCTAGTGATGATTCTAGAGTGGAAATGGGAACGCGTCATGATGGATTTTGTATCAGGATTGCCCTTGTCTCTGATAAAGAAAGATGCAGTTTGGGTCATCGTTGATTGTCTGACGAAGTCTCACATTTTATTCCAGTGCTTACGAATTACTCTCTTGAGAGACTAGCTGAGTTATATGTCACTGAAATTGTCAAATTGCACGAGGTGCCAGTTTCTATTATTTCTTATAGAGATCCGCAGTTTACGTCACGATTCTGGAGAAAGTTACATGAAGCTCTAAGTACTCGTTTTCATTTTAGTATCGCGTTTCATCCTCAGACAAATGGTCAATTTAAGCGAGTGATTCCGATTCTCGAAGAAATGTTTCGATGTTGTGTTTTAGAGTTCGAAAGCAACTGGGATAAATTTTTACTGTTCGCTAAATTCACATACAAAAAGAGCTATCAATCGAGTATAAAGATGGCACCGTACAAAGCTTTGTATGGTAAAAAGTGATCAACTCCATTGTATTGGACTGAGCTCAGTGAGAAAAAGCTTCACGGGGTCGATTTGATATGAGAAATCGAAGAAAAAGTCAAGGTTATTCAATACTGTTTGAAAGCAACTTCATATCGACAGAAATCATATGTGGATTTAAAACATAAAGACATTGAATTTCAAGTCGGCGATAAAGTGTTCTTTAAAGTCTCACCCTAGAAGAAAGTCCTAGGGTTTGGTCGTAAAGGAAAGCTTAGTCTGTGTTTTATCGGGCTGTATGAGATCACTGAAAGAATTGGGCCAGTTGCTTATAGATTAGCTTTGCCATCAGAGTTAGAAAAGATCCATAATGTGTTTCATGTATCTATGTTACAATAATACCGATCAGACCTTTCACATATTATCTCACCTGTTGATGTTGAAATTCAGCCTAATATGTCGTACAATAAAGAATCGATAAGAATTCGAGCTCAAGAGGTTAAAGAACTGAGAAATTGAAGCATAGCTTTAGTAAAAGTTCTTTGACAATGGCACGGTTAGAAAAAATCCACCTGGGAACCAGAATAAGCTATGAAAGTGCAATACCTGAACCTCTTTTCTAGTAAGATTTTTTAGGACGAAAATTCCTTTAGGGGGAGATTGTACCAGCTCATTTTCAGTGAATTCAGAATAGTGGTTTTGGGACCACAAATCCAATTTGAAAAATATTTATGTTAAATTGTTTTAAAGTCTACAGTATGCTAATACTGTCGTATAAAAATTTTGTTAAGAAATTTCGACGTTTGCATGTTTAATTTGGTGAAAACAACTAAATCGTAAAATATGCAAAATTAGAGTTTTATACGTTGAAGGTACTAAATGGTTATAAAAGTAATTAGTTAAGGGATTTATATGGTAATTATACCATTGTTAGTATGAATGGACAAATATGGACACTAAATAGGTGTTTTTATATGTTATTAATAAGGTTAAAAAAGTAATTTAATAAATAAATGTTAGTATTAATGAAAACCAAAGCTATCATCTTTGTTTTTCATCTTCCACTGAAATTTTACCTAAGAAAACACTATCGTTAACACTTTGAGCATTCGGTCATCTCTGTCTCTTGCATGTAAGTACAAATTCATTCTATTTTTAATGATTTTTATGTTTTTGAAGTCGTTGTTGGTTAATCTAGCTAGCCCAGAGACTAATTTGCAAAACTGTTAAAACTTTAGGGTTTTTCCATGAATGTGTTCATGTGATTTTTTATTTTTGATGGAAGAAAATGCACCTTTGTTGATAAATGAACAACTTATGTAAAGTAAATTCTGTTGAAAATGTCAAATAGGAATTTATTTGTAAAATGTGTAAAATACATGGTGGAAATTGTGACATAATGAATTGTATGAGTTGCTATGGACCTATATTGATGTAACACCCCAAACCCGGCCCAGACGTTATGACTAAATCCAGCGTGTCACATTGTAGCGTTACTAGAAAAGTCACGTTTTATCTAAAGTCTTTCTTAGTGGTTAAAGAATATCCTCGTTATATATTAAAGTGAATAGAAGCTGTGCACCAGGTAGGATGCAAGAAAAGAGGAGGTGAGTCAATTACACTGCTAAAGTACCCAGCTCTCCACGGATCCAATCCTAGACATGCACACAACCATTGCCTCACTTTAACTGAGTGATTGTTTAGGAAAAACCAATTCGTTTAAAACCATTTGAAAAGGTCATTAATTTTGAAAATGTTTTCGTTGCGGAAGCTTTGCTTTGTTAACGCGATATTTTGAAATCAAGTAACCTTTTCAAAATGCGCCCTAGAGCTATTCAATTTCAAACAATCAAAACAATATCATATCCAAGCTAACAAAACATACTAAGAACAATTAAAAATAAATAAAGCGAGCTTGTTACAACTTAAAAACCCAAAACAATTAAAGTAAGTAAGTGCTGATCAAAACACATGAAGAAAAGTGAATTTACAGAACATATGGCCACTCCGAATCCCTCACGGCTCCAAGTCCACTATGGTTGGGGATTTCCTGCATGGATGAAATTAAGGGGTGAGTTTGGAAAACTCAGTGTGTAAAGTAAACCCAACTAGAGCCTAAATCGATTCAAGCTTTACTGGGCCTAAGCCCTATCAGAAATCAGTGTGGCCCTTAGGCCCATTACACTAACAGAACATATATTATGCATGTATGCAGAAACCCAACCCATATCCATCCGTATACACCCCCGTACAAACCTTACACCATGTGGGGAGACAACTGGACCCACCCATCCGCTAAACACCACAGAATTTGTAGCATGGTTGCCAGAACAGATATTGTGACAGAGTCACCAGATACAGATATTGTGGCAGAGCCACCAGAATAGATATTTGTGGCATAGCCACCAGAATGGGTTCTTCCTCCATAACAAAACCCAACCCCATGCAGGATGACATGTATGCAAAATATATAAAATTAACAAGGCATGCTTCAGAAAGGCAGTCAAGTTATAGTGTAAGAACAGTTATTTACCCTCGAGGACGTAATCGTAAACTTACCCCTTTAGGTGTATTATGGTAATTCTACCTTACAGAGGTATTTCAGTAATTTTATCAGTCTTTTTAGGGTTTCATGCTCATTACAGTTATTAACGTCTTAACAGAAACACTTACTGAGCATTTTTACTGAATTGGGCCCGTTGGCCCATTAACCAGATTTCGGCCCATCGAAGCCCAAATTCACCGAGGTGCACGAAATTGTGCACTCTGCGATCTTACCGTTGAAGTTACCAAAGTTATCAATACAAACAATCCCACGAGCGCTTGCACGCTAGCAAGTTCTCGAAATGTCGACTTTTCGGCATTTCGACTTTTCGGCTTTTGCCGATCTAGTCTACTAGTGGGTGTCGTTTACACACCTGATCTGTAACGATACGTTGGCGAGATCCGCACACGAGCTGCCTACAATCGAGTTACTAATATGTTGGACTACATATCAAAAACAAAATACGTACTAATCTCATTACCAAAATCGGCCAACACCCTTAATGACTTTAGATTGCTTACCTTTGCCGGAATATGGACTAGATCTAAATCTTGTCGTTCCAATGATCCAAGCCCTCAATGAGTAGCCTTTGATCCACACTAGAGCAAAACAAATCAAATAAGACCACTAAACCCTTTTAGTTTAGTCGACAGGCACCCTTTGCATATAGGGGTTTTCGACTTTTCTTTAAATCCCAAAATAAAGAATGGAAATAAGATTCCGAGTACTTACCACCAAAAATGTACTTGCCAAAAATGTTCCCAAGTACCTTCCTATTCCCGATTTGTTGTAGATCTAACCCAAAATACGAATAGAGAATTGATCTAGGTGATTCGGCTTTTAGAACCTATTCTGAGCTATGCTTAATTCGGTTTAAGAAGAAAATAGAAGAATGGGTTACCAAAATAGAAGAGATTATCGGCAGATGAGAGGTTAAGGTTCGGCTTTAATATAAAAGAGTTGAAAAGAAGTTTTATGAAGAAGAGGAAATAATCAGTAATGGATGAGAGAGTTGAGGGTTTTCGCCTCTTGAAAGATTAGAATAAAGAGGGTAAAACATTCGGCGAAGAGGAACAATCGGCTTCCAAGGAAATTCGGGTTTCGGCTTTTAAGGGTAATAGGCTATCTTTAATCAAGAGAAAAGATGAGTAAAAAGAGAAGAGAAGAGTAGAAGAAGATAGGTTCGGTTCTTGATGAAGAAGAGATGAACAAGAAGGAAACAACTCACAAAAGACCAAAATTAAAAGAACAATTTCGGCACAATTCCTTCCTGACTCTTAAATTCCATGTTTTGCTTCTTAATTTCAGCCACCACCAATTTAAATCCCATCCAAATTCCTTGCACCATCAGCAACAGTCCACCGCTTGACCGACTCAAGCCACTACTAGGAGAGTTTTGGTCAAACTCTAACTCTCCCCCACGTGAGCAGCAAAATTGGTCCTTCGCGCACACAGCAGCTCGAACTCCAGACCTCCTCTTGTCCCTGCGCTTCACATCCTACTGCTGGCCACTGCACCAGGCTTTGCTTTACACCATAAGAGGGTCACAGTTAATCTTAATCTATTCCTATTGAAGCCTCGGTTACTTGTAAAAAAAAAAAGGAAATTTCGCCTGCTATACATCTCAAACCTGCGGCCTTCTAAACACACACATACGCTACTGCCACTACGCCTCAGGCGCTCCTTGTGGCATACTCAATTCGTGAATTCTTTTAAAGCCTATTTTAGTGCAACCCGTTTACTTAAAAAAATAAACGTCTCGCGCGCCCCGTGCCTCGAACTGGGGTCCCCTTCAGCCTTCTAACGTCCCTTGCCACTGGGTTGAGGCCTTATGCCCAGATTTCCTTAGGAGGCAAAATTTAAGAATTTTGCTAAAGCTATGGGCCGAGCCCCAGACTTTTTCCCACACCATAAACCCTTTGTAATTTATTTAACTACTAACTAAACATACTAAATAATAATAATAATAATTAAATCATCCCATTTATTCGGGCCATCTTCTACCCGAACCCAGACTCAAGGGCCAATACTTCTAGGCCCAATTTTTGGGGCGTTACAACTCTACCCCCTTAAAAAAATTTCGTCCTCAAAATTTTCCATCCAGCTATCAGTTATCTAATACCGACTATTGCACTATGCTACCACTGCGTACTCTGATAAAAAATAATTCTTATTAAGACCCAGAACATCTAATTACCAAAGTAAAGAAACATTTATCAAGCACGCATACAACTCGTAACACACATTTAAATAGAATAAGCTTGGCGATCCTGAGCTTGATGCTCTTTGGACCCACATCTAAAGCATGCTCTTGTCTTCCTATGGCATTCACCCGGATGACGCCCGTTGCAGTTCTTGCAGGTTGGAAAGTTTGGTCGTGTCTTAACATGTTTCATAGAATGAGGCTCGGTCTTCTGAGAACTAGAATCCTTCCTCTTCTTACACTCCAAGCACCCTGCTTGAAGCGTTTCCCTAATTTCCTTAAACTTGGTCTCCAATACCTCTTCTACCATTTTCCTTACTATCTCGGCTAATGCCTCGGTACCAAGCTCCGAGTTACTGCTACCTGAAGTGGGCAGACTCTGCTTACCCTCAGAATCCATATCAATACTCTACATTACCGGCATACGTATCAAATATCTACCAAGGCCTCGATTCAATAATTTTAGTACTTATTCATATGTTTTATGCTGAGATAGTAATTTAAAGTTTCTATTTTCACGTAATCATAGCCTAGCTACGATCTCAAAGATTCTAGGGTTTTTAGTATTGCCCTAGCTATAGTGTCAGGATATGGTCTCAGTTCTATCTACAGTAATATCTTAATATAGTGTAGTATGAGTAACAGAAATACTTACAGACTTAGGCCAGAGATTCGGTGTGCCACCTTCTCAGAATCCAAACTTTAGAAAACCGGATGTGCAATCTTTGAAATCATTTACTATAGGAAGAAAATCTAAAAAAAAAATGAATTCCCAAAGCAATTTTCAAAAATCTCTCTCTTTTTTTAAACCCATTCCACAGCCAAGTTGTTGCAACTGGGCTTTGATACCACTAACTGTAACACCCCAAACCCGGCCCAGACGTTATGACTGAATCTAGCATGTCATATTGTAGCGTTACTAGAAAAGTCACGTTTTATCTAAAGTCTTTCTTAGTGGTTAAAGAATATCCTCGTTATAGATTAAAATGAATGGAAGTTGTGCACCAGGTAGAATGCCAGAAAAGAGGAGGTGAGTCAATTAGACTGCTTAAGTACTCAACTCTCCACGGATCCAATCCCAGACATGCACACAACCATTGCCACACTTTAATTGAGTGATTGTTCAGGGAAAACCAATTCGTTTAAAACCATTTGAAAAGGTTATTAATTTTGAAAATGTTTTCGTTGCAAAAGCTTTGCTTTGTTAACGCAATATTTTGAAATCAAGTAACCTTTTTAAAATGCGCCTTAGAGCTATTCAATTTCAAACAATCAAAACAATATCATATCCAAGCTAGAAAAACATACTAAGAACAATTAAAAATAAATAAAGCGGCCTTGCTACAACTTAAAAACCCAAAACAATTAAAGTAAGTAAGTGCTGATCAAAACACATGAAGAAAAGCGAATTTGCAGAACATGTGGCCACTCCGAATCCTTCACGGCTCCAAGTCCACTATGGTTGGGGATTTCCTGCATGGATGAAATTAAGGGGTGATTTTGGAAAACTCAGTTAGTAAAGTAAACCAAACTAGAGCCTAAATCGGTTCAAGCTTTACTGGGCCTAAGCCCTATCAGAAATCAGTGTGGCCCTTAAACCCATTATAGTAACAGAACATATATTATGCATGTATGCAGAAACCCAACCCATATCCATCCGTATACACCCTCTACCAACCTTAAACCATGTGGGGAGACAACTTGACCCACCCATCCGCTACACACCACAGAATTTGCAGCAAGGCTGCCAGAACAGATATTGTGATAGAGTCACCAGATACAGATATTGTGGCAGAGCCACCACAACAGATATTGTGGCAGAGCCACCACAACAGATATTTCTGGCATAGCCACCAGAACGGGTTCTTCCTCCAAAACAAAACCCAACCCCATGCAGTATGACATGTATGCAGAATATATATAATTAACAAGGCATGCTTCAGAAATCCAATCAGGTTATAGCGTAAGAACAGTTATTTACCCTCGAGGGCGTAATCGTAAACTTACCCCTTTAGGGGTATTACGGTAATTCTACCTTACAGAGGTATTTCAGTAATTTTATCAGTCTCTTTAGGGTTTCATGCTCATTACAGTTATTAATGTCTTAACAGAAACACTTACCGAGCACTTTTACCGAATTGGGCCCGTTGGCCCATTAACCCAATTTCGACCCATCGAAGCCCAAATTCATCGAGGTGCACGGAATTGCGCACTTTGCAATCTTACCGTTGAAGTTACTAAATTTATCAATACAAACAATCCCATTTAGCGCCGTGACGTCAAGAAGTTCTCGAAATGCCGACTTTTTCAAGATTTTCACTTTTACCGATCTAGTCTACTTGTGGATGTCGTTTACACACCTAATCTATAAGGATATGTTGGCAAGATCCACACATGAGCTGCCTACAATCGAGTTACTAATACGTTAGACTACATATCAAAAACAAAATATGTACTAATCTCCTTACCAAAATCGGCCAACACCCTTAATGACTTTAGATTGCTTACCTTTGTCGGAATATGGACTAGATCTAAATCTAGTCGTTCCAATGATCCAAGCCCTTGATCAGTAGCCTTTAATCCACACTAGAGGAAAACAAATCAAATAACACCACTAAACCCTTTAAGTTCAGTCGACAGGCACCCTTTGCATATAGGGGTTTTCGGCTTTTCTTTAAATCCCAAAATAAAGAATGGAAATAAGATTCCGAGTACTTACCACCAACGATGTACTTGCCAAAAATGTTCCCAAGTACCTTCCTATTCCTGATTTGTTGTAGATCTAACCCAAAATACGAATAGAGAATAGATCTAGGTGATTCGACTTTTAGAACATATTCTGAGGTATGCTTAATTCGGTTTAAGAAGAAAATAAAAGTATGGGTTGCCTAAATAGAAGAGATTATCGGGAGATGAGAGGCTAAAGTTTGGCTTTAATATAAAAGAGATGAAAAGAAGTTTTGTGAAGAAGAGGAAATAATCGATGATGGATGAGAGCGTTGAGGGTTTTTGGCTCTTGAAAGATTGGAATAAAGAGGGTAAAAGATTCAGCCAAGAGGAACAATCGGCTTTCAAGGAAATTCGGGTTTTGGCTTTTAAGGGTAATAGGCTATCTTCAATCGAGAGAAAAGATGAGTAAAAAGGGAAGAGAAGAGTAGAAGAAGATAGGTTCGGTTCTTGATGAAGAAGAGATGAACAAGAAGGAAACAACTCATAAAAGACCAAAATTAAAAGAACAATTTCAGCACAATTCCTTCCTGACTCTTAAATTCCATGTTTTGCTCCTTAATTTCAACCACCACCAAATTTAATCCCATCCAAATTCCTTGCACCATCAGCAGCAGTCCACCACTTGACCGACTCAAGCCACTGCTAGGAGAGTTTCGGTCAAACTCTAACTCTCCCCTACGTGAGCAGCAAAATTGATCCTTCGCGAACACAGTGGCTCGAACTCCAAACTTCCTCCTGTCCCTGCGTTTCACAACCTGCTGCTGGCCACTGCACCAAGCTTTCCTGTAGACCATAAGAGGGTCACAGTTAATCTTAATCTGTTCCTGTTGAAGCCTCGGTTACTTGCGAAATGAAAAGGAAATTTCGCCTACTATACATCTCGAACCTGTGTCCTTCTAAACACACACATATGCTGCTGCCACTGCGCCACAGGCGCTCCTTGTGGCATACTCCGTTCGCGGATTCTTTTAAAGCTTATTTTAGTGCAACCCGTTTACTTAAAAAAAATAAACGTCCCGCATCCATGCCTCAAACTGGGGTCCCCTTCAGCCTTCTAACGTCCCTTGCCACTGGGCTGAGTTCCTTATTGTGACATGAGTTAGCCCCAACAACTCTTAGGGCCTGCCTGCGATAGCCCTTAACTTAAAAACATGTTTGTGCACGCTGGGAATCGAACCCCAGCCTTCCTTTCTCATCTGTCAGCAGTGCCTAACCTTTGGGCGAGCGTTCCTTTATGCCCGGTTTACGCTAACTTATTTTTAAGGCCTTATGCCCAGATTTCCTTAAGAGGCAAAATTTAAGAATTTTGCTAAAGCTATGGGCCGAGCCCCAGACTTTTTCCAACACCATAAACCCTTCGTAATTTATTTAATTGCTAACTAAACATACTAAATAATAATAATAATAATTAAATCATCCCATTTATTCAGGTCGTCTTCTACCCGAACCCAGACTCAAGGCCCAATACTTCTAGGCCCAATTTTTGGGGCGTCACAACTCTACCCCCTTAAAAAAATTTCGTCCTCGAAATTTTCCATCCAGCTATCAGTTGTCTAATACCGACTATTGCACTATGCTACCGCTGCGCACTCTGATAAAAAATAATTCTTATTAAGACCCAGAACATCTAATTACCAAAGTAAAGAAATGTTTATCAAGCAGGCATACAACTCATAACACACACTTAAATAGAATAATCTTGGCGATCCTGAGTTTGATTCTCTTTGGACCAACATTTAAAGCATGCTCCTGTCTTCCTATGCCATTCACACGGATGACGCCCGTTGTAGTTCTTGCAGGTTGGAAAGTTTGGTCGTGTCTTAACATGTTTCCCAGAATGAGGCTCGGTCTTCTGAGAACTAGAATCCTTCCTCTTCTTACACTCCAAGCACCCTGCATGAAGCGTTTCCCTAATTTCCTTAAACTTAGTCTCCAATACCTCTTCTACCATTTTCCTTACTATCTCGGCAATTGCCTCGGTACCAAGCTCCGAGTTGCTGCTACCCGAAGTGGGCAGACTTTGCTTAGCCTCAGAATCCATATCAATACTCTACATTACCGGCATACGTATCAAAGAACTACCAAGGCCTCGATTCAATAATTTTCGTACTTATTCATATGTTTTATGCTGAGATAGTATTTTAAAGTTTCTATTTTCACAGAAAATCATAGCCTAGCTACAGTCTCAGTATTCTAGGGTTTTTAGTATTGCCCTAGCTATAGTGTCATGATATGGTCTCAGTTCTATCTACAGTAATATCTTAATACTGTGTAGTGTGAGTAACAGAAATACTTACAGACTTTGGCCGGAGATTCGGTGTACCACCTTCTCAGAATCCAAATTTTAGAAAACTGGATGTGCAATCTTTGAAATCATTTACTATAGAAAGAAAATCTAGAAAAAAACACGAATTCCCAAAGCAATTTTCGAAAGTCTCTCTTTTTTTTTAAGCCCATTCCACAGCCGAGTTGTTGCAACCGAGCTCTGATACCACTAAACGTAACACCCCAAACCTGGCCCAAACATTATGACTGAATTCGGCGTGTCACATTGTAGCATTACTAGAAAAGTCACATTTTATCTAAAGTCTTTCTTAGTGGTTAAAGAATATCCTCGTTATAAATTAAAGCGAATGGAAGCTGTGCACCAGGTAGGATGCCAGAAAAGAGGAGGTGAGTCAATTAGACTGCTTAGGTACCCAGCTCTCCACGGACCCAATCCTAGACATGCACACAACCATTGCCACACTTTAACTGAGTGATTCTCCAAGGAAAACCAATTCCTTTAAAACTATTTGAAAAGGTTATTAATTTTGAAAATGTTTTTGTTGCGGAAGCTTTGCTTTGTTAACGCGATATTTTGAAATCAAGTAACCTTTTTAAAACGCGCCCTAGAGCTATTCAATTTCAAACAATCAAAACAATATCATATCCAAGCTAACAAAACATACTAAGAATAATTAAAAATAAATAAAGCGGCCTTGTTACAACTTAAAAACCCAAAACAATTAAAGTAAGTAAGTGCTGATCAAAACACATGAAGAAAAGCGAATTTACAGAACATGTGGCCACTCCGAATCCTTCGCGGCTCCAAGTCCACTATGGTTGGGGATTTCCTGCATGGATGAAATTAAGGGGTGAGTTTGGAAAACTCAGTTAGTAAAGTAAACCCAACTAGAGCCTAAATCGGCTCAAGTTTTACTAGGCCTAAGCCCTATCAGAAATCAGTGTGGCCCTTAAGCCCATTACAGTAACAGAACATATATTATGCATGTATGCAGAAACCCAACCCATATCCATCCGTATACACCCCCGTACCAACCTTACACCATGTGGGGAGACAACTTGTCCCACCGATCTGCTACACACCATAGAATTTGCAGCATGGCTGCCAGAACAGATATTGTGACAGAGCCACCAAATACAGATATTGTGGCAGCGCCACCACAACAGATATTTGTGGCATAGCCACTAGAACGGGTTCTTTCTCCATAACAAAACCCAATCCCATGCAGTATGACATGTATGCAGAATATATATAATTAACAAGGCATGCTTCAGAAAGCCAGTCAGGTTATAGCGTAAGAACAGTTATTTACCCTCGAGGGCGTAATCGTAAACTTACTCCTTTAGGTGTATTACGATAATTCTACCTTACAGAGGTATTTCAATAATTTTATCAGTCTTTTTAGGGTTTCATGCTCATTACAGTTATTAATGTCTTAATAGAAACACTTACCGAGCATTTTTACTTAATTGGGCTCGTTGGCCCATTAACCCGATTTCGGCCCATCGAAGCCCAAATTCACCGAGGTGCACGAAATTGCACACTTTGCAATCTTACAGTTGAAGTTACCAAAGTTATCAATACAAACAATCCCACGAGCTCGTGCACGCTCGCAAGTTCTCGAAATGCCGACTTTTCGGGATTTCAGCTTTTCGGCTTTTACCGATCTAGTCTACTAGTGGGTGTCGTTTACACACCTGATCTGTAACGATACGTTGGCAAGATCCACACATGAGCTACCTACAATCGAGTTACTAATACGTCAGACTAAATATCAAAAATAAAATACGTACTAATCTCCTTACCAAAATCGGCCAACACCCTTAATGACTTTAGATTGCTTACCTTTTCCGGAATATGGACTAGATCTAAATCTAGTATTTCCAATGATCCAAGCTCTTGATCAGTAGCCTTTAATCCACACTAGAGTAAAATAAATCAAATAACACCACTAAACCCTTTTAGTTTAGTCGACAGGCACCCTTTGGATATAGGGGTTTTCGGCTTTTCTTTAAATCCCAAAATAAAGAATGGAAATAAGATTCCGAGTACTTACCACCAACGATGTACTTACCAAAAACATTCCCAAGTACCTTCCTATTCCTGATTTGTTGTAGATCTAACCCAAAATACGAATAGAGAACAGATCTAGGTGATTCGGCGTTTAGAACCTATTCTGAGGTATGCTTAATTTGGTTTAAGAAGAAAATAGAAGAATGGGTTACCAAAATAGAAGAGATTATCGGTAGATGAGAGGTTAAGGTTCAGCTTTAATATAAAAGAGATGAAAAGAAGTTTTATGAAGAAGAGGAAATAATCGGTAATGGATGAGAGAGTTGAGGGTTTTCGGCTCTTGAAAGACTGGAATAAAGAGGGTAAAAGATTCAGCCAATAGGAACAATCGACTTCCAAGGAAATTTGGCCTTCGGCTTTTAAGGGTAATAGGCTCTCTTTAATCGAGAGAAAAGATGAGTAAAAAGAGAAGAGAAGAGTAGAAGAAGATAGGTTCGGTTTTTGATGAACAAGAAGGAAACAACTCATAAAAGCCCAAAATTAAAAGAAAAATTTCGGCACAATTCCTTCCTGACTCTTAAATTCCATGTTTTGCTCCTTAATTTCAGCCACCACCAATTTAAATCCCATCCAAATTCCTTGCACCATCAGTAGTAGTCCACCGCTTGACCGACTCAAGCCACTGCTAGGAGAGTTTCAGTCAAACTCTAACTCTCCCCCACGTGAGCGGTAATATTGGTCCTTCGCGCACACAGCAGCTCGAACTCCAGACCTCCTCCTGTCCCTGCACTCCACATCCTGCTACTGGCCACTGCACAAAGCTTTCCTTTACACCATAAGAGGGTCACAGTTTATCTTAATCTTTTCCTGTTGAAGCCTCAGTTACTTGCGAAATAAAAGGAAATTTCACCTACTATACATTTCAAACCTGCGGCCTTCTAAACACACACATACGCGACTGCCACTGCGCCACTAGCGCTCCTTGTGGCATACTCCGTTCGCGAATTCTTTTAAAGCCTATTTTAGTGCAACCAGTTTACCTAAAAAAAATAAACATCTCGCACGCCCTGTGCCTCGAAATGGGGTCCCTTCAGCCTTCTAATGTCCCTTGCCATTGGGCTGAGTTCCTTATTGTGACATAAGTTAGCCCCAACAACTCTTAAGGTCTGCCTGCGACAACCCTTAATTTAAAAACATGTTTGCGCACGCCCGGAATTGAACCCCAGCCTTCCTTCCTGCTGTCCAGCGTCTTTCAGCCTTCTAATGTCCCTTGCCACACGGCCTGAGTTCCTTATTGTGACATGAGTTATCCCCAACAACTCTTAAGGCCTGCCTGCGACAGCCCTTAACCGAAAAACATGTTTGCGCACGCTGGGAATCGAACCCCAGCCTTCCTTCCTGCTGTCCAGCGTGCCTAACCACTGGGCCAAGCGTTCCCTTATTCCCAGTTTCTGTCCAACTTATTTTTAAGGCCTTATTCCCAGATTTCCTTAAGAGGCAAAATTTAAGAATTTTGCTAAAGCTATGGGCCGAGCCCTGGACTTTTTCCCATACCATAAACCCTTCGTAATTTACTTAATTACTAACTAAACATACAAAATAATAATAATAATAATAATAATTAAATCATCCCATTTATTCGGGCCGTCTTCTACCCGAACCCAGACTCAAGGTCCAATACTTCTAGGCCCAATTTTTGGGGCGTTACAATTGAATTCGGCTAGCTTGGGTAGGGATGAAATTGTATGAATTTACATTTACAAGCTTAAGGACTAAATTGTAATAAAATCAAAATAATAAGGGTAAAAGCATAATTTTGCAAAAATATGAAATTGGATTGAGTTAATTAGAATGGATATTAAATAGATTGAATTTATTTATTTAGATCATGATAGACCTCGTGCGACTTTAGTTCGGGGTATAGATAAAGCTTCAGATTAGTCGACTCCGTTTCTACACCTTTATTGTCGAGGTAAGTTCATGTAATTGCATAATAATTTAATGCCATCTTTTGAGCTATATGTAAATTGTGGATTTTTATGTAAATAATTAATGCAAATCCAACGATGTTACAAAAACTATCGAACCCTATTTGAACCTTAGGAATTCGTAGGATACAAATGACATGTCATTAGAGTTTCCATGTTTTGGGTGTTGGTCTTGAATGTCCTACCAATGGCCAAGGTCCAGCATGTGTTGCAGATACTTCACAGCTCGTGTGAGCAACATCGTTTAACTTACATTCTGAGCCACAGCTCATGTGAGGAGGCCCATTTCACAGGTCGTGTGAGCGACGATGTAAAAAAAAGGAAATGTTATGATTATATGTTTGGCACACTTCGTGTGAGCTATCTCGTGAATCCGATGATATTTTAAATGGTTCAACGAGCATGAATTTGAAAGGAAATGGTACATGTTAAATATGAACCAAGTCATGTATGTATGATATACATCGAAATGGTGAGCTACATGGAAAACATGTTATGTTATGATGGAGGAAAAATCCAATAGAATCATGCTCAAGTAAAATGGTTATTCATGTTAAATTCATCTGAATTATGTTCAAGTATGCTAGCATGTTTATGTTGGTGCTTAGGCTTGTGCCAAGCTAAAGGTTGGATTATATCATGTTAAATTTTAATACTATGTAATGTATTGGTAAGTTATGGTTTTATGTTATACGAACTTACTAAGCATTATATGCTTACATAGTCTCCTTTCTCATGTTTTTAGGTAATCAAAAGCTTGTTTGGTTTGGAAGCTTATCGAAGACCGATCACGCTATCCCACGGATATATTGGTAGTTTATGATGTTTTGGTTATGGTTATAATGGCATGTATAGGTGAACTTGTATTAATGATCTAGTTGTTATGTTTGACATGTATATATGTGGTATTATGGTTTATTAACTTTCGACATTTTGATGCTTAAATGGTTGATGATGAAATGATCAAATGAAAGTATATTATGGATGACCAATTTGGTATGTTTGATTGTGGTTTGGCATGTGATTATTGTGGTATGACTTCGTATGGAAATAGATAGTTATGTATGGTTAATTCTTAGATAAGTATATTTATGTTTAGGTTGATTTGATGACTTGTGATTGAGGTTTCTTTTTGCATATTGGTTGTATGAATAGATACCATATTGAATTAGTCCTTTTATGAAAGTTTTAGGTATGTTTTGAAGCTTGATTGTATGTGCAAATGGCTTGTAAGTGTGAGATTGATTTGGGTGAAAGAAATGGCTTGAAAATGGCCTATTTCTTGTCCACACAGCCTAAGACACGGGCTTGTGTCTCAGCCGTGTGTGACAGGCAGCCATGTGACACGGCTATGTGTCTCATGTAGGTTTCTAAGAGTTACAAGTCAAGCAGTTACACGGCCTGGCACACAGCTTGGCACACCGGCATGTGAGGCAATTTTGAGAGTTACACGGCCTGGCATACAGGCGTGTGGCTTGGCCGTGTGACCCAAGTTAGATTATTACACGAGCACGGACACGGGCTGAGACATGGTCGTGTGTCCCTAATTCGAATGTCCCCACGACCTGAGACATGGGCATGTGTCTCAGCCGTGTGACCCCTGTAATGTGAAATTTTCTATCTATTTCCATGAAATTATAAATGTTTCTGATTTAGTCCCTAATCAGTTCTAAAGTGTTTCCAAGGCCTCGATGGCTCGAATAAGGGACAATAAGCATGTGTATGAACAAATTACGTTATGATTTATGAAATGTTTGGAAATTGATGATTTTAAGTTATGTTTTTACGGTAATGCTCCATAACCCTATTTCGTAATTGAGAATTAAGCACACACAATTGAGAACAATATATAAGTATTTATTACGTAAAATAAAATTCAAACGACATAATCCATTGTAGGGTTCGTCTCCCTAGGTACTTAGAAAATTAGTTCATGCTTAAAAATAAAAACATCCTAAAGACAGTATAACCAAAAGAAATAAAGAAACTCGTGATAATCTCCTAAGAAATCAACTAGGAATCTTCAATCTTGATGGAAATCTACTTTCGAATCGGATTCAATGGTTTTTTTCAAAAAAATTTCTTGAGTATTCTATGATGACTCCCTCTTATCTTCTTATTTTTGTCATATGTACTTCTTAGAATGCCAAAAAAACTTAAAAATCATGTTTTCCATTGTTCAAAGTGCAAATTCGTGCAATCGACACGACCAACCACATGGTCGTGTGACTCTTGTACCTTACTCTGATTTGTTTGTTTTTCCTTTTTTTTTTTCATTCCTTTTACTCCCAAATGCTCACCTAAGTAAAGAAACATGAATTTAAAGGATTAAGAGCATAAAATTCATGATTAACATCAAATAATCACCTAAAATCGCATTACAAATGGGATTAAAACATGTTACTTTTAATACTTATCACCATACAAAACAAAACTTGTAACTAGTTATTCTCGTAAAAGAAAAAGTAAATACATTTTTCGGTAAACTATAGCAAAAGTCTAATGAGATTCCCAAACTTCTAAAGGGATATTGATATTGATAACACGGAACTAAAATTTCCAACTTAAAGCAAAATTTTCTAATACCATCTCATTAGATATTTTGGTATACCAAAATCTCTAATGAATATTGAAATATCCAACGAGGCGCTCTTATAAATTTTAGTACTTGGTTAGGAACTATGGTATTGTGTTAGAAATTTTGGTAGTGCATTAAAAATGTTAGCATTTGTTAGAAATTTTGGTATCTTTCTTCAAAAATTTTGGTATAAAATATATGAACTAAATTTTGATACATACTAAGAAATATTGTTATACCACAATTCAACTTTTATTTGATATAACAATTATTATGATAATATATATGAAACAAAATACAATATATTTAATTTGTATTTAAATATGCTTTGGTATAAAAAAACTTCTAGAATACAATATATTTACATAATATATTATAAAGTATATTTAATTTTGTATACATTATTTTGGTAAACAAAATCTGTAACCAAAAACCAAATTATATAAGGTGATTAAGCCCAAATTTTGTTGGTGCGTATTTTCTCTCAAATTTATCTTCAAAATTTTCTTTTCCCGCTCATATGATTGATAGCAAGTTAATTTTGTAATTTTAATGTATCAATATTTGGCTAATTTTTTAATAGAATACTACTGAACTTATGATTTTTTACTTAAATCTTATCAGGGATGGAAATCAAGAAAAATGGACTAAATCGGAACAAGATGTAAGAAAAGGGGCTGAACTAGAAAAAATATAGAATTAGTTCGTAACACCCCTAACCCGTATTTGTCGTCGGAACAGGGTTACAAGGCATTACCAAAATTTACTGAACAATTACAGATAATTTATGTTATTTACTATTCATTTCCAAAAAAAATCATACTATCCCCTAAATGGACCCTCGAGGCCCAATTTAAGCATTAGAAACAAGATGGAACTAAATCGAGATCTCAGAAATTTTTTGTAAAATTTCAAAATTTTTCTTATATACAGGGGTCACAAGCCCGTGTGAGTAAGTTGTGTGGCTCACACGGCCAAATGACATGCCCATGTCTCAGGCCGTATGGACATTCAATGTAAGGCACACGGCCGTATCCTAGCTCATGTCCTTACCCCTGTAACTCCCTGACTTGGGTCACACGGCCAGCCACATGCCCATGTGCTACGCCGTGTGGTCATTTTAATTTTTGAAATTTAGCTGCAGGATTCACACGGCCAAGACACACGCCCGTGTCTCTGCTTGTGTGCCTAATTCTGAGCATTCTGTTTCTAAATTTTAAGATGTAGGGGACACAAGGCCAAACAACATGCCCATCTACCCAGCCATGTGTCACACACGGCCTAGACACACGCCCGTGTGGACAAAATAAATCCATTTCCTAGCTTTATTTCTTAACCAATTTTTCCATTAACCTACAACAACACTTATACATATATAACAACCAATTCAACACATATTATCCAAGCCAATTGCAAGAATTATGTGTGGTATATTATCACATACGTTCATGTATTTCCATACTTACCTTATTATCAAAAATTTTATATTTACTTAACATACTCAACCATATTAAGCTTTTATATATTATTTATGACATAACCTTATGATCTATATATAAGAAAACTTAGCATTACTAACATCATTTTAATGGCTAGATTACAAACATCTATTTCCATGCCAACATTGGCAAAGTTAACCTATACATGCCATTATACCAAAATAAGTTTACTATTTATACCAAAATGAGCTGGTGGATAGTATGATGATGCTCCAACCGATCTCCAACCTTTGCGAACTTTTGAGCACTAAAAAATAGAGAAAAGAAAACCTAGTAAGCATTTAATGCTTAGTAAGTTCATATAACAAGAATTAAATTTACCAATCATATTCATTTAAATAAGCATAACAATAACATGCTTCCCAACAATTTGGCAAGTTTGCCTAATCACATACACTCAATTAAGCAAGTTAGTCACATATTTCACATATACATCAAATAAACATGGATGAGCTCATCATGCTACAAACTTTTGAGTATTTCAAAAGTATTCGAGACATAATTATTTTAATCTCATAATTTCTCATGTTAGGACTTTTATCCGTTGAATTATTGAAATATTGGTGGATACTCAAGTAGTATACACAAGGTATACAAATCAGTGATCTGTCAATTCATGTTCAGGGGTACCCGTTAGGGTACATAATCAGGAAGCACATTCTCGAGCCACATATTAGGATGCTAAGGACGCTTATCCGGGCTAAACAGGAAACTCATAAGAGTTTTAATCATGGAGCACATAGAGCTTAACAGGTAACTCCGAAGAATTATTATCAGGGAGCACTGGATAGCCATTTAACAGGGAGTTCAAGCGAGCCATGTTAGGAAGCTCATAAGAGCCTATATCAAGACACCCACGTAGAGCTTTGTTTGTGTCTACAATAAATGCTAGACCACAACCGATCGAATCATGTAACAGGACGCTCACAAAGAGCTACAGTAATATGCAACACATGCAAAATTACTATCGATCAGGATGCTCGTAGGAACTATATAACAAGACGCTCGAGAAGACTTTTAACAGGTTACTCGTTTGAGCTATAATGTCCGCAACATAGGTAGGACTATAATCAGTACAGGAAAATATTGTTTCCATTGCATTTCATTATTCAAACAGAATTTACTATTTATCGAGAAATTTCGGGCATGTGATTATTTTCATACATTAGTCATTTATAAAATTCTCATAAGTAGAACATTCAATTCAAACATATAAATATACAAAATTAAGTTACACGAACTTACCTCGACACTTGTTCGTATTTAAAAGTCTACTAATCCCTCGATCTAGCTTTGAATTTGAGTTATTTGGATCTATATAAATGAATTTAACATCAATTTAATCCATTTCATACTCATTTACATTCAATTCATATCCTAGGCAAAATTACCATTTTGCCCCTATACATTTTATTCATTCCAATTTCGTCCCTAGGCTCAGAAAATGAAATTCATGCAATTTAATCCTTATTCCAAGCCTAACTAAAATTTTCATATAACATTTACAACACATATATTTTAAAAAATTTAGAATTTTTTCCATAACTTTTACGTCTTTACAATTTAGTCCCTAAATCATAATTTCATCAAAATTCTCTTTGTAAAATTTGTTTATTTATCAACAACCATTCATTTTTCTACCATAAATTTCAAAATTTCAACATATTCATTCATGTAAAAACTTTGATACTTTGGTAACTTTATAAATTAATCCCCAAAATAGATAGATTAAACTATTCCGATCACAAAAATATAAAAATTACAAAAAAAATGGGACAAGAATTCATACCTAATTAAGCTCGATTAGTTTCATTTCTCTTTCCTAGGGTTTCCATGTAAATTTTGGGGAAGAAGATGATATAAAATGATGTTATTTGATATTTATTTTATTTATCATCTTTAATTTTTCAACTTTTCAATTTCATCCTTTTTTTTTCTAATTTTACATGGATGAATCACCAAAAATATCTACAAACTTTTATTTAATGGTCTGATTACCATATAAGCACCTCTCATTTTGAATTCCATAGCTATTTAATCCTTTTAGCTAGTAGAACTCAACTTTTTCATTTTATGCAATTCGGTCCTTTCCCTAATTAAACACATAATCAATAAAATTTTCTTATCAGAATTTTCATATAGCATTCCTATCATAATTTGGACCATGCAATAATATTAAAATAACTTTTCTTTTTAACTGAGATTTGTGATCCCAAAACTACTATTCCCATTTCACTGAAAATGGGTTGTTACATAGTTGCTGATTAAATCAGATTTTTGAAATTTTCAAATTCTATAAATAGGGAAAATATGATTTTAGTTGGCATAGTCTTAAAGGAATCATGCTAATTTTAGTTGGTTGATTCATGTTAAATATAACACTTGAAAAGTGTATAAATACTTGTATTAGTGGCTTTGAAAAACACATTGGAACTTACACTTGAAGTTAAATTGAATATATATATTTTTTCCTTTTTCCTTTCCTTTTCATACGTATGTAGCATTGGCAAAGCTTGCTACCATTTTCTTTCTTTTACTTTCTTTTGGTATAATTTCTCCCTAAGTCTTTTCCTTTTTTCCACCTATCACCATTTCATCTAAATCCATTCCCACAATCCATAAAGAATGATTAATTTCACACTCAACTAAAAACCTCATTTAGCCTTAGTCAGGTTATCACTCCAATTGAAAATCATGAGATATGAACCCGCACTAAAACTTTTCAATACGGTATTCATTATCTCTCTAGAATATGGGATAGTCACAATAATCCCTTACAGTTAATTCAATTTCAATTCAAAAAGCATGTGTTGGGTTGGAATTATTTGGCGTACTGTTTGGAAAATGAGATGGTCATATGCCGAGTTTGAATTCTTACAAACAAATTGGTGTATTCAATTGGAAAAAGCTAGCTAAATTTTGTCAAGGGAGATAGTGATCGAATTTAAATGACCCATATGGTTGAGGTTGTTAATTCAAGTTGGGCTTTTCTAGATCGCAAGGCTATTGAGATATTAAATTATGGACGCATGTTACATGGTTAGATAATCAGTAAGGGTTGGTTTGCAAGTTGTACCGAAACTAACTACATAATGAAAAGTTGGCGTTGGGGGTCCTTGATCATTATAATCAACTTATCATTTGGAAAGGAAAATCTACTTTCAAGGATCGATTCAGTTTTAGAGTGTACCAAGGTTGAGGCTAAACATTAATATATTTAATTTACCGATTTAATTTAATTTCCTTAATTTTATTTTGCAACCATAATTCTATTTTTATTTTATATTTATTTTTTTTATTTTCTTTATCAACTAAAATCCCCATTTTCTTTTTTTCAGCTCTACAACGCACAGATTGTTTGCACGACAGCTGCCTAAACTTAGAAATCTGGTTACATAAATAGGAAAATTAGAAGTCCCAGTCCCTGTGGGGTTGATCCTACTACTCTATACTACTATTTAATTCAAGTAGACTGTAGGAATTTATATTTGGTGGTTTTGATGCCCATCAAATTTTGGCATCGTTGTCCGGAATTAGAAATAATTTTTATTTTTATTTTTTTACTTATGACTAGGTTAGAACTAGGGACCTTAGAGTTTGAACCCGAACTAGAAAAGTTAGCTCGATCACTACGAAGATAAGCTATTTGACATTAAAAATAACTGCAATTGAGAGAAGCCGAATACAAAACATTGTTTTACACAGAAGCAAATAGACGATACACTTAGTAAACCAAAAAAAACAGCGAATCAAACCATTCAATAGCTCGATGTGGCACTAGATGAGCAATAGCCGCTATGTATAACTTATCTTACAGGAAGAACACTATTTGAATTAAGGTTGAGCTTAATTCATTTATTGCCCACTTTTCCCGGTTTGCAAAACTAGAACCCCCATACTCATCTTAAGGAGTTCCACATGGTTTGCTTAACCATGAAACCACAGGGAGCAACCAAAGATCCAATTAAACTTCCAAAATTTCCTTTTTTATTAGCTGACTTTGCTAGAGAATAACTTTTTTATTTACCTCCAGGATTTGTTAATACATGGTCTAATATGTCTCATTTGTTTCTTGACAGGTTCTTTCCAATAGCTTGGGCAACCAAATTAATGAGAGTTATTGTTGGAATACAACAGATAGGGACCGAGTCGTTTTAAGACTACTGGGAGAAATACAAGAAATTGTGTACAAGTTGCCCACAACATGGCTTAATTGAACAATCACTTCTTTAGCATTTCTATTAAGGGTTACTCCCTATGGAAATTAACCCTTAATAGAAATGAAGATGATTGATGTCGCTAGTAGAGGGGCACTTGTTAACATGACCCCTCAATGAGCAAGGGAATTAATTTTGACCATGCCTGTGAATTCTCAACAGTTTCAACCAACTACAGAACCTAAGAGATGGGTTCGTAAGCTAAGTACTCCAACCTCAGAAGATAAAATTGACAAGCTCACTAATGTGATTCAAAATTTGCTTACAGGAAAAATAAATCCAGCTCGGTTGTGCAGGATTTGTGCTATGCCTGATCATCCAACAGACTCATTTCTTATTTTACACGAGGATACAACAACACGAGTAGATGCCGTTAGAAACTTCCTAATGCCACTCCATAGGCGATATGATCCATATTTAAAAACTTACAATATAGGGTGTAAAGATCACCCAAATCTAAGCTATGGATCGGATCCTCATTACAACCAACTATATCAACCAAGACCACCATTGACTCAACAATTTCAACCTCCAAAGACTTCTCTTAAGGCCATAGTGGAAGGGTTAGCCGTTAGCACCAAAAAGTTCCAACAAGAGATTGAAGCGCACCTACAAGAAATAGATCAGCAAATAAGTAAGTTTGCACTTACGATCAGTCGATTGGAGTCCCACGAGAAATTGCCATCTCAAGCTGAGCCAAATCCACAATAAAATGTAAGTGTTATGACCTTAAAGAGTGGAAGAATTTTTGGTCCAACACCTAGCACGAATCATGGCCACGAAACCAAATGAGAATAACAGAAACATGATCTAGCAGCTACCATGAAATCAGCACCATCGAAATATTCGTAGTACCACCCCCATTCCATGGAAGGCTCAACCAACGTAAAAAGGAATGAGAAGAGAGTGAAGTCCTAGATACGTTTCGAAAAGCTGAAATTAACATACCCCTACTCAATGCAATAAAAAAAGTTCCACACTATGCTAAATTCTTAAAAGAATTATGCATTGGTAAGAAGAAGATCATGGGTAACGAAATAGTAGGTATAGAAGAAAACGTCTTTATGATTTTACAAAGGAAAATTCCACCTAAGTGTAAGTACCAAGTTATGTTTGTTATATCTTGGAAAATAAGTAATGTTTGCATTATAAAGGCCATGTGTCATTTAGGTGCATCTATTAATGTTATGCCTTTATCTATTTATAAATTGCTAGACATGGGTCCTTTGAAAGAAACAACAGTGATCATTCAATTAGTAGATAGGCTGTAACACCCTAAATTTGGGCCTAAAAGTTTTGGGCCTTGAGCATGGGAGCGGTTGAAGGCAGCTTATAATATTTTGTTGTGCATGTAAATTTCGTTAATGAAGGCTTATTTTAGTGGTTAAGTGTGCTGAGAAGTGTTGGAGAAGTCTTGGGTTCAAACCTGGACTCTAGCAGAAATTTTGGTTTAAGGTGAATCAAACCCTGGGTGTAGTAGGTAGGCCTTAAGAATATTGTTAGAGAAATTGTGCCGCAAAAAGCCTTGTTGTCTAGTGGCAAAGTAGCGCCACATAAGAGGCAAGAAGGTGGCGTCATAGAGTTGGCAAGGAGGTCCAGGGTTCGAAACTCATGGCAATTAAAGAGCATTTATTTTGCTAACTGGGGGAGGCAAGAGTTGGTGTTGAATTTAAACTCTGATGATGGAGGGATCCCACATCGGGAAGCTAACAGAAGAGTGGATGCGAAGCTGGCTTTAAATAGAGAGAACCACGAGGAGAGTAAATGTACCTTTCTTGGCTGATCCCTTTTGCTTTATGGCGTGCTCGTTTGAGTTGGGCGTCGGCTAAGAGTTCTCGGAGCGCGGATTAACTCCAGTCTCCTATCAGGTGTGTATTTCTCACTACTCTAGCTATAGGATGGCTACTTCAGGTCGCGATGGGCCGAAAGGGGCCATGTGGGCCCAATGGGCCTACGAGCCCAATGGGCCTACGGGCCCAATTGGATAAGTTGTTTGATTGTGTAGTAAATATTGGACTAGGCTAGGTGAATCTCATATTTGTGGCTAGATTTGGGCTAAAAGGGCCACACGAGCGTGTGGGCCCATTTGGGCCGAGAATAGGCTTTAGGCCCATTCATATTGTTATCCCTGTTTAGAATACTTTAGTTTACTGAAATACCCTTGTAAGGTAGAAATACTAAAATACCCTTGTAGGGTAGAAATACCGAAATACCCCTATAGGGTAGAATTACTAAAATACCCTTGTAGGGTAGAACTACTGAAATACCCCTATAGGGTAGAATTACTGAAATACCCCTGTAGGGTAGAATTACCGAGATACCCTTGTGGGATAAAATTACCATTTTGCCCCTAGGGTGTTAAATGACTGTTTTGCCCTTGTGGGCAAGTGACTGACTTGGACTGTGTGGTTGAAGGATTTGATTGTGAATATATGTTGGTGATATGAATGACTTGACTGTGATTGTTTGATTCAAATATGGGCATGACATTCTGCATACATGACATGTTGCATGGGTTAGGTTATATTGATGGAGGAAGCGTTCTGGTGGCTCTGCCATAATATCTGTTTCTGGTGACTCTTTCACAATATCTGTTCTAGCAGCCATGCTGCAAATTCTGTGGTGTGTAGCGGATGGGTGGGTCGAGTTGTCTCCCCACATGGTGTAAGGTTGGTACGGGGGTGTATATGGATGGATATGGGTTGGGATTGCATTCACATTCGATTTCGATTTCACACGACATCGATTCTCGATTCTCGTCACCTAATTTCGATTCTCGATTACGATTCGATTTCGATTCTCGTCTCCGATTCTCGATTCGATTCTCATTTTGATTCTAGTTCTAATAATATTTCTTATTCTGTAATGGGCTAAGGCCCATCTGGTACTGTCTGTTGTAATGGGTTAAGGCCCAATTGATGGCTAAATCGTAAGTAGGGTGGGGCTGACTTTTAATTCTTTTATATGACCGATTGTTCCTTTTATATAGTAGGGGATTTCACACTAAGTTTCATAAACTCACCCGTTTATTAACCTTTTTCGTAATTTCCAGCCTTAGACGGATCGGAGCTACGAGGGGCTCGGAGGAAGCCACACACACTGTTTATGTTATAGTTTTGATTATTACTTTTAAATGTTTTTATGTGGGTTGTAGTAAAGCCGTTGTAATTTTCTGGATTTCAAATTTGGAATTTTATTTATTGATCTTATAATTGCTAGTATTAGAACACGGTTTTCCAAAGCAACTACTGTTGTTCAAAACATCACGTATCCGCAATTGTTTTTAAATTAAGCTTCTGCAACTGCCAAGATTTTTACAAAGTTGTTAAGAATGTTATTCAGCTGAGGTTTTCTAACAAGGTTTAAAAAGGGTATAAGTTTTTAATTATTAAGAAGGGTTTTTAATGGAAACATGGTTTTCAAAAAACACTTCAATGTGACACGCCAGATTCGAGTCAAACTTCCAGGCCGGGTTTAGGGTGTTACATAGGCTAGTCATGTATTCAGAAGGGGTGTTGGAGGAAGTTCTCATCAAGGTAAATGAACTAATTTTTCCTACAAATTTTTACATCATCGACATGGAGAACGAAAAATTGAAAATTTCCTCTAATATTCTGCTTATGAGACCATTTTTAAGCACCACGTGAATGAAAATTGATGTTTGGAGTGGAACACTCACTATGGACTTCGATGGTGAAGTGGTCAAGTTTAATGTTTATGAGGATATTGGTAGCCCCAGTGCAATGAAGAATGTGTCTAGTGTTCATGTAGTGCCTAAGAATATCAGCGTAACTATAATTTAAAATTCTGCAAAAGAATATTGAAAATTACACATTAAAGAGTTCGAGGAAATCTTGCATGATACGTACGAAAATGTCCGAATTTATAAAGATAAAACCAAAGCATTTCAGGATCATAAGATATCCTGTAAAAAAAATTCAATAGGACAAAAAGTGCTACTTTATGATCCTACATTGAGGATCTTTATAGGTAAACTTCAAACCAAATGAATAGGTCCTTTTATTATTACTCAATTATTCCTCATGGTGCATTCGAAATTAAGAGCGAGGAATCCGAAAAGTGCTTCAAGGTCAATGGGAAAAAGTTGAAACCTTTTTACGAGAACTTCCAACTGCACATGATGGAAGAATTAATTCTCGAGGAACCAAATGAATAACAATCAGGTTGTCGAACTAATGACATTAAACAAAAGTGCTTTTTGGGAAGCAACCCATAAATATTTATTTTAATTTATTTAATTTCAAATTTGATTTAGTTTATATTGAAAATAAAAAAATAAGATTATTATTTAATCTAATTTAATGTGTTGTTTTCTAGGAATAATGATTGAGGCTCAAATCTTAAATATCCTCGTTATATTGCAAAGCCATCATTTCCACCTCCCTCTGCCAAATTAAACATGCACGGGGAGTACAATTGACCCTTCTTTTTCTCATTCTTTTAAAATTGCACATTGAGGGAAATATGGGCTAAGTAGGGGGATTAATTTACATGCCATGCTATTTATTCTTTCTATGTGTTAATTTGTTTCAAAAATGAACCTCCAATTCCTATGCTTAGTTTATTTAAATAATTGGGTAATTCATGAATAAATACTCATTGCTTACTTTGATCAACAAGTATTTTGTAGAGTTGAAAATGTTATGGCTAAGTCAACATTTCATAAAAATTTATTGGTTCTTTAAACTTGTCTAATTAAATTACTTAGTCTTATTTAAGTAAAAAGTAAAAAGTTAAAAAAATCGTTAATGGCTTAGTTATGAGTGAAGATTTCATAAATGTGACCAAATTGAGTAACCAAGATGAGGTGTTTGGGTTGTCATCTCATTTCAAGTGAAAAGATCTGAGTCAAAAATCGAAATTTGTAACACTCCACTAACTGAGCTGCCTTGAGTAAGGGGAAATAAACTGATTAGGGATGTGTCAAATTGAGTAATCGAGTTGAGGTGCTTGGGTTGTCATTTCATTTCGTGTAAAATGATTCGACTACGTCTCAAACTTGTGGAAAATTTTATTGAGTACGATTGTCTCGCAAGTTTGATTAAGCCTAAATTTAGTGAAGTAGTTGAATTTTGCATGATGCTAGAGATTTTATAAAATGCTTAATAGTTAAACCTAGCAATTACTTATTTTTTGATTCACTTGATTGTTTGCATTATGCTTGGCTGAGAAAGGAGATTTGATTTCGAAAAAATTGGCGAATGATTTCTAGTATAGAAATACGCATCATGCTTGAGGACAAGCATTGACTAAGTAGGGAGAATTTGATAGCAAGTTAATTTTGTGCTTTTAGTGTATCAATTTTTGGCTAATTTTTTAATAGAATACTATTGAACTTATGAATTTTTTTCTTAAATCTTATCAGGGATAAAACTAGAGTGTCAAAATTCAAAATCAAGTAAAATGGACTAAATTAAAACAAGAAGTAAGAAAAGGAGTCAAATTAGAAAAATAATAGAATTAGTGGCTGATTAAATTAGACTTCTGAAATTGTAAAATTCTATAAATAGGGAAAATTTAATTTTAGTTGGCATAATCTTAGAGGAATCATGCTGCTAAATATAGCACTTGAAAAGTGTATAAATACTTGTATTAGTGGCTTGGAAAGACATTAGAACTTACACCTGAAGTTAAATTGAATATATTTTTTCCTTTTTCCTTTCCTTTTCATACATATGTAGCATTGTCAAAGCTTACTACCATTTTCTTTCTTTTACTTTCTTTTGACCCCTAACCCGTATCCATCGTCGGAATAGGGTTACAAAGCATTATCAGACTTATCACTTTAACAATCATACATTTCTTATACATTTCTCATATCCAAATGAAAGTCATTCAAATTCAGTCATATAGTCCCTAACACGAGCCCTCGAGGCCCAAAACAAGCATTAAAAAAATTTAGGACTAAATTAAGAACTCAAGGAAATTTTGGGAAAACATTGAAAATTTTTAAAGTGCAGAGGACACACGCCCGTGTCACAGGCCATGTGGACATTTGAAATGGGATCACATGGCCGTGTCCCACCCCGTGTCTGACCCCGTGTAACTCACTGACTTAGGTCACACGGCCAAACCACATGCTTGTGTGACAGGCCGTGTATCCTTCAAAGTGGCCTTACACACCTGTGTGCCAAATCGTGTGCTAGGTCGTGTGAAAATTGGAGGGTATACTAACTTGTGTCACATGGCCAAGCCACACGCCCGTGTGCTAGGCCGTGTGAAACTACTGACTTGGTTTCTAAAGAAATATCAGAGGACAGATGGATGTGTCACCTGACTGTGTTTCACACACGATTGAGACACACGCCCGTGTCTCTGCCCGTATGGAAAAAAAAGGCCATTTTCCAAGCCATATTCCTCACCCAATGTAGTACCAACCAAAACATACTAAATTGCATATGACCATATCATTAATAGGCATTCAAACTAACCAAAATTCAAGTTTGAAACATGCAACATCATTACCATTAACCTAATTGATCTTAGGCATCACAATTGGCCTTTATACAACATGAAAATATTACCTCCAAAAGCTACCTAAATGGTCAAATGTGTAACAACCCAAATTAGGGCCTAATCAGAATAGTGGTCTCAAGACCACAAATTTAAGATGAAAATAATTATTTTATGATTCTTATGAGGTTTATGTTATGAATTCATGCTTGTGTGAAAGTTTCATGAAGAAATTCTATGCATAAAATGTCTAATTGCATTTTAGGGACCAAATTGAATAAAGTGCAAAACTTGCATTCTAGAAGCTTTAAGCATGAAATTGCATTAGATTATGAGTTAGAGGGTCCTAATTAGTAATTTGACCAATTTCTAAAATTTTGAACAAAAATGGACATGCATAGGAAAAATTGGAAAGAGAAACCCCAATGACATTTTGGTCATTAGGTAATTAAAAGAATAAAAAGGAAAAATCAAACCAAAAATGTGTCCATCTTCCTCTTTGGCTGCCAAAAATCACACAACACCATAGCTAGGATTTTGTTCAACATTTCCAAGCTCAATAGTAAGTGTTCCCTAGCCCCGTTTTTAATGTTCTTTGTATTTTTAAAGTCCCGGTAACATGGTCTACCCATTTCTAGCTATATTTTGAGCTAGGGTTCATGTATGAAAATTGAACCATGCATGACATGCTTTTATTTCGATTATTAATGGAGTAATATGAATGTTTGATGCATGATGAACATCTTTTATTAGGTGATTTTTAGTGAAAACACCTAAACAAGGGACTTGTTTGTAAAAGTGTAAAAATGTAAAAGTGAGTAGTAATAATGTGAAATAAAAGAAAATATGGGTTGATATGAGCATAGTAAAGGTTTGGCTCAGCTTGGGTAATCAAGAAAATGCATACATTTCATTTTACGAGCCTAGGGGCTAAATCGTAAATATGTGAAAGATTAGGGGTCAAAATGTAAATTTGTAAAAATATGATTTATGGACCCATTTGAATAATGTGAATAATAAATAAGTTAAATTTGGCATTATAGATCAAGAAAAACATGAATCAGGACTTGTGTAACATCCTGATTTTCAGGTTTTTTTTCGCGATTCTCGATATTTTGGTAAAGTGTATAAAATTTGGTATTTGGTTGTGAAATTCATAATTTGATTATGTAAATGGGCTTACGGAAGGCCCATGTGTTGGCCAAAACCCGGTAGAATTTTTGAATTTTGGACTTAAGAAGTTAGGGGCCTTGGATAGGTGTTCTTATTAAAATTTGTGGGTAAAATGTATCACAAAAGAGCCTCTAGTAAAGTGGCTAAGTTATGCCACTAGGGAGCTATAAAGGTGGTGTGTAAGTGGATAAGGGAAGACCTGGGATCGATTCCCTGTGATGGCAAATATGATGCTAATTTTTATGCTTTGAGCATGCAAGAGTTGTGGCCGAATGGAACTCTTTGGGGGAGAGTTTGAATCAGTCAAATGCATGGATTAAGGAGGGATAAGGGGAGAGATTTTAGGGATTTGAGAGGGAGATAGAGTTGGCCGAATAATGGGGATTAGAGAGGGGATTTCGGTAGAGGGGTTTAGTTAGGGATTTTCGGCACTTGAGTACTTGTGTGCCGTTTTCTTCCTTTTGTTTAGTCTTTTCTCTCTTTTCCTTTTGCAGCCGAATCTATCATCTCTCCTCTCATCTTTTCTTCTTTTTTTTCTTTTCCAAAGCCAGCCCACTACTTCCCTCCATTCATCGATCGTTTCTTTCCCCTACCTCCACTTCTGCCGAAATACCGCAAAAAGCCGAAATCTGTGAACTAGGTGGTGCCGATTCTTTGTTGACCAGCAATCCTCTTTTTCTTTTCACTTTTTAGTGGTCAATTCTCTTATCTTCTAAGCATAGACGATTTCAAGAAGAGAAGACTGTGGTGAGTGCTCAAACTTTAAACGATTCCTATAATAACTGTTGATAAAAGCCGAAACCCCTATAGTTTAGGAGATGGTCGAATGTGGGTATAGGCTCTATTGGGTTCTTCTTTTAATCTTTTTATTGTTTGTATAGTGGAGGAGCAGCAAGGCGTAGGGTCGACTTGGATTAGCTTGGATCATCGGAGTGACTAGATCTAGTCATCAACTTCGACAAAGGTATGGATTCTAAGGCCATTATGGATGGTGGCTGAATGTGTAAGTGTTGATAATAGATGGTTCTCGTTTTGGTTTAATTATTGTGAGCTGATCTATAAGTGGTTGATTATAGGAGAAATCGTGTAGGGGATCTCGTCAAGGAATATCGCAAATCAGGTGTGTAACGAACCTTCTTTCGTAGCTTGTTTCGATAAATGCCGAAAAGCCGAAATGCTGAAATTCTGGCATTTCGAGGACTTGTGAGCAAGAGAACGCTCATTGGTTAGTTAGATTCGCTAAGTTGACGATTGGGAACATTAGAAAAGGTACGAGCATGATTTTTGGCATTCACGGTAAGTTGGGCCTCGAGGGGCTAAAATCGGGCCCAATGGGCTTTCGGGCCCATTTAGGTAAAATTGGTAGAAAATGAAAACCTGTTAAATTGCACATTAAGACTGGTAACACCATTATGGAATATAGGCTAAATGGGCCTAGATGACTAAATCGGCTATGTAGGGCCCATTAGGGGTTTTTAGCCCAATAACTCGATTTCGCTAAAAATGGGCCAGAATCGCGGTTTAAACAAATGAATAGTTAGTAACTGATAATGAACATGGAAAATCCCTAATATTTGGTAAGATTACGAAATTACCTTTATAATATGAAAATGATTGTTTTGCCCCTAGGTAAAAATGACCATTATACCCCTAGAGTTTAATTATGAATTTGATACATGGGATTTTGATATACATGATATGTATGATATGCACATGATATGTATGATATACACATGATGAATTCATAATGCATTGGGTTGGGTTTTATATGGATGGAGGAAGTGCAAAAGGGCTATGTCCCGGGCCATCGAAAAGGGCTTTTGCCCGATTATTAAAAGGGCTTTTGCCCCGATTTATCAAAAGGGCTTTGCCTAGCTTATTAAAAAAAGAGGCTAGGCCTCCAGTTATATGATAAAGCAGCAATGCTGCCAGTGGAGAGTATTGGTTGGGTGGGTTGAGTTATTCCCCACATGGAGAGCTTGGTTGGTACGGGTGGAGAGTAGCGGATGGTGGGTTGAGTAGTCTCCCCAAATGGGTTGCATCTTTCATTGACTTTGCATATGATATTGAAATGGGCCTATGGCCCATACCGTTTACAGTAAAGGCTTCGGCCCAATGTTATGGAATATGAAAAGGCTTCGGCCCAGTAATATGAAATATGAAAAGGCTTCGGCCCGATATATGCTGAGATGGACTTTGGGCTTAGGCCCAGTAGGCAGATATCGTTTTGGGCTCTGAAAGGGGCTTGCTGCACATTGAGTTTCCAAACTCACCCCCTTTCCTTAACCTTGCAGGTGAGCCTTGATTTGGGGACTTGGAGCCGGAGGGGATTCAGAGTGGCCACGGTGATCGCTTTTGGGCCTTTGAATAAGCGTTTGGTTTTTCTTTAAGTTTACTTTATTTATTATTTATTTTTGGGGTGTAATAAGGTCATTTTAACTTTTTTTTCTTTTTTTTCCTTTTTTCTTTTCTGAGATTATTTTATTATTAATAACTTCAAACTGGTAGATATTAATTCAAATGGGCTAGACTTAGGATGTGTTTTCAAACGATACTTGTTTTCAAAATAACACAACGCCACGATTATCCGATTTATCGAAGTTATTCACTTAAATAAATTTCTACTCGATGTAACCAAGTGTGGCAATGGTTGTGGGCATGTCTAGGATTGGATCCAATCGAAGAGCTTGGTATTTAAGCAGTCTTCATGGCTCACCTCCTCTGTTACGGATTCCTACCTGGTGCCCAGCTTCCATTCACTTTGTTAGCTTAACAAAAGTTAGTTTTTAAACACTAAAACGAAACATGGATTTTTTAAACTTTTATGTAGCACGTCAGATTCGGCCATAACGTCTGGGTCGGGTTTGGGGTGTTACAACTTGATCGAGGAAAGAATAAATACACCACGACTAGGTTCGATTATCATTGTTTTGTACCGAGGTAATTACATATGCAAATAATGTGGTGTTGTAGTATGTTTTAATGCTTTAATATATTGTGATAAATGTTTTATTGTAGTTATGAGTTATATGCTTATTGATTGTTATGAAAGCATTAATGTTATCATGGTCGTTAACCACGACAATACGAGCAAGTACGATGAACATAATATATGTAAGTGAAAAAAATCTCGTTTGAACCTTAGGAATAGTTAGGATACAAGTAACTTGTCACTAGGAAATAAGAGATCCAAGCTCGTTGAGTTGGTCTGAGTTTGTAAGAAATCCAAACTTGTTGAGTTGGTCCAAGTTCGTAATATATGTGAGGCATCCGAGCTTGTTGAGCTGGTCTGAGTTCATTATGGATGCGATGCATGTAACATCTGAGCTCGGTGAGTTGGTCCGAGTTCACTATGGATGTTTACATGTTATGAGATAGCTTTGGCTACGTATATACATGAGGCACTTATGTGAAAGTTTCCCACGTATCCAATAGTATTTCGATGTGTTCAACGGGTAATGTAATTATTGTAATGAAGTCTCAAGGAGGGCATATGAAAGAGGTATGGTTATCGATCTCTACTATGAGTACAGGTACGTATGCTAAACCTATGAGTAATGCTTTGATAAAGATCGATTTAAGACGAGCAAGTATGTATGTGCATATGATGAGTAAGCAAAGAGGTTTGAATGAAGAATGATCTTTATGTATATGTTATCATGTTTTTGCATGTTAATTGTTTACCACTATCGCATATTATTTGCATATGGACTTACTAAGCATTAATGCTTACTCCCCTCTCTTTTCCATCCTTTGTTGTTCCGCCAAGCTAGCTCGAGGATCGGAAGCTGTCGGAGTATTCGATCACACTATCAAAAGACTTTTGGCTACAGTGAAATTATTATTTTGAGTATGGCATGTATAGGAACTTGGTCATTTTGTGATATGTGTCATGCTATTTGGCCAAATTGTGAAGGCCTATGATGATGATGATTCTTTTGTAATGGTCATGTGATATGGCTCATATTTGATCATTTGGGTTGTAATCTAATTACTCATGCATGCATGTGTTAGTGTTTTGATGGTAGAATATGTTATTGCTTGGTGAGTGCATGATAATGATGTGATATGTTGTTGATTGATGAATGTATGGTAAAGTTTGGATTAAGTGCTAAAGGTTAAAAATGACCGAATGACTTAAAATGACTATGTGTATGAATACACAATTTGAAGTTATGGTAACAAGTTTAATAATGCATGAAATTGGTGTGGAATGCCTCTAAATGGTGTAATAAATGAGTGTGCAATAAGATGACATTATGAATATGTGAGAGTGCTATGGTGTGGAGTATTTGAGTACATAAATATGTCATGTTGCATGTTATAAAGTGTGTTTGAATGTATGAGTGATTGAGGGTGACTATTGGCTTGGAAAATAGCCTCCAAAAAGGTCCACACTGGTAGACATACGAGCATGTGTCTAGGCCGTGTGTGACACACGGTCTACCCCATGGGTGTGTTGAATGGCCATGTGTCCCCTGTACCGAAAATTTCCAAGTCAGTATGTACGGTAGAAAAAACACGGGCAAAGACACGACCGTGTGTCTCAACCGTGTCCAGCTTTTTAGACGCAAGCGATGACACGGGCATGTCTAGGCTGTGTGAGGGACATGGGCGTGTGCTCGGCCGTGTGAAAACCCCTATAGGTTTGAAATGAAAAATAAATTCTAGAAATTCCACACGGGTAGGGGACACAGACGTGTCCCAAAGCACACTGGCGTGTGCATTGCCTTCACACGGGCGTGCGAGGCTTAAACCTAGAAATTTTCTTAGAATTTTCTTAAGCTCTCAGTTCAGTCCTGGATTACTTTTAATGTATATTTTGGGCCTCGTAGGTCCATGATAAGGACAATATGAATTTGTTTGATTGGTTTTAATTTGGAGTGAAATTTAATGACCCATATTTTCCGAAGATGCCCTATTTATGTAAGGTAATGCCTTGTACCTTGTCCCGGTCTCGGGTACGTGTAAGGGGTGTTACAAAATGCATACATAAGACATTGTCCTTAGAACATAGCATGAAATTTCATCTCAATTCCAACCATTTTGTACCAAAACTCAATTTCACAACAAAGGCATTCATATAACAACTATACACACAATTCACAAGACCATATATACATATATACATTTCAAAATATATGTCTACATACAAGCTGATTCTGTAACACCCCTTACCCGTGTTCGATGCCGGAACAGGGTACGAGGCATTACTGGACTTAATCACTAATCATCGTATAAAAACGGATTCATAATTTCACTCTAATTTAAAACTTTTTCAAACACATTCAAGCTGTCCCTTAAAAAGAACTTACAAGGCCCATATCATGCTTTAATTCAACCACGCACATAGGCAAGCATGCACATTCATAAATTGCATCATTTAATTAATAACATAATCAAGACTATCTACATTAAATGACTTTATACAATAGAGACCTTCAAATAACATAGGTCAGTATTTTAGGCCAATTCCTAGCAACTTAGTAACAATTAAACGAGTCTCCATACATGCCAAAGACTTAAAAATACTTTAAAACCTTTATATATCGATCAATAGTTTGATAGTGTGATTTGACCTCCGGCGACCTCCAACTCGAGCTAACATCTGAGACACTATAGGAAAAAGGAAAGGAAGGGAGTAAGCATTATAGCTTAGTAAGTAAGTGTGTAAACATTAATAAACAATACATTATCATACTTTAAATGAAGACAAAATATGTTCCCGGAATATTACCACCACAAACGCACACATACTTTCACTATTACAATCATAAACAGGTTCAAAATAAGCTGTCTAGCAGCGTACCAGCAGCTAAATTATTTATTTCTGGAGATAAAGAAATCCAAATTACAAAACATTAATTTTTATTGAAACTAGATTCACGTATATTCTTACCATAAAATTTTCAGAATTTTTGGTCTAGCCAATTAGTACAGTTTATTCATTGAAGTTACCCCTGTTTCACTGCTCAACTATTCTGACCACTCTTGACTACGAATCAATTTTATCCTCGTACAGAATTCAAAAGATATTCTCGTTTATTTTATTTGAAACTAGACTCATTAAGGATTTCAAGCATATAAATTATATCCCATAATTATTTTTGTACAATTTTTACAGATTTTTCCAAGTCAGAACAAGGGATCACATAGTCATTCTGAACCAGTCTCTCAAAAACTTAAATATCTCATAATATAGAATTTCTTTACTTGCTCTGTTTCTGTTATATAAAAATAAACTCATTAAGCTTTAATTTTATATCTCATTCAGTCTCTGATTCAATTTCTACTATTTTTGGTAAATTTTTAGATTCACGTCACTGCAACTATCCATAACAGTTTTATTGTCAATTTTGATCTTTCACACTTCAATTGTATTCATCACTTACCCATAACAATCTTTCCAATTTTCAATCACATATCGAGCATATTGCTCATAAGTTACACACGTATATACTTACACTTATCATCACAAAGTCATACACAATTTCATTTAATCAATTTCCCATTTGAACGCTTCGGAATAATAACAGATACGCGATGGTATCGCACACAGCCCACCTTTAAAATTGAAGCTCTCTTGTACACATAGTGGCCTTCACTTAGCACCACTCATGTGACCTAGCTCGATTGTACATATAATTATGGCTCTCTTGTACACATGGTGAACACTTAGTACCACCAATGTGACCTAGCCAGTTTATCTCGTAGCTCTCTTGTCTACATGGTGTACACATAGTATCACCCATGCGACCCAGCTACATCAAAATGTCTCGTAACTCTCTTGTACACATGATGTGCACTCAGCACCATACATGTGACCTAGCTACATACCATCTGTATCATCCAATCTTTCCGAAGGTTCAACCAGCATTTCTCTCTCTTTCTAATACTTGATTCCATACTTCCAATAGTCAATTATGATTCAAAAATCAGCTACAATGCATAAAATATGCTGAAATATAAAAACATAATAAAGATAATGTATTATTTACATACAAACTTACATACTTTCTCATTTCCATGTCGAATTAATATTGAACATTTAAATCATCATAATTATACTTACTTTCAACACCTCAGCAGTCATAGTAAATATATCAATTTTACATTGAAACATGCATAAATTAATGCTTACTATACATATGAACTTACCTCGATACTAAAACGGCCATTTTACCAACTTTTCCGATTTTCGATTTTTCTCCCATTCTAGGTTCAAATCTCATTTTCTGGGATCTAAAACATCATACTTTACTTATTTAATTAATGTACTATTCAAAACAGTCCTTAACTCAATCTTTTGCAAAATTACAATTTTGCTCCTAAACTTTTGCATATTTACACTTTTGCCCCTAGGCTCGGGAATTAAACTTCATCCCTTATTCTTATGTTTTATGACATGCTGATCATTTTTCCCTTCTATGGCAACATTAAATTCTCACTCTAACACATAGTTATGAACAATAACAACTTTTACCGATTAAGCCATTTTACTCATTTTTCCTTAAAACCGCTTAGCAAAAGTTGTTTAACATAATTTCAGCCTTCATATTCTACCATAAAACATCAAAATAAACACATTTCACCTATGGGTATTTTTCCAAATATGAACCCTAGCTTAAATTATTGCTAGAATCAACTTAATCAAGTTACCGGAATTCCAAAAACGTAAAGAACTTGAAAAACGGGGCTAGAACGGACTTACTATTGAGCTTGGAAAGCTTGAAAACCCTAGCCATGGCTTCCCTCATGCTAATTTAGGCCTCCATGAAAAAGATGAGTCAATTTTGGCTTTATTTTCCCTTTTTATTTCTTTTAATTACCAAATGACTAAAATACCCTTAAGGCCTTTCTTTAAAATTTTGTCCTATTCATGCCCATTTTTGTCCAAACAAAATATAATGGTCTAATTACCATTTAAGGAATCCTCTTTAAACCCCCATTTCAATCAAGTACTTATGAATTAGAACACATATTTTGCAACTTTTGCAATTTAGTCCTAAAAGTCCAATTAAGCACTTTATCAGTAAAATTACTTAACGAATTTGTACACAATATTTTAATTAATAAATAAACCTTAAAACTTAATCAGAATAAATTTTTTTGACTTCGAATTCATGGTTCTAAAACCATCGTTCCGTTTAGGCCCTAAATCGAACTGTTACAGCAACTTCTGCAAATAAGCCCTAATAGGCAAATTAAACATGCAATCTATAAAATTTCTTATCAATACTCTAACACATGCATCTAATCACTCGGTAAATCATAAAAATTAATCGAAATAAACTTTTCTATCTCAAATTTGTGGTTTCTCAACCACTATTCCATTTAGGCCCTATTTCGAGATGTTACAGATTCATATGGCCAAAATTCATCTAGACATAAAGGCTACATTAGCCAAAAGACCTATACATGCCATATAACCAAAATACACAAAGTTCAAAAGTACCAAAACAACTGTTGGATAGTGTGATGAGATCTCCAACAACTTCCAATCCGAACAAGCTTTGAAATCACTATAAAACAAGGAAAAGTAAATAGAGTAAGCTATTAAGCTTAGTAATTTCGTATGGCTAATAAGTAGAACTTACCATTCATTCACAATTTAAAGAAGCATAAGTAAACATAGGTAAGTTTCAATCAATCAAAAGGTTAGCACGTAATCATAATCTTGTTAGTCATGTATGAATACATCAACTATGAATTACTTATCATACTTTACACAAATACCTTAACTGGTTTGTATCATCTCTTATATCCTCGTACCATCATCCTTACCTATTGAACCATTTGGAATACTACCAAAGTCGGGAATCTCGCACACTAAGTGTCGATACATGGTTGAAACCATCTCTATCTCATATCACGTATAAATGCTCACTCTCGAGCTATCACTGGGTCTGCTCACACAATCTGATGGTCAAGACCTAGCTACACGATGCTGCTCATGCAAGCTGATGAGTAACCACAACACATGCCGAAAAACTCAGCCACCGGTAGAACATACAAGTCCAGCACCCAAAACACGGTAACCCCTAATGACTTGTCATTTCTATCCTACCTATTCCTAAGGTTCAACCAGGATTCATAGATTGTCGATAACTTGTCGAGAATTTCCATGGTGTCGTATCATCACAATTATATCAATTAAGCATCCAGACACATATAATTTAATGTTTATTAAATATACGAACTCACCTCGATCACAAAAACGACGAAATAACATCGACTAGTCCAGTACTTTATCTTTCCATTGATCTAGATCCGTACAAGGCTTAACTAAATCTAAATAATTTCAATCCATTTAGTATTCATTCTATTCAATCCAACCCAAAATACATATTTTTGAAAATTTACACTTTTACCCCTAATATTTTAACATCTTTACAATTTAGTCCCTAGCTCATCAAAATGCAAATTCATGCAATTTAATCCACACCCATGCTAGTCGAATTTCATACAAGCTTAAAGCAACCCACACATTTCATTAATTCACATATTTCAAAACATAATTTTCACATTTTATCAATTTAACCCCTATGTAACATTTTCAACCAAACTCACTTTACAAAACTTGTTTATCCAAAAACAACCATTTATTTTCTACCATCAAACATCAAAACACATACACATTTATCAATGGAAAAACCTATACTTTTAACAATTTCACAAATTAGTCCCTCGGCTAGCTAGATTAAGCAACAACGACTCTAAAAACATAGAAATCATTAAAAACTTAGCAAAATTGCACTTACATGCAAAGACGAACCATAGTTGAAACTTAAAGCTTCATTCATGGAGTTTCCTTAGCTAAATTTCAGTGGAATATGGACATACTTAGCTAAATTTCAGTGGAAGATGGACATAAAAAAGATGGTGACTTTGTTTTTAATCATTTTACTTAGGTTAGGGTACTGTTTCCTCATAACTTCCTCGGGTTCCCACGTATGCTCTTCAACACCATGATGTTGCCAAAAAACCTTCACTAGAACTATGATTTTGTTTCTTAACTTTTTAATCTCTCGGGTCAAAATTCTGATCGGTTCTTCGTTATACAACATGTTGGGCTGAATTTCTTTCTCTGCCGGAGAAATTATGTGCGACAGATTTGATCGATACTGTCTTAACATAGATACATGAAATAAATTATGAATCTTTTCCAACTCTGACGATAACTCAAGTCGATAAGCCACTGGCCCAATTCTTTCGATAATCTCATACGGTCCGATAAATTGCGGACTCAACTTTCCTTTGCGACCAAATTGAAGAATTTTCTTCCAGGGCGATACTTTCAGAAACACTCTATCGCCAATTTGAAATTCAATATCCTTACGTTTCAAGTCAACATACAATTCCTGTCGATCCGAAGCTACTTTCAAACTATCATGAATTACTTTCACTTTCTCATTAGTCTCTCTAATCAAATCAACTCCGTAAATCTTTTTCTCACTAAGCTCAATCCAGTATAACGGAGTTCGACACTTATGCCCATATAAAGCTTCACACGGTGCCATATTTATACTCGATTTAAAACTATTGTTATACACGAATTCAACCAACGGTAAATATTTTTCCCAGTTGCCCTCAAACCCTAAAACACAGCAACGAAGTGTAACATCCTGAAATAGGGTCTAAACGGAACAGTGGTTGTTAAACCATAAATTCGAGGTAGAAAAATTTATTCTATTATCATTTTAAGGTCTATGGCATGATTGCATGATTGTGTGAAAATTTCGTTTATAAATTTTATCGATAGAGGTCCAATTTGATATTTAGGACTAAATTGCTAAAGTTGTAAAATGTGTGTTCTAGTTCACAAAGGTACTAAGTACTTGTGAGTAATAGGTTTTTAAATTGGAGGTCCTTGGATAGTAAATATACCATTATATTAGTTTGGACAAAAATACCTAAAGGAAGATAAAACATCATAGTTTTTAATTAAGGGCATTTTGGTCATTTAGTTATTAAAATGAATTAAAAACAAAATTAAAAGCCAATTTTTGTCCATCCTCAACCCCTTGGCTGAATTTCACATGAGGAAGACATAGCTAGGGTTTTTCAAGCTTCCAAGCTTGATTGTAAGTCCGTTTTAGCCTTGTTTTTAATGTTCTTTACGTTTTTAGAGTCCCGGTAACTTGATTAAGCTTATTCTAGCAATAATTTAACCTAGGGTTTATATTTGGAAAAATACCCATAGGTGAAATGTGTTTATTTTGATGTTTTATAGTATAATTTGAAGCTTGAAATTGTGTTAAACAACTTTTGCTAAGCGATTTTACGTGAAAACGAGTAAAACGACATAATCGGTAAAAATACCTAATGTTCATAAGTACATGTTAGAGTGAGAAATTGATGTTTCCATAGAAGGGAAAAATGATCAACATGTCATAAAACATAAGAAAATAGGATGAAGTTTAATTTCCGAGCCTTGGGGAAAAAGTGTAAATATGTAAAAGTTTAGGGGCAAAATGTAATTTTGAAAAAGTTTGAGTCAAGGACTGTTTTAACAAATTTGAGTAAGTAAAATGTATTAATAAATTTGATTAAGTAATTATTTAAGTAAGTGAGTAAGTAAAGAAATTTAAAATATGTCTATGACAATTAATGAAGTTGCATTAAGTAGTATCATGCCAAGTAGTAAGATAATTCTTATGAATGTTGTTATTTATTTGCATGCAAACTTACTAAGCTTAATGCTTACCCTCTTTATTTTCCTTCTTTTTATAGTTTTTTCAAGCTAACTCGGGGATCGTAAAGTACGTCGGAGGTCCGGGCACACTATCACAAGGATTATTTTGGCATAGCTAGACGTTTCATTTTGAGTATGGCATGTATAGCGTCGTAGCCATTTTGTGTGTATGATCTTATGATATGGCTAATGAATCGTATGTAAATTATTGATAATGATTAGCTATTGGAATGGCTAATCAAGGACATGTTTGGTGTTATGTATGCCTAAATGCTAGTTATTCCATGGAAATCGTGAAAAAGGTGAATTAGCTTTAAAACAGTATCAGGCAGCAGTAATGACGTGAATTTGGAAAATCACTAAAAATATTAGAAATGGATTTAGATAGTGAATTAGATATAGAATTAAATATTATTGAGTCTATTTTCATATGAAAGAAACAAAGTAAATAAAGGAGTTGTATTTTACTAGATATTTAAATTTTGGTGAGACAGGGTCAGAGTGATTTTTGAATCCCTTGTTCTGAATTTAGAAATTCACTAAAAATTGTAAAAAAAATAATTAGGAGTTATAATTTATATGTATATATTCCTTATTGAGTCTACTTTTAAAGGAAATAAACATTATGGCTATTTGAATTCTGTATAGGGAAAAAATTAATTCGTAGTGAACAAAGGTTAGAGCAGCTGAACACTAAAATAGGGGAAACTTTAACTAATAAACTGTACTAATTGGCCAGACCAAAAATTTTGAAAAAAAATTAGTAAGAAGATATATGAGTCTAATTTCAGAGAAAATTTATGGATTTGGATTTTGAGTTTTGTAACTCAAGTTATTATTTATTTAGTGACTATGACGCAGATGGACAGTTTATTTATGAAAGATGAAATAAATTTTTTTGATTTGTTTAAGTGATCGGAAAATTTTTATTGATTCCGGTTTGCTCCCAAACCATTTCAATTTCATTTTTTAGGGTCTCAAAGACCCTTTTTAGGGATATATTGAATGAATGAAACTAAATTAATTTTAAAAGCAAATTTTTATGCCCCGAATTAGTAAGCTAAGTCAGGTAATGCCTCGTGCTCGACTCCGACGACGGTCTCGGGTTAGGGGTGTTACATTTATTGGTATCAGAGTAAAGGTTTAGTCAGTTCTTGGAATATTTAGTATGAGTAAGAGTCTATATATACATGCCATACTTATATGTTGATAGTGTGATGACTCTAGATGATTTTAAAATGTTTTCTTTTATAGTTATGGATCCCGAAAAAGCTGGTACAAATGATGTAGAGAGTAACGCGCCGGCTCCCGCAGAAGAGACGGTGCCACCAAATAGTAGTGAAAGGCCCGTTACAGTTAGTCAGGAAGGAGGGGCTCGAGAAGCCTTCTTCCAAGCTATGAATGAATGGTTTGTCGAGTTCGTTCATACGAATCTGGTTATTATACCTCCACCCCCTCATGATCATCAGACCACCCATGTAGCTCCCCCAGTCACTGGTATGGTTATAAGAGAAAAACCACCAGTTGATAAAATTAGAAAACAAGGAGCCGAAGAGTTTTGGGCTACAAAAGATGATGATGCAGAAAAGGTAGAATTTTGGCTCGAGAATACTATCAGAGTCTTTGCTGAGTTATCCTGCACACCTAAGGAATGTATGAAATGTGTTGTATCACTTCTTAGAAATTCGGCCTACCATTGGTAGAAGACACTTGTATCAGTTGTACTAAAAGAGAGAGTCACTTGGGATTTCTTTCAGGAGGAATTCTGTAAAAAGTACATCAGTCAGAGGTTTGTTGACCAGAAAAGAAAAGAGCTTCTAGAGTTGAAACAGGGCAATATGACAGTGATTGAATATGAGCGCGAGTTTGTCAGACTAAGCAATTATGCTCAAGAGTGTGTGTCTACAGAGGCTATTATGTGCAAAAGATTTGAGGATGGGCTTAATGATGATATTCGACTGTCGGTTGGTGTCCTAGAAATAAAAGAGTTTGTTGTCCTAGTTGAGAGAGCCTGTAAGGTAGAGGAGCTATTAAAAAGAAAGGGCAAAATTGAAATTGAGACGCAAGACACGAAGAAAAGACTAATGAGCAAGTCATTTCAGTCTATATCCAAGAGGCCTAGAGAGTTCTCCACTAGATCTAATTTTTCAGCTGGATATTCTAGCTAAAACAGAGGCAGAAGATTTATGAGTCCAAAAGCTCAAACCACTTCAATTGCAAGTGTTGGCAGTGTTCAGTTTGAAAGACCAGAGTGTCTCCGATGTGGTCGACGTCACCCAGGTCAGTGTCAAGCAATTGAGACAGGTTGTTTCCGATGTGGTGCACCAGACCATTTTATTCGAGAGTGTCCCGAGATGATTAAAAGGGAAGCAATACCGAGTGTAAGATCATGCAACGCTCCTGTCAAAGGCAGACCACTAAGGAATCCAGGAGCTGGGGCAAGTAATAGAGGTGCATCTAGAGATTTAGCAGTGAGGCCAAATGTTAGAGCACCTGCGAGGACCTATGCTATCCGTGCTCGCGAAGAGGCATCCTCCCCCGATGTGATTACGGGTACATTTTCTCTCCATGATACTAGAGTTATTGCTTTGATTGATCCGGGTTTGACCCATTCATATGTTTGCATGAAATTGATGCCTAGTATGAGTATGGCTATAGAATCTACAGATTTGTGATTAAAGTATCGAATTCATTAGGCAAGCATGTATTAGTAGATAAAGTATGTAGAAATTACCCTTTGATGATTAGAGGCTACTGTTTTTCGGCCGATCTCATGCTATTGCCATTTGATGAGTTTGATGTGATTCTTGGTATGGATTGGTTGACTACACATGATATGATAGTGAATTGTGGAAAGAAATTCATTGAGTTGAAATGTGAAAATGGTGAAATTCTTCGGGTTAATTTAGAAGAGTCAGATAGTTCATTTGCCATGATTTCTGTTATGTCTGCTCAGAAATGTTTGAGAAAAGGGTATGAAGCTTATCTTGCTTTTGTGTTGAACACTAAAAATATAGAATTGAAAATTGAATCAGTGCCTGTGGTATGTGAGTTTCCCGATGTGTTTTTCGGAAGAATTACCAGGTTTGCCTCCTGTTAGAGAAGTTGAGTTTGGTATTGGGTTGATCCCAGGTACCACATCCATTTCTATTGCTCCTTATAGAATGGCCCCATTGGAATTGAAAGAATTGAAAGCTCAGTTGCAGGAATTAACAGATAAAGGCTTTGCAAGACCCAGTAGTTCACCATGGAGTGCACCAGTGCTATTTGTGAAAAAGAAAGACGGATCGATGAGATTGTGCATAGATTATTGGCAGCTTAACAAGGTAACAATAAAGAACAAGTATTCATTTCCTAGAATTGATGATTTTTTTGATCAATTGAAGGGAGCCATTGTGTTCTCAAAGATAGATTTGAGATCCAGATACTATCAGTTGCGAGTTAAAGAGTCAGATGTCCCGAAGACTGCTTTCCGGACTAGGTATGGTCATTATGAGTTTCTTGTGCTGCCATTTGGCTTAACTAATACTCCTGCCATTTTCATGGACTTAATGAATCGAATTTTTCGACCATACTTGGATAAGTTTGTAGTTGTATTCATTGATGATATCTTGATTTATTCTCATGATTAGATAGAGCATGCAGAGCATTTGAGAACAGTTTTACAGATTCTGAGAGATAATCAGTTGTATGCCAAGTTCAGCAAAAGTGAGTTCTGGTTACGAGAAGTTGGTTTTCTTGAACATATTGTCTCAGGAGAAGGTATCATGGTTGATCCAAGCAAGATTTCAGCTATTGTTGATTGGAATCCTCCTAGAAATGTATTAGAAGTCAGAAGTTTTTTTGGTCCTGCTGGATATTATTGACGATTTGTAGAGGGATTTTCCATGATAGCTATCCTGCTGACAAAATTGCTGCGAAAGGATGTCAAGTTTGAATGGACTGAGAAGTGTCAACAGATTTTAGACAACTTAAAGGCATTGTTGACTGAAGCTCCTATTTTAGTACAACCAGAACCAGGTAAGGAGTTTGTGATTTACAGTGATGCGTCCATGAATGGACTTGCTTGTGTACTTATGCAGGAAGGAAAGGTAATTGCTTATGCCTCTAGACAACTAAAGCCACATGAGAAAAACTATCTGACACATGATTTAGAGCTAGCTGCCATTATTTTTGTGCTGAAGATCTAGAGACATCATTTGTACGGTGAGAAGTGCCGAATATTCACTGATCACAAAAGTTTGAAATATTTGATGACTCAAAAAGATTTGAATTTGAGATAAAGAAGATGGCTAGATTTGATTTAAGATTATGAGCTAGTGATCGATTATCACCCAGGTAAGGCAAACGTTGTTGCTGATGCTTTGAGTAGGAAATCTTTGTTTGCATTAAGAGCTTTGAACACTAGTCTAGCCTTATCAGATGATGGTTTTATCTTAGCTGAGTTGAGAGCTAAACCGATGTTTCTTGAAGAAATTTGTGAAGCTCAGAAAAATGACAGTGAGTTGTTAACCAAAAGAGCTCAGTGTGAGTCGGATATAGAGTCAGATTTTCAGATCAATTTTGACGGTTGTTTGATGTTCAGAGACAGGATATGTGTACCAAAAAATGATGAGCTTATTCGAAAGATCTTACAGGAAGCACATAGTAGTTCTTTGTCTATTCATCCAAGTAGTACAAAGATGTATAACGATTTGAAGAAAATGTACTGGTGGGTAGGAATGATAAGGGACATTTCAGAATTTGTTTCTAGATGCTTGATCTGTCAGCAGGTAAAGGCCGAACATCAAGTACCTTCAGGTTTATTGCAGCCTGTGCTAGTCCCTAAGTGGAAATGGGACCGAGTTACTATGGATTTTGTGATAGGATTGCCATTGACACCGAGAAAGAAAGATGCAGTATGGGTTGTGATTGATAAGTTAATGAAGTCGACACATTTTATCCCAGTTCGTATGGATTATTCACTTGACAAGTTGGTTGAGTTGTATATTTCAGAGATAGTCAGACTACACTGGGTACCATTATCGATCATTTCAGACAGAGATCTGAGATTTACTTCACAATTTTGGAAGAAGTTATAGGAAGCTTTGGGCACAAAGTTGAGTTTTAGTACAGCTTTCCATCCTCAGACCGATGGTCAGTCAGAGAGAGTCATTCAGGTACTTGAAGATATGCTTAGATGCTGTGTACTGGAATTTCAAGGCAGTTGGGAAAAGTACTTACCGTTAGTAGAGTTTGCCTACAATAATAGTTATCAATCGAGTTTGAAGATGGCACCTTATGAAGCTTTGTATGAACGTAAATGTCGCACACCTTTGTATTGGACAGAGCTTAAGGAAAATCAGATTTACGGGGTTGATCTAGTTAAAGAAACAGAAGAGAAAGCTGTCGAAACCATTTTCAAAAACTAGTTTTTTTTTTTAAAAAAAAATGGAAACGGGAGTCGCCACCAATCAGTTTAAGTGTGATTGAACCACCTTCAAACCACTTTTGTTTGAAATCATTTGTTTTGGTCTACGAAATCAAGAAAATAGGTTTGGGAGTCGGTTACGTACGAAGAAGGGCTAGCACCCTCGTAACGCCCAAAAAATTGGTACCAAATTGAATAACTTTCTATCTTTAGTACTAGAATTTTAAAAGTATTTAAAAATATGATCCCTTTTGAAATTAAAATAATTCGAGTTGAAAACCGAGATTTCTTCGTTCCAAAAGAATACGAATCTCACATCCAGCATGATAGGACACAATATTCTAAAACTCTTGTAACTGAAGTCACCTTGTAATTTATAAAATCGTTTAAAAGGGTATTTTAGGCATTAGGACAAACGGGAAATTCTAATCCAGCATATTAGGGCACTACTTCCCGAATTCCTAACTACCAAAAAACATTGCCTTATCCCCCCCTTTTTTTTAAAAAAAAAGAATCTTTTTGGATCAAATGAAAAAAATCTTTAAAGTGATGTTGCATTTAACATACTACCAAGGATCAATACTAACCTACATGATACCTATTTTAACATTCTATGCCAATATAATAAAGATGACGAGTAATAACATAAATTACACAATATATGTCATCATTTTATGCATATGTGGTATAAAATATACATGCATTATCGTTACATACTAAATATAACATAGAGCATAATGCATACAACAATATAAATTGCATAGTATATAAGTGATAATATTTTATGCAAATGTAACTTGGATCAACATAAATTTCATGCGAATATGTAAAAAACAATAACATAAAATAATAAATAGTCTATAAAAATTTAACCTACTAAACTACATCAAAATAATAGAAAACAAAAAATAAAGAAGCAAATTATCAACATATAAAATATAAATTAAACAAAATAAAAATAAAGATATAAAAAATATTTAGAATAATAAGAATGATGAATGAGAACCTTTTTTAAAAAATGATTAATATGTAAATCATGTTATAGGATATAATAACTTAATATTAACAAAATAATGTACTAAATAGTAATATTACACATATTTATTTAATAAAAAAAATATGTAGTTAATGAGTAATAAAATAATGTATGTTTTATAATAAAATAAAAGTGATGTAAAGAATAATATATGGTAAAATATATAGTGTATAATAATATTTATAAACAAAATATATAATAATATAAACTATATGATAAATAATATAAAAAATATATAATAAAATGTATATAATATGATATATAATAAAAGGAAGATTCTATAAGGAATAATATATAATAAAATATGATATGTAATAAAATATAAATAAAATATAATGTAATATAGATACTATCATATAAATAAGGATAATATATATTATTATTTAATAATAATTTTTAAAAAAATTTAAAATTTACACAATTAATGAATAATAATACATAATAAAAATACAATGAATAATATATATAGTAAAATATAATATATATAATAAAATTTATATATAAAACGTATAATATAAATTATATATTGGATAATATGAAAATAAAAATAATATGTATTATTTTATAACTGGTATTTATAAAAAAACAAATAATATATAAGGTATTTAAAATAAATTAAGTATATAAAAGGATTAAAATTGAATTTAATTAAAGAATCTGGGGTTAAATGCAAAATAATAAAAATCTGGGCCTAATTGAAACACACGCTAAAAGTCAAAGGATTCATTGGGTAATTCGACCCTAATCCCAAAACGACGTCGTTCTCCAGAATGGAATCTAAAGGCCGTCGGGGACTAAATTGGAATAAGCGAACAAATTAGGGCTAATTTAAAATAAAATAAAAATGAAATTAAAAAAATTTAAAAACACGGAAGGATCAATTGGGCAATTTGCCCACTTTCCAAAAACACGCGGATCCTCCCCGTGTCACGAGTCAACACGCGGATCCTGTCCTAAACAGTGCCGTTTTAGTGCTTATTAAATTAAGCAAAACGACACCGTATCCATTGCACTATTTAAGTCAATTTTTGTTTCAAAATTCATTTTAGAAACCATTTCAGAAAAAAAAATCTTTAAAATCCTCTGCAAGAGGAGAGAGGAAAGGCCTTCTGGGCTCTGGCCTCCGTCAGGCCAAGCCCCAGCCATCGGGCACACACACCCACGCGCCATCGTCAACGCCGCCATGTACGGCAGTCAGAAACCAAAAAAAATCTCGATTTTACGACGCGATTTCAATGGTAAACTTTCTTAATTTATTTTAATAATACTTGCATGTTATTTAGAGAAGAAAAAAATAAAAGGTAAAGATATATCACCTCTGTCTCTTTGATAAGATGCTGATCTTTTATTGTATATGTGTATCTCTCCAAAAAGTCCTTACAAATTAGACAAAAGAGGGGTTTTTATAACCCTTTGTTACATTTTAGAAAAAAAATCATTTGATTTCTTTCCAAATCTGTTTCTTTGGTTGTTGTGGTTCCTACTTCTTTTGCAGGTACCAGCGAGGAAGCCAGTAATGGTTGGGCACTGACGATGGCATCGATGTTGATTCGGGCGTCGATCACGACATGATTCAAAGCCTGGAATCACGGCATCGATGGTGGGTAGCTGAAACGACGCGAAATGAACACACACATTGTTTGCGGCGCCTAGGGTTTCTGAAACTCTAGGTCTTCCGTCCTTTGCTTGTTGTTTGGGCTTCTTGGGCTTCACTGAGTTGAGTCAGAGTCTAACCGGGTGTAGGCTTATTGGGTTGTAACTGGGCATAGGATTTAGGTATTTGGGTCAAATGTAAACGGATAATGGATTGTAAATGAATTTTGGGCTTTGTACATGGACTGTATAAACTTTATTATTTTTTAATTCAATTACGGGCCCGGGCAAAAATGGGCTACTACAGCTGCCCCTCTTTGCTCATTGTCGTGTAACGGTAATAGAGCAATGACTATAAAAGGACCCATTTGCCCGGCCTGACCCAATCTTGAGATTTTTCTTCAAATGGCCTTCAACCTATCTGCAACTTCAGAAGTATTGGTCCATAAATATGATAGCTTCAATTTGCTTCATTGAAACTTCAGGAATGCAGTATCTGCTATCTTCAACCTGCTCCTTGCAACCTCAGGGACGTCATGTTGATATCTTTAATCTGTTCTCTGATAATACAGAGACGCCAAATCTGCTATATCTGCTTCAGCGTAAACATGTGAAAGCAAAATCTGCTATGTCTTCGATCTGCTCCTTGTAAACGCCAGGATGCCAAATCATCTTAGATCTACTTCGATATGAAAACATCTGAAGGTTAGATATGCTATATCTTCGATCTGCTCCTTGTAAACGCAAGGATGTCAAATCATCTTAGATCTACTTCGATATGAAAACATCCGAAGGTTAGATCTGCTATGTCTTCGATCTGCTCTCCGTCGAATATGGAGATGCCAAATCTGTTTCTTCGATTTGTTCTCTGACAATACAGAGACACCAAATCTACTATCTTTGATCTGCTCCCTGACAATACAGAGACTCCAAATCTGCTATCTTTGATCTGCTCTCTGACAATACAGAGATGCCAAATCGTCTTAGATTTGCTTTAGCGTAAACACGTGAAATCCAAATTTGCTATGTCTTCGATCTGCTCCTTGTAAATGCGAGGATGCCAAATCATCTTGGATCTACTTCGATGTGAAAACATCCAAAGATTAGATCTGCTATGTCCTCGATCTGCTCCCCGTCGAATACAGAGATGCCAAATCTGTTTCTTCGATTTGTTCTCTGACAATACAGAGACACCAAATCTACTATCTTCGATCTGCTCTCTGACAATACAAAAACGCCAAATCTGCTATCTTTGATCTGCTCTCTGACAATGTAGAGACGCCAAATTGTCTTAGATTTGCTTCAGAATAAACACGTGAAAGCCAAATCCACTATGTCTTAGCCTGCTACCCTACTGCTTAGGGGGTTAAGCCGCATCAATCTTCATTGTCCCTTGAAGGACATAACCTGTGTAATGTGTATGAGTTCATGCCTAATGATTAAGATGCCATGCTTGAAATAAATCAAATGCTCCTAGTTATGCAAAATGTTATGAAAATGATTCCTATTCCAAACACCATCACCCATTCCTTTGTCAAAGTTTATCCTTATTTCTCTCGAAGTATCCTTCTCACTCAGCCCGTGGGTTTGTACCATTCTTCAAATGCTATGACCCACCAAAAATGTCTGTAAGATGATCCCCTCTTAGGATCGAATCGTTTGATTTGTCCAATCATCATTTTGGACCAAAGAAAGAATTTCCTCAAGTTCTTTCAAACCTCTCTTACGTGAATTCCTCGAACAATTATTCTGTTTTAGTTTCTTGTATTATCTAGAAATTTCCAGAGTAATGAGCAAAACTTCATTTGTGAAAATTATTTAGTTCATCTATCATTATTTTAATGCAACATACTTTAAGAATAATGGAAGATGGATTTAATCTTGAGAATAATTAGATTTGAATGAATTTGTCAAAAATACAAAGGAAATTAATCTGATAGCCTATCTTTGAGAAGAAAGAGAATCTAAAGATAGCAAACAAGACAAAAGTTAGATGCCCTAGATATCACCGCTTGAGCGTCTATACACCAGTTCCATGAAGACTTTCTTGAGTTCAACATGTGTTTAAAAGATCCAAAGTACTTTGTTGATGCCCCGATATGCAACGTGCTTCGCTCTTTGTTGAATCAGATATAGCAAGATTACCATGTGCTCTTCAAAATTTGAGCTGCCCTTTCGAGTTTTCAACTCAAAACCCCTTTGGTCACAAGGTGCCCTTTGCGGGTTTTCACCTTGGCCTTTCCATTTTTTTTTTTTTGGAAACTCAAGGCGTCCTTTGCGGGTTTTCACCCTGGATTCTCCTCTTCCATAGACAAAGTACTTTTTGACTGAGTCTGAATTCACTGGATTGGGTAAACTCTTCCCATCCATTTCCGTTAAGATCAACGCACCCCCAGAAAAGGCCTTCTTCACGACATACGGCCCTTCCCAATTCGGCATCCATTTTTCTCTAAAGTCCTTCTGAATGGGAAGGATCTTTTTCAGTACAAGATCCCCCTAGTGGAATTCTCTTGGTCGCACTTTCTTGTCGTAAGCTCGCATCATTCGCTTCTGATACATCTGACCATGACGAATAGCCCTTAGCCTCTTTTCCTCAATCAAGTTCAACTGATCATATCGTGATTGTATCCTTTCAGCTTTATCCAACTTTATCTCTGACAAGACTCGGAGAGATGGTATTTCCACTTCAATGGGTAACACTGCTTCCATCCCATAAACCAACGAGAAAGGAGTTACCCCAGTAGAGGTTTTGACGGACGTTCGATAAGCTAAGAGTGCAAATGGTAACTTCTCATGCCAATCTCTGTAGGTTTCAGTCATTTTCCCCACTATCTTCTTAATGTTTTTGTTAGCAGCTTCCACTGCCCCATTCATCTTTGGGCGATACGGAGAAGAGTTGTGATGCTTAATCATGAACTGACTGCAAACTTCTGCTATCGTTTTGTTGTTCAAGTTCAATGCATTGTCTGATATGATCCTTTCAGGCATCCCATACCGACAAATGATCTCTTTCTTCAAGAATCAACTCACAGCCGACTTAGTAACATTCGCATAAGAAACAGCCTCTACCCACTTCGTGAAGTAATCAATAACCACAAAGATAAAATGATGCCCATTTGAAGCTTTTGGTGATATTGACCCAATGACATCCATGCCCCACATGGAAAAAGACCATGGAGAAGTCATAACATGTAGAGGTGAAGGTGGTAAATGAATCTTGTCTCCATAAATCTGACATTTATGGCATTTCTTGGCATAGTTGATACAATCCCCTTCCATAGTAGACCAATAATATCCAAACCTCATGATTTGTCTAGCCATCATGAAACCATTAGCGTGCGTCCCACAAACACCCTCGTGAACTTCCTCCAAGATTAACTTAGCTTCCACGGCGTCAACACATCTCAACAGTACTTGGTTCTTTCTTCTTTTGTAAAGGATATCCCCATCTAGCATATATTCGCAGGCTAACCTCCTTAAAGTTCGCTTATCATTTTCAGTTGCCTATTTTGGGTATTTACAATCTTTCACATATCGTAATATATCCTGATACCAAGGGTTATCATCTTTTTCTTCTTCCTCAATGTTACAACAGTGAGCTGGAGCCTTAAAGATACTCATCTGAATGGGTCTCATCTCCTCCTCTTTATTTGCTTTAATCATTGAAGCCAAGGTTGCTAGAGCATCTGCCATCTGGTTTTCGTCTCGTGGGATATAATTGAAAGTGATATCATCGAACTCCTCAAGTAACCCAAAAACTACCTTTTGATAATTGGTCAATTTAAGATCCCTTGTCTCCCATTCACCTTTAAGCTGGTAAATTACCAACGTAGAGTCTCCATATACTTCCAAGGTTCTTATTCCTCGCTCTATAGCCGCTCGGGGTCCCATGATGCACGCTTCATACTCGGCCATATTGTTTGTGCAATCAAAATCCAACTTGCATGTGAATGGATAATAATCACCATTTGGGGATACCAAGACTGCCCCAATTCCATTTCCCACCGCATTGGATGCCCTATCAAAGCTCAATTTCTAAGGATAATCCTCTGTAGTTGCTACACACATCAACTCCTTTGGGAAATCAAAATTCAACGGCTCATAGTCCTTTAGAGCTCTACTAGCCAGAAATTTCACTATTGCGTTTCCTTTTATAGCCTTCTAACTCATATAGACTATGTCAAATTCTGAAAGCAGAATTTGCCACCTTGTCATTTTTCCATTTAGTGCTGTTGACTCCATCATATACTTTAATGGATCAAGTTTTGAAATTAGCCAAGTCGTATGATATAGCATATATTGCCTCAACCTTCGAGTCGTCTAGATTAAAGTACAACACAATTTCTCAATTGGCGAATATCTCATCTCACACTCTGTGAATTTCTTGCTGAGGTAGTATATCACCTTCTTTTTTCTTCCCGACTCGTCATGTTGGCCAAGCACACATCCCATAGAATTACTAAACACTGATAAGTACAAAATTAATGGTCTATCTGGACTAGGCGGAGATAACACTGGAGCATTTAACAAGTATTGCTTAACCTTATCAAAAGCATTCTGGCATTCCTCATCCCAAGTACCTTGGTTGTGTTTTCTAAGGAAGCGAAATATGGGATCACATTTCTCGGTTAATTGTGAAATAAACCGAGCAATATAATTCAATCTTCCAAGAAAACCCCGAACTTCCTTCTGAGTACATGGTGGGGGCAATTCTTGTATGGCTCTAACTTTATCTGAGTCGACTTCTATTCCCTTTTCACTAACCACAAAGTCCAATAACTTCCCCGACCTAGCTCCGAAGATGTACTTTGCCGGATTAAGTTTCAACTGAAATTTTCTTAATCTCAAGAACAACTTCCTCAAAACTTCAATATGTTCCTTCTCTGTTCGAGGTTTAGTAATCATGTCATCAACATACACCTCAATTTCTTTATGCATCATATCGTGGAATAAAGTCATCATAGCCCTTTGGTATGTTGCCCCTGCATTCTTCAACCCAAAGGGCATTACCTTGTAACAAAAGGTGCCCCACAATGTTATGAAGGTGGTTTTATCCATGTCTTCCAGATGCATCTTTATCTGGTTGTACCCCGAGAAACCATCCATGAAGGAGAACAATCGAATACCCCACTGTGTTGTCTACCAAAGTGTCTATGTGTAGCAAAGGGAAATTATCTTTTGGGCTAGCTTTGTTCAGATCTCTATAATCAACGCACATTCATACCTTCCCATCCTTCTTAGGGACTGGTACAATGTTAGCTACCCATTCAGAGTACTTCACCTCTTGTAAGAATCCTGCATCGAACTGCTTCTTGACTTCATCCTTTATCTTCAATATGATATCTGGCCTCATTCTTCGTAACTTCTGTTGGACTGGCTTACAATCCTGTCTTATTGGAAGACGATGCACCAAAATATCAGTATTTAGCCCTGGCATATCTTGATAGGACCATGCGAAGATATCCTTGAACTCACATAGCAACTCAATCAGTACTTGCCTTGTGTCCTTGGCAATATGCGTGCCAATTTTCACCTATTTACCTTCCTCTAGGGTTACATTCTCTATTGCCTCTTTCTCATGGGGTATGATTTGTTTCTCCTCCTATTTTACCATCCTCAACAGATCCAGAGACACATCACAATCCTGGGCATCCTCAAAATCCTGAGATTCCTCTACATGTCTTGCTCACGAGAGAAATCAGGATTTGTAATATCAGTGTTCATGTCATTGATATCTAAGGATCTGTGAAGTATAAAGAATATACAAAGAATGAATGAATTTAAGAATGATTATTTATGTGCTATGAAAGAATAGGAATTGCAAAAGTTTAACGGAATATTGGTTGATAAAAATGAAACAATACTCGTTCAAATTGATAAAAGTTATGTTTTATTAAAAAAAATAGATGATCGTAAGCCCATGCCACAAATGTAATCCTATTACTCCTAGGCCCTAGAGTAACAAGGATGTTTTGAGAATTACTCTGAAAAATTCTTAAAGACTACAGGAAGTTCCTTCGCAATCCAATTGTTCAGAGAGCTTCCCGGTTCGTAAGGACGAATACCCTCCAGGTTTCCATGCTCCAATCCTTCACCGTGTATAGCATTAATCTGATGAATTTCTTCTATAAGTAACCCTCCTGATATGAAAGTTTGGGATATTGGAGGGAATATCATCGACCCCCATTCCACTTCTCTTCCATTAAGACGCGCCCTTCTTCCCTCTTAGCGCTTTTCAACTTCCTTCCTCCTTTGCTTATAATCTGGCTTGAAGCCTAGACCAAAGCAATCTCTCTTCTCCTTCGGTTCTGGGATTTGAGTCCCTCCTTGCAGGTATTTGCCTAACCCTCTTCCTGGTAAGGCTCCCTTTCCCACCATCATTTGTAGAGCTATCCTCGTGGCTCTTGCTATCTTTGGCACCGGTAGCTCACTCCCTTCTGAAATGAAGGTTGCATTCACAAATTCTAAAGAGCGAAAGGAACACTCAATAGACTCTTCATTTGTCTCGACATAAGGGGCCTTGCTAGTGACTGCAGCTATAATGTCCTCCTCCGTATTGATCGTTACTAACCGTCCATCCGTCACTAACTTTAATTTCTAGAGCAACGATGAGGGCACCGCTCCCACTGAGTGTATCCATGGCCTCCCTAATAAGCAATTGTAGGAGGGCTTGATATCCATCACCAAGAAGTCTACTTCGTATATTCTCGGCCCAATATCCAAGGGGATGTCAATCCTTCCCATCACCTTCCTTTCTGTACCGTCGAAGGCTCTTACCATATTTTGACATGTCTTCATGTGAGAACCGTCAATGGGTAATCTGTTCAATGTAGAACGGTAGAACATTCAAGGTCGATCCATTATCGACGAGCACGCTTGGGAGTGTGTACCCCTTGCATCAAGTGGTGATGTGCAAGGCCTTAGTTGACCCCTTGCCCCCCGGTGGAATTTCATCATCATTAAAGTAGATGAAATTATCTGCACTTATGTTATTCACCAACCGGTCTAGCTTGTTAACGGATATGTCATAGGTGATATATGTTTCGTTGAGCACCTTCATCAATGCATCCCGATGTACCTTAGAGCTCAGAAGTAAGGCCAATACTGATATGCAAGCCGGTTGCCTACGCAACTGCTCAACCACGCTATACTCGCTATGCTTAAGGAACTTTAGAAATTCCTTAGCCTCTTCCTCCTTTACTGGCTCTTTGACAGACACTTCAGCCTTTTTCTCCTTCTCCGCACTAACATTCCTTATTTTTTGGGGCTCCTCTCGGACACCTATCGTATCATACCGCTTCCCACACCGTGCACGGGAACCCTCATCTTGTACATCTTTAGATGTACTGGCTATACTCTCCTCCTCCGGCACTGTCACGCTGCAGTCATAACTTCATGGTACCCTCTTGCTATTTTTATAAGGGAAAGGTGTAGGTTTATGGATAATGACCTTAGGTACCGTTTGTGCCCCCACTTCATTATTCCCCAGCAGGGAAATGATAATCCTCGGCCGGTTAGTTCCTTTCTGTTCATTCTCCAGCACACATACTTGTTTTTCGCAAGAGCTATCTTCAAAAATTTGTAGCTCTTTGTTGTCCATAAAGCCTTGCACCAAGGCCTTGAATTCTTCACACTTTTGAACTTCATGTCCTCTTTTCTCATGGAACTCACTATAGTTCCTTGTTTTTCTTCTTCTGTTTTCAGAGGTTAACATACCTCTCTTCATCATCTCCTCCCAAATCACCTTTATAGGCATCCTCACCTCAGCAACATCTTCCTTCATTCTCCTCTCACTGGGCTCGCCAATGGCATTCACTCCTTGATCGCTATGATTTGGCAATGGGTTTTCAATATTAGGGGTATTTTTGAACTTCACTACCCCCAACTTAATAAGCCTCTCTACAGCCTTCTTAAAACCGGTACAGTTTTCGATCGAATTCCCTGGTATTCCAGCATGGTACTCGCATCTGGCATTTGCATCATACCATTTGGGATATGGGGGCTGCAGTGGTTTCAAGTGAAAAGGAGCAATAGCATGTACATTGTATAAGCTTTGATAAAGCTCACGATACATCACGGGGATAGGTGTGAACTACATCCTTTCAGAATTCTGCCTTGTACCCGACTCCTACATTTGAGAACTCTATTGCTCAACCGCAGCTGTTTTAGGTTGACCAACTGTGATTGCCTTCGTGTTGAAGGTGCTTGTGTTATTTACTTCACTATCCTTTCTCTTTGGGGCCGATCTTTTGGTCGCTTCCCCCTCAATTTTGCCACCCCTTATGGCATTCTCGATCATCTCTCTCGCCATGACTATATCCGCAAAGCTTTTAGTGGTGCTCCCAATCATGTGAGTGATTAATGGAGCCTTTAGAATGTTGATGAACAACATGGTATTTCCTTCTCCAATAACAGTGATTGAACTTGCATTGCCACCTCTCTCCATCTTTGTGCATATTGCCTAAAATTTTCATTAGGCTTTTTCTCGATGTTTTGCAGCGTGATCCTATCCGGAGTCATGTCAGTCAGATGATTGTACTGATGCATGAAGGCTTGTGCAAGATCCCTCCATGAACTTATTTTGGCCCGACTTAGTTGATTATACCATTTGGCTACTGCTCCAATTAAACTGTCCTGGAAACAGTGGATCAACAGTTGATCATTATTCACATACCCAGTCATTCTCCTACAGAACATTGTAATGTGGGCTTCTGGGCAAGTAGTCCCGTTGTACTTTTCAAATTTTGGCATCTTGAATTTGTGAGGAAGCACCAAGTCTGGGACCAAGCTTTGATCATTGGCATCAACTCTATGATGCCCATCAACATTCTCTAAAGCTTTGAATTTTTCCTCCAACCATTTGTAGCGTTCTTCCAACTGTCTTGCAGCCTCATTTCTTAAATCCTCTTTTTCAGCCATATCTAAGTCAGGAATGACAAGATTTGCAGGATTGTCGCCCAAATTGAACCCTGAGCCGGTTGGGAAATTTATGGGGATCCCAGCATCGGCCGGCCCTTGTTGAGGCCTTATAGTGACAGATGGCCTCCTAAGAAGTGCCTCGGCTTGTGTAGGCACCTGGGGTGGAGTGAAACCTAGAGGATGATCCTCGCCATCCTCGCCAGTAATTGCCATGGGAGCCTTTCCCTTATTAGTGGCCCTCAGTAGTTGAGTCATCTCAGCCATCATGTTCCTTTGAGCCTCTAACATTTGCTCCCTCATGTCGTTTTGTATTTTTGTCAATTGCTCTTGCAATTGGTCCTGCATGTCCTTCTGTAGCTGCTCAAATCTTTGGTCCATGTTCTTAGTTTTTGCACGAGTTTCGTAGTGATGTGTTGCTTCCAGATTTTCTTTCTCTCACTCTCTCTTTCTCCCTAATAATTTTAACTAATTAGGGTCTTTCTATAAACTGAATGCATGTGATGTGATGAGATGCAAATGCATGAATGCTAAAAGATATCGATTCTAATTCAGTTTCTTTTTAGAAAACGTTATTTAAGAAACAAAAATCTTTACACAAAACAGATTACAAATACGCCTTTTCCCTCAGGCCCAAGATTTTAACCCTATCCAACAATAAAGCTAACTCTAGACCTCTATCTAACACTAACTCATATTTTGTACTTGTGCCGCTAGGTCTTGTAAATGATCAGTAACCTCTCGAATTTGGGCTATAGCTTCTCCCATGAGATAAACCCTATCTCCAACTTGATCCTGAAGATGGTGAAGTTCTCCCTTCCACTGCTCTTCTCTTGCCTCGATTTCGCTCAATTCAGTAGCTCACGACCCCTGTAGTCTTGCTTCCAACCCTCCAATATTGTGCTTCATTTCCTCGATCTTATCCAAGCTTGCCTTTAACTCGATCGCAGAGTTACGACTTCGGTGATAATGAAGAGATCGTCCTAGCTCAGCTACCTTAGTTTTTAATCCCTGATTTTCCTTCTCTAGGGCCTGATTTTGCGACTGCATCTCTTGGAACTTTTTCTCCTAATACTCGACTTTGGCTTTTTCTTCTTGAATCTCTTACTGCCACTGCTCTAAAGATCTCCCTAATCCGACCATTTTCAACGTTACCTGGGCCTTCTTGTAGTGTGTCTTTAAATCGTCTCGATCTTTCTCGATCTTTCTCTTTTCCTTTTTCACCTTCTCGACTTTCATCTTTTGAACATCAATATCGAGCCTCAAACACATTTTTCCCTCTTTCGAGCTTCTCAATCCTCTTTTCAAGCTCTAAATTATTTCTCTCGAACTCATGCTTCATAACCTCCAACTCTGATGGAATCACTCGTAAGCTCTCCTCTAATGATCGAGCCACCCCCAAAATCAGCCTAGGGACATTATTGTTGATTCTCCCACTAAACCATCCTTTATACTCAAGGGTTGACGTCGAGCCTTCGGTCAAGATCTTCATACAGAAAGGCTTCTTCCAAGCCTCAGAAATCTCTCGCATCCTCTTCTTATAGTGATCTCCTTTATAAGAGAAATCGCTCTAAGCTAAACCCTGTGTAGCCGGTATGAACTGCCTCGCTTGATATTGGCTTAGAACAAGCAATGGTGCATATCCAATAACTCCCCAAATTCCTAGCAAAGGGACCCAATCAAAACTGCCACAGCGGTAAAGGACTTCACTAGGAACCAACCAAGAAGCCTTCCATATAACATCTTCTTCTCGAAGATTCTGAAGAATGTCTATCCACCTCTTCTCTGAAATGTCATCTCTCCTAAGCGTGTCTACTGCTTCCTTTAAGGGAGAATAACCCTCAAAGAATACTCGGCAAGGAACCTTATCAAGCTTCCAGAAGTGGCTATGGAACCAGACTAGCAACAATTGGGCACATCCAATAAATCTACCCTCGCCGGCCCTCCGACATGCACTCAAAGATCTAAATGCCGCAGCTAGGATTGCTGGTACCGGTGTATTTTGCTTACCAACGCGATCAAACAAATCCGCTACTGCCTCATCTATGTGTCCCAATGCCTTTGGTAAAATCACCATGCCGTAAATACTCAAAGCTAGGACGTCGATCCTTTTCTTTACGTCTGGATGTGTCGATATCAAATCCCTCAAAACGGCCCATGGAACGCACTTACTATCACCCTTTTGCTGCACACGAGCTACAGCCCACTGTTCACTCATCCCAGTAATCATCACCAACTTCTTCACAAAAGTTGGAAGGCTAGCAGGCCTAACATAAGCCTTGTGACCCTGAATCCTCGGGTAACGCAGTAAAGTTGTATACTCCTCCAAAGTAGGTACAAGATCAACATAGCCAAATGTAAAGAAATTATAAGCAGGATTCCAGAACTGTACCATAGCTCGAAACAAGTGCCTATCTACTTTGACGTCTAGCAAATAGGGAAGGTCTCCATAATTCTGATAGAAAAGCTACTTAACCTCGTCATCCCATTGGGCCTAAATGTCTCTCAACTCCTGAAACTCATTCTGTGTCGAATTAATACGAGTGAAGTCCCATAACTCTAATGTATGCCCCTCAGTGACACTATCTCCTTTCTCTAACTAGGTTTTCTCTAACCAGGTACAGACAGAGGCATTATCCTCCACTTTATCAAGATATTTGTTCTCCATTACAAAACTTTCTAACCCAGAAATCGAACCATGAATCGATACCTTTGAATGTTGAATGACATGCAATGATAGCAAAATAGAATAGATTAGTATCGTATAAAAGCATAACAAACAAACACTTATAAGGGTAGTTTACTAAAAGCTATCACCATAATCCCTAGGGTAAGCGCTTAAAGTTCACTATATGAGTTTCAGTTCTAAAGCGAGGGTACCTGAACAAGCAGATTCCTCGGTCCTCACCCATTATAGGCTCATATAGACCAAGTTCAGTTCAGGGGGACACATTTCCCTATGGCCATGCGGAGATGAAAATCTCACGAAGACATAGGTACAGTATCTCGGAAGCAATCCACTAGCTCATACGAAGGTGAAAACCTCACGAAAGCTTAGCTTCTCACTCCCACTTAAAGGTGCGACTAACGGTCATGCAAATGCAATGTGTGTAGATAATATAACAAACATATGCTGTGAACACATGAAAAGGGATCTTTATCTTTAAATCCTTTCAAATTTTTAGCATTAAGACAGAAAGTTATCAATTTTTTTGGCTTGACTCTCTTATTGTCCCCAATGGAGTCTCCAAGCTGTCGAAACCATTTTGAAAAACGAGTTTTTTATTTAAAAAAAAAAACAAAAACGGGAGTCGCCACCAATCAGTTTAAGTGTGACTGAACCACCTTCAAACCACTTTTGTTTGAAATCATTTGTTTTGGTCTACGAAATCAAGAAAATGGGTTCGGGAGTCGGTTACGTATGAAGAAGGGTTAGCACCCTCGTAACGCCCAAAAAATTGGTACCAAATTGAATAACTTTCTATCTTTAGTGCTAGAATTTTAAAAGTATTTAAAAATATGATCCCTTTTGAAATTAAAATAATTCGAGTTGAAAATCGAGATTTCTTCATTCCAAAAGAATACGAATCTCACATCCAACATGATAGGACACAATATTCTAAAACTCTTGTAACTGAAGTCACCTTGTAATTTATAAAATCGTTTAAAAGGGTATTTTAGGCATTAGGACAAACGGGAAATTGCAACCCAGCATGTTAGGGCACTACTTCCCGAATTCCTAACTACCAAAAAACATTGCCTTATTCCCCTTTTTTTTTGAAAAAAAATCTTTTTGGATCAAATGAAAAAAATCTTTAAAGTGATGTTGCATTTAACATACTACCAAGGATCAATACTAACCTACATGATACCTATTTTAACATTCTATGCCAATATAATAAAGATGACGAGTAATAACATAAATTACACAATATATGTCATCATTTTATGCATATGTGGTATAAAATATACATGCATTATCGTTACATACTAAATATAACATAGAGCATAATGCATACAACAATATAAATTGCATAGTATATAAGTGATAATATTTTATGCAAATGTAACTTAGATCAACATAAATTTCATGCGAATATGTAAAAAACAATAACATAAAATAATAAATAGTCTATAAAAATTTAACCTACTAAACTACATCAAAATAATAGAAAACAAAAATAAAGAAGCAAATTATCAACATATAAAATATAAATTAAACAAAATAAAAATAAAGATATAAAAAATATTTAGAATAATAAGAATGATGAATGAGAACCTTTTTTAAAAAATGATTAATATGTAAATCATGTTATAGGATATAATAACTTAATATTAACAAAATAATGTACTAAATAGTAATATTACACATATTTATTTAATAAAAAAATATGTAGTTAATGAGTAATAAAATAATGTATGTTTTATAATAAAATAAAAGTGATGTAAAGAATAATATATGGTAAAATATATATGTATAATAATATTTATAAACAAAATATATAATAATATAAACTATATGATAAATAATATAAAAAATATATAATAAAATGTATATAATATGATATATAATAAAAGGAAGATTCTATAAGGAATAATATATAATAAAATATGATATGTAATAAAATATAAATAAAATATAATGTAATATAGATACTATCATATAAATAAGGATAATATATATTATTATTTAATAATAATTTTTAAAAAATTTAAAATTTACACAATTAATGAATAATAATACATAATAAAAATACAATGAATAATATATATAGTAAAATATAATATATAATAAAATTTATATATAAAACGTATAATATAAATTATATATTGGATAATATGAAAATAAAAATAATATGTATTATTTTATAACTGGTATTTATAAAAAAACAAATAATATATAAGGTATTTAAAATAAATTAAGTATATAAAAGGATTAAAATTGAATTTAATTAAAGAATCTGGGGTTAAATGCAAAATAATAAAAATCTGGGCCTAATTGAAACACACGCTAAAAGTCAAGGGATTCATTGGGTAATTCGACCCTAATCCTAAAACGACGTCGTTCTCCATAATGGAATCTAAAGGCCGTCGAGACTAAATTGGAATAAGCGAAAAAATTAGGGCTAATTTAAAATAAAATAAAAATGAAATTTAAAAAAATTAAAAACACGGAAGGATCAATTGGGCAATTTGCCCACTCTTCAAAAACACGCGGATCCTCCCCGGGTCACGGGTCAACACGCGGATCCTGTCCTAAACAGTGCCGTTTTAGTGCTTATTAAATTAAGCAAAACGACACCGTATCCATTGAACTATTTAAGTCAATTTTTGTTTCAAAATTTATTTTAGAAACCATTTCAGAAAAAAAATCTTTAAAATCTTCTGCAAGAGGAGAGAGGAAAGGCCCTCTGGGCTCTGGCCTCCGTCAGGCCAAGCCCCAATCATCGGGCACACGCGCCCACGCGCCATCGTCAACGCCGCCATGTACGGCGGTCAGAAACCAAAAAAAATCTCGATTTTACGACGCGATTTCAATGGTAAACTTTCTTGATTTATTTTAATAATACTTGCATGTTATTTAGAGAAGAAAAATAAATAAAGGTAAAGATATATCACCTCTGTCTCTTTGATAAGATGCTGATCTTTTATTGTATATGTGTATCTCTCCAAAATCGTCCTTACAAAGTAGACAAAATAGGGGTTTTTATAACCCTTTGTTACATTTTAGAAAAAAAAATCATTTGATTTCTTTCCAAATCTGTTTCTTTGGTTGCTGTGGTTCCTTCTTCTTTTGCAGGTACCAGCGAGGAAGCCAGTAATGGTTGGACACTAACGACGGCATCAGCGTTGATTCGGGCGTCGATCACGACATGATTTGAAGCCTGGAATCATGGCATCGATGGTGGGTAGCTGAAACGACTCGAAATGAATACACACATTGTTTGCGGCGCCTAGGGTTTCTGAAACCCTTAGGCCTTCCGTCCTTGGCTTGTGGTTTGGGCTTCTTGGGCTTCACTGAGTTGAGTCAGAGTCTAACCGGGTGTAGGCTTATTGGGTTGTAACTAGGCATAGGATTTAGGTATTTGGGTCAAATGTAAACGGGTAATGGATTGTAAATGAATTTTGGGCTTTGTACATAGACTGTATAAACTTTATTATTTTTTAATTCAATTACGGGCCCGGGCAGAAATGGGCTACTACAAAAGTAAAAGTCATCAGAGATTGCTTGAAAGCAGCTTCAGATAGACAGAAGTCGTATGCAGATTTGAAGAGAAAAGAGATTGAGTATCAAGTTGGTGACAAAGTGTTTTTGAAAGTATCCCTGTGGAAGAAAGTTCTCAGATTTGGCAAGAAAGGCAAACTAAGTCCACGTTTTATTGGACCGTTTGAAGTGATTGAGAGAGTCAAACCATTAGCATATCGGTTAGCTTTGCTGATTGAGTTAGAGAAGATTTATGATGTATTTCATGTGTCTATGCTACATCGTTATCGTTCAAAACTTTCACATGTGATTTCTCAAACAGATGTTGAGATTCAGCCAGACATGACTTACGGTGAAGAACCGGTAAAGATTCTAGCTCGAGAGGTAAAGCAATTAAGGAACAAAAGTATTGCACTTGTGAAATTACTATGGAATAGACATGGGGTAGACAAGGCTACATGGGAGCCCGAAGAGGCTATGCAAAAATAGTACCCAAATCTCTTTACAGGTAAGATTTTCGGGGATGAAAATCCCTAAAGGGGGGAGAAATGTAACATCTTGAAATAGGGCCTAAACGGTGGTTGCTAAACCACAAATTTGAGGTAGAAAATTTTATTTTATTATCATTTTAAGGTCTATGGCATGATTGCATGATTGTGTGAAAATTTTGTTCATAAATTTTATCGATAGAGGGTCCAATTTGATATTCAGGACTAAATTGCAAAAGTTATAAAATGTGTTTTCTAGTTCACAAAGGTACTAAGTACTTGTGAGTAATGGGTTTTTAAAGTGGAGGTCCTTGAATAGTAATTAGACCATTATATTAGTTTGGAAAAAAATACCTAAAGGAAGATAAAAGATCATAGTTTTTAATTAAGGGCATTTTGGTCATTTAGTTATTAAAATGAATTAAAAACAAAATTAAAAGCCAATTTTTGTCCATCTTCAACCCCTTGGCAAAACTTCACATGAGGAAGACATAGCTAGGGTTTTTCAAGCTTTCAAGCTCGATTGTAAGTCCGTTTTAGCCTCGTTTTTAATGTTCTTTACGTTTTTAGAGTCCCGGTAACTTGATTAAGCTTATTCTAGCAATAATTTTACCTAGGGTTTATATTTGGAAAAATACCCATAGGTGAAATGTGTTTATTTTGATGTTTTATGGTAGAATATGAAGCTTGAAATTGTGTTAAACAACTTTTGCTAAGCGATTTTACGTGAAAACGAGTAAAACAACATAATCGGTAAAAATACCTAATGTTCATAAGTACATGTTAGAGTGAGAATTTGATGTTTCCATAGAAGGGAAAAATGATCAGCATGTCATAAAACATAAGAAAATATGATTAAGTTTAATTTCTGAGCCTTGGGGCAAAAGTGTAAATATGTAAAAGTTTAGGGGCAAAATGTAATTTTAAAAAGGTTTGAGTCAAGGACTGTTTTAACAAATTTGAGTATTAAATAAGCTAATTTATTTTTATTATAGATCAAGAAGAACAAAATCCAGAGTTAGACCGGGGAAAGAAAAAGATAGTGGACCAAATCGATATAGTTGATCGTATTTTGTTTCGAGGTAAGTTTGCGATAAATAAATGTAATATTCTATTATTTTATGTTAATGTTGTTAATTTTCAGCATATGTATATTTATTTTATGAAATTATTCAAAGAAGACTCAAGCATGAATTGACGGAGAAGTGATTTCAGAAAGTCCCGGTTGAACCTTAGGAATGTGTAGGATACAAATGTCATGACATTAGGGTTTAAGGATACCATCTAAGACCATGCCAAGGCATGGCAATTGGTAAGGTTTCTAAGGCAAGGAAATCATGTAAGACCATGTCAAGACATGGCATTGATAAGTTAATATAAGGCAAAGGTCCTATGTAAGACCATGCCAAGGCATGGCATTGGTGAGTTCATAAGGCAAGGATACCATGTAAGACCATGTCAAGACATGGCAATGGTAAGTTTCAAAAGGATACCACATAAGACCATGACAAGTCATGGCATTGGTAAGGTACCCGTGTATCCTTAGTATTCCAAGTGGTTCAACGGGAAAAATTTAAAGAGAGTATCAATGTAAGGTAAGGTAAGGCGAGTTATGCTAAAAAGGTAAGACAAGTTCATGCTAGAAGAGCAAAGGTAAGTATATAATGTTCATGTATGCTTGATAAGGAAAAAGGTAGGTAAAATGTATTAATAAATTTGATTAAGTAAGTATTTAAGTAAGTGAGTAAGTAAAGAAATTTAAAATATGTCTATGACAATTAATGAAGTTGCATTAAGTAGTATCATGCCAAGTAGTAAGATAATTCTTACGAATGTTGTTATTTATTTGCATGCAAACTTACTAAGCTTAATGCTTACCCCCTTTATTTTCCTTCTTTTTATAGTTTTGTCAAGCTAACTCGGGGATCGTAAAGTATGTCGGAGGTCCGGGCACACTATCACAAGCATTATTTTTGTATAGCTAGACGTTTCATTTTGAGTATGGCATGTATAGCATCGTAGCCATTTTGTGTGTATGATCTTATGATATGGCTAATGAATCGTATATAAATGCTTGATAATGATTAGCTATTGGAATGGCTAATCAAGGACATGTTTGGTGTTATGTATGCCTAAATGCTAGTTATTCCATGGAAATAATGAAAAAGGTGAAATTAGCTTTAAAACAGTATCAGACAGCAGTAATGATGTGAATTTGGAAAATCACTAAAAATATTATAAATGAATTTAGATAGTTAATGAGATATAGAATTAAATCTTATTGAGTCGATTTTCATATGAAAGAAACGTAGTAAATAAAGGAGTTGTATTTTATGAGATATTTAAATTTTGGTGAGACAAGGTCAGAGTGATTTTTGAATCCCTTGTTCTGACTTTAGAAATTCACTAAAAATTTTACAAAAGTAATTAGAGTTATAATTTATATGTATAGATTCCTTATTTAGCCTAATTTTAATGGAAATAAACATCATGGTTATTTGAATTCTGTACAGGGAGAAAATTATTTCGTAGTGAACAGAGGTTAGAGCAGCTGAACACTAAAATAGGGGAAATTTTAACTAATAAACTGTACTAATTGGCTAGACCAAAAATTCTGAAAGAAAATTACTAAGAATATATTTGAGTCTAGTTTCATATAAAATTTATGGATTTGGATTTTGAGTTTCGTAACTCAATTTATTATTTATTTAGTGACTATGACGCAGATGGATAGTTTATTTATGAAAGATGAAATAAATTGTTTTGATTTGTTTAAGTGATCGAAAAAATTTTTATTGATTCCGGTTTGTTCCCAAACCGTTTCAATTTCATGTTTTAGGGTCTCGGGGACCCTTTTTAGGGACATATTGAATGAATGAAACTAAATTAATTTTAAAAGCAATTTTTTATGCTCTGAATTAGTAAGCTAAGTCAGGTAACGCCTCGTGCTCGACTCCGGCGACGGTCTCGGGTAAGGGGTGTTACACGAAGAATATCTTCGAGAATCTAAATCACTCTCTCTGATTGACCATCGGTTTGAGGATGAAATGCAATACTAAAATTCAACCATGTACCCAAAGCCTCTTGCAATTTCTTCCAAAATGACATAAACCGCAGATCTCTAACTGAAATAATGGAGACCGGCACTCCGTCCAATCTAACAATCTCTGAAATATACAATTCAACTAATCTATCAAGTGAAAAATCTTTACGTACCATAATAAAATATGGAGATTTTGTCAAACGATCAACAACAACCCAGATAGCATATTTCTTTTTTGGAGATAGGGGTAATCCTGATACGAAATCTATCATAATTCTATCATCTTAGTATTCCCCGGATGAACAAATAAGCAACCACTGTATGCTTTGTGTAAAATTTTTTGTATAAGCTCGGGATTCCTCGGCACACAAACTCTACCTTGAAACAACAAACAATCATCAGATCTGATCTGATACTCTGAATCAGTGATCGACTCAACTGTACTCTTTTAGCTTGCATTTCATTATCACATTTTTTAGCCTTGAAAATTTGCTGAAGAAATATCGACTTAGCTTTCAACTCGGCTAATATCGAACCATCATTATACAAGGTCAACTGCGTGCTCATCGCCCGCATAGCAAACAAAGATTTCATACTCAAAGCAGCTGCGACTACGTTCGCTTTCCCAGGAAGATAATCAATCACTAACTCATAATCTTTCAATAATTCAAGCTATCTTTGTTGTCACAAATTCAAATCTTTCTGCGACATCAAATACTTCAAGCTCTTGTGGTCAACAAATATGTGACATTTCTCACCGAACAAATAATATTTCCAAATTGTCAATGCGAAAATAATAGTGGCTAACTCTAAGTCGTGTGTCGGATAAATCTTTTCATGCAATTTTAACTATCTGGAAGCATAAGCTATCTGTAATATCCCGAATTAGGGCCTAATCAGAATAGTAGTTTCATGACCACAAATTCGAGATAGAAATAATTATTTTATAATTATTTTTAGGTTTATGATATGATTGCATGATTGTGTGAAAATTTCGTGACGAAATTCTGCGCATAAAGTACTAAAGTTGAAATTAGGGACTAAATCGAATAAGCTGCAAAACTTGCATTCTAAAAGTTTTTAGTATGAAATTATTTTGGAATATTAATGAGGAGGTCTTAAATAGTAATTTGAACAATTTCTAAAATTTTGGACAAAAATGGGCTTGTACATGAAAATTTTCAAAGAAAGGTATTAAGGGCATTTTGGTCATTTGAATATTAAATGAAATAAAATGAGAAAAATAACACAAAATAGTCATCTTCTCCATATAGTTGCTGCCGAATTTTTCTCTCTCCATAGCTAGGGTTTCTTCAACTTTTAAGCCTTGATTGTAAGTGATTTTTATGCTCGTTTTTAATGTTCTTTACATTTTTGAAATCCCGATAGCTCGATTTACCTTATGCTAGCAATAATTCAACCTAGGGTTCATATTTGGAAAAATACTCATAGGTGAAATTTGTGTATTTTGGTGTTTTATGATAGAATATGAGGTTTTAAATTATGCTAGACAACTTGTGCTACTCGGTTTTAAGTGAAAACGAGAAAAAGGGCTTAATCGATAAAAATACCTAATAGTTATAAGTACATGTTAGAATGAGAATTTGATGTTTCCATAGAAGGGAAAAATTATCAGCATGTCATAAAACATAAGAAAATGGGATGAAGTTTAATTCCCGAGCCTAGGGACAAAAGTGTAATTTTGCAAAAGTTTAGGGGCAAAATGGAAATTTTGCCAAAGTTCGTATTTGGGGATGTTTTGATGAATGTATGTATTAAATAAGATTAATTTGGCATTATAGATCAAGAGAAACGAGATTCAAGTCGTGATCGAGGGAAAAACAAAGTTTACGATGAGTAGGCTTGATTGCTAATATTTTGTATCGAGGTAAGTTCATGTGTAAATGTAGTAACATAATTGTCATTTTAAGTAATTTAATTTTATTTATGTGATATGATGATTAATATCATGAAATATTATGCTTTATGGTTATTATTGAATAATATGTAAATCATGATTTGCTACCGAGTATCGGTTTCGATGTTTCGTGGAAGACGGCAGAGATGTGTAATTGAGGAAAAAGCCCGTTTGAACCTTGGGAATAGATTAGAATACAAGTGACATGTCACTAGGATGGTTGGGCATCTGAACTCGTTGAGTTGAGTCCGAGTTCATTTATGGATGCAAATGTCCGAACTCGTTGAGTTGAGTCCGAGTTCGTGAGATGTAACTAGGCATCTGAACTCGTTGAGTTGAGTCCGAGTTCACTTATGGATGCGAATGCCCGAGCTCGTTGAGTTGAGTCCGAGTTCGCTTATGGGCGGGTTACATGGTAGCTTGGCTACATATGTGGCACTTATGTACAAACTTTCTGTGTATTTGAATTATATTCCGATGTGTTCAACGGGTGAATCTTAAGAGAATAAGGAGAATGCCTAAAACGAAGGTGACATGTTGGTAAGTGTGGTAAATGAGAAAATTTGACAGGTATGTGCTTAAATCTTCGGGTTGAGAACTTGGTATGATGAAATCGTAGCATGATATTAAATGCAAATGTAACATGAATGTCTTGGCGTTGTTTATGCAAATGATTTTTTTATGTGGAATTGCATGATTATGTTACTTACTATTTGCATATGAACTTACTAAGCATTTATGCTTACTCCTTCCTTTTCCTTCATTGTAGTTTTGACAAACCGGCTTGAGAATCGGGATAGGTCGAAGACTCGTTCACACTATCCGAAGGCCTAAATTGGTAAATGGCTTGTGTATCTTGAATGTGGCATGTATGGCAAAATACTCACTTTGTGTAAATGATCTTATGATATGATTATGCTTTGGCAAGAAAAGAGTTTTGTGAATGATTAGCCATTGGAATGGCCAATCTAAATCATATTTGATACCATGTATGTTTAAAATGCTATTTAGTCCATGAAAATTTATAGTAAAGTAAAATTTGCTATAAAATAGAATATTGCTGCAGCAATGACGTGAATTTGAAAAATCACTAAAAATAGTAGAAATGGACTTAAATGATGAATAAGTTATAGAATCAAAGATTAGTGAGTCTATTTTGATATGGATGGAACAAAACAGGTATATGAATGATATTCTATGAGATGTTTAAATTTTTGTGAAACAGGGCCAGAGCGATTTCTAGATCCCCTGTTCTGACTTTGAAAATTCACCATAAATTGTATAAAAATAATTAGAAGTCATGATTTATATGTAAAGGTTACTATAGAGTCTAGTTTAAATAAAACAAACTACATAGTCATTGAAGCTCTGTACAGGGAGATATCTGATTCGTAATACACAGAGGTCAGAGCAGTTGTACCCTAAAATAGGGGAGATTTTAACTAATAAACTGTACTTATTGGTTTGACCAAAAATACTAAAAAAGAATTAATAAATATATATCTGAGTCTAGTTTCAGGAAAAAATTACAAAATTGGATTTCGAGTTTCGAAACTCGAGATATGAATTTTTAAGTGACTGTGACGTAGTTAGCCAGCTTGTCTGGAAATTTTAAAAATAAATTGTTTAAGTTGTTTAATTGATGAAATTAAGTTTAGTAACACCTCGTGCTCGACTCTGGCGATGGTCTCAAGTACGGGGCGTTATATTTGGTGGTATCAGAGCAAGTTTAGTCGGTTCTTGGTGTAACACCCCTTACCCGTGTTCGACGCCAGAACAGGGTACGAGGCATTACCGGACTTAATCACTAATCATCGTATAAAAACCGATTCATAATTTCACTTTAATTTAAAACTTTTTCAAACACATTCAAACTGTCCCTCAAAAAGAGCTTACAAGGCCCATATCATGCTTTAATTCAACCACACACATATGCAAGCAAACACATTCATAAATTGCATCATTTAATTAATAACATAATCAAGACTATCTACATTAAATGACTTTATACAATAGAGACCTTCAAATAACATAGGTTAGTATTTTAGGCCAATTCCTAGCAACTTAGTAACAATTAAACGAGTCTCCATACATGCCAAAGACTTAAAAATACTTTAAAACCTTTATAGATCGATCAATAGTTTGATAGTGTGATTTAACCTCCGGCGACCTCTAACTCTAGCTAACATCTGAGACACTATAGGAAAAAGGAAAGGAAGGAAGTAAGTATTATAGCTTAGTAAGTATGTATGTAAATATTAATAAACAATACATTATCATACTTTAAATGAAGTCACAATATGTTCCCGGAATATTACCATCACAAACACACACATACTTTCACTATTACAATCATAAACAGGTTCAAAATAAGCTGTCTAGCAGAGTACCAGCAGCTAAATTATTTATTTCTGGAGCTACAGAACTCTAAATTAAAAATCGTTAATTTTTTCTGAAACTAGATTGATGTATATTTTTACCATAAAATTTTCAGAATTTTTGGTCTAGCCAATTAGTACATTTTATTCATTGAAGTTACCCCTGTTTCACCACTCAACTGTTCTGACCACTCTTCACTATGAATAAATTTTCTCCTCGTACAGAATTCAAATGATGTTCTCATTTATTTTATTTGAAACTAGACTCATTAAGTATTTCAAGCATATAAATTATATCCCCCAATTATATTTTTACAATTTTTAATGATTTTTTCAATTCAGAACCTGGGATCACATAGTCATTCTAAACCAGTCTCTCAAAAACTTAAATATCTCATAATATAGAATTCCTTTACTTTCTCTGTTTATTTTATATAAAAATAGACTCACTAAGCTTTAATTTGATATCGCATTCAGTCTCTGATTCAATTTCTACTATTTTTGGTAAATTTTTAGATTCACGTCACTGCAACTATCCATAACAGTTTTATTGTCAATTTTGATCTTTAACACTTCAATTGTATTCATCACTTACCCATAAAAATTTTTCCAATTTCCAATCACATATCGAGCATATTGCTCATAAGTTACACACGTAAATACTTACACTTATCATCACAAAGTCATACACAATTTCATTTAATCAATTTCCCATTTGAACACTTTGGAATAATAACAGATACGCGATGATATCGCACACAGCGCACCTTTAAAATCGAAGCTCTATTGTACACATAATCACCACTCATGTGACCTAGCTCGATTGTACACATAATTTTGGCTCTCTTGTACACATGGTGAACACTTAGTACCACCCATGTGACCTAGCCAGTTTATCTCGTAGCTCTCTTGTCTACATGGTGTCCTTCACCTGGAACCACGCATGCAACCTAGCTACATATATCCCGTAGCTCTCTTGTCTATATGGTGTACACATAGTATCACCCATGTGACCTAGCTACATCATAATGTCTCGTAACTCTCTTGTACACATGATGTGCACTCAACACCATACATGTGACCTAGGTACATACCATCTGTATCATCCAATCTTTCCGAAGGTTCAACTAGTATTTCTCTCTCTTTCTAATACTTGATTCCATACTTCCAATAGTCAATTATGATTCAAAAATCAGTACAATACATAAAATATGCTGAAATATAAAAACATAATAAAGATAATGTATTATTTATATACAAACTTGCATACTTTCTCATTTCCATGTCGAATTAATATTAAACATTTAAATCATCATGATTATACTTACTTTCAACATCTCGGCAATAATAGTAAATATATCAATTTTACATTGAAACATGCATAAATTAATGCTTATTATACATATGAACTTACCTCGATACTAAAACGGCCATTTTACCAACTTTCCTGATTTTCGATTTTTCTCCCATTCTAGGTTCAAATCTCATTTTCCGGGATCTAAAACATCATATTTTACTTATTTAATTATTGTACTATTCAAAACAGTCATTAACTCAAACTTTGGAAAAATTACAATTTTGCCCTAAACTTTTGCATATTTACACTTTTGCCCCTAGGCTCGGGAATTAAACTTCATCCCTTATTCTTATGTTTTATCATGCTGATCATTTTTCCCTTCTATGGAAACATCAAATTCTCACTCTAACACATAGTTATGAACAATAACAACTTTTACCGATTAAGTCGTTTTACTCATTTTTGCTTAAAACCGCTTAGCAAAAGTTGTTTAACATAATTTCAGCCTTCATATTCTACCATAAAACATCAAAATAAACACATTTCACCTATGGGTATTTTTCCAAATATGAACCCTAGCTTAAATTATTGCTAGAATAAGCTTAATCAAGTTACCGGGATTCCAAAAACGTAAAGAACTTGAAAAACGGGGCTAGAACGGACTTACTATTGAGCTTGGAAAGCTTGAAAACCCTAGCCATGGCTTCCCCCATGCTAATTTCGGCCTCCATGAAAAAGATGAGTCAATTTTGGCTTTATTTTCCCTTTTTATTTCTTTTAATTACCAAATGACTAAAATAACCTTAATGCCTTTCTTTAAATTTTTGTCCTATTCATGCCCATTTTTGTCCAAACGAAATATAATGGTCTAATTACCATTTAAGGACCTCCTCTTTAAACCCCCAATTTCAATCAAGTACTTATGAATTAGAACACATATTTTGCAACTTTTGCAATTTAGTCCTAAAAGTCCAAATAAGCACTTTATCAGTAAAATTACTTAACGATATTTTTACACAATATTTTAATCAATAAATAAACCTTAAAACTTAATCGGAGTAAATTTTTCAACTTCGAATTTGTGGTTGTAAAACCATCGTTCTGTTTAGGCCCTAAATCGGGCTGTTACAGCAACTTCTGCAAATAAGCCCTAATAGGCAAATTAAACATGCAATCTATAAAATTTCTTATCAATACTCTAACACATGCATCTAATCACTCGGTAAATCATAAAAATTAATCGAAATAAACTTTTCTATCTCAGATTTGTGGTTTCGCAACCACTATTCTATTTAGGCCCTATTTCGAGATGTTACATTTCTCCCCCTTTAGAGATTTTCGTCCCCGAAAATCTTACCGGTAAAAAGATTCAATATCTTTTCTCAAAATTTCTTAAACATCTCCAAAAAAATTTTCTTCAAAGCAGTACTTTCAAAATCACCCCACTATCAAATTGAAATCCAATATAACTAAGTTTCAACTCGGTATGACCTCTATATTAATCGAAAACTATTTCCAATTCTCACATTTGCTTTCACTTTTTTTTTTAACCAAAAACTTTGCATTCAGCTATTAATACAACTCAACCATTATTCTTCTGTCTAATTTTATCATTACTAAATCCACATTATCTCATTCACAATCAAAATTTATTTTTTTTTAAAAAAAAATCCAGCAATCATATACTTTAAGCATCATACCTGGATGAGTTAATTAACTTAGTCTAATTTTTATTTAACTGTAACATTTCAGAATTCAAAAAATCTTCATATTAACCTGACATCTTTTCTGGAACTAAGTTCATATATTAAACCATTCTCAAATGCTATCACATTGTCAATTAATCTTATTGGAAGGGGGTGAGGCTGTAACACTTCTAACTTGCCTCTTATATATTCATGCATATAACTTAACACTCATTAATATATATATAATTTGCTTCAAATAACTCAACATGCATATTCATTTTACACAACCCTCCTATCATCTTATACAAACAAATACACTTATACAGGCGTTCATAATTCTCAAATAGAATTACTCAAAACATTCATTTAATTTCACAAGTTACACTCATAGCATCACACAATTGCCAATCAAGATGAACACTTATCATAATATAAACTTTCCCTTCATCTCATCTTTCATATTCCAAGAGAAATTCTTATTCACGACTCATTCATTATCACATAAACATCATGCACTAGTACTCTTACCTTTTACGAGTCTCATTTCATCTTAATATTATCACAGTTATATAATTCACTTTAGACAGACTTACACACATATTCATATTTTAAAACAAATGCACTCAAACATACATTCCACAAATTTGAGTAAATCTATTTATCACATTCACTTAGTCAAATAAGTTAGACACATAATATCATGTCAATGTCAAACGAACATAGATGAGTTTATAACGAGGTAAACTTTCGTTTCTTTTCACTTTTCTATATTTCTCCACTTATGTCTATTTCATTTTACACTTGATCTCACACATATCATCACAAGTCACTAAGATCAATTTACGTACACCAATATATCCACCAAATTATATGAACTTACTTAACATCTTTTTACACTGTCGATGGTAGCTCGATTGGAAAACACTTCTGTCTCAACAGAACTATTTCATCGGGATCGGGAGGCATCATACTATCACAGGTAGTAATATGGCATGTATAGCTTAACTCTTACACATACTAGGTAAGTCCGAGAACCGACTAAAGCATAGCTCTGATACCACTAAATGTAACACCCCTTACCCATGTTCGGTGCCAGAACAGGGTACGAGGCATTACCGGACTTAATCACTAATCATCGTATAAAAACTGATTCATAATTTCACTCTAATTTAAAACTTTTTCAAACACATTCAAGCTATCCCTTAAAAAGAGCTTACAAGGCCCATATCATGCTTTAATTCAACCACACACATAGGCAAGCATACACATTCATAAATTGCATCATTTAATTAATAACATAATCAAGACTATCTACATTAAATGACTTTATACAATAGAGACCTTCAAATAACATAGGTTAGTATTTTAGGCCAATTCCTAGCAACTTAGTAACAATTAAACGAGTCTCCATACATGCCAAAGACTTAAAAATACTTTAAAACCTTTATATATCGATCAATAGTTTGATAGTGTGATTTAACCTCTGGCGACCTCTAACTCGAGCTAACATCTGAGACACTATAGGAAAAAGGAAAGGAAGGGAGTAAGCATTATAGCTTAGTAAGTAAGTATGTAAATATTAATAAACAATACATTATCATACTTTAAATGAAGTCATAATATGTTCTCGGAATATTACCATCACAAACATACACATACTTTCACTATTACAATCATAAACAGGTTCAAAATAAGCTATCTAGCATAGTACTAGCAGCTAAATTATTTATTTCTAGAGCTAAAAAACTCTAAATTAAAAACCGTTAATTTTTATTGAAACTAGATTGACGTATATTTTTACCATAAAATTTTCAGAATTTTTGGTCTAGCCAATTAGTACATTTTATTCATTGAAGTTACCCCTGTTTCACCACTCAACTGTTCTGACCACTCTTCACTATGAATAATTTTCTCCTCGTACAGAATTCAAATGATGTTTCATTTATTTATTTGAAACTAGACTCATTAAGTATTTCAAGCATATAAATTATATCCCATAATTATATTTTTACAATTTTTAATGATTTTTTCAAGTCAGAATAGGGGATCACATAGTCATTCTAAACCAGTCTCTCAAAAACTTAAATATCTCATAATATAGAATTCCTTTGCTTGCTCTGTTTCTTTTATATAAAAATAGGCTCATTAAGCTTTAATTTTATATCTCATTTAGTCTCTGATTCAATTTCTACTATTTTTGGTAAATTTTTAGATTCACGTCACTGCAACTATCCATAACAGTTTTATTGTCAATTTTGATCTTTAACACTTCAGTTGTATTCATCACTTACCCATAACAATCTTTCCAATTTCCAATCACACATCGAGCATATTGCTCATAAGTTACACACGTAAATACTTACACTTATCATCACAAAGTCATACACAATTTCATTTAATCAATTTCCCAGTTGAACACTTCGGAATAATAACAGATACGCGATGATATCGCACACAGCCCACCTTTAAAATCGAAGCTCTCTTGTACACATAGTCACCATGATTGTACACATAATTTGGCTCTCTTGTACACATGGTGAACACTTAGTACCACCCATGTGACCTAGCCAGTTTATCTCGTAGCTCTCTTGTCTACATGGTGTCCTTCACCTGGAACCACGCATGCAACCTAGCTACATATATCCCGTAGCTCTCTTGTCTACATGGTGTACACATAGTATCACCCATGCGACCTAGCTACATCATAATGTCTCGTAACTCTCTTATACACATGATGTGCACTCAGCACCATACATGTGACCTAGCTACATACCATCTGTATCATCCAATCTTTCCGAAGGTTCAACCGGGATTTCTCTCTCTTTCTAATACTTGATTCCATACTTAAAATAGTCAATTATGATTCAAAAATCAGCTACAATACATAAAATATGCTGAAATATAAAAACATAATAAAGATAATGTATTATTTACATACAAACTTGCATACTTTCTCATTTCCATGTCGAATTAATATTAAACATTTAAATCATCATAATTATACTTACTTTCAACATCTCGGCAATAATAGTAAATATATCAATTTTACAATGAAACATGCATAAATTAATGCTTATTATACATATGAACTTACCTCGATACTAAAACGGCCATTTTACCAACTTTCTCGATTTTCGATTTTTCTCCCATTCTAGGTTCAAATGTCATTTTTCAGGATCTAAAACATCATATTTTACTTATTTAATTAATTTACTATTCAAAATAGTCCTTAACTCAAACTTTGGAAAAATTACAATTTTACCCTTAAACTTTTGCATATTTACACTTTTGCCCCTAGGCTCGGGAATTAAACTTCATCCCTTATTCTTATGTTTTATTACATGCTGATCATTTTTCCTTTCTATGGAAACATCAAATTCTCACTCTAACACATAGTTATGAACAAGAACAACTTTTACCGATTAAGTCGTTTTACTCATTTTTGCTTAAAACCGCTTAGCAAAAGTTGTTTAACATAATTTCAGCCTTCATATTCTACCATAAAACATCAAAATAAACACATTTCACCTATGGGTATTTTTCCAAATATGAACCCTAGCTTAAATTATTGCTAGAATAAGCTTAATCAAGTTACCGGGATTCCAAAAACGTAAAGAACTTGAAAAACGGGGCTAGAACGGACTTACTATTGAGCTTGGAAAGCTTGAAAACCCTATCCATGGCTTCCCCCATGCTAATTTCGGCCTCCATGAAAAAGATGAGTCAATTTTGGCTTTATTTTCCCTTTTTATTTCTTTTAATTACCAAATGACTAAAATGACCTTAAGGCCTTTCTTTAAAATTTTGTCCTATTCATGCCCATTTTTGTCCAAACGAAATATAATGGTCTAATTACCATTTAAGGACCTCCTCTTTAAACCCCCAATTTCAATCAAGTACTTATGAATTAGAACACATATTTTGCAACTTTTGCAATTTAGTCCTAAAAGTCCAATTAAGCACTTTATCAGTAGAATTACTTAACGATATTTTTACACAATATTTTAATCAATAAATAAACCTTAAAACTTAATCGGAATAAATTTTTCAACTTCGAATTCGTGGTTCTAAAACCATCATTCTGTTTAGGCCCTAAATCGGTCACATTAAAGAACTTCGCAAATAAGCCCTAATAGGCAAATTAAACATGCAATCTATAAAATTTCTTATCAATACTCTAACACATGCATCTAATCACTTGGTAAATCATAAAAATTAATCGAAATAAACTTTTCTATCTCAGATTTGTGGTTTCGCCACCACTATTCCATTTAGGCCCTATTTCGAGATGTTACACTCAAACTAACGTGTTGTATGTACGGATTTTGCTGTCATATATATATATATATATATTGTGATAGTGTGACGACTTCTGACCTTTTAAATGATTTTTTTATAGTAAATGGATCCCGATCCAGCTGTGGCTGATGATATAGAAAGTAATGCACTGGATCCGGCTGAAGGGGCAGTGCCAACCGAAAATCCACCTCCTACTATTGGTCAAGGAGGAGCAGAAGGGGCTCGAGAAGCCTTTCTCCAGATGATGAGTGCCTGGTATACTGAGTTCGTTCGTACGAACTCGAATGTACAACCTCCCCCACCTCCCCCAATTCCTCAACATGTACCCCCGATGCCTCAAGGTGTGGATCTGATGAAATTTCACAAAACTCCAGTTGACAGAATCCGTAAGCAAGGGGCCAAAGAATTCAGGGCAAATGTTGATGATGATGCTGAGAAAGCAAAGTTTTGGCTTGAGAATTCTATTCGAGTATTTGATGAATTGTCTTGTACACTTGAGGAATGCTTGAAATGTGCTAAATCATTGTTGAGGGATTCAGCCTATCATTGGTGAAAGAAATTGATTTCAGTGGTACCGAAAGAGAAGGTGACTTGGGAATTCTTTCAAGAAGAATTTCAAAAGAAATACATCAGTGAAAGATTTGTTGATCAAAAGCGTAAAGAGTTTCTTGAGTTGAAGCGGGGAACATGATGATTCATCGAATACGAAAGGAGTTCGTCGAGTTGAGTAAGTATGCTAGAGAATACATTCCTACAGAGGCTAAAATGTGCAGACGATTTGAAGACGGACTCAATGAAGATATCAAAGTATTTGTTGGGATTCTTGAATTAAAAAAAATTGTAGTACTTGTTGATCGAGCTTGCAAGGTTGAAAAACTACTTAAAGAGAAGAAAAAAGTAGAAGCTGAGACTAGAAGTTAGAAGAAAAGATCGACAAGCAGTTCATTTTTACAGCAATCTAGAAAATCTAGAAATATGAATCCTCGTTCTCAGGTTTCAACCGGACAATCATATGAAAATTCTAAAAATCAAAATGTGGGTTTTAAATCTCAGACTACTTCTGCGGCTAGTGTGGGAAATACGAGATTTGTTAAGCCCGAGTGCCAACGGTGTGGTAGGAATCATTTTGGCCCATGTAGAGCGAATGAATGTTTTCGGTGTGGTTCTTCGGATCATTTTATTAGAGATTGCCCAGAGAGAGTTGAAAAAGAAAAATTTCAGAGTGTAAAAGCTAGTAGTGCGGACTCGGGGAAGATATTCGAGAAAAAGTGAAAATGAAGCAAGCAAAGCAAGAATGTAGTCGAGATTCAAAGAACTAAACTCGAAGCAAGAGTTCCGGCTAGAACTTATGCCATAAAGGCACGTGAAGATACTTCTTCACCCGACGTAATTACTGGTATATTTTCTTTTTATGATGTTAATGTTAATGCTTTGATTGATCCCGGTTCTACTCATTCATATGTGTGCATGAAACTGGTGTCTAGTATGAATATACCTGTTGAGAACACAGAATTTATGATTAGAGTGTCGAATCCATTCGGCAAATGTGTGATAGTTAATAAAGTATGCAAGAAATGCCCTTTAATGATTCGGGGTCATTACTTTTTGGCCGACTTGATGTTGTTGTCATTTGATGAATTTGATGTTATTTTGGGTATGGATTGGCTGACATTGCATGATGCTATAGTAAATTGCAAAGAAAAGGTTATAAAATTAAAGTGTGGAAGTGGTGAAATTCTACGGGTTGAACCAGGCAAATCAGAGGCACTATCTAGTGTGATTTCTTTGATGTCGGCTCAGAGATATTTGAGGAAGGGTTATGAAGCTTATTTGGCGTATGTAATTAATACAAAAGAAATTGAAAAGAAAGTTGAATCAGTACCGATTGTGTGTGAGTTCTCAGATATATTTTTAGAAGAATTACCAGGTTTGCCTCCAGTCAGGGAAATAGAATTTGGTATTGATTTGATACCGGGAATAGCTCCAATCTCGATTGCTCCGTATAGAATGGCACCAGCAGAGTTGAAGGAATTAAAGTCGCAATTGCAAGCATTGACTGACAAAGGCTTTGTGAGACCGAGTTTTTCACCTTGGGGTACTCCCGTGTTATTTGTGAAAAACAAGGATGGTTCTATGAGATTGTGTATTGACTATCGGCAATTAAACAAGGTGACAATCAAGAAGAAGTATCCGTTGCCGAGAATTGATGATTTTTTTGATCAGCTAAAAGGAGCAACATGGTTTTCAAAGATTGACTTGAGATCTGGGTACTACCAGCTGCGAGTAAAAGAGTCGAATGTGCCTAAAACTGCTTTTAGAACAAGGTACGATCTTTATGAATTTTTGGTCATGCCATTCGGATTAACAAATGCTCCTGCTGTGTTTATGGATTTGATGAATCGTATATTTCGGCCATACTTGGACAAATTTGTTGTGGTGTTTATTGATGATATCTTAATTTATTCAAAAGATGAGACAGAGCATGTTGAGCATTTGAGGATAGTTTTGCAAACTTTGAGAGATAAGCAGTTATATGCCAAGTTTAGTAAAAGTGAATTTTGGCTTTGGGAAGTTGGATTTTTGGGTCACATTGTTTCAGGTGATGCTATACGGGTTGATTCTAGTAAAATTTCGGCCATTGTTGATTGGAAACCACCAAAAAATGTAACTGAGGTTAGAAGTTTCTTGGGGCTAGCTGGGTATTATCGGCGATTTGTAAATGGATTTTCTATAATTGCTACTCCTATGACTAGATTACTCCAAAAGGATGTTAAGTTTGAGTGGACGGAAGAATGTCAACAGAGTTTTGAAGAATTGAAAAAGTTATTAACTGAAGCACCAGTGTTGGTACAACCCGAATCAGGTAAAGAATTTGTAGTGTATAGTGATGCTTCTCGAAATGGCTTAGGATGTGTACTTATGCAAGAAGGAAAAATGGTGGCTTATGCTTCGAGGCAGTTAAAATCTCACGAAAGAAATTATTCGACTCATGATTTGGAATTGGTTGCTATAGCATTTGCTTTGAAGATTTGGTGACATTATCTATATGGTAAAAACTGCTGAGTATATACCGAACATAAAAGTCTTAAGTACTTGATGTCACAAAAAGACTTGAATTTGAGACAGCGAAGATGGTTGGAGTTATTGAAAGATTACGAGCTTGTTATTGATTACCATCCGAGAAAAGCAAATGTGGTTGCCGATGCTTTGAGCAAAAAGTTGCTATTTGCTTTGAGAGCTATGAATACTCAGTTAAAGGTATCAGATGATGGTTCGATTTTAGCAGAGTTAAGAGCAAGACCGATGTTTTTACAAGAGCTTTGTGAAGCTCAGAAAAGCGATGAAGATTTGCAAGCCAAAAGAAAACAAAGTGTGAAGGCGTCACGGTCGATTTCAAAATCGATTCTGATGGTTGCTTGATGTTTAAAAACCGGATTTGTGTACCGAAAAGTGATGAGTTGATTCAAAAGATTTTGCATGAAGCACATAATGGTTGTTTGGCGGTTCATCCAGGTAGTACGAAAATGTATAATGATTTGAAGAAAATGTATTAGTGGAACGGAATGAAAAGAGATATCTCTGAGTTTGTATCAAAGTGCTTAGTTTGTCAACAAGTGAAAGCTGAACACCAAGTACCTTTGGGACTACTCCAGCCTATCATGGTTCCTGAATGGAAATGGGATCGGATTACTATGGATTTTGTATTAGGATTGCCATTAACTCCGGGAAGAAAGATGCCATCCGGGTAATAGTTGATGATCGACTAAATCGGCTCATTTTATTAGACGCATTTAATTATTCTCTTAATAATTTGGCCAAATTGTATATCAGTGAGATTGTTAGGCTTCACGGAATACCTTTGTCAATCATTTCGGATAGAGATCCGAGATTTACTTCGCGGTTTTGGCAAAAATTGCAAGAGGAATTAGGTACAAAGTTAAATTTCAAGATCTTTTCATCCACAAACCGATGGACAAATGAGAGAGTGATTCAGATTCTTGAGGACATGCTCAGATGTTGTGTATTGGAATTTCAAGGTAGTTGGGAAAGATACTTACCGTTGGTAAAATTTGCTTATAATAATAGTTGTCAGATGAGTTTGAAGATGGCACCTTATGAAGCATTGTATGGTCATAAATGTCGAACACCATTGTATTGGACTGAACTCAAGGAAAATCAGATTTATGGAGTTGATCTAATAAAAGAAACCGAAGAAAAAGTGAAAGTGATTCGAGATTGTTTGAAAGCTACTTCGGATAGACAGAAATCTTATGCGAATTTGAAATGAAAGGAAATTGAGTTTCAAGTTGGTGATAAGGTATTTTTAAAAGTGTCTCCATGGAAGAATGTTCTTAGATTTGGACGGAAGGGCAAGTTGAGTCCGCGTTTTATTGGGCCGTATGAAATAATTGAAAGAGTTGGACCAATAGCTTATCGGTTAGCATTGCCATCTGAATTACAGAAGATGCATGATGTGTTCCACGTATCTATGCTACGTCGGTATCATTCGGATCCCTCACATATAATTTCACCGACAGAAATTGAGCTACGACCGGAAATGACATATGAAGAAGAACCAATTAAGATTTTAGCTCGAAAGGTCAAGCAACTAAGAAATAAAAGTGTCACTCTCATGAAAGTATTATGGCAAAAGCACGGGGTAGAAGAGACTACATGGGAACCTGAGGAAACAATGAGAAATCAATACCCACACATTTATTTGGTAAGAAGATTTTCGAGGACGAAAATCCTTAAAGGGGGAAGAGTTGTAATATCCCGAATTAGGGCCTAATCGGAATAGTGGTTTCATGACCACAAATCCGAGATAGAAATAATTATTTTATAATTATTTTGAGGTTTATGATATGATTGCATGATTGTGTGAAAATTTCGTGACGAAATTCTATGCATAAAGTGCTTAAGTTCAAATTAGAGACTAAATCGAATAAGTTGCAAAACTTGCATTCTAGAAGTTTTTAGTATGAAATTACTTTGGAATATTAATGAGGAGGTCTTAAATAGCAATTTGACCAATTTCTAAAATTTTGGACAAAAATGGGCTTGTACATGAAAATTTTCAAAGGTATTAAGGGTATTTTGGTCATTTAATATATTAAATGAAATAAAATGAGAAAAATAACACAAAATAGTCATCTTCTCCATATAGTTGCTGCCAAATTTTTCTCTCTCCGTAGTTAGGGTTTCTTCAACTTTTAAGCCTTGATTGTAAGTGATTTCTATGCCCGTTTTTAATGTTCTTTACATTTTTGAAATCCCGATAGCTCGATTTACCTTATGCTAGCAATAATTCAACCTAGGGTTCATATTTGGAAAAATACCCACAGGTGAAATTTGTGTATTTTGGTGTTTTATGATAGAATATGAGGTTTTAAATTATGCTAGACAACTTGTGCAACTCGGTTTTAAGTGAAAACGAGAAAAAGGGCTTAATCGTTAAAAATACCTAATAGTTATAAGTACATGTTAGAATGAGAATTTGATGTTGCCATATAAGGGAAAAATGATCAGCATGTCATAAAACATAAGAAAATGGGATGAAGTTTAATTCCTGAGCCTAGGGGCAAAAGTGTAATTTTGCAAAAGTTTAGGGGCAAAATGGTAATTTTGCCAAAGTTCGTATTTGGGGCTGTTTTGATGAATGTATGTGTTAAATAAGATTAATTTGGCATTATATAGCAAGAGAAACGATATTCAAGTCGTGATCGAGGGAAAAACAAAGCTTACGAGGAGTAGGCTTGATTGCTAATATTTTGTATCGAGGTAAGTTCATGTGTAAATGTAGTAACATAATTATCATTTTAAGTAATTTAATGTTATTTATGTGATATGATGATTAATATCATGAAATATTATGCTTTATGGTTATTATTGAATAACATGTAAATTATGATTTGCTACCGAGTATTAGTTTTGATGTTCCGTGGAAGACGACAAAGATGTGTAATCGAGGAAAAAGCCCGTTTGAACCTTGGGAATAGATTAGAATACAAGTGACATGTCACTAGGATGGTTGGGCATCCGAACTCGTTGAGTTGAGTCTGAGTTCACTTATGGATGCAAATGTCCGAACTCGTTGAGTTGAGTCCGAGTTCGTGAGATGTAACTAGGCATCTAAGCTCGTTGAGTTGAGTCCGAGTTCACTTATTGATGTGAACACCCGAGCTTATTAAGTTGAGTCCGAGTTCGCTTATGGGCGGGTTACATGGTAGCTTGGCTACATATGTGGCACTTATGTACAAACTTTTCGTGTATTCGAATTATATTCTGATGTGTTCAACGGGTGAATCTTAAGAGAATAAGGAGAATGCCTAAAATGAAGGTGACATGTTGGTAAGTGTGGTAAATGAGAAAATTTGATAGGTATGTGCTTAAATCTTCGGGTTGAGAACTTGGTATGATGAAATCGTAGCATGATATTAAATGCAAATGTAACATGAATGTCTTGGTGTTGTTTATGCAAATGATGTTTTTATGTGGAATTGCATGATTATGTTACTTACTATTTGCATATGAACTTACTAAGCATTTGTGCTTAATCCTTCCTTTTCCTTCATTGTAGTTTTAAAAAACCGGCTTGAGAATCGGGATAGGTCGAAGACTCGTTCAAACTATCCGAAAGCCTAAATTGGTAAAATGGCTTGTGTATCTTGAATGTGGCATGTATGGCAAAATACTCACTTTGTGTAAATGATCTTATGATATGATTATGCTTTGGCAAGAAAAGAGTTTGTGAATGATTAGCCATTGGAATGGCCAATCTAAATCATATTTGATACCATGTATGTTTAAAATGCTATTTAGTCCATGAAAATTTATAGTAAAGTAAAATTTGCTATAAAATGTAACATTGTTTGCAGCAATGACGTGAATTTGAAAAATCACTAAAAATAGTAGAAATGGACTTAAATGATGAAAAAGTTATAGAATCGAAGCTTAATGAGTCTATTTTCATATGGATGGAACAAAACAGGTATATGAATGATATTCTATGAGATGTTTAAATTTTTGTGAAATAGGGCCAGAGCGATTTCTGGATCTCCTGTTCTGACTTTGGAAATTCACCATAAATGTTATAAAAATAATGAAGTCATTATTTGTATGTACAGGTTCCTTATAGAGTCTATTTTTAATATAAACAAACGGAATAGTCATTGAAACTCTGTACAGGGAGATATCTGATTCGTAATACACAGAGGTCAGAGCAGTCATACCCTGAAACAGGGGAAACTTTAACTAATAAACTGTACTAATTGGTCATACCAAAAAATTCTATAAAAAATTAGTATATAGATATATGAGTCTAGTTTCAGGAAAAATTTACAGAATTGGATTTCAAGTTTCGAAACTCGAGATATGAATTTTTAAGTGACTGTGACGCAGTTAGCCAGCTTGTCTGGAAATTTTAAAAATAAATTATTTAAGCTGTTTAATTGATGAAATTAAGTTTAGTAAAACCTCGTGCTCGACTCCGGCGATGGTCTCGGGTACGAGGCGTTACACTACCACTTTGTCTTCTTACATTAAAACACATCCCAAACCATTCAATGACACATCACTGAAAATCAGAAATTCTTTACCTGACTCAGGCTGAACAAAAACTAGTACTTCAGTTAACTGTGCTTTCAACTGATCAAAACTCTGTTGACATTTCTCAGACCACTCAAACTTTACATCTTTTTGCAATAAACAAGTTATTGGTATAGCTATCATCGAGAACCCTTTAACAAATCTCCTATAAGTGCCTGCTAACCCTAAAAAACTTTTGACCTCGGAAATGTTTATTGGTGGTTTCTAGTCAACAACTACTAAAATCTTACTCGGATCAACTTGGATGCCTTCCGCTGAAACAATGTGTCCTAAAAATCTAACTTCTCGGAGCCAAAACTCGCATTTACTGAATTTAGCAAATAGTTTTTTATTTCGCAAAGTCTGTAATACAATTCTCAAATGCTCGGCATGCTTAGATTCATCTTGAGAATAGATCAAAATGTCATCAATGAATACAACTACAAATTTGTCTAAGTACGGTCTGAAAATTCTATTCATCAAATCCATAAAAACTGCAAGAGCATTAGTTAACCCAAACAATATAACAAGAAATTCATAATGCCCATACCTGGTTCTGAACGAAATTTTTGGCACATCCGAATCTTTAACCCACAACTAATAATAACCAGATCTCAGATCAATCTTAGAAAATATTGTTCCTCCTTTTAACTGATCAAACAAATCATCGATTCGCCACAATGGATACTTGTTCTTTATTGTAATTTTGTTAAGCTGTCAACAATCGATACATAATCTTATTGATCCATCTTTCTTTTTTACAAACAGAACTGGTGCACCCTAGGGCGAGAAATTAGGTTGTGCAAAACCTCTATCTGTTAACTCTTGCAACTGAGTTTTCAATTCTTTCAATTCTATTGGAGTCATTCTATACAGAGGTATCAATATCGGTAATGTTCTCGGTACTAATTTAATAGCAGAATTGACCTCTCTGATCGGCGACAATCTGGGTAACTCTTCTAGAAACACATCTGGATACTCACAAACCACTGACACCGATTCAATCTTCGATTCAAACACTTTTATATCAAGTACATATGCAAGGTAAGCATTGCAACCCTTTCTCACATATTTCTGTGCTTGCATCATCGATATCACAACAGGCAACCCACTCGAATCATCAGATTTAATATGAAGAATTTCACTATTCTAACATTTCAACTCAATAGTCTTTCGTCCACAGTTTACAACAGCATCATGTAGAGTCAACCAATCCATACCTAAAATCACATCAAATTCATCAAACGGTAAAAGCATCAAATCAGCCAGAAAACAGTAACCCCGTGACATCAAAGGACAATTCTTGCAAACATTATCAACTATGACATACTGGCCTAAGGGGTTCAATACTTTAATCACGAATTCAGTAGACTCAACAGATAAAATTTTACTAGACACTAAATTCGTACGGACATATGAATGGGTCGATCTATGATCAATTAAAGTAGTTACATTAGTGTCATAAAGAGAAAATGTACCGGTGATAAGATCTGGTGCCGATGTATCTTTACGAGTGCAAATAGCATAAACTCTTGCTGGTTCTCGAGCCTCGGATCTCATAAGAGAATCCTTTGTTGCACCTTTGCTACTATTAACATTTCCAATATTTCTAGGTGGTCTCCCTCTGGAAACTATATTACTCGGTCTTGTATTTAGAAATTTGTCTTTCTCAGGCAACTCAAGGCAATCACGAATAAAGTGATCTTGCGAGCCACATCTAAAACAAGCTTTGTTATTCATCCAACAATCTCCAAAATGCCATCTTTCACATTATTGACACTCATTTTTGTTGGCTTTGACACTACCAACGCTCAATATTGAAGTGGCTTTAGCTTTTGAACTCGTGTGTTGCTTCCCACGATCTCTATTAAAATACCCCAATGAAGCATTCTAACGGTTATAAGAATCATTTGATTTCTTTGAAGAAGAATGATAGGGTTTACTCATTAACCTCTTTCTCGAATCTCTAGCCTCAGAATCGGTTCTTCTCTTTTCTTTGCTAAGGTCCTCGGCATTGTGTGCTCTATCAACTAACACAACAAATTCTTTCAGTTCAAGAATCCCGACTAGAAGCTTAATGTCATCATTCAACTCGTCTTCAAACCGTTTACACATAATTTTTCAGTGGAAATGCACTCTTGAGCATACTTACTCAGTCTCGCGAATTCTTTTTCGTACTCAGTTACAGTCATACGACCCTATTTCAATTCTAGAAATTCTTTGCGCTTTTGATCAAGAAACCACTGACTTATATATTTCTTTCTGAACTTAGCCTGAAAGAATTCCTACGTGACCCGTTCTCTCGGCACCACAGATATTAAAGTGTTCCACCACTGGTATGCAGTATCTCTCAAAAGAGATACAACATATTTAACACATTCCACTAGCGTACAAGACAGTTCATCAAAAACTCGAATTGTATTCTCAAGCCAAAACTCGGCAATCTCAGGATCATCATCAACTGTAGCTCTAAACTCTTCAGCCCTGTACTTTCAAATTTTATCAACATACGACTTACTCATACGCAAAGGTTCCTAACCTTGAGGAGCTACGGGAACCAGTTGGGGAATAGGTGGGGGTGGAGGTTGCTGAGCAGCCAAATTCGTTCGGACAAACTTAGTGAACTATTCATTCATCATTTGGAAGAAGGCTTTCTTGGCCTCTCTTCTATGATCCTCAGATACGGGTTTCGATTCAAACGGTGCTACCCCGTGAATGGAGGCTAGCGCATTACTTTCTACATCATCAAAAACTGCTCGATTGGGATCTATTACTGTACGAAAACATAATTTAAAACTGTCAAGAGATATCACACTATTACAGGATAAATATGGCATGTATAGCTAGACTCACACACGCCATGTTAGTTCGAGAATCGACTAAATCACAGCTCTGATACCAATAAATGTAACACCCTTAACCCGTATCCATCGCAAGAATAGGGTTACAGAGCATTATCGGGCTTATCACTTAAACAATCATACATTTCTTATATCCAAATGAAAGTCATTAAAATTTAGTCATATGGTCCCTAACATGAGCCCTCGAGGCCCAAAACAAGCATTAAAAACAATTCAGGACTAAATTGAGAACTTAAGGAAATTTTGGGAAAACATTGAAAATTTTCAAAGTGTAGGGAACACACGCCCGTGTGGCCAGGCCGTGTGTCTCACATGGCCAAGAGACACGCCCGTGTGGACATTCAAAATGGGATCACATGGTCGTGTCCCAGCCCATGTATGACCTTGTGTAACTCACTGACTTGGATCACATGGCCAGACCACAAGCCCGTGTGACAGGCTATGTACACTTCGAAGTGGCCTCACACGCCCGTGCGCTAGACCATGTGCTAGGCTGTGTGAAAACTGGAGGGTATACTAACTTGTGCCATACAGCCAAGCCACACGCTTATGTACTAGGCCGTGTGAAGCTACCGACTTGGTTTCTAAAGAAATATCAGGGGACACACGGCTGTGTCACATGACCATGTGTCACACATGACTGAGACACACGCCCGTGTCACTACCCATGTGGACAAAAATAGGTCATTTTCCAAGCGATATTCCTCACCCAATGTAGTACCAACCTAAACATACTAAATTGCATATGATCATATCATCAATAGGCATTCAAACTAACCAAAATTCAAGTTTGAAACATGCAACATCATTACCATTAACCTAAATGATCTTAGGCATCAAAATTGGCCTTTATACAACATGCAAATATCACCTCCAAAAGCTACCTAAATGGTCAAATGCATACATGAGACATTATGCCTAGAACTTAGCATGAAATTTCATCTCAATTCCAACCATTTGGTACAAAAACTCAATTTCACAAGAAAGGCATTCATATAACAATTATACACCACAATTCACAAGAGCATATATACATATATATACATTTCAAAATATATGTCTACTTACAAGCCAATTCAAATGGCCAAAATTCATCAAGATATAAAGGCTACATTAGCCAAAAGACCTATACATGCCATATAACCAAAATACACAAAGTTCAAAAGTACCAAAACAATGGTTGGATAGTGTGATAAGATCCCCGACAACTTCCAATCCGAACAAGCTTTGAAATCACTATAAAACATGGAAAAGTAAACATAGTAAGCTATTAAGCTTAGTAAGTTCGTATGGCTAATAAGTACAACTTACCATTCATTCACAATTTAAAGAAGCATAAGTAAACATAGGTAAGTTTCAATCAATCCAAAGGTTAGCACGTAATCATAACCTTGCTAGTCATGTATGAATACATCAACTATGAATTACTTGTCATACTTTACACAAATACCTGAACTAGTTTGTATCATCTCTTATATCCTCGTACCATCATTTTTACCCGTTGAACCATTTGGAATACATTGGATACTTGGGAATTTCACACACTAAGTGTCGATACATGGTCGAAATCATCTCTTTCTAATATCTCGTATAAATGCTCACTCTTGAGCTATCACTGGGCCTGCTCACACAAGTTTATGATCAAGACGTAGCTACACGATGCTGCTCACACAAGCTGACAAGTAACCACAACACATGCCGTGTAACAGCCTAATTCAGACCCTATTTGAAACAGTGGTTTCAGGACCACAAATCTGAGTCAAAAAATTATTTTAATATTATATTTGGTAATTACAACATGTTATTTGATATGTGTGAAAATTTTGTGATTTCATTTTACCGATTCGTTGTCTAATTTGATAAAAGAACTTAATCGCGTAAAATGCAAAAGTGGCAATCTAATTGTTAAAGCACTAAATTGTTATGGTTTATTAATTTCTAAGCCCTTAAAATGGAATTATGCCACTATTATGGTTGATGGATGATAATGGACATTAGTTATATAGTTTCATAATTAAATTACAAAGGTTAATTTTGTAATTGGTATAATAATTAGTAATAAATAAAATAAATCAATAATATAGTGGTGTTCATCTTTTCATGGCCGATTGTTGAGTAGGAAAGAAGCCATGGGAAGCCTTTAAGTTCGGCACCTAGGAAGCTTAATTCGGGTATGTTCTTTGTTCAGTTTTTGATAATTTTTACGTTTTTGAGATTGTTGCTTCGAATATTAGTAAACCCATGCCTTAATTTTCAGATTTAATGAAGAATTTGAGATTTTCCATTGTTAATAATGTGATGAATTTGTTGTTTGATGATGAAAAATAAATCATTGTTGATAGATTATTATGTTTAATTAAGTGATTTTTTGATAAAAATGTGTATTAAGGACTAAATTGTGAAATTTGTAAATTGAGGGGTCAAAATGTGAAATAAATTGAATTAATAGGCTGCTAGGGACCCAAAGTGAATTCGGTCAAACATGGGCATAGTGAAATTTTGAATATTTTGTGTTCTGTGAAATAAGGATTATATTGTGAAAAATGTAAAATGTTAGGGGCTAAAGTGCAAATTATCCTTTTATGTGTTTTTGGATGAATTTGATTGAATATATGATTAAATAAGTTAAATTTTTATTAAATTAGATCAAGAAATGAGGAAATCAGTTTTGGATCCTGAAAAGTCGAAAATTGTCAAATAGTTATTCCGGTCCATTCATGTCCGTACAAGGTAAGTTAATAAGTAAATAAATGTTGTTAAATTGAAATGTATGTGCATTATATGTGCTGAATTAAGTTGTAAAGAAATATATATGTGATGTCGAATTGAATCGAGCTTTGGAGAATATGTTCCAATCTTGGATTGTTCAAATAGGTGAAATTGAGAAAGTTTCGATAATGTGACAACATCTGAAAAGCCTCGTACGAACCATAGGAATAGTTAAGATACATATGTCATGACATAGAATTTCGATATGTGTTATCGTGTAAGACCACGTTTGGGACGTTGGCATCGATTTGTGATTTACATGTAAGACCATGTCTGGGACATTGGCATCGTATATGATTTCATGTAAGACCCTGTCTGGGACAATGGCTTCGATATTTGATTACATGCAAGACCACGTCTGGGACGTTGGCATTGTACGAACTTATGAGCTATCCAAGTATCCTTATTGATTCTGAACGGTTCAACAGGCATTCTGAGAAATAAATGAGTATATGAATGTGCATCCGAATCAGGTATGTTGTGATGTATATGAAATTAAGCAATGAAAGTGAGTATGATTATCATCAGTTGATAAATGATCTATGTGAAAATGAGATGTGGATACAAGCAATTGAACTATGATCAAATGAATTATACGAAAAATATGGTATTGTAATTGTGTTTTGCCATATATGATTTAAGTACATGTGATTTGTATATGAAATTCTGATATGAAATGTGAGTATGATTCAAATGATGTTATGTGAAATATATGATAATGAACGATGTGTTGTATATACTCGTTATATGAAATTGTGGTCCTATGTTTCGAACATGAGAATTATGAAAAATGGAACATGGTTTGGATGTGTGATTTGTTATGGTTATTCGGGTTTTGAAATGCATAAAAAGAAAATGATATATTTTTATGCATGAAATGTAATAAATGACCATGTTTCGGTCGCTTATGTAATGAAATTGTGCAAGCTTAATTTATATAAATGATCTAATGGTAGTTATTTGAAATTGAAAGTATGGTTTATATGTTCATCGATAAATAAGTCTAATAAAGTTACTTAATGTGGTGATGTTGGATTATATAAGAAAAGTGATTGAATATGTGTATGAAGTTAACTAAATTTGGCTTATTCAAGTTGAATTATATACATGATCTTTTGAAGATTTATTTGCTTATGGCTTACTAAGCTCTCTAAGCTTATTTTGTGTGTTTTTCCTATGTTTATAGATTTTCAGAGATCTGCTCGGGTTGAAAGTCGATGGAGACGTCATCACACTATCTGATTATTATTTCGGTAAATAACGTTTTGAGATTTGGTTATGTGACATGTATAGGCTAGTTTCAATATGGTTCCTTTTGATTTGTATATATATGTGGCCATGCGAAAATGGCTTGTTAATGAGGTTAATGTTTGTGTTTATTCGAGCATGGAATAAGCTTATTTTGGGAAGTATGTTTCATGGTATGTGTGTATGGTGTCTTGGTTTCAAGTTTTAGTTAAGTAATGATACGATTGATGAATGTATTTTCAGTTGTGCCTTAATTGGATAAGCTAAGTAATAAATAAATCATTGCTTGTATAATTGGATTTATTGGTGCATTTATGGAGACAAAAAATGTTCATGAATTATAGTTGATTTGTTAATTATTAAGTCAAGTTTAATGTGTTTAGTTAATATGTCTATTTGGTTCTGAAATTGGTATAAAATATTTTTTTATAATTAATTTGCTAGCCGAATAGATGAAAAAATAATTTAGTTTTGAAAATGACATTTTAGCATGATGCATAGCATATGAATTTGACATATTTCAATTCGGCATTAGTACTTAGAAAATGACTATTAATAGTCAAATGACTGGTGCATGAATTAGTTATAAATACAATTGAGATTAGTTATAAATATAATTTTGTCTAATAATCCGTTTGGAATAACTTGACCATTCAGTAATGGTTGCTAATATTTCATGTTTGGATGTATTAAAGTATGTGCATGGAAATGTGGAGTAATAAATTTCCTTATAATTTAATAAGTAGAGATGGCATAAACGAGATGTATTTATGGTTAGAATAATGGAATTATAAAGCATGTATAACATGACTTGTGGCAGGCTAGTTACTTCGAATAAAATAATAATAATAATAATAATAATAATAATAATAATAATAATAATAATAATATGAATTAAATTTGAATTTATGACATATGTTCGGTATATGTTAAGCTTAAGTTTGAGAGATGAAAATGGTATGAATTTGGTTGATACTTGAGGTACAATTCGTGTTTGGAATATGATTAATAATGTGTTTTTTTTAATATTTAATTAGCTACATGTTGTATATATATATACTATTATGATTTGTGCGAATATGTAAATGTTTGGAGCTGTGCTTTAGTTTTGTAATGCCTCGTGGCCCTAATCCGGCCACAGATACGGGTTAGGGGTGTTACATGCCAAAAAACTCAGCCACCGGTAGAATATACAAGACCAGCACCCGAAACACGGTAATCCGTAATGACATGTCATTTGTATCCTATCTATTCCTAAGGTTCAACCGGGATTCATACATTGCCGATAACTTGTCGAGAATTTTTGTGGTGTCGTATCATCACAATTATATCAATTAAGCATTCAAACACATATAATTTAATGCTTATTAAACATATGAACTCATCTCGATCAAAAAAATGACGAAATAAGATCGACTAGTCCGATACTTTATATTTCCCTCGATCTAGATCCGTACGAGGCTTAACTTGATCTAAATAATTAAATTCAATCCATTTAGTATTCATTCTATTCAATCCCGCCCAAAATACATATTTTTATAAATTTACACTTTTACCCCTAATATTTTAACTTCTTTACAATTTAATCCGTAGCTCATAAAAATGTAAATTCATGCAATTTAATCCACACCCATGCTAGCCGAATTTCATACAAGCTTATAGCAGCCCACACATTTCATTAATTCACACATTTTACCATATAATTTTCACATTTTATTAATTTAACCCCTATTTAACATTTTCAACCAAAATCACTTTACAAAACTTGTTTATTTAACAAAAACCATTTATTTTCTACCATCGAACATCAAAAAACATACACATTTATCAATGGTAAAACCCTATACTTTTAACAGTTTCACAAATTAGTCCCTGGGCTAGCTAGATTAAGCTACAACGACTCCAAAAACATAGAAATAATTAAAAACCGAGCAAAATTGCACTTACATGCAAAGATGAACCATAGCTGAAACTTCAAGCTTTATTCATGGAGTTTCCTTAGCTAAATTTAGGTGGAAGATGGAGATAACAAAGATTGTGACTTTGTTTTTAATTATTTTACTTAATTTATTTTTATTAAATTACATTTTTAACCTTATCATTAAACCATTAAAATCACTAAATTAATGTCTATATTTTTCCACTCATATTAAAAATGGTATAATTACCACATACAGACCTCTACTTAAAGTTCTATAGCTATTAGATACTTTTAACTAATAGAACACAACCTTTACACTTTACGCGATTTAGTCCCTTTTATAAAATTAAGCAAGCAATTAATAAAATTTCTTAACGAAATTTTTATACAATCATAATATCATGCTTTAGACCTCAAAATAATAATAAAATAAATATTTTGACTTTGAATTTGTGGTCCCAAAACCACTGTTTCGATTTAACTGAAAATGGACTGTTACACCTTAAGTCTTTTCCCTTTTTCCACATATCACCATTTCATCTAAATCCATTCCCACAATACATCAAGCATGATCAATTTTATGCTAAACTAAAATCCTTATTTAGCCTTAGTCCGGTTATCATTCCAATAAAAAATCGTGAGATATGATCCCGCACTAAAACCTTTTAATATAGTATTCATTATCTCTCTAAAATATGGGATAGTTTGGCGTTGGGTTGGAATTATTTGGTGCACTGTTGGGAAAACGAGACGGTCATCTGTCGAGTTCAAATTCTCGTGAATAAATCAGCGTGTTCAATTGAAAAATGCTAGTTGGATATCATCAAGAGAGATAGTGATCGAATTTAGATGACCCACGCGGTTGAGGCGGTTAATTCGCATTGGGCTTTTCTAGATCGCAAGGCTGTTGAGATCTTAAATTGCTGACGCATGTTACCTGGTTAGATAATTGGTAAGAATTGGTTTGCAAGTTGTATCGGAACCAACTACACAAGGAAAAGTTGGCAGTTCGGGCATCCTTGATCACTATAATCAGCCTATCGTTTGGAAAGGAACATCTACTTTCAAGGATCTATTCAATTTTGGAGTGTACTAAGGCTGAGGCTAAGCATTAATATATTTGATTCACTAATTTAATTTAGTTTCCTTAATTTTATTTTGCAACAACAATTTTTTTATTATTTTATATTTGTTTTTATTATTTTCTTTATCAACTAAAATCCCCATTTTGTTTATTTATTTTTTTAGTTCTGCAATGCACAGATCGTGGGCACGACAACTACCTAGACTTAGGAATCTGGTTACGTAAATAGGAAAATTAAAAGACCTAGTCCCTGTGGGATCAACCCTACTACTCCATACTATTATTTAATTCAATTAAAGCGTAGGAATTTATATTTGGTGGTTTTGATGTCCATCCATGACCCATTAGCTTGTACCAAAATTATAATGGTCATACCAAAATTGCTAATCGATATTGTTAGATATTCGAGTATACTAAAATTTCTACGATATTAAAATTTACAACGTGATACTTAAATTTCTAACGTATATAAAAATTTATAACCAATTTCTATCCAAGCACTAATTTTTCAAGAGCATCTCGTTAGATATTCTTGCATTAGTTAAAAAATTTAGTATCGTGTTAGAAATATTGGTATCCATTAGAAATTTAATATCACATTAGAAATTTTGGTATTGGTTAGAAATTAGAAATTTTGATAACAGTTATAAATATTGGTATCGCATTAGAAATTTGAGTATTAACTTATAATTGGTTGATTTGGTTAAACATTTTTAGACTAAACATGCTATTGGATGTAAAAATAATTTCTTTGTCTACTATATATTAAGATAATAATATTTATAAAAAATTAAAGATTTAATGCACACTTTAGTTCCTAAAGTCTACTTTTTTTTCACTATAATCTTTAAAGTTTTTTTGGTTCATTTCAGTCTCTAATGTTATTAGGCACTCCCAATTCAATCCCCACAACGTTATCAAATATTTTTAATTCATTTATTTGGATGTTAAAAAAATAGTTGAGACATCTAACCAATTATAAGTTGACACGTGCCATAAATTGATGACACAATGACATCATAATCCATTAAAAATATAAAAAACAAAATTTATATATGAAGAATTATATATAAAAAAAGTAAAAATATGTTTGAAATTTTTAAATTTGTAAAAATTATAAAACTATAAAAATTTATAAATTGTAAAAATTATAGTAGATTATATAATTGGTTAGAAAGTGTAAAAATTAAAAAAAAAACTATTAAAATTTTAAAGATAGTAAAAATTGTTATATTTTAGAATAAAATATACATTCGTTAACCACATTAAAAATATTAAAAAAATTGTATTTTGTAAAAAATACAATCAAGCTTTATATTCGGACATTTGTTATCATAAATATTAAGCAATCAAAAACAAAAATTTGATTTAATAGTTCAGGCAACATTTGCATAATTAAATAATATTTCTGTTAGCTGATTTTGTAGTTTTCCAAATATAGTATTTTTTCCCTGGAACAGCTACTTTCTGGTGGTGTATATCGTTCCACGTATTTCTCACTCATTTGTGAGCACCTAGATTCCCTCTCCCACCCCTCTACCTACTATACAGATAACATATTCAAACAAACCAAATCAAGAGCAAACTGTGGCACTACTCCACGTTTACTCCCAAAATCTCTAAAAAGGAAAATACTAGTCCTTTCGAGGGTAACTGAAAGAGGAGGAAAAAAAAATCTATTGGTTTTGATTTGTGAGGATGGTAATCGATACAACCAACGTCAAGGGCCTTACGGGACGCTGGGGCATGGCAGCAAAGACATGCGACACATGTAAATCAGCGGCAGCGGCTATTTTCTGTCGTTCTGATTCCGCTTTTATGTGCCCCAACTGCGATTCCAGGATCCACTCTGCTAATGACAAGCTTGTTTCTTGTCGTCACGAGAGGGTGTGGATGTGTGAGGTGTGCGAGCAGGCCCCAGCTGCCGTCACTTGCAAGGCCGACGCCGCTGCCCTCTGCGTCGCCTGCGATTCGGACATCCACTCTGCTAATCCTTTGGCTCGTCGCCACCAGCGTGTCCCTGTCCAGCCTTTCTTTGACTCTGCTGATTCCATCGTCAAATCTTCTCCTTTCAGCTTCCTTGTGCCGACTGATCCTAATACTGGTTCTAATTGTCAACAAGAAGATGTAGAGACGGGTTCTTGGCTATTGCCCAATCCCAAACTCACCATGGAAACTAACCAAGTCAAAACTGGGGATTTTTTCTTCTCCGACATGGATCCTTTTATTGATTTTGAGTACCAGGATTCGTTTCAACAGCATCATGACGGAGCTATGGACAGCGTAGTTCCAGTTCAGACCAAACCAGCTACAATTTCAATGATCAACAATGAAAATTGTTTCGATGTTGACTTCTGTCGGTCCAAGTTCCCTACTTTCAGCTACCAGACTAAGTCTCAAAGCCATAGTGTAAATACCTCAATCCACTTTCTTAAATTATATAATATGATCAATATCTTGAAAACGAGTTTGGGTCTTTTTCCTTAAACCAAATAAAATTTTCAGGTTTCATCATCGTCGCTCGAGGTAGGAGTAGTTCCAGATGGGAACTCCGTGTCGGATATATCATATACTTTGGGACGGACCATGGGTGACCCAAGCGCACCAATCTGGGCAGCTACAGCCAATAACCAAGCACCACCCCATGCCCAAGTCGGTGGAATGGATCGAGAAGCTAGAGTTCTAAGGTACAGAGAGAAGAGAAAGAACAGAAAATTTGAGAAAACAATCCGCTACGCTTCGAGAAAGGCATACGCCGAGTCAAGGCCAAGGATCAAAGGCCGTTTCGCCAAAAGAAGTGAAACCGAGAACGAAGTTGACCACATGTATAACTCGGCTTCTTCCGCTGCTACCGCAGCGGCTTTCATGTACGATAACCAGTACGGCATCGTCCCATCCTTTTGAGGATGTCATGAATGAATCTGATGCAGACGGAAACAAGAATCGTTGGCTGTAATATTCAACTGTGATATATATATCCAGCAAGTAGAATAAACTACCCTAAGGAAAACAAATGATGTAGCTTTTAATTATGGTTATTGATGTAAAAACAGTGTATCCATGAGCTATTGATTTGCAGGGATTCATTCAAGTTGATTAACTGCAGAATAAGATGGAAAAGTCCTGCAAAATCTGAAACAAAGCCCTTCCACTTTTTCTTCAGAGGGCTTCTTCTGTGATTCTGTTATCTAGAAGTAAAAGTTTTTCTTGGTTTTTCCATTTTTCTTTTTCCTTTCTAAATTGTTTTCCACTCTAGCAAGATGAAGCATGGATCTATTTCTCGACCCTTATTGGCCCAATATTCTTGACCTTTTATTACTTTTGGTTCATTTCTCGTCTTTTATCGTTCTTTAATTTTCCACCGAATTGATTGATTTTTTTTTTAAGTTTTAAATTAGTAATGAAATGGAATATTATGGTGTGGGGATTCTGAGCTGAAAAGAAAAGCATAGAGCAAGAGATGGGGTTATCTTAAAAGAAAAGACTTATTTCAGGATATCTGGAAGTTTCTTTGACTGATTGGAATTGACAGAGGCGCTCGCGCATGGTTGTGGGCGGTGACAGCCAATCGTTAACTTTCCAAGAGAAGAAAATATGGCATGCTTAACTGTGACCCTCGTCATCCTTGCCTTTTGGGTTTCCAAAGAGGGAAAACTGCCATCTTTTTTTAAACATTGTTTATTGTTTGCAGTTGAATCTAATCTAATCTAATGCCTCGGGAATTAGGCATATACGTATATAAAAAATTGCACAAATTACACATTTACTCACTAAATTAAGTTATGTCGTTTAATAAAAATATTATAATTTTTTAAATTATTTAAAAATTTTAATAAAAGTATTGAGCTATTAAAATTAATGTTATATACTTTTCTTTGGTCGCATTGTCTATATTAATTAAATTTTTTTTATAGTGAAGTTTATTAATTCATGAAATAATTTTGGATATCACGAATTTATGAAATCAAATTCAAATAATTTTTTTTGATCTCTAACATCGATCGTCAGATCGATTTGAATCTAAGGTATGTTCTTCGACTGTTAATAGGTACTGATCCACTGTATTAATTATTAAATCGTCACTTGAAATTTACTGACAAAAAACCTTTTTTTTTTTAGAAAAAGGAAAACCTTAATAGTAAAGTGATTTCAATAAATTTTTTTGAATAATTCAATAATTTAAATTAAAATTTTCGTATAGTTCAATAACAAAATTATAACTTTTTTAATTAAGTAATCAAAACAAAAAATTATTCATATTTAGTGATTAAAGATATAGTTTACCCCTAAACTATTACTTAAAATATCTTAAAAAAATTACTTAAAAAATTAAATGAAGGGAGCTTGATGAGAAAAGATCTACGGTGAAAAAGAGAAGTAATCATATGATATATATATATATATATAATACAAAAGTGTCACTGTCATTTAGCAATACCAATAATATACATAACATTGAATATATATAAACACTAAAAATGAAGAAAAATGATATATATAATATTAGTCCAAAGTTATAGATCAAAATCCTGTTGAATTCGACATCACTAATTGATTTGCTATTATTGAATTCATGTAAAGATATGTTAAGATAGTGATAATGAGCATGAAGAAGGCAAAAAATTATGATGGACGGCGATTTTTGAGAATTGAAACAACTTGATATTATTATGTATTTTATTTAAAGACTTAGTACCTAAAATGGTGGTGTTGGGTGAATTAGACCAAGTACTATGGTGTAGGATAAAAAATCTTAAAAAGAAAAAAAAAATGCGAGAGTGGAAGTTGGTGATGATGGAGAGAAATGTTAAAAAGAAAAGAAAATTCCAAAAAAACTCTCATATCCCACCCTTCCCTTTTTTATATTTTCTTAACAGTTGCTCACTATCATTTTTTTAACCCTTTTAGCAATTCCTTTTAAATTTTAAATTTTAATTTTAAGATAAATATTTATAATACCTCTTTTCTTTTTAATTTTAAAGTAAAACTTTTTTTTTTAATTTGAAATAAAATTGATTATGTATTTTTTTTATTTTAAGATAAAATTTTAAAAAAATTAAATTTAATATTTAAGATGAATAATTTTTAATATAATCTGAAATTAATTTATTTTTTAATTTAATTTGAAATTTTACTAAATATTTAAAGGCTAAGTAGATAAGATTTTCAAACTTGAAATTCTAAAATGTGGAATGTTATGTTTTTTTAATACTTTTTAATTTTAAAATGAATATAAATATAAATTTTCTTCCCCTATGTAAAATAGGAAAATAATTAATTAGATAAGTTATTCATGATTATACAGTTTTATTTTATATATATGTGATATATATAATATAGAGTATAGATATTTAAATCTTACTTTACTAATTACAATATCATTTTTTTTGTTTTGATATTTTCCTTTTTTCTTGTTTTAATTATTTCTATCTTTGTTTAATTGTAATTATTCTATCATTAAACATTCCAATTTATTTGATATAAATACAATTTTAAATGAATTAAAGATAATTTAAAACATTTAATGTGTTAGGATAAAATTGATTAAGAAAAAAAAACAAAGAAAAGAGGATGAGAAAAAAATGTAATTGGCATCAAATAAGATTTTATTAAAAAAAATTATATTTAATAACTTGAAATTTATACTTAACATGTACTTACATTAAAAAATATTTAATTATAGTTTAATTTAATAATTATTAAAATAATTTTAAAAACAATTATTTTAATAAAAAAGTAAAAATAACATAAATAAATAACACAGTTTTATGGATAATAAAATAACTATCAGGATTATCTTTAAAATTATAAAAAGTAAAAAAAAAAAAAGATGTGCCACTTATCATCATTATATTGTTTTGTATTTTGTTATATTATATATACTATTTTTTTTACCCATGCTATGCATATATTAGTTTAGTTTATTAACATTATAAGTAATTTTTAAATATTTTCGTAATCATTTAAAAATTTAGAAACAATTTAAACATATTTATGAAAATTTTCAACTAAATATGAGTTGAATGTATTAAACATAGAGGATTCAAAAATATATATATATATATTTTTTTATCAAAGTTCCTTTAAAATTCTATTTTTTTTTTGTGACATTTAAAATTCTACTTTGATTTGCTAGCTTTTGAAAAAGTTCAGATTTTACTTAGAAACTAAAAAGAAAATAAGAAATAAGTTTTTTTAGTTAATAATACTTGTTTTAGTAAGTAAAATTTTAAAAATTTCAACAATATATAAATATGGTTCTATAACTTTGAAAGAAGTGTATATATTAAAAAATTCGTTAAAATTTTAAAGGAAAATTAATATTACTATTTTACATTTAAATAACAATAATTTAAGATTACTTTGTATAGATTTTGTATGGTATTATTAACTACGATGTTGAAGTGCTAAATATAATATTACAATTGGAGATTATTGTTAACAATAATATGATTTTTATATTGTAATGGTTGCAAAATAAAAATAAAATTAATTAAACTTTGTTCTACAATAAAAAAAATGCTAATTACCATCCAATCGTATTTAAAGCTAATTACAATAAAATTATAATTAAATTATAGTTGAATACGGAAGGTTTCGTTACAATTAACAACATAAAAACCCTAGAAAAATATAATATTAGAATTATTCTAATGAAACCAAAATCAATTAGGGGTGAGCAAAATTCGGTTCGACTCGAAAAAATCGAAAAAAATTCAAATTTCAAGTTAAACGAGTCGAGTTATTCAAGTCAACTTGAAATTTTTTTCAAATTTCGAGTTCAAATCGAGTTGAGTTTTCGAATTCGAATAATTTGAATATCAAATTATAATATTTTACATTTTTACCCCAAACTCCCAAACTTTTTTATTTTTCCCTCAAAACTTTTACTCCTCACTTTTCTCTCAAAACTTTTACTCCCCTTCTATCCCAACCCCCATCTACCCAAAATCTATTTCTCACCGAAATTTTACTCTTTCATTTACTTTTCCTCAAAATTTTACTCCAAAAAACCCTTAAAACTTTTTATTTCCCCCCTAAATTTTTACTCCCTCCCACTTTCCCCTCAAAACTTTTACTTCCTTCCCATCTCACCCCTATCTACCCCAAACCCATCCCCCCTATTTATTTTTAATATTTTCCCTCCAAAATTTTACTCTGCCTATTTACTTTCCCTCAAACTTTTACTCTCCAAAATTTTTTATTTTCCCCCCTAAACTTTTACTTCTCACTCTTTACTCCCAAATAAAAAATCAAAATTATCCAAAAAAATCTCTAAACATAAATAGTAATAATTTTATTTATATATACTATTTATATTATTAAATTAAATTTTATATTTTATATCATTTATATTATTGAATTGTTCAGTCATATTGAATATTTATATCAAAATTGAATTATTAATGATACCATAAAATATTCATGTTAAAATTTTATATTGGTATCAATTTCACATTTTATCTTTAAAATAACTTTTATTAAAAAATCACATTTTTACATTTAATATATTTTTTAATTTCAAAATACATAATGAAAAGAATATGAAGATAATTGAAACAACTAAGCAAGCAAAGAAGCTAACTCGTATATAAAAGATTAATAAATAAATTATGAGGTGATGAAAGGTAATAAAAAATTTGATTACGGTGGACAAATTTTATTACGATGGGTGACAGTGGTTATAAAGGACCCAAAATTATTTTTTAAAATTTAATTATTTTTTAAAATTTAACTCAAACAAATATATTCGATTTGATTCGATTCGATTAGAATTCCATCTTACTTGACTCGATTCGAGAAAATTTCAAATCAAATTAGGATGATAAAATATGATTCATCAACTCGATTAACTCGAAATTTTTTCATTCGATTCTATTTGATCGAATGCTCACCCCTAAAATCAATCACGGAGTTTCTAATATGAAAACACTGGCAAATTTACTTGGTTTTAATCAACATGGTGGCAATGGAAGTGGTCATCCAAGTCGATACGACCGCGGCTCTTCTCTATCCTGAGGTCTTCCATTTGAGCTTCAACTGTCATCGTCTTCTCTAGAAGCCCATTAATAGATAGCAATGCGGTTGCTCAAAATTCCGTAGGTGTAGATCTATTGATTAAACAATTTATAAATTGGCAATAGGCGAGGAAATTTGTGTTGGTAATGCAAAGTGGGTATTCCTACATTGATTGAGGTAATGCAAAGTGTGCTAGTTGAGAGTGACATGGACTGAGTGTTGCGTCATCTTCCTGGAATTGTCATGGCATTCGTGTTGGCAATCTAACCAACATTTTGTCATAGCAATATTTCACTTCCTTCATTTTCCTATCTTTTTTCTCTTTTCTTCTTCATCCTACACATGTTGCCAACCATAAACAACACCTTTCTTCCCCACTAATAAAAGTAACAAATAATAACATGTATAGTAAAATCCAAGCTTTGTTATGTAATGTTCTAAAAATATCTAAAAAAACAAAAATATTTACATAATTACAAATAATTAATTCAATCTAAAGGCTTGAAATATAACTCTTTTCAAGAGTTATCACCTCACTATTTTTTTTTTAAAAAAAAATTGTTTTTGGTGCCTAGGGACCTTTAAGCTAGTTAGTATTGGTTTCCCATAAAAAAAACCACCAATCCCACTACCACACATACAGCCACTACCATATAAACAAAGTAGTGGGCAACAAAAGTAGGGGCCATGGGAAATGTGGGAATGACCCCACGAACCATAAAGAGTTCCAACATTCTCCCACTTGGTTTGTATTGGCCATGAAAACTTAAAGTCGAAACATAATGTACGAATCATGGTGATATTTTCTTTTAGAAATTGAGTAGTATCTTCCATGTATCACAATCTATCATGTCTCAACGCTTTAGTCCAATTTTCTTAATGAATAAACCCAATGTTCATTCCAAGTCCAAACTTTAGTGACGTTTTTTAAAATAATCAAATTAATGTGCGCACAAAATATGAGAAACATCAAACTTAACAGAGTTTCTTTATAATCGTTCTTACAACGAAAATTTAAAATGTGGGAACAATTCCCATAGTGACAGCATGATCCTTAAATTTGTATGGTGGCATGCCTTTAGTCAAAGGATCAGCTAACATCTGCTCAGTGTTAATGTGCTCAATGATCACTTTCTTTTCTTTAACACATTCCCTTATGGCTAGATACTTAATGTTGATATGTTTACTTCGACTTCCACTTTTGTTGTTCTTACCTAAAAAGATAGCAACTGAATTGTCACAATATATCATCAACGACTGATGCAGTCACAAACCAACTAAAAATCTAACTAAGGCAAGTGCACCTATCAATTAATAGTATAGCTACGGTGAGCAAAGATATCGTTCCCACAATACTAAAAGTACTAGTAATTACCGTCTTTCTGTTATTTAATCGATAAATTGGAATGATTGATTAAAAACTAAAATGAACTAAATTAATTAACTAAGAAGCGACAAAGAACAACTCAAGAAAATAATCAAGTAAACAACCAAGAAGTGAAATAATACTCAGGAAAGAATTCACCTTGATTTCATCTATCATTATCAATCTAAATTATGCAATATCTTCACTTAGTATCTTGATCCGTAGAAATCCCTAATTTATGCTAATATCTATTTTCAAGAATAAGAGCAACTAACTCTAGGTTGATTAATTAAAATTTATTTTTAATTGAAACTTCTATTATCGCATTAACTCGATCTATAGATTCTCTTATTAGATTTGACTATAATTCGGTAGATTTAATCCTATTTCAGGATTGGATGCAACTCCACTCAATTATGCTAGATCTATTCTTAAATAGGGTCTATTCCTCCTCTGATTTAAGAACATCAAACTTGGATTAATAATCTAGAAATATCAAACCAATAATTAAGCACACATAATTGAGAATAAGATCTAAGTATTTATTGCATAAAAAATAGAAATCAAATAACATAATCCATCATAGGGTTCATCTTCCTAGGTATTTAGAAAATTAGTTCACAATAGCAAATAAAAATATCCCAAACATAGTATAACCAAAAGAAACAAAAAAACTCATAATAAACTTCAAATAAATCAAAAGAAAGCTTCAATCTTGATGGAAATCTGCTTCAGAGTCGGCTTAATGGTGTTTTTCGAGTTATTTTCTTAAGTATTCTATGATGGCTCACCCCTATCTTCTTATATTTGTCATATATAGGTCTTAGAATGCTCGAAAACATAAAAATTGTGTTTTCCCATAGGTTTGGGGTGCAATTCGTGATTTCCACACGGTCTGGCACATGGCCATGTGGTAGCCTGTATGGCTCACACGACCATGTGTCCAGACCGTGTGGCTCTTGAAACTTGCTTTGATTTTTTTCTCGTTTTTGCTCCTTTTGCTCCCAAATACTTTCCTAAGTATAAAAACATGAATTTAGAGGATTAGGAACATAAAATTCACCATTTTACATCGAATAATCATCCAAAAGCGCATAACGAATGGGACTGAAACATGCTACTTTTAGCACTTATCAACGACTTAGAAATTGAATCCACAAGTCTAAACCCAGAAATGATAGTGTTAATGGGCTCAATGACTATTTTCTTTTCCTTAACTCATTATCTTATTGCTAGACATTTAATGTCGATATGTTTACTTTGTCTTCCACTTTTGTTGTTCTTAGCCATAAAGGCAACAGCTAAAATATCACAATATATCATTAACGACCTAGAAATTGAATCCATAAGTTTAAGCCCATAAATGGAACTCTCAACCATACTTCATGTAAGGTAGCCTCCAAACATGAAGCGAAGTCAGCCTCCATAGTGGAAGTAGAAGTTAAGGTTTGCTTGACGCTCTTCCAAGATATAGCCTTGCCAATAAACATAAATATGTAACCTATGTTGATTTTTGTGAATCAACACAACTAACAAAGTCTAAATCGAAGTAGCCAATCACCTTCAAATTGTTTGATCGTTTGTACATAAGTATGTAGCCCTTTATGTCTTCAATTGTCCAAATTATTTTTCTTTTCCAATCACCTCCAAATTGTCTGATTTTTTGTACGTAAGCATCAAGCTAAATTGTCTGCTTGAAAGACATAAAGCTAGACGTAATGGGCAACATAGAAAGACATAAACCTATATTACTCTGATATTTTCCCAACGTTCCAACTGCAAATGCAATGTCAAGTCTTGTGCAGACTTGAATATACATCAAGCTTCCAACAACAGAATCATATGGAATGTTTTTCATTTGCTTCCTCTCAAACTCATTTTTCGGGCACTAGTTCAAATTGAACTTATCACCCTTCACGATAGGAGCAACACTTGGTGAACAATCTTTCATTCAAAATTTTTCTAAAACTTTGTTGATATAGGTTTCTTGAGATAGACCTAAGGTATCGTGATGTCTATCATGGATGAATCTTTATGCCAATGACATAAGACGCATCAACCATATCTTTTATATAAATTTTTTACAAAGAAATTATTTTACCTCATGTAGTATACCCCTGTCATGAAATTTTAAATACCATTTTAGGAGGCTGTTTCAATCCATATATGGACTTTTTTAGCTTGCATGTAACACCCTAAACCCGACCTAGATGTCCAGGCCAAGTTCATGAGTTACATTGTCCATCCTAAAGATCACACTAGCATAACGCAATCAAATTAAACCATTAATCTCATAACATTCAACATGACGGTAATTTAAAGACATAGTCTTCTTAATTTCATAACATCATAAATCAAATATTCCTACTAATAATAATACTAGGAACAACATTTAACATCGGACTGAGCTTCTACGACACTGACCCGATCAAGTCTGATTACCACCTGAAATTCAACAACAATAGGATGACTCATGAACTCAGTGCGTAAAACGAAATAAAATGCAAAAAAAGTAACTCATAAGAATTTCCAATTCAAAGATTCAGTTCAACACAGAAGCGTGTTCATTCTATGTTCATAGCAGAGATTCTACATATGTATATATGTATTATTCTAGTTCAGAAATAGTTCAGATCATACTCGAATATTCCATCGGCTACACACCAACTTCAACCATCCCAACACACCACTATGGACATTTAATGCCCACCCGTCCCTGCACACATTTATAGTGTTCAATGACACTTTCACAAAAACGCAGCTTAACTACTAGCTCAATAAGCAACAAGCGCTAGAATCAGAATGTTACTTAATATGGCATAGCCATGATTTCAGTACAGACTCCCATCTTCTTCACAATCTCCTACCATATATTGATGTAGAATGCAGTAGTACATATCACATGTTCAGTCACACCAATATAGTACATAATTAATTATGCAGTTCATTAACAGAGTAGTATTACAGTGCACATTCTTGTATGTGACTCACAGATCAGTGTCATATAAGCAAATTTAGTCATTCGTATATCGAGGAAACCAATACCATAGTTTGGCAACCTTCTCGGCCTAAAAAACAATTCTTGGATCTAGCATACTGCCACACAGCCTGGGCACACGCCCGTGTCCCTGGCCATATGGTTTTATATTATGAATAGTGAGTTACATAGCCTGGGCACACGCCCGTGTCCCTGGCCGTATGGTTTTATACCATGAACAATGAGTTACACGGCCTGGGCACACATTTGTGTCACTGATCGTGTGAACCCTGTACTAAAATGGCCACACACAGCCTAATCACATGTCCGTGTGGCCACTCGTGTGGGCTTTATTCAATAAACAATGAGTTACATGGCTGTTCGCACAGTCTGCCACACGCCCGTGCAGAGCACACGACTTAACCATACATTCGTGTGCCTAGCCGTGTGACGTTGACAACCTCTATTTTTGGCGATCTAAAACTTGAAAAGTAGAGTTTTTGGTACGTACCTAGTTTGGTTTTAACGTAGAAATGATATGGAGACGGAACCTAATTATCCATTCCACAAACAATTACATCACCAATTCCAACGTTTAGCAAAAATCACTTATCGTTAACATTTGTCGAAAGGTTTGATACTATTTTATTCCAATTCACACACTCACCTAGTATGAAATAAGAGGAATTAGCCTAACATGGCGTATTACTGTCTTTGGCAACAACCTTGCCTAAACAAATTAGTAAATTAAGCATTTAATAGTAAATTAACTAAATGAAAAAGTCCCATTTTGATAGAAAATGATAACAGAACGGAAAGCATAACGACAGGAACTTGCAACAGAACTTACACTGAATTGGTCTTACAAGCAACTAAACTTTACAACCACACGAGATCGATTGCAGGAAGAAAAGAAAAGAAAGAAATTTTGAGAAGAAGAAGCAAAAATTAAAGAACTAGAAGTAAAAGAAAAGAACGAAAACTTTTTCCTTAGACTACTTAAACTAACCACAACCCTTCCCGATATTTGCAAAAAATATATCCCTAATGTGTACGATGGGATTCAAACTCGGAACCAGATATAATACAGACATATGCTTAACTAGTGAACTAGCAGGCTCATTCTTGTCATCCTTACCCATATGATTGAGCTTAAACGGGTAATGCATGCTTGTGGGTTGGTTCTAAAATAATAAAACTTTTAATTACGTGACTCGAACTCCAGACCTTAAACTCAATCATAGAACACAGAACCACAGATACATAAATTAATTACTGCCGATTTTCACAAACAAGTTCTTAAGATTTTGGGGCGTTACATTGCATACCAATTGTCCACCTTCACTAAAGGAGAACCCTTTAGATTGTTTCATGTATACCTCCTCCTTTATGTCACCAAAGAGAAAGACAGTTTTCAAATCCATTTGTTGCAACTCAAGGTCAAAATGAGCTACTAATGCTAACACAATGTGTAAGGAATCTTTCTTAGATACATGACTAAATGTTTCAGTATAATCGATCCTTTCTCGCTGAATGAATCCTTTAGCAACGAATCTAGCTTTATGCATTTCTATGTTCCCCATTAAGTATCTTTTTGTTTTGAAGATCCATTTACATCCAATGGTTTTTACACCTTTAGGCAACAACACAAGTGTAACACCCAAAACCCATTTCCATCACCAGAATAGGGTTACGGAGTATTACTATACAAGTCAAAACATTGCATAACAAATAGTATTCAATTATCAATTTAATTCCATAACTACATATAATATTCATAATGAAATAAAACATTCTATTACGACATTAAAGTTGAGCTTTCAAAATCCTAAAAATAAGTTACAGACATTCAGGGACCAAATCGGAACAAATCAAAACTTTTTGGACAAATTTAAATATTTTCAAATTAGGGGTACAGAGCCGAGCTTGCGTGGTTCCAAACATGGTCATGTGGCTATCCTACATGATCATGTGCGACCTCGCATGCCTGTGTGCATGGACCGTATAACTCTCTAATTTAGAGCATACGACCATGTCGCAGATACCAAACGCACACGCTGTAACAACCCAGTTTAGACCTTAATCGGAATAGTGGTTTCGGGACCACAAATTTGAGTCAAAAAAATATTTTAATATTATTCTTGGTGTTTACAGTATGTGAGTTAATATGTGTGAAATTTTCGTGTGAAAATTTTATCGTTTGTGAGCTCAATTTTATAAAAGGACTTAATTGCGTTAAATGTAAAAGTAGCATGCTAAAGTTAAAAGTGTCTAAAAGCTATGGAGCTTAAAAGTTAGGGTCCTTATGTGATAAATGGACCATTAATTAGTTAGTGGAAATGTTGGTTTGGCATTATTGAAATATTGAATTTGAAATAAGGTTATTTGAGTAATTTATGAATATATGTTAATATATTAATAAAATAAAAGTTAAATTATCATCTTTCATGGTTCTTTCAACCGAAAATGAGAAAAGAAAAAGGTTCATGGAAGCCATTAGGGTTCGGCAACTTCAAGCTTTAATTAGTAAGTGATTTTGACTCGATTTTTGATAATTTTTATATTTTTGAGATCGTTGCTTCGAATGCTAGTAAACCCATGCTTCAATTTTCAGAACTTATGTTGATTTTGTGTTTTGCCATTATTGAAAGTTTGATGATTTTTGTGTTTGATGATGAAAAATAAATATGTATTAATAGATTTTTCATGTTTTGGTTAAATAATGATTCGGTTGATGAATGTGTTTTCGGTTCTGGCTTAATTGGATAAGCTAAGTGATGAATAAATCATTGCTTGTATAATTGGATTTATTGGTGCATTTACGAAGACAGGAATATTCATGAATTATAGTTGATTTGTTAATTATTAAGTTAAGTTTAAGGTGTTTAGTTAATATGACTATTTGGTTATGAAATTGGTATTATATCCGGGTTTTATCCCGCAGGCTTAGTACTGGTATTATATTCGGGTTTTATCCCGCAGGCTTCGTGCTGGTATTATATCCATGTTTTATCCTGCAGGCTTCGTGCTGGTATTATATCCGGTTTTATCCCACAGCTTCCTCTTTGGTATTATATCCGAAGTTTTATCCCCGCAGCTTAGTGCTTTGGTATTATATCCGGTTTTATCCCGCAGCTTAGTCTTTGGTATTATATCGGGTTTTATCCCATGAGCTTAGTCTTTGGTATTATATCTCGAGATTTATCCCGCAGCTTAGTGTCGGTATTATATCGGGTTTTATCCGCAGCTTAGTCTTTGGTATTACATCCGGGTTTTATCCCGCGACCTTTCGTCTTTGGTATTATATCCGAGTTTTGTCCCACAAAGCCGTGTTGGTATTATATCGGGTTAAATCCGCAGCTTAGTCTTTGGTATTATATTCGAGCTTAAAGTTCTGCGAGTTTCTGTCTTTGGTGATTTGGATTCGGGTTTTAAACCTAGCAGGCTTAACGCCGGTGATTCAAGTAAGATTATGAATTCGAAAGTTCGAGGTAAACTACTATTGTTTATGTATGATACATTATGATAGTCAGGTACGTATTATGTACTCGCATGTGAATTAATTTTTAAGGTGAATTATTAGTATCAAAGAATGATATATATGTATGAATGATTACTATATCTACGAATAAGAGCATGACCTATATGATTACTATATCTACGAATAAGAGCATGACCTATTCGGTCAATGTCTGCCATTATATGAAAGTATGTGACTTAAATTAATTGTACGAGCTTCCAGAGATATCCGAGTATCCTCTTTGTTTCCGAATGGTTCAACTGGTATTCTGAGAAGTAAATGAATATATAAATGTGCATTCGGTTCAGGTATGTTGCAATGTTTATGAAATTGAGTAATGAAAGTGAATATGATTATGATCTATGGATATATAATTCAGGTACGTGTGTTTCGATTATGAAATTCAGAAATGAAAGGTGATTATGTTTTAAGTGATAATATGTGAAATATATGACATCGAATGATGTGAATGTATAAATAAATGGTGTGATACATATATGTTTGTTATACGAATTATGGTCCTATGTTTTGAGCATGGGAATTATGAAATGAGAAACATGGTTTTGGGAAATGGAAAGTAATATATATGTGTAAGATAATATGTGATTTATAAGAAAATGAAATGTGAATATGTGCTCTCTATATATATGAAATTGAAATGTAGCCAAATGGATAAGTTATATATGAAGTGGTTAGTGAACCATTACATGTTTTGGTTATTCATGTAATGATTATGTGCAAACTTTATTTATATGATTGAGTTAACGGTTGTCTTTAAAATGTGAAAACGTGATACATATATATATATATATATATATATTCATTGATAAATAAGATAAGAGAAACTACTTAATGTGGTCATATGAATTTACGAGTACAAGATTGTATAAGTGATTGATGTTTGTTAAATTTGGTTTAATGATAATGATTTGTAAATATCATTGAAATGATTTATTTGTTTATGACTTACTAAGCTTTCTAAGCTTACTCTGTGTGTTTTTCCTATGTTCATAGAGTTTCAGAGACTTGCTCGGGTTGGAAGTCGTTGAAGACCACATCACACTATCTAGTTATCACTTCGGTAATTAAAAGCTTTAAGTTTTTGGTTATATGGCATGTATAGGCTAAATTCAATGTGGTTCATTTTGATTTGTATATGTAGCCATGCGAGTATGGCTTGTTAATGATGTTAATGGTTGTGTATATTCAGGCATGGTATAAGCTTATTTTTGAGAAATATGTCTTCATGGTATGAATGAATGTGTGAAAATTTTAAACTGTATGCAAGATTTATCTTTTGAATGTGAGTGAATATTAAAATATAAGTCCGGTAATGCCTCGAACCCTATTTCGGCTTCGGATACGGGTAAGGGGTGTTACATTTTATGGTATCAGAGCTATGGTTTAGTCGGTTCTAGGACTACCATAGCGTATATGAGTCTAGCTATACATGCCATGTTTAACCTGTTTTAGTGTGATATCTCCCGACTCTGACAAAAATTATTTTGATGAGACAGCTATGTTTTCCAACCGAGCAAATTCTGATAGTACTGAAGTAAATACTCAAATGTTTGAGTGAAAATGTGTTGATTATGAGTTGAAACTCACAAAGGTATGGATCAAATTGTATGACATGTTGTTAGTGATAAATGTTATAATTATATGAGAATATGAGTTATGACATTTGAGTGATGATGCTATATGAGAATTTCGATTGCGAATTAGTGATTTGAGTTGGCATAAGAATTACGTGTTAAGAACAAAAGTGATTATAAGTAAATGTTTATTAAATGATTTGGGAATGTGAAATCAGTAATGAACTGGCTAATTGTGATAATATGTGTTATGTGCATTTATGTGTGAGTTGAATTAGAGGCTTTATTAACCTCACCCGCTTATTAGTGAATGTTACAATGAAATCTGTAAGATTTGAGTGGAATAAGCTCACGAGTTTCGAGTTACAGAGATCCGTGTTTGAAAGATTACTAATGTGGTCAAAAAAGAGAATGAATTAGCAAATGAAGGCAGCACTAAAAGAGATATTGGATAGTTTTGAAGACTATTCAGATTATGCAAAGTCATTGTTACAGAAGAAATTAACCCCAATTAATTGACCTATTCAGGTATGTTATCTAAAGAAAATATTAGCTAGAAGCTTTTCTGAATAGATTTCTATTAGTGAAGGGATAATGTGAAAAAAAAAATTTTATGACAGAATTAGACAGTTCAATAATGATTAAATTATAGTGATGGCTAAGTCCAATAATTATAGTCGGGCAGTTACTATGATTCCTTTTGGGCATTCTATGCGTATATTTATCCTTAGAAGTATGTGTGACTGTATAATTTATGAGGGAATTCTTATCGTATGAGAATATTAGCTAAACATATTAATGGACGGAAGCATCGTTGGTCTGTTTGGGTTATACTCGACATTATTATGTCTTTCTTTGGTAATTATTTCCTTGTATGAATATGAAAGTTAACGGTAAAATTTGTATGATTTTATTACTCTATTTCTACTGGCTATTGTTCTGTTGAAAATACGTGAAGATTATATAACTTCTATTACTGTGGATTCCAGTATTTATGACTGAAATTATTCTTTTCAGAACTTATCTAGGATATCATCGGAATTGATATCATTTTATATAAATTGTAATTTTCTGATATCCTGTGTAGCCTCAGACTTTGAAATTTCACTATTTTGGTTTTCTTATGATTCCATGTGATTAACGGCAAGAGATATTTATTTGACAGAGATGATTATGTCTATTATGACTATAATTTATGATTTGAAATGTGAGAGTATAGTGGTACCGTCATCAGAGTTATAGAAGTTATGTTTTTGCATTGATTGCTGTTTAAACCATATTGAATTCTTTTCTGTGTTTAAATGCATTATTGATAGTCGGAGTGTTATTTATTGTTACGGTTAAGACGTCGGTCTTATTATGACATTATGATTTCTTTTTTTTTTACGGTTGCGGCTTCTGTATAATGATATGTCTAGATTATCTTTTTAATGGGAAGAAAGGATTTCTTTGAAAAGACTGATTCAATGGTTTAGTTTGATCTGAATTATTCGATTGAAAAGTTAATTGAGTTATATGTGTTTGAATCTATCCACCGGATTGGAAATAAACTTTGAACGTACATGTGTGAATTGAAGGATAGCCTGGAAGAAGGATTTGTAATCTTGAGGACTTGATACTGAATTATATATATCGGAACAATTCTATATGAGAAAGTAGTAATGATGAAATAGAATTTTGATGAACCTTGTATTGGAATTATTTCTTATCATTAAAAAGCTAGATGTTATCTGAATTATTATTATTTGTCTCAATAAGTCCTTCAAAGACGCATAGATTTCTCTTTTGATAAATCATTTGAGTTATTAAATCTTAGAGATCGCGGTTGCATATGGTGCCGAGTAATCATTATTTCAGAGTGAAATCTAAAATTTATATGGTAATTCGGGAGAAATTCTGATGAAGTCGTGAGTACTGAAGTTGTATTGAAATTCTCGAAATATCTATTTGTCACTGTGTTTTAAAATTTGGAAGCAACTAAGTGAGGCTATTTCTGTTTGATAAGCTATCATGTGTGTATAAAAAAAATGACATTGTATGAGGTATCGTATGGTTGCAATTACCAAACTCCGTTGTTTCAGGACCGAGCTTTGTGGGAAAATGATCCACGGGATTAATATCACTAGAGAAATTAAGCAGAGAATGAAAGTATTTTAATACAGTTATAAACAGATTCAGGTTGGTATGATGTATAGCGGAAGACAGATCATAATCTTACTCGTGAGATTAAAGAGATAAGAAATTCAAAGCTATATGTGAATTTGAAATATACTGTGTGGAAGCAAATCCTTAATCTACTTTCTAGTAAGATTTTCAGGGACGAAAATCCCTAAGGGGGGGAGAGTTGTACCAGCCCAGTTTAGACCTTAATCGAAACAGTGGTTTTGGGACCACAAATTCGAGTCAAAAAAATATTTTAATATTATTCTTGGTGTTTACAGTATGTGAGTTAATATGTGTGAAATTTTCGTGTGAAAATTTTATCGTTTGTGAGCTCAATTTTATAAAAGGACTTAATTGCGTTAAATGTAAAAGTAGCATGCTAAAGTTAAAAGTGTCTAAAAGCTATGGAGCTTAAAAGTTAGGGTCCTTATGTGATAAATGGACCATTAATTAGTTAGTGGAAATGTTGGTTTGGCATTATTGAAATATTGAATTTGAAATAAGGTTATTTGAGTAATTTATGAATATATGTTAATATATTAATAAAATAAAAGTTAAATTATCATCTTTCAAGGTTCTTTCAACCGAAAATGAGAAAAGAAAAAGGTTCATGGAAGCCAATAGGGTTCGGCAACTTCAAGCTTTAATTAGTAAGTGATTTTGACTCGGTTTTTGATAATTTTTTATATTTTTGAGATCGTTGCTTCGAATGCTAGTAAACCTATGCTTCAATTTTCGGAATAAATGTTGATTTCGTGTTTTGCCATTGTTGAAAGTTTGATGATTTTTATGTTTAATGATGAAAAATAAATATGTATTAATAGATTTTTCATGTTTTGGTTAAATAATGATTCGGTTGATGAATGTGTTTTCGGTTGTGGCTTAATTGGATAAGCTAAGTAATGAATAAATCATTGCTTGTATAATTGGATTTATTGGTGCATTTACGAAGACAAGAATATTAATGTATTATAGTTGATTTGTTAATTATTAAGTTAAGTTTAAGGTGTTTAGTTAATATGACTATTTGGTTATGAAATTGGTATTATATCCGGGTTTTATCCATGAGCAGCTTAGTCTTTGGTATTATATCCGGGTTTTATCCATGAGCAGCTTAGTGCTTTGGTATTATATCAGGGTTTTATCCATGCAGCTTTGTCTTTGGTATTACATCCGAGTTTTATCCCGCAGGCTTAGTGCTGGTATTATATCCGGGTTAAATCCCGTAGGCTTAGTGCTGGTATTATATTCGAGCTTAATGTCCCGCAGGTTCTATGCTGGTGACTGGATTTGGGTTTTAAACCTAGCAGGATTAACGCCGGTGATTCAAGTAAGATTATGAATTCGAAAGTTCGAGGTACGTATGATACATTATGATAGTTAGGTACGTATTATGTACTCGCATGTGAATTGATTTTTAAGGTGAATTATTAGTATCAAAGAACGATATATATGTGTGAATGATTGCTATATCTACGAATAAGAGCATGACCTATATGATTACTATATCTACGAATAAGAGCATGACCTATTCGGTCAATGTCTGTCATTATATGAAAGTATGTGACTTAAATTAATTGTATGAGCTTCCAGAGATATCCGAGTATCCTCTTTGTTTCCGAATGGTTCAACTAGTATTCTGAGAAGTAAATGAATATATAAATGTGCATTCGATTCAGGTATGTTGCAATGTTTATGAAATTGAGTAATGAAAGTGAATATGATTATGATCTATGGATATATAATTCAGGCACATGTGTTTCGATTATGAAATTCAGAAATGAAAGGTGATTATGTTTCAAGTGATAATATGTGAAATATATGACATCAAATGATGTGAATGTATAAATAAATGGTGTGATACATATATGTTAGTTATACGAATTGTGGTCCTATGTTTTGAGCATGGGAATTATGAAATGAGAAACATGGTTTTGGGAAATGGAAATTAATATATATGTGTAAGATAATATGTGATTTATAAGAAAATGAAATGTGAATATGTGCTCTATATATATATGAAATTGAAATGTAGCCAAATGGATAAGTTATATATGAAGTGGTTAGTGAACCGTTACCTGTTTTGGTTATTCATGTAATGATTATGTGCAAACTTTATTTATATGATTGAGTTAACGGTTGTCTTTCAAATGTAAAAACGTGATATATATATATATTCATTGATAAATAAGATAAGAGAAGCTACTTAATGTGGTCATATGAATTTACGAGTACAAGATTGTATAAGTGATTGATGTTTGTTAAATTTGGTTTAATGATAATGATTTGTAAATATCATTGAAATGATTTATTCGCTTATGACTTACTAAGCTTTCTAAGCTTACTCTGTGTGTTTTTCTTATGTTCATAGAGTTTCGGAGACTTGCTCGGGTTGGAAGTCGTTGAAGACCACATCACACTATCTAGTTATCACTTCGGTAATTAAAAGCTTTAAGTTTTTGGTTATATGGCATGTATAGGCTAAATTCAATGTGGTTCATTTTGATTTGTATATGTAGCCATGCGAGAATGGCTTGTTAATGATGTTAATGGTTGTGTATATTCAGGCATGGTATAAGCTTATTTTTGAGAAATATGTCTTCATGGTATGAATGAATGTGTGAAAATTTTAAACTGTAAGCAAGATTTATTTTTTGAATGTGAGTGAATATTAAAATATAAGTCCGGTAATGCCTCCAACCCTATTTCGGCTTCGGATAGGGGTAAGGGGTGTTACATTTTATGGTATCAGAGCTATGGTTTAGTCGGTTCTAGGACTACCATAGCGTATGTGAGTCTAGCTATACATGCCATGTTTAACCTGTTATAGTGTGATATCTCCCGACTCTGACAAAAATTATTTTGATGAGACAGCTATGTTTTCCAACCGAGCAAATTTTGATAGTACTGAAGTAAATACTCAAATGTTTGAGTGAAAATGTGTTGATTATGAGTTGAAACTCACAAAGGTATGGATCAAATTGTATGACATGTTGTTAGTGATAAATGTTATAATTATATGAGAATATGAGTTATGACATTTGTGTGATGATGCTATATGAGAATTTCGATTGCGAATTAGTGATATGAGTTGGCATAAGAATTACGTGTTAAGAACAAAAGTGATTATAAGCAAATGTTTATTAAATGATTTGGGAATGTGAAATCAGTAATGAACTGGCTAATTGTGATAATATGTGTTATGTGCATTTATGTGTGAGTTGAATTAGAGGCTTTATTAACCTCACCCCCTTATTAGTGAATGTTATAATGAAATCTGTAAGATTTGAGTGGAATAAGCTCACGAGTTTCGAGTTACAGAGATCCGTGTTTGAAAGATTACTAATGTGGTCAAAAAAGAGAATGAATCAGCAAATGAAGGCAGCACTAAAAGAGATATTGGATAGTTTTGAAGACTATTCAGATTATGCAAAGTTATTGTTATAGAAGAAATTAACTCCGATTAATTGACCTATTCAGGTATGTTATCTAAAGAAAATATTAGCTAGAAGCTTTTCTGAATAGATTTCTATTAGTGAAGGGATAATGTGAAAAAAAAAATTTATGACAGAATTTGACAGTTCAATAATGATTAAATTATAGTGATGGCTAAGTCCAATAATTATAGTCGGGCAGTTACTATGATTCCTTTTGGGCATTCTATGCGTATATTTATCCTTAGAAGTATGTGTGACTGTATAATTTATGAGGGAATTCTTATCGTATGAGAACATTAGCTAAACATATTAATGGACGGAAGCATTGTTGGTCTGTTTGGGTTATACTCGACATTATTATGTCTTTCTCTGGTAATTATTTCCTTGTGTGAATATGAAAGTTAACGGTAAAATTTGTATGATATTATTACTCTATTTCTACTGGCTATTGTTCTGTTGAAAATACGTGAAAATTATATAACTTCTATTACTGTGGATTCCAGTATTTATGAGTGACATTATTCTTTTCAGAACTTATCTAGGATATCATCGGAATTGATATCATTTTTTGTAAATTGTAATTTTCTGATATTCTGTGTAGCCTCAGACATTGAAATTTCACTATTTTGGTTTTCTTATGATTCCATGTGATTAACGGCAAGAGATATTTATTTGACAGAGATGATTATGTCTATTATGACTATAATTTATGATTTGAAATGTGAGAGTATAGTGGTACCGTCATCAGAGTTATAGAAGTTGTGTTTTTGCATTGATTGCTGTTTAAACCATATTGAATTCTTTTCTGTGTTTAAATGCATTATTGATAGTCAGTGTGTTATTTATTGTTACGGTTAAGACGTCGGTCTTATTATGACATTATGATTTCTTTTTTTTTTTTTTTTACGTTTTGCTTACGTATAATGATATGTCTGGATTATCTTTTTAATGGGAAGAAAGGATTTCTTTGAAAAGACTGATTCAATGGTTTAGTTTGATCTGAATTATTCGATTGAAAAGTTAATTGAGTTATATGTGTTTGAATCTATCCACCGGATTGGAAATAAACTTTGAACGTACATGTGTGAATTGAAGGATAGCCTGGAAGAAGGATTCGTAATCTTGAGGACTTGATACTGAATTATATATATTGGAACAATTCTATCTGAGAAAGTAGTAATGATGAAATAGAATTTTGATGAACCTTGTATTGGAATTATTTCTTATCATTAAAAAGCTAGATGTTATCTGAATTATTGTTATTTGTCTGAATAAGTCCTTCCGTATGCATAGATTTCTGTTTTGATAAATCAACTGAGTTATTCGTCTTAGAGACTGTCAGTTTGCATATGGTGCCAGTAATCATTATTTCAGAGTGAAATCTAAAATTTATATGGTAATTCTGGGAGAAATTACAGTAAGCTGTGAGTACGAAGTTGTATTGAAATTCTCGAAATATCTATTTGTCACTGTGTTTTAAAATTTGGAAGCAGCTAAGTGAGGCTATTTCTGTATGATAAGTTATCATGTGTGTATAAAAAAAATGACATTGTATGAGGTATCGTATGGTTACAATTACCAAACTCCGTTGTTTCAGGACCGAGCTTTGTGGCAAAATGATCCACGAGATTAATATCATCAGAGAAATTAAGCGGAGAATGAAAGTAATTTAATACAGTTATAAGCAGATTCAGGTTGGTATGATGTATAGCGGAAGATAGATCATAATCTTACTCGTGAGATTAAAGAGATAAGAAATTCAAAGCTATGTGTGGATTTTAAATATACTGTGTGGAAGCAAATCTTTAATCTACTTTCTAGTAAGATTTTCAGGGACGAAAATCCCTAAGGGGGGAAGAGTTGTAACAGCCCGGTTTAGACCTTAATCGGAACAGTGGTTTTGGGACCACAAATTCGAGTTAAAAAAATATTTTAATATTATTCTTGGTGTTTACAGTATGTGAGTTAATATGTGTGAAATTTTCGTGTGAAAATTTTATCGTTTGTGAGCTCAATTTTATAAAAGGACTTAATTGCGTTAAATGTAAAAGTAGCATGCTAAAGTTAAAAGTGTCTAAAAGCTATGGAGCTTAAAAGTTAGGGTCCTTATGTGATAAATGGACCACTAATTAGTTAGTGGAAATGTTGGTTTAGCATTATTGAAATATTAAATTTGAAATAAGGTTATTTGAGTAATTTATGAATATATGTTAATATATTAATAAAATAAAAGTTAAATTATCATCTTTCATGGTTCTTTCAACCGAAAATGAGAAAAGAAAAAGGTTCATGGAAGCCATTAGGGTTCGGCAACTTCAAGCTTTAATTAGTATGTGATTTTGACTCGGGTTTTGATAATTTTTATATTTTTGAGATCGTTGCTTCGAATGCTAGTAAACCCATGCTTCAATTTTCGGAATTTATGTTGATTTTGTGTTTTGCCATTGTTGAAAGTTTGATGATTTTTGTGTTTGATGATGAAAAATAAATATGTATTAATAGATTTTTCATGTTTTGGTTAAATAATGATTCGGTTGATGAATGTGTTTTCGGTTGTGGCTTAATTGGATAAGCTAAGTGATGAATAAATCATTGCTTGTATAATTGGATTTATTGGTGCATTTACGAAGACAAGAATATTCATGAATTATAGTTGATTTGTTAATTATTAAGTTAAGTTTAAGGTGTTTAGTTAATATGACTATTTGGTTATGAAATTGGTATTATATCCGGGTTTTATCCCGCAGAGCTTAATCTTTGGTATTATATCCAGGTTTTATCCCCATGAGCTTCGTCTTTGGTATTATATCCGGTTTTATCCCGAGAATTAGTCTTTGGTATTATATCGGGTTTTATCCCCATGAGCTTCGTCTTTGGTATTATATCGGGTTTTATCCCGCATGAGCTTCGTCTTTGGTATTATATCCGAAGTTTTATCCATGAGCTTAGTCTTTGGTATTATATCGGGTTAAATCTCGAGCTTAGTCTTTGGTATTATATTCGGGTTTTATCCATGAGCTTCTTTGGTATTATATCGGGTTTTATCCCGCAGCCGTCTTTGGTATTATATCGGGTTTTATCCGAGCTTAGTCTTTGGTATTATATCCGGTTTTATCCCACGAAGCCGTCTTTGGTATTATATCCGGTTTTATCCCACGAGCTTAATCTTTGGTATTATATCCGGTTTTATCATGAGCTTAGTCTTTGGTATTATATCGAGGTTTTATCCCATGAGCTTAGTCTTTGGTATTATATAAGGGTTAAATCCCGCAGCTTAGTCTTTGGTATTATATCTCAGGTTTTATCCCGAGCTTAGTCTTTGGTATTATATCCGGTTTTATCCCACAAAGCTTCGTCTTTGGTATTATATCCGGGTTTTATCCCGCAGGCTTAATATCTTTGGTATTATATCCGGGTTAAATCCATGAGCTTAGTCTTTGGTATTATATTCGAGCTTAAAGTCCCGCAGTTACGTCTTTGGTGACTGGATTCGGGTTTGAAACCTAGAAGGCTTAACGCCGGTGATTCAAGTAAGATTATGAATTTGAAATTTTGAGGTAAACTACTATTGATTATGTATGATACATTATGATAGTCAGGTACGTATTATGTACTCGCATGTGAATTGATTTTTAAGGTGAATTATTAGTATCAAAGAACGATATATATGTGTGAATGATTACTATATCTACGAATAAGAGCATGACCTATATGATTACTATATCTACGAATAAGAGCATGACCTATTCGGTCAATGTCTGTCATTATATGAAAGTATGTGACTTAAATTAATTGTACGAGCTTCCAGAGATATCCGAGTATCCTCTTTGTTTCCGAATGGTTCAACTGGTATTCTGAGAAGTAAATGAATATATAAATGTGCATTCGATTCAGGTATGTTGCAATGTTTATGAAATTGAGTAATGAAAGTGAATATGATTATGATCTATGGATATATAATTCAGGTACGTGTGTTTCGATTATGAAATTCAGAAATGAAAGGTGATTATGTTTCAAGTGATAATATGTGAAATATATGACATCGAATGATGTGAATGTATAAATAAATGGTGTGATACATATATGTTTGTTATACGAATTGTGGTCCTATGTTTTGAGCATGGGAATTATGAAATGAGAAACATGGTTTTGGGAAATGGAAAGTAATATATATGTGTAAGATAATATGTGATTTATAAGAAAATGAAATGTGAATATGTGCTCTCTATATATATGAAATTGAAATGTAGCCAAATGGATAAGTTATATATGAAGTGGTTAGTGAACCATTACATGTTTTGGTTATTCATGTAATGATTATGTGCAAACTTTATTTATATGATTGAGTTAACAGTTGTCTTTCAAATGTGAAAATGTGATATATATATATATATATATATATTCATTGATAAATAAGATAAGAGAAGCTACTTAATGTGGTCATATGAATTTACGAGTACAAGATTGTATAAGTGATTGATGTTTGTTAAATTTGGTTTAATGATAATGATTGGTAAATATCATTGAAATGATTTATTTGCTTATGACTTACTAAGCTTTCTAAGCTTACTCTGTGTGTTTTTCCTATGTTCATAGAGTTTTGGAGACGTGCTCGGGTTGGAAGTCATTGAAGACCACATCACACTATCTAGTTATCACTTCGGTAATTAAAAGCTTTACGTTTTTGGTTATATGGCATGTATAGGCTAAATTCAATGTGGTTCATTTTGATTTGTATATGTAGCCATACGAGAATGGCTTGTTAATGATGTTAATGGTTGTGTATATTCAGGCATGGTATAAGCTTATTTTTGAGAAATATGTCTTCATGGTATGAATGAATGTGTGAAAATTTTAAACTGTATGCAAGATTTATCTTTTGAATGTGAGTGAATATTAAAATATAAGTCCGGTAATGCCTCCAACCCTATTTCGGCTTCGGATACAGGTAAGGGGTGTTACACACGCATTTCAGATACTATGAGTCATAACAAAACATAACTAGATGTTCTTATTATATGCCATATAACCAAGTTATCCGAAATCTACCAAAAGAGTACTTGAGATAGTTTGTTTCTTTGAGCTTGATCTGATCTCCCAACCGTAAAACGAAATCTACAAAACAAAGGACAAACAGAGGTAAGCTTACTTGAAGCTTAGTAAGTTCATAAAAATAACAGTAGAGCTTACCACAATTTAACTTAACAACACAATTGAATAACTAATAAGGTAATTCCTTATTGTTCACAATCCACCATAGGTAAGAGCTATATGTTTCATTAAATCAATTTCCTTAGATGTCATAAACTCGTCATTTTAGAAATGTAGGGTGTCACTCATTTGAGGTAGTTTCTAGAATATTGATTGTTTTATAATGCTGTTCACACAAGTTGATGAGGATCTGAAACATATGCAGGACCTCAGCCATTGCTACTATTCATTCATTAGAACAGTGTATTCAGTTATTGCACTAGTTCTCGATACTGCTGTAACAGCCCATTTTTAGTCAAATCAGAACAGTGGTTTCGGGATCACAAATCTGAAGTTAAAATATTTATTTTATTATTATTTTAACGTTTACATCAAGATAAAATGATTGTGTGAAAATTTTGTCAAGAAATGTTTTTCGTTTGAGTGCTTAATTCGATAAAAAAGACTAAATCGCGTAAAGTACAAAAGTGATGTTCTATAGCTAGAAGTATTAAATGGCTATGAAATTAAAAAGTGGAGGTCCTTATGGTGTAATTAGACCACTAATAGCATGAGTGGACATTTATGTACATGGTTTAAGTAATTTTAATGGTTTAATAACAAGGTTAAAAAGGTAAATTAGTGAAATAATAAGTAAAATAATAAAATAACCAAAGCTATCATCTTTCTTCTCTAATTCTTCTATCGAAAATTGAAAGTTGAAGAAGCCATGGGAGTGTTTTAGGGTTCGTTCATTACATTGCTCAATTGGTGAGTGAATTTTATCTCGTTTTTAATGATTTCTATATTTTTGAAATCGTTACATCTTAATCTAGCTAACCCAAGGACTAATTTGCAAAATTGTTAAAGGTTTAGGGTTTTTCCATTGATGAATGTTGATGTATTTTGATGTTTAATGGTAGAAAATGGATACTTGTTATGAGATAAACAACATTTGTAAAGTGATTTTTAGTGAATAGTCCAATTAGGGATTAAATTAAGAAATGTTAAAATTTTATGGTTAAATTGTGAAATAAATGAAAAATATGGGCTGCTAGGGACCTAATTTAATTTCGGCTAGCATGGGTTTTGGTCGAATTGCATGAATTTGTGATTTTATGAAATGTTAGCGGTAAAAGTGTAAAGTGGCTTTAAAGTGTATTTTGGACTAAATTGAATAAATAGATTACTAAATAAGCTAAATTTGATATTATATAAATCAAGAAAAGAGAAATACAGACTTAGATCAGGGAAAGAACAAGGTTTTAGATTAATCGACTCATTTCGCCGTTTTTGCATCCTAGTAAGTTCGTATGTAATAAGCTTTGTTTTAATTGTATTTTAAATGCTTTGATATTGTATAAATTGTAAATACGACCTTGTGGACACATTCGACGATAAATTGGCCATGAGAAATCCTGGTTGAACCTTAGGAATAGATTAGGATACGAATGACATGTCATTAGGGGTTATTATTATTTTGGGTGCTGGTCCGTATGTCCTACCGGTGGCTGAATTATCCAGCATGTGTTGTGAATTCTCGTCAGCTTGTGCGAGTAGCATCGTGTAGTTACGTCATGACTGTCAGCTTGTGTGAGCAGACTTGTTGATAGCTCGAGAGTGAGCATTATTGAGATATGATATGGAGATAGCTTTGGCTATGTATTGGCACTTTGGTTCAAGATTTATTGAAATAGCTTTGACTATATATATTGGCACTTAGGCTGCGAGATTCCTGAGTATCTTATATTATTCCAAATGGTTCAATGGGTATATCGAAGATATGAAATGGTAAGAATAGATACGTATCAATACATGTATGTATAGAAACTATATATGCATCGAACATATGGAAGAAATGAGTTCATGGTTAAATAGTTGATTTGAATATATGTTAACATTGTGGTTAAATATTTTGTAGTATGTTATATGCATATATTTGAATGATAATTAAATGGTGAGTTTTGCTTATTATTTTCATACAAGCTTACTAAGTTTTATAGCTTACATTGTTTATTTTCCCGTGTTTTATAGTGAATCTAAAGCTAGCTCGGATTTGAAAATCGTCGGAGACTTCATTACAGTATCCAACTATCATCTTGGTACTTTTGAATTTTAAGTATTTTGAGTATATGGCATGTATAGGAACTTTGGTCATTTTGGGTTATGGTTTGATAATGAATTTAGCCATTTGAAATGGATTGTAAATGTTAATGTTTTGGTTTTGTATATAGCCATGGGTGTTAGCTTATTTTGGTATAGTTGATCATGTATATATATGTGTTTATGGCTTGTGGGATGTGTTGGATGATGGTTATGTGATGCTTGTTGATAGTTAGTATTATGGATAGCAAATGGTTGAGAAATGGATTTGGTATGTTTATGAGATTAGACTAAATGGTGCAAAATTGGAAGTGTTTATATTGATAATTTGAGATTAGGAATTTTTGTATGAAATTGAATGGTATATTGTTGTATTGGTGTAACTTGAATTGGTTGGTATTAAAATGATATGAATTATGTTGGTTGAGGTTATTAGAATGACTATTTTTATGCCATGAATTGTGCCATTTGAGTTTGATATAGGTATATGCATAGTTAGGTGGCAAATTGGCTTAGTAAATAGCCTATTTTTGTCCACACGGGTAGAGACATAGGTGTGTGACTCAGCCGTGTGTGACACACGGTCAGGTTGCACGGCCGTGTGTCCCCTGGTGTTGAAATTAAAATTAAGTCAGTATGCTCCACACGGCCTAGTACACAAGCGTATGACTTGGCCGTGTGGCATAAGTCAGTATACCCTACAGGTTTGGCACGGCCTAGCAAATGACCACACATGCCCATGTGCCAGGCCATTTTTAGGGCACATGGGCATGTGTGGCCATTTTTAGGGCACATAGGCTAGTCACACATGTGTGTGTGTTGGCTATGTTACCCAAGCCAGAGAGTTACATGGGGTCAGACATGGGCTGGGACACGGTCATGTGATCCCATTTCGAATGTCCACACAGCCTGTGACACACACGGTCGGGCCACACGGGTGTGTGTCCCCTGTATTTTGCAAAAATTTTCTAAGTGTTTCAAAAATTTCATAAGTTATTGGTTTAGTCCCTAACTACCCCGAATGCATGTTATGAGCCTCGTAGGCTCCTATTAGGGACGATGTGATTGATGTTTATTGATGATTATATGATATTTGAATATGTATATTAAATGTATTGTTTAATTATTTTAAAATATCCAGTAATACTCCGTCATCCTATTCTAGCTTTGAATATGGGTGAGGGGTGTTACATTTATTGGTATCAAAGCTACAATTTAGTCAATTCTCAGACTAACGTAGCATATGTGAGAGTCTAGCTATACATGCCATATATAACATGTGATAGTGTGATATCTCTTGACAATTTAAATTGTGTTTTCGTATAGTAAATGAATTCCAATCAAGCTGTAGCTGATAATGTCAAAAGTAATGCATCTGCCTCTGTTCACGGAGTAGCGCAATCAGAGTCGAGACCTGTATCGAGTAGCCTGGGAGGAGAGGCTAAAGAAGCCTTCTTCCAGATAATGAAGAACTGGTTTACGGAGTTTGTTCGAACAAATCCAACTGCTTAACAACATCCACCCCCATCTAATCCCCAATCGGTTCTCGTAGCTCCTTAAGGTGTAGAACTTCTACGACTGAACAAGCCGCCAGTTGATAAGATTCGAAAACACGGAGCTGAGGAGTTTATAGCTAATGTTGACGACGATCATGAGAGATCTGAGTTTTGGCTTGAAAACACTATCAAAGTATTTGACGAACTTTCTTGCACACCGACTGAATGTTTAAAATGTGCTGTATCACTTCTGAGGGACACTGTGTATCAATGGTGAAATACCTTAGTATCTGTGGTACCGAGAGAAAGAGTTACCTGGGAATTCTTTCATGCCGAATTTAAAAAGAAATACATCAGTCAACGGTTTATTGATCAGAAGCGCAAAGAGTTTCTTAAACTGAAATAGGGCCGTAAGTCTGTGACCGAGTACGAGTGAGAGTTTGTAAGACTCAGTAAATATGCTCGAAATGTGGTTCAACCGAAGCAATTATGTGTAAAAGGTTTGAAGATGGATTGAATGAAGACATATGACTGTTAGAATTAAAAGAATTTGTTGTTTTAGTTGACCGAGCTTACAAAACCGAAGAATTGGGCAAAGAAAAGAGAAAAGCTAATTTCATGGCTAGAGATTCAAAAAAGAGATCGATGAGCAAACCATATGAATCCTCTTCAAGAAAATCACAAGATTTGTATACTTGTTTGAATGCTTCCATCGGGTATCCAAACAGAGATCGTGGGAAGCAATACTCAAGTCCTAAAACACAAGCTACATCAGTATGAGTGTTGGCAGCGTGAGAAATAACAAACCTGAGTGTCAACAATGTGGACGATGACATTTTAGAGATTGCTGAATGAATAACAATAAAGCCTATTTTAGATGTGGTTTACAAGAACATTTTATTTGTGATTGTCCTCAGTTATTCGCGAAAGGTAATCTTCAGATTTCAAGGCCGGGTAATACAGTTACCAGGGGTAGACCACCTTAAAGTGTTGGAATGTGATTAGTAGTAAAGGTGCAACAAAAGAATCGACTATGAGATCATAGGCTAGAGCACCAGCCAGAGCCTATGTTATTCGCGCTCTGTGTCGTCACCAGATGTTATCACCGGTACATTTTCTCTCTATGACACTAATGTAGTTGCATTGATTGATCCTAGATCGACTCATTCATATATCTATATGAATTTAGTGTCTAGTAAGAGTTTTCCTATTGAGTTTACTGGGTTTGTGCTTAAAGTGTCGAACCCCTTAGGCAAATATGTTCTAGTTGATAAAGTTTGCAAGAACTGTCCTTTGAAGATTCAGGGTTACTATTTTTTGGAAAATCTGATACTTTTACCATTTGATAAGTTTGATGTAATTTTGGGTATGGATTGGTTGATGTTGCATGATGCTGTTGTGAATTGTAGACGGAAGACTATTGAATGGAAATGTCAAAATAGTGAAATCATTCGAATTGAATAAGATGAGTCGAGTGAATTGCCTGTTGTGATTTCATCTATGTTAGCTCAGAGATGTGTGAAAAAGGTTGTAAAGCTTATCTTACCTATGTTTTAGATACAAAAGTGTCTAAATTAAAAATTAAGTCAGTGCCAGTAGTCTGTGAGTATCTGGATGTGTTTCTAGAAGAGTTACTGGGTTTGCCACCAATTAGAGAGGTTGAGTTTGCTATTGAATTAATACTGGGAAAATCACCGATATCTATAGTGCCATATAGAATGACTCTGACAGAATTAAAAGAATTAAAAGCTCAGTTGCAAGAATTAATGATAGAGGTTTTGCACGACCTAGTTTTTCGCCTTGAGGTGCGCCAGTGTTGTTCGTAAAGAAGAAAGACGAATCAATGAGACTTTGTATTAATTATCGTCAGCTCAACAAGGTTACGATAAAGAACAATTATCCTTTATTGAGAATTGATATTAGTTGAAAGGAGCGACAGTGTTTTCGAAAATTGACTTGAGATCTAGCTACTATCAGTTGCGAGTTAAAGATTCAGATGTGCCAAAAACTACGTTTAGAACAAGGTATGCGCATTATGAATTTCTTGTTATGCTTTTTTGATTAACTAATGCTCCTATAGTTTTTATGAATTCGATGAATCGAATCTTTAGACCATATTTAGACAAATTTGTGGTTGTATTCATTGACAACATTCTGATCTATTCACGAGATGAGTCTAAGCATGCTGAGCATTTGAGGATTGTAGTATAAACCTTGAGAGATAAACAACTATTTGCTAAATTTAGCAAATGTGAGTTTGTCTCCGAGAAGTCAGATTTTTGGGACATATTGTTTCAGCTGAAGGCATACAAGTTGATCCGAGCAAGATTTCTGTAGTTGTTGATTGGAAACCACCTAGAAATGTATCCGAAGTTAGAAGCTTTTTGGGTTTAGCTAGTTATTATGGACGTTTTGCTAAAGGATTTTCAATGATTGCTACACCGATGACTAGATTGCTACAAAAAGATGTGAAATTCGAGTGGTTCGAGAAATGTCAACAAAGTTTTGAGCAGTTTAAAGCATTGTTAGCTGAGGCACCAGTGTTGGTTCAACCTGAGTCGAGTAAAGAGTTTGTGATTTTCAGCGACTCGTAATTGAACGGTTTGGGTTGTGTTTTGATGCAAGAAGAAAAAGTAATAGCTTATGCCTCGAGACAATTGAAACCATATGAAAAGAATTATCCGACGCACGATTTAGAGTTGGCCGCTATTGTTTTCGCATTGAAAATTTAGCGACGTCATTTATACAGTGAAAAGTGTCATATCTTTACCGGTCACAAGAGCTTGAAATATATAATGACTCAGAAAGATCTGAATTTGCGACAATGAAGATGGCTTGAGTTTCTAAAAGACTATGAGTTGGTGATTAGTTATCATCCGGGGAAAGCGAACGTAGTCACAGATGCTTTAAGTAGAAAATCATTATCTACTTTGAGAGCGATGAATACTCAGCTAACCTTGTCTAATGATGGTTCAATTCTAGCATAGTTAAAAGCTAAACTGGTATTTCTTCAACAGATTTGTGAAGTTCAAAAGTGGACAATGAGTTGCAAGCTAAAAGAGTGCAATTTGAGTCGACTAGTGATTTAGACTATCATATCGGATCCGATGGTTGTTTAATGTTCCGAGATAGAATTTGAGTACCAAAGAATTCAAAACTCATGTAGAAAATTCTGCACAAAGCACACAATGGTTGTTTATCTGTTCACTCAGGGAGTACTAAAATGTGCAATAATTTGAAACAGTTGTATTGGTGGTCGGGTATGAAACGAGACATTTCAGAGTTCGTATCAAAATGTTTGGTTTGTCAGCAAGTTAAAGCTGAACATCAAGTGCCTTCGAGATTACTACAGCCTGTGAAGATACCAGACTGGAAATAAGATAGAGCTATGATGGATTTCGTATCGGGATTACTCTTGTCTCCGAAGAAGAAAGATGCTATTTGGGTTGTCATTGATCGACTGGCGAAAGCTGCACATTTTATTTCAGTACGTACTAATTATTCTCTTGATAAATTGGCTGAGTTGTACATTTCAGAGACTGTTAGATTGCATGAGGTGCCAGTTTCGATTATTTAAGATAGAGATCCTAGGTTTATGTCGCGATTGGTTGAATTTGCGTATGACAACAGTTTTCAATCGAGCATTAAAATGGCACCATACGAACCCTTCTATAGTTGTAAATGTCGAACTCTGTTGTACTGGACTGAACTTAGTGAGAAAAAGATTCATGGGGTTGATTTAATCAAAGAGGCTGAAGATAAAGTGAAAGTAATTCGCGATAGTTTGAAAGCAACTTCAGATCGACAGAAATCATACGCGGATTTGAAACGTAAAGACATTGAATTTCATATCAGTGACAGAGTATTTCTAAAAGTATCTCTATTGAAGAAAATACTTTGTTTTGGTAGCAAAGGCAAATTGATTCCGCGATTCTCAGGCCATATGAGATTATCGAAAGAATAGGGCCAGTGGCATATAGGCTAGCTTTACCATCAGAGTTGGAAAAGATTCACAATGTGTTTCATGTGTCAATGTTACGTCGATATAGATCAGATCCATTACATATAATTTCCCCGTTAGAGATTGAAATTCAACCTGATATGTCGTATAACGAAGAACCGATCAGAATTTTAGCTCGAGAGGTTAAAGAATTAAGGAATAAAAGCATAACTTTGGTGAAAGTTTTATGGCAACGAAATGGTGTCAAAGAGGCTATGTGGGAGCCCAAGGAACTTATGAGAAAACAGTACCCTAACCTCTTTTCTGGTTAGATTTTCAGGGATGAAAATTCCTAAGGGGGAGTTGTAACATCCCGTTTTTCGTCAAATCGAAACAATGGTTTTGGGATCACAAATTTGAAGTCAAAATATTTATTTTATTATTATTTTAATGTTTACGGCAAGATAAAATGATTGTATGAAAATTTCGTTAAGAAATTTTATCGTTTGAGTGCTTAATTTGATAAAAAGGACTAAATCGCGTATAGTGCAAAAGTGATGTTCTAATAGCTAGAAGTATTAAATCGCTATGAAATTAAAAATTGGAGGTCCTTATGATGTAGTTAGACCACTAATAACATGAGTGGACATTTATGTACATGGTTTAAGTAATTTTAATGGTTTAATAACAAGGTTAAAAAGGTAAATTAGTGAAATAATAAGTAAAATAATAAAAAACCAAAACTATCATCTTTCTTCTCTAATTCTTCCACCGAAAATTGACATTTGAAGAAGCCATGGGAGTGTTTTAGGGTTCGGTCATTACATTGCTCAATTGGTGAGTGAATTTCGTCCTGTTTTTTAATAATCGTTGCATCTTAATCTAGCTAGCCCAAGGACTAATTTGCAAAACTGTTAAAGGTTTAGGGTTTTTCCATTGATGAATGTTGATGTATTTTGATGTTTAATGGTAGAAAATTCATGCTTGTTGTGAGATAAACAACATCTGAAAAGTGATTTTTAGTGAAAAGTCCAATTAGGGATTAAATTGATAAATGTTGAAATTTTGTGGATAAATTGTGAAATTAATGAAAAATATGGGCTGCTAGGGACCAAATTCAATTTTTGCTAGCATGGGTTTTGGTTGAATTGCATGAATTTTTGATTTTATGAAATGTTAGGGTTAAAAGTGTAAAATAACTTTAAAGTGTATTTTGGACTAAATTGAATAGAGAGATTATTAAATAAGCTAAATTTGATATTATATAGATCAAGAAAAGAGAAATACGGGCTTAGATCGGGGAAAGAACAAGGTTTTGGATTAATATATCCATTTCTCTGTTTTTGCATCCGAGGTAAGTTCTTATGTAATAAGCTTTGTTTTAATTGTGTTTTAAATGCTTTGATATTGTATAAATTGTAAATATGACCTTACCAACGCATTTGACAACGAATTGGCAACAAGAAATCCTGGTTGAACCTTAGGAATAGATTAGGATACAAATGATATGTCGTTAGGGGTTATTATTGTCTATGGTTCGTACGTCCTATCGGTGGCTGAGTTATCCAACATGTGTTGCAGATTCTTGTCAACTTGTGTGAGCAGTATCGTGTAGTTACGTCATGACCGTCAGTTTGTGTGAAAAGACCCGTTGATAGCTCGAGAGTGAGCATTATTGAGATATGATATTGAGATAGCTTCGGCTATGTATTGGCACTTCGGTGCAAGATTTATTGAGATAGCTTCGGCTATATATATTGGCACTTAGGGTGCAAGATTCTCGAGTATCTTGTATTATTACAAATGGCTCAATGGGTATATCAAATATATGAAATGGTAAGAATAGATACGTATCAATACAGTTATGTACGGAAACTATATATGCATCGAACATATGGAAGAAATGAGTTCATGGTTAAATAGGTGATTTGAATATATGTTAACATTGGGGTTAAATATTTTGTAGTATGTTATATGCATATATTTGAATGGTAATTAAATGGTGAGTTTTGCTTATTATTTTCATACGATCTTACTAAGCTTTATAGCTTACATTGTTTATTTTCTCGTGTATTATAGTGAATCTAAAGCTAGCTCAGATTCGAAAATCGTCAGATACTTCATCACACTATCCGACTATCACCTTGGTACTTTTGAATTTAAGTATTTTGAGTATATGGCATGTATAGGAACTTTGGTCATTTTGGGTTATGGTTTGATAATGAATTTAGCCATTTGAAATGGCTTGTAAATGTTAATGTTTTGGTTTTGTATATAGCCATAGGAGTTGGCTTATTTTGGTATAGTCGATAATGTATATGTATGTGTTTATGGCTTGTGGGATGTGTTGGATGATGGTTATGTGATGCTTGTTGATAGTAAGTATTATGGATAGCAAATGGTTGAGAAATGAATTTGGTATGTTTATGAGATTAGACGAAATAGTGCAAAATTGGAAGTGTTTATATTGATGATTTGAGATTAGGAATTTTGGTGTATTGTTGTATTGGCGTGATTTGAATTGGTTGGTATTAAAATAATATGAATTATTTTGGTTGAGGTTATTAGAATGCCTATTTTTATGCTATGAATTGTGCCATTTGAGTTTGATGTAGGTACATGCAAAGTTGGGTGGCAAATTGGCTTGGTAAATAGCCTATTTTTGTCTACACGGGCAGAGACGCAGGCGTGTGACTCAGCCGTGTGTGACACATGGTCAGGTTGCACGGCCGTGTGTCCCTTGGTGTTGAAATTTAAATCAAGTCAGTATGCTCCATAGGGCCTAGCACACAGGCGTGTGACTTGGCCGTGTGGCATAAGTCATTATATCCTACAGGTTTGGCACAACCTAGCACACGGCCTGGCACACGGGCGTGTATGGCTATTTTTAGGTCACACAGGCGTGTGTGTTGGCTGTGTTACCCAAGTCAGAGAGTTACACGGGGTAAGACACGGGTTGGGACATGGCCATGTGATCCCATTTTGAATGTCCACACGGTGTAACACGCTACACCCGTAACCCACGCCGAGGCGGAGTACAAGGTATTACCTAACTCGATCTCATGCTTACAACCAATCTCAAGTCACCGAGACTCAGTCCAAATTAAAAAATTTTCTATTTCTACTTTAAAATTCTTATTCCGGGCCTACGAGCCCCAAATTGATCATTGTAAACTATTCGAAACCATTCCGGGTTCTTAAACCAACCTTAAGAAATTTGCCTTTAAAACAGGACACACACTCGTGTGACCATTTTGACATGGTCGTGCTGATGGCTCGTGTGGCTCACACGGCCTAAGCACCCTGGGACATGCCTGTGTCCCACACCCATGTAGAAATAATTTCTAATTCACCCCTACAGGGGTTTTCACATGGCCAGACACATGCCCGTGTCAGTGGCCTGTGTCCTTCACACAGCCACGACACGCCTGTGTCCTAGCCCGTATGTGACAACATTGACATTTTGTTTCTGACGTCAACATGCTTAAAATGTCACACAGTCAAGGCACACACCCGTGTGCTAGGCCGTGTCCTTGACAGGGCTGAGACACACGGCTGTGTCTCTGCCCATGTGTTTATTACCATGCATACTGACTTGAAATTTTTACGTGCAGGGGACACACGGCCAGACTACATGCCCATGGGGCAGACCATGTGTCATACATGGCCTAGACACATGCCCGTGTGTCTGCCCGTGTGGACAATATAAGGCTATTTACCAAGCCTCATTGCCACCCTTACATACCTAGTTTCATACAAATGCCAACCAATACCAAAACAAGCACAATTCATATAACCAATTCAGCCACATTAGGCACTCATTCAACCATGGAAATGTGCCTTTCATAAAATCAAAATGAATGTTAGCCATCATTCAAGGCTTAATACAAACTGAAGGGTTTCCAACCTAGGCCAATACATGTGGCCAAACTTCAATGACACAAAATAATAAAGTGTAAGTCCTATACATGCCATATTCAAAAATATAAATCCAACTATACCGAATGCTTCGGTTGATAATGTGATCGATATCTCTAACTTTCGGTGATCCTTGAGCTAGATGGGCAGCACTGTAAAGAAATGAAAAGGAAAGGGAGTAAGCATAAAAGCTTAGTAAGTTACATGTAAGTAAGTGTACAACAACAATTTATCAATAATCAACATACTCAATAATACCAAGGTAGGCATAAACATAACTTACTCATTGCCATCCATACCAGTCACTATTATAAAATGAGCTCATATCTCATACGTACCAATTAGATACCTGTATGACTCACAACATATTTATAATTTCCTTATTAACTCAGAATCATAATTTTCACCGTTGAACCATTCAAAACACTACCGGATATTCCATAAGTCTCAAACATGGGGTAAGGTGCTGATGCCATGTCCCAGACATGGTCTTACACTGGTTATCATCTTCGAGGCCGATGCCATGTCCCAGACATGGTCTTACACTGACACATCTCATAGTCGATGCATGTCCCAGACATGTCTTACACTGGCTGACGTCCCGTGGCCGATGCATGTCCCAGACATGTCTTACACTAGCACTCGTCTCAATGCCGATGCCGTGTCCCAGACATGGTCTTACACTGGCTCTCATAATGTGGCCGATGCATGTCCCAGACATGTCTTACACTAGCCCACAATAACTTATATGTCATGGCATGAATATCCGATTTACTTCCTAAGGTTCCAACGGAAATTCTACTATCTCATTTATCATTACACCTTATCAATTCCAAAATCAAGCAATTCATGCTATAATATTTCAAGCACATATAATAACAATGTAGTTGTATTATTTACATACAACTTACCTCGGATTACAAAACGTACATGACTAGTCGGTTTAGTCGATTTGTTTAGCCTTTCCCGGGTCTAGGTTCGGATTTGGTAAATCTTGATCTATAATAGCAAAATGCACTCATTTAGTCACTAAACACAATTAGGCAATCTAAAATTCTCATCTTAGGTAAAATGACCATTTTGCCCCTAGACCTTGGCAAAATGACCATTTTGCCCCTATGCTCAAAAATTGATTTTTATCAAATTTCTTCATATCTCAAGCCTAGCCAAACCCTTTTTACTCTTATAGCAACTTCAAATTCTCACTATTTCACATATTTATTAACTATTTTACAACTTATGCAAAATAGTCTCTTTAGGTGTTTTCTATGAAAACTCATTCACAAAAGTTGTTTATAACATAGCTAGGACACATATTCTTCCATAAAATTTCAGAAAACACCCTAAATGCTCTCATGAAAAAACCCTAAACTTTTCACCATTTGAAAGCTTATGCTTCAAGGGTCTCAAAAATGTAAAAATCTTCAAGAAAACTCATGAAAACCACTTACTTGCAAGAGGGATAAGTGGCTGAAATTTTGAAGCTTTCAAACCCCCACAATGGCTGATATTTTCAGTGGTAGTGAAGAAGATGAAAATGTGATATCATCTTTTTCTTATTTTATTTCTATTATAATCAATTAGCCACCAAATTTGCACCTAATTTTGACTTTTTGACGAAATTGTCTCCTATGGCCGGCCAAGCTCTAACTTAGGGCCTAATTGTTTTTTAAAGACCCCCAATTTTGGTCCTCTAATTATTTGACACCTTTAGCTATCAATTTAGGACTTTGGCACTTTATGCGATTTAGTCATTTTTCGCAATTGGGCTCACAAACGTTAAAATTAGCTCACCAAATTTTTCATGCACTAATATAAACATGCTATGAATCCAAAATAATAATAAAATAATTTTTCTGACTTCAAATTTGTGGTCTCAAGACCACTATTCTGACTAGCCCCAGAATCGGGCTGTTACACACCGCCTGTGACACACACGACTGGGAGCCACATGAGCGTGTGTCCCCTGTATTTTGGAAAAAAATTTTAGGTGTTTCCAAAATTTCATAAGTTATTGGTTTAGTCCCGAACTACCCCGAATTCATGTTATGAGCCTCGTAGGCTCTTATTAGGGATGATGTGATTGATGTTTATTGATGATTATATGATATTTGAATATGTATATGAAATGCATTGTTTAATTGTTTTAAAATGTCTGGTAATACTTTGTAACCCTATTCCGCGTTGAATACGGGTGAGGGGTGTTATAGCTGGTCACACAAGCTATCGTAAATCTGCAACTTATGCCAGATTCTCAGCCATCGGAACGGTCTATACCATCAGAACAAAATATTTAATCATTTCATCATTTCACGTCCCAACCTAGGGCCGAATCACCTTAATCGTTCGTATCACCAACTCTCCATTATCAAGTTTGCTTAGAAACTTCACATCTCAAATACAAAAAATGTATAGAAAGAAACACTAATTATAAAAATTAGAAATATGAACTTACAAGACTGATTTGCAATAACGGTCCAGAATAGCTCTATCAATGATCGACATTGTGTCAATTCATTATTTTCATTTTCAATTAACACCCATCAATATAATCCAAAAATTACACAATTGAGACATATAATACATTTAAAAATATACTAAATTTAAACCATACAAACTTACTAGACTAAATTGCAGCAACGACAAAGTACATGAGCTATTTGATAATTTTCTCTTTTCCTTAGTTTTCCACTCGTTTAGGATCTAAAATAATAATTGCATTCAATTAACTAATTTTAACAAAAATATTAATTCATTTTATGCAATTAAGTCCTTTTTGAAAATTTTACAAAATTACCATAAACTTTTCACTTTTATTCAATTTAGTCCTTAAGCCCCAAACATGCAAATTAACCATTTTTATTCAAAACCCACCTTGATCGATTATTCAAAGGCCTCCATACAGCCGCTATTTGCATTATTTTACACCAAGTACAAGTACTTTTACCAATTTAACAATTTAGTCCTTAAACGTTAAAATCGTCAAAAACTACTTTACAAAATAGTCCTAACTAACAACAAAACTCAATAATCTTTCATAAAACTTCATTAACATCTTAGTTTCATCAATGGCTTAATCATCAACATTTGACAATTTTACAAATTAATTCCCGGGTTAACTAGATTAAGCTAATAAACATAAAAAATACTAAAAATGGGCAAGAATTACCTACCCAATCAAGGTGCCCGTGCTTGGCCAAAGGTTTCCCCATGTCTCCCATGGCCAGTCGGCTTGTCCAACAAGAAGAAGAAAGAAAATCGATAATATCATCCTTTAAATCTTTTAATTTAACTTATTCTTTAATTATTTACAAAATTAACCTTTAATTTGTAACTTATAAATCAGTAAAACATATCCCAAAATGTCCAATATATATAAACGTGGTATAATTACCATTTAAAGAAGGTTTAATTGCACAATTGGTCCTTCAACTAAATAAAATTCCAACTAAATAAACTTAATTACAATTTAATCCTAAACTGATTAGGACTAAATGAGCAAATAGCCCAAAAGTTAGTGGATTTAATCATGCCACCATCGCTTTGACTTTTTACCATGGTTTAATTACCATATTGGTCCCTTTACTATTTTAAAGCTATAGCAATTAACTTTTACCCCTTTTACAATTTAATCATTTTATCTTAATTAAGCAATCAATCGTAAAAATTACTAGACCAAACTTTAATTCACCTTTAATACGACTCTGTAAATATTTAATAAAAATATTTACGACTTTAAATTATGGAAACGAGGTCCTAATACCTCATTTAACTTTTAATACCATTTGACTTTTGAACCAAACCACTTATACTAACTTTTAATTCAATTGCTTAAAATCATCAAATCAAATTCAATATAAAAATTTTTATTGACTCGTATAATTTCAATTCTAATTATATGAAGTTACTCGTCGAATTTGTGGTCCCGAAATCACTATTTTTGACACCGATTAAAAATGACCTATTTTAACAAGATCCTAAACATCGTTACTTTTTATGGAATTCATCTATTTTTTCATAGTATTTTACCACAATTCTAACTCTTTGCAACTCATGGTTTGTGAAAATGACCTAGAATCATTCTCAGCCCCAATATTATAGTTAGACTTTTACAGATACACAATTTAGTCACTAGAAATTGCTGATCTCCTCAATTTGAACCAACATTTTCTTATGGATCATGTTGTTCTACTGGTTGTTCAATAATTTCCAAATTTTCTTGAACAACTTGATTTACTAGAGTGTTTTCAACAACTTGTGGATTTTTATTGATTGGTTGTTCAACATCCGTTTAAGCTTGAGGGGTGTTATGTATGATAACCAATTTCTCGATTCCATAATTCAAGTGCTATAAGATGGACATTAGATACTGTATCCTTTGGACCTTTCGGCATATCCAATGAAATATCCCCTAATGGTCTTTGGGTCTAGTTTCTTTTCTTTTGGTTTATAAATTCTTCTTCAGACGGGCATCTACATACGTTATATGTCGCAAACTCGATTTCCAGCCTTTGAACAACTCAAAATGTGTCTTTGAGACAACCTTGGTTGGAACTCGATTTAATATATACACAACCGTTTTGAGAGCTTTAACCCATAAAGAGTTAGCTAGCTTATAGCTACTAAGCGTACTTCGTACCATGTCCATTAAAGTTCAGTTTCTTCTTTACACAACACCATCTTGATCTGGTGAGCCTAGCATGGTGTATTGGCCAACTATAACATTATCTTGAAGCAACTTTGCAAATGGACCAGGTGCTTGTTCATCCTTAGTGTATCTACCATAATACTCACTACCTCTATTAATTCTCACAATCTTGATTTGTTTACTACATTGTTTCTCTACTTTAGCCTTGAAAACTTCAAATGCTTCTAATTCTTTACGAGTAATCCTCTATGAAAGTGATGAAGTATTTTTGACCTTACACATCCATATCTGGGCAACATATATAAGAATGGATGATTTCCAATACAGTCAAACTCCTCTTGGCACCTTTCTTTGACTTATTAGTCTTCTTACCCTTAATGCAGTCTATACAAGTATTGAAATCAGTAAAACCTAAAATACTGAGTACCCTATCATTTACTAATCTCTTAATCCTTTTAATGGAGAAGTGTCCTAATCTCCAATGCCACAAAACAAAGGAGTCTTTAATTATAAAACAACATTTAATACCAGTTTGAACGTGCATAATATTATGAGTGACATTATTTTAGACCATAAGATAAAACACCATTTCCAACAAGTTTAGATTTATAAAATAAACTAAAACCAGTGTTGAAAAACTAAAACAATACCCAAAGGGTGCAAGTCTTGAAATAAAAACTAAATTTCTAGAAAAACTAGGAATACAAAAAGCCTTTTCTAAAATTAAAACAAAGCCATTTCTAAGCATTAATTCGCATGTCCTAATCGCTTTCACATGCGACTCCATCTTATTTTCTAAATAAATGTGTCGCTTAGCTCCTAGTGCTTCCCACAAGTTTCTTAATCCCTGTAAGGAATTTGAGATATGTATTGTAGAACCAGAATCAATCCACCATGTGTTATAATCAACATCAACCATATTTGACTCAAAGTAAACAAGTGAGATTTATTTACCTTTCCTTTCAAGCCAGCTTTTAAACTTGATGTAGTTATTTTTTAGGTGTCCCTTCTTTTTACAAAAGAAACACTTGGACTCTTTCTTTATTTCAGCTTCGGGCTGCATTTTAGTCTCCCCCTTTTGCTTGGCTTGGATTGTCACACTCGATTTTCTTTAAACCTGAAAGTTAGGAATAATTTGGGAGTTGAATTGAAAGAGTCTGTAAGATGATAGACTCTACTAAAAAATCAGAGAAATATAGAGGTTGGTTTGGACATAGCTGAGTTCAAAATCAAGTTTAGTTAGATTAGAACCAGTCGGTCCCTTAATGGGGGACAAAATGGTTATCAATTGATGGTTTCTAAATAGTTGAAGATTTTGTAGAAAGGGTTATAAATAGTCGGGGAAATGACTTCCCGAGGAGGGCATTTTTTCATTTTCTGTTCCACTTTCTTCTCTTCTTCATCTTCGTCCTTGGGTCACCTCGAAGAAAAGATAATTAAGGGAAGCTCTGAATGGAGAAAAAATCATAAAGTTTGAGTTAAAAATGTAGAAAATCCATAAGCTTGTAAGGTTATAAGTCCTTCGGTGTATGTAACGATAAGAAAAATAAGGATTTGGATTGCCAAAAACCATTTTAGGGGTTTTGCATGTTCCTAGAAAACTGAGGTTTAAGTTAAAAATACTGAGTTAAACCTATAATTTGGTTGTCATGCTTAGTTGCTAGGAGAATGGAAGCTCTGGCGTTTAGAAAAGCTGGGTTGATAAAGTGAAGAAGTTTCATGTGAGTTTCTGAACTCCGTTTTTTTGAAATATTACGATGATGGCATGAGTTCTATGACGATGCATAATTCTAGTTACTTAAGATTTCTTGTTACTTAAGGTTGAATAAGTTATGAGTATTAGTCATTGTGTCGATTGCTTATGAATTTTCATGTAATGTCTATTTATTTTTGTGAAATATGTAAGGGAATTATCAATAGGATAGATGAAGTTAGGATAGGAAAAAAGGGGTGATTCTGTGAGATACTGCCATACAGTGTTGCGGAGTACACCTATGATGAGCAAAGATCTAGGCCTTGCGGAGGGAACACTACAGTGTTCAAGCATCAAGGTTAGGATGGAGAATGGGGGAATGGTAGAGGAATAAGGAAAAAAGAAATTGGAATTCCATTATGATTCTACCATCTAGGGTTGCTAGGAGCAACCCACGATGTGTAAAGCCCTAGGGCCTTGAGGGGTGACCAATTCTAGATATACCAACATCCAAAGTAGAAATCCTGAACAAAATATGTTAAGAACGTGATATCTACAAGTATACGGGTCAGTTTGTAATATTATTACAATGGAGTAGGTGAAAACTCCGAGGATCATACCCAAAGGAGGCGAGCACTAAATTATCATAAATAAATTATATAAATTATAATAGTGCATTAAATAAATTATATTATGATAACATAAATAGAGATTTTTGGGGGTTTTTGCAATAATAAAGATGATAACATAAATAAAGAAGTGTTGGAAAATTAATAAGTAAGTAATATCAAATTTGAGCATGGATGATTAGCTTGCTTCAGTAATCATAACCAATTGTTGCCTTAGGCTTCTCGTTCAATAAACTAGTCGTCAGCCTAGCACGATCTTTCGATGTTCTACTAGAATAACGAGTTGGCAAGAACTCAGTAAAGGAACAAGGGAGTTTACTGAGTTTGTTTACGGCCAATAATTAACTCCCTATTTACTCATTGTGGGTGTTCTTTATCAGGGTGGTGGACTGTACTCATTCCTTCAAGCTACTCTACTCATTATATGTCTTTCCCCTTATCAGGCTCTACAGTCAACCATATTCCAAATACCTATCCATATTAGTGAGAGCTATCCTTACTTCTTGTCTTTCCATCCTTTCAAACACCTTGCATACATGGTGTTTATTGGTCTCTAACTTACTTGGTTGTACACCTATTTTCCCAAACTGTTCCTCAATATTAACTTTCTCACCTTCCCAACCAAGGATTCTTAGGACCTACCTTCCTTGGTAGACTTCCATGTTCGAATGATGTCCATAAAACTAACTAAAAATTTGACTAAGGCAAGTGCACCTATCAATTAATAGTATATCTATGGTGAGTAAATATATCATTCTCACGAAGACTAAAAGTACTAGTAATTATCATATTTATATTATTTAACCGAATAATTCAAGTGATTGATTAAAAACTAAAATTAAATAACGTACACGACAAAGAACAAAATAGGAAAATAACCGAGTAACAACTAAGAAACAAAACAATACTAAAGAAAGAATTCACCTAGACTTCACTTATCACTATCAATCTAAATTACGCAATTTATGTACTTAGTAACTTGATATGTAGAAATCTCTAAATTATGCTAATATCTCTTTTGAGAGTAAGAGCAACTGGACTAGGTTGATTAATTGAAATTTCTTTCTAATTAAAATCCCTATTATCACATTAACTCGTGCTATGGATTCCCCTATTAGATTTGACTCTAATTCGGTAGATTTATGTCACCCTATTTCTATGATTACATGCAACTCCACTCAATTACGCAATATCTACTCTACAACAGGGTCTATTCCTCCTCTGATTTAAGTAAATCAAACATGGATCAATAATCTAGAAATATTAAACGAGGAATTATGCACACATAATTGAGAACAAGATCTAAGTATTTATTGCGTAAAATAAAAATAAAAGGAAAGAACCTACCATAGGTTTCATCTCCCTAGGTGTTTACAAAATTAGATCATGCTTGCAAATAAAGACATCCTAGAGACAATATAACCGAAAGAAATAAAGAAACTCATAATAATCTCCTAAGAAATCAATTGGAAGTCTTCAATCTTGACAGAAATCTGCTTCAAAATCAGCTTCAAAGGTGTTTCAGAGTGCCAATTCGTGAAATTGACATGGCCTGCCAAATGGCTATGTGGTAGCTCGTGTGGATCACATGATCGTGTGGCCAAGCCATTTGGAAGGGTTCAGCCCGTATGGCTCTTGTACCTCACTCCGATTGTAATATCCCTAAACTGGGTCTAGTAGTTTCGGGTATATTTTTTCGGTTCCAAGTGTGAAACTAGGAATTGGTGGGGTTTCTAGTAATTTTAATTTAATTTAGGATGTTAATTTCATCTGAAATTGATTAAACAATAATCCAAACAAATAAAAATATTTTTTGGAAAATTAATTCTAAAGTAATTAAAAAATTATTAGTGAAAATAATTAATTTGGTTCAAAAAATAATTTTGAAGTAATTTTATTGGGGGTTAATTTGAGTTAAATTTAAATATTAATTAACTTATATTTAATTGTAAAATAAGGGAAATTTTGGAGTACTTATTTGACAAATAAATCTTAAAATTCAGAGCTTTGGAGGGAAAGGATTAAATGGTAAAGTAAAGAAAAATGTGGGAGTGGCCATTAGGTAAATTCCCCAATGTTTAAATTTCTGATGGGTTATTTCAGTTTTAAACACAATGCATCTAGCCTACTTTTCACACCATTTACATCAGATCAGAGAGCTATAAAATTTATTTTCTTTACATGGTTTTAAAGATCTATCATTAAAGAATAGATCCAACCAATTTTCTTCTTAAAATACTATCTCAATTCACCTGAAATTATTCTCAAAAGTAGCAAAAAATATTTTGAAATTTCTCAAGCTTCTTAAATCAAGATTTTTAATCAACGAATTTAGAGCGAATCAAAGGTAATTTTTAATCCTAAACTTGTTTTTATGAAGATTAGAAACATTTTTACATGATTTGGGAGTCAATTAAAGAATTTTTATCAATGTTATCTTCTTCCAAGAACATAAATCAATGGATGTTCCAACTCAAAATGGATCTATTAAAAGGTTCTTGGTCTTATTTATCAAGATTAAACATGATTTCTGAGTTAGTTTGAAGAAATTCGAATTTTATCATCTTCATGAACCGATTTTTTGGATTCTTGTGAAATTGATTTAAATGTGAAATTGATGCTTAGTATATGTGTATTTGGTCTAGTATTGATGTTTGAAAGTGATTAGGAGGGTTGAAGAGATCGAATTTGTGAGGAATTGAGTTTTCGACTTGATGTTACAAATCTGGTAAGGTATCTTTGTGAGAGAATTTTGATTAGTATAGTTGATTAAAAATTGTGTTTATTATCGAATTGGAAAGGTGGTAATGTCTACTTTACCTCTATTGAAGCTCCAAGTCTTGAAGAGGATCGAGATAACCAGAATTGAAGCTTGAAATTGCTTAGTTGATCACTTGTTGTGATAGAATAAAATTGTGTGGTGAGTGTTTCTAAAGGCGATTTGGTAAATTGACCCCCAAATATGTTTAATTAGTAGCTTAATTAATGATTTCAATTAATTAACTATGGTTGAATTGTAACGCCCCAAAAACGTAGGGTTTGTAATTTTGCATGATTTGGCGTAAAAATTTATGTTTGCTTTGGTGGTCAAGTAATTTGGGTATGTTTAGGGGTTTTTAGGAAGCCTAGGTACGAGTCTGGGCCTTGGAAAAATTTTTTAGTTTTGTTCTTAAGTGAAATTGGCTGTTAGCAGTTAGGAATTATGTTTAAGTGTGTGTGATTTTATGTCACAAATGAGCTTGTGGCTAGTGGTGGTGGCGTGACATGGCTATTGTGAGAGCAAGGGTTCGAATCCCATGGCAGGCAAGGAGCATTTATTTTGCTACCAGGGGACGGCAAGAGTTGGTGTTGGATTTGAACTCTGGTGATAGAGAGTTTGAATTAGTCTTGTGGGATGGTTGTGGAGGATATCAAGGAGGGATAAGGGGAGCGGCCAAGGGGTTTGGGATGTGCATTTTCGGCAATTGGTGTAGAAGTAGGTGCCGAATTCTCCCTCTTCTATTTCGGGTTTTTGTTCTTTTTGGCATTTTTTGTATATTTCTCCCTAGTGCCGATCTCGCTAGTAATCTTTCGTGCCTTTTTAGGATTTAATCCAAAATCCCTTGTCTCAACTTCTTTCTTTTTATTCTACTTTGTGCCGAATCATATTACTCTTTTCTCTCTTCCATTCTAAGTCTTTGGCTGAATATTACCTTTCTCTAATACCCCATTTTACTTTTTTCCTCTTCACACTCTTCTTTGGCCGAACCCTGCTGTCGAACTTAACAATCTCTTTGCCGAAACTTCCTTCCCTTTTCTTCAAACATTTCCCTGTTTCTATTGTTCATCATTTAATTTCTGTGTTACCCGATTAGTTTGGTTGGCCGAATTCTATGCTTCTCTGCTATTGGTAAGTATATCATGTAGTGATTGTCCACTCTGTTTCTTCTATTACCTTCTTAAAGCCGAATATCCCTTCTCTTAATTCTCTGTATTTGTCGGTTGGTGACCTCTTTTTTTTTCCATGATGTGTGTTTGTGGATTCTAGGTATCATTGAGAAATGAAGGGAGCAGAACGTTCTCGAATCATCAAAACCCTGTCTTCCAATACTTGAGTAGGTTAAGTGCATAGATACTTGTGATCGACCCTAACTAATCCAGACACAGTTGGCCACCCTCTTTTTAATCAAGGCTTTGGGCTTGTAGGAGATTTTCTCATTTTTGCAAATCCAGGTGTGTAATCACACCCCCTTGTTTAATTATGAATCAGTAAAAGCTGAAAAGCTGAAACTACGAAATTTTAGGCCTCACGAGTGTACGATCACTCGTGAGGCAAACTGAGCCCACAAATCATGGGCGACAAATGGTAGAGGTCACCATGAGCGTTCTCGTGTGCTTAGGCCGTTATGGGCCTCGTTGGGCCATGTAGCCCAATGGGCTCGTAGGCCCCACACGAATAAAGTTTATGGTGAGTGGAAAATAATGGATTGGGCTATGGTGATCACATAGTCACGACTGAGGTTGGGCTAAATGGGCCACACGAGCGTGTGGGCCCACTTGGGCCGAGTAATGGGCGTTTGGCCTATTTATACCATTGTGATCATATAGGTTATCTGAGTCGTTCAAGATGACTATGGACCGTCTAAAGGGTCGTTATCTGTACCGAGACCCAAAATTAGTAAAATGACCAAAATACCCCTTAAGGGTAAAATTACTATTTTACCCCTAATGGATGGGAATGACCATTATACCCCTAGATGTGGGTGACTGATGAGTGTATGATATATGTATGATTGTATCTGATTATGAATTTTTGTATGCACGTTATAGTTATAACATGACATTCTACATGGGGTTGGGGTTGATTTGGAGGAAGTTTTGTACTAGTGGCTTTGCCCCGTATTTGCTGTTATGGTGGCTTAGCCACATATTCTAATACTGGTGGCTTTGCCATGATACAGTTATTAGCAGCTTTGCTACATTACTATTAGCAGCTTCACTGCGATATTGGTGTGTTGGATGGATAGGTCGATTTAATCCCCACATGGTGTGTTGGTTGGTACGGGTGGTGTACTGGTTGGATTGGGTTGGGGTGCATATCTATATTGTACTGTTACTGTATTGGGCTTGGGCCCACATTGTTACTGTATAAGGCCAAAGCCCAGACTATTATGATTCTGAATAGGGTTTAGGCCCAGATTGTTTTCACATGTACTGCCTTCTGTTTGACTACTAGGGGATTACACACTGAGTTTTCGTAAACTCACATTTTCCTTTGACTGTGCAGGTAATCCCCAGCCTTAATCGATTTGGATCCATGAGGAACTCGTAGGTGGCCACTGAACATTGTTTATCTGCTTTAGACTTAACGATTCTAAACTTTATTTTTGGGTTTGATTTTGTAATAAGGCCATTTGAGGTTTTAACTTTTATTTGGTTTCAACTCCTTACTACAACTGCTAGATTAGGAAAACCGGGTTTTCAAAATAACAACTGTTTTCAGAGAAAATTACGCATTTCAAAATTTAAGGTTTCTAATTAGAAAAGCTTTCGTGGTTTTAATTCAGATTAATAAACTCGTAACAACTGATAGGACCAATACGTGGTCAACATGCATTGATTTTACAACACTAGCATTTTCAATAGCAATTAATTATACGGGGATCTAAAATTCAATAACGAACCTTTTTCAAATCGACTATTAAATGTGACACTTCAGATTCGGTCGTAATGTTGATGCCGGGTTTGGGGTGTTACATGAATAGCTGATTTTGGAAGATTGGTATTAAATGTGCAAAAATTGAAGTTGTATTAAAAAAAATGGTAAGTAAGCTTTTGCGTGGTGTTGTACTATTTAATTAGATTAATTTTAAGGATGATTTAAAGCATGTGTACTAAAATTTTTTATCATGATATGTTGGTGTTACAATTGGTAATTGAATATGAGAAATTGGCAAATGAATTGCTTGATTTAATTGGATGCTAAATGACTATATTACAAATTACACATAAGCATCTTGTCACATTAAATTGAGCACAATAATGACTGATTTATATGCTATGTTTGACTGAATATATTGACAACATGCATGGTGGATCCATTAGATATAGTTGGCATGCCGTAGGATTTGTGGGTACTCACCTTTATTTATGACATTATGAGTATATGGCTCTAGGTGGACTGATTTGTTTGGAGTAGATAAGGGAGTGTTGAGTATGAGTCTTCACTCAATGGGTTATTTGAGGCGTTATGAGGTAGTGTGTGCTTCGGTCCACTCAACTCAGTGGACTATGTTTGATATTTGTGGGATTTCAGAGATTCATTTATCCTATGTATGATCACCTGATTAAGCCATGAGAAGTGTATGCTAATATATTTATGTGTGATTGTTGCTATATCAATTGATGATTGAAAGCCAAGAATAATTGATTTTTGGTATTGAAAATGCTTATGGAAATTAAATTGACATGTTTAATAATTTTAGCTGATAACTGGTAAATGATTGATTGTGAATTAAGCATGAATTGCATGTTAATTTAATTGTCATTTTTATTAACATTCATTGAGCTTTTTAAAGCTCACACCCTCACAATTCGTGCAGATAATCGTCGGGATTGAGGAGCTGAGGAGTCAAGTAAGAGAGTTCCAAGAGATTTAGGCTTTGTAGAGACTTTATTACACATTTTAGAGACTGTAATCGGGCATTGTAGAACTCCTGGGATTTAATTAGATTTTTGTTGTAATTGGACTTTTGACATTGGACATTTATTTGGATGATTTTGTAATAATTTTGAGGCACGTTTAAGTTTAATTATTGAATGATTTACGGTGTATTGTTGCTTGATAACATGATGATTGATAACACGGTGTGTGAAGCATGAAATTTATACTAATAATTGTTTAAATGAAGCTTCCATAGAGTGGTTTACTAGCGACTAACGCCACTTGTTTGTTTTATTCAATGCTTGATGTGCATGAAATTAATTATCTAATTTTATTTAATTGAGACTTAATTGATGTCAATAAATTCAATTGAAGTTGTGTGTATAGGTATGTTAGTTAATCGCAGTTAAATCGAGTTAAATTGGCCATTTAAATATGTAAAATCAGGTTTTAAAATGAGTTTTTCGCAAAGGTAGGTGTAGTGGTTTTCACATAGGTATGTGTCTATCCGCATGGGCGTGTGAGGGGTTGCACACGGGCGTGTGAGGGGTTGCACACGGGCGTGTGTGGGAAAGTGACACGGGCGTGTGGAAACTGGAGCTATCACACACGGGCATGTGTGATTTGCCTAAAAGTTTTTTATGACATGAACACGGTCATTTAATGGCACACGGTCTGGGGGACACGACCGTATGGGTTTTTGGGGGTTTGAATTTTTTTCTTTTTAAATTGGTATTCTAATTTGTTTAAGTTACAATTTAGTCCTAAAAATTGATTAGTCTAATTAGAGCCTTAGATGATAAGGAAACTTGATACAATTTTAGGATTAGTCTCGCAATGGGTAAAATTTGATAGAAATGCACTTAATTTGTAATTCAGAATAGGTCTTAATAGTTTGCATTTGTTACAATTTAGTCCATAACAGTAAAACTTGAATTAGACATAGCAAGCAAACTTAATTTAAGCTGAAATTTTTAGGCTTGCATAATTTTGACTAAAAGAAGGTTGGTAAATATTTAGATCTAAAATTGGGTTAGTTTTACCATAGGTGGTAAAATGATGAAAATGCCCTTAGGTTAAATTACCTAAGAAAAGTTTAAAATTGGCTAATAATTTGCTTTCACATTAATAAAAAGCCAATATTCAGATAAGATTGAGGTGTTATAAGTTCGGGGTATATCTTGGGTAGTCGTTAGCAGAAGAGCCACTTAGGTGGCTAATGTAACGCTTCAAATTCGGGTTGATCCGTCTCGATTGGGTTTGGGGTGTCACATCAATTTTTTAATTTTCACTTATTTTTCTCCTAAATTCTCTCATAAGTTTAAAAACATGAATTTAAACGATTAAGAGTATAAAGTTCACCATTAACATCAAATAATCACCCAAAAATGCATTAAGAATAAGATTAAAACATGTTACTTTTAGCACTTATCATCTAACTAGTCCTTGGTGGACTCGCTCTCCCTATAACATAGTCTCGAAGGACTCATTGACATTTTCTTATTGTGTTGACTTATAGCGGACTTTGCCACTCTAGCAAACCCATTGTCATTGCATCCCATTGGTAACAGTGGTGGGATTATATCCAGTAATCTGCCTTATGCACAAGACTAACCTAGGACCTAACATGTCCCATATGATGAACAACTGACTTTTCATCCTAGAAAGTCATTGCTCATCAGAATATACGAGTTTGTCTCCCCTCTAATGTAAGTTCTCTCTTCAGAGCTAGCTTCATGGCATGTTTCTCTAAAGGATTATCCTCAAAGAGGAATAGTCTTGATAGACATACTATCTCCTAGACAGAATCCTTAATTATCCTCAAAGAGGAATAGTCTTGATAGACATACTATCTCCTAGGCAGAATCCTTAACCTAGGAGTGGAAATTCTCATCCCTCTCATGAGATTTGTTTTTCACATACAACTACATTGAGCTACCTCTAGTGGCTCTTCATGATGGACCCTTGCTTGTGATCTTCAGATAAATTCCCTTCTTACATATTCCTAATTTGGCCAGCTCTAGCACGACCTATCTTCTTTTAATTCTTATTGGTATTTGCCCATGCCTTGTCAACTTTCACATCTATCCTTACCATTTCCATCATTTTGGAGGATTCCACATTATCCTTTTGCCATACATATGTTTTCTCTTAACTTTTCTTCCACCTATGTGGTTTCTTATACTCGATGTACTAGCATTATACCCCGCACTTGAGATCCTAGTAGACTCTAAGGGTTGTCATAGCCAAACTATGGTCTTATAACCTTCTCACGTCATATCAGACTTACCCCGTGTTTACCGTCCCAACGGCTCCCAGCGGACTTTATCTTTATTTATTGTCTCAATGAACTATCTCTATTCTATGTTTAGTGTCCCAACAGACTTTCTCTGTTCTATGTTTACTATCTCAGTAGACTTTCTCATTTTTGTGGATGCCATGGAGTCTTTCATCCATGGTCTTACATCGATCCGTCATCCTGGCATACTATCATATAATGACGTGAAATCTTTTATCCATGGTCTTAATCATTATACCTAGTTGCCATAGCATCTTTCATTTATGGTCTTACACAGTATACCTTATACCTTGTACCATCCTACGATGGTGTCTTTCATCTATGGTCTTACGCTACATACCTCTTACTAGACTACTATAGCGTCTTTCATCTATGGTCTTACGCCATATACCATCATCATGGAATTACCTCGAAGGACCAGTCGATACCGTTGTCACAGTAAATACCTTGTTGGGAAATGTGCTCATATTGTAGTAAACAAGTAACTATTTTCTATTTATTTGAATGATGAATAAATAAATAAAGTTAATTTCACATTTCACTATTATGTCTTTTATATTTTGCATCCATACCAAAATTGTGACAAGAAAATATTAGCTCATTGATTGTCTAAAGTTCAAATTGAAGATAAGTGGCACTGTAAAGAATGTTTACATTGCGAGAAAGGCATCTCACTTCAGTAGATAGTCTAAATGAGTCCGTAATCCCTTAAAAGAATCAAAGTGAGCATTTGATTAAAATATTGAGAAGGATTATTATGTTGTCTATAATTCAAATTGGGGAAAAGACTAGTCTTGGCTATCAAAGCAATTGACTACATTGGACTGGACCCAAGATGAATTAATTTTGAATCCATTTGTGAATTAATTCACTTTTGACATTCACAGTGTGTTTACCTAAATCTTGAATTAGTCACTGACCATGCGAATGCAACTTATGTGCTTTGATATTAGTGGAGGCTTATGCTCTAAAGATGATCGAGCCCATAGCTGATATGTTGGGTACATGACTTGTATATGGCATGGTTATACTAGCAATAGTGGAATTCATAGCTCAATTAAAGAGTTAATGGTATCCTCTCATTGGTATTGTGTGGATTGATAAATATGGAACGTGGCCATAAGTTGCTTATTCTTGAACGAGTAATATATCACAGTCATTTGTTGACAGTGATCATATTAATCATTAAAAAGACACAATGGTAAAAATGTGTAACACCCCGCACCCGTATTAAACACTAGAATAGGGTTACGGAGTATTACCAAACTTATAAAACAATTAAACATTCACTATGCATACATTTACACATTTCATATAATAATCATTCAAACTCAATCATAATGTCCCTATAATGAGCATACGGGGCCCTAAACATGCTTTGGGAGTAGTTCGGGACTAAACCATAGCTCAAGAATTTTTTGCGAAACTTAAAATTTTTTCTCAAAATAGGGGACACACGTCTGTGTGGCCCGACCATGTCTCTCACATAGCCAACAGACACGCCCGTGTCGTAGGCCGCGTGGACATTCGAAATGGGAGCACATGGCCGTGTCCCAGCTCGTGTCCAACCCCGTGTAACTCTCTGACTTGGGACACACGACCAACAAACATGCCCGTGTGGCTATCTCGTGTGCCCTAAAAATAGCCTTACACGCCTGTGTACCAGGCCGTGTGCTAGGCCGTGCCAAACCTGTAGGGTATATAGACTTACGCCACACGGCCAAGTCGTGTGTGAGGCCGTGTAGGGTATATTGACTTGGTTTTCAATTCAACACCAGGGGACACACAGCCGTGTAACATGACCGTGTGTCGCACACAGCTGAGACATACGCCCATGTCTCTACCTGTGTGGACAAAAATAAGCTATTTACCAAGCCATTTTGCCACCCAATTTGGTACATACCTAAATCAAATCAATTGGCACCAACACAAGGCATAAATAAACATTCTATTAACATTTTTCAAGCATAATTCATACCATCTCAACTCCAACCAATACAAACACATCAATACCATAATATACAATTCAATTTTATACCAAAACTCACTTGCACAACACATCTACACATATTATTCCATCTAAACATTCCTTTGCCTAGAACCACAAGCATACCAATCTCAAATTCAAGCATTAACTACTCAAACTAATAATCCACAATCAAACAAAGCAATATAAACCACATCTCAAAATGGCATTAGCTCACACATATATATATCACCAACTAAGCCAAATAGGTTAATTTACATGGCCATATACAATATTATATACATAACATTTATAAGCCAACACAAACGACCAAATTCATAACAACACATATTCCAAAATGACCAAAGCCCCTATACATGCCATATACTTAAAATACCAAAGTTCATAGGTACCGAGTGATATGTGGATAGTGTGAAGCGATCTCCAACGATCCCCGAATCCTAGCTAGCTTGATAACACTATAAAACACGGGAAAAATAAACAAAATAAGCTATAAAGCTTAGTAAACTTGTATGAAATAAACTCGATATAATCATATCCATATAATTCAACAATTGATTATAAATACATGAATTCTCATCAACTAACATACCTTTCAAAAACTCATTCACATTACTAAATACTTTCTTCACCATTTCTTCGATTCAAAGCTAATATGGTTTATGCACATACCTGTACCATCTCGTACCAATCTCATTCTCAACCACATCATTCATTTACCCATTGAACCATTCAAACTAGAAGTCGGATACTCAGGAGTCTCGCACACTAAATACCTATACCATGGCCCGAAGCCAAATCAAGGTAACTTATATCTGAAGTACTGATATCATGGCCCGAAGCCAAATCAACCGATATTCATGGCCTGAAGCCAAATCGGTATAACTTGCACCCGAAGAGCTAATATCATGGCCCGAAGCCAACTCAATGTATCCCCTAATGACATGTCACTAGTATCCTAAACTATTCCTAAGGTTCAACTGAGATTTTGAGTATCGAATTACCATCGAGTCATTGTCAAATTTATCCAAAATCTCATACTCACAATTTATACAATATCAAAGCATTTAAAATACACTTATAATGAAATTTATCACATACGAACTTACCTCGAACGTGAAAATGACGAAATAAGTCGATTAGTCAATAACTTTAGTTTTCCCCCGATCTAGATTTGAATTCCACTTTTCTTGATTTAAATACATTCAAAATTAACTTATTTAATAACCTCTCTATTCAATTTAATCCAATACACACATTTAAGCATATTTACACATTTTCCCCTAATGTTTCACCACTTTTACAATTTAGTCTTTATTTCATAAAATCACAAATTAATGAAATTCAAAATAAACCCATGCTAGCCGAATTACTATTATGTCCCTAGAAGCCCATATTTTTCATTTATTTCACATTTTAACCACAAAGTTTCAACATTTATCAATTTAATCCTTATTTTGCATTTTCACTAAAAATCGCTTAACAAAACTTGCATATTTCACAATAAACATTCATAATCTATCATCAAACATTAAAACACTCATGAATTCATCAATGGAATCGTTCAAAATCTTTAAAAATTTTGCAAAATAGTCCCTGGGTTAGCTAGACCTAGTTGCAATGATCTCAAAAACATATAAATCATTAAAAATAGAACAAAAAAGGACTTACAATTAGATCATGAAGTGGCCGAACCCTAAAAATCTCCCATGGATATTTTTCTTTCTTATTTTTGGTAGAATAAGATGAAATGGAGAAAAATTTTGGCTTATTTTTATTTAATTTGTGTTTAATTAAAGAATTACAAACTTAACCTTTATAATTAAACATACAAATCACTTAATATAAGCCCAAAAATGTCCACCCATGATTATAATGGTCTAATTACAACATAAAGATCTTAACTTTAAGATTCTATAGCTATTAAATACCTTTAACTATAAGAACATTACTTTTGCACTTTACGCGATTTAGTCCTTTTTATCAAATTAACTAATCAAATGATAAAATTTCTTAACGAAATTTTCATAAAAAAACATATTATCATGCTTTAAACCTTAAAATAGTAATAAAATAAATATTTTAGCTTCGAATTTGTGGTTCCAAAACCACTGCTCTGATTTGACCAAAAACGGGCTGTTACACAGTAAGATAAAGTTGTAAGAACCCGTTTTTTAGTGGTGTTGGAAACACTAGTTTCAGGGCCACCAGAGTAAGTTCGTAAATATTATTATTTAATATTTACGAGTCAAATGTGATTTTAAAAAAGTTTTTGATTTGATAATTTATGTTATATAAGTGATTTATTAAGTTCAAGTGGTTTTAGAAAATGAGGTATCGGCACCTTGTTTTTATAAACTGAGCCATAAATATTTATAAAAATATTTATAGAGTGTCATTAAGGTGGTATTAAATTTTCGTTACGAAATTTTAACATTTCGATGGTTACTTAATTAAAAAGGATCAAATTAAAAAAAAGTGCAATCCCGGGACTCCGTTCCCGTAAATCAAACTCGTAAATATTTATTAAAAATATTTACAAAGCTATTTGTGTAGTTAATTAGGTTTTGGTTAAGTGAATTTGCATGAATTAAGAGTAATTAGGTATATGGACTAAATTGCATATAGGATAAAAGTTCAATAATAGATTAAAGAAAAATTAAAGGGACTAAAGGAGCAGTTATGCCATTGTTCTTAAATGAGGCGGCATAAGATAAATATTTACAAAACTTAAAGTTAAAATAAATATTATAATATTATAATATTATATCTTAATCATTAAGTATATATATATTATATTATATATTATAATAAGTAAATATAATAAATAAAATAAACAAAAAGAAATAGAAAGAAACAGAATAGAAACGACACAAGGAGAAAAACAAAGAAAAGAAAAATGGGAAAGAAAGAAAGGAGAAATTAGGGTTTCAAAGTTCAAAGCTCAATTGGCTAGTCAATTTAATCAATTTTCTTGTATTTTTTATGTTTTTGGAACCCTGGTGTTAAATACTACCCGAGCCATGTCAAAATTTTAGAAATTATTGAGTTTTTAAGTGTTGTCTATGTTGAAATTTTAGTATTAGGGACTAAATTGATAGATTTTTAAGCTAGAAATGAAAAAGGATTAAATTGTAGAATAAATTGTAAATTTTGAGTAATATGGACTAAATTGTGAAAAATTTGAAATTTAAGAATTTATGTGAAAATAGGGATTTGAATTTAGTCTAAAGTAGAATTTGCATGAAATTAAAGAATTAAATTATTTTGTATTAATGAATTTTAATTGTTTTAATTCTATAGCTAACGTCGTACTGGGATCCTTAACTAAAAAGGGGAAAGATAAAGTCGACGAGGAATAGCTCGGAATTCCTGGTTTGTATTTCTATAATATGAAGTTAGTTGTTAATTGTTATAATTTAATTTAATGTGCATGGCAAGTGTTGAGGTGAGAATTATTGTGTTTTGCAATTGAAATGGATTGATTCCTTATGTGATGAATTTATTGACTTTATATTGATTGAATTGAATTGGTTTATATATATTGAATATATTGATTATTTGAATTGAAATGAATATTGGTTGGATTGGAAAAGTGAATCGGAACCCTATAAATTGTATCAGGCTGAGTCAGATATAGATGGCATGCCATAGGATTGGAAGAGTTTAGGAATTTCTTCGACTTCGAGTCGATGAGACACTGGGTGTCAATTTACTACTTCGAATTAATTCGATGAGGCACTGGGTACCAATTTACTTCAGTTTAGCCGATGAGATACCGGGTGTCAAATTATTACTTTGAATTATTCGATGAGACACTAGGTGCTAAATTGGTGTGTTTTGGTTAGATCCGTGTATCCGTCCGAGTCCGAGTAGTGTTAATAGGGGTAATTAAATGAAATGACACTATAATCAATGTTGGATGATATTATATGTGAAATGAAAATGGGACTATGAATTGAAATATGGATTGAGACACATGAATTATGTATTCATGAATTGGACATGAAATGAACATTATTATTGTTTAAGTGAAATGTGTATCATGTTGGGAGAAGCTATTTTATGGCAAATAATGCGAATTGAGTATGGTATGAATGATATAATTATGAATGGCAAATAATGCGAATTGAGTATGGTATGAATGATATAATTATGAATTGAATATTGAATGGTTAATGCTATTGTATAAATAAATGTGAATTTTAAATATTCAATTGTGCTTAATATTTAATTGTGCCTATTATATTATTTTGTCTTTAAGTATTTGGATTATAGAAATACCACTGAGTTTTACTCAGTGTACGGTTTTGTTTTATGTGTGTAGATTAGGTAATTAAATTTGATCGCCGATTCAACATCCAACAATGATCCCGAACTAAAATGTGGTGATGTTTATTCTTTGTGTCAGCATGTACCTAGAGTGTCTAAATAATAGTTATTTTGTTGTTTGATTGTAAATGAGGTTATAAGTTTAATTTTGGTTAGTTTTATTCATAAATATGTGTTTGTTTTTGAAACCATATTATGGCATGATAAATTGAACTAAATCTAGGCAAATTGATTTAAGTGCTCATGAACTAGGCAAATTGATTTAGATTTGGTATGTTTATAATTTGGATTAAAATGATGCTTTGTTAACTTGTTTTGATGATATGGAATTTTTGAAAATTCTGTTTGTTTGATCTGTAAACTCTGGTAATGGTCCGTAACCTAGTTCCGGCGAGGGATATGGGTTGAGGTGTTACAAAATAGGATTGTATTGAGTGAACATAAAGGAATCAATGATATCATACGAGGGTAACTATAACATCCTGAAATAGGGCCTAGTCGGAATAGTGGTTTTGAGACCACAAATCTGATATCAAAATATTTATTTTATGATTATTATGAGGTCTAAATTATGATAATATGTATTTGTTAAGATTTCATGAAGAAATTCTTTAAGTAAGGTGTCCAATTGGAACACAGGGACTAAATTGAATAAATTGCAAAACTTGGATTCTAGAAGCAATTTGTATGAAATTGCTTTAGATTATAAATTAGAAGGTCTTAAAGAGCAACTTGCCCAATTTTTAAGTTTTTGGACAAAAATGAGCTTGCATGGATGAAATTTCAAAGAAAGGACTTAAGGGCATTTTGGTCATTTGGCATTTTAATGAAATAAAATGGGAAAAATAAGCCAAAATCAGCCATTCTTCTTCCTTGTACCAGCCAAAATTCTCAAGTCCTCCATAGCTAGGGTTTTCAACATTTTCAAGCTCAATAGTAAGTGCTCCCAAGCCCCATTTTTAATGTTCTTTGTATTTTTGAAATCCCGGTAACTTGATGTTTCCATTTCTACCCATATTTCATGCTAGGGTTCATGTTTAAAAATTTACCCATGCATGAGTTGCTTGTATTTTGGTGGATTAAGGAGGGGTATGAAAGTTGAAGGTGGTTAAACATCTTTTCTTAGGTGATTTTCATGAAAAACCCCTAAAGGGACCTTTTTGCAAAAGTTGTTAAATATGTTGTAGAAATGTGAAAATAATGGAAAATATGGGCTGCCATATGAGGGAAAAGTGTTCGGATAGGCTTGGGTAAGATAGAAATTACTTGTGCTCCATTATATGAGCCTAGAGACTAAATAGCAAAAATGTCAAAGGCTGGGGGCAAAACGGTCATTTCGACCGGGGGTAGAAATTAAACTTGAAAAGTGTAATGTAGTGAATTAATGATATAATTTTGTTGTTATAGACCCCGAGGAACAAATTTCAGAGGTCGATCGAGGTAAACGTAAGGTTTTGGAATAACCGAAACACAGCTCCGAAACGAATACCAAGTAAGTTTGGATAACTCGAAGTAAACCTATAACATGCATAATTGTATGTTTTGTGAATGCATGATAATTGCATTGTTAATGGCATGAAAATGCATGAATTGCATCTTTAATAATGAATTGTCAGATAATGTCTCGGTTGAGATTGAAAAGGGAATTTGATGGATAAACCATGATTTACATGAGACTTGAGATCCTGCATGTGTTGCAGAAAAGGATTTAGCCTGGACTGGTAATCCGAAGATCTCAAGTATAAAAAGGATCTAGCTTGGACTGGTGTTCCTTGAGTGATCGAGCCTCCCGAAGAATATGTGTGCATTGTGGATTTAGCCTGGACGGGTAATCCGATTAGGGTTTGAATTTAGCCTGGACTGGTAATTCAGATCCGAGCTCATTAAGGGTGTTTTTCGCGTAAGGGATTTAGCCTGGACTGGTAATCCCAACATCACCTTATGAGTTTATATTGCAGGAGATTTAGCCTGGACTGGTAATCCCGCCGTAAGATGTGAGGTTTGCAGGAGTGCATACTTAAATGATCATTCGTATGAATTGACGGTGATTGGATAATCCATCGAGATTTCCTAGAAACTCACCGGGACTATCACAGGGTATATGTACAAATGACATGTAAAATGATGAGCTCATCTAAGATAAAAATGTTCATGGTATTTGTTAAGTGACTAACTTATTGATTGAGTGCATGTGACAGGGAAACCATTTTCATGTTCATTGGTTTCGTTATCTATTATGGATGTATGCTAAACAATCGATAAGTTTATTTTCCAGTTATTCGGGCTTACTAAGCATGTAAATGCTTACCTCTCTCTTTTCCCTACTTTTCAGAGCTCAATGACTCGTAAGGATTGGAAGACAATTGGAGAGTCAACACAATATCAACTAGACAAGCTTCAGTATAAAGACATTTCTTTTTTGTCCAATGGCATGTATAGGATTTTTGAGTATTTTATTATATATGTCATTTGATTTTCCTAGTGAAGGCATGTAAAAATATGTTTATCTTTTTGTATATGGCCATGGAAAATTGGCTCATTTTGAAGTAGGCTAAGCCCTACAAATCTATGCATGTTTATATTCATATGCGATGGCTTAGTTATAATTGGCAATGAGTTATAATAACGAGCCAATCTTAATATATCTAGCAGACATATAAATCATTAAATGCAAGATAAGAATTAACTTAGCATGTTTGATACCAATGACATGAGGTTCACATGCAATGAGGTTAATTAAAGTTTCATACTTACAAATGGATAATTTGGCCCAAATATGCACTATAGTAATCTATAAGTGTAATTGGCTAGTAGAGGGTGACTTAAGGCTTAGAAAATAGCCTAACAAGGTCCACATGGGTAGACACATGGGCATGTGTCTAGGCCGTATGTGTCACACGGCCTAGTCCGATGGGTGTGTGCTATGACCGTGTGTCCCCTGCACCTGAAATTTTAAGTCAGCATAGAGCACGGGCTAAGCACATGAGCGTGTGCCATGGAAGTGTTTATTTAACAGAATTGTGAGGTTGAAGTCAATGTAGCACACGGGCTAAGCCCACGGGCATGTGCCTTGGCCGTATTGCATGCTGGAAAAAGAACACAGGCGTGTTCTAAGTGTAACGCCCCCTTACTCGAGACCTTCGCCAGAGTCGAGTATGAGGTGTTACTAAACTTAATTTAACATTTTGAGAACTTTGGATAATTTCTTTCTACATTCATAGCTTTCTAGCTACTTGCATCACAGTCACAAGAAAAATCATATCTCGAGTTACGAAACTCAAAATCAAGATCTGTAAATTTTTCCTGAATCTAGACTCATATACCTATTTAACAATTGTTTTTTAGAATTTTTGGTTGGGCCAATTAGTACAGTTTATTAGTTAAAGTTACCCCTGTTTCAGGACTTGACTGGACTGACCTCTGTTTACTACGAACCACATTTCTCTCTGTAAAAAATTCATATGACTATGAAGTTTATTTCTCCTGAAACTAGACTCAATGAGGATTCTTAGAATATAAAATAAAACACCTAATTATATCTTTACAATTTATGGTGAATTTCTAAAGTTGGAATAGGGGATCTAGAAATCACTCTGGCCCTGTTTCACTAAAATTCAAATATCTTCTAACATATACTTTCTTTACTTGTTTAGTTTGTTTTATGTGAAATTAGACATAATAAGATTCAATTTAATAATTAATCCATAACCTAATTCGATTTCTATGATTTTTAGTAAATTTTCAAACTCACATCAGTGTTACTGCAATGTTCTGTTTATGGCAAATTTCATCCCTTTTATGAGTTTTCATGAACTAGGTATCCTATTAACCTTCCATGACATCAAACATAATCTAAACTAACCATTTCCATGGCTTATCATTATCAAACATTTTCTCAACCAATCCATCTCCATATTATAAGATCATTTACACCAAATAGGTATATTGCTATACATGTCATACTTAAATTTACAAGCCATTTACCAAAAAGTCCTTCAGATAGTGTGATCGAGCCTTCGACCTATCCCGACTCCTGAGCTGGCTTGTCCAAACCTACAATGAATAAGAAGGAGGGAGTAAGCATAAATGCTTAGTAAGTTCATATGCAAATAATAAGTAACATAACAAAGCAATCATACCAACCAACATTAGCATGGTATCACCAAAACATATATCATATTTCTAATCATTTTTCATCATCTTATTACCTTATCGTTGTTGTATCAATACTCAGCCCGAGGGTTAAGTACATACCTGTCCAAAGTATCCATTTCACAACACTTACCAATACGTCTCTTTTCATCTCGAGTATTCCACCATTTGAGTAGAACTTTACCCGTTGAACACATCGGAATATAATTCGGATACATGGGAAGTTTGCACATAAGTGCCACATATGTAGCCAAGCTACCATGTAACCCGCCCATAAGCGAACTCGGACTCAACTCAACGAGCTCGGGCGTTCGCATCCATAAGTAAACTCAGACTCAACTCAACGAGTTCAGATGCTCAACCATCCTAGTGACATGTCACTTGTATCCTAATCTATTCCTAAGGTTCAAACCGGATTTTCTTCGAACACATATCCTTACCGTCTTCCGTAGAATACCGAAACCAATACTCGGTAACAATTATATTTAACAAGTAGCTCACATAATTTGCATTTTATTCGAAATTAACCACAAAGCATATATTTCATGATAAAAATTAGCATATCATATAATTAACATCAATGACTTAAAAATAACAATTATGCTACATTATTTACACATGAACTTACCTTGGTACCAAAAAACAAAGATTTTGCAATTTAGTCCACAATCTTTTCTTTTCCTCGATTGGGGTCGATTCCACGTCTTTCTTGATCTAAAATAACACATTTAGCTTATTTAATACTCACATTATCAAATTAATCCTTAATTCAAATTTTGGCAAAATTACAATTTTACCCATAAACTTTTGCATATTTACACTTTTGCCCCTAGGCTCGGGATTAAACCTTATTCCTTATTCTTATGTTTTATAACATGCTGATCACTTTTCTCTTCTATGGCAACATCAAATTCTCACTCTAATATGTACTTATAACTATTAGGTATTTTTACCGATTAAGCCCTTTTACTCGTTTTTGCTTAAAATCGAGTAGTACAAGTTGTCTAACATAATTTAAAACCTCATATTCTATCATAAAACACCAAAATACACAAATTTCACCTATGGTTATTTTTCCAAATATAAACCCTAGGTTAAATTATTGCTAGCATAAGCTTTATCGAGTTACCGGGACTCCAAAAACGTAAAGAACATTAAAAACGGGGCTTGGAATCACTTACTATGAAGCTTGAAAGCTGAAGAAACCCTAGCTATGGAGAGAGTAAAATTCGACAGCAACCATGTGAAGAAGATGACCATTTTGTGTTATTTTTCCCATTTTATTTCATTTAATATCCAAATGACCAAAATGCCCCTCCTTACTAAACTTTCAAAAATTCCTTCCATGTCCTAATTTTTCCCATGAACTTAAAATTGGTAAAATTGCTATTTAAGACCTCCTAATTAATATTTCAAAGCAATTTCATACAAAAAAATTCTAGAATGCAAGTTTTGCAACTTATTCGATTTAGTCCCTAATTTTAAATTAAACTCGTTATGCCAAAAATTTCTTCATGAAATCTTCACACAATTATGCAATCATATCATAAACCTCAAAATGATTATAAATAATTATTTCTATCTCGTATTTGTGGTCACGAAACCACTATTCCGATTAAGCCCTAATTCGGGATATTACACTAAGTCCCATGGGCGTGTTACACTTCAACTAAGGGAAAATTTCCTAAAGTGCCTCAAGTCTATCGAACAATTTCGGTTTTGTTCCGTACTACCCCTAGGAGTGTTTTTAGGCCTCGGAGGCCTGTATAAGAGACAAAGTGTACACGTTCGAAAAGTGTTAAATCACGAGCGAAATTCAGTAACCCGTTTGAGTAAGTTTGTAAAGGTGAATTACCGGTAACGCCTCGAACCCTATCCCAGCATCGGATACGGGCAAGGGGTGTTACATTTAGTGGTATCAGAGCTACGGTTTAGTCGGTTCTAGGACTACCGTAGAGGATGTTAAAGTTTGCTATACATGCCATTATTCGAATGTTGATAGTGTGACATCTCCTAATTGTTTAAATTGTTTTGAATATAGTAAATGTCTTCCAATCGAGCAAAAGATGAGTCCGAGGGAGCTAAGAGCCATGCTCCAGCTTCCGTACAACGAGTTTTATCTAGTAGTAGTAGGAGACTTATGTCTGAAGGCCGAGAAGAGGCCCGAGCCATCTTCTTTGATATGATGGATGAATGATTTAGGGATTATCTAAGGAGTCACCCCAACATACCACGATCGCCCCAACCCCCTAACCAACCTGATGAGGATGTGCCACGAGGTATGGCACCGGTAAGAATCGGTAAGGCCCCTATAGACAAGCTTAGAAAGTATGGGGCTGAGCAATTGAGAGCGAAAGTCGATGATGACGCTGAAAAAGTCGAGTTCTGGCTCGAAAATACTGTACGGGTGTTAGATGAATTGTCATGCACACCCGAGGAGTGTTTGAAGTGTGCCGTGTCCCTCTTGAAGGATACTGCATACCACTGGTGGAAGACCGTATCCTCAGTAGTGCCGAAGGAAAATATTACTTGGAATTTCTTCCAAACAGATTTTAGGAAGAAATTTATTAGCCAACGGTTTTTAGATTCAAAGTGAAAGGAGTTCCTGGAACTCAAACAAGGGAACAAGACTATAGCGGAATATGAGAGAGAGTTCGTATGGCTAAGCCAGTACACAACTGAATGGGTCCAAACTGAATCAGAAATGCGTAAACGCTTTGAAGAGGGTTTGAATGAGGACATCAAATTATTGATCGAAATTCTTGAAATACGGGAGTTCGCCGCATTGGCTGATCCGGCCAAGAAAGCTGAGGAGCTTAATAATGAAAGAAAGCAAGCAAAGAGAGAGGCTCGAGTTGCGAGCAAAAGGACCAGCGATAAAACACTCTCATTCTCCACGAAGAAAGCTAGGAGCCAGCATGAACGCTCCACTTCATCAGTAGGATATTTGGGTAGAGCGAAAGGTCCTAGACGATGAAGTCAAAAGTATTCCTCCCCGATGATGTAAAGTGTGGGGAGTGTAGATGATCAAAAGCCGAAGTGTAAGAGCTGCAACAAATTTCACTTCGGAGAGTGCCGAGTAAAAAGCAGTGCGTGTTTCAGATGTGGCTCTCTTGACCACTTTCTAAGGGATTGCACAGAGTGATTTGAAAAAGAAGTGGATGTAATGCCCCTGTACCCGAGACCGTCGCCGGAGTCGAGCACGAGGTGTTAACAGGCTTAATTCATTAATTAAACAGCTCAAACAATTTATTTTAGAATTTTCAGACAAGCTGGTTAACTGTGTCACAGTCACTTAAAAATTCATATCTCGAGTTCCAAAACTCAAAATTAAGATCCGTAAATTTTCCTTGAAACTACACTCATATATCTATCTACTAATTTTTTTCTAGAATTTTTGGTCGAGCCAATTAGTACAGTTTATTAGTTAAAATTTACACTGTTTCCGCATTCGACTACTTTGCTCTCTGTTCACTACGAACCAGTTTTCTCTTTGTACAGAACTCAAAAGACTATGCCGTTTGTATCTATTAAAACTAGAATCAATAAGAAATATGTACATATAAATCATAACTTCTAACTATTTTTGTACAATTTTTGGTGAATTTCCAAAGTCAGAGCAGGGGATTTAGAAATTGCTCTGGCCCTGTTTCACAAAAATTTAAATATCTTATAAAATACAACTCTTTTACCTATTTTGTTTCTTCCACATGAAAATAGATTCATTATGCTTAAATTAAATATTTTATTCATCATATAATTCTATTTCTACTATTTTTAGTGATTTTTCCAATTCACGTCACTTCTGCTGTGTGATTCTGTTTTATAACCAATTTCACCATTTTATGGTTTTCCATGGACTAAGTAACACATTAAACATACATGACATCAAATATGATCTAGATTGGCCATTCCAATGACTAATCATTTCAAAATCTTTTTTTACCAAACCATAACCATATCATAAGATTATTTACACAAAGTGAGTATAGTGCTATACTACTAGCTAAACAAGCTCAATAGCTTTTGAAATCTATGTAGCCAAGCTACCATGTAACCCGCCCATAAACGAACTCGGACTCAACTCAACGAGCTCGGATGCCTAGTTACATCTCACGAACTCGGACTCAACTCAACGAGTTCAGAACTCAACCATCCTAGTGACATGTCACTTGTACCCTAATCTATTCCTAAGGTTCAAACAGGAATCTTCTCAATTACACATTTTGATCGCTTTCTTCGAAATGTAGAAACCGATACTTGCTAGCATCTCATACTTATCAAGTTGTTCACATAATTTGCATATTACCAAATAATAATTCACAAAGGATAATATTTCATGATAATAAGCATCATATCATATAAATAACATTAAATCACTTAAAATAAAAATTATGTTACCTTATTTACACATGAACTTACCTCGATACAAAATATTAGCAATCGAGCCTATTCCTCGTAAACTTTTTTTTCCCTCGATCACGACTTGAATCTTGTTTCTCTTGATCTATAATACCAAATTAATTTATTTAATACATACATTCATCAAAACAGCCCTTAGTACGAATTTTGACAAAATTACCATTTTTCCCCTAAACTTTCACATATTTACTCTTTTGCCCCAAGGCTCGTAAATTAAACCTCATCCTATTTTATTATGTTTTATGACATGATGATCATTTTTCCCTTCTATAGCAATATCAAATTCACACTCTAACATGTACTTATGAATATTAGGTATTTTTACCGATTAAGCCCTTTTACTCGTTTTCACTTAAAACCGAGTAGCACAAGTTGTCTAGCATAATTTAAAACCTCATATTCTATCATAAAACACCAAAATACACAAATTTCACCTATGGTTATTTTTCCAAATATGAACTCTAGGTTGAATTATTGCTAGCATAAGCTAAATCAAGTTACCGGGACTCCAAAAACGTAAAGAACATTAAAAACGGGGCTTGGAATCACTTACTATGGAGCTTGGAAGCTTGAAACAAACCCTAGCTATGGAGAACCCTTTAATTTTCATCCTAATGAAGAAGATGGACATATTTTGCCATTTTTTCCTTTTTTTAATCTTTTAATTACCAAATAACCAAAATGCCCTTAATAACTTTCTTTGAAAATTTTCATGTACAAGCCCATTTTTGTCCAAAATTTTAGAAATTGGTCAAATTTCTATTTAAGACCTCCTCATTAATATTCCAAAGTAATTTCATACTAAAAACTTCTAGAATGCAAGTTTTGCAAATTATTCGATTTAGTCCCTAATTTCAACTTAAGCACTTTATGCATAGAATTTCGTCACAAAATTCACACAATCATGCAATAATATCATAAACCTAAAAATAATTATAAAATAATTCTTTCTATCTTAGATTTGTGGTTACAAAACTACTATTCCGATTAGGCCCTAATTCGGGATATTACAGTGGAAGTAACTCCGAAGTCGAGTGCTCCCATGGCACGAGGTAAACCTCCAAGATACCCTGGAAGTGCTAGTGGCAGTCGAGTCACAGCTAAAGACACTGCAAGACCAAAGGCTAGAGCCCCGATAAGAACGTATGCAGTACGCACACGAGAGGAAGCCTCTGCTCCTAACGTTATCACGGGTGCTTTTTCCCTTTTTAATACGAGTATTATTGCTTTAATTGACCCGGGGTCGACTCATTCTTACATTTTCATGAGATTGGTGTCTAGTATGAATATACCCGTTGAACCTACGAAATTTGTTATTAAAGTGTCGAACCCATTAGGCAAATCGGTTCTAGTTGATAAAGTCTGTAAGAATTGTCCTTTGATGATTCAAGGTCATTGGTTTCTGGCTAACCTTATGTTGCTACCATTTGATGAATTTGATGTAATACTTGGTATGGATTGGTTAGCCCTTCATGATGTAACTATGAATTGTGGTAGTAAGTATATTAAGTTAAAATGTCTGGATGGTGAGACTTTACGGGTCGAATCAAGAGAATTGAGTTTGCCGCCGAATGTAATCATGACAATGGTTGCCCAGAGGTATATGAGAAAAGGGTATGAAGCTTATCTTGCATTTGTACTGAACACTAAGGAAACAGAGTTGAAGATCGAGTCTGTGCCGATAGTATATGAGTATTCAGATGTATTTTCGGAGGAATTACCAGGATTACCTCCTGAGAGAGAGATTGAGTTTGGTATTGGATTGGTGCCAGGGACAACTCCTATTTCTATTTCTCCGTATAGAATGGAACCAACTGAGCTAAAAGAATTAAAAGCACAGTTGCAAGAGTTGACGGATAAAGGATTTGCAAGGCCAAGTTTTTCACCTTGGAGTGCCCTCGTGTTGTTTGTAAAGAAGAAAGATGGTTCAATGAGATTATGTATTCATTATCGGTAACTAAATAAGGTAACCATAAAAAATAAGTATCCTTTACCAAGGATTGATGATTTATTTGATCAGTTGAGAGGAGCCACTGTGTTCTCTAAGATAGACTTGAGGTTTGGCTACTATCAGTTGCGTGTCAAGGAATCAAATGTGCCAAAGACAGCTTTCAGGATGAGGTATGGTCATTACGAATTCCTTGTTATGCCGTTTGGACTGATGAATGCACCGGCCGTATTTATGGATCTAATGAATAGGATCTTTCGGCCATGTTTGGATAAGTTTGTTGTTGTGTTCATTGACGACATCTTGATTTATTCCAAAAATGAGACAGAACATGCGAAGCACCTGAGAATTGTATTGCAGACTTTGTGAGAAAAACAACTGTATGCTAAGTTTAGTAAGAGTGAATTTTGGCTCCAAGAAGTTGGATTTTTGGGTCATATTGTTTCGGGTGAAGGCATCCGAGTTGATCCAAGTAAAATCTCTGCTATTGTTGAGTGGAAATCGCCTAAAAATGTAACCGAGGTTAGAAGCTTTTTGGGCTTGGCCAGTTACTATTGAAGGTTTGTAAAAGGATTTTCTATTATAGTGACTCTGATGAAGAGGTTGCTACAGAAGGATGTTAAGTTTGAATGGACAGAAAAGTGTCAGCAAAGTTTTGAGAAATTAAAGACATTGCTAACTGAAGCTCCTGTCTTAGTGCTACCTGAACCGGGAAAAGAATTCATGGTCTATAGTGATGTATCCTTAAATAGATTGGGTTGTGTGCTTATGCAAGATGACAAGGTGATAGCCTATGCTTCAGGGTAATTGAAGCCTCATGAGAAGAATTATCTGACTCATGACTTAGAGCCTGCGATTGTTTTTACCTTGAAGATTTGGAGACATTATTTTTATGGTGAAACGTGTCGTATCTTTACGGGCCACAAGAGTCTAAAGTACTTGATGACTCAAAAAGAACTAAATTTGAGACAAAGGAGATGGTTAGAATTAATTAAGGATTATGATTTGATCATTGACTACCGTCTGGGAAAAGTGAATATGGTCGCCGACGCTCTGAGCAGAAAATCCTTATTTGCTTTGAAAGCCATGGATACTCGTTTGAAATTGCTTGATGATGGTTCGATCTTGGTAGAGCTAGAGGCTAGGCCAACATTTCTACAAGAAATTCATGATGCTCAGTTTAATGATGGGGACTTGCAAGCAAAAAGGGCTCAATGTGAGTCAAGGACTGAATCAGATTTCTGGATTAGTCTTGATGGGTGTTTGATGTTCAGAGATAGAGTATGTGTACCTAAAGACGATGAACTTATCTGGAAAATATTGCAAGAAGCACATAGTAGCCATTTGTCTATTCATCCGGGAAGTACCAAAATGTACAACAATTTGAAGAAAATGTATTGGTGGAACGGTATGAAAAGAGATATTTCTGAGTTTGTGTCAAGATGCAGTATGTCGACAAGTTAAAATTTGAACATCAAGTGCCTTTAGGTTTGTTACAACCTGTGATGGTTCCCGAATGGAAGTGGGGCAAAGTTACCATGGACTTCGTGATAAGATTGCCTTTGACTCTGAAAAAGAAAAATGCCATATGGGTCATGGTGGATAAGTTGACCAAGTCAGCTCATTTTATTCCGGTAAGGACTGATTATTCCCTTGATAGACTGGCCGACTTATAAGTTTCTGAGATAGTAAGATTGCATGGAGTACCATTATCGATTATTTTAGACAGAGACCCAAGGTTCACTTCGAAATTCTGGAAAAAGCTACAGGAAGCCTTGGGGACAAAGTTGAGTCTTAGTACAGCTTTTCACCCTCAGACCGATGGTCAGTCTGAGCGGACGATTCAGATTCTTGAAGATATGTTGTGATATTGCATCCTCGTATTTTAGGGTAGCTGGGAAAAATATCTGCCACTGGTAGAATTTGCCTACAACAATAGTTTCCAAACAAGTTTGAAAATGGCACCTTTTGAGACCTTGTATGGAAGGAAGTGACGAACTCCATTATATTGGACAGAGCTTAAGAAAAATCAGATTCATGGAGTGGATCGGATTAGGGAAACTGAAGAAAAAGTTAAAGTAATACAAGACTGTTTAAAAGCGGCATCGGATAGGCAAAAGTCTTATGCTGATTTGAAAAGAAAAGTGATTGAATTCCAAGTTGGGGAAAGAGTATTCCTGAAGTTTTCTCCATGGAAAAAGGTGTTGAGATTTGGTCGGAAAGGTAAACTGAGTCCGTGATTTATCAGACCTTACGAGATCACTAAAAGGATTGGACCATTACCCTATCGCTTGGCATTGCCACTCGAATTGGAAAAGATTCACGACCTGTTCCATGTATCCATGTTAAGACGATATCGATCAGACCCCTCTCATGTGATTTCACTAGAGGAGATTGAGATTAGACCATACATGACTTACGGAGAGGAACCAGTCAAGATTTTGGCCCGAGAGGTTAAACAATTGAGAAGTAAAAGTGTGACTTTAGTAAAGATTCTATGGCATCAGCATGGTGTGGAAAAATCTACATAGGAACCAGAAGAAACCATGAGAAACCAATACCCGAACCTGTTTAATGGTAAGACTTTCGGGGACGAAAGTCCCTAAGGGGGGAAAAATGTAACATCCCGAAATAGGGCCTAGTCAAAATAGTGGTTTCGGGACCACAAATCTGACATTAAAATATTTATTTTATGATTATTATGAGGTCTAGATTATGACAATATGCATGTGTTAATATTTCATGAAGAAATTCTTTAAGTAAGGTGTCCAATTGGAAATTAGGGACTAAATTGAATAAATTGCAAAACTTGGATCCTAGAAGAAATTTGTATGAAATTAATTTAGATTATAAATTAGAAGGTTCTAAAGAGAAATTTTCCCAATTTCTAAGTTTTTGGACAAAAATGGGCTTGCATGGATAAAATTTCAAAGAAAGGACTTAAGGGCATTTTGGTCATTTGACATTTTAATGAAATAAAATGGGAAAAATAAGCCAAAATCAGCCATTCTTCTTCCTTATACCAGCCAAAATTCTCAAGTCCTCCATAGCTAGGGTTTTCAACATTTTCAAGCTCAATAGTAAGTGCTCCCAAGCCCCGTTTTTAATGTTCTTTGTATTTTTGAAATCTCAGTAGCTTGATCTTTCCATCTCTACCCATATTTCATGCCAGGGTTCATGTTTAAAAATTTACCCATGCATGAGTTGCTTGTATTTTGGTGGATTATAGAGGGGTCATCTTTTCTTAGGTGATTTTCATGAAGAACCTATAAAGGGACCTTTTTACAAAAGTTGTTAAATATGTGGTAGAAATGTGAAAATAATGGAAAATGTGGGCTACCATATGAGGGAAAAGTGTTCGGATAGGCTTGGCTAAGATAGAAATTCCATTTGTTTCATTATATGAGCCTAGGGTCTAAATAGTAAAAATGTCAAAGGTTAGGAGCAAAACGGTCATTTCGACCGGGGGTAGAAATTAAACTTGAAAAGTGTAATGTAGTGAATTAATGATATAATTTTGTTGTTAAAGACCCCGAGGAACAAATTTTGGAGGTCGATCAAGGTAAACCCAAGGTTTCAGAATAATTGAAATACAGCTTCGAAACGAATACCAGGTAAGTTCGGATAACTCGAAGTAAACCTATAACATGCATAATTGTATGTTTTGTGAATGCATGAAAATTCTATTATTGATGGCATGAAAATGCATGAATTGTATCTTTAATAATGAATTGTCGGATAATGTCTCAGTTGAGGTTGAAAAGGGAATCCGATGGATAAACCATGATTTACATGAGACTTGAGATCCTGCATGTGTTTCAGAAAAGGATTTATCCTGGACTGGTAATTCGAAGATCTCAAGTATAAAAAGGATCTAGCTTGGACTGGTGTTCCTTGAGTGATCGAGCCTCTCGAAGAATATTTGTGCATTGTGGATTTAGCCCGGATGGGTAATCCGATTAGGGTCTGAATTTAGCCTGGACTGGTAATTTAGATCTGAGCTCATTAAGGGTGTTTGTCGCGTAAGGGATTTAGCCTGGACTGGTAATCCCGACATCACCTTATGAGTTTATATTGCGGGGGATTTAGCCTGGACTGGTAATCCCGCTATAAAATATGAGGTTCGCGGGAGTGCATGCTCAAATGATAATTCGTATGAATTGACGGTGACTGGATAATCCATCGAGATTTCCTAGAAACTCAACGGGACTATCACAAGGTATATGTACAAATGACATGTAAAATGATGAGCTCATCTAAGATAAAAATGTTCATGGTATTTGTTAAGTGACTAATTTATTGATTGAGTGCATGTGATAGGGAAACCATTTTCATGTTCATTGGTTTCGTTATCTATTATGGATGTATGCTAAATAATCGGTAAGTTTATTTTCCAGTTATTCGGGCTTACTAAGCATGTAAATGCTTACCTCTCTCTTTTCCCTGCTTTTCAGAGCTCAAGGACTCATAAGGATTGGAAGACAATTGGAGAGTCAACACACTATCAACTAGACAATCTTCGGTATAAAGACATTTCTATTTTGTCCAATGGCATGTATAGTATTTTTGAGTATTTTATTATATATGTCATTTGATTTGCCTAGTGAAGGCATGTAAAAATATGTTTATCTTTTTATATATGGCCATGGGAAATTTGCTCATTTTGAAGTAGGCTATGCCCTACAAATCTATACTTGTTTATATTCATATGCGATGGCTTAGTTATAATTGGCAATGAGTTATAATAACGAGCCAATCTTAATATGTCAAGCAAACACATAAATCATTAAATACAAGATAAGAATTAACTTAGCATGTTTGAAACCAATGACATGAGGTTCACATGCAATGAGGTTAATCAAAGTGTCATACTTACAAATGGGTAATTTGGCCCAAATATGCAGTATAGTAATCTATAAGTGTAATTGGCTAGTAAAGGGTGACTTAAGGGCTTGCAAAATAGCCTAACAAGGTCCACATGGGTAGACACACGGGCGTGTGTCTAGGCCGTGTGTGTCACACGGGCTACTCCCATGGGTGTGTGCTATGACCGTGTGTCCCCTTCACCTGAAATTTTAAGTCAACATAGAGCACGGGCTAAAGACATGAGCGTGTGTCATGGCCGTGTTTATTTAACAGAATGGTGAGGTTGAAGTCTGTGTAGCACACGGGCTAAGCCCACGGGCGTGTGCCTTGGCCATGTTGCATGCTGGAAAAAGAACACGAGCGTGTTCTAAGTCCCACGGGCCCGAATTCGGCGTGTCACATTGAAGCGTTACTGTAAAAGTCATGTTTTAACTAACATCTTTCTTAGTGTTTAAAGAGTATTTTTGTTATAGATTAAAGTGAATGGAAGCTGTGCACCAGGTAGGATGCTGAAGAAGAAGAGGTGAGTCAATTAGACTGCTTAAGTACCAAGCTCTCCATGGATCCACTCCTAGACATGCACACAACCATTGCCACACTTTAACTGAATGATTGTTCAGGAAAAACCATTTCGTTTTAAGCCATTGAAAGCACTTGTTAATTTTTTTAAAATGTTTTTGTTGCGGAAGCTTTGTCTTGTTTCACGATATTTTAAAATCAAATAATTTCTTTTAAAAACGCGCCCTAGAGCTATTTAATCCGAAAAATTTAAATCCATATCATGCCTAAACTAATAATCATACTAAAGCAATTAAAAATAATTAAAGTGGCCTTATTACAACTTAAAACCCGAAAACATAAAGGAAGTAATCTAGAATAAAAGTGAAGGCATAAACACTTATTTTAAACAGTCCACATGGCCACTCTAAATCCCCTCCGGCTCCAAGTCTCCACATCAAGACTCACCTGCAAAGATAAGGAAAGGGGGGTGAGTTTGGAAACTCAGTGTGCAACAAGCCCCTTTCAAAGCCCAAACTAATACCAGCATACTGGGCCAAAGCCTTTCGTTTAACGATTACTGGGCCGAAGCCTTCTCATTAATCATGTCACTGGGCCGAAGCCTTTACTGTAATCGGTATGGCCCATAGGCCCATTTCAATATCACATATAATACCAATGAATGTATGCAAGCCCATTTGGGGAGACTACTCAACCCACCATCCGCTACTCTCCACCCGTACCAACCAAGCTCTCCATGTGGGGAATAACTCAACCCACCCAACCAAACTCTCCATTGGCAGCATAGCTACTTTATCATATAACTGGAGGCCTAGCCTCTTTAATAACTGGGGTAAAGCCCTTTTTGATAAACTGGGGCAAAGCCCTTTTCGGTAAATTGGGGCAAAGCCCTTTTTTGCACTTCCTCCATTTATATCAAACCCAACCCATGCATATAATGAGTATATCATGTGCATCTCATAACATATCATGTGCATATCATGTCATATCATGTATATCAAAATCTCATGGATCATATTCATAATTAAACCCTAAGGGTATAATGGCCATTTTTACCTAGGGCACAACAGTCATTTTCCATATTTTAGGGGTAATTTCGTAAATTTACCAAATATTATGGGTTTTCCACGATCATTAACAATTATCAACATTCTCAAGTGTTTAAACAGTGATTTTAACGCACTTTATCAAATTAGGGGTATAATGCAAAAATTACGTTTTTGCCCTAAAGTTTCACATATTTACAGTTTTGCCCCTAGGCTCGTAAAATGAAATGCGTTCGATTTCTTTATTACCCATGCATATCCAAACCTCTCTTATGCTTATAAAAGCCCACATTTTTCATTAAAATAGATTTTTAGCACATATTTTATAACTTTTATGATTTGGTCCTTTTATGCATTTTCACCGAAAATCACTTAGTAAAAGTCATTTCTCTAACCATAAACATGCGTAATCTACCACCAAACATGAACATACACAAATTTCTAACATGGTTCGAAACATAGACCTTCAACATATCTCAAATTAATGGTAGAAATAGGTAGATCTTATTACGAGGATTTCAAAAACGTAAAGAACAATAAAACTGGGGCTAAAACGAACCTTCTATGAAGCTTGGAATTTTAGTCAAACCCTAACCATGGCTTCTCTTGGTACATTCAGCTGAAGCAAGAAGATGGACAAGGGATTTTGGCTATTTAATTCTTTTAATTACTAGATTACTAAAATGCCCTTAACTTAAAAAAATTATTTTACCCATTCATGCCCATTTTTGTCTATCATATTAACCAAGGGTCTAATTACCATCTAAGGACCTTAAATTTAAAAACTCATAACAATTTGACACTTCTAACATGTAGAACTCAACTTTTTTACTTTTTACAATTTAGTCCTTTAATTTAAATTGAGTGCCCAAACGTCAAAATTTTCTAACGAAATTTTCACGAAATCATTCTGTGAAATTATAAACCATAAAAGTACAATTAAAATAAATTTTTCTTTGTCAGATTTGTGGTCCCGAAACCACTATTCCGACTAGGCCCAAAATTGGGATGTTATAGTGTGGATGGGAAGAAGGCTTTGAAGTCAAAAGATCTTAAAAATATCAAATGTTTCTTCTACAATAGGAAGGGGCATTTCAAATAAAATTGTAAGAAGTATTTGGGTTACTTAGTTGAAAAGGGCAAAGGTATGAAATCTTTGTGGTTGAAGCTTGTTTAGTGGAAGAATCAATTGACAACTAGATTATTTATTTTGGAGCCACTAACCATATGTGTGTTTCTTTATAGAGGTTCAGCAAAACGAGAAGTCTACGTGATAGGAGCCTCTCATTGCGGGCAGAGATGGGAGTTATGTTTTAGCCAAACCAGTAGGAGAAGTTATTTTACACTTTGATAATCTTAGGAAGATTGTTTCAAAGAATGTGTTTTATGTACCTCATTCTAAGAGGAATTTAATTTTTGTAGCATGTTTATTTCATGACAGTTATACTGTGACATTCGATAAAAGGATTGATATTTACAGAAACCATTATTTAAGCTATAATAGATGGATGGAAAATAATCTCTACTTTATCAAACCAAATAACTACTTAATGCTTCAAGCTGAAATAGTGAATAAAAAGCTTAAAACTTCTCACTCTAATGAGGGGTACCTATGGCATTTAAGACTTGGTCATATTAACCAAGAAAGAATCACTAGACTCATGAAAGATGATCCCTTAAGTATGCTTAAGAAAGTTAGTCTTCCATAATGTGAATCTTGCTTGGAAGGTAAAATGACTAAGAGGTTTTTCAATGTGAAAGGTACAGAGGCCAACCAACCTGTAAAACTTGTGCACATTGATGTATGTGGTCCCATGAGCATCCGTGCCCGAGGAAGTTATGATTATTACATGACTTTTATCGACGACTATTCTTGATATGAACATGTGTATCTAACGCACCGTAAAAGTAAAACCTTTGATAAATTTTGAGAGTTTCGTGCAGAAGTGGATAAACAATTAGGTTTATCCATAAAGAATCTTTGGTTTGACCAAGGTGGGGAATATTTATTCGATAAGTTCTTAGGATACCTCATAAAGAATGATATATTATCCCAATTGACTACGTCAGGCACTGTACAGTAGAATGGTATAACTGAGAGAAGAAATAGAACCTTGCTTGGCATGTTTCATTCAATGTTAAGCTATTCACAACTTCCTACTTCCTTCTGGGGATATGCGATACAAACGACTTGTTATATTTTAAATGACGTGCCAACCAAGTCTTCTTGTAAAACACCTTATGAATTGTGGTATGAAAAGAAACCCGCTCTAAATCACTTTAGAATATGTGGTTGTCCAGCACACATTCTGGATAAGGATGCAAAAAAGTTTGATGTATGGAAAGAATTTTTCATGTTGGTAGGATATCCAAAATGAAAAAAAAAAGAGGATTATTCTACAATTCGAAATATAATATGATTAAAGTTTCTACTCATGCTACTTTCCTCGAGGAAAGCTACATGGAAAACTTTAATCCTCAAAGTAAAGTGATACTCGAGGAACTTTCAACAGTGGTAGAACAATCACCAAGTTCAATTCTCGAGAAAGTTACAGAAAGACCTGCAAACAGTCAACAACATAGGGGAATCCATCATTGTGGGAGAGTTTTTGAGAAACTGGACTTCTTCATTTATGATGGTAGTATTTATAATATGAAAGCCAATCATGAGGATGATGATACACTCAATTACGAGGAGGCTATGCAGGACGTTGATTCCAAGCTCTGGAAATAGGCCATGGATGCCGAGATGGATTTTATGAAATCCAATATGGTGTGGGAACTTGTAGACTTACCGATTGGGATTAAACCCATAGGGTATAAGTGGATCTACAAGAAGAAGAGAAATGTATAAGCAGAAATGGAAACACAGAAAGTTAGAATTGTAGGGAAAGGATACACATAGAAAGAAGGCATCATTTACGATGAGACATTTTCTCCAGTAGCCATGCTCAAGTCTATCTGCATACTCTTATCCATTGTCGCTACTCTCGATTACGAGACCTGGAAAATGGATGTCAAGACAAAATTATTGAATGGCTATCTTAATGAGACCAATTACATGGCTCAACCCACTCGCTATGTTGTTAAGGGAAAGACGCAGAAAGTTTGCAAACTGCTAAGATCCATTTATGGACTTAAGCAGGCATTCCGCTCATTGAATAAAAGATTTGATCAAACGATCAAGACTTTTGGATTTAAGTAAAACGCTAATGAACCTTGTGTTTATAAGCATATAAAGGACAAAAAGGTGGTATTTCTCATTTTGTATGTCGATGATATTCTACTTATCAAAAACGATGTAGGAGAATTACCATCAGTTAAATTGTGGTTAGCTTAACAATTTAGCATGAAGGACTTGGGTGAAGCTAGTTATATTCTTGGAATTCAAATCCTTAGGGATCAAAAGAATAAAACGATAGCATTATCTCAAACTTCATACATCGATAAAGTACTGGAACATTTTCCAATAGCTGATGTAAAGCTAGGTGTTTAGCCGACTACATTAGGTTTTCATCTTTCTTTAGATGACTATTCTAAGATAACGGAAGAAAGAATATGAGTAAGGATCCATATGCTTTAGAAGTTGGAATCCTTATGTATGCGCACATGTTCAGATATCTTTTTCACAATTGGAATGGTTAGTCAATATCAAGCGAATCCAGGTCTCAAGCAGTGGGAAGCTGTAAAGCATATATTAAGGTATCTTAATAGAACCAGGGATTATATGCTTGTGTATTCTAGGGAGGACCTTACTCTTGTTGGATACATAGATTTAGACTTCCAAACTTGTAAAGATTCGAGGAAATCGATGTTGGAAAATATATTTGTTCTAGGTCATGGAGCCATAGTATGGAGAAGTGCAAAACAAACTTGCACTTCTGACTCTACTATGAAGGCCGAGTCTGTGGCTGCTTCTGAGGCAACAAAGAAGCTTCGAAAGTTCTTAACCAAACTTGAAGTTATTCCTGGTATAGAAAAAGCTATAACACTGTATTTTGATAAAGTGTTGCAATAGCTAATACTAAGGAAATGAGAATTCATAAGAGGACAAAACATATTGATCTAAAGTATCACTTGATATGAGAGGAAGTAACCAAAGAAATTTTAGATGTGATGAAAGTAGCTTCTGAAAATAACCAAGCAGATCCATTTACTGATACTCTCATAAGTAGGAGTTTTAACAAACATGTCGAGGATATATGAATGCAAAACATGACACATTTACTTCACTAAGGAAAATGGGAGATTGTTAGGAAATGTGCCTATTTTGTAGTAAACATGTAATTGTTTTCTATTTATATGAACGATGAATAAATAAATAAAGTTAATTTCACATTTCACTATTATGTTTTTTGTATCTATGTCTTTTAAATTTTGCATGCATAGCAAAATTTTGACAAGCAAATATTAGCTCATTGATTGTCTAAAGTTCAAACTAAAGATAAGTGGCATTGTAAAGAAAGTTTACATTGCGAGAAAGACAACTTACTTTAGTAGATAATCTAAATGAGTCCATAATCCCTTAAAAGAATCAAAGTGAGCATTTGATTCAAATACTGAGAAGGATTATTATGTCGTCTACAATTCAAATTGAGGAGATGGCTAGCCTTAGCTATCAGAGCAGTTGACTCCACGAGTAGAGACATAGATGTATTCATTGGTAGAATGATACATTGGACTGGACCCAAGATGAATTAATTCTGAAATTGTTAGTGAATTAATTCACTTGTGACGTTTACGGTTTGATTTACCTAAATCTTGAGTTAGTCACTAATCATGTGTATGCAACTCATATGCTTTGATATAAGTAGAGGCTTATGCTGTAAAGATGATCGAGGCCATAGCCGGTATGTTGGGTACATGACTTATGTATGTCATGGCTTTACTAGCAAAAGTGGAATTCATAGTTCAACTAAAGAGTTAAGGATATCCTTTCTTTGGCATTATGTGAATTGATAAATATGGAACGTGGTCACAGTTTGTTTGTTCTTGAATGAGTAATTTATCAAAGTCATTTGTTGATAGTGGTCATATTAATCATTAAGAAGACACAATGGTGACAATAAGATAAAATAGGATTGTATTAAGTGAACAGATTTAACTAAAAGGAATCCAGGATATCATATGAGAGTAACACACATATGACGAGGTCATTGGACAAAGTAGCTGGATGAATTTCTTTTGTAAAGAGTATACAATAAAGAGTTTTCAGTCATGATACTTCTGGTGGACTGATTCCATGATTAAGTAATTACGAATTATCAAAATGATGCTTTTGAACATAATTGCAATCACTAGAGCCTAATTGTATATGTCCGATTGGTCTCTTCGCTAGCTCAAGAAAAGCTCGATCGGATTGCATTTGAATAAGAAAAAAATTCTACGACTTTGGGAATAATTTAATTGAGTCTATTTATTTGATGTGAAATTAAATTAGGTGGTCATGAGAATTGTTCAACTAGAGAATTTGATTAAAGAATTTTCTTGAAAATTTAATTTGGAAAATCTAAGTGATTTTTGAAAAATGATTTTTTTAAAAATAATTTTGATTATGTAAAATTAAATTAATAAAATTAATTAAAATTAATATGATCTTTTTGAAAGTTTATTTTCAAGTCAAACAATTGGCCCAATGGGTAATTGAACTTGAAAATTAGACCTAGGATCTTAAATCGGGCCTGGAAGCCCAAAACCTAGACCAAGACCAAAAAACTAGTCAAATCGGGCTGGTATGTGAAACCAGAACGGCGGTCCAACCGATGGCTAGACCAGACCGGTCAGGTCGTCACTGACCTGGATTGAACCGGCTTAGGGTGCCGTAAGGGTATCGCACCTGCATCACTGGACACGACAGTGCTGGTGACAGTTGGTCATCGATGGTTGAGCAGTGGAAGAGTTGCACTCCTAATGGACTCTACTAGAGAATTTGATTTCATATTAATTATTTCAAAAATAATATTATTTTAATATTAAACTTAATTTAATACTTATCTTAATAGTGTTTTATTAATTTAATATTGAAGTGATTATTTTAATATTAAATTTAATTTAATGTTTATCTTGTAGATAAATATTCTATTATTTTAATAAGATTTAATATTAAATTTAATCTAATATTTATCTTAATAAATATTATATTAATTTAATATTAAAATGATTAAGTTTAATCATCGTTGAACTCTCTAAACTCTCTCTATATAAATATAGCATTGGGTCATTATTTACATACATTTGAATTCAAGAGAAAGTTGTAGAGAGAAAATTTTCAGAAGAGCTTATTGTAAAAAAATTCTAGAGATATTTTTCTAATTTACAACTTGATCCAACAGTTTAGAGAAATTGCAAAATTACCCCACTAGTAATTTTTGTGGAAAATTTTCTAACTCGAAGTGAGCCCACACTTGACAGACATGATCTAACACCAATATCCCGTTTTCGTTGCCAAAATAGGATACAAGATGTTACCGGTCAAGATGGAACAATTAATAACGATTTACATTTTTTTAATCAATTCAATTTCCATAATCATAAGAAAAATTCAATTTGAAAGAGGTCGTTCAGTTTCGGTCCTTAAATCGAGCTTTTGAAGCTATAAAAATAAGTTACAAACATTCAGGGACCAATTCAGAACAAATCAGAACATTTAGGAAGAAATTGAAAATTTTCATGTTAGGGGTCACATGACCGTGTGGCTATCTTACACACTCTTGAGCAACCTTACACACTCGTGAGCATGGACTGTGTAACTCTCTGATTCGGATCACACGACCATGTCGCAGGTTGTGTTTTAGTCGTACAACAAACGAAATACCTTCACACGACTGTGTCGTTGGCCATGTGCCTGCCTTTGTGCTTCACATGGCTGTGTGATAGCCCGTATCCCAAGCCATGTGAGCCTAAAAAATGTCATACTTCAAGCTCAAATTTCACCCGATTGTATGGGTACCTAAACCAATACAAAACATGTGATCACAAGGCTTCAAACACATACAAAACATCCAATACATGCTAATTCAATCCATTAAAGACCTAACCAATGGGTCAATAATGACACCTCATCTCAATTACCCAACATTTCATTACTTTAGTTTCATCACACAAGTCTTAACATGCTCACTACTTTAGTTCATCTATTAAACTATAAAGCTTACTAAATTATGCATAATAGCTCAATTAAAGAAATTTATAAATAATGTTTTTGACAATAAAGTTCTGAATAGAGTTCCCGGTAGTAAGGTTCTTAACAGAGTTCCTGTCAATGACAACTCACAATAGGTGGGTAATGCTCAATACAATAGTGCAAATTAATTTCCACAATTCAATAACATCCAGTGATCGTTAAAGATAAATCCCGATGAATGATATATGGATATGAGTACACTGTTAACCATTCAACACCCTAGATGCTCATAAGAGCCAGTACCATCCAGCACACTAGATAATACTATAAAATAACATGATAGTCCACAAAAAATGTTGGACGTCGGCATATCCAATGAACAGAGAATATATAGAAATCATCTTCACTACTCAGATCAATCCCATTTTGTGCACATAATAACCTATTGGCATACCAATCATACTCTATCCTACGTTCATCAGCTCAGAGTATCTCAACACAAAACAATATATGAATAATTCACAATCTTATATTCCATATACAGGCATTAGTTCATTAACCAAACATTCATTAGCTCAAAGTACCCCGTTAGTGCTCAATGCTATAAAAATCCCTTACTTCACTACTCATATACATAGCATCATTATAATGTTAAACCAAACAATTCAATTCATTTAATATGCATTTAAATACATTAGAATTAAATTGAACAAACTTACAGGACTGATGTACAGTAACGATCCATAATAACTCAATCAGTGATCAACATTGTGTCAATTCATTTATTTTCATTTTCAGTTACACACATCAATATAATCTGTACAAACTTACGAGATTAAACTCCAACAACGACAAAGTATAGGGGTTATTTGATAATTTTCCTTTTCCTCGATTTTCCACACGTTTAGGATCTAAAATAATAATTCCATTCAATTCATTAATTCTAATAGAAAAATTAATCCATTTTATTCAATTAAATCCTTTTTAACATTTTTACAAAATTGCCCTAAACATTTTACTTTTATACAATTTAGTCCCTAAGCCCAAAACATGCAATTTAACCATTTTTATTCAAATCTCATTTCTACCGAGTTATTCTCTATTTTTCTACAACCATACATGATGTTATTTCACATTAAGTCCTAATTTTATTACTGTAACATTTTAGTACTTAAACATTAAAATTACCAAAAATTACTTTACAAAATAGTCCTATTTAATAACCAAGCTTAATAATTTATCATGAAACATCTAGAAAAACTTAAATTCATCAGTAGCACAATCCATAACATTGATAGTTTTACAAATAAATCCTTGGGTTAGCTAGATTAAGCTAATACAAGATAAAAAAAAACATAAAAAAGGACTAATGTTGACCAAAGCGTCCTCCCATGGCTTCAAGGTTTTTCGGTTCTAATTGAAGAAGATGATAAGTTAAAAATAATTTTAACTTGTTTTCTTTATTAAATTTCATCTAATTTCTAATTTACTATTTTGTCCTTTATAATTACTCATAATTTTCAACATTTATAAGCCTAATATTGTCCACTATCCCTTCTAATGGTATAATTGCCATTTAAGGATGGTCTAATTGCACAATTGGTCCTTCAATTTTATTAAATTCCGACTAAATAAATTTAATTTTCAATTCATTCCTAAACTAATTAGGACTAAAAGAGCAAATAGCCCAAAAGTTAGTGGACTTAATCATATCCAGCATCGCTTGATCTTTTTTACCATGGTTTAATAACCATTTTGGTCCGTTTACTATTTTAAATCCATAACGATTAACTTTTGCTTCTTTTTACAATTTAATCCTTTTAGCTTAATACAACAAGAAATCATCAAAATTATTAGACCAAACTTCAATTCATATATAATACAACTCTGTAAATATTTAATAAAAAAATTATGGCTTTATATTATGGAAACATGGTCCTAATACCTCGTTTTCAATAACCACTTGACTTTTGAACCCAATCACTTAACTATCTTTTAATTCAATTGATTAAAATCATCAAATCAGAATCCAATATAAAAATTATTCTTAACTCATGTAATTTTAATACTAATTATACAAACTTACTCGTCAGATTTGTGGTCCCAAAACCACTATATCCGACATCACTAAAAAACGGGTTGTTACAACTCTCCTTCCTTAGGAAAATTCATCCTCAAAATTTTTACCAACTAGTACCTATTTATTCTGAAATTTGCCTCAAGAACTGAAATCGTCACTGGTTCTTTTGAATATAAAAGATAACATCCAATAATCATCTCGATTAATGCGAACTTTATCTTTGGTTTCTCTATTCAGGTCTATCTCAGTATTTAGTTTTCTCTCCATTCAACCAGTATATCAGGGCTCCACATTTTCTAGTTTTCTTTAACTTAAATATGTAGCATCGCAACATGTCTTTCAGAACTTGTATTACCACTTTGATTGCTCATCTACCTATGGTTGAAATCCTATACTAAAATTAAGTTCAGTATTCAGAACCTCACAAAGTTTACTCAAAATCTAACACTAAATCTCGGATTAGTGTTAGAAATAATAAACATTATCACTATATGAAATTTGACAATCTCTGACACATATGACTCAGCTTTTTTTTAAACGGATAATCAGTTCTGACTGGAATACATGAGTTGACTTTGACAATCTATCGACCATAACCTAGATCCAATATTTCTTTCTCTATAACCCATTTCCACTCAGAAATCATGATAGGCTATAATATTCCAATAGTAATTGATGTTCAGTTTTTTTTTCTTATCCGAAAGAATAGAATAAGTGTTGTTGCGAACCTTAGATGAAATGTTTCGTTTATCTCTAGATTATTCAACGCACACAATCATTTTGATAAAACTTCATACTATCAGTAAGACTTTCGACTGGTCATAACTTTTAGAAACGTTTCTAGAGTTTCAAAATAACAACAGAAAAGAGTTTACTCGAATTTATACGAATCCCATTTGTCAAATTTACATAACCATGAAAACTAACCTCGTTGAACTAGAACTCACCTTTACTAACTTTCACATAATCTGCTTCTCAAGTAAAATCTGTAATAAAATTTTCAAATGCTGAGCATGCTCAGATTCTATTTTGGATCAGAATATCACCAATAAACATAGATATGACTATATATATCCAGATGAGACTGAAAAACCCAATTCATCATATTCGTAAATTATCAGGGACATTGACTACTCTAAGCAACATTATCAGAATCCATATTACCATATCAAGCTTGAAAGCAATTTCAATATACTACAATCTTTAACTTGCAACTGATAATAACCGGATCTATATTTATATTTTAATAACAATGTTATATAAGTATAATATACCAAAAATATTTTACAAATGCCTAAATCATTTTTTGTAAAAAGATAACTAAAATAACTCTAGTTGTACTCTCTGATTTACCAAACTCACTATGATCATTTCACTAATCTAACATTTCCAGATCAATTATTTTTAGTCTATAGTCTACTACAGTATCATATAACCTTTAGCCAATCTATTCACAGAACAATATCAAATTCATAAGATAGTAGTAACATTAAATCAATAGGAAAGTTGTAACACCCCTCACCTGTATTCAACGCTGGAATAGGGTTACGGAGTATTACTAGACTATAAAAACAATTAAATATTCATTTCATATACTTTTTCAAATATCAAGCAAATCATCATTCAAATTCAATAACATTGTCCCTAATACGAGCCTACAATGCCCAAAATACGCAACCAGAAAGGTTCGAGACTAAACCTACTACTCAGGAAATTTTTACAAAACTTAGAAATTTTCCAAAATATAGGGGACACACGCCCGTGTGGCCCAGCCTTGTGTCTCACACCACCAAAGACACGCCGTGTCATAGGCCCTGTGGACATTCAAAATGGAAGCAGAAGGCCGTGTCTCGGCCCGTGTTCCACCCTGTATAACTCTCTAACTTGGGTTACACGACCAACACACACGGCCGTGTGCCCTAGAAATGGCCACATACGCCCGTGTGCTAGGCCGTGCCAAACTTGTAGGGTATATTAACTTATGCCACACAGCCAAGTCACATGCCCGTGTGTTGGGTCATGTGGAGCATACTGACTTGATTTTAATTTCAACACCAGGGGACACACGGCCATGTAATCTAACCATGTGTCTCACACGGCTGAGACACATGCCTATGTCTCTACTCGTGTGGACAAAAATAGACTATTTACCAAGCCAATTTGCCACCCAATTTCCACACACCTCAATCAACCCATTTGGCACAAAAACATAGCATATATAGGCACTCATTCAATCTCAACCAAGCATTAAATATACCATTTCAATACCTACAACAACAAGTCTCACATGTATCACAAAATGTTATTGCATTTTATACCAAATTCACATTCCCAATTCAACTACATAGCCACTTTCAAACATGCATCAGTTTGTCTAAACTCAGAAGCGTACTTATTCTTAATTCATTAACCAATTGACATCTATAATACCTATGATCAACAAGTATCATATACCCATCATCAAGTCATACACAAGATATATGCACAAATATATACACAACCAAAACAAGGAAAATAAGCTAACTTACATGCCTATATACAAAACCAAATATTAACATTTACAAGCCAACTCAAATGGCTAAATTCATAGTTAATATATATACCAAAATGACCAAACTCCTATACGTGCCATGTACTCAAAATACTTAAGTTCAAAAGTACCAAAATGATAGTAGGATAGTGTGATGAAGTCTTCGACGGTACCCGAATCCGAGCTAGCTTTGAAATCACTATAAAACACAGAAAAATAAACAATGTAAGCTATAAAGCTTAGTAAGCTCGTATGAAGTTAATAAGCAAATCTCACCATTTATTTACTATTCAAATTATGCATATAACATACCACATACTAATTAACCACAATGTTAACATGTATTCATTCATCTATATAACCTTGAGTTCACTTCTTTCATAAGTTTGATGCATATACAGTTTCCATACATACCTGTTCTGAAACATATCTATTCTCACCATTTCATATCTTCGATATACCCGTTGAACCATTTGGAATATAAGTCAGGTACTCGAAATATCGTACCCTAAGTGCCAATATCATGGCCCAAATCCAACTCAATGAATCTCGCACCCGAAGTGCCAATATCATGGCCCAAAGCTAAATCAATGTAACCCCTAATGACATGTCATTTGTATCCTACTCTATTCCTAAGGTTCAACCGGGATTTCCAATGCCGAATCTTCGTCAAATGTGTTCGCAAGGTCGTAATTCACAATTTAGAAAATATTAAGGTATTTAAAATACAACTAAAACAAAGCTTACTACATACGAATTTACCTCGGATACAAAAACTGCGAAACGAGTCGATTAATCCAAAACCTTGTTCTTTCCCCGATCTAAGTCAGTATTTCGCTTTTCTTGATCTATATAATATCAAATTTAGCTTATTTAATAATATCTCTATTCAATTTAGTCCAAAATTTACTTTAAAGTCATTTTACAGTTTTGACCCATAACGTTTCACTTTTTTACAATTTAGTCCTTATTTCATAAAATCACAAATTTATGCAATTCAAACACAACCCATGCTAGCAGAATTTCAATTAAGTCCCTAGAAGCCCATATTTTTCATTTATTTCACAATTTAACCACCAAATTTCAACATTTCACAAATCAATCCCTAATTGGACATTTTACTAAAAATCACTTAACAAAACTTGTATAACTATCATCAAACATTCATAATATATTATCAATCATTAAAGCTCATACATATTCATCAATGGAAACATCCTAAACCTTTAAAAATTTTGCAAATTAGTCCCTCGGCTAGCTAGACTAAGCTGCAATGATCTCAAAAACATAAAAATCATTAAAAATGGGATAAAATACTTACCTAATTGCAAGAAATAGTAATGGTCAAGTGAAGAAACCAAGATATGGATTCTCTTCTTGTTTAATTCGTCTAAGAAAGATGAATGAACCAAATGTTAGTGTTTTTTTTATTAAATTATCATTTAATTAGTAAATTACTATTGTAACCTTTAAAAACTTTAAAAATTACACAAAATACCAAGCCACTATCATCCACTATCTCATTAATGGTCTATTTACCACTTAAGGACCTTAAATTTAAGGTTATATAACTATTAAACACTTTTAGCTAATAGAACTCAAGTTTTACACTTTACGCAATTTAGTCCTTTTCATCGAATTAAGAATTCAAACAATAAAATTTCTTACTGAAATTTTCACACCATCTCATAATCATGTTGTAAACATTAAAAGAATAATAAAATAATTATTTTGACTATGGATTTGTGGTCCTAAAACCACTATTTTGATTTGACCAAAAACGAGCTGTTATAAAAGTCACAGTCATAGATTTTCAGTAAATAATTTCTTATACCAAAATAACCATTACACTCTAATCCATTGGATTATGACTCGAATATCAAACTCAATTGATTTAAAACATAGATCCTTTTCAGTTACTAATGTAGTACAAATACGTGAGTAAGTTGATATAGTAATATTCAATGCATATGCAATAATAATTTCGAAGAGATAGAACATACCAGATATAATATCAGATGTAGTAACTCCAGATCTAACAATTGTGTCTTCGATCCCACTACATTTAATTTCTGTGTTGTTACTTTGACTAGGGCATTTGCCTTTTTAAAACATAGATACTGTTTAACACTATTCACAAACACAATTTTTTCTTTCGATTGTCTTCATTGGCTTATACAAATCCCTAATCATCATTACCAAAACATGAATTATAATATTACTTGTACCCATATTCAAAATTTTTTTAACCCTTTACTTCTCAGAAGCTTATCGTAGTGAAATCACGCATACTCAAAGTGACATTCCATGTACATGTATAAATCATACATTGTTATATTTTCACTTATCAAGCCCATTACATACAAATAAATCAAAACATACAAGCACATAACTAACTTGTAAATCTCCCTATCATTTAATTCATTGAATCAAATAACTTGAATCAAATTTTTGTGTAACAAAAAATTTACATCAAAGGCATCATAGATGCATAACAGGGGCACCAAAGTGCAATCAGGAGCACAAATATGCATTTAGGGTCACCAAAGTGCAAACAGGGACACGTATGTGCATTTAGGGGCATCAAAGTGCAACCCAGGGCACGTATATGAATTCAGGGGTACCGAAGTACAAACAAGGGCACGTATGTGGATTTAGTAGTAATTATCTCTAAACATATTAACTAAAGAACAATAATATAAGATTACAAATTGAATATTATTTACATTCATAATATGATCACATTCTTATTTAGAAGTCAAAATTTTACCATTTACCTTTTACCTTGTAACATCCCGAAATAGGACCTAGTCAGAATAGTGGTTTCGGGACCACAAATCTGACATCAAAATATTTATTTTATGATTATTATGAGGTATAGAATATTATAATATGCATGTGTTAAGATTTCAAGAAGAAATTCTTTAAGTAAATTGTCCAATTGCAAATTAGGGACTAAATTGATTAAATTGCAAAACTTGGATTCTAGAAGTAATTTGTATGAAATTTCTTTAGATTATAAATTATAAGGTCTTAAGGATAAATTTTCCCAATTTCTAAGTTTTTGGAAAAAAATGGGCTTGCATGGATGAAATTTCAAAGAAAGGGCATAAGGGCATTTTGGTCATTTTGCTTTTTAATGAAATAAAATGGGAAAAATCAAATAAAAAATCAGCCATCTTCTTCCCCATAGCTGCAAAAATTCTCTTGTCACCATAGCTAGGGCTTTCAAACATTTCAAGCTTAATAGTAAGTGCTCCCAAGCCCCATTTTTAATGTTTTTTTTGTATTTTTCAAATTTCGGTCGCTTGATCTTTCCATTTCTACCCATATTTCCTGCTAGGGTTCATGTTTAAAAATTTACCCATGTATGATTTACTTGTATTTTGGTGGATTATGGAGGGATATGAAAGTTGAAGGTGTATTAAACATCTTTTCTTAGGTGATTTTCAAGAGAAACCCCTAAAGGGACCTTTTGGCAAAAGTTGTTAAATATGTGGTAAAAATGTGAAAATATTGGAAAATTGGGCTGCTATAAGAGAGAAAAGTGTTTGGCTAGGCTTGGGTAAGATAGAAATTCCATGTGTTTCATTACACGAGCTTAAGGACTAAATAGTAAAAATGTCAAAGGTTAAGGGCAAAATGGTCATTTGGACCGGGGTAGAAATTAAACTTGAAAAGTGTAATGTAGTGAATTAATGATATAATTGTGTTGTTATAGACTCTGAGGAACAAATTCCAGAGCTCGATCGAGGTAAATGCAAGGTTTCAAAATAATCGAAGCACAGCTCCGAAACGAATACCAGGTAAGTTTGGATAACTCAAAGTAAACCTATAACATGCATATTTGTATGTTTTATGAATGTATGATAATTTCATTGTTGATGACATGAAAATGCATGATTTGTATCTTTAATAATGAATTGTTGGATAATGTCTCGGTTGAGGTTGGAAAGGGAATTCGATGGATAAACCATGATTTACATGAGACTTGAGATCCTGCATGTGTTGCAGAAAAGGATTTAGCTGGAATTTGTAATCCGAAGATCTCAAGTATAAAAAGGATCTAGCTTGGACTGGTGTTCCTTGAGTGATCGAGCCTCTCGAAGAATATGTGTGCATTGTGGATTTAGCCCGGACGGGTAATCCGATTAGGGTCTGAATTTAGCCTGGACTGGTAATTCAGATCCGAGCTCATTAAGGGTGTTTGTCGGGTAAGGGATTTAGCCTGGACTGGTAATCCCGGCATCACCTTATGAGTTTATATTGCGGGGGATTTAGCCTGGATTGTTAATCCCACCGTAAGATGTTAGGTTCGCGGGAGTTCATACTCAAAATGATCATTCGTATGAATTGACGGTGACTGGATAATCCATCGAGATTTCCTAGAAACTCAACGGGACTATCACAGGGTATATGTACAAATGACATGTAAAATGATGAGCTCATCTAAGATAAAAAAAATGTTTATGGTATTTGTTATATGACTAACTCACTGATTGAGTGCATGTGATAGGGAAACCATTTTCATGTTCATTGGTTTCATTATCTGTTATGGATGTATGCTAAAAAATCGATAAGTTTATTTTCCAGTTATTCGGGCTTACTAAGCATGTAAATGCTTACTTCTCTCTTTTCCCTGATTTTCAGAGCTTAAGGACTCATAAGGATTGGAAGACAATTGGAGAGTCAACACACTATCAACTAGACAAGCTTTGGTATAAAGCCATTTCCATTTTGTCCAATGGCATGTATAGGATTTTTGAGTATTTTGTTATATATACATATCATTTGATTTGCCTAGTGAAGGCATGTAAAATTATGTTTATCTTTTTGTATATGGCCATTGGAATTGGCTCATCTTGAAGTAGGCTATGCCCTATAAATCTATGAATGTTTATATTCATATGTGATGACTTAGTTATAATTGGCAATGAGTTGTAATAACGAGCCAATCTTAATATGTCAAGCAGACATATAAATCATTAAATGCAAGATAAGAACTAACTTAGCATGTATGAACCAATGACATGAGGTTCACATGCAATGAGTTTTATCAAAGTTCCATAATTACAAATGGGTAATTTGGCCCAAATATGCACTATAGTAATATGTAAGTGTGATTGGCTAGTAGAGGGTGACTTAAGGCTTAGAAAATAGCCTAACAAGGTCCACATGGGTAGACACACGGGCGTGTGTCTAGGCCGTGTGTGACACACGGTCTACTCCCATCAGTGTGTTCTATGACTGTGTGTCCCCTGCACCTGAAATTTTTAGTCAGCATAGAACACGGGCTAAGCACACAGGCGTGTGCATTGGCCGTGTTTATTTAACAGAGGTTGAAGTCAGTGTAGCACAAGGGCTAAGCCCACGGGCGTGTGCCTTGGCCGTTTTGCATACTGGAAAAAGGACACGAGCGTGTTACACTTCAACTAAGCAAAAATTTCCTAAAGTGCCTCAAGTTTATCGAACAATTTCAGTTTTGTTCCGTACTACCCTAGGAGTGTTTTTAGGCCTCAGAGGCCTATACAAGAGACAAAGTGTACACGTTTGAAAAGTGTTAAATCACGAGCCAAATTCAGTAACCCGATTGAGTAAGTATGTAAAGGTGAATTACCGGTAATGCCTCGAACCCTATCCCAGTGTCGGATACGAGCGAGGGGTGTTACATTTAGTGGTATTAGAGCTATGGTTTAGTCGGTTCTAGGATTACCGTAGAGGATGTTAAAGTTCGCTATAGATGCCATTGTTCGAATCTTGATAGTGTGACATCTCCTAATTGTTTAAACTGTTTTGAATATAGTAAATGTCTTCTAATCGAGCACAAGATGAGTCCGAGGGAGCTGAAAGCCATGCTCTAGCTTTCGTACAACGAGTTGTATCTAGTAGTAGTAGGAGAATTATGTTTGAAGACCGAGAAGAGGCTTGAGCCGCCTTTTTTCGTATGATGGATGATTGGTTTAGGGATTATCTAAGAAATCGCCCTAACATACCACGACCGCCCCTGCCCCCTAACCAACCTGATGAGGATGTGCCACGAGGTATGGCCCTAGTAAGAATCGGTAAGGCCCCTGTAGACTAGCTTAGAAAGTATGGGGCTGATAAATTTAGAGTGAAAGTCGATGATGACACTGAAAGAGTCGAGGTCTGGCTCGAAAATACTACACGGGTGTTAGATGAACTGTCATGCACACCCGAAAAGTGTTTGAAGTGTACCGTGCCCCTCTTGAAGGATACTACATGCCACTGGTGGAAGACCATATCCTCGGTAGTCCTGAAGGAAATATTACTCGAGATTTCTTCCAAAAAGAGTTTAGGAAGAAATTTATTAGCCAACAGTTTTTAGACTCGAAGCGAAAGGAGTTCCTGGAACTCAAACAAGGGAACAAGACTGTAGCGGAATATGAGAGAGAGTTCGTACGGCTAAGTTAGTACGCAACTGATTGGGTCCAAACTGAATCAGAAATGTGTAAACGCTTCGAGGAGGGTCTGAATGAAGACATCAAATTGTTGATCAAAATTCTTGAAATACGGGAGTTCGCCGCATTAGCTGATCGTTCCAAGAAAGCGGAGGAGCTTAATAATGAAAGAAACCAAGTAAACAAAGAGGCTCGAGTTACGAGCAAAAGGATCAGCGGTAAAACACTCGCATTCTTCACGAAGAAAGTTAGGAGCCAGCATGAACGCTCCACTTCATTAGTAGGATATTCAGGTAGAGCGAAGGGTCCTAGACAACGAATTCAAAAGTCTTCCTCCCCGATGATGACTAGTGTGGGGAGTGTAGATGATCAAAAGCCGAAGTGTAAGAGCTACAACAAATTTCACTTCAGAAAGTGCCGAGTAAAAAGCGGTGTGTGTTTCAGATGTGGCTTCCTTGACCACTTTCTCAGGGATTGCCCAGAGCGATTTGAAAAAGAAGTGGAAGTAACCCCGAAGTCGAGTGCTCCTATGGCACGAGGTAAACCTCCAAGATACCCAGGTAACGCTAGTGCCAGTCGAGTCCCAGCTAAAGACACTATAAGACCAAAGGCTAGAGCCCCGGCAAGAATGTATGCAATATGCGCTCGAGAGAAAGCCTCTGCTCCTGACGTTATCACGGGTACTTTTTCCCTTTTTAATACGAGTATTATTGCTTTAATTGACCTAGGGTCGATGCATTCTTACGTTTGCATGAGATTGGTGTCTAGTATGAATATACCCGTTGAACCTACAGAATTTGTTATTAAAGTGTCGAACCCATTAGGCAAATCGGTTCTAGTTGATAAAGTCTATAAGAATTGTCTCTTGATGATTCATGGTCATTGTTTTCCGGCTAACCTTATGTTGCTACCATTTGATGAATTTGATGTAATACTTGGTATGGATTGGTTAGCCCTTCATGATGTAACTGTGAATTGTTGTAGTAAGTATATTAAGTTAAAATGTCTGGATGATGAGACTTTACGGGTCGAATCAAGAGAATTAGGTGCGCCACCGAATGTAATCAAGACAATGGTTGCCCAGAGGTACATAAGGAAAGGATATGAAGCTTATCTTGCATTTGTGCTGAACACTAAGGAAACAGAGTTGAAGATCAAATCTGTGTCGATAGTATGTGAGTATTCAGATGTATTCCCGGAGGAATTACCAGGATTACCTCCTGAGAGAGAAATTGAGTTTGGTATTGAATTGGTGCTAGGGACAAATCCTATTTCCATCGCTCCGTATAGAATGCCACCAACTGAGCTAAAAGAGTTAAAAGCACAGTTGTAAGAGTTGACGGATAAAGGATTTTGCAAGCCCAAGTTTTTCACCTTGGGGTGCCCCTGTGTTATTTGCAAAGAAGAAAGATGGTTCAATGAGATTATGTATTGATTATCGTCAACTGAATAAAGTAACCATAAAAAATAAGTATCCTTTACCAAGGATTGATGATTTATTCGATCAGTTAAGAGGAGCCACTGTGTTCTCTAAGATAGACTTAAGGTTTGGCTACTATCAATTGCGTGTCAAGGAATCGGATGTGCCAAAGATAGTTTTTAGGACGAGGTATGGTCATTACGAATTCCTTGTTATGCTGTTTGGGCTGACGAATGAACCGGCCGTATTTATGGATCTAATGAATAGGATCTTTCGGCCATATTTGGATAAGTTTGTTGTCTTGTTCATTGACGACATCTTGATTTATTCCAAAGATGAGGCAGAACATGCGAATCACCTGAGAATTGTATTGTAGACTTTACGAGAAAAACAATTGTATGCTAAGTTTAGCGAGAGTGAATTTTGGCTCCAAGAAGTTAGATTTTTAGGTCATATTGTTTCGGGTGAAGGCATTCGAGTTGATCCAAGTAAAATCTCTGCTATTGTTGATTGGAAACCACCTAAAAATGTAACCGAGCTTAAGAGCTTTTTGGGCTTAGCCGGTTACTATTGAAGGTTGTAAAAGGATTTTCTATGATAGCGACTCCGATGACGAGGTTGCTATAGAAGGATGTTAAGTTTGAATGGACGGAAAAGTGTCAGCAAGGTTTTGAGAAATTAAAGACGTTGCTGACTGAAGCTCCTGTTTTAGTGCTACCTAAACCGGGAAAGGAATTCGTGATCTACAGTGATGCATTCTTAAATTAATTGGATTGTGTGCTTATGCAAGATGGCAAGGTGATAGCCTATACTTCACGGCAATTGAAGCCTCACAAGAAGAATTATTCGACCCATAACCTAAAGCTTGTTGCGATTGTTTTTGCCTTGAAGATTTGGAGGCATTATTTATATGGTGAAACGTGTCGTATATTTACTGACCACAAGAGTCTGAAGTACTTGATGAGTCAAAAAGAATTAAATTTGAGACAAAGGAGATGGTTAGAATTAATTAAGGATTATGATTTGATCATTAACTACCATCCGGGAAAGGTGAATCTGGTTGCCGATGCTCTAAGCAGAAAATCCTTATTTGCTTTGAGAGCCATGGATACTCGTTTGATAGTGCTTGATGACGCTTCGGTCTTGGCAATGCTGGAGGCTAGGCTGACATTTCTGCAGGAAATTCATGATGCTCAGTTTAATGATGGTGACTTGCAAACAAAAGGGGCTCAATGTGATTCAGGGACTAAATCAGATTTCCAGATTAGTTCTGATGGGTGTTTGATGTTCAGAGAGAGAGTATGCATACCTAAAGACGATGAACTTATCCGAAAAATATTACAAGAAGCTCATAGTAGTCGTTTGTCTATTCATCCGGGAAGTACCAAAATGTACAACGATTTGAAGAAAATGTATTGGTGGAACGGTATGAAAAGAGACATTTTTGAGTTTGTGTCAAGATGCCCAGTATGTCGACAAGTTAAAATTTGAACATCAAGTGCCTTGAGTTTGTTACAACTTCTTGATGGTTCCCGAATGGAAGTGGGACAGAGTTACCATGGACTTTGTGACAGGATTGCCTTTGACTCCGAAAAAGAAAAATGTCATATGGGTCGTAGTGGATAAGTTGACCAAGTCGGCTCATTTTATTTCGGTAAGGACAGATTATTCCCTTGATAGACTGGCCGACTTATATGTTTCTGAGATAGTAAGATTGCATGGAGTACCATTATCAATTATTTCAGACAGGGACCCAAGGTTCACTTCGAGATTCTGGAAAAAGCTACAGGAAGCCTTGGGGACGAAATTGAGTTTTAGTACAGCTTTTCACCCTCAGACCGTTGGTCAGTCTCAGCGGACGATTCAGATTCTTGAAGATATGTTGCGATGTTGTATCCTCAAATTTCAGGGTAGCTGAGAAAAATATCTGTCAGTGGTAGAATTTGCCTACAACAATAGCTTCCAAACAAGTTTGAAAATGGCACCTTATGAGGCCTTGTATGGCAGGAAGTGCCAAACTCCATTATACTGGACAAAACTTAAGGAAAATCAGATTCATGGAGTGGACCTGATTAGGGAAACTGAAGAAAAGGTTAAAGTAATACGAGACTATTTAAAAGTGGCATTGGACAGGCAAAAGTCTTATGTTGATCTGAAAAAAAAAAAGAAATTGAATTCCAAGTTGGAGACAGAGTATTCTTGAAGGTGTCCCCATGGAAAATGGTGTTGAGATTTGGTCGAAAAGGTAAACTGAGTCCGTGATTTATCGGACCTTACGAGATCACTGAAAGGATTTGACCATTAGCCTATCACTTGGCATTGCCACCCAAATTGGAAAAGATTCACGACGTGTTCCACGTATCCATGTTAAGCTGAGGAGATTGAGATTAGACCAGACATGACTTACGCAGAGGAACCAGTCAAGATTTTGGCTCGAGAGGTTAAACAGTTGAGAAATAAAAGTGTGACTTTAGTAAAGGTTCTATGGAACCGACATGGTGTGAAAGAAGCTACATGGGAACCAGAAGAAACCATGAGAAACCAATATCCAAACATGTTTATTGGTAAGACTTTCGGGGATGAAAGTCCCTAAGGGGGGAGAAATGTAACATCTCGAAATAGGGCCTAGTCGGAATACTGGTTTCGAGACCACAAATCTGACATCAAAATATTTATTTTATGATTATTATGAGGTCTAGAATATTAGAATATGCATGTGTTAAGATTTCAAGAAGAAATTCTTTAAGTAAGGTGTCTAATTGGAAATCAGGGACTAAATTGAATAAATTACAAAAATTGGATTCTAGAAGCAATTTGTATGAAATTTCTTTAGATTATAAATTATAATTCTTAAGGAGCAATTTGTCCAATTTCTAAGTTTTTGGACAAAAATGGGCTTGCATGGATGAAATTTCAAAGAAAGGGCATAAGGGCATTTTGGTCATTTCACTTTTTAATGAAATAAAATGGGAAAAATCAAGCCAAAAATCAGCCATCTTCTTCCCCATAGCTGCTGAAATTCTCTTGTCACTATAGCTAGGGCTTTCAAACATTTCAAGCTCAATAGTAAGTGCTCCCAAGCCCCGTTTTTAATGTTCTTTGTATTTTTCAAATTTCGGTCGCTTGATCTTTCCATTTCTACCCATATTTCCTGCTAGGGTTCATGTTTAAAAATTTACCCATGCATGAGTTGCTTGTATTTTGGTGAATTATGGAGGGATATGAAAGTTGAAGGTGCATTAAACATCTTTTCTTAGGTGATTTTCAAGAAAAACCCCTAAAGGGACCTTTTTGCAAAAGTTGTTAAATATGTAGTAGAAATGTAAAAATATTGGAAAATGTGGGCTGCCATAAGAGAGAAAAGTTTTTGGCTAGGCTTGGGTAAGATAGAAATTCCATGTGTTTCATTACACGAGCTTAAGGACTAAATAGTAAAAATGTCAAAGGTTAGGGGCAAAACGATCATTTGGACCGGGGGTAGAAATTAAACTTGAAAAGTGTAATGTAGTGAATTAATGATATAATTGTGTTGTTATAGACCCCGAGGAACAAATTTAGGAGGTCGATCGAGGTAAACACAAGGTTTCGAAATAATCGAAACATAGCTCCGAAACAAATACCAAGTAAGTTCGGATAACTCAAAGTAAACCTATAACATGCATATTTGTATGTTTTGTGAATGTATGATAATTGCATTGTTGATGACATGAAAATGCATGATTTGTATCTTTAATAATGAATTATTGGATAATGTCTCGGTTGAGGTTGGAAAGGGAATTCGGTGGATAAACCATGATTTACATGAGACTTGAGATCCTGCATGTGTTGCAGAAATGGATTTAGCCTGGACTGGTAATCCGAAGATCTCAAGTATAAAAAGGATCTAGCTTGGACTGGTGTTCCTTGAGTGATCGAGCCTCCCGAAGAATATGTGTGCATTGTGGATTTAGCCCGAACGGGTAATCAGATTAGGGTCTGAATTTAGCCTGGACTGGTAATTCAGATCCGAGCTCATTAAGGGTGTTTATCGGGTAAGGGATTTAGCCTGGACTGGTAATCCGGACATCACCTTATGAGTTTATATTGCGGGGGATTTAGCCTGGACTGGTAATCCCGCCGTAAGATGTGAGGTTTGCGGGAGTGCATACTCAAAATGATCATTCGTATGAATTGACGGTGACTGGATAATCCATCGAGATTTCCTAGAAACTCAACGGGACTATCACAGGGTATATGTACAAATGACATGTAAAATGATGAGCTCATCTAAGATAAAAAATGTTTATGGTATTTGTTATGTGACTAACTCATTGATTGAGTGCATGTGATAGAGAAACCATTTTCATGTTCATTGGTTTCATTATCTGTTATGGATGTATGCTAAACAATCGGTAAGTTTATTTTTCAGTTATTCGGGCTTACTAAGCATGTAAATGCTTACCCCTCTCTTTTCCCTAATTTTTAGAGCTTAAGGACTCATAAGGATTGGAAGACAATTGGAGAGTCAACACACTATCAACTAGACAAGCTTTGGTATAAAGACATTTCCATTTTGTCCAATGGCATGTATAAGATTTTTGAGTATTTTGTTATATATACATGTCATTTGATTTGCCTAGTGAAGGCATGTAAAATTATGTTTATCTTTTTGTGTATGGCCATGGGAATTGGCTAATCTTAAAGTAGGCTATGCCCTACAAATCTATGAATGTTTATATTCATATGTGATGGCTTAGTTATAATTGGCAATGAGTTGTAATAATGAGCCGATCTTAATATGTCAAGCAGACATATAAATCATTAAATGCAAGATAAGAACTAACTTAGCATGTATGAACCAATGACATGAGGTTCACATGCAATGAGGTTTATCAAAGTTCCATAATTACAAATGGGTAATTTGGCCCAAATATGCACTATAGTAATCTGTAAGTGTAATTGGCTAGTAGAGGGTGACTTAAGGCTTGGAAAATAGTCTAACAAAGTCCACATAGGTAGACACACGAGCGTGTGTCTAGGCCATGTGTGACACACGGACTACTCCCATGGGTGTGTGCTATGATCGTGTGTCCCCTGCACCTGAAATTTTAAGTCAGCATAGAGCACGGGCTAAGCACACGGGCGTGTGCATTGATCGTGTTTATTTAATAGAATGGTGAGGTTGAAGTCAGTGTAGCACATGGGCTAAGCCCACAGGCGTGTGCCTTGGCCGTGTTGCATACTGGAAAAAGGACACGGGCGTGTTCTAAGCTCCACGGGTGTGTTACACTTCAACTAAGGGAAAATTTCCTAGAGTGCCTCAAGTCTATCGAACAATTTCGGTTTTGTTCCGTACTACCCTAGGAGTGTTTTTAGGCCTTGGAGGCCTATACAAGAGACAAAGTGTACATATTTGAAAAGTGTTAAATCACGAGTGAAATTCAGTAACCCGATTGAGTAGGTATGTAAAGGTGAATTACCGGTAACACCTCGATCCCTATCCCAGAGTTGAATACGGGCGAGGGGTGTTACATACCTTATAAAATTAATATGATCAGATTTTATTAACATTCTTAATATTCAAGAAAAACAGGGGTTAGATCGAATTAATCAAGATCACACTATCTCCATTTCATATGGCATGTAATTTTTAAATTTCAAACACGCTACGTTTAGTCCAAGAATTTAGTAGCTCAGATGCCAGTAAATGTAACACCCATATCTCGTTTCCATTACCGAAATAAGATACAAGATGTTACCAGTCAAGTTGGAATGGTTAATAACGATTTACATTTTTTTAATCAATTCAATTTCCATAATCACAAGTAATATTCAATTTGAAAGAGATCACACGGCCGTGTGGCTATCCTACACGCCTGTGTGTGACCTCACACGCCCGTGTACATGGACCGTGTAACTCTTTGATTTGGATGACACGGTCATGTCACAGGCCTTGTGTCTGCCCATATGTCTGCTCGTGTACTTCACATGGTCGTGTGTCTACCCGTGTGCTTAACATAGCCGTGTGACAGGCCGTGTCCTAGGCTGTGTGAACCCAAAAAATGTCATACTTTAAGCTCAAATTTCACGGAATTGCATATGTACCTAAACCAATACAAAACATGTGAGCACAAGGCTTCAAACACATACAAAAACATCCAATACATGTTTATTCAATCCATTTAAGACCTAACCAATGGGTCAATAATGGCACCTCGTCTCAATTACCCAAGGTTTCACTACTTTAGTTTCATCACACAAGGCTTAAGATTCTCAAGATTTAAATTACCTTCAATTCACTTATATCATACCTAATTCAAACCACACTTACAATTTTCATGATTGTTCACTGTATTTTAACATGGAGTTAAACATACATACCACAACATCAAAATGCACATTCAAACACAATACATGTACTTATGAAACATTACAAAAAATAACCGATTTTTCCTTATTACATGTCATATAAGCCAAGATAAATTCAAGGGTTACCAAAAGAATCCATGAAAAGTGTGATTCCTCCGTACTGATCCGATCTCACGATCCACAAAATGTTATCTACAAGAAACATAACAAAATATAAGTAAGCTTCTATAAAGCTTAGTAAGTTCATCGATTAAACGATAAAGCTTATTAAATTACGCATAATAATTTAATTAAAGAAATTTCTAAACAATGTTTCTAACAATAAAGTCCTGAACAGAGGTCCTAGCGGTAAGGTTCTTAATAGAGTTCCTATCAATCATAGCTCACAACAGGTGAGTAATGCTCAATACAATAGTGCAAATTAATTTCCACATTTCAATAACATCCAGTGATCATTAAAGATAATGCCCGATGAACGATATATAAATACGAGTGAACTATTAACCATCCAATACACCATATGCTCATAAGAGCCAGTACCATCCAGCACACCAAATAACACTCTAAAATAACACGATGGTCTGCAACAAATGCAAGACCTCGGCATAACCAGTGAACAGAGAATATATAAAAATCATCTTCACTACTTATATCAATTCCGTATCACGCACATAATAACCAATTGGCATTGCAATCATACTCTATCCTATGTTCATCGACTCATAGTATCTCAACACAAAACAGTATATGAATAATTCACTATCTCATATTGCATAAACAGACATTAGTTCATTAACCAAACATTCATCAGCTCAAAGTACCTCATTTGTGCTCGACGCTATAACAATCCCTTACTTCATTACTAATATACATAACACCATTATAATGTTAAACCAAGCAATTAAATTCATTTAATATGCATTTAAATACATTAGAATTAAATCGAATAAACTTACATGACTGATTTGCAGTAACGGTCCAGAATAGCTCAATTAGTGATAGACATTGTGTCAATTCATTTATTTTGATTTTTAATTACACACATCAATATAATCCAAACATTATACAATTAGGTGCATATAATACATTTAAAAATGTACTAATTTTAAACCATACAAACTTACCAGACTAAACTGCAACAACGACAAAGTACAGAGGCTATTTGGTAATTTTTCTTTTGCTCGATTTTCCACTCGTTTAGGATCTAAAGTAATAATTCCATTCAATTCACTAATTCTAACAGAAAAATTAATCCAGTTTATGTAATTAAATCCTTTTTAACATTCTTACAAAATTGGCCTTAACATTTTTCTTTTATATAATGTAGTCCCTAAGCCCAAAACATGCAATTTAACCATTTTTATTCAAATTTCATTTCATCCGAATTATTCTCTATTTTCCTACAGCCCATACATGTTTTATTTAACATTAAGTCCTTTTAATTTTATCACTTTAACATTTTAGTCCTTAAACATTAAAATTACAAAAGATTACTTTATAAAATAGTCCTATTTAACAACCAAGCTTAATATTTTATCATGAAACATCCAGAACAACTTAAATTCATCAATATCACAATCCATAACATTGAAAGTTTTACAAATTAATCCTTGGGTTAGCTAGATTAAGCTAATACGGGCTCAAAAACATAAACTGTGATATCCCAAATTAGGGCCTAATCAGAATAGTGATTTCGAGACCACAAATCCGAGATAGAAATAATTATTTTATAATTATTTTTAGGTCTATGATATGATTTCATGATTGTGTGAAAATTTCGTGAAGAAATTCTATGCATAAAGTGCTTAATTTGAAATTAGGGACTAAATTGAATAAGTTGCAAAACTTGCATTCTAGAAGTTTTTTGTATGAAATTGCTTTGGAATATTAATTAGAAGGTCTTAAATAGAAATTTAACCAATTTCTAAAATTTTGAACAAAAATGGCTTGTACATGAAAAATTACAAAGAAAGACATTAAGGGCATTTTTGTCATTTGGTAAATATAGTCATTAAAAAGGGAAAAATGGCACAAAAATAGACTCATCTTCTCCATAGGCTGCCGAATTTTGCTTGTCACCATATCTAGGGTTTCCAACATTTTTAAATCTTTATTGTAAGTGATTCCAAGTCCCGTTTTTAATGTTCTTTACGTTTTTGGAGTCCTGGTAACTTGATTAAACTTATTCTAGAAATAATTTAACCTAGGGTTTATATTTGGAAAAATACCCATAGGTGAAATGTGTTTATTTTTATGTTTTATGGTATAATATGAAGCTTGAAATTGTGTTAAATGACTTTTGCTAAGCGATTTTACATGAAAACGAGTAAAACGACATAATCGGTAAAAATACCTAATGTTCATAAGTATATGTTAAAGTGAGAATTTGATGTTGCCATAGAAGGGAAAAATTATCAGCATATCATAAAACATAAGAAAATAGGATGAATTTTAATTTCTGAGCCTTGGGGCAAAAGTGTAAATATGTAAAAGTTTAGGGGAAAAATGTAATTTTTCCAAAGTTTGAGTCAAGGACTTTTTAAATAAATGTGATTATTAAATAAGCTAAATTTGTTATTATAGATCAAGAGAAACGAGATTCAAGTTGTGCTCGAGGGAAAATAAAGTTTTCGAGGAATAAGCTCGATTTCTAACATTTTGTACCAAGGTAAGTTCAGGTGTAAATGTGGTAACATAATTGTTATTTTAAGTAATTTAATGATATTGATATGATATGATGATTATTATTATGAAATATTATGCTTTGTTGCTATTATTGAGTAATATTCAAATTATGTATGCTACTTGATAAATATGAATTACTACCGAGTATCAGTTTCGACATTCCGTGGAAGACGACAAAGTTGTGTAATCGAGGAAAAGCCCGTTTGAACTTTGGAATAGATTAGAATACAAGTGACATGTCACTAGGATATTTGAGTTTCGACTCGTTGAGTTGAGCCCGAGTTCACTTATGGATGCAAACGCCCGAGCTCGTTGAGTTGAGTCCGAGTTCACTTATGGGCGGGTTACATGGTAGCATGGCTACATAATTTCCGCAGGCTATTGAGTTTGTCTAGCTACGGGTATGGCACTTATGTGCATGCAATCCACGTATTCGAATTATATTCCGATGTGTTTAACGAGTGAATCTTAAGTGAATTTTAAGGAGAATACCTAAAACGAAGGTGACATGTTGGTAAGTGTGGTGAATGAGAAAATTTGACAGGTATGTGCTTAAACCCTCAGGTGGAAAACTTGGTATGATGAAATCGTGGTAAGATAGTAAATGTAAATGTAACCTAAATGTCTTGGTAATATTTATGCAAATGATGTTTTAAGTTGGATTGCATGATTATGTTACTTGCTATTTACATGTGAACTTACTAAGCATTTATGCTTACTCCCTCCTTTTCATTCTTTGTAGTTTTGACAAGCCAGCTCGAAAATCGCGAATAGTCGGAGGCATCCCTCACACTATCCGTAGATCATTTTGGTATAGTAGCTTGTATACTTTGAGTATGGCATGTATAGCATTGTAATCATTTTGTGTATATAATCTTATGATATGACTATTTAGTGGTAAGAAAATGTTTGGTAATGATTAGCCATTGGAGTGGCTAATAAATGATCATATTTGGTGTTATGTATGCTTAATGTGCTATCTAATCCATGGAAATTCATAAAAAGGTGAAATTTACTATAAAATAGTATCATACAGCAGCAATAATGTGAGTTTGAAAAATCACTAAAAATAGTAGAGATAGAATTAGATGGTCAATAAAATATGAAGTTGAATCTTATTATGTCTGTTTTCATTGGGAAGAAACAAAACAGGTAAATGAGTTGTATTTCATGACATATTTCGGTTTTGGTGGAACAGGGTCAGAGTGATTTTTGAATCCCCTGTTCTGACTTTATAAATCCACTAAAACTTGTACAAGAATAATTAGAAGTCATAATTTATATGTACAGATTCCTTATTGAGTCTATTTTTAAGATAAACAAATTACATAGTCATCTAAATTCTGTATAGAGAGAAAAGTGATTCGTAGTGAACAGATGCAGAGCAGTCGAACATTGAAAAAGGGGAAATTTAACTAATAAACTGTACTAATTGGACTGACCAAAAATTCTAGAAAAAAATTAGTAAATATATACATGAGTCTAGTTTCAGGGAAAATTTACAGTTTTTAATTTTGAGTTTCGTAACTCGAGATATGAATTTTTTAGCGACTGTGACGCAGATGGGCAGTTTATTACGAAAGGTGAAATAAATTATTTGAAATTGTTTAAGTGATACTTTAAGTCTGTTAATGCCTCGTGCTCGACTCTGGTGATGGTCTCGGGTAAGGAGGTGTTACATAAACATTACTAAAAAGAATCGAGGTTTACCTCCTAAATCGAAGGACTAATGTTGATCGAAGCCTCCTCCCATGGCTTCTAGGTTTTTTGATTCTAATTAAAGAAGATGATAAGCTAAAAATAACTTTAACTTTCTTTCCTTATTAAATTTTATTTAATTTCCAATTTACTATTTTGTCCTCTCTAATAACTCATAATTTTCAACATTTATAAGACTAATATCATCCACTATCCCTTCTAATAGTCTAATTGCCATTCAAGGAGTGTTTAATTGCACAGTTGGTCCTTCAATTTTATTAAATTCTCACTAGATAAACTTAATTTTCAATTCATTCCTAAACTAATTAGGACTAAAAGAGCAAATAGCCCAAAAGTTAGTGGATTTAATCATATCCACCACCGCTTGGACTTTTTGACCATGGTTTAATTACCACTTTTGTCCTTTTACTATTTTAAATCTATAGTGATTAACTTTTACCTCATTTTATAATTTAATCATTTTACTTTAATTAAGCAATAAATCATCCAAATTATTGGACCAAACTTCAATTCACATATAATATGACTCTATAAATATTTAATAAAAAATTTACGGCTTTATATTATGAAAACGAGGTCCTAATACCTCGTTTTCAATAACCACTTAACTTTTGAACTCAATTACTTACACTAACTTTTAATCCAATTATTTAAAATCATCAAATCAAAATCCAGTTTAAAAATTTTTATTTACTCATATAATTTTAATACCAATTATATGAACTTACTCGTAGGATTTGTGGTCCCGAAACCACTATTTTCGACATCACTGAAAAATTGGCTATTACACATGAGCTTAAGGATAGTGGAGAAGACTAGTCAGTCGAAGCGCTTATCCTAGACAAATCGAAAATGTACAATTTTGATTAAGTGTTTTATTACTTTAGATATCACAATCAAGATCTTGTTTTGGAAAATTTTTTAAAACTTTGGTTTTTCTCTAAATTTATTTTTTGTTGTGTTTTCCAAACCCGTTTTTCCAACGTACCTTTACATAAATTTCACTTCCCTAATTTTCCTCCCATTACCTCCTTTACACCACCTAACCTTGATGCTTGAACACTGTAGTGTTCCTTTCGCAAGGCCCGAACTTAGGTTGAGGTGGTATCTAATAAGGGCACTGTAACTCCCCTTACCCGTATCCAAAGCCGAAACAGGGTTCGAGGCATTACCGGACTCTAACACAAGCACACATACAAAACCGGGCCATAAAATTTTCGTTCAAATCAATTTCATTCATACATATGCAAACTGTTCCTTATATGGGCCTACAAGTCCCCAAACATACATCAAAGGTGGTTCGAGACTAAACTGAGAACTTTAGAAACTTTAGGATAACTTAGAAAATTTTCATACTTTGGAAAGTCACACGCCCGTGTGGGTAGGCCGTGTGGTCTCACACGCCGGTGTGGCTTGGGACACGTCCGTGTTGTAATATCCCCAATTATGGCCTAATCAGAATAGTGGTTTTGAAACCACAAATTCGAGATAGAAATAATTATTATATGATTTCTATGAGGTCTATGATGTGAATGCATGCTTATGTGAAAGTTTCTTGAAGAAATTCTATGCATAAAATGTCTAATTGCACTTTAGGGACCAAATTGATTAAAATGCAAAACTTGCATTCTAGAAGCTTTAAGGATGAAATTGCTTTATATTATGAATTAGAGGGTCCTAATTAGCAATTTGACCAATTTCTATAATTTTGGACAAAAATGGACACCCATAGGAAAAATTTGTAAGAAAGGCTTTAAGGGCATTTTGGTCATTTGGTAATTAAAAGAATAAAAGGGGAAAATCAAAGCAAAAAAGTGTTCATCTTCTCCAAGTGCTAGCCGATTTCTCAATAGCCATAGCTAGGGTTTTGTTCATCATTTCAAGCTTGATTATAAGTGCTCCCTAGCCTTGTTTTGAGCTGACATACGCCCATGTGACCCTAAATTGGTGCTGACATCATAGTCAAAGGGTTACACGGCCAGAAGACATGGGCGTGTCAAGAGTACACGTGCGTGTACCCTGCCTCACACAGGCGTATGGCTATGTATTAGGGAAAATTTCCCAAACTTTTCTAAAATTCTCGATTTAGTCCCAAATCTTTTCCAAAGGCTATTTTGGGCCTCGTAGGTCCATAACAGGGACAAATTGTGTACGTATGAATGAAGTGTTTTGAAGAGAAAAATTTTATAGTCTGGTTTTATGAATGACTGTGTATGTTTTTGGTAATGCCTCGTATCCTATCTCGGCCTCGGGTACGGATAAGGGGTGATACACGTGTCCTCAACCCATGTAACTCTCTGACTATGACGTCATCAATCAAATAAGGTCACACGGCCAAGTCACACACCCGTGTGCTTGGGCCGTGTGGCGAATTAAATTCTAGAAATTTAGTGCAAACTTCTCGCGGCCTGGGTACACACCGATGTCCTAAGGCTGTGTCCTTCATATGGTTGAGACACATGCCGATGTCTCTACCCGTGTGTTTACTACTGGGCAATCTATTTTGCATAATTAGGGTGCAGGGGACACACGGCTGGATCACACGCCGATAGGGCAGACCGTAAGTCACACACGGCCAAGACACATGCCCATGTGTCTAACTGTGTGGACAATTTATAGGCTATTTTCCAAGCCAATTGCCACCCTTAAACACTCACATACTTACACTCACCTCATGGCATGCAACATGGCACATTTGATTACTCAAGCATTCACGTTCATGTTTAAAATATGACTTAGTAATATCAACATATCACCCATTCAAACTATCATACTTTCATATGGCATTCCACACCAATTTCTTATTTACCTATCATCTCTACTAACCTACTTTCAAGTTACCTAGTTGCATCACCTTTGTTGGTATACACATTAATCATATTTCATACACCAAACATACATCCCATCTATCACACTCATTATCCATAAGTAACCATAACCATATTAAAGCATAAGCACATTTGCATTCATGCACCAATAATTAGGGTTACAACCCAAATAATCAATATGAGCCACCTCTCATGGCCATATACAAAATAATCATAATACTTTCATGAGCCAACTCATTTGGCTAATCAATATGACACATAACAAAAAGACCAAGTCCTTATACATGCCATACTCAAAATGATAAGACTAGATATACCCAAATGTTCAGTTCATAGTGTGAACGAGTCTCCGGCTTCTTCCGATTCCCGAGCTAACTTGGCGACACTATAGGAAAAGGAAAGGAAAGGGGGTAAGCTTTGAAGCTTAGTAAGTTCATATGCAAATAAAATACAACTTAAATAAGTATTAATCATACATTTAAGATAATGAACATAATCTTGCATTTTATCAAATTCTATTAAACTCATTCTTTATATATATATATATATAAATATATATATTCTTACCACAAGTTCATCATATATCGTGTCATTCTCATGAGTTCGATGTACATACCTGTGCCACTTGCACATAATAACTTGCTTTCTCGTTTTTAACATATTCATCAAGATTACTCATGAACTTCCTTTAGAACTACCTATTGAACACTCGGAATACTATCGGATACATCGGAATCTCGCACCTAAGTGCCTCATATGTAGCCAATTCTACCTTATAAACCATATCACATGTTGCTCGCTTTAGAGCTACACACGGGTCTGCTCATATAGGCTATCGGGCATCCGCAAGACATGCCGGACTACCCAGCCACAAGTAAAATATACGAGACCAATACCCAGACGCCAAAACATGTGTCACATACATCATGAACTCAGACCATAACTCAATGAGTTCAGATGCCACATATATCATGAACTCAGACCACAACTCAATGAGTTCAAATCACATAGTTCCTAGTGACATGTCACATTGTATCCTAAATTATTCCTAAGGTTCAAATGGGATTCTTCAATACCATATTTTCGTTGAGCTTGCTCGTAATGTCGATTTTAATATCCATAGCACCAATCACATACTCATGGAGTAATCAAGCATACTCATAATAGTAATAAAGCATTAAAATTCATTTGATATTAAAGTAATAGAAATATGACATAACATCTCATATGAACTTACCATACATGCAATATTAAAGCATTTAAAGTATGGTATATGTTGCAATATTTGCAAATGAATTTACCTCTGTACAAAATAACAGAAACGAGCCTAATCCTCATAAACCTTATTTTTCCCCCGGTCAAGACCCGAATCACATTTTTCTTGATAATCAAGCTTGAAAATGTTGAAAACCTTAGCTATGGAGACTCCCCAAATTTCAGCACCCTTAGAGAAGATGGACATCATTTTTGCTTGATTTTTCCCACTTTATTCTTTTATTTACCAAATGACCAAAATGCCCTTAGGGCCTTTCTTTCAAAATTTTCCTATTCATGCCCATTTTTGTCCAATATTTTAGAACATGGTCAAATTGCTATTTAAGGACCTCTAATTAATAACCTAATGCAATTTCATGCTTGAAGCTTTTAGAACACAAGTTTTACAACTTATTCAATTTAGTCTCTAAAGTCAAATTGGACACTTTAGGCATAGAATTTCTTTATGAAAATTTCACACAAACATGAAATCATATCATGGATCATCAAATAATCATAAAATAATTATTTCTATTTTAGGTTTGTGGTCTCGAAACTACTATTTTGATTAGACCCTAATTTGTGATGTTATAACTCTCCCCCCTTTAAAGATTTTCGTCCCCGAAAATCTTACCGGTAAAAAGGTTTGGGTATTGTTTCCTCATGACCTCCTCGAGATCCCATGTAGCCTCTTCAACCCCATGTCTTTGCCATAACACTTTCACCAAGGCAATGCTTTCATTTCTCAACTGTTTAACTTCTCGTGCCAAAATTTTAACCAGTTCTTTACCATAAGTCATATCTGGTCGAATCTCAACTTCTGTCGGTGAAATCACATGTGAAGGGTTTGATCTACATCAGAGCAACATAGACACATGAAATACATCGTGAATCTTCTCAAACCTTGATGGCAAGTCTAATCGATAGGCAACTGGCCCTATTCTCTCAGTGATCTTATAAGGCCCTATAAAACGGGGACTCAACTTGCCTTTCTTGCCAAATCCCAAAACCCTTTTCCATGGAGATACTTTCAAAAATACCTTATCACCGACTTGATACTCAATTTCTTTCTATTTCAAATCTGCGTAGGATTTTTGTCTATCCGAAACGGTTTTCAGACAATCACGAATTACCTTCACTTTCTCTTCGGTTTCTTTGACTAGATCAAATCCATGAATCTAATTTTCTCTATGTTCAGTCCAATACAAAGGTGTTCGGCACTTGCGTCTGTACAATGCCTTATAAGGCACCATTTTCAAACTCGACTAATAAATGTTGTTGTAGGCAAACTCCACTAACGGTAAGTATTTTTCCCAACTAACTTGGAATTCCAATACACAACATCGGAGCATGTCTTCCAAGATCTGAATTACCTGCTCAGATTGACCATCAGTCTGTGGATGAAAAGCAGTGCCAAAATTCAACTTTGTACCCAAAGCTTCTTATAACTTTTTCCAAAATCGTGAAGTGAATCTTGGATCTCTATCCGATACAATCGATATAGGTACTCCATGAAGTCTAACAATTTCACCAATGTACAATTTAGCTAACTAATCGAGTGAGTGATCGATACGCACTAGAATGTAATGAGTCAATTTAGTTAGTCTATCGACAATAACCCATATGGGATCTCTCTTTCTCGGAGTTAAAGGCAAACCTGTCACAAAATCCATTGTAATCCTGTCCCATTTCTACTCGGGAACCATGATGGGCTGAAGTAAACCTAAAGGTACTTGGTGTTCATCCTTCATTTGCTGACATACTAAGCATTTCGATACAAACTCTAGTATATCTTTTTTCATACCATTCCAGCAAAACATTTTCTTCAAGTCATTATACATTTTTGTACTCCCTGAGTGGACTGACAAACAATCGTTGTGTGCCTCATGTCAAATATTCCGAATCAACTCAATGTCCTTTGGAACACAAACCCTACCACGGAATCTCAAACAACCATCGGAGTCACTTAGAAAATCACGTTCACTGCTGGACTCACACTGAATTCTCTTAGCTTGCAATTCTTTATCAACTTTCTGAGCATCACAAATCTGTTGGAGAAAAGTCAGTCTAGCTCTCAACTCACTAGAATCGAGCCATCATTGGACCAAGTCAGCCGTGTATTCATAGCCCTTAAGGCAAACAACAACTTCCTACTCAAAGCGTCAGTCAGTCACAAGTTCATAATCTTTTAACAGTTCCAACCATCTTTGTTGCCGCAAGTTCAAACCCTTTTTAGTCATTAAGTACTTAAGACTTTTATGATCAGTAAAGACATGGCATTTTTCACCAAATAAATAATGTTGCCAAATCTTCAAAGCAAACACAATGGCGGCCAACTCTAAGTCATTTGTCGGGTAGTTCTTCTCGTTGAGGCTTCAATTGTCTCGAAGCGTAAGCTACGACTTTACCCTCTTGCATAAGTACACGTCCCAAACCATTTAAGGAAGCATCACTATATATCACAAATTCTTTACCCGGCTTGGGTTGCACCAAAACTGGAGCCTCAACCAATAATGCCTTTAATTTCTCAAAACTCTATTGGCACTTTTATGTCCATTCAAACTTGATATCTTTCTGTAACAACCTCATTATCAGAGTAGCACTCATGAAGAATCCTTTAAAAAACCCTGTAATAATCGGCCAAGCCTAGAAAGCTTCTAACCTCAATTACATTCTTCGGTGATTTCCATTCAACAATAGTCAAGATCTTACTCTGGTCAACTCTAATACCATCACCTGTGTAACAACCCGATTTAGACCCTAATCGGAACGGTGGTTTCGGGACCATGAATCTGAGTTAGAAAAATATTTTAAAAATTATTTCCTGTGTTTATTTTGTATGAATTTATATCTGTGAAATTTTCGTGATTTAATTTTATCATTTGAGTGTATGATTAAATAAAAGGACTTAATCGCGTAAATTAAAAATTTGGTAGTTTAATGTATAAGGGTTGAATTGTTAGTGGCTTTCTAAATTGAAGCATTTATGTTGCAAATAACCCTTTGGGCTTAGTGATGGCCGAATCTACCCTTATTATGCATGTTTATGTTATTAATTTTAAAAGGGCAAAATAGTAATATATGAAATAATATATGAATAATAAAACATAAAAGCTTATAATATGGTTTTATAATATCATCTTTTTGACCGAAACTAAAACAAAAAGAAAAGAGAAAAGAAAAACCTAGTTCGACCATTCTCAAGCTCAATCAAGGTACGTGTTTAGCTCAGTTTTTTATAATTTCTACGTTTTTGAGATTGTTGCTCCGAGTACTACAAAACCCATACTTAAATTTTTTATTTTGGTGAATATTCTGAGTTATGCCATTGTTGAGAGCTTGTGATTTTTGTTGTTTGATGATGAAATATGAAAGATATGTTTTAGATTAACTTGTTTTGTATTGGAGTTTTTGATGATTTCGAGTAATTAGGACTAAATTGCAAAAATAATAATTTGAGGGACTAAAATGTGAACTAAATGAATTATATAGGCTTGTATGGATATGGGTAATATTCAGCCTAACTTGGGTATAGAGAAATTTTGTGTATTTTGTGTTTAGTGCAATAGGGACTAAATTGTAAAAAGTGTAAATGTCAGGGGTAAAATGGTGATTTACCCATTTATGTGTTTTTGGACTAAATTGAATGAAAATATAATTGAATAAGCTAATTTGAATATGTTTAGATCAAGAACCAAAGAAATTAGATTTGGATCGGGGGAAAACAAAAGTCATCGACTAGCTGTCCCGTTCTGTTTTACATCGTCTGAGGTAAGTTTATAAGCAAATAGACATGCCTAATTGTAGTTAAATTCTAAATATATATGATGGTATGAAATGTATGAATTTATATATGCTATGGCCAAATATGAATAAATTTGGCTACTACATTTCCAAATTCATTTCGACCGAGTTACGACGTCCGAAAGCCCCGTATGAACCTTAGGAATAGTTAGGATACATATATCATGACATAAGATTCTGGTATGTGATGTGCGAGTAAGACCATGGCATTGATATGTGACTCTGATATATGTGTGCGAGTAAGACCCTATCTGGGACAGTGGCATCAATATGTGATTACATGTAAGACCACATCTGGGACGTTGGCATTGTACGATATATGTGTGGTTATCTGAGTGTCCTATCCAATTTCGAATGGTTTATAGGGCAAATTTAAATCGTGAACGGATGTGTAAAATGAGATAAATGATCACATATGAGTTAGCTTATTGTTTGCTTGAGATAAGGTAAATAAGTAACTTGATATTTGTTACTGATTATGTGATACAAATGAAGATTACATGTGAATTTAGTAAGTGTATTTGGCCTTGTAAATAAATGGTATGAATATTGTAGAATTGATTCTTGGATATGTGTATATATGTGATCATGTATATTCGGTCATATATGTGGTATATGTACATGAAGTTATATTATGTTCTTTAGCTTGTATAAATGCGTATGTGTATGTTTGATTATATTAAGACATTTTGGCTTAGAAAGTTGAATGATATTAGGTCAAATTGATTAAGTGAGCATTCGGCCAAGGTAGATTTTGTGTATGAAAATGTGTTATTTATCTCATTTGTAGGTTTGAGGTTAAGTTTGATAATGATAATGAAATTTGGTTTAGCTTAAAATGAGGTTATTATAATTTAGTCCCTAGGCTCGTATAATGAAATGCATGCAATTTCTACCTTACCCAAGCCTAGCCGAATGTTCTTCCCTCTTATGGAAGCCTACATTTTTCCATTATTTCTCATCTTTCTACCCATTTTTACAACTTTTACAAAATGGTCCCTAAAGTCATTTCCATGAAAAATCACTTAGTAAAAGTTGTTTACCATCTTTTAAACTTTCATATTTCTTGATAAACCATCAAAATACAAGTAACTCTTGCATGGGTAAATTTCTAAACATGAACCCTAGCATGAAATATGGGTAGAAATAGAGAGAGTAAGCTACCGGGATTTCAAAAATACGAAGAACATTAAAAATGGGGCTTGGGAGCACTTACTATTGAGCTTGAAAATGTTGAAAACCCTACCTATGGAGAACCCCAAATTTTTGGCAGCAACATGAAGAAAATGAGCTGATTTTTGGCTTGTTTTCCCATTTTATTTCATTAAAATGCCAAATGACCAAAATACCCTTAAGCCCTTTCTTTGAAACTTCATCCATACAAGCCCATTTTTGTCTAAAAACTCAGAAATAGGGCAAATTGCTCTTTAAGACCTTCTAATTAATAATCTAAAGAAATTTCATACAAATTTCTTCTAGAATCCAAGTTTTACAATTTATTCAATTTGGTCCCTTTTTTCTAATTGGACACCTTATTCAAAGAATTTCTTCATGAAACTTTAACACGTGCATATTCTAATTTTCTAGACCTCATAATAATCATAAAATAAATATTTCAATGTCAGATTTTTGATCCCGAAACCACTGTTCCAACTAGGCCCTATTTCAGGATGTTACATTGTGCCTTGAATATACATATGTATCTAAAATCGATGATTGAATTATCCTTTAGAAAAATATATTTTATATCATGTCTTGGTATTAAAATGTAATTGACTATATTTTCATATGATTAGGACTTATTTTGATATATGTGTATTATTTAATATGCTTGTTTTTGGAGAATGGTATACAAATTCCGGTTAGCATTGAAATGATTATGAAAATTATATAAATGTGATTAAGCATTAGCCATTTAAATTCAGTTATAATAGCAATGTATGACTATACATATATACACGTATAAGTCACGTTTATTAGTGTAATGGATTAGTTAATCGGGTGGAATAAATTTGCATTTCATATGTGTTGGATTGTTTATTAAATTGAAAATGTGACTTGTTATAAAGCTTTATTTGAGTGCGTTTGGGTGTCTTTATATTTATATAACCGAATGAATTATAGTTATTATGTTACCTTGTTTAAGATGATTAAGTATATTTTATAAGTTATGGTAATGATTTAAAATAAGTTAATATGTACATTTGAATAAAAGTTGGTATGAAATGCTCAATATATTTGATTATTAATTCGGTGATATATTTATATTTATATGAACTATGGGTGATTATAATACTAATGATTATATATATGTACGTGTAATCTTGGTCTGAGTTCCTATCGAAAATAAATCCTAGACTTATGATGACATGTTAATTGTGCTATTATATATTTTATATGTATGTGTATGTGTTTTTATTTTAGTTGATATGCATAAGTGAAGGGCTATATAATTTCATTAGTTATTTGTAAATTTACGAATATGTACTAGTGATTTATGCTAGCTAATTAGGTAAGGAAATGTTATGGGTTTTATACATAACCTTCGGTAATGTGGGTTTTGCTTACGAAATTGGGTTATTAATTTCTACAGATATTACGTGAATTATTCGAGAAAAAAAGTGTTCAAAATTGTGTTATGTTTAGTAATGCCTCATAACCCCATGCCAGCGACGGAAACGGGTTAAGGGTGTTACAACCTGAAATAATGTGGCCCAATAATCCAACTTCTCGAAGCCAAAACTTGCCTTTACTAAACTTAGCATACAACTACTTGACTCTCAAGGTTTGAAAAACAGTTCTCAAGTGTTCGGCATGCTCAGATTCATCACAAGAATAAATCAATATGTAATTAATAAAAACAACGACAAATTTATCCAGGTACGGTTGGAAAATACGATTCATCAAGTCCATAAATGTTGCAGGAGCATCTGTTAACCCAAAAGGCATGATAAGAAATTCATAGTGACCATATCTCACTTGGAAAGTAGTTTCGGTACGTCCGAGTCTTTCACTCTCAACTGGTAGTAACCGGAACTCAAGTCTATTTTAGAAAACCATTACGCTCTTTTCATCTAATCAAACAAGTCATCAATCCTTGGAAAAGAATACTTATTCTTAATCATTACCTTATTTAGCTGTCGAAAATTTATACATAACCTCATATATTCGTCTTTCTTTTTCATAAATAGCACTGGAACACTCTACGGCGAAAAGTTTGGTCTCATAAAACCCTTGTCAGTCAATTCTTGCAACTGTGACATCAATTCTTTCAGTTCAGTCAGGGTCATTCTATAAGAAGCAATTGAGATAGGTGTTGTACCAAGGACTAACTCAATACCAAACTAACTTCCCTAATACGAGGTAATCCAGGCAGCTCTTCTGAGAACACATCTGGATACTCACATACAACAAGCACTGATTCAATCTTCAACTCGGACTCTTTTATATTCAACACGTAAGCCAAATAAGCTTCGCATCCTTTTCTAATTCATTTTTGAGCAGACATCGAAGAAATCACAATTGGCAACCCATCTGACTCATCTGATTCAACCCGGAGAATTTCACCATTTTCACATTTCAATTCAATAACTTTTTGTCTACAATTTACTATAGCATCATGGAATGTCAACCAATCCATGCCTAATATAACATCAAATTCATCGAACTGCAATAACATCAAGTTAGCCGAAAAACACTGATCTCTAATTATCAAAGAACATTTCTTACATACCTTATCCACTAAAACATGCTTGCCTAACAGGTTTGACACTTTAATCATAAATTCCATAAACTCAATAGGCATATTCATACTAGATACCAATTTCATGCACACATATGAATAAGTAGAACTAAGGTCAATCAAGGCAATAACAGAAGTGTCATAGAGAGAAAAAGTACCCATAATCACGTCAGGAGAAGATGCGTCCTCACGCACACGTATGGCGTAGGCCCTAGCCGGAGCTCTAGCTTCAGATCTCACTATTGTATCCCTTGTTACATTTCTACTACCAGCCCTATTACCAGTGTTTCTCGAGGGTCTCCCCTTTGTAGCTGTACTACCCGGCCTTGTATTTTGAAAATTTTCTTTCTCGACCATCTCAAGACAATCCTTAATATAGCGGTCTTGAGAACCACATCAGAAATAAGATCTATCGCTCACCCTACACTTACCGAAATGGCCTCTACCACATTGTTGGCACTCGGGTCTAGAAGCTCTATCATTACCCACACTAGCCACAAATGTAGCCTGAGATTTAAAACCCGAATTTTGATTCTTACGGTTTCTGTAAGAATGCTCAGTCAAAACATAAAAACAAGAATACATATCTCTAGATTTCTTAGAATGGATGAAAGTGACATGCTCATCGGCCTCTTCTTCATATCTCTAGCCTCAGCCTCGAATTTTCTCTTTTCCTTAGTTAATTCCTTAGCTTTACAAGCTCGATCAATGAGCACTGTAAATTCCTTCAGCTCAAGAATACCCACTAACAATCTAATTTTCTCATTAAGTCCGTCTTCAAACCTTCTGCACATTTTAACCTCGGAAGAAACACACTCTCAAGCATACTTACTGAGCCGAAAAAACTCTCTTTCGTACTCAGTAACTAACATGCGGCCTTGCCTCAAATCAAGAAATTCCTTGCGCTTTTGGTCGATAAATCGCTCACTGATGTATTTTTTTCAGAACTCCTCTTGAAAGAATTCCCATGTGATCTTTTCCTTTGGAACTATTGAAACTAACGTCTTCCGCCAATGGTACGCCACATTTATTAACAAGAAAATAGCACACTTCAAACACTCTTAGGGTGTGCATGATAGCTCATCAAATACTCGAATAGAATTCTCGAGCCAGAATTCTACTTTTTCGGGGTCATTATCAGCATTGGCCCTAAATTCCTCAGCTCCTTGCTTCCAAATTTTATCAACGAGAGTTCTATAAAAACTCATAAATTCCATGCCTTAGGGCACTTGGGGTATAGGTTGGGGATTTGGAGAGGTGGAGGAGGTTGAGCGTTCAGGTTCGTTCGAACGAACTCCGTGTACCAGGCATCCATTATATGGAGAAAGGTTTCCCTGACTCCTTCTCCTCTACTAACAATTATGGGTCTACTATTAGATGGCACTGCTCCTTTAGCGAGAGCAGGCACGTTACTTTCAACACCATCCGCCACTACTCTGTCGGGATCTATTACTATATGAAAAACACAGTTTAAAATCATCAAGAGTCGTCACACTATCACAATTTATGTATGGCATGTATAACTAGACTCAAACACATGCTACGTAGTCTGAGAACTAACTAAATCGTAGCTCTGATACCATAAAATGTAACACTCTTTACCAGTATCCAAAGTCAAAATAGGGTTCGAGGTATTACCGAACTTTAAGACAAGCACACATACAAATAAAATCTTCGTTCAAATTAATTTCATTCATACATATGCAAATTGCCCCTTATATGGGTCTTCGAGGCCCCAACCATACATCAAAGGTGGTTCAGGACTAAACCGAGAACTTTAAAAAACTTTAGGATAACTTAGAAAATTTTCATACTTTGGAGAGTCACACGCTCGTGTGGGTAGGCTGTGTGGTATCACACGCCCGTGTGGCTTGGGACATGTCCGTGTCCTCAGCCCGTGTAACTCTTTGACTATGACATCATTAATCAAATAAGGTCACACGGCCAAGTCACACGCCCGTTTGCTTGGACTGTGTGGTGAATTAAATTCTAAAAATTAACTGCAGACATCACACGCTCTGGGTACACGCCCGTGTCCTAAGGTCGTGTCCTTTACACAGCTGAGACACATGGCTGTGTCTCTGCCCGTGTGTTTACTACTGGGCAATCTGTTTTGCATAATTAGGGTGTAGGAGACACATGGCCGGATCACACGCTCATAGGGCAGACCGTGTGTCACACACGGCCAAGACACATGTCCGTGTGTCTAATCTTGTGGACAATTTCTAAGCTATTTTCCAAGCCAATTGCCACCTTTAAACACTCACATACTTGCACTCACCTCATGGCATGCAACATGGCACAATTGATTACTCAAGCATTCAGGTTCAAGTTTAAAATATGACTTCGTAATATCAACATATCACCCATTCAAACTATCTTACTTTCATATGGCATTCCACACCAATTTCTTATTTACCTATCATCTCTACTAACCTACTTTCAAGTTACCTAGTTGCATCACCTTTGTTGGCATACACATTAATCATATTTCATACACCAAACATACATGCCATCCATCACACTCATTATCCATAAATAACCATAACCATATTAAAGAATTAACATATTTGCATTCATGCACTAATAATTAGGGTTACAACCTAAATAATCAATATGAGCCACCTCTCATGGCTATATACAAAATAATCATAATACTTTCATGAGCCAACTCATTTGGCTAATCAATATGACACATAACAAAAAGACCAAGTCCTTATACATGCCATACTCAAAATGACAAGACTAGTTATAACCAAATATTCAGTTTATAGTGTGAACGAGTCTCCGACTTCTTCTGATTCCCAAGTTAACTTGGCGGCGTTATAAAAAAAGGAAAGGAGAGGGGGTAAGCTTTAAAACTTAGTAAGTTCACACGCAAATAAAATACAACTTAAATAAGTATTTATCATACATTTACGATAATGAACATAATCTTGTATTTTATCAAATTCTCTTAAACTCATTCTTCATATATATACATATATATTCTTACCACAAGTTCTTCATATCTCATGTCATTCTCATGAGTTCGATTATATACCTGTGCCACTTGTACATAACAACTTACTTTCTCATCTTTAACATATTCATCAAGATTACTCATGAACTTCTTTTAGAACTACCCGTTGAACACTTGGAATACTATCGGATACATCGGAATCTCGCACCTAAGAGCCTTATGTAGCCAATGCTTCCTTATAATGCATATCACATGTTGCTCGCTTTCGAGCTACTCATCGTTCTGCTCATATAGGCTATAGGGTATCTGCAACACTTGTCGAACTACCCAGCCACAAGTAAAATATACGAGACCAGTACCTGGACGCCAAAACATGTGTCACATACATCATGAACTCAGACCACAACTCAATGAGTTTAGATCATATAGTTCCTAGTGACATGTCACATTGTATCCTAAATTATTCCTAAGGTTCAAACGAGATTCTTTAATACCACATTTTCATTGAGCTTGCGCGTAATGTCGATATCAATATCCATAGCACCAATCCCATACTCATGGAATAATCAAGCATACTCATAATAGTAATAAAGCATTAAAATTCATTTGATATTAAAGCAATAGAAATATGACATAACATCTCATATGAACTTACCATACATGCAATATTAAAGAATTTAAAGTATGGTACATGTTGTAATATTTGCAAATAAACTTACCTCGGTACGAAATGACAGAAATGAGCCTAATCCTTGTAAACCTTGTTTTTCCCCCGGTTAAGACGTGAATCACGTTTTTCTTGATAATCAAGCTTGAAAATGTTGAAAACCCTAGCTATGGAGACTCCCCAAATTTTGGCACCTTTAGAGAAGATGGACATCATTTTTGCCTAATTTTTTCCTTTTTATTTTTTATTTACCAAATGACTAAAATGCCCTTAAGACATTTCTTTCAATTTTTTCCTATTACTATCCATTTTTGTCCAAAGTTTTAGAACTTGGTCAAATTTCTATTTAAGGATCTCTAATTAATAATCTAATGCAATTTCATGCTTGAAGCTTCTAGAACACAAGTTTTACAACTTATTCAATTTAGTCCCTGAAGTCAAATTGGACACTTTAGGCATAGAATTTCTTCATGAAAATTTCACACAAACATGAAATCATATCATGGATCATCAAATAATCATAAAATAATTATTTTTATTTCAGATTTGTGGTCCTAAAACCACTATTCTGACTAGACCCTAATTCGGGATGTTACAGTCACTCCCTATTTCCCGTCCTAGCTTCATCTATCCCATTGATGTTTTTCCCACAATCATGTAATGCATGCACATATCATCATATTTTATGATTTTTGCAAACATGGCATATTCAGAAACATAGATCATACAGTAGGTTTGAAGTCTAGAACTTACCTAACTCTTCATCATTTTAATAGCTTAACTTCCTCGAACACTAGATCCTCCATTCTCTTAGAAGCTAAGCATTTTTGCCAAAATCGTGGGTTAAAATCAATATTCTCTACTTAATCCCATACATGAAAAATCCTCAAAATGGTTTTGAAGTTTATAACCTCCTTTACCTATTCTTACGTAGATAGAAGGGTTAAGAACCTTACTGGCTTGTTGGTTTTCCCTACTTTTCCATCTTAATCCGTATGAAGTCTGCTTTATGTAGAACCTTCTACAGCTATACCTTTTCAAAATATCCAATGAACAAGATGAAGAAGAGAGAAAATCTGATAGATTCTAGAAGGAAATCATCCCTAGAATACTATTTCCAAACTAGTTATAGCCTTTCTAGCGTTAATGCCAACCTTACGAGAATCATCTATAGCTAATTATTATGTCTTCCAATAAAGAACTAACGGGTTTCATTCTAACCAAACCAAAATTGGATCTTAACCATGTCCAATTTGGTTTCCAGCATCCCGTTTCTTTCAATAAAGGCCGACAACTTACGGTCTCTTTCAATTTAGTCCTCTAGTTATTTCAAACTTTCGGGTTATTAGAAATCAAGTGTTACAAAAGTGGAGCCACTTGAGTAGTTTAAACAATTTAGATCCCTAATTCGATGATTAGCGAACCACCTTGAAGTCAAGCAACCACTGTTTTTCATTAAGTTACTAGTGTCTTAAATTTTCATATTTTACAATTTAGTCCTCTTATTAATTAGTCAATAAATTAGTGTACTTATTCTCAACTTTATGGCTTGTCATACTATTTTGTTTAGCAAGTAGTTAGTTAGACTATTTAATTGCATGTTATTAGCTAGAATTTGCTCAATCGTCAACTCTTTTAGGTTAGATCGTCAGCGTACTCCATACTCTGCTGTACAATTATATTACAACTGACCTATCGCGCTTGCAGTCACTGCATGATAGTATATCTTCTAAATTTTTGCTTGTTGTTTTAGTGTTGATTTCTCTCCCCTATTTGTGAGAGTAGTGGAGAGGCGAACAAAATTCATGGTTGAAAGCCAAACATAAGATCACCTTTACGTACATTTGAAGCCTACCCTGATACCAAATGGAAAAGGTTTTAGTTTGTTGATTTTTTTTAGTTGTCCCAACTGGTGATCAAAGATAGGTTGTAATTTGGCAGTTTTACAAACAAATTATGAATGGGGAGTAAGGCATTGAGATAAATTTACAAACGATATTTATTAATGTAGTTTGGGTTTGCCAATCCTAATCTTTGGAGCCTCGATGAGTGAATGATCTTATTCAAAAGTTGATTTAGATTACCTATTAGATAAAACTCAATCTAGCCTTACAAAAATGATAATTGTAGCCCCAAATAATGAACCCCAATTGTTAGAATCATTCAATCCAAACTCTTCACTTACGGTCAATTATTAATGTGTCTTAAACTAACTAAAAATTTGACTAAGGCAAGTGCACCTATCAATTAATAGTATAGCTATGGTGAGCAAAGATATCATTCCCACGATTACTAAAAGTACTAGTAACGACCGTCTTTCTATTATTTAACTGAATAATTCAAGTGATTGATTAAAAACCAAAATTAACTAGATTAATTAACTACGAAAGCAACAAAGAACAAATCAAGAAAATAAATGATTAACAACCAAGAAGCCAAACAATACCCAAGAAGAATCCACTTAGATTTCATATGTTGTTATCAGTCTAAATTACACAATTTCTTTACTTTGTATCTTGATCAGTAGAAATCCCTATATTATGCTAATATCTCTTTCGAGAGTAAGAGCAACTGGTTTTAGGTTGGTTAATTGAAATTTATTTCTAATTAAAACTCCTATTATCCATTAACTCAATCTATGGATTCATCTATTAGATTCGACTCTAATCTGATAGATTTATGTTGTCCTATTTCTAGGATTGCATGCAACTCCACTCAACTATGCAAGACCTACTCTTAAATAGGGTATATTCCACCTCTAATTTAAGCATATCAAACATGGATCAAAAATCTAAAAAATCAAACCAAGAATTAAGCACACATAATTAAGAACAAGATGTAAGTATTTATTACATAAAATAAAAATCAAAGGACAGAATCCATTATAGGGTCCATCTCCCTAGGTATTTAGAAAATTAGTTCATCCTTGAAAATAAAAACATCCAAGATATAGTATAACTGAAAAAAATAAAGAAACTCATGATAATCTCCTAAGAAATCAAATGAGAATCTTCAATCTTGATAGAAATCTACTTCAGAATCAGCTTTAATGGTCTTTTTCGAGTTATTTTTTGAATATTCTATAACGGCTATCTCCTATCTTCTTATTTTTGTCATATATACGCCTTAGAATGTCGAAAAAACCTAAAAATTGTGTTTTTCCTCAGTTAAGAGCACAAATTCGCGTAATCGACATGACCTACCACATGGTCGTGTGGTAGCCCGAGTGCCCACACTTAAGTATTTGCTTGTCCTCAAGAAAAATTCTCAACCCACATTCAAGTCAACTTCCCTCAATTTATATTTTTCACCAAAAATGTATTAGGATAATCTACAGATATCATGCATTGGAAATCCACACTAAAATGACACTAAACAGCACAAGCAATCTAAGTAGAAAAATTTAAGTCTTAAAAACATTAGACATCTCCCTTATCTCAATAATTACCTAAAATTCAAACTCAACAAGAATTAACATCCTCACTAAGGATCTTTCAAAGTAGTCAAAGTGTTTAAGATCAAGTAATATGCACTCAACAGTCCGACAAGAAATGTTATTATCATAGGCTTCCTTGGAGATCAAATCTCCACCACTATATAAATGAGATGACACACCAACCAAGAGGTCTTTATAAGGTTGTAATGGAGCTTAGGTTAAGGGTATGAAAAATGTTAGAAAAGTTTGTTACAATTGTAACGCCTCGAATTTCAACCTAGAAGTATTGGGCCTTGAGTATGGGTCCGTAAGGAGGTTGTATATAAGTATTTAATTGTGCAAGGAAATGACACAATTAAATGTCTACTTTGGTGGTTAATGGCCCTGAGAAGTGTTGGAGAAATCTTGGGTACAAACTTGGGCTTTAGCAAAAATTTTGGTTTTAAGTGAATAAAACCCTGGATGCTTGGATGAAGGCCTTTTAAATTATTGTGTTAAATAAATGACACAATGAAGCATGTGGTCTAGTGGTTGTGGCATCATTAAGGTTGTATGGGAGCCTGGGTTCAAGTCTTGGCTCTTGCAATTTATTTTGGTTTTTCTTTTAAAGGAACTTGGACTTTGGCCTATAGACCTTATAATTAATTGAGGATAAAATATAACATAGAAGGAGCCTGTGGTGTGGTGGCAAGGTGGCGTGTTGTGTAACTGTGAGGTCTGAGGTTCAAGTGTTGAGATATGCAATGGAGTATTTATTTTGTTGTTTGAGTTGTGTAAGAGGTGGAGTTGGACTGGAACTCTGTGGTTGAAGTGGTCATAAGAATGAGTAGTTTTCCTAATGGTTGAAAGCAATCCCACATCGGGAAGCTAACATGAGAATTGGTGAAAAGCTGGCTTTAAATAGAGCGAACCAGATGAGTTTGTGAGGGGAAAAGTGATTAAGACTTAATGCAGGATATGCTAAGGTTGGTAATCGTGGACTTCGGCGCGTTCTCATAAACAGTTGTGTATTCATGCCCTTCTTTGTTGGAAATCAAAAAAAGCCGAAAAGTCGAAACTTCAGCATTTGAGGCTTCACAAGCGTGCGATCGCTCGTGTGGTACATCGAGCCTGTAGATCAGGGGCGATAGACTATAGAGGCCGCCACGAGCATTCTCGTGTATTAGGCCTGTTCTGAGACTCGATAGGCCGAATGGGCTCGATGGGCCCTGTGGGCCTGCTTGTGTAAATCTAATTGTTAGGTGGGAAGTAGTTGGGCTTATTATGTCGTGTGCATGGCATAGGCCGTTAAGGGCTTCGTTGGGCTGAAATAGGCCGTGTGGACCTAATGGGCTCATGGGCCCCACACAGATTAAATCCATGATAAGTGATAAATATTGGACTGGGCTATGTAAGTCACATAGCCGTAACTAAATTTGGGCTAAATGGGCCACACGAGCATATGGGCCTACTTGGGCTGAGTAATGGGCCTTAGGCCCATTTGCACCGTTATGTCTGTTTAGGTTACTTAAGTCGCTCGAGGCGACGATGGACCTACGGTTGGGTCGTTAAGACCCTGATTTGTAAAACTATTGAAATATCCCCGATTTGTATAATTATCGAAATACCTATGGTTTGAAAAATTACTGAAATACCCCCGATTTGTAAAACTATCGAAATACCACTGGTTTGTAAAATTACTGTAATACCCCTGTAAGGTAAAACGACCGTAATACCCCTATAGGGTAAAATGTCTGTTATGCTCTTATATTATGTATGACTGGTTTGCTATATGATTTATATATGACTATGATTGAGTATGACATCCTGCGTTTACATATGATGTTATGACATGACATACTGCATGGGGTTGGGTTATTTTTTATGGAGGAAGTGTACGGCTTGTAGCCGTTCCGAACAAGGCTTTCAGCCTTTTTGCTTACTTATGACTTATAGTCGTTCTGTTAACTAGCAGCATTGCTGTGATATTTATGGCCTTGAGTCGTTCTGTCTACGGCATTGACCCGTTCTGTTGACTTAGTGCCACAACCAGTGCTAAGCTTGGTGTGTTGGCTATGTGGGTCGATTTTATCCCCACATGGTGAGTTGGTTGGTATGGGTGGTGAGTTGTTTGGACTAGGCTGGGTATATTTCTGCATATCTGCATCTGATATTGATTCTGTACTGGGCTTAGGCCCACCTAATTCTGTTAGTGGGCTAGGCCCAACTGTTACTGATGTTGAGAATGGGCTAGGCCCAATTGATTCTGATGAGGGCTGAGACCCAAGTGAAATTATACAGGGCTTTGACCCACACACACTGTTACTGTAATGGGCTCCGGCCTAGACTGATTCTGAATTCTGTCGGTTTACTAACTGTTTTAGTTTAGAAGGGGATTACACAAACTGAGTTTTCATAAACTCACCCCGTTTATTAACTGTGCAGGTAATCCCCAGCATTAGGAGGATCGGTGCTGCGAGGGACTTGGAGGTGGCCACACAAGTACTATTGTTTCCAATTTTATTTTAAGTTATCTATTTACAAGTACTTATATTTGATCTGGGTTGTAATAAGGCCTCTTTTAATTTCTGGTTCTAAATTTGGAATTTTATATATTGTTTTATAACTGCTGGAGTAGAACACGATTTTTCCAAAACAATAATTGTTTTTCAAAATATCACATTTCCACAACTATTTAAATTAAGCTTCCACAGCAAATAAAGTTTTAAAGGTAATAATGTTTTACAAGAAAATGAATTTTAATAAACCAACGTAAATTGAGGTTTTCACAAGCTTTAAAATGGCCGGAGGTTTTAAATAGTAAGAACGGTTTTCAATGAGAACATAGTTTTCGAAAAACACTTCAATGTGACACGCTAGATTCAGGTCTAACTTCTAGGCTAGGTTTGGGGTGTTACAACAATCAAGAGTTGAATTGATAAGTTACCAAACTAGAAAAAATCAGATGTTCAATGAATTTAGATCAACAAGAAATAAAGAATGATAACGAGCTTTTCAACAGAATATGAAACTAGCGATTCAAGCTCAATCAATTTTTATATATATATTTCTTTTCTTTTCTTTTTTTGAGAGAGTAAAATAAAATTCAGCAATACAAATGATGAAATATAGTCAGACAACTAACCAAATAAAATCTTGATAAAAGAAAAGAGTTAATAAGAAAAATGAAAAATATGTTAGGATCAATGAGGTTTACGAGGGGTTAATTCAACAGGTAAGCTGTTTAAAGGTTAGGTGGGTTAAATTCTAACTACCTCTATCATCTCAGTAAATCAAATCCATAATGTGGTCTCAACATGTATAACCAAAATAAGTTCTAGAATAACAAATCAAGTTGACATACTCACAATCAAAAATAGAATAAACACGAAATAATATAAATTCTCTTAGGCTCAAAAGCTCAAAAAAAATTATGGTTTTCATGTCAAACTTGTAAATTAAAAATTTTCAAGATAATTTTTTAGTTCAGGGAGACAGTCTGAAATAATAAATTCTGCAAAACAACATATCATGCTTGACTCTCTTGTGTTTGAAGTATGAATAAAAAAATGCACAAAAATCCATAAATTATTCCAAAATAGAATCAATAAAAACTCCAAATTCAAAAAATAACTTTAATGGTAGATTTAAGAAAATTACTTAAACATAAAAAAAATTCAGGGAATAAATCGCATAACATATAGACATTCTTCTCACACGTAAATGTACATTGCCCTTAATGTACAAATAGATATAAACAAAATAAGCAAAATATCTTAAGGGAGGGAGAGAACTGAAACTACCCTGAATTTGGATGAATTCACTAAAATAGTGAAATCTGGAATTGTAAGCGATTTTATATTAAGTACATGCTTTCGAGAAAACTAATAAGAAAATAAACAAAAATAAATAAGATAAAGAGATAACAACTAGAAAAAACAAGCGACAAAAAAAAATAATAGTGTATAATAAATTAAAAACAAAACATATAAGTCTCAAAAATAAAATAAAAACAACTAATAAAAAATAAAAGTACAACTAAAAAAATAAAGATAAAAATAAAAATAACTAAAACAGAAAACTAAAGAAAATCAGTGATCGGGATCGTGCGAAGTTTCAGGACCACGAGGTGCATGACCGAGTGGGGAAATATGGAAATGCTGGCATATTTGCTATAGATATGCCTCAATGCTATCAATTTGTGTTGACTATTGCCCAACGTGCTCAAAATGTAACTGCTCAGGGCGATCTATCCATTTTGTCTATCGCTGCTCAAAGAGGTCGATTCGATCAGACTGTTGATGCTATATGCAATAGATATCAACGAGTATGATTGACTATGCAATAGTGGAGTGACTTAGAGGAGTAGAGGATCAAGTCAAGTCCGCATGTCGATGAGGATCATCATCTAGGAGGTCTTCGTGCTCATTTAGAGGGTTCGGATAAAACAATGTACACCGGTGTAGACCTGTTCCGTGCTAGCGCTGAATCATCCCCATATGGCTCATAATAGATAACTCATACAAGATCATCTGTCCCGCTAAGGTGAAGGATGAGATCTACTCCGGAGTGTCAAGGAGCCCAAAGTGCCTCACATACCGAGTCATGTAAAAACCTATACAGATAGGGCCCTTCCGACTCTGATCAGACTGATGGCGAAAACAAAGAGCCATGAAGTAGGCAACATCAATGAGGTGGTGTGCCTCCATACTCTACAAAAAATATGAGTCTGATGTACTGACGACCCCCATGCTTTCCCTCCTACCAGTCAATGGCATTAATATAGCGCAGGGTCAAAGGTAAACAAGTCACCTTTGATTGTCTCGGGTTGTACTATGCCTCAGTTTCAATGATTTCGGATTAACAAAATGGGGTCAGTCTGTGGATGTGCCTAGATAAAGTAAAAAACTCAAGGGTACACATGAACTCCTTGATATAAGGTCCGAGGGTGGCTCCAAAGCTTAAGATGCTTAGCTAACGTGTTGTACCCTCAAGTTTGAAAGAAATAGTGCGAGGCTCATTCGAACGTGACATCACCTACTGTAAGAAGAACATCGAACATAAATCTAGAGTGAGCTCTACATATGTGGGCTCCACAATGGTAAAAACCTATCCCAGGGTGTCATATCGATCAATGTCCGAAATTTGGCATCTAAATGGACCGTCTACAAGGCCTCCTAGTCAATACAATGACCCAACCCCAAGGGTCGCTCCTTTAACTGTTGTACTGCTCCTTTAACAGTCATGTCACAAGGCCGTGTGGTACATTCTAGACTATGTGGAGTCATTGTTTGCTTCTCCCATGCCTATGCCAAGGGGTGTGTTGGTCACACGGTCATGTCTCTAGGCCGTGTAACTCTCTGTAACCATGTTGTCAAAAGAAAGTTGGAAAAAAATTGGCTCCAATATTCACACGGCCTGTGACACACTCGTGTGTACAAGTTTTGTGACCAACATGGTCGTATAGTGCTTCCCAGACCGCGTGGATCCTTTTTTTAATTTTTTTTGAAGACATACTAGGCATGCACAAAATTAAATGATATAAAAAATCAACACTCAGGTTGCCTCTCGAGAAGCACTTAATTAAAGTCTAAGCTTGACTTTCCCTTTCATCCGTATGGTTAACTCGGATTTTGGAGCCAAAGCTCCTCTCTCTCTTTACTCATATCACCCCCAAGATAATATTTGATTCGATGACCATTTACTTTGAATGTGTCATATTTAGAATGTGTTACCTCTTTTGTGCCATATCAAAAGACATTTTTTAGCACAAGTGGGCCCAGACATCTAGACTTCAACTTTCCAGGAAACAATTTGAGTTCTAACTATGAATTGTTTGGGCTTCTTTTAACGAGCGTCATGGTGTCACATTGTTAATTCTTTGTACACTCTCGAGCTCTCATACTCATTTGCTCACCATTCATCTTGTTTGTTTAATTGCAACATTCTCTTTTCACCTGCAAGTTTAGGATCGTAATTCAAAAATTTTATTACCCAAAATGCTTTTTGTTTGAGTTCTAGTTGTAACATCCCAAATTAGGGTCTAGTCAGAATAGTGGTTTCGAGACCACAAATCCGAAGTAGAAATATTTGTTTTATGATTATTTTGAAGACCATGACATGTTTGCATGATTGTGTAACACCCCTAACCCGTATCTATCGCTGGATTAGGGTCATGAGGTATTACTAAACCGTACACGGCTTAAGAGAGTCAAACGTTACTATTCATGTTTAAGGTAATACAAACTCAATTATAGGAATCGTATGTACATTTCCTTTATAGCATTTAAATGATTTTATTACATCAAATTTTAATACATAACAAATTACATGCGCATACCTTAAAACATTCAAACACAAATATCAAATACATGTTATTATATCTTTTTAATTTAGTAAATTTCAAACATATTATTTAAATAACTTTACATGTGTGCATGGTAAAAGCCAAACATACTATTACATGCCAATTCAAGTCCAAACATATATGCAACCTCCATATTATTAATATATGGCCGAACCTACCTTTAAAGCAATATATATATTGCACATTTTAGCATACCACTACAAACCATTAAATAAGCACAGAATACAACCCATAGTACACCCCACTCGCATGCAAATTATTATACACCATTAATATTCACATAACCAATTACACATGCTCATACCATTGGTGCAAACACTTATTTTACTTGTGACTATCCAATTATAGATATTTACTTAGTATTTCTTGTTACTATTCAAATGATCATAATTTCAATCATCAAATATATTTACACAAGAATCATACTAATCCATCACATAAAATATGCCATAAAAACACTTCTAAAATAATTTAGTAACATAGCCGAATACACAATATACTTAACATTACTCTTTTACCGATTCATATAACAACATCACAAACATATATACTTCATATTAAGTTTATTAACTTGGACTATTCATGATACAAATTATATATTTTTAATATGCCAATATTTATTCACAACTTCTTTTTTTTTTTTACTTATCCAACAACCATGTTTATCTTGATTAAACTAAATCATAAAATTCAACTAAAGTAAAACATCTCAGTTTGTCAAACTTACCATAATGAATAATCACAAGCTATACATATCATTACTTTAAACTGTAAACATATACCAAACACACCATATTACTTATCTAATATATTACATATTATAACTCAATAAGCATATGTTATTTATATATGCAAATGCCGAATCATCAATAAAATATATTCATTACCTAAATTCAACATTTAGCCAAATATACTCGTAAACCCACTTTAACCAATATTATTAAATACAAGACACAATCGAATCATTACACTAACGACTTAACCTTTAAATACCAAACCACAAACAAGCCTATCACAGGCATATATATGAATTTCATCTATCACAAACCGAATATAGAAGCATGACATTTACTACTCCCAACCGATTTGCAAGGCAAATCACACATCCTAAATAAGTCAATAATAAACCACAGCCAAAACACATTCGTCACCCATATATTAAGTTTAACTTGCACATATATATATACATAACCCATATCCAAAGTTACTTAAACATTAGAACATTAACACTAGGATCAAGCCATTTTTGCACGGCTTTATATACATACACATCCAAAATAAACTAACTCTAAGGCTAGCCTATACATGCCATAAGATCGAGTTTAACTTATAAAATACCAAAACCGTAGATAGTGTGATAGACTGTGCTAGCGATCCCCGAGCTCGTAACCTGATCCAAAATCTATAAAACAAAAATGAGCATACACACAGAGTACGCTTTTATAGCTTAGTAAGTCGTAAGCAAATAACAATTCAAGGCATTATCAATTCATTTAAATCAAACCATATTATACTATCATAACTACATTTAATTCCACATTTAACATTTTATATATATCCTATGCTTATACAATAAACCTTACCTTAACCGAATGTACATATATATATACTCAAAGTATCATTCGATTTCAAAGGCATATAGCACCATATAACCGAATGTTCATAGACTAATATACATATGCTCATAAATCCAACTTTAACAACTCATACTTATACATACCATATAACTGAAAATACCACATGAATCCACCTATATTTACATTATTATCATATATAGAATTTACATTTAATATCAAATAACAAACTTGCCTTACTTTCAATTAGGTAATCAAATAACTCATACCTAATCGTTTAACTCATTTTACACATTCAATCATAACTTATCATTGTCCGTTGACCATTCGGAATTGAATAAAATACTCGAATAATCACACGTATCGAACAATGCCGACATCCTAGACGTGGTCTTACATTTAATCACATAATGATGCCATTGTCTCATACAGGGTCTTACTCGTACACATATATCGAAATCACATATCGATGCCAACGTATTAAACGTGGTCTTACTCGCACACATATATCGGAATCACATATCGATGCCAACGTATTAAACGTGGCCTTACTCGCACACATATATCGGAACCACATATCGATGTCAACGTATTAAACGTGGTCTTACTCGCACACATATATCAGAATCACATATCGTAAGTTGAAGTCTCATATATATCCATGTATCAATTTAAACTTGGCCAAAACACAAATATGTTCATTAATAATATTATTATTCACTTTCTAGGTCACAAAATCATCATACAATCGAATATATATATACTCATGATTCAAAATTTAATATCATATACATATATCATTTAGCCGAATTTAAATTTGCAATTGTTATACATATAATCAACACTTTAACATGAATAGTTCATGTCATTACTTCAAATATCAAAACTTATTTGTTCTTTATCATTAAACATAGATTCTTTTTCCTTACTCAATGCTGATTTGTAATTTACTACTATTTACTACAATTATTTACAGATCACGTACATTAAAAGTTAACAACATCTATATGCTTATGAACTTACCTCGGACGATATAAAACGGAACGGGACGACTAGTCAACAACTTTAGTTTTCCCCGATCCAAATCTGATTTCTTTGGTTCTTGATCTAAACATATTCAATTTAAACTCATTCAAACACATTTTCATTCAATTTAATCCAAAAACACATAAATAGGCAAATTACCATTTTACCCCTAACATTTTACACGTTTTACAATTTAGTCCCTATTGCACAAAACACAAAATATGCAAAATCTCAACATACCCATGTTAGGCCGAATGTTCCTAGTGTTCATACAAGTCCATATATTTCATTTATTTCACATTTTAATCCCTCAAATTATTATTTTTACAATTTAGTCCTAATTACTCAAAATTATCAAAAACTCCAATACAAAATATGTTAATCTAAAACATATCTTTCATATTTCATCATCAAACAACAAAAATCACAAGCTCTCAACAATGTCATAACTCAAAATATTTACCAAAATAAAAAATTCAAGCATGGGTTTACTAGTACTTGAAGCAACGATCTCAAAAACGTAGAAATTATCAAAAACTGAGCTAAACACATACCTTGATTGAGCTTGAAAGTGTCGAACTAGGTTTTTCTTTTTTTATTTTCTCTTGTTTTGGCAAGAACACCAAAATATAACACATAAATGGCTTATTTCTTTATGTTTTATGATATATAATATCTTATACTAACATAACATTTAATTTACACTTTTAACCTAGTTAAAATATTACACTTTCATATATATTATGCCCATAGTCGTCCACTTACGTTAATAATGGCCCAATTACAACATAAAGGCTTCATATTATAAAGATATTCAACAATTTGGTCCTTTTACTATTAACCACCTAATTTTCATTTTATGCGATTAAGTCTCTTTATTTAATCGAACACTCAAACGACAAAATTAAATCACGAAAATTTCACAGATATAAATTCACACATAATAAACACAGAAAATAATTTTTAAATATTTTTCTGACTCGAATTCATGGTCTCGAAACCACCGTTCTAATTAGGGTCTAAATCGGGCTGTTACAGATTGTGTAAATGTTTCATGAAGAAATTTTATGAATAAGTGTCCAATTCAACTTTTAGGACTAAATTGCAAAAGTTTCAAAATGTGAGTTCTAGAAGTTTTAAGCATGAAATTGCCATGGATTATTAATTAGAGGTCCTTAAATAGCATTTTGCCCAATTTCTATTTTTATGGACAAAAATGGGTATGGGTAGGTAAAATTTCAAAAAAAAAGGCCTCAAGGGCATTTTAGTCATTTGGTTAATAAAAGAATAAAAAGGGAAAAATGAAGCAAAATTTTCTCATCTTCTTCTCGTGTGTGTGCCAAAAATTAGAAAGGTCATAGTTAGGGCTTTTCTTCAACTAGCAACCTCGATTGTAAGTACATCTCTTTAAGGTTCTGTTTCTTTTCTTGTTGATAAGGTTGTTGAAAACCTGGAGGTGGTTGTGACATTTTATTTCCTTAACCACCCCAAGAAAATTTTGGATGATTCCTCCATCCTGGATTATATCTATTGCTATAAGGGTTATTTTCAGGTTTAGAATTATTACTCATAAAGTCATCCTGCTCATTCTCCATGTTAGACTTGAATGGTGAATATTCTAGATTAATCATCCTCGCTCTAGTCGCATTACATTGCATTACCAAATTCACCTGCTTAGAAAAATTCAAACCATCAATTTTCTTACCAAGAGCTTCAACCTGACTTGCGAACATAGAAATTGCATCAATATCAAAAAATTCAACTGCCTTAGCCGGGTTTACTCTCGTAACTTGCGACTGATAAGTTTTCAATGTCATCTCCTTAATAAACTCTTGAGTTGCCTTAAGTGTTTTAATATTCAATGTTCTGTCAGCTGCTCATCAATCATCTGTCTAGTTGAGGGGTTCAAACCATTGTAAAAAGTCTGATCTTGGAGCCACAAAGGTAGTCTATGATGAGAACACTTTCTCAACAAATCTTTAAATCTCTCCCATGTATCGTAAAGCGTCTCAATATCAAATTAAACAAAAGAAAAGATATCATTCCTCAACTTAGCTGTTTTAGTCGGTTGAAAATATTTCAACAAAAACTTTTCAGTCATCTGAACCCAAGTCATGATAGAACCTCATGGAAGTGAATTCAACCACTATTTTGCCTTGATCATAAAAGAAAATGCGAACAACCGTAAGTGTATGGCATCATCAATAACACCCTTAATCTTGAAAGTGTCGTAGATCTCTAGAAAATTAGCTAAATGAGCATTCAGATCTTCATCTTGTAACCCATCAAACTGAACATACTACTACACCATCTAAATTATGTTCGGCTTAATCTCAAAATTGTTTGTAGCAACAGTCGGTCTGACGATACTCGATTTAGCCCCAATCAGAGTGGGTTTAGCATAGTCATGCATAGTTCGAGGAGCAGGACTTGTAGGAGGCTGTTGATTATTTTGATTATCATCTATCTCCACAGTAATATCCTTTTGCTCTTGATCTTCTATCAAATCAGTTGACCTTGTTTTGCTTCTCTCACTTTTTTCAACTTTTTGCGAGCAGTCTTTTCGATCTCTCTGTAAAAACTAATGGTTCCAACGGGTTGCCTCTAGTCATAAACCAAAAAACTGTAAGAATCAAACTAAAGAAAAATTAAAATGTAACAATTAAATTTAAAAAAATATTAAAATTAAAAATAAAAAATGACAAAATTAATAGAAATAAAGTTTTCCTAATATTCTAGTCCCTGACAACGGTGCCAAAAACATGTCCATGAAACTACCTAAAATTTTGACGAAGGCAAGTGCACTTATCAATTAATAGTATAGCTACAATGAGTAAAAATATCATTCTCACGTAGACTAAAAGTACCAGTAATTATCATCTTTCTATTATTTAACCAAATAATTCGAGTGATTGATTAAAAACTAAAATTAACTAACTTCACTAACTAACGAACATGACAAAAAGCAAAATAGGAAAATAACCGAGTAACAACCAAAAAGCAAAACAATACCAAATAAAGACTTCACCTAGACTTCACTTGTTACTATCAATCTAAATTACACAATTTCTTTACTTAGTAACTTGATTTGTAGAAATCCCCGAATTATGCTAATATCTCTTTCGAGAGTAAGAGCAACTGACTCTAGGTTGATTAATTGAAATTTCTTTCTAATTAAAATCCCTATTATCACATTAACTCGTGCTATGGATTCTCCTACTAGATTTGACTCTAATCTAGTTGATTTATCTTGTCCTATTTCTAGGATTACATGCAACTCCACTCAATTACGCAAGATCTACTCTGCAACACGGTCTTTTCCTCCTCTAATTTAAGCACATCAAACATGGATAAAAAATCCAAAAATATTAAACAAAGAATTAAGCACACATAGTTGAGAATAATAAACTAAATATTTATTGCATAAAATAAAAATCAAACGATAGAATCCATTTTATGGTTTATCTCCCTAGGTATTTAGAAAATTAGTTCATGCTTGAAAATAAAAACATCCAAGATACAGTATAACCGAAAGAAATAAAGAAACTCATGGTAATCTCCTAAGAAATCAAATGGAAATCATCAATCTTGATAGAAATCTACTTCAGAATCAACTTCAATGATGTTTTTCGAGTTGTTTTCTTGAATATTCTATGATGGCTCTCTCATATATTCTTATTTTGTCATATATACATTTAGAATACTCGAAAAACCTAAAAATCATGTTTTTCCGCAATTCAAAGTGCAAATTCTACGAAATTGACACGGCCTTGTGGAATGGGTCAGCCTGTGTGGCTCGTGTAGCTTGCTCTGATTTTCTAGTTTTCACTTTTTTTGCTCCTAAATCTCTATTAAGCATAGAAACATGAATTTAAAAGATTGGGAGCATAAAATTCATAATTAACAACGAATAATAACCCAAAAATGCATTAAGAATAAGATTAAAACATGTTAATTTTAGCACTTATCAATTATTACTCTTCAAGAAATATCTAAATACAATAGTGCAACAATATACATTAAATAAAAATGAAAGCAAAGAAAATTCTCACATAAGCACTCGAAAGAATGCTCACCAAAAAGCCTCGAAGTAGTCTATTTATAGGCTAAGATTAGCACCTTCTCTTAGTAGCTGAGTAGATAAATAAACATTTAAAATAAAGGAATTATTTACACAAAAATCTCTATTTTGACTAGGGAAACAAAGCCTTCAACAATAAGCAATATTCAAATAAGACTTTACCGACGAATACTGTAACACCCCTTACCCGTATTCAACGCCAGAACAGTGTACAACGCATGTAACACCCATAACCCGTATCCATCGCCAGAATGGGGTTACGAGGCATTTCCTAACATATCACAACTCAAAATAATATTCCTTATATTTCGTACTTCGTAACTCAATCTCATGACAAAACTTATCTTTTAAAACTTAGATCTAAACAAACAGGTATTAGTAATTAACAAAAAAAAAAAACTTATGCATGTGATAAAACATACCATTTCATAATTAGATACATTACCTATTATACATATTACTCTAACTAAAACAACCACACGGCATAATAGAGTTATATATATATTTATCTACACCTAAACATGCATTAAACAAGGCCAAAAGTATACATCTTCTATCATATAAAGTTATACATATATAACCGCATCAACTTAAACCATCTCCAAACATCAATACGTAAACATTTCATGACTATTATAATTATACCCAAAATTTCTTTTTATCTCATCAATAAGTCATATGAAACCGAATCTAATACCCAATAATTTAAACACAATGTTTATATACAAAAAGTAGATATCATTCATTCATAATACGCATTATAGTTATCAAAATGTTTAACATTTTAAGGTCACAAAACTAACTTGTGTGCCCTTTTCGTATGGCTCATTAAAAGATAATTACATTACTCCAAAAATACAAAACTCACTTATTTAGCTTCGTCTATCCTATACATGCCAAAATGTTAACTTAAGATCAACTAAAAGGGTACCAAAACATTACAGGTAGGTGTGATGACTTCGACGATGGTTCCAAGTACGCAAAATGGATCGAAGGAAAATCTAAATAAGAGACAAGTAAAAACACAAAATGAGTTTTCAACTCAGTAGTCGTAAACAATAAAATGCAATAATTGACTCAGAGCATCGAAGTAGAACTAAAAAGGTTCATATATTACCTAGACCATTAATTCAATACTAGTCAACTATTACTATTAAATCAAAGTATTACATAACCGATTTCGCACACATGGTGCTCAAGTAAGAAATTTTACACCCTTAGTACCATGTTAAGGCGCACACATAGTGCCTTAGTAATCCACACGCGAATCTACGATTCAACTCCGCACACATAGTGCCAAAAAAATTTTGCACACATAGTGCCATACATATACGCACACATAGTGCCATACAATTACGCACACATAGTGCCATACAAATACGCACACATAGTGCCACTCAAATCCGCATATCTAGTACCAAAGTCAATTCATTATAAATAAATGATTGATTTAATTAACTAAATATAACCGGCCACAAATCTTCCAATCAAGAATACATGAACGAGAGTAATTCCTTTATGATATGTATATATCAATTATGTATAGAATAGCCAACTTTAATTGTTTATAGACTTACCTCGTGTTGGATAAAACGGTTCCAATCGGCTATTCGATGCTCTTCGCTTTGCCTTTGCTTGATTCCCCTCCTTTAAGTTCTTGAGCTTAATCAAAATAAATTAACTAGTTTAACCGTCTTGCTAGTTATTTGTATCCAAATAAAAATGATTTTTATATCATGAGAAACACATGGTAAAATTTGATTTTTCTACTTTATGCTTTTGAGCTATTTGGCTAATAACCACATAATATCACCTTACTGTCAATAATCAAATCAATATTTCAATTATGCATACATATATAACACATATATATATATATATTTGTATATACGGCAACTACCCTTGTTAATTTCTCACATACATAGTTTAATGATTTTTTCACAACACTTTATAACCGTAATTGATCAAGATATTAAAACTTCAACAAATATTCATCTAATGTCTCAAGGCCGAATGCATTATCACCTTCTAAAATAACTTTTTTTTTAAATATGTTTACATTCAAATATATTTAATCATGAATCAAATTCAATTTATAAGCCAACCTCACTCATTTGATCGATTATATACAATCAAAGATAATATCACAAATGTGCATACCTATATAACCGAATGTGCAAGATCAAATTCAACATCACCTATGTACTTAATTAGATGGCCGAATATACAATATCAATTATAATATCATTTTTATTTCATTTAAACACATAGCTTCATCTCATGAACACTTTGACCGAATTCTCCTAAACTAGCATAGCTCACATCTATTTATATCATCATATAAATCCGCATATATCCATATATCTAGCTAAATTTTCTTTCACATTTCTACTATTTCCATTCACAACATTAAAAACACCATCCTCTTAGCATTTCCTCCATCTAACTGTATGCCCATTTAATCACCTATTTAAGTAGAATATCAACATGTGGGTTATAATAAGACATTAACTACTAACTAGATTTTCATAAAGTTTAATAGAATTAACATGAACCCTACCTTAATCAACCCTTAGGATAACCGAATGTCCTAGAAAATTTCCTCCTTCTTTCCCCTATGTTGCGGCATTTGCAAGAGGAAGAAGATGAATACTCTCTCTCCCCTTTCTTCTTTTATTCATCTTTTCCTATTAATTCATTTCTTTTATTTAATTTATTTTAACCATTAGCTAATATAAAATTATAACAAATTCAACTTAGTGGAAGAAGCATTATTACTTGGCCGGCCATTAATTAAATTTTGGGCATTTTGACATGCAAACCCAAGTTTTCCCACTTTGTACTTATTTGATCCTTACTATTTACCTATCATATTTTCTAAGTTTCTCAACTAAGTCCTTTCAAGTAAAATTCACATTCATAAGACTAAATTAAAACATCAAATTTTCACACATGTACTATCACACATAGAAGATATGCAAATAAGTTTTAAATAATTTTTATGACTCGGTTTTGTGGTCCCGAAACCACATTCGACCACTGTGGTCAAATTAGGGTTGTGTCACAACTCTCCCCCACTTAAAAATTTTTGTCCTCGAAAATCTTACCAGCGAATAAATTCGGATAACGTTCTTTCATAGAGTCTTCTAGCTCCCAAGTAGCCTCTTCTATTCCATGTTTGACCCATAATACTTTTACTAAAGAAATCTTCTTATTTCGCAATTCTTTCACTTCTTGAGCTAAGATACGGATCGGTTCTTCTTCATAGCTCAAATCTGATTGAATCTCAACTTCAGATAAACCAACCACATGTGAAGGATTCGATCTATACCGTCTAAGCATCGATACATGGAACACATTATGAATCTTTGTGAGTTCAGGTGGCAGAACCAATCTATAAGCAACCGGCCCTATCCGTTCTGCTATCTCGTACGGTCCAATAAATCTTGGGCTCAATTTGCCCTTACGGCCAAATCGGAGTAATTTTTTCCAGGGTGAGACTTTCAAAAATACTTTATCACCAATTTGATACTCAATATCTTTGCGTTTCAAATCTGCATATGATTTCTGACGATCCGATGCTGCCTTCAAACTATCACTAATCACTTTCACTTTTTCTTCAGCTTCTCTAATCAAATCAATCCCGTATATCTTATTTTCACTGAGTTCTGTCCAATACAATGGTATGCGGCATTTGCGACCGTATAAAGCCTCATATGGTGCCATCTTGATACTTGATTGGAAGCTATTGTTGTATGCGAATTCAATCAAAGCTAAATATCGCTCCCACGAGCCACTGAACTCGAGAACACAACATCTCAACATATCTTTGAGTATCTGAATAACTCGTTCAGATTGACCATCTGTTTGGGGATGGAAAGCAGTGCTAAAATGTAACTTAGTACCCAACGCTTCATGCAATTTCTTCCAAAACCGGGATATAAATCTGAGCTCTCTATCAGAAACAATAGAAGTAGGTACTCCATGTAATCGAACAATTTAAGAAACATATAATTCTGCCAATCTATCGAGTGAAAAATCCGTACGAACAGGGATAAAATGAGCGGACTTTGTCAACCTATCAACAATAACCCAGATTGAGTGCTTCTTGCTCTGCGTCAACGGTAAACCAGATACAAAGTCCATCGTTACTCTATCCCATTTCCACTCAGGTATCATGATCGGCTGTAGTAATCCCGAAGGTACTTGATGCTCCGCTTTCACTTGTTGACATATCAAACATTTAGAAACAAAGTCGGAAATGTCTCTTTTCATACCATGCCACCAATATTGTCTTTTTAGATCGTTGTACATTTTCGTGCTACCAGGATGGACCGACATTCGGCTACAATGGGCCTCACTCAAAATCATCGAAGTAAGTTCTGAATTTCTCGGAACACAAAATCGACCTCTGAATCTTAAACAATCATTGTCATCAATTTGAAACTCTGAACCCATATTAGAATCACATTCAGCTCGTTTAACAACCAATTCATCGTCGATTTTTTGTGCTTCACAAATTTGTCGTACTAACACTGGTTTTACTTTTAATTCCGCTACCAGCACATCATCAACGGAAATAGACAGATGTACATTCATTGCTCGAAGAGCAAATAGAGATTTTCGACTTAGGGCATCAGCCACCACGTTTGCCTTACCTGAATGATAATCAATGACAATTTCATAATCCTTTAATAATTCAAGCCACCGTCGTTGTCTCAGATTCAAGTCTTTCTGAGTCATTAAATATTTTAAGCTTTTGTGATCAGTATAAACATGACATTTCTCTCCAAACAGGTAATGACGCCAAATTTTAAGAGCAAACACAATCGCAGCTAGTTCAATATCATGAATTGGGTAATTTTTCTCGTGAGGTTTAAGTTGTCTCGAAGCATATGCAACAACTCTGCCTTCCTGCATCAGCATGCAACCAAAACCGTTCAAAGAAGCATCACTGTAGACTACGAACTCTTTACCAGACTCTGGTTGAACTAACATAGGAGCCTTCGTCAAAAGGGTTTTCAACTGGTCAAAACTTGTCTGACACTTCTCTGACCACTCAAACTTGATATCTTTCCGGAGTAGTTTCGTCAGCGGTGTTGCGATCATCGAGAAACCCTTAACGAATCGTTGGTAGTACCCCGCGAATCCCAAAAAGCTCCGAACTTCAGAAACATTCCTCGGAGGTTTCCAATCAAGAATGGCTAAAATTTTGTTCGGATCAACTCTAATACCCGAAGCGGATACAACATGCCCGTAAAGTCGACTTCCTTAACCGTAATTCACATTTATCGAATTTTGCATACAACCGATTATCTCGCAAAATCTGAAGTACTAGCCTCAAGTGTTCGGCGTGCTCGGAATTATTGTGAGAATAAATCAGAATATCATCTATGAACACCACCACAAATCGATCTAAATACGGTCTGAATATTCGATTCATCAGATCCATGAAAACCGCCGGGGCATTAGTGAGCCCAAACGGCATCACTAAAAACTCATAGTGTCCATATCTCGTTCTGAAAGCAGTCTTAGGAACGTCAGAATCTCTAACTCGCAATTGATAATAGCCAGATCGCAAATCAATCTTCGAAAACATGGAAGCTCCTTTCAACTGGTCAAATAAGTCATCTATCCGCGGTAATGGATATTCATTCTTTATCGTCACTTTATTAAGCTGACAATAATCAATACACATTCGCATAGTTCCATCTTTCTTTTTCACGAACAGTACTAGAGCACCCCAGGGTGAAAAGCTGGGTCACGCAAAACCTCTGTCAGTTAATTCTTGCAATTGAGCTTTCAATTCTTTCAACTCGGTCGGTGCCATACGATACGGAGCGATCGAAATCGGCATCGTACCTGAAACCAATTCTATGCCGAACTCTACTTCTCTAACAGGTGGCAATCCCTGTAATTCCTCAGGAAACACTTCTGGATACTCACAAACTACAGGCACAGTCTCGAGCTTTTGTTTCAATACCTTGCTATCCAGTACATATGCAAGATAAGCTTCATAACCCTTTTTCACATATTTCTGAGCTAACACAAAAGATATCACTGATGGTAACCCATTCAGATCATTAGACTCAATTCGAATCATTTCACCACTCGAACATCGCAAGTCTATAGTCCTTCGGTTGCAATTTACCACAACATCATGTTCGATTAAACGATCCATTCGAGAATAATATCGAATTCGTGAAGAAGGGTAATAACATCAAATCCATCGAAAAAGTAAATCTTTAATTATCAATGGACATCTCTTGCATACTTTATCAACTAACACATACCGACCCAAAGGGTTTGACACTCGTATCACAAATTCAGTAGACTCAACAGGTAGGGTCTTACTGGACGCTAATGTTTCACATACGTAAGAATGAGTCGAACCAGGATCAATTAAAGCAAGTACACTAGTACTATAGAGAGTGAATGTACCAGTGATAACATTAGGGGAGGATGCCTCTTCTCGTGCACGGATGGCATAAGCTCTGGCAGGGGCACGAGTCTCAGATCGAACAGCCATATCAAAAGTCCCTCTCTGATTACCACCTCTGCCTCCTGTATTTCTCGGTGATCTACCTCTAGTTGTTGCACCACTCAATCTCGCACCTTGTATCTTATTTTTCTCATCAGGTTCCGTGCAATCTCGAATGAAATGGTCCCGTAAATCGCATCTATAACAGGCTCTGTTAATAGACTGACCCCAACATTCACCTACATGACGTCTCCCACACTGTGGACATTCGGGTTTTTCTTGTCAATTGTTGCCAACACTAACAATCGAAGTAGCTCGAGAGTCCGTTGACGGTCGCTCCTTAATAGAAATTCCTGCAGTCGTCTTTGATCTGTTAGTATCGTCTCTGAACTTCTTTGCAACCGAGAAAGAAGTTTTACCCGTTGATCTTTTACGAAAATCTCTAGCTTCAGTTTCAGCTTTCTTTTTCTCCTTTCCAAGCTCTTCAGCCTTGCAAGCTCGTTCAACCAGTGTTACGAATTCTTTTAGTTCTAAAATACCCACCAGTAGCTTTAAATCTTCATTCAATCCCTCTTCAAATCTTTTACACATGGCAACTTCATCAGCTACACATTCCTGAGCATATCGACTGAGCCTTACAAACTCACGTTCATATTTGGATACCGTCAAACGGCCTTGTTTAAGCTCCAAAAATTCTTTGAGCTTTTGATCAATGAATCGTTGACTGATATACTTTTTACGAAATTCCGTCTGAAAGAAGTCCCAAGTAACTCTTTCCTTTGGAACAATCGAAATCAAGGTTCTCCACCAATAATAGGTCAAATCTCGTAATAAGGATATGGCACACTTTAGACACTCATCGGGTGTGCAGGATAGTTCATCAAAAACACGGATGGTATTGTCAAGCCAAAACTCAGCCCTTTCAGCGTCATCAGTAGCGGTGGTTCGAAATTCCTCGGCCCCGCGCTTTCTAATCAAATCAAAAGGAGGTTTACTCAGCCTCAAAGGATCAATAGTTGCTGGTATTATAGGCACCGAAGAAGGATTACTTAAATTCGAGAATTGTTGAGCAGCCGGGTTTGTTCGGGCATATTGTGCAACCCACTCATTCATCATGGTAAAGAAGGCTTGCTTAGCCCCATCATCTTGATTACTCGCAGATGGATGAGGTTCAACAGGCGCTGTTCCTTGCGCGGGAGCAGGCGCTACACTCTCAACGTCATCCGCTAAGGCTCTCTCTGGAGTGGATTCCATCTACTAATCAAAACAACAATTTCAACCATCAGAAGTCATCACACTATCATATACTAGTATTATGGCATGTATAGCTAGACTCACACGCATTACGGTAGTCCTAGAATCAACTAAACCGTAGCTCTGATACCAATCAAATGTAATACCCCTAACCCGTATCTGTCGCCGGAATGGGGTTACGAGGCATTTCCTAACATATCACAACTCAAAATAATATTCCTTATATTTCGTACTTCGTAACTCAATCACATGACAAAACTTATCTTTTAAAACGTAGATCTAAACAAACAAGTATTAGTAATTAACAAAAAAAAAACTTATGCATGTGATAAAACATACCATTTCATAATTAGATTTATTACCTATTATACATATTACTCTAACTAAAACAACCACACGGCATAATAGAGTTATATATATATATATATTTATATACACCTAAACGTGCATTAAACAAGGCCAAAAGTATACATCTTCTCTCATATCAAGTTATACATATATAACCGCATCAACTTAAACCATCTCCAAACATCAATACGTAAACATTTCATGACTATTATAATTATACCCAAAATTTCTTTTTATCTCATGAATAAGTCATATGAAACCAAATCTAATACCCAATAATTTAAACACAATGTTTATATACAAAAAGTAGATATCATTCATTCATAATACGCATGCTAGTTATCAAAATGTTTAATATTTTAAGGTCACAAAACTAGCTTGTGTGCCATTTTCGTATGGCTCATTAAAAGATAATTACATTACTCCAAAAATACAAAACTCACTTATTTAGCTTCGTCTATCCTATACATGCCAAAATGTTAACTTAAGATCAACTAAAAGGGTGCCAAAACGTTGCAGGTAGGTGTGATGACTTCGACGATGGTTCCAAGTACGCAAAATGGATCGAAGGAAAATCTAAATAAGAGACAAGTAAAAACACAAAATGAGTTTTCAACTCAGTAGTCGTAAAAAATAAAATGCAATAATTGACTCAGAGCATCGAAGTAGAACTAAAAAGGTTCATATATTACCTAGACCATTAATTCAATACTAGTCAACTATTACTATTAAATCAAAGTATTACATAATCGATTTCGCACACATAGTGCTCAAGAAAGAAATTTTACACCCTTAGTACCATGTTAATCCGCACACATAGTGCCATACAATTACGCACACATAGTGCCATACAAATACGCACACATAGTGCCACTCAAATCCGCATATCTAGTACCAAAGTCATTTCATTAAGAATACATGAACGAGAGTAATTCCTTTATGATATGTATATATCAATTATGTATAGAATAGCCAACTTTAATTGTTTATAGACTTACCTCGTGTTGGATAAAACGGTTCCAATCAGCTATTCGATGCTCTTCGCTTTGCCTTTACTTGATTCCCCTCCTTTAAGTTCTTAAGCTTAATCAAAATAAATTAACTAGTTTAACCGTCTTGCTAGTTATTTGTATCCAAATAAAAATGATTTTTATATCATGAGAAACACATGGTAAAATTTGATTTTTCTACTTTATGCTTTTGAGCTATTCGGCTAATAACCACATAATATCACCTTACTGTCAATAATCAAATCAATATTTCAATTATGCATACATATATAACACATATATATATTTGTATATACGGCAACTACCCTTGCTAATTTCTCACATATATAGGTTAATGATTTTTTCACAACACTTTATAACCGTAATTGATCAAGACATTAAAACTTCAACAAATATTCATCTAATGTCTCAAGGCCGAATGCATTATCACCTTCTAAAATAACTTTTTTTTAAATATGTTTACATTCAAATATATTTAATCATGAATCAAATTCAATTTATAAGCCAACCTCACTCATTTGATCGATTATATACAATCAAAGATAATATCACAAATGTGCATACCTATATAACCGAATGTGCAAGATCAAATTCAACATCACCTATGTACTTAATTAGATGGCCGAATATACAATATCAATTATAATATCATTTTTATTTCATTTAAACACATAGCTTCATCTCATGAACACTTTGACCGAATTCTCCTAAACTAGCATAGCTCACATCTATTTATATCATCATATAAATCCGCATATATCCATATATCTAGCTAAATTTTCTTTCACCTTTCTACTATTTCCATTCACAACATCAAAAACACCATCCTCTTAGCATTTTCTCCATCTAACCGTATGCCCATTTAATCACCTATTTAAGTAGAATATCAACATATGGGTTATAATAAGACATTAACTACTAACTAGATTTTCATAAAGTTTAATAGAATTAACATGAACCCTACCTTAATCAACCCTTAGGATAGCCGAATGTCCTAGAAAATTTCCTCCTTCTTTCCCCTATGTTGCGGCATTTGCAAGAGGAAGAAGATGAATACTCTCTCTCCCCTTTCTTCTTTTATTCATCTTTTCCTATTAATTCATTTCTTTTATTTAATTTATTTTAACCATTAGCTAATATAAAATTATAACAAATTCAACTTAGTGGAAGAAGCATCATTACTTGGCCGGCCATTAATTAAATTTTGGGCATTTTGACATGCAAACCCAAGTTTTCCCACTTTGCACTTATTTGATCCTTACAATTTACCTATCATATTTTCTATGTTTCTCAACTAAGTCCTTTCAAGTAAAATTCACATTCATAAGACTAAATTAAAACATCAAATTTTCACACATGTACTATCACACATAGAAGATATGCAAATAAGTTTTAAATAATTTTTATAACTCGGTTTTGTGGTCCCAAAACCACATTCCGACCAGGGTCAAATTAGGGATGTCACAACGCATTACCGAAATTATGTCACAAGCGAGCATAAAAATCGAGTCATAAATTTGCATCCAAATTAAAAACCATTTATACTCAATCATAAAATCTCTAATGCGAGCTTACAAGGCCCAAAACATGCTCTGGAAGTGGTTCGGGACTAAACCGATAACTCAGGAAATTTTTGTGAAACTTAGAAAATTTTTGCCATGTACAGGGGTCACACGCCCGTATGGTTTGGGACACGCCCGTGTGGGCAGGCTGTGTGGTCACACACGCCCGTGTCCCTCACCCGTGTAACTCTCTGTTTTGCAAAGCATGAACAAATTAAAGTCACATGGTCAAGCCACACGCCCATGTGCTAGGCCGTGTGATTAATTAATTTTCATAAAATATGTGCAAACTTCACACGGTCAAGACACACACTCGTGCTTGAGGCTGTGTCCCTCACATGGCTGAGACACACGCCCGTGTCTCTACCCGTGTGTTCAATTCTGAGCATTCTGTTCCTTAAAAATTTAGGTGCAAGGGACACACAGCCAAATCACATGCCCATGGAACAGGCCATGTGTCAAACACGGCCTAGACACATGCCCATGTGTCTACCGGTATGGACGAAATAAGGGTTATTTACCAAGTCATTTTCCACCCTCATTTACACATACACATACACAAATTTAATGGCATAAACCCTGGTATACTTAGGCAACCAAAACATCTACAATCATGGCCAACTCAAGTCAATGCAATATCTTCATCTATCATGCTCATGACATTCCATTATGCCAAATCAAACATACCAATTTCACATTCAAGAACACCTCTAAGACTACTTTCAATTTGCATTAACTTATCAAGATAACCAATCATACCAATAAACCAAACTCATCCATTTCACAACAAGTCATTAAACCACAATCAACATTTAGCAAATCAATATAAACCACATCACCAAAGGGCCATTGGCATATACATGCATATATATATATATATGAGCTTACAATCAATTTAACCAGAATGAGCCCATTTACATGGCCAAATACCAAATCAAGCCTTTGACAATTACAAGCCAATACATTTGGCCAAAATCATGATGAAAAATATAACAAAATGACCAAGTCCCTATACATGTCATATACTCAAAATGTTTAAAATCATCGATACCCAAAATGACAGTTTGATAGTGTGATGCGATCTCCGATGATCTCCAATCCGAGCTAGCTTGGTAACACTATAAAACATGGGAAAATAAAACGAAGTGAGCTATATAGCTTGGTAAGCTCGTATGAAAGGAATAAGCAAATCTTACCATACATTTAACATTCAAGTAATTATAATATAAGATAATGTAATTTACCATAATCTCATGACCATAATTCATTCCATCACAAACTTACCTCGAAATCATCATTTCACGAATTTAATAATCATAAGCTTTATGTGCATACCTGTACCATCTCGAAATAATTTCATACTTATTCTCATCATTGACATACCCAATAAACCACTCGGAATAATAATATCGGATACTCGGGAAATCTTGCACACAAGGTGCCACATATGTAGCCATTGCTATCTCTATCTCATAACACATATATGCTCGTTCTCGAGCCATCGACGGGCCTACTCACACAAGCTGTTAGTCAAGACGTAGCTACACGATGCTGCTCATACAAACTGTCAAGTAACTGCAACATATGCCAGTATACTCAGCCACTGAACGTACAGGACCAGCACCCGGATCACATAACATAATACCTTAGTGACATGTCACTTGTATCCTAATCTATTCCTAAAGTTCGATTGGGATTTCTCGCTTCCCAAAACGTCGTCAAATGTGTCTGTAGAGTCGATTTCACAATTCATGCATAAATTAAAGCATTTAAAATACAATTTTAACAAAGCTTATTAACATACGAACTTAGCTCGGTTACAAAAATGGCAAAAAGGATCTATTCGTCAATTATTTTATTTTTCCCCGATTTAGACCCGAACTTTGTTTTTCTTGATCTATAATACCACATTTAACTCATTTAATCATCAAGCTATTCAATTCAGTCCAAAATCATATTATGGCCAAAATTACATTTTTGTCTCTAACATTTCAACATTTCACAATTTAGTCCCTAGGCTCGTAAAATGAATTTCTTTCAATTTCATCACAACCCAAGCCTAGCCGAATATTAATTGTACTCATAACAGCCCACATTTTTCATTTATTCACACTTTTCTACATATTTTATAATCTTTTACAAATAAGTCCCTATTTGACCTTTTTTATCGAAAATCACTTAACAAATGTTGTTTAACAAACAACAAACCTTCAATTTCTACCATCAAACATCAAAATACAAGCATATTCAAGATGGGTAAGATTTTATACTTTAAGTTTCTTTCAAATTAGTCCTTGAAATAGCTAGATCAAGTTACAACGATCTCAAAAATATAAAAATCATTAAAAACGAGACAAGAATGGACTTACAATCAAGCTTGAAAGCTTCGCCAAAACACTAGCTATGGCTTCCTCCAAAATTTCGGCTATGGGGGACTAAATGGAAGAATATGGACATCTTTTATTTGTTAATTTTGTCTTTATTTACCAAATTACTAAAATGCCCTTAATGCATAACTTTAAAATTTCACCTAACCGTGTCCATTTTTGTCCATCCTAAAGTATAATGGTCTAATTACCATTTAAGGACCTTCAATGTTAAATTTCATAGCAATTAGACACCTTTAAATTATAGAACTCAAGTTTTGCACCTATTGCATTTTAGTCCTTCTAGTCAAATTGAGCACTCAAACAATAAAATTTCTTAACGAAATTTTCATACAATTATTCTATCATGCTGTAGACCTTAAAATAGTAATAAAATAAATATTTCTACTTCAGATTTGTGGTTCCGAAATCACTGTTCCGATTTGACCCAAAAACGAGCTGTTACAAATAAGACTAAGTCAAAGGCTTTAAAGAATAAGGATAAATTTTGCTTCCCATCAAACACTCCTCATTCTCATACATGGCCAAAGATCAAGCAAATCTTTCTAGTAAAAATATAATCAATTTAAGCATATATCAATGATAGTTTGTTGATAGAAAATAAAAAAATGATAAATCAAGTCATAAATACCAACAAAACTTACTGCACTTCAACTATCACAACTATTTGTTTCGAGTGATGTTTGAACACTACATGTAACAACTGAACCACATACAATTAAAGTCCCTATAACTATTAATAAACATAAATTCTACGGCATCAATATCTTTAATACTTTCATCATTACCATAGAAGGGAGTCTAGTATTTCCATGGCCTGCTTTCTTTGCTGTTCATCTATGCAAGTGCATTCCATGCAGGGATGGTAAAATTTTTAACTGTTAGATAAATTTTAAATTGATCCACTTTGAATAGAGAATTTTTCATTTCTTCAACAGTGTAGGCAAAGCCCGAGGGGGAGGGGTTGTTGTTTTTGTCAGAAAGGCAAATATGGAGTGAGTAGTTTCTAGTTTTTGCTTGCGCTGCTCCAGTATTTTGAAAATAGTATTTTGTTCTTCTATGTTTAACTTTTAAAAGGATATATCCAACAACCATGAAATTGGAATTGGTATCAAAATTTAAAAAGCATGCCAGCAATGGCTTGTTACTGGATTTGGCTATATCCGCTATTTTCCGACACCATTTTCATGTTTTGTTCCTTGGATCCATGTATAAAAATTAAAGTTGTCGTAAGACATAAAAGGCGATTTGTTGAAAAGTTGACACTTCAGGAAAAATCCACTAAAATATTAGGCAGGATATTTCGATTTCATAATTGCAAGAGTTTAGAACTAGTGGCTACAATTCTGTAAGGACCATGCATTTCCATGTTCCTAAATTTTGATTTTCTGAAAGCAACCGACAACTCCGATATGTATAGACAGGATGGAGTAGACAAAACTATGCTGTATGTTCCTATCTTCCAAGTTCGGTCAATCTTTAACAAAAAACTAATCCTCAGATTGAAAAATAACTTCAGATTATCTCCTTCGATTTAAATCTTCAAGAAGAACTTAAGAGAGAATTGGAGGGGAGTTCTGAGAGCAGTGAAGACGCACCCGTTCAAATGTTTCATTCCACTCTTTTAAAGTCTTATCCTATTCTTTACATATAATGATTTTTATGTACAGAACATTCCAACAATTAATAATGTTGGGGCCAACCAAACAATCGATCAAATTTAATTACAAAATCATATACATAAAAGATAGTATATACTTGAACGTGATTCTGCACATGAAAAAAAGACATTAATTGGGAAAAAAAAGTAACCCTCTCCTGATAAGCATGACTAAATAGCAAGGTTGACCAACTTAAAAAAGACAGCTATCACAGTAGAAAGATGAAACTTCACAATAGTAGAAATCGTTTTCGTGGGTTTCAAAGACCTTTAATTACTAAAATGGAAACAAGAAAGATTTTGTACATATAAACAAGCATCATGTGAATTATGCAACAAAGTGAAACGGAGACAAATACAAACTTCCATCTATGAGAAAAATAAATAAAAAGCTAACATAGTTATACATTTATGTAATTAGAATTTGGAACAAATTTTAATTATGTTCATGTTGCAAAATATAATTTATGCTGGGGAAAGAAAAAGCTATATTTTACAATTTATAATCAACAACATTGATTATAATAGGTTAACAACCAAGTGGATATTGGAGATTGAAGCTAATATTGTAGGTTTTTCATTGTGGAATAAAGAGTATGTCCTTCTCGTCTCCCTCAGTGAAAAAAGGCCTCGTCTGGAGTGAAGAAATTTCTTGGTTTCTCTGTTGTGATGGATTGATTGGGGATAGATGGGAAGGTTAACGTGAAAAATGTCGGCTTCGCAAGTGGCATGTGCGGTAGCTATCAAGGGGCCGGGTTCAGGCATGGAGATGGGTCAACCCCTCATCCCCTTCACGTGCACCAGCGTCCCTTGTGTCTGTGGTCCAATTCCCCCACATCTAAAACAATCAATATTCATCCACAATCACCCATCCTATGTTGCTATCAATGATTTCGTCAAAAATGGGACTCTTGAGTGTTATAGGTATTAATTAAGACGCCCAATGTAAATTTGATAGTATTTCGAAGAGTTGGATAGTGTTGCAAACATTATATAACAAATAAAATACTGTTATATTATATATTTTCTATCTTCTCTCTTTATATATATATATATAAAATATAATATTTGTTACTTTTAGATGTAAGACTCAACTCTAAAACTATTAAAAATAATTAAGATATCCTTTCAAACCAAAATATTTCATTTTATTATTTTTTTATTATTTAATAATTTGAAATATAAAAATTTATCTATTAAACTTTTAATTTATTATTTTAATTTTTATACTCCAAATATTTTTAAAATCTTAAAAAAAATTTAATTCTTATTAGCAAATCTAAATAAAAATATTAAATTTATTTGAAATATTAAAACATCAAAAATTTTGGACCAGAGATTTTTATTTGCAATATTGAATTCATTCTAAAACTTATTTTATTAATATAGTAATATTCTCGATATGGACCGGACCTTTTTAAAAATAAGCTTTATTATATTATTCATTAGGATTAATGTTGGACTAAGCTATTAGTTAATGTTTGACTAAGCTTTTAGTTTTAATTGAATTAAAGGACGAAAATTGAATTCTGTTGTTTATCATTGAATAACATTAAAGTTAGGTATATGTAAGGCGCAGAGCATGAAATTACTAATATCAACTTATCAACATTCAAAGATTTTTTATTAATTTACCAAATAAAAATTTATTAAAAAATTTAAAACAAATTCATTGAGTCTTAGTTTGATTAGTATGGGCATTGTTGCCAATATAGGAGGACGTGGGATCAAGTGCGTTGAAGGGCTTTATCCTCTTATTTACGGATTGGGGAGGGGCTACGAACAGTTTTAAGTATTGTGTCAAAAATAACAGATATGATTAGAACCTATAATGAGCTTGTTTAGAAAAAAGGCAAAATTGTGGGAGAATGCCTCTTATTTTGACCAAAGTTTATTTTGGCTTTTCTTCTCCCAATTAAACTCTATTTTTAGTTTTCCACTTAAACTCTAACTAACCTAGAATTGTTGCAGTCATATATGCTAAGAATTTCAACCTATAAATATGCCTTAGTTATTCTGGATTTTACACAATAAAAATATTTAGATTGAGAGAATTTTGTTCTTTGTTTCAAAGGGTTTTTTTATAGGGCTTCAAGTTTTCTTTTAATCCTTTCCATCTTTTGTACTATCCTTTATTATAGTGAAATCTCTTTTTACTCGTGGTTTTGTATCCTCTTTTAAGGAGTTTTTCCACAGAAAATTTGATTGTTTGATATTTTTTATTCTTATTTTCTTCACTTTCTTCATTGTTTAATCGGGTTTATCCCCTAAAAACTGATATCAGAGCTAGTTCGATTGTCGTAATCAATTCATTCAAAAATGGAAGGTCAAGGTTTAATAATGATGCGTTCGACGAAATTGCAAATTTCAATTTGTGGCAAGTTCGAACGATGACAATACTGGTTCAAAACAGTCTGAAAAAGGTCATTACAAGGAAGAAGCTCGCAGGCATGAATCAAACAGAATGGGAGGAGCTCGATGAAAAGGCTCTATCCACTATTCAATTATACCTCACGAATAATGTGTTACAAGAGATTCTGAAGGAGAAAATAGCGTATGCGTTATGAAAGAAACTGGAAGTTTTATATATGGTGAAATATCTGGCCAATAGGTTAGTATTAAAACAACGTCTTTACACATTCAGAATAGTCGAAGGTGAGTCCATTAGAACTCATATTAGTGAGTTTGTTACCCTCCTTAATGACTTAAAGCATTTCGAACTAGAGATTAGTGACGAGGATCAAGCTATGTTGTTATGCTCTTTGCCCTTTTCTTATAAGACTTTCAGGGAAACTCTGATTTATAAGAGAGATCACCTCTCGTTCGAGGATGTGAAAAGGAATCTTCTGAGAAAGAATAAACTCGACAACAAGTTAAGACTAAACAAAAAATTAGATGGCCAAGCCTCAATTCTAGTTGTAAGAGGCAGAAAACAAACTAGAAAGACATATCGAAACAGGTCTAAAGCAAGGTCCAAACCTAGAAACCGTGACAAGTATTGTGACTATTGTAAAAAGGTGGGTCACGTTAAGGTAGAATGTTGGAAACTTCATAATAAAATAAAAAAGGATGTCGAAAATAATGAAAAAGATGAGTAGAAAACTAAAGTTGCTGATGCTAGTGTAGCCGAGGATAAATATAATTATTTTTTATTAGTGTCAATGAGCAAAAGCTCTCATCTTATTTTCGAATGGATCTTAGATTTAGGGTGATCCTATCACATGTGTCCCAAAAAGGACTAGTTCTCCACGTACAGTGCAGTTGAAGGTGGAGTTTTGCTGATGAGGAATAACTCTCCATGTAAAATATTCAAAATCGGAATAATATAAATTATGATGCACGACGAAATTATTCGGACACTATCAGATGTTAGATATGGTCTTGAATTAAAGAAAATCTTATTTCATTGAGTATTTTGGATTCTAATGGTTGTAGGATAGTCATTGAGTCAAATGACTTAAAATTTTCTCACGGGGCTATTGTTATGATGAGAGGACAGAAAAAGGAAAACCTATATGTTTTGCAAGGGTCAATGATTACTGGTGCAGTTGCGATTGTCGAAGAAAAGTTGAAATCGCCACCATGCCGCGACGAGAATCAACCTAACATCCCAATGACACAATGTGTCTCTTTCTCCACCAATTCCGATTCAACCAAACTTTGGCACATGCAACTGGGTCATACAAGTGAGAAAGATATGACAATCTTATGCAATAGAGGTCTTCTCAAAGACACTGAAGCTAGTAAGTTAGGTTTCTACAAGCATTCCATTCTTGGGAAACAAACCCTAGTCAGTTTTAATTAAGTAGTGCATAGAACAAAAGCGACTCTAGATTACGTTTATTCTGATTTATGGGGTCCATCTTCTGACATCGCAAAAAGAGGTAATAGATATTCCCTAACTTTTATTGACGACCACTCTAAAAAAGTTTGGGTTTATTTCTTGAAACAGAAAAATGAAGTTTTCAGAATCTTCAAACATTGGAAGACACTATTAGAAAAATAAACCAAAAAATTCGTGAAACGATTGAGAATGGATAGTGGTCTTGAGTTCTGTTTGTCAGAGTTTAATGATTTCTGCAAACGGGAATGAATTGAAAGACAGAACCATTGTTAGACTGTAAGAGAATTAAGTAGTAGAAAGAATGAATAGAACCTTGCTGAAAAAGGCTCGATGCATGCTTTCTAATGTAGGCTTAGGGAAGGAATTTTGGGCTAAAGTCGTAAACCTGACAAGTTATTTGGTAAATCGATCTCCTCATTAAGAATTGAAAGGTAAATTTTTAAAGGAAAATGGTCAGGTAATCCTCTCAATTATTATAATATTAGAATTTTCGGTTCTCTTTCTTATGCCAAAGTTAGCCAAGGAATGCTCGACCCAGGGACTATTAAATGCATCTTTCTGGGATACTTTACTAGTACAAAAGGTTTTAATTTATGATGTTCAAAATTCGATAAAATAGTTGTCAACAGTGAGATGTTTAGTTTGATGAATTTGCCATGTTTTAATCAAAAAATGAGGCTTTTACTTTTAAAGACACAACAAATCAGAGTGTCTCGAGCAAGGTGGAGCCAAAAGCCGAAACAAAGGGTGACGTCATGTCTAGCAAATGCCTAACGTTGCAACAACGTAATGAACAAAGTTTTTGTCCTGACGACACAACAAAATTCTTATTCTTGCATATTTAAATCTGTTTTAGATTTGTTTGGGGTTCCATCTGACTCTCAGGTACCCTCACCATCTCAGTTAACTAACTATAAGTTGACTTGTGACAAGAAAAGTTGAGAAATACGACCACCACAGAAATATTATGAAGGAAACATAGTGACTTATGCTCTAAATGTTGCTAAGAGCATTGATTCAATCGATCCTTCATGTTATTATGAGGCAGTTCAAGCCTATAATTCTAGCAAATGGCTCGTTGCAATAGAAAAAGAGATGGAATCACTTTAAAATAATTAGACTTGGAGGCTAGTTAAACCACCCATTTGTAAAAAAATCGTTGGTTGCAAATGGGTGTTTAAAAAGAAGGAAGGTTCGGGTCTTAATGACACTAGATACAAGGCAAGACTAGCTGCAAAAGGCTACAGTTAAGTGGAGGGAGTTGATTTTCATGATGTTTTCTCCTCCATTGTGAAACATACGTCCATTCAGGCACCCTGAGCCCTTGTTGCATTAAATAATCTTAAGTTAGAGCAGTTAGATGTAAAGACTACTTTTCTTCATGGTGACCTTAAAGAGCACATCTACATGCAACAATCGGAATACTTCAAATTTGAAGGTAAAGAAGATCATGTTTGTCTCTTACAAAATTCTTTGTACAGTTCAAAGAAGTCTCCTCGGTAGTGGTATAAAAGTTTGACTCCTTCATGTTGACTATTGGTTTTCTCAAAGTAAGTATGACAATTCTGTTTATCTACAATGTCTTGATGATGGTTATTTTTTATATTTGTTGCTTTATGTTGATGATATGTTAATTTTGCTAAGAATCCATCTGAAATTGATCGTCTTAAAACCATGCTTAACTCTAAGCTCGAGATGAAGGATTTTGGTGCAGCAAAGAAAATTTTGGGGATTGAAATTTTAAGAGATAGACATTATGGGAAATTATTTTTATCGCAACAAAGGTACATCAAAGAAGATCCTTGAGCAATTTGAGATGCAAGATACAAAACCGTTAAATACTTATTTAGTTGCACACTTTAACTCTTAGTTTCAAATTCTCCATAGAATGAAGAAAATGAAAGGTAGATGTCAAAAGTACCTTATTCAAGCACATTTGGAAGTTTGATGTATGCAATGGTATGCACTTGTCCCGATATTTCATATGTTGTTAGTATTGTTAGCCGATACATGGCCAATCCTGGTAAGTTACACTAGCATGCAGTTAAATAGAGTTTCAAATATTTACGGGGTACTTCTAACATGTGCTTAGAGTTTGAAGAACTCAAAAAGGTTTAGTTAGATATGTTGATTCTGATTATGTAGGAGACTTAGATCGAAGGTCTCTCATAGGTTACCTATTTACTTTTGGGAATTGTGTCATTAGTTGGAAAGTGGCACTTCAAGCTACAGTGGCTTTGTCGACTACTAAAGCAGAATACATGGCAATTACAGAAACAGTAAAGAAGCAATTTGGTTAAGGGGTTTATTTAATGAATTGTTAAGTGAAAAGGGGGCAGTTTTCGTATATTGTGATAGTCAAAATGCTATACATCTCACCGAAAATCAAATGCATCACGAGAGAATAAAGTACAGAGATATTTGTTATCATTTTTTTTTAGAGGAGATCATTCAAGGGACCGACATATTGACAAAGAGTCTTCCAATTCCAAAGTTCGAGATTGCTTGAACTTGGTAAGTATCTAACAAAGAATCAGTTAAGCTCATAACAAGACTCGAGAAGGAAGTTGAACCAAATATGATTCAATGTGGAGATTTGTGGGAGAATGCCTCTTATTTTGACCAAAGTTTATTTTGGCTTTTCTTCTCCTAGTTAAACTCTGTTTTTAGTTTTCGACTTAAACTTTAATTAACCTAGAGTTATTGTAGTCATATATGCTACAAATTTTAACCTATAAATAGGCCTTAGTTACTCTGGGTTTTACACAACAAAAATATTTAGATTGAGAGAATTTTGTTTTTTGTTTCGAAGGGTTTTTCTTGTGGGGCTTCAGATTTTCTTTTAATTTTCCCTATCTTTTGTACTCTTGTAAGACCCCTTATTCGGCCCAGTCGTCGAACCCGAGTTATAAGATGCTACAAAAATATCCAAAAATCAACAAATACTTTACCAAACAAGATTTCAATTATTTATCATCAAATCACATATAATCAAACATAATAAAAATTTTAAAATCTACATGGACCTAACTGTGAAATTCAAGTTTGAAATAGGGTTAAACTATAAAATTTCAAAGCTTAAAAATTAATATTAAAAATCTCTAATTGGTATCTATACCTTCTTGAAAATTGATACCAATTTAGATTATGTTTTCTTTGTAAAACAATTGTATCGATAATTATTTTATGGTATCGATACTTTATGAAAAAGTATCGATACTCAAATAAAAATCGATACCATTTTGGTATTTTGTTTGTTTTAAAACTATTCATATGGTCAAGTATCGAAACTGGATGCCAAAATATCGATACCTAAATTCAAAAATGGTAAAATCTCTCTTTAAAAGGTCCATTTTATACCCAAAACATACCTAAACACAATTGATATACCTAGACATAATTAAAGGCATACAAATAATCATCTAAACATCTTATTCATGTACAACTCAATTCAATATATATTAAAATCTAAGCCAAATATATATATTCTTAAGATCAACCAACTTAAATAATTAGCCATTAAGTCATTAAGGTACCTTAACATGAACAACTAAGCATTCAATTTCATTTATAAAGCATAGTCCTCAACTATCTAATCAACATGCATATCACCAATTTACTCTAGCAATACATCTTCAAAATGATCATTCCTATCAACCACACATTTATACACAATACTTACAAACATAGAACTCAAATACCATCAAGACACAAAATGAACATTACATATATCTAGAACATCCTAGGAACATGTCAAGATCAAAAAAACATTTCACCAACAGTTGAGTTCGGGATGTTCATTGGATGTTGAGTAGACTATAGAACCGATAAGTACCTAACCTACGCACGGAAAAAAAATTGAACGCTGAGTATAACTAAGCAGTATTTCTATAATTAGAACATAAAAGTAATATACAATACAATTATATGTTCCAATTTAAAAAAAATGCTATGCAATATTATCTCAATAATAGTTCAATTCATTTCATACTTAATTAAACATCATTCATTAAATACATATCTATTCACTACTATAGTTTCCAATTCACATTTCATTCTATATTTCACTTCATTCTATCACATTTTCTATTCAATAGCATTGTCATCTCAAGTTTTTATCTCGAGTTTATAGTTTACTTCTCCTATTAACGTAACTCGGACTCAGACAAGTGGATCCAATCATCTCATTTTCATATCAAATCCACATCTCATGAAATTATTTCAAAGGAATAACTCACCTTATATATATACTTACCAAATAATGTAATGTATAAAAGCAGTGTTTTTAAAAAGTTTAGATTATAAAAATAAAAATTGTAATCTCCGAGCTATTCATCGACGGTCTTGTCTTTTCCCTTCTTTTTCAAGAAATTTGAGTCGACGTTAGCTACAAAAATAAATAAACCATACATATCATTAATACACAAACAATTTCACATTTAATTGCTAATTTATACAATTTTTACACTTTATTCAATTTAGTCCTTAAAGTCGGGACTAACTTAACATCCACATTTAATCCTAAATTTTAATATCAAATTAACTCTAAATTTCCCTAATTCTCATTTCTACCCTTAGATTTCAAAATTTTCACAATTTGGTCCATATTATACAAAATCATGAATTGACTTTACAAATTAGTTCTATTTCATATCTAATCTTAAAATCTATCAAAATAACAGCTCAAACATCAACCATTCATCTAAGGTAACATCCTCAAAATTTAACAATAACAAAAATTACAACATGAGTCAACTAACTTAAAGTATCAAGATTCCAAAAAATTATAAAAAAAAATGACTAAATTGACTAACCAATTAAAACTTGAACGTTCGCCGTTCGTGAGGTTTTTCTTCTCCTACCTTCGAAAAAAATGAAGAGAAATATCCTTTCTCTTACTTCCCACTTATGTTTATAATCTTTAATTTATTTTTGTTTTTTTATTCTTTTAATTTTATTTTATAACTTTATGTTTTGTTTTATTTATTAATTTTATTACATTTTCTTTTATAAAACCATTCATTACCGTCCACTTTCATTAAACCAATGGTTTAATAGTCTTATGAGTCCCCTAATTATGTTTTATTTTATGATTTAATTATAATTCAACTTTTGACTCTTACGCGATTTAGTCCCGTACTTAAATTAACCACTAAATCAAAGAAATTACCTAACTGAAATTCAATTTGCTTCTAATATAACTTAGTAAGTATTTAATAAAAATATCTACGAGTTCATTTTATGGAAACGAGGTCCTGTTACCTCAATTTCCAAAACCACTAGCTCTAGACCCGATACATTTGTACATTGTTTAACTTTTCAAATAATTAAAATTATTAGGCCAAACCTCAATCTAATGTTGTAATACCCTCGTAAATATTAATAAATAATATTTACAAATTCTATCATCAGAAAACAACATTTTGAAACCACTACTTTTAACTCCACTAACTTTTGAGTCGTTACAACTCTTCTTTATTATAGTGAAATCTCTATTTTCCTGTGATTTTTTATCTTCTTTTGAGAAGTTTTTCCATATAAAATTTACATTTTTGATTTTTTTATTCTTATTTTCTTCACTTTATTCGTTATTTAATCGGGTGAGAAAAAAATAAAAGGGTAAAATACTATATGCACTAATTAAGTTAATAATGGTCAAAACTTCTTCTAATATTTCATCTACTCAAATTTAAATTTATTATAAGATAAATTAACGTTTTTATTATGGTAGTGTTTAGAAAGTACTTAGTAATTAAATTTGGGTGTCAAATAATTATATAAGTATGATATGTTAGGGTAACCAATGTAATTAGTGGGTTCCACCAAAATGAGTGCAATTTGAGCACCCAATTACACTTTTCAATTCTTAGGAGAGAGTGACAATTAAAATAATTACACAAGTAATTACACTCAATGTTATTTTTTTAAAATATATACAAGCTATAAAAATTACATTATAAATATGAACATGTATTAGTGTTTGAGATGATAATGACAAGAAATTTATTATATTATAGATCCTAAAATATTATATTATAAAAATAATTTATATCATTTATAAAATTATAAAAAAATTATATTATTTAAATCAAAAAATTTTAAAGTTATAGCTAAAAAGTTTAAAATTAATTTAAATATTATAAAAGTGTTATAATATATTTATTTATAAAATCTTATGACTAATAAGTATGAACATTAGTTATTTATGTGCCCATGCTATATATTATAAAAATAATATAGTTTTTCATAAAAAAATTATAGTTTTTTTTATCATATCTTATTTATAAAAGATAACTTTCTAAAATTATGGAAAAAAATTATATTATTTATAATAAATGCTATGAAATTTATTGGACATAAAACTTTTTTTTATGAAAGTTATATACTATAATTCTATATTATTTTTATTTAATCTATGTATTATAAAAAGGATATAACCTAGTATAAGTCTTTCTCCAATTAAGTTTATATAAGCTTTTATAATTAAAGCTACAAACATTTCGACTGTGAACCCAAACATTATAAGGTCAATGCTAATTATACAAAAAGGTTTTCTTGCATCATATCATGAGGTATGAAACCATTTGAGAGAATTGTACCAACACAAGAATCATAAACAACTCATGAAGTCTTTAATTTGAGACATTCAAGATTTCGGAATGTGATTGTAATGCCCCGATTTTTGGGCCTGAAAGTATTGGGCCTTGAGTCTGGGTTCGGGTAGAAGACGGCCCAAATAAATGGGAAGATTTAATTTTTTTTATTATTAGTATTATTTAGTATATTTAGTTAGTAATTAAATAAATTACGAAGAGTTTATGGTGTGGGAAAAAGTCCAGGGCTCGGCCCATAGCTTTAGCAAAATTCTTAAATTTTGCCTCTTAAGGAAATCTGGGCATAAGGCCTTAAAAATAAGTTGGGCAGAAACTAGGCATAAAGGAACGCCTAGCCCAGTGGTTAGGCACGCTGGTCAGCAGGAAGGAAGGCTGGGGTTTGATTCCCAGCGTGTACAAACATGTTTTTAAGTCAAGGGCTGTCGCAGGCAGGCCTTAAGAGTTGTTGGGGCTAACTCATGTCACAATAAGGAACTCAGCCCAGTGGCAAGGGACGTTAGAAGGCTGAAGGGGACCCAAGTTCGAGGCACGGGGCGTGCGAGATGTTTGGTTTTTTTTTTTTTAGTAAACGGGTTGCACTAAAGTAGGCTTTAAAAGAAGTTGCGAATGAAGTTTGACACAAAGAGTGCTTGTGGTGTAGTGGCAGCAGCGTGTTAGGCATGCCGTGAGGATGTGAGTTTGATCCCAAGAGAAGGCGAAATTTTGATTTATTTTTTTAAGTAGCTGTGACTGCAGCAGTTAAGCCTTAAAATTAATTGTGAAAAGATTATGTCATGAAAGGAACTTCGGTACAGTGGCAAACAGCGTATGTGTGTGTTTAGAAGGGCGCAGGTTTGAGTCCTTGCGCGGGCGAATTCTGTTTTATGTTTTTTTAAACAGACCGGAGCTTCTGCAGGTAAGGTTTATAATTAATTGTGACCCTATATTAGTAAAGAGAAAAGCGTGGTGCAGTGGCCAGCAGCACGGGCGAAGGCGTAAGGGTGGATGGAGGCCTGGGGTTCGAGCCTCACCTCACGCACGGAAGGTTGGGTTTTTGCTGCACGTGTGGGGAAGGAGTTGGAGTCTGATCAGGACTCTCTTAGCAGCGTGCGAAGTGGTACAAGGGGTGGATAAGGCTGCTAAACAGTAGGAAGGATTCAAACTGTGCTAAGGGCTAAAATTGAGGAGCAAAACAAAGAATTTGGATATGGGAAGGACGATGGTGCCGAAATAGAACTCATTCGGCTTTGGGCAATTAGATGCCGAAATAGCTCTCAAATTTTGGCTAGGATAAATTGTTATTCTCAAATTTTTTTCACCGATGCCTAAATCTTCTATTGCTATTCTTAAAATTCTTTCCCTTTTCTTTTTCTTCCACCGATCTCTCTCAAACCATTGCTATCCGGTTACCCTTCGAAAAGCCGAACCACACTACGTGATAGCCAACTTTACTTCTTAGTTGAGTCCTCTATTCTTTTTCTTCGTTATTCTTCTATTTTCTTCTTAAACTGAAATAAGCATACCTAAGAATAAGTTCTAAAAGCCGAATCACTAGATATGTTCTCTCCTTGTATTTTGGGGATTTGATCTACATCAAATCTGGAATAGGAAGGTACTTCAAAAAGTTTCTGGCAAGTAGATCCTCGGTAAGTGCTCAGATCTTTCTGTCCATTCGTTCTTTCAGGTTTATTATGAAAAGCCGACAAGTCCTTAATCACTTAGGGAGACTGTTGTTTTAGACTAAAGGCTTTAATAGCCTCTTCTTTTGGTTTCATATGTATTTAGTGTGGATTTAAGGATAAGCAATCAAGGAGCATAGAGGGTTGACACTGTTGGAGCATCTAGATCTGGTAGTTGGAGATCGATAAAGGTAAGGGTTAAAGATATAGATTATGACTGAATATGGTAAGGGTTTGATGTGTTAGTCGTTATCGAGTTTTAATCTAATGTTATAGTAACCGATTGTAGGTAGCTCATGTGTGGAACTCGTCAGCATTTCGTCGTAAACCAGGTGTGTAAATGACACCCACTTATAGTCTAGATCGGCAAAAACCGAAAAGTCGAAATGCCGAAGAGCCGGCATTTTGTGAACTTACGAGCGTGCAAGCGCTCGTGAGATAGTTTGTTTGTTAATCCTGGTAATCTCAAGCGGCAAGATTGCAGAGTGCGCAATTTCGTGCACTTCGGTATATTTGGGCTTAATGGGCCGAAATCGGGTTAATGGGCCAACAAGCCCAATTCGGTAAAAACGCTCGATAAGTGTTTTTGTTAATACGTTAATGGTTGTAATATGCATGAAAACTCTAAAATAGTAAATTTACTAGAATACCTCTAAGTATGAAAATTACCATTATATCCCTAGGTGCAAAATGACCATTATACCCCTTGGGTTAATTCTGTTTGAAACGCATGATATTCTGTTTTTGTATGCTATATGCCATGACATGCATATCTGTTGCATGGGATTTGGGTTTTGTTATGAAGGAAGAACCCGTTCTGGTGGCTATGCCACAAATATCTGTATCTGGTGGCTATGCCACAATATCTGTATTTGGCGACTCTGTCACAATATATGTTCTGGCAGCCATGCTGCAAGTTCTGTGGTGTGTAGCGGATGGGTGGGTCGATTTGTCTCCCCACATGGTGTAAGGTTGGTACGGGGGTGTATACGGATGGATATGGGTTAGGTTTCTGCATACATGCATAATATATGTTCTGTTACTGTAATGGGCTTAAGGGTCACACTGATTTCTTAATAGGGCTGAGGCCCAGATAATTCTATTTCTGATAGGGCTTAGGCCCAGTAAAGCTTGAACCGATTTAGGCTCTAGTTGGGTTTACTTTACACACTGAGTTTTCCAAACTCACCCCTTTCTTTTTACCCTTATAGGTGAGCCTTGAACTGGGAACTTGGAGCCGTGAGGGATTCGGAGTGGCCATACGTTCTGCAAATTTGCTTTTCTTCATGTGTTTTGATCAGTACTTACTTCTTTTAATTGTTCTTAGTATGTTTTGTTAGCTTAGATATGATGTTGTTTTGATTGCTTGAAATTGAATAGCTCTAGGGCGCGTTTTAAAAAGGTTACTTGATTTCAAAATATCGCGTTAGCAAAGCAAAGCTTCCGCAACAGAAATGTTTTCAAAATTAATAACCTTTTCAAATGGTTTTAAACGAATTGGTCTTCCCTGAACAATCACTCAGTTAAAGTGTGGCAATGGTTGTGTGCATGTCTAGGATTGGATCCGTGGAGAGCTGGGTACTTAAGTAGTCTAATTGACTCGCCTCCTCTTTTCTGGCATCCTACCTGGTGCACAGGTTCCATTCACTTTAATCTATAACGAAGATATGCTTTAAACACTAAGAAAGACTTTAGATAAAACATGACTTTTCTAGTAACGCTTCAATGTGACACGCCAAATTCGGGCCTAACTTCTAGGCTGGGTTTGGGGTGTTACAGTGATTGAGAAGACATTTGCTATTTAAAAAAAAATTCATATTAGCAACATCATCTTAGTATATCATAAAAAATAACAAGATTGAATTGTACTAATATGTTACATATTTCATAACTTTAATCATAGGTGGAATTGAGATGATCCATACTTTAAAGAGTACATGGAAGAAAGAGAGATTGGTAATATTAACAATGCATATTCAAATTCAGATGATGAACTCGGTCAAGGAGTAACAAATAATGATAAAGAGCACATGTTAAATATTAAAAAAAAAAGAATAATCCAAAAATAGGCACTGAAACAATTAGATAAAATTGCACATGGTATGCATTTTTTTATTATTTTTATTAATAATTATATTATCAACTAGTTTTTTAGACTAACATAATACATATGATGATTTGATTTTAATTTTTATTACTTATTTAGAAATTATTTTTATCATAGTCATCATTTTTATAGTAATTAATATTTTTTTTAAATATAAATTAAATAACTATGTAATTACTATTTTTCCTATCAACCATGATACAAGGAAATATGAAGTAACTACACTATATCAATTAAATATGTCTAGAGAATTACAATTCTTTGTAATCACAAAAAAGTGTTATTACACTTTCATTTAATTACTTTATATTATCCAAACAAACCCTATATATTTTTATAGATTATATATTAACTTCACATCCTTCTCAATCTCAAGATTGTATATACCATCAACTTCTCATCGTTTCAAATCTATAAGTGTGAAGTCCATTTTATTTATAATTAACAATACATGTAAAATCACATGTTTGGAAATTTTTTTGAATAAATTAGAATATCCTTCAATGTGCATTTGATTAGTAAATTTACATTAAATAAATAAGTTTTTTTTTTAAATAACAGGCCTTTTATTCATTTGAATTATATAGTTAAAAATTATAGATAAAGTCTTCTAAAAAAATAATAAATAAAATTATATCAATATTTTTTGTAGAATAGAATTTTTATTGGTTTGAACTACACAATTGACTATATTAATTATTAATAATATATTATTTTAAATTAATTATCATTTAATTAGTGTTACAATTATATATAAATTAAAATTAAAATTTATCATTATAAATAACCTTCAACAAATAGAGACTATTAGCATTAGTAAGTTTCAAGTATCTCAAAATAAAATGGAGTATAAAAATAATAACTTTTCAAAGAGAAAATTTCAAATCCTTGTTGAATGAGAATTAACACTGGAAAGTGATAGAAGATCATTTTAATCATTGATGAGGTAAAGTTATAATATTCATTCATTCATCAGCATACATTTATTTACTTTATAATAAATATTATACTAAATTTCTTTTAAACTCACCCTTATTTATTTTTCCTTATAATTATCTAATATGAAATTTTCACTTTATAATTGTATTTTTTAATTTTAATTTTACTTTATACCATTATGCTAATTAGTATTGTAATTATAATTTCATACAAATATTCAATTTGTTATTATTGTTTAAGTAATTTGTAACTCTAAAACAATTAATTGCATTAAAAGTTCAATGTTAGTTGAAGATGATTAGATCTATCCATGAGCGAAGATGGGCCAAAAATGGGCAAGTCTAGATGATGAAAGATTGTTGAAGAAGACCAAGATAAAAGATGATGAAAATGATAGATTTAAGTAGAAATTTAATATTAAAAATTTAAATATACTTGTAATATTAGTAATTAGGTTTAAATTAGATTTTATTTTACCCTTTTAAGGAAGTTGGATTTTTAAATTATCTTTATCTATTCCTTTATTTCTTTTAATAATACAATTAAATTATTTCATCTCAATAATTGTTTCACTTAAGAAAATAAACTATTAAAAAATTAGAAATTATATTATGATTCATAAAGTTTAATTTGATTATATTTGATACAATTTGAATTTATTTTTTAATTAGTAACATTGTTATTTGATTTTAAATTAAAAAATAAAATGTAAAATGCTAAAATAATTTTTTAAATAAAATTAAAAATGAAACATTAATTTTAAAAAACTAATTCGATGACTTTTTTTTTTTTTGAATAAAAAAGGCTGGGTTGTATTAATAAAATAGATCCAGGGATTATTCCTAAGAAAACAAAACACTGTCCAAACATAAACAGGCCTAACAAAATAACAAAGAAAAGAATTTAAAGAAACGACAAAAGAAAAGACAGGCAACCCAGCTTTATGAGTTGTCATTTTCTAGATCCCTCTAAAAACATCTTCTTCTCAATTGTAACGGCCCTTGGAGAAGATCAGTTGTCTGGAAAAATAAATGGTTCTCTTCTCAAAATCTTTATTCCTTCTGTTCTTCTTCATCACCATCCACGATCAACTTCGGCTATTGTAATATCCGGACCATTATTTCTCTTGATTAATATATTAAAATCATAATTAATTTATTTATTAGTAGTATGCAAATACAAATTAAATCAAACTCAATTCTCAAAATACTTTTTTTTTATAAGATATATAAATTTTGAAGATAGAGTACGTTTACATTTATTCAAACACATAATAAGTGTTGAAGCAATATCTATTTCTAATTACACTTTCATTCTATTTTAAACTATATAAAAATCAATAAGTAATATCTTATTATCTTTAATAATTTTATTATTTTATTTACATCAATTTTGTAAAGATGAAAATTATAGATCTATAGATACATACTTATTTAATTTTGTACAAAAATAACAAAAATATAAATGTGTATATTCACGTACAACACACGTGATATGAAAAAAAGCTAAATACTCTTTAATTTTTTTAAATCAACAAATATATCTTTTCTAAATATGTAATTTATCATTTTGTTTAAATTTAGATTAATAAATATTTAAAAATAAAGTTTACATCATATTAGTCCATAGTAAAATTAAAAATAAATTTTGAATATATAATTTTATTGATTTATTTGAATTTTAAATTAATTAATTTTTTTATTTAATCATGTGATATTTATTAAGTTATTTAAATTTAAATGAACTAAACATATAAAATAAAATATTATTTTAATTAAATAAATTATTGTAACTAGCCGATTGAGTCTTAACTCGACTGGTATGGGCATTATTGTCAATACAGGAGGACATGAGTTTGAGTGCATAGAAGCACATTATCCTCCTATTTATGGCTTAGGAGAGGTTATAAGTAATCCTAGGCATTGTGTCAAAAGGAGTAGATATGATCAGAATTTATAATGAGATTTTAAAAAAAAAAAAATTCTTGTAACTAACAATTAAATTATGAAATTCTAAAGATTATTTTTTAATACAATTTGTTACAAGAAAATTTTGTATATATAACAATTTATGGATAAAATTATAGTAAATTAATAAATACATACTATATTAAATATATAATTTTAAAATTTTACATAAGCCATTAAAATAAATATTTTTTTTTTGCACTTTTAAGAATATAATAGCTTAATTCATAATTAAGCTTCCATAGCATGATTTAAAATCCAAAAAAATAAAATTATTAATAAAAAATGTTACACGTGACGGTAGTTTTATAATTGTAGCTGTGAAACTTGCGTAAACTACTAATAGAAAATAAAATGAAGTTCATATTTATAAATGTTAAATAAAATGAAATTCATATTTATAAATGATTTAAATAATTCTAAATAAAGAGATTAAAATTAACTAAAAAGATTGTTTGACATATTAATAATATTGCGTAATTTCATAGTTATCAATAAGTTAGTAGTAGTTAAGATGACGGGAAGTAAAAAGGCATTTGAATCTTTGTTGAGAGGAAAATGTTTGCTATTCTAGCACGTTTGTGTCTGCTTTGCGAGCATGTTTAGATTTTTTTTTCTTTTGGTTTTCTTTTTTTTTTTCCCTTTCCCCTATTGGCGGAGGCTATTGTTCTAGTTGGTGGTGCGGATTTGAGTTCATTTGATCAACAATTATGGAGGATGAGTTGACAGATCTATCATTGGATGATGTTAAAGATGAGGTTTTACTAGTTAAGAGAGATCTTAGATCTCAAGTGGTGGAAAATAATTTTAGTTTGGTAAGGTGTTTTCTAATGGCTAGTATAGTCTATTTCACGACTATGAAGAGTACCATGGCAAATCCATGTCATCTAATTAGAGGAGTTCAAATCTCGAATCTAGGTGATAAAAGATTTATTTTTAAATTCTTCTATATGATGGATTTGGATCGAGTTCTAAATGGGGCACCGTGGACATTTAACAATCATCTCTTAGTATTTCATCTATTGGGGATGGGAAAGATCTGAGAAAGGTTCCATTGCTTTTTGTTAATTTTTGGGTCCAAGTTCATGAGTTACCAACGGGTTTTTTCTCAGAGACTGTTGTATGACAATTGGGGGACTTTTGGGGGGAAGTTTTTGGAATATGATTCTAAAAGTCTAAGTCAAAGTCTATGTAATTTTCTCTAGGTCACGGTTCAATTGGATGTTAGGAGACCTTTGAAGTGGAAGAAGAAGATCATGCTTGCATCAAAACATTGTACCTATGTCATTTTTAAATATGAGAGATTAACAATGTTTTGCTTTTACTATGGTCATTTTGGGCATAATGATTCTTTCTATCAAATTAAGATGGAAAAAGGAGTGGAGTCGATTGATTTGGGATGGGATTTATCCTTACGTGCGCAATTTAGAAGAGTTGTTTCTATGCATAGTGTGTGGTTGGTAGAAGATAACGACGAGGGAGGATTCAAAAGTAGTAGTTGATAGCTGAATCTGGGGAGTGGCACTAAGGAAGGGGTTTGGCAGGATTTGGGGGTGCGATTGGATCTTATGTTAAGTTTTAATTTGGAAGGGGGTAACGATATTCCAAGACAGGTGGGAGGTTTTGTGGATATGGATCATGATGTGGAGGAGTCATTGAATGAAAGTGGCGACAGGAAGAAGAGGCCTCGGAAGGAGGTTGGATATCATAATTTTACTGGGGTGGAAGATGCAATAGTGGTTAGGGAGGAAAGACTAGTAGAGGGAGCCTATTTTATATCGGCGACTACCAAGAGGCAAGCCGACTGAGCACAATGAAAATCTTATGTTGGAATGTCTATGGTTTAGGGAATCCATAGGCAGTTAGAAGAGTTCGACATTTGTTGAAGATGTATAATCCCTAGTTAGTCTTTCTTATGAAGACTAAATTGAATACTAAAAGAATGGAAAACGTTTGAAGGCGATGTGGTTTTTTTAATGGATTTGACGTTGTTACTGATGGATCGAGAGGTGGTTACTATTTAGCTTGGAAAGGTAATAGTATTGTCACTCTGAGAAGTTATTTAGTTCACCATATTGATGTTGACGTTCAAGAATCTGATAGTACCTTACAATGGCGTTTTACTGGGTTTTATGGGGCTTTTTATGTTTGAGGAAGGGAGGACAATTGGAAATTATTAAAATCGTTTAGGAATTCACAGGACCCCTTGTGGATGGTTTATGGGGATTTTAATGAAATCATGTATTCCTTTGAGAAGACGGGGGAATACCTCGGGATGAGCGGAGGATGAAAATGCTCTGAAGGGTTTTAGAAGGCCGTCACTTAATAGATGTGGGATGTTTGGGAACATGGTACACATAAGAGAGGGGGAATCTTCTGGAAAAAGAATATGAGAGGTTGGATAGGGGTATGGTAAATGAAAGAATGATGAATTTGTTCCCAAATTTGATGGTGCGACATTTACCTTATTTGTACTCAGATCACTACCTTATCCTTTTTCAAATTGATCGAGAAGGTTTTCATCAGATACCCAAACAATTTTGATTTAAGGCTTGGTGGGTAATGGAGGAGTCCTTTGAGGGAGAGGTTATGAAATTATGGGATAGTAGTGAAGGTGACCTATTTGTCAAGTTAGAGCAGGTTAAGGAGGGTTTGCACAAATGGGCTAAAATGATTACGGGAAAGGGAGGATCTTAGTAGGGATTTGACTAATAAGTTGGGCGATTTGTTGGAAAAGAAGAGGGATGACGTCACCCTTGAGGAGCTGATCGATACAAAAATTAAATTAAACATGGAGATTGACAAAGATAATATATTCTGGTAACAGTGAGCGCTAGTGAAGTAGTTGCGCTTGGGTGATAAGAACACAACTTTCTTTCATAAGTATGCCTCGCAGAGGAGAAAGACCAATAGAATAAGGGCCTTACAGTATGAGGATGGGAGGTTGATGATGGAGGAGTTTGAGATGGAGAGAATTGTGAGAAACTACTATCAAGAACTATTCACTACTACTGGTAGTGTCATCTCTAATCATATTTTGAGCGGGTGAGGAAGTGTATTTCAGATGAAGACTATTTGTTGTTGACTGAAAAGTATACTAAGTATGAAAGTGTGGTGGCCTTGAAGGGAATGTGACCTACAAAAGCTTCTAGTACTGATGGTTTTCCGGTATTGTTTTTTCAATGGTGTTGGCATATTGTGGGTAGAGAGATTTTTGATTTTCGCTTGAAGGTCCTAAATGAAGGTAAGGAGCTTTACTCCCTAAACATCACTAATATTGTGTTAATCCCAAAAATTTCTCATCCTATGAATCTAAAGAATGTTAGGCTTATAAGCTTGTGTATTGTGATTTATAAGCTGATTGCTAAGGTGATTGCTACTTGATTTCAATGTATGCTGGAAATTTGTATCAATAGTGCCCAAAATGCTTTTGTGCTAGGGAGGTTGATTTTTGATAATATACTAGTAGCATATGAGATTTTTCACTATTTCTGTAACACCCCTAACCCGTATCCACCGCCGAACTAGGGTTACTAGACATTACTGATCATACAAATTACTTATACGAATATTTACTAATATAAATGTCTAACTGACTTCATTGATATATCGGGAACATTTCATATGATAATATAAACTTTACACACGATTATACTTATCAAAGTTTGAAACATTTTGAACATCTAAAATAAATGAAATAAGATAAAATGTACTTATAGCACTAAATTTCTTAAATTTTATTCGATCATTTTATGCATCCATATTAAGCCATTAATATGGCTTTCATTCCTAAATTTTTATCAGCTTTGCATGTATTGTATAATTACACAAGCTAAAGACAAACATTTGGGAATGTACAAAAATCCATTCCATTCTATAGCTATTTGGCTATCACAACTCAATTGCATAATTTCGTAGCTTTACAAAAATCAACGAATCAATATAATCATGCATATTTGCAACCCAATCATATTACAAATATCTATAAATATATATAACAAGACATATAAGAATTCATCCGAATGTCATGATCAAATACTCAGTCACATATATCCATTGATATTATCTAACCAATTTAAACTTTTAAACACTTAATACTAAGGTTGATTTAACCCATACGGCAACCTCATAAATACACATAATATGATACAAACATATTAATTTATCTAAATGACATTCTATATATACATATATATAATCCCATACAAAATATCAAAATCGAACCAATAAAATAAAGTACACATAAATTATATGTATCTTACTTGCGGCAAGGACCTTACTTAACATAAAGTATATAACTTTTAAACACATCAATTGTCCATAAAACATATGCACAATCTGTCATCAATCAAACTTAGTGAACATTCAATCCCATTTGCATAAACCGAATAGAAACATGGCAATATTCATATTTCAGCACACGCAGTATCTAACACAAGTTCATGCAAACATGACACATAATTATAAAGCAGAGTGGACAAAGATCGAGCTTAACATAGCTAGTTTTTAAGGATAATTGCTTAGCTATTTTCGCATGGCTTTATACACAACCCAAAATTAACATTTCGAAAACATACTTTAGCTTATACATGCCATAATTTCTAATTTAACTTATAAAAGTACCCAAAGTAGTGGATAGTGTGATGAGCTTCACAGACGATCCCCGAGCTTGTAACTTGATTTTTCAAAATCTATAAAACAGAAACAAATATTCACATGATAAGCTATTTTAGCTTAGTAAGCTATAAGCAATTAAATAACCCAATGATATTAACAAAATTTAACAAAACTAACCAGAGTATTTTATCATTTTACATTTAAATCAAGTCATCTATTAGTACATTCATATATAGCATTTTTAAGCATATATAATTATTTCCTTTTATAATGCCACTTGATCGAATGTATAAATAGTCAAAACTAACATGGTATCATTTAACCATCAAAACCGAATATTCCTATTACACTTAGTTCACATACACAAAATGCAAAACTCATATGTCTTAATACGATTTTACTACATAGGTTAACCATATAACTGCATATATATCTTATCATTCATACACATACACATAAGAGTTATTCATAGTATATTTACTACTCATTCACAAGTCAAATGTACACATTCATATAAGCTCAAAGATCCAATTATAAGATCATGTACATAATTTACTTTCATAGCCGAATATACATGGGTACATATAAATGCAATCCAAGAATCATTTCCATAATAAATACACCATTTGTTCAAGGCCGAATACACATATTTGAACTATGGAAGTTCATCCTTTATATCATACATAACACATTTTATCAATAAGTCACATACTTACCTTATCATCAATAACCAATAAACTAAATCATACCTGTCCCTTTTTGTTCATCCAACACATCCGATTACGTTTTACCTTTGCTCGATGAACCATTCGGAATTGGGTAGGACACTCAGATAATCACACATATATCGTACAATGCCAACATCCCAGACGTGGTCTTACATGTAGCCACATATCGATGCCATTGTCCCAGACAGGGTCTTACTCGTAAACACATATTGAAATCACAAATCGATGCCATGGACTTACTTGCACACATATATCGGAATCCTATGTCATGACATATGTATCCTAGCTATTCTTAAGGTTCATACGGGGATTTCGGACATCGTATCTCAGTCGAATCGAACTCGGAAGTGTGGTAACCATAATGAAACAAATTCGGCCACACCATATTTTAAACTTAATATTTCATAACAGCATATAAACATAATATTAAATTATCAATAAATACGTCTATTTTCTTATAAACTTAACTCGGAAGTCGCACAACGGGACCGGGCTGCTAGTCAACAACTTTCATTTTTCCCCGGCCCAAATCCGATTTCTTTGATTCTTGATCTAAACATATTCAAATTAAGCTCATTCAAACATATTTTCATTCAATTTAGTCCAAAAACACATAAATAGGCAAATTACCATTTTACCCCTAACATTTACAATTTTTACAATTTAGTTCCTATTACACAAAACATAAAATACACAAAATTTCCAATTACCCATGTTTGGTCGAATATCCATAATGTTCATACAAGTCCATATATTAAATTTATTTCACCTTTTAGTCCCTCAAATTATTATTTTTGCAATTAAGTTCTAATCACTCAAAATCATCAAAAATTCCAATACAAAACATGTTAATCTAAAACATATCTTTCATTTTTCATCATCGAACAACAAAAATCACAAGCTATCAATAATGTTACAACTCAAAATATTCATCAAAATCAAAAATTAAAGCTTGGGTTTTGAAGATTACTAAGCAACGATCTCAAAAACATAGAAATTATAAAAAAAACTGAACAAAAACGAACCTTGATTGAGCTTGAATGTATACCGAAACCTAGCTTAGTTTTCTTTATTTTTCTTTTGTTTATATTCGGTGCAAGAACAAAGAAAAACAATGTGTTTTTGGCTTATTTTCTTATGATATATTAACATATATATTAAATTATTACCATTTTACTTAACTACCCTTAATGAAATAATAGTAATAATTTATAACTCATGTCCCTTACCGTCCAACATCATATATAATGGATAAATTTCATCATAAAGACTCCAAATTAGAAAACCATTAGTAATTCAGCCCTTATACAAGTTGCCACTTAATTTTTATTTTATGCGATCAAGTCCTTTTATTTATTCGGACACCTAAACGATGAAATTAAATCACGAAAATTTTACAGATATAAATTCACATAAAGTAAACACAAACAATAATTTTTAAATATTTTTCTAACTCAGATTTGTGGTCTCGAAACCACCGTTCTGATTAGGGTCTAAAGCGGGTTGTTACACTTTCAGACGTGAACGATTGGGTAAAAAGGGGTCTATGGCACTAAAGTTAGACATGAACAAAGCGTACGATCAGGTTGAATTGGGATTCCTTCATGTAATGATAGAGTGTATGGGTTTTTCTATGTCTTGGATTGATTTGATTATACAATGTGTCATATCAGACTCATATTCGGTGATAGTTAATGGCAAGGTTGGGGGAATTTTCAAGCCAAGCAAGGGGATTCATTGAGTTCGTTTCTTTTCTTGATATATAGTGAAGGTTTGTTGGTTCTAATGAATATGGCATTGAACGAGGGTAGGCTAAAAGGTGTCAAAGTAAGTAGACTAGGGCTGCAGATTACTCATTTATTATTTGTTGATGATTACATGTTGTTTAGGGATGCTAATGACAAGGGGTTTGCATTTTAAAATATGTTCTAAAGGAATATGAGCTCTGGGCAGTACATATATTATGAAAAGTCAACAGTGTTTTTTAGTTCTAATGTAGCTGAAGAGGATAGGCTATTGGTTTCAGGAACTTTAGGTGTAAGATATTCAAATGACCTGGATTGTTACTTGGGGCTCTCAAATATGGTGGGAAGGTGTAAGAAAATGGTGTTTCAGGTATTAAAAGATAGGATAAATCAAAAAATTGATAGTTGGAGCATGAGATTTTTATCTCAAGGAGGCAAGGAAGTCTTCATAAAAGTTGTACTCCAAGCTATTCCTACGTATTCCATGATGTGTTTTATGTTACCTAAATCGCTGTGTGCAGAGTTGGAAAGTTTAATGCCTAGATTTTGGTGGTAAAAAGGTCATGGTAGAAGGGGTATACATTGGTGCGAGTAGAGTAGGCTATGTAAGTTGAAAGAGGTGGGAGGTTTGGGTTTTTAAAGCCTAGCTAAATTTAACTTAGCGTTATTAGCGAAGCAATGTTAGCGTCTTTTAAATTATTCGAATTTATTATTAGCGAGAGTTCTAAAAGCTTTATACTATCCGCAATGTGTTTTTTTGGAAGCTAGGTTGGGGAATCTACCTTTGTATACCTGGCAGAGCATTTGGGCTGCTAGGGGCCTCCTTGAGAAAGGTCTTTGCTAGAGGGTTGGTAAGGGTGATAAAATTAGTATTATGGAGGACGTTTGGATTCCATGTGTTTCAAATTACAAGATTAGTGGAACGATTAGTGGAAATGGTATTTCTAAACTATCAGACTTAATTGACAGCTCGAATAGAACTTGGAGAGTTAGGTTGATTTAGAATACCTTTTATATAGAGGACATAGATAGAATTTTGTGAATCCCTTTAGCCACAATGGAGCATGACAATCTACTAGTGTGGAAAGGAGAATCTTTGGGCGAATTTATAGTTAGAAGTGTATACAAACTATTATTCAACATCTCTACTATTTCTAGTGCTAATGAGATACAAGATTAAATGAAACCTTTTTACAAAAAATTATGGAGCCTTAATCTCACAGCAAAGCAAAAAATTACAACTTGGAAAGTCTCTTGAGACTTTCTGCCTACCCTAGCCAATCTATAGTACAGACAACTCAGATCAAATACAGTATGTCCAAGGTGTGGTTTGAGAGTGGAAACATTCTGTGCATGTATTTTGAAAATGTCCTGTTTCAATAGAATTGTGGACATATTTAAACCTAGCATGGGTGATTTCTAAACCCAATCTGGGAAACTGGGAGTGGCTCACTTGGGTGTTTGAAGATGGTTCGAACAAACAATGTCGATTATTCTGCTATGCACTTTGGGTTATCTAGAGTGAAAGAATAAAAAATTCATGAGGACGAAACAGTTTTGGAAAGGAAATTGTAGACAAAATAAAGAGTTTTGTGTTGGAGAATGAAGTCCCTAGTAACAAAAGCCTTACCAAACACTTTTCCTCTTTGAAATGGAGACCCCAAGAGAATCATGTGGTTCGCATTAATTTTTATGCGACTTTTAGCCAACAACTTTTCAAATCTACTTCGGGGTTGGTGGCTAGGAATAAAAGGGGGAGATGATTGTCTTCAAATCGGTTCTGGCGAATCGAATAGCCTCTTCGTTTGCTACGGAAGCTTTTGCATGCTCCCAAGTAGTGAGGTCGGAGATGGGGATGGGTGTCGATGTAGTCGAAATCAAAGGGGATGCATTGATAGTTATCAAAAAGTGTTAGTCCAATGTTGAAGATAAGTTGAAAATAGGAGCTTGTATTAAATATATTCACCAAAATAAGAATCATTTCCACAATATCTGTTTTAGACACATATCAAGATGCGCAAACCAAACGGCACATATAATTACCATAGAAAGTCTTAAGAGAGGCGAGCAGGTCTACCTGGAACAGGTAGTGTTGCCTTATGCCGTGCCTTCGCTGGGGTCAGGACGGGAACCAGACTGAAGAGATGGGGTGATTTTTTCACAAACAGAGAATATGCTCAATGGTATTTTTTTTTTTGTTTTGCTTTTAACAGCATCAGAAGTCTTTGGAGGATTGCAACTGACAACAAAAAGTACATTTTGGGAAGCGGGGGTGACAGTCTATTAATTTGACTAGACAGGGGGACGTTTTAGTTTCCTTTCTTTTTATTTTACTTTCTGCTGTTTCATTTTTGCCTAGTGAGCCTCGCTGTTGGATTTATCTTTTTAAGCTTGCTTTTGTACTCGATGGGCTCTCTTATTTGGGCTTAATTTATTCTTCATAAAATCCAATCTTATTATAAAAAATAATAGTAAATTATAATTGATAACAAAAAGATAAAAGCCCACCGATCATCATTTAACTCTTAATGAAATTTAATAATCAATTAAATACCAAAGTTAAAGATATAGAAAATTTTGACGACTCAATCCTTAGTTATAATGATTGAATGATACGATAATATAATAACATTTATTTGATGTTACAGGTATTGTCACAATATCTAACATGTCACATTGCAATATTTATGTAACATTATGATTTTTTAAATGATTTTTTTTTTAAAAATAAAATTATTCTTTTAGCCATTTAAATTTATGAAAATTTTATTCAAGTTATTTAATTTTGAAATGTTTACAATTTAATCACTAACATTTGAAAAATAATTAATATTTATTTTTGCATTACAAAATTTTCATGTGTTGGTCATAAATTTTTATTTACTAATGTAATATGTAATAAGTACCTAAATTTATTTGGATAAAATAGATATAAATTTTTAATTTAGTATAATTTAAAATTCTTATTGATAATAATATTATGCTTTAGTCTAAATCAGTGACATGAATTTAAAAAAAAAAAAATCAAATTGTGAGGCTAAGTTAGAAATTCATATTAAGATTTTCTTTTAAAAAAATAAAATCAAAATTTTTTAAGGGGTTAGTGATTGAGACTAAGACAACATTAATAATGGTAAAAAGACTAAAATATATCAAATGAAAATATAGAGAAAAAACTATAAATTAAATATAATACAAGTTCTAAAACAAAAAAAATTTTCTTTCATGTTTCTTTTTCCATACTAATGTTCTAATCAATTCTCTTTGTTTTCTTTCTCTATTAAAAAGCTTTTGGGCCAAGAAAATGTTGAAAACCCATAGAAATAGATATAACATATCATAAGCCACAACACAAAAGTCATAATGTGACAATTACTGCATGCAACTAGTAATCTAGTGCATCGAAGAAACTAACCTTTGGGTTAAGGTAATAACATGTTATTAATTCACTCTCAAATATTCAAGATTAATATCTTGTAAAAGATTAATCTATTGCATCATCAAAATTACATATTTTGGGTTACAAATATAATATGTTACTGATTTATTTTCAAATTAAAATAATTACACTCGGGTCAAAGTAATGGCATGCTATTGATCCACACTCGAAGGTTTGATTATGATTATGCTTTTGTATATCACCAATTTTATAATATAATCATAGAAATAATAAATCAACCAAAAATTAAGTTATATTCTTACTATCATTCACATATAAAATTTATTTAATCAATCAACCCCAATGTTATTATGAATAGATCATTTTATTGACTATCGACTCAATTAACATAAAATTTTAATGGTTAATTAAACTTTTAACTTTTATAAAATTACAAAAATTTGTCACAATCTAACTTTTGATACCACATGTTAAAAAAACTTAAATACACATAAATAACAGTGTAAATGTATATTTCTTCCTCCTCCTAACAAAACTTTAGTTTTTAATCATAATTTCAACATTAGAAAGAAATAACTTCAATAATGTACTGACTAATGTTGAATGCACTTAATAAATGACTGGAATTAATGTACTTAATTATTAATTTTTATGTGATTATGACGAATATACATAAGAGACTTGCATAAAAAAATTAAAATTTAAATATATCACACTCATTAACGTAAAAGACTTTATTTAGTAGAGTGATGGTTTTGCTTAGCAAAGTGAAGGAAATTGGAATGAAAAAAAATTGAAGTAAAAAAATTAGAGAAATGAAAATTATAATTTTTTTTATAGATGTGTTGGATAGGGGAGATAGAAATACTAAATCTTTTCATCCATTACTTGGTAAAAATAAAAAATAAAATAAAACATTTAAAAAATAGATAATTTTGAACTAACATATTTTTTATTTTCTCTCATCTTATCACTCCAATTTGTGGAATGATTAATTTTTATGGTTAGAATAAAAAATGATCTTCATAAAATACATTCAAAATCTATTTTCTTTCCACCTTTCTTTTTTTTTTTTTCTCCCATTTCCGCCCAACAAATAACGCGAGAAAATAAGGAAAAGGCTCTTGTGAAGTGTGACGATTTCTACATTATAATAGATGCACTTGATCAATCTGCCATAAGCAGAAATATCTAATGAAAAGTTGAAAATAATGCAGTAGAATGAAATGTCTGAATGAGCAATATAATCTGAAGCCTAACATGTATTTAAATGTATGGGAGGACAAAGTTACAGAAAGAGAGTATATTCTTTAATATAAGCATCTGAAGCTGTAAATATGTGGAAGAAGGCTCACTCATAAAATTTCCTCCTCTAATGGAACCTCGTACCCGAAAACCCTAGAGTAATCATCCAATTCATCAAATGTAAACTTTGGCATTCTCCAGCTTTTTTGAACATCAGAGTCGTGGCCAGTCATTAGAAGCTTCAGGACCTAAAAATGGAAACATTTAATAACACATAAAAATGCATTGTTTCAATGTAAAAGGACTTGGATCCTACAAAAGAAGTAATTTTAGTACCTCACTCATTGAAGGACGCCATACTGCTGATTGCCTCACGCAATAGGAAGCTGTTAGCACTGTTCTATGCATTTCATCTTCATCATATTTCCCTTTGAGTTTCGGGTCAGCTAGTTCAGTGATGTTCCCAGATTCCATAAGAGGCTTTGCCTATAAAACAAAAAATCATTTCGGGGAAATATGGGTTACAGAAATGTAATGCCTTCACCCAAGTTGAGTGAAGTCTGCATGGTGCATACCCATAAAAGAAGGCTTTGCTTTGATGAATCGACAGGCCGGCGACCAGTAATGATCTCCAGGAGAAGAACCCCAAATGCGAAAACATCTATTTTCTCATCCACAATTCCATGCATGAAATACTCTGGTGCTAGGTACCCAAATGTCCCCTCTATTGGGATCACAGCATGGTGAGTCCATTTATTAGGAAGCCATTTTGCCAGACCAAAATCACTGATCTAAAAAGAGATGAAATCATAGTTACATGCAGGACAAATATAACTCAGTTCTTTAAATTAACACTTATAGAAGTTGGTGGTTGATTCACCTGCGGTTCATAATCCAAACCAAGAAGAACATTAGAGGCTTTTATGTCGCGGTGTATTATACGGTGTTTACAGCATTTATGCAGGTAATGAAGACCTCTAGCAACTCCAAGCGCAATCTTGTATCTCATAGGCCAATCGAGTGACGCACTTGTTTTACCTGAGGATTCTCCCAATAGAATTAGCTATCATTTTTCTTCTTCTTCTTCTTCTATTTATTTATTTATTTATTTTTTAAGTTTAATTGTTCAAAACTTGGAACAAGAAGTTGCTGTTGTTACCATGCAAAGCAGATGCCAGAGTTCCCTTCTCAGAGAAGTTGAAAATCAAATACAGTCCATTTTCAATGCAGCAGCCAACTAAGGTTGCAGTATTGGGGTGGCAAACATGTCCAATTATGCCCAATTCTGTAAGGAATTCTTTCTCCTTGGTTTCATCCTTCTTGTCATTGGCCAACCTCTTCACTGCTATGGCTCTTCCATCAGGAAGATCACCTCGGTACACTTCTGAATACCCGCCTCGACCAACTATATTATCTGATACCCCAAAACAACATTCAGAGCAGTAATTAAGAATCTTGAGCTTAAACATCTCAAACTTACCTGGATGGAAGTTATTTGTAGCATTTGAGATCTCCTCATAGCTAAAGCACTTTATCAAATGATTCTCCTTTCCTTTGCTGGATAAACTAGCCTTTCTTTTCCCAAGTAGACAACTAAACAATGATGAGATCAATTTGTAAGGTGACATCTGTTTCTTTATGCAGGTTTGGCCTTTAAACTTTGACACCTTAGGAGAGGATGACCCTGCCACTTTTGTGCCCCTAGAGCTACAGCTATCATCTTCAAGTGCTTCTAAAACAGTCATTGGTGAAAACTTTTGCACCTTTCTTTGAGAGGGAATAGAATCTGAGCCTGGCTGCCTAGATTTCCTTATCGCAACCACAGAACAGCCTTCAGGGGCATGCTTCAAACAGTATCTTTTTATCTTGTTTGATGTCCTGGGACAAAATAAATAAACAAAACAAAACAAAAAGGAAAATCAAACATCCCTGAACAAAAGATTGCTGGATTTCTCACTTCTTTGAACGGTTTTTGGAGCCACGAAGAAGAAGAAAGTCAGCTGAGATGGATTTTGCTTCCTCAATTAGACCTTTTCTAACACTGGAGCTAAATCCTACTCTTGCCTCCAAGTTTACCTGAACAAATATTGTTCTTTAAATATGTTTCATGCAGGTTAACCAAATCTGCAGAAATCTAAAATTTGGTCACCTGCTTAGACTGACAGGTCTTAGCAAATTCTCCAAGCACAGATATAACATGAGCTTTTGCCTGGCGAAACTTTTCTTGGTTTTTAGTCATCAGTCTGCGCTTCTTGGTCTCCTTACCAACTACATTTCAAAATATGCAACGTATTTTTAATGTTGTAACGTGAACAAGTTGATTCAATTTCAATTCAAGTATGGCAATGAACTTTGATGCAAGGATTAGGAAATGTACTAACCAAGAACATGTAGGGCAACGACTTCGTCATTTGGATGGGTTAGAACTCTGATTGCCCATGACAATACCTCCTTGCTTTCATCTGGATCCAATGAGATGCCAACAAGTATTTTAGCAGGAGCTGAGGTCGCCATTTTTCGCTAGTTAATTGGCCGACAGGTTTGAATGTAACTGAATATATGCAGGGAAACTATACATACACTTACATATAGATATGGTGACTTATTTATTTATGATTTGAGATTCTTGCTGACAATAAAGGCTTGGATGAACTCTGCTTAAGAATAAGTGTAGAAGCAGTGGCATGATTACGGTCAGTTAGAGAGTGTGGCCACACTGGTTCTCATTGTATTATTCTTCTTAAAGAAGCATAAAAAGTTTTTAGAATGGCAAGACAACTGTGATCAATCCTTTTTATTTTATACGCAATATGTACAGGAGTGAATCAAAAATTTTATAATTTAAACTATTTGATTGAATTGATATCACAAGTGAATTTGATATTAATGTCATTAAGAAAATTACTTTAAAAACCATTTTTAATAAAGGATTGATACCAACTTAATCAAGCAAACTACTTGAAATTTATTCTTTTTCAAATGAAAGATTGATTATTGATATAATTCTTTTACTATTTTTATAAGATAGTTTAAATAAAACAACTAAAAATATCATATTTAAGGATTGAACCAAGTATAAAACGTGTTTCGTTATGAGAAATTATTTCATCCACTGCTAGTGGAGTTAAAAAAACTCCACTATTAACTCGACTAACAATGATTAAATGCTGCCATGTATCTTGAGGGGATATAAAAAAATTAAAATTAAATTAAAATAGACACGTGTTATGGACTGAACCTTGCTTGTGGAGTTTACTAAGAGTGGGTATAATTAATGTTAACCCTTCAATTATAAATACTTCGCCATTTTATCTTGTGAAATTATTTGGTACACCGCTAGTAAAATTTTTAGGCTCAACAAGTAGGACAAGTGTGTTATAGAGATATAGTAAAATATAAAAAATAAATATTAAAAAAACAAACATGCTAATTTTTTAAAACTACTTGTAAAATAAAAAAATAATGTGAATATACCATCCTTTTATTTATAATTCAATTATTGATTAATTTTTGTATAATCATGATTCTAATATTACTTTTTCCCTTCGCCCACATGAATACAAAATCCACTACAAATTAATAGCATGTCAATATAAAAAAATATTAAACAAAATACACGCAAGAAAACTACATACGGTGAATTATTTATTTGTTTTTGTTGTAAGATTCTTGTCTGCGATAAGCTTGGAAGAATTCTGGTTATGAGAGCAGCAGCATGATTAAGGTGAGTAAGAGAGTAAGACCACATTGTTTCTCATTGTATTATTCTTGTTAAATAAGCATGAAAACTTTTTAGAGTGGCAAGACAAATGTGATCAATCTCTTTCTTTTAACACTTTTCTTCCTTTCTTTTTTCTAGTAAAAGGCATTGGATATGGGTGTTACTTAAATATTTATTTACTTTTCTATTTTCCTTCTTTCTTTTTATGTTGTAGAGCTTAGGAATAGAATTAAAGGCGCACCTGAAAATATTATGTATACTACATGATTATATGATACATATACCATATAAAAAATAATTAAAATACAGTAGTGATATGAATATAGAAATATGTTGAAGTCTACGTAATAATAATAAATCAATAATCGATTAAATTTTATATAAAAGCGACAGCTAGGGGCTTTGGGTATAAGCAAAGATGGTGGGTGTTGTATTTTGATTTGTCTTGCTATGTAAGGCAAAGATGAGAAAACTAGTAAAAACGAAGTACCAAATTGTTGGGGTTTGGTAGAATGGGATGTTGCCACTCAAAGAGATCTCCACTTTATCGAAAATGAAACGTTCAGAGGGCACTAACTTTTTTTTTTTTTTTTTTCTAAACCTACCCCACTACGTAAGAGATTTCCAATGATGGCTTTTGGTTGGCCATATTCATGATTCCTACAATAGCATGGGATATTGCTACATTTGTCATACGAGAATAGCAAAGCTTCGTAAAAAAGAAAGACCATACCACGAGTAATAATATATGGAGTTTATATTCACATTATTATAGCAACTAGAAAAGAGAAGTCACTAAGTAATTTTCTCATTGGGGATTGAAAAAACAAACTCTAAAAACTTTTAAATTTTAAGTTTAGTTCTTCTCATATGGACTAGGATGTTTGCCTGTCCAGTTAAATTCAACTTCGATTAGATGGAATTTAATAAATTTATTCTCTCTTTTTGTCTTTTCTTTTCTTTTTAATAAATTGGTTGCTTTTATTTATCCAATAAACAAGGTTTTGATACATGTGAGTTATGATCATCGAATCAATAATTACTTGTAATATTATATTTTTATAATTTTATTATTAAATATAATTTAAAATTCGACAAATCAATTACACCTTAAACCTATAATTACCCTATACCACATGCTATACAAATCCTATTATTAACAAGTTCTCTGATTCTTATCCTTGCTCCAACTAGTTTCATTCTCACCATATGCTTGAGTGATGAGAAGGTTGCATCCACACAATTCCAAAATTATTTGAAGTTGTTTTGACGGAAAAGACTTGATTTGACTTAAAAGCTCTAGACTAAATCCTATGATTTGGGCAGCAAGAAATTGGTTTTGACAATTCACAGCAAACGTTATGAGAAAAATAATTAAGATAAAAAATAAAAATAAACAAAGGAAGGAAGGAAAAGAATTTTGAGATCAATTTTGTAACGTACCAAAATTTCCAGTTGGACTCGTGACATTATTTTGGTAACAAAACCATGAAATTGTGAGAAATTTGAAAATTTTATTAGAGATAGAATTTTTTATGGGCATAAAGTTGGTTACGGATATAAAATTTATGGAAAGAATTTTAGAAAAAAAAATCGATAAAAAGGATTAAATTAAAATTTTTTAAAATTTTAGAGACAAAAGAGTAAATATGACCAAAATAGAAATATGAGCTAGTAGAAATAAATTGGGATAAGAATAAGTTGAGTTAGCCTAAAGCAAATAACTTTTTGAGATTAAATTAAAGAGATTGAGAAGTATAAAGAGTAAATTATAGATTTTTCAATTCTATTGAGAAAAGCGGCAAACATGCAACTTTTACTATCATATATTCATATTAAAGGATATCCGTGATTTTTTTAATTTGGTCTTAATAATGACCTATTAATGAGAAGAAATAATATAAAGAGTTGAAAAAGAAGTAAAATGATAATTTTATCATAAAACAATATTTTTGTTATTTTTTCGAAAATTATATGATAAAAAAATTAATTGGGTGATAAGATTGATATATGGACTTTACTTGGACCATTTGGGTCGTATGGAGAAAAGTGGTATTTGCAAGCGAATAAGGTCAAATTGCAATATAGTTTGTTTATAACAAAAAACTTGGTAAGTATTCCGAGGATCATACCTGTAGACACTCATTTTGTCCGAACTCAATTGGAGGCCCATTTAAAATTTTATTTTCTCTTGGGCCGTTTGAAGCCAACCCAATTTTGGTCAATTCGAGGCCTTTATTTTTCTTTTTTTTCTTTCTTCTTCTTTCTTTTTTGGGCCTGTCAAGGGCCCAAATTATTATTATTATCATCACTACTACTATTATTAAATATTATTATTATTATTATTATTATTGTTATTATTATTATTATTATCATTTTTTTACAAATAAACAAGATTAAAAAACAATATATATACATGAAATGAAATGAAAAAAAATGGGAGGCTTTTTGTAATAGCCCGAATTAGACCCTAATCGGAACGGTGGTTTTGGGACCACGAATCCGAGTTAGAAAAATATTTTTAAATTATTTTCCGAGTTTATTTTGTGTGAATTTATATTTGTGAAATTTTTGTGATTTAATTTTGTCGTTTAGGTATCCGATTAAATAAAAGGACTTAATCGCGTAAAATAAAAATTTAGTGGTTATTTCTAAAAAGGGGCGAATTGCTATTGGCTTTATTAATGGAAGCCTTTATGTTGCAATTAATCCATTAAGAGAATAAGTGGACAGTACTAGGCATATGTTATATGGCTTGTTTATAATATTATTAAGGTTAAATAAGTAATTAGGTAAAATGTTATTATATGTTATAATATATATCAAATTAAAATAAGGTTTTAATATTATCTTTCTCTTGGCCAAAACTTAAACAAGAAAGAAAAAAGAAAAAGAAGCTAGGGTTCGATTGTATTCAAGCTTGATTAAGGTACGGGTTTAGCTCGATTTTTGATAATTTCTACGTTTTTGAGATCGTTGCTAAGTTATCTTCAAAACCCATGCTTTAATTTTTTATTTTGATGGATATTTTGAGTTGTGCCATTGTTGATAGCTTGTGATTTTTATTGTTTGATGATGAAATATGAAAGATATGTTTTAGATTAACATATTTTGTATTGGAGTTTTTGATGATTTTAAGTAATTAGGACTAAATTGCAAAAATAATAATTTGAGGGACTAAAATGTAAAATAAATGAAATATATGGGCTTGTATGAACACTAGGAGTATTCAGCCAAACATGGGTATCTTGAAATTTTGAATATTTTGTGTTTTGTGCAATAGAGACTAAATTGTAAAAATTGTAAATGTTAGGGGTAAAATGGTAATTTGCCCATTTATGTGTTTTTGGACTAAGTTGAATGAAAATATGTTTGAATGAGCTTAAATTGAATATGTTTAGATCAAGAACCAAAGAAATTGGATTTGGATCGGGGAAAAACGAAAGTTGTCGACTAGTCGATCCGTACCGGTTTTTTGTTGTCCGAGGTAAGTTTATAAGCAAATAGACGTGTTTAATGGTAATTTAATGTTATATTTATATGCTGTTATGAAACGTTAGAATCTAAATATGCTATGGCTGAACATGAATAAACTTGGCTACTACACTTCTGATTTTGTTTCGACCGAGTTACGACGTCCGAAAGCCTTGTATGAACCTTAGAAATAGTTAGGATACATATGTCATGACATAGGATTCCGATAAATGTGTGCGAGTAAGACCATGGCATCGAATTATGATTCTGATACGTGTTTACGAGTACGACCCTGTCTGGGACAGTGGCATCGATATGTGACTACATGTAAGACCACGTCTAGGACGTTGGTAGTGTACGACTTGTGTGATTATCCGAGTGTCCTATCCAATTCCGAATGATTCATCGGGCAAAGGTATAATAAGATCGAATGTGTAAAACGAGCTATATGTCAGGTAAGAATTAACTTGTTACCTACTTGAAAAAATGTAAGTAAAAACCTTGGTTATTTGTTACGAATCTTATAAGTGCAAATTAAGAAAATATGTGTATATGATATGTGTACTTATTTTGTGAATGAGTAGTGAGCATGTTATGATAGTTCTTATGTATATGTGTTCAAATGATGAGATACATATTCGGTTATATGGTTAATATATGTATATGAAAGTATAATAAGCCATATGAGTTTTGTGTTTGTGTATGTGAACTAGGTATATATTGAATATTCAGCTATGAAGGTTAAAGGTCAATATCTATGAATTTTGGTGATATAAATATTTGGTCAAGGTGATAATATAAACGAAATTTTTTTTATATGTTTATATACATACTTAATACGAATATATGTATTTATAAACGATTGGATCTAAATGTGAAATGATAAAATAATTTGGTTCTGTTTAGTTAATTTGTTAACTTCATTGGGTTATTTGTTTGCTTATAACTTACTAAGCTGTGATAGCTTACTCTGTGTGTTGTGTTTACTCTGTTTTATAGATTTTGGAGTCAAGCTACAAGCTCAGGGACTGTCAGCCAAGTTCATCACACTACCTACTGTTTTGGTACCTTATAAGCTAAACTTAAATTATGGCATGTATAGGCTAGCTTTGGAATTAATTATTTTGGAAATGTTTGTATATTAGCCATGCGAAAATGGCTTAACTATCTTGCTTGACTTGATTTCGGTTTAGTTGTGGTTAAAGTCTATTTTGGTCAAGATGCCTTATGCCATGAACAAATACAAATTGTGCTATGTGATTATATATAAAGTTTAGTTTTTTATCTTGAATGTGACATGGTAAAATCGGTCATAAGTATGTTAGATTGCTATGGATGTGTTTCATATTAATACATAGTATATGTGAATTTGATTACTATGTTTAGTCTCAATTTACATGTTTTTGGTTAAAGCATTTTAACGAGTTTGATTGTTGGTAAAGTGATAATGGAAGCCTGTATACATATGTGATTCTAGGTGATAGGGTTCGGCTATGATAGAATAATAACGTAATATATAAATATATACTTGGTATATTAGTTAGTTATTGATGGAAATATGTAATGTGATAATTTATGTGTTGGACGAATGCATGCTAGTTTAAATTATTCAGTTGTTAAATGGAAGGTGTTGTATGTATTGCATGATCAATTTGGTCAATTGCTTTAGAATGTAATTAATGCTAATGTAGACTTTATTTGTTTTTAGGGCAAGATGCGCACCATGCAAATATACATTAATAGCATATTCGGCTAAATTATAATGTTCTAGATAAGTATGTGTAATTGCATAATAAGTTATGTAATATGCCTCACTTAGTTTTATTATAAGCTTATGCGGATATTGTTATTCATGTTGAAATGTTAGTTTTAAAATGTAATGAATTTCGCATATTTGGTATTGAGTAATCATTGTGTTCGAAAATGGTTTAAGTGAGTTGGTGAAACATGTTGTATTGTTATATGCTGATTGTCTATTAAATCATAAATATGACTTGTTATGAAGCTTGATACGAACATGCTTAATTACTTTCATCTAAATTTATAATTTTCGGATGGATGCATATAAATCACATTAACGTATGAGTTATGAAATTCGCATTTATTAACATGATAACATTACATGAGTAAATTATAATAGGGAAGTTAGCTCCATATGTGGTACAACCAATATGTGTGCAAAAGTTTAAACCTTTATATATATGTCTAATATTCTGTTAATGATGTGACATTTTGTATATGTACAAATTGTAATTTCGAGTTATGAAATGAAATGCATATTTGTCTGAACTGAGATATGATCGGTAGCACCATGAATCCTAATCCGGCAACAGATACATGTTAGGGGTGTTACACTTTTCATATTTTTGTTCTTAAAAAAAAGGTAAAAAAAAAAACAACAACAACAACAAAAAAGAATTTATTTCTTTTCTTCTATCTTTTTTTTTTACCATAAACATCTTATGAAGGATCGGGTTTTGGGTTCCGATGAAGGGGACGTCACCGGACCGTATATTCTCTGCCTCTAGAAGCGCCCCAAAAATCCCTTTTTTTTCCCTCCCTATTCTAAAATAAAGGTTTTTTTTTTAAAAAAGGCTTGATCTTAAGAAAAGTTTTGATTTTTTTTTTAAAAAAGAAAGAGAATTTAGATTTTAAAAAATAAAAATATGTTTTTTTTAGTCATTTTAAAAGAAATTTTAAATTTTTAAAACAAATTTTTTTATTTTTTTCAACTATTTCAAAATAAAAGCTTTGATCTTTAAGAAAAATAGTATTTTTTTTGGAAAAAGAGAAAGTTTAGCTGTTTTTTTACTTATTTTAATGAAAATTTTAAATTTTTAAAACAAAATTTTGATTTTTTTTTTCAACTATTTCATAATAAAAGCTTTGATCTTTAAGAAAAATAGTGTTTTTTTTAAAGAGAAATTTTAGATTCAAAAAATAAAATAAAAATCTATTTTTTTAGTCATTTTAAATTTAAAATTTTAAAATAAAATTTTGATTTTTTTCAACTATTTCAAAATAAAAGTGTAACACCCCAAACCCGGCCTAGAAGTTAGGCCCGAATTCGGCGTGTCACATTGAAGCGTTACTGTAAAAGTCACATTTTAACTAACATCTTTCTTAGTGTTTAAAAAGTATTTTTGTTATAGATTAAAGTGAATGGAAGCTGCGCACCAGGTAGGATTCAAGAAAAGAGGAGGTGAGTCAATTAGATTGCTTAAGTACCTAGCTCTTCCAAGATCCAATCCTAGACATGCACACATCCATTGCCACACTTTAAGCTTATTACTTGTCCACGAACAACAAATTAAGTTTAAGTCTATTTAAAACATTTATTTCCTTTAAAAGCATTTACGTTGCGGAAGCTTTGCTCGGTTATCGTGATATTTTGAAAATAAGTAACTTTTATAAAACGCGCCCTAGAGCTAACCAATTTTAAGGAATCAATTTAAGTGATGTGAATCTCAAGTTGAAAACGATTTAAGTAATTTAAAAACCCAAGATAAAAATAATAGAGCGGCCTTATTACAACTTTAACCAAAATAGAAATAATCAAAAGTAAATGCGAAATTTAAAAGGGAGCTAATTGTAACTTATTTAAAAATCAGGAATTTAATCTTCGTGGCCACTCTGAATCCTGCCCAGCTCCAAGTCCACCAACTAGGGCTCACCTGCAAGGATGGAAGAGAAGGGGGGTGAGTTTGGAAAACTCAATGTGCAAAGTATCCCAACCAGAGCCCAAATCAGTTCAAGCTTTACTGGGCCTAAGCCCTATTCAGAAATCAATGTTAACTGGGCCTTAGCCCATATCAATATTAATCTGGGCCATAGCCCCTTACAGTATCAGAGTATATTAGGCCTAGCCCATATCAGTATTAATCTGGGTCGTAGTCCTATTGCAAGTCGAGATAGATTGGGCCTTGCCCATATTAACACAGTTGAGCCCATTTCAATACAGTCTCATATGATTAATGCATGATAAACCCATCCAACCCTGCACTTGCCTCCGTCCATCCCTACACTTTCTGTGGGGATTAAATCACCTACGTCATCCCTACACTTACAGTGTTAGCACCGGTTGCGGCATTAACTATAATCCACAACAAAGCTGCTTATATTAGAATATGTGGCACAGCCACCAGAACGAGTTCTTCCTCCATAACAAAACCCAACCCCATGCAGTATGACATGTATGCAGAATATATATATAATTAACAAGGCATGCTTCAGAAAGACAGTTAGATTATAGCGTAAGAACAGTTATTTACCCTCGAGGGGTGTAATCGTAAACTTACCCCTTTAGGGATATTACGGTAATTCCACCTTACAGAGATATTTCAGTAATTTTATCAGTCTTTTTAGGGTTTCATGCTCATTACAGTTATTAACGTACTATCAAAAACACTTACCGAGCATTTTTACCGAATTGGGCCAATTGGCCCATTAACCCGATTTCAGCCCATTAAGCCCAAATATACCGAAGTGCACGAAATTGCGCACTCTGAAATCATACTGCTTGCGATTACCAAAAATTAACAACCAGACCACCTCACGAGCGCTCGCACGCTCGCAAGTTCACAAATGTCGGCTTTTTGATTTTTTGACTTTTGCCAAATTGAACTATGAGAGGGTGTTCGATACACACCTGTTTCGCGACGACTGCCACTGAGATCCCTTACGATGTCCTACAATTGATTACCACAATTCTTAGATTGCAAACCACAATAACCAATCCCAATATTCACCTACCATAATCGAACCATGCCCCTAAAGCTTTTAGAATCTTACCTTTTTGCCGAAAACCGATGACTAGATCTAAGTCTAGTTGTTCCAAAGATCCAAACCTTCGATCCAACATCTAGAAGAGACTAATCACCAAAAGCAATCGTCGGTTAAAGACCCTTAAAGCCCTATGCCCAAATCGACAGCCTCCCTAGATTTTAGGGACTTCGGCTTTTTCTAAATTGTAAAATAAGACTAGATCTGAGGTGATGAGCACTTACCACTTGTTCCTCTTTTATTTCTATGCAGATCTGATGCAGATCTATCCTCTAAACGATAGTAGAACTTGAATCCAGGAGATCTGAAGTTTCGGCTATAAGTCCCTAAATCTGTGGTACTTCGGCTTTTTAAGTGATGAAGAAGATGACGATTTGAGGCTATAACTTTGAAGTAATGTTGCCGACAGATACTAAGGGTTTAGAGAAGATGAAAGTTAATCAAAAGGAACAAAAATAACTGAAGGATTTTGGCTTGGAGAAATCAGCACAAGAAGTGAGTTTTCGGGATTTCGGCTTTTATGGCGATCGGCTATGAAGGTTTTGTGGAGGATGGGATCGATAGAGGAGGTGAGTAAGGTGGTCAGAAGGTTTCGGCTAGAAGAAAAAAACAAAAATGAAGAAAGAAAATAGAGAAAAAAGAGAGGAAGAAGAACTCGGCACCAAGGAGAAGGAATTTGCGTTTTCGGCTTTTGTGAGAACTCAGAAAGGATGAATGACAGTGAAAGCTTTCAGGTGGCTAACCCTAATTCTCCAAGACAGAAAAATAAAAGAACCTAACCCTAATATAAACTAAAACAATTGGCCCAACCTCCCTAAGGCCCTTGTCGAAATTCACTTAAGTGATTACATGCCCGGCACATGCCTAGAATTAAAAAGTAACAGTATGCTTACCTTGCAACTTGAACCCTAGACCTTTAATTCCTTCCCAGGCTCCATTTTTTTAGGAACTTAGTGGCGCCACCTTGCCACTTTACCAAGGCCTTATTTGTGTCATAATTTACCACCTCAATTTTAAAAGCCCATATCGCCAGAACCCTCTTTCTCCAAAATTAAAAATTCAAGAATTGCCCCGAATTAAATTTACTCTTGGGCCTTTTTCCCACACCATAATCCTTCGTAATTTATTTAATTACATACTAAATAATAATAATAATTAAAACATCCAAATTGTTCAGGCCGTCTTCTACCCGAACCTAGACTCAAGGCCCATTACTCCTAGGCCCAAAAATCGGGGCGTTACAAAAAGTTTTGAGCTTTAAGAAAAATATTTTTTTTAAAAAAAGAGAAAGTTTAGATTTTTAAAATAAATATATATTTTTTAGTCATTTTAAAGGAAAAATTTAGATTTTCTAAAACAAAGTTTTGATCTTTTTCAACTATTTTGAAATAAAATTTTGATTTGTAAGAAAAGTAGTGATTTTTTTAAAGAAAACTTTGATTTTGCAAAGAAAAAAACTTTAGCCACCGTAAGTGGTGACTCCAGCACCGGAGGTCAGAGTGTCGTTGGGCTCTCCGGTGGCGGAGCCATGGCCAACATAGAAGGAGGAAGAGAAAGAGGAAGAGATTATTTTATTTTATTTTAAAAATGAGGTTAAAATGAAAGAAAAAATAGTTTTTTCATTTATAGGTGCCAAAAATGGGTAATTTATTTTTACCCCCTTACTTTTTAAATTTACAAAAAATACCCTATTTTTTGTAGCATCGCCCTCATTCTCTGACCAAATTACACCCGTAACCCTTTTGTAACCTTTGATTTAATCCGAAATTTATAAATTAAAAACAAATTAATTGCTACATCAGTCCTCTGTCTTCTACATTTTTTATCTTTTAGTCCCAAAATCAAGTTATGTCATTTTGTTTCCATCTTTAATAAATTATTTACACTTATATCTTCCCTTTCATTTGCATTTATACCTTATATATTTAATGTCCATTATGCACTTTGTTTTAATATTTTATATTTATTCACACTTGTATAATTTTTATTTATTCTTATTTTGTCTTTATTTATTTTCATGTCCATTTATATTTATATTTTTTTACACATTCCCTTTACATGCATTTTAATATTATTTATTTATGTTACTTTGATTCTCTTATTGTATTATGAATAAGGTGTATTATTGTTATTATTATCATCATCATGTTAATGCCTTATTTATTTCATTAATTAAGTTTTCTTTTTTATAATTGTCATTTTTGAAAGAGTTTTAACTTTTCATTAACTTTAACCAATTTAATTAATTTTCCTATTTTATTATTATTCGTTTTAAAAAATGGAACTTTAGGTCATTTTTCCATTCTATAATTGTTGACATGAAGTTAGTTAAGTAGGTGTTACATTTTAATGAAACCATAAGTTTTTTACATTTTAATAAAACCATAAGATTTTTACATTCGGATTTATGTTAGTCTTTAAGATCTTATCTACCATTTACCCTAGAAAAATTATAAATAATATGTAAGATATTTTTTTAGGGTTTTAAACTAATTCTAAATATTGTATAGGATTATAATCTTAAATTAATATGTAAATATTCTTTAGGACTTCATTCAAAATTAAAACTAAAGTTTTTTGTAGGTGAATTGTAAATCATGAGTAAGTTTTTCTAAGCATTTTATTTTAGAAACTTTTTAAGAAAGCTAATAAATATTACTTAAGATATATTATTTTAGGATTTTGACGAATTTAAACCTTAGATCAAGAATTTTAAAGTAAGATAAATCATAAATGTAGCACCTCTAACCCTTATCCGTTACCAGAACAGTGTTGTAGAGCTATAGCTTCTTCCCTTGCTCGAATAGCATAAGTACGTGCCAACGCTTTAATCTCTGGCCGAGTAGCCTTATCTCTCATATTCGAATGAGTAGTCCTAGTAGCACTGTTTTGACCTGAACGTTTACTTCTTTGGAAAGTGACTATTTGATTTTCTCTTTGTTCTTTCTCCTCTTTTTTTAGTTGAGGATAGTCTCGAATAAAATGGTCAGTGGCCCCACATTTGTAACAAGATCCTGCCTTACCTCTACATTCACCGAAGTAATTTTTCCCACAATATTTACATTTGGGCTTAGGAACATTTTGCACACTACCCACACTAGCCGTAGGTCTAATAGTTATCTCGAAATCTTGTTGAGTCGCTTTATTCTTATTTGATCGTTCAGGCATTGAAGTAGCTCGATTGAATTCCTCTTTAGGCCTTTTAGTCGGAAATGCTGAAAATGATTTGGAGGAGCTTCTCTTGTAGGATTCCTTATTTCGTCTATATCTCTACATCTTTCTATTGTACACCTCTTCCATCTTTTGAGCACGATCTAATAAAATAACAAATTCCCTTATTTTAATGCCCCCAATCATTATTCTAATTTCATCATTTAGTCATTTCTCAAACCGAATACACATTTCTTCTTCGGTTGGTACAATTTCTCGGGTATATCTACTAAGGTATATAAATTCCCTTTCATACTTTGCTACCTATAAATTACCTTGTCGCAAATTAAGGAATTCACTCTTTTTATCTAAATACCTCTTGTTGACATATTTCTTTTTAAATTCACTCTGAAAGAATTCCCAAGTGATTTTCTCTTTCGGCACCACGACCACTGTAGTCATCCACCAACTATATGCTTTCTCTTTCAATGAGGAAACAACACATCTCAAATAATCATCTAGGGAACAAGCCATTTCTTCAAAAACTCTTACTGTATTTTGAATCCAATATTCAGCTTTGACTAGATCATCATCTGATCTACCCCAAAATTCTTCGGCCCCAAACATTCTGAGTTTTTCTATCGGAGTATGCTTACTGGATTTAGTTATTGGAGAAGGCGGAGGAGTAACTGAAGGCTCTACAGATGGTGTAGTACGGGGAAGAGGTTGCTAAGCCTGATTTCTCTCTTGCATAAATTCGTTAAACCATTGATTCATAAACCCAAAGAACATGTTTTTAAGTTCTTGTTCTTAAACCGGAGGAATTGGGACATTACTACTTGTCTTGTGTTTGGATTTCTGAACTCTACTATTAGCCTCATCATGTTCAACATGTTCGGATCTATCTGACATCTTTACAATCTATAAGAAAAACAAGGGTTAGATCAGATCATACACATCACACTATCACAGATTTATATGACATGTATTTCTAGACACTTTACACACTACATTTGTTCCAAGAATCGGTTAAAACGAAGCTCTGATACCAATAAATGTAACACCCTTAACCCTTATCTGTTACCAAAACAGGGTTATAGAGCATTACCAGACTTTACGAGATAAATACAAACATTTCTCCACCTTTATTATTCATATTAAGAATCAATTATATAATGTTTATATTGTTCCTTAGATGGGCCCTCGAGACCCAAAATTAACCTTAGAAGTGATTCGGGACTAAACCGGATACTCAAAAAATTTTTCCCAAAATTTCAAAAATTTTCTTAGGAACAGGGGACACACGCCCGTGTGGCTAGCCATGTGGCTCACACGGCCAAGAGTCTTAGCCGTGTGGGCATTCAATGTGGGACACACAGTCGTATCTTAGCCCATGTCCTTACCCGTGTAACTTTCTGACTTGGGTCACACAACCAACCACACACCCATGTGCTAGGCCATGTACTAAAACCTGAGCATTCTATTTCGAAATTTTAAGGTGAAAGGGACACATGGCCAAACCACACGTCCGTGTGGACGAAAATAGATCATTTTTGAGGTCATTTTTCTCACCCAATCTTAGTATCAACCTAGGCACAACCATTTACACATTCACAAAACACAATAAGACCTTTAATTCAAACCAATACCAGGTCTTATAACTAACATATCATTACATATATTCAAATATCCAATCTTACCAAATCAACCATATACACATTTATGCATATTTTACTAAATTTACTAAGTCAAATTATACCTCATTATACCTATTAATTAACCATCAATTAACCATTTTAAATACACCTCATACATGTTTAATTCATACTTATATAAGTTGATTGGAAACTTAAACAAAGTATACATCATAATATTACACAAACCAACTTTACTTAAAATCATACCAATCCCTATACATGCCATATAAACTATAGTATGTATAACAAAATCTACCGGAGCAAGCTGGATAGTGTGGCTCGATGTGCTAATCCGATCCTCTAATTTTACGTTAATCGACAAGAACATTAAACAACACGAGTAAGCTTATCGAAGCTTAGTAAGTTCATTAGGTTAAACATTGATCTTACCGAACTCAATATAATAAATTAAATTGCAAATAAATCATTAATTCTTCCTGTCAAACACAATATAAATCAATGAACACACTTTCTTAAAATTAATAACAATAATAATCAATAAATCTTTCAAATTCCAATCACATAAGTCTTTTACCAATTCTTACTAAATCAAAGCAAAAATTACGGATATGAGTACATCGTTTTCTTTGTACCATAGTCCAACTATGGTCTTACATATATGTTGCCATGGCCTTACCATGGTCTTACATTCATAGTGTCATAACCCAGTTATGGTCTTATCATTAGAATGCCATAGCCCAGCTATGGTCTTACATATAAACACTGCCATGGTCCAACCATAGTCTTACATTTATAGTGCCATAACCCAATTATGGTCTTATCCGTTAATTCATCCTTTACATTAATGCCATAGCCCAGTTATGGCCTTACATATAAACACTGCTATGGTCCAACCATGGTCTTATCCGTCAATTCATCCTTTGTCAAAAAACGATTGTACTCAATCCCGCGTTCTGCTCAATTTAATAATTCAATTTGATTTTACAATTTAATAATAATTTTTATTTTCAATAACAAAAATATGACTAATTACATAATAACATTCATCAATTAGTAAATAAACATTAAAATTTAACCAAACGAACTTACCTAGGCTAATTGTGGAATTTGTAGTAGTTAGGGACTATTTTGTTAATTTCTCCTTTTCTCGTTGATCTACGGGCTCTTGATCTAAAATGTAAAATTATTCATTCATTAGCATATATTTTAATTCAATTTACTTCACAATTAATACCCCTTAATTTTCAAAATTACACAATTAACCCAACTTTTACAGTTTTTACAATTTAGTCCCTCACCAATTAACATATCAAATGAGATAATTTTTCTCAATTAACATTTTATCTAAATATTTTAAGCTATTACACAGCCTTTGATAAACAAAATTTAATACCAAACCCTAAGATTTAATCTTTTTCACAATTTGGTCCTAAAATCAATTTCTATTAAAATTACTTGATAAGATCATCATATAACAAAATTAAAGCCTCAAATCCATGTTAATTCATCATAAAAATCTATCACTCATCAATGGTAACTTTCAGAGTTACCCATAAAATCAAAAACTAATGAATTAGATAGTTGGACCTAATTGCAAAAGTCTTGAAAACACAAAAAGTACAAGAAAAAGGCAAGAATTGAACTTATATGAAGTAAAATAAATAAAACCAGCTTAAAACCTTCTCCTATGGCATTTTCACTGATAAATTGAAGAATAATAGCCTAAAAAAGTTTAGAATTCAATTTATTTAAGTTAATTTCACAAATTTTACAATTTTGCCTTTTAATCACATGTTTTTTGTTTTCTTTTCTACTTATGCCGCCTCATGCCTTTATTTTAGGCATAATTGCTCCTTAAGTCCTTCCTCATTTAACATTTAGGCTATTTTATCACTTTGGAAAGTTTTGCACCTTTTTCAATTTAGTCCTTTTAAATCAATTAACTATCAAAACGTTAAAATTTTCTAACGAAACTTTAATACTAACTTAATGACATTCCGTAAATATTTATAAAAATATTTACGACTCAGTTTATGGAATTGAGGTCTTGATACCTCGTTTTCAGATCCACTTAACCTAATAAATTCTTTTAAATCACAAATTTCTAATTCAAAAGTCTTCTAAAATCATACTTCACTCATAAATAATATTTAAATAATAAAATTTTCGAACTCACTCGTTGGATTTAGTGATCTCGAATCACTGTTTCTGACACCACTAAAAATTGGGCTATTACAATAAACCCGGCATAGGATACTTTCGTAAGATCTTGATAGGTTCAACGTTATTAATTAAATCTTTTAAATACTAATAATAAAAGATCAAATAAGTTGTAGATGAATTTTAATCTTTCTCTTAATTCATTGGTAATTTCTAGGTTTTTTTCTATAATTCTAAAATAGAATTAATTTTAAGAATTGAAGGTATTTTACTAGAATTATTTAGGTATTCTTTAGAGTTCCTGTTAAAAGTAAAAATATCTAATTTAAGTTTTAAATTAGATAAGTTTGGTGAACACATCTTGATCAAGTTATAAGTAAATCGAAGACATTTTCTGTAGTGTTTTTATTTAAGATTTCCATAAGATTTTAGACTAGATTAAAATATTAATATGCTTAAATAAAAAAAAATATAGCTTCCAAGACTTTTAAGATTTTTCGTAGTATTAATTCTAGACTTTTAGACGATAGGTGGCTAACCAACCTAACCCTAATTAATTAGTGGCGACTCTATGGTAATTTAGGCGCTCCATGTTTAGCTTTTCTTACTAGGTCCCTGTACCCTTATGTAGACAACATTATGACAATACCTAAGTGATTCTAGATTGAAGAAATCTATTATTAATATTTACTAATCTAAACGAGTTACGAATTAGTAGTGTGAATCCAAGTTTAAGTATTACTTAATCTAATTAAATTACTTAACCTAAATTAACCTAAAGGAATTTCCTATTCTTACTGTCAACGATGCGAGCTCTTAGCTTATGATCGATTAACAAGCAGAAGATTAACTCACTTTAGTGGTTGTACTTAACCTCAAAACTCAAGTTTTAGTGAATTAGCTATTAACTAACCAGTATTACCTTTCGACCTCTACTAATTAATTAACCGGCTAGTACCCACTTATCTTTCGACCTCACTTTTTTTACTAGGATAAGTTACTATTTACTTAGAAAACTTATCTTTTGGCCTCATTTGACTCAGATTACTTCCTAGGGTCATCAATCCTAGGGTTTAAGCATACATAATTTATACCAACTAGTTTTATGTGAAACCCTTCGTTCTTCCACTAATTAATCTCACATCCGCTCATTAAACTACTTAATCAATTAATCAGTTCCATAATTGAGACATGCCAGATATAAATAACACAGAAGAATTTATCCCAATATTCATACAAACGTTAGTTGATCAAGTTAACGAAATATAAACAAAGGAATAAAAAGAAGAGAATAAAGAGAATGCTCATGAATACGTAAATGGAAACACCATTTCAGAGTAATCCCCACTCGCAATCGTCTTCACATTAGAATAGGAAGAATTTTGACTACAAAAACATAAAGCTAAAAACTTAAATTGAAGAAATAAGATTGTTCTCTAGGTCGACTCTATGTGTGATAATGCCCCATTTAAGGTTACAAAAGCCTCTTTATATAGGCTAAATTTGAGGTGCCATATGGCTAAAATACCCATGATACTATTAAAGTCTAATTAATGAACAATATCTTAAAAATCTGTTAAACACGCCTGCTGATGTTAGTGATAAGTCGTAATTTATACATATTTTTATCCCATGCTTAGCACATTTTTGATGAATTATCATTAGATTTGTGGAATTTGATACTCCTAATCCTTTAATTTTATGTCCTATAATTAGGTGAGCATAGGAGAGTAAAAAGAGCGAGAAACGGGCCAAAAATGGAGAAAAATGAGTTAACGTGGGAAATTAACACGCCCTAAACTTCCTCACATGGGTAGACCACACGTCCGTGTCTATTTAACAGACTTTAATATGGCCTAAGCCACCCCACACGGGCGTGGCATGCGGCCGTGTCCCTGTCGAGCCCAAGTCTAGTTCTATTCAAAAAAGGGCACTTTGGAAGTTTCTGAGGCATTCTAAAGCCTATATAAACACCCTAAAGGAGGATTAAAGGAGACACGAAGTTAGAGGCAGAATATACTCAAGGAAAGCCATCGAAATCAGCTCAGAGAGAGGATCTACATCAAGACTGAAGATTTCTATCCAATTTCCTAGAAGTTCTTTGGGTTTCTTTATGTTTTGTTGTTTTCTAAACTTTGAGATGTTTTCCATTATTATTATGAACTAAACTCCCTAAATACCTAAGGGAGATGAAACCTAAGACGAATCTTATTACTTTTTGATTTATATGATAAATACTTGTTCTTATTCTTAATTGTGAGTTTAACCCTTGTTTTAATATTCCAGGATTTTAATTCAGGTTTTTGATGTGATTATTTAGTGGAGGAAAATACATTGTTTAAGAGTAGATCATTCATAATTAAGCGGAGTTGAATGCAATCCTAGAGATAGGACGACATAAATCTGCCGGATTAGAGTCAAATCTAATAAGGGAGTCCATCGATCGAGTTAATGTGACAATAGGGGTTTTAATTAGAAAGAGATTTCAATTAATCAACCTAGAGTCAATTGTTTTTAGTCTCGAGAGAGATATTAACATAAATTAGGGATTCCTATGGAATAAGTCAAGTGAATAAATCGTCTAAGTCAAAGGTAATAAGTGAAGTCTAGGTGGATTCTTTCTTGGGTATTATCTTCTCCATTGGTTTTTCTAAAGTATTTTCCAACCTCTATCTCTGTCGTAATCCTAGATAATTAGATAATTAGTTGTAGTTTAAAAACACTCCTTTAATTCTTAGGCTAGATAATAAAAATATAGTAACTACTAGTACTCCTAGTCCTCGTGGATACGATATTTCCGGTATCACCATAACTATACTACTGTTCGATAGGTGCGCTTGCCTTAAGTAAAAATTTTAGATAGTTTCATGACCATCAGTTAGCAAATGTCAGCCTAATGTCAAGATCTCGGGTTTCTCCATGTCACGACGTCGACCTTATTTCAGCGCTGGAAGCTTCGAAGTTCTGTGTCATGACACAGACCCCCTTGTGTCACCACACAACTGTTGTCCTTTGTGCTCCATAGCCTGAAATGACACCCTACACACTAAAATAGTCTATTAGTCATTACAAGACCCGAGTTAGCCTAACGAGTCGTCGAAACACTAAAAAGTGTGTATATATGCTTATTTTCTAATAATTTGCATCTAGACTAATAAAACCGGAAATGCAATAAATGATACTAAAATGGCCAAAAAAACGAGTTCGTTAAGTGACAAAAAGTACTTAGATTGCCACAACAATTTGTGGTAGGTCAAATACCCCCACACTTAAGTCATTGCTTGTTTTCAAGCAAACAAAAAAGAAAACAAAAATAAGCAAGATAAAAATAAAACAAAAAGAAAACACACACTAAAACTAAGGTATTTGTGCATGCTTTGTACAGGAGCTTGGGTCAAAGCGGTGACAATAGGAAAATTTACTAAACAAGTAATTCTAGCTAGATGTTTAAATGACTTACAATTTTCATATTCAAACATGCTAGTTTAATATATTACAAAGCAAACAAGTCAAAGTAAGTCAAACATATGGCTCCATCAAAAGATATGTACAAATATAACATTTACGGTTGAAGAATACATGTAGTTCAAATTCTAATTACTAGGTTTCTTTTATCCATGCTTTGAACTCTAATATAATATTTATAAGTACAAGCAATTCACGCGTATTTATGCCAATATGAGAGAGATTTTCTGAATTTTCGTATTTTAAATTTAATTCATTGTGATCACTCTCACTCTCTTAACATTTATTTGTTCTATGCTTTTAACCCTCACAATAATTTTGGTCGCTCATGAATTTTTATTTTAAGGTACATACTTGTAAGGATTTTATACTAATTATAGTATACCACTATTTCAATAACCATGGATTTAATTACTGAGTATTCGAATTTAAACAACCTAGAATTCAACAAACATATATACCTATGTCATTTGGTACATTTAACTCCTTTTTCCTATTCATAGTTTAACAAATTGAACTAACTAGTCTAAATGCAACTAACCTAAATTCGTTTATTCTCAACCTATATTTATAGTTTAAACAAATAACCTATGTACATGCTCCTAACCAATCAATTGTATTTTTACAAGCTCAAGCACAAATAAAACATAAAAAAATATTTAACACAAAAAATTACTGAAATTAAAAAGAATTAACAACAAAAAATTTAAAATATCTATATCACCCCCACACTTTATATAGCACATTATCTCTAATGTGCTCCGATAATCATTAATGAATGAAATTACCTATTTTGGCATGTCAATGTCGCGATTGTTGTTGTGTTATCTCCCCCTTGCTTGTTAGGCTCCAAAAAATTAGTGCCTTCCAAAGAGCGGAGTCCTACACAAAAAACAAGAAAACATATTTTTTATTTTTTCGGTATATTAAATAATTAAATAAAACACACAAATAATTGGAAAAAAATCCTATGTACTTCCACTACACTTTAGAACATACATCACCCTCAATGTAAAAGAAATGAAGTGCAAACAAGAAAAATCCCCTGAAGAGGTTGAATTCTTGTTGTCTAGAAGCTCTTGGGATTTGTGTGCACCAAGTGAACGAAAAATACCTACAAGAAAATGAACAATAAAAATATTAAACCTAAATAAATAAAAAGAACTAGAGTTTCATAGTTTATGTGGAGCGGAGAATGGCGAAAATGAAGAACGAAAACATTGCTTGGAGCGGCTAAATAGTGTTAGGAAATTACAAAAATGTGTCCAACATACACCCTTTATCTTGAACACGAAGCCTTAGGTTTTCAGGTTTGTTATTCCAAATAACATGTTGCAACACAACCTATGCGTGTCACAACATGGCCCCCAAATTTTCAATAAATTTTCTTCGAAGTCTCGTGTCACAAGGTGTAATAACCCATTTGCCAATGGTGTCGGAAACAATGGTTTCAGGACCACAAATCTGACGTATAACTCCCCTCACCTGTATTCATTGCTGGAATAAGGTTACGGAGCATTACTGTACTGATTTCACAAATCAAGATACATTTCTCATACATTTTTCATTCCAAATCTAATACATTCACAACCATTCATAATGTCTGTAATACGAGCCTACGAGGCCCAAAACATGCTTTAGAAGTGGTTTCAGACTAAACCGATATCTCAGGAAATTTTTAGAACACTTAGAAAATTTTACAAAATACCGGTGACACACTTTCATGTGTCTCACACGACCAAAGACACGCTTGTGTCACAGGCCGTGTGGACATTTAAAATGGGATCACATGGCCGTGTTCCAGCCCTTACCTGACCCCGTGTAACTATCTGACTTGGGTCACATGGCCAACCACATACCCGTGTGACCAGCCCGTGTGCCCTTTAAAATGGCCTTACACGCCCATGTGCTAGGCCGTGTGCTAGGTCGTGTCGAACCTGTAGGGTATACTGACTTATGCCACATGGCCAAGTCAAGCGCCCATGTGCTGGGCCATGTGGAGCATACTGACTTGGTTTCTAATTAAACATTAGGGGACACACGGTCGTGTCACCAGACCATGTATCACACACGGCTGAGACACACGCCCGTGTCTTTGCTCATGTGGACAAAAATAGGCTATTTACCAAGCCATTTTTCTCACTCAATTTTCATTCACCTACATCAACCAAATTTGCATATAACCACAACTTCAAAAGGAATTTAAACTCATCCAAACCAAGTTCAATTCATGCGCATCAATACCAACAACTACAAGGCACACAAGTACCACAATATGCTATTCAATTCATATTAATTTCACATTTTCAAATCACTTAAATGGTTAACTTCATTTATACATTATCTTGCCTAAAACCATAAGCATATCAAATTTAAATTTCAACCATTTGACATCCATAATGCCAATTCACAACAAGCATATAAATGGCAATTATACACAACATATCAAAAGCCTTTTTGCACATATATACATACATCACTAAACATAACAAAATAAGCCAACTCACATGGCTATACACATAACAACCATTCATAATTTACAAGCCAACTCAAATGGCTAAATCCATTACCAAACTATATACCAAAATGACCATAATTCCTATACATGCCATATAACCAAAAACATAGGCTCAAAAGTACCAAAGTGAAAGCTTGATAGTGTAATGAGATCTCTGGCGACTCCAAAATCCGAAAAGCTTCAATTACACTATAAAACATGAAAAAGTAAACAAAGTAAGCTTTAAAGCTTAGTAAGTTCGTATAGTAATAAACTCAACTTACCATACATGCACAATTTATACAATTAAACATATCATAATATAATCTCATATTGATCCACAAACCTATCACATATTCATTCACAAGGTTAGATATGAAATTCACAAGTTTCTTTGATTTAATGCTTGTACGGTTCATGTACATACCTGTACCAATTCGTATCAATCTCATACTCATCCATTGTAACACCCCTAACCTATATACGTCGCTGGAATAGGGTTACGGAGCGTTACCAAAACATTCAAAACAATTTTAGATAATTCACGTAAAATTTTTATTCACTAACTGAGATTATTCATATTGTCCCTTAAATGGATCCTCGAGGCCCAAAACGAGCATCAGAATCGAGTCAAGATTTAATCAGAAACTCTAAAAATTTTGCATGGAATTTTAAAATTTTTCCAAGGTGCAGGGCTTACACACCCGATTATGGGAAATTAGAGGCACAGTCGAGTGAAAGTTCTTTAGCGACGATTATGGGAAAAATAAGTTTATGTGAATACCAAAACCACTTTTCTCGGTAAGATTTTCGGGGACGAAAATCCCTAAGTAGGGAGAATTGTAACAACCCGATTTTAGGCTTAGTCAGAATAGTGGTTTCAGAACCACTATTCTGATGTCGGAGAAATTATTTTTAATGTTATTTTATGTGTTATAGCATGATTATATGAGTGCATGCAAATTTTGGTGAAATAATTTTAGCGATTGCTTGCTTAATTTTGAAAAAGGACCAAATCGCATAAAGTGCGAAAGTTTTGTTCTACTAGCTAAAGGTGTCAAATAGCTATAGAAAACTAAATTAGGGGTATTTATTGTGTAAATAGACCATAAATATGTTAGTGGCTGATCAAGGAGACAAAAATATTGTAAGGTCAAAGTTAGGTGAAATGTTGGTGACTAATTTGAATAGTAATATAATAAAATAAAGAAAAAAAGGTATCATCTTTCATCTTTCTTCTTCCCCACCGAAAATACCAACAAAGAGGGGGTTTTGAAAGCTCAAAAATATCAGCAACTTATATCCCTTACAAGTAAGTGAATTTGATGGCCTTTCTTGATAATTTTTGTACTTTTGAGACTCTTGTAGCATAATCTAGCTAATGAAGGGACTATTTTGCAAAATGGTTGAAAGTATAGGGTTTTTCCATGAGATTATTTCTATTTTATGCTAATTTTTATGGAAGAAAATGAATCTTGGTTGTTAAATAAACAACTTTTGTGAAAGGATTTTCATGAAAACACCTAATATGGACCATTTTGTAAAGTTTGTTAAATGGATGAGAATTGTGTGAAATAATTGGAATTTTGAGTTGCTACAAGAGTAATAAAGGTTGATCTAGGCTTGGCTAATGATGAAATTTGATAAAAATCGTTTTATGAGCCTAGGGGCAAAATTGTAATTTTTGTGAAAATCTAGGGGCAAAATGGTCATTTTGCCAAAGTATGAATTGTTGAACGATTAATTTAATATGATGATTAAATGAGTAAATTTTATTATTTTAGATCAAGAAAATTGATATTCGAGTTTAAATCGAGAAAGTACGCGGTTTAGGACAAAAAGGAAATAATTAGGCGTTTTTGGAATCGAGGTAAGTCCGTGTGACTAAATAAGCATATTATCCATGTTATTGTTAATATACATGAAATCTATCTTACTATGATTGTATTGAATTATATGTTGATGATATTGAGTATGAGAAAGAGCTGCCAAATGTTAATAACATTTATGTGATGATTGGATACATTGGAAATTTGATGGAATATGATATTCCATTGAAACGAGTAAGATGTGCGTAAATATTAAAACTTTATCATTATTATGCATTTAATGATTGATTTTACATAAAATGTTTGAATGTGGCTATGAGTAATGTATGAAGAGATTAATACGAGAAACTCCCGGTTGAACCGTTGGAATAGATCAGAGATTCATGTCATGATGCTAGGGAGATATGAGAGTTGATGTAAGACCATGTCTAGGACATGGCATCTGCCTTGAGATATGAGAGCTAGTGTAAGACCATGTCTGAGACATGGCATTGCCCTCGAGATATGAGAGCTAGTGTAACACCATGTCTGGGACATGGCATCAGCACCAATAGATGAGAGCCAGTGTAAGACCATGTCTATGACATGGCATCGGCCTTGATATACGAGAGTCAGTGTCAGACCATGTCTGGGACATGGCATCAACTTTGATGTGTAAGCCAGTGTAAGACCATGTCTAGGACATGGCGTCGGCACCTTACCCTATCTTGAGGCTTATCGAATATCCTGTAGTATTTCAAATGGTTCAACGGGAAATTTACGGTTTATGTCACGATAAGAGAGGTTATGACCATGATGTGAGTGATACAGGTACTTACATGAAATTCATGAAATGCGTGCTCAATGTATGTTGTATGATTAATAAGGAATGAAAATGAGCAAGCTATGTTTATGATCATGTTGAAAAGATACAGATATGTACTAAAAATTCATGAGTGATGAGCTTGATGTATATTGGACTTTTGGTAATAATGGAAATGAGTAAGTCATACCTATGAGAATGACTTTGTGACGACCTTGTAAATATTAGGTCGATACCTATGGTGTATAATTATGTGGTAAATTTGATGAATGATCATGTGTGAGGTTTTTAGGTTGAATTAAATTGGGACATGATATGTTTATCCCTTCACCTTGTGGCCTAATGAATATGAAAAGAGAAATTGATTGGCATGAAAACCTATTTAAAGATAATTATGAAAGGGTAAAATTAGCATTGAAACAGTTTTGGACAATAGCAGCAGTCCGACTTTGAAAATCTACCAAAAATTGTGGAAATCTAATTAGATGCTGAATAAAATATAAAATTAAATATTTTTGAGTCTAGTTTCATATAGAAGAAATGGTGTAAGTAAAAGAAGTTCATATTATGAGATATTTGAATTGTTGTGAGACAGAGTCATAATGATTTTGAAATCCCCTATTCCGATTTGGGAAAATCATTAAAAATTTTACAAAAATAATTATGGGTTATAATTTGTATTCTTAGAATCCTTAATGAGTATATTTTCAAATGAAACAAAAGGGAACACCATTTGAATCCTGTACAAGGAGATAATTAATTTTTAGTGAAGAGGGGTCGGAATTATAAGATAGCAAAACAGGGGTGACTTTAAAGAATAAAATGTACTTATTGGCTAGACCAAAAATTCTTAAAATGTTATGGTTAGAAGATATATGAGTGTGGTTTCAGAAAAAATTAGCGTATATTAATTTGGAGTTTCGTAGCTCCACATATAAATAATTTAGTGACTGCAACTCGAGAAAACAACTTGACTTGAACATAAGCAAAAATGCAAATATTGTTGTATTACCTTGAGAAGCAAGTTGATAAATTGCTTATTAATTTCATACGGTCTTACTAAGCTATAAAGCTTACTCCCTTCTTTTCCTTTTCTTTAGTGTTGATAGGTTAGCTCGGGGTTGAAGGTCGTCGGAGGCAGCACAACACTATCAAACCATCACCATTGGAATATTGATATATATATATATATGCTAAGCACCTTCAAGTGAGTAGCATGTATAGGGACTTGGTTTTTTTTATGATATGTGTTAACATGACTAGCCAAATGTATTGGCCTATATTTAGTTATTTGTATATGGCCATGAAGGGTGGCTCATATTGATTATGGTTTATGAACCTATCTATCTATGCTATGTTCTAATGCTTGTGATGTGATTATGCTTGTTGGCCATATATGGTTGGTGTTATGAAATATGTGCATGATGAGTGTTTTATGACGAATCTTAATGGTCATGGCCATGAATTAAATGTGTAATATGGAATAAATATGTGAAGGATTAAGGGTAACTTAAAGGCTTAGAAAATAGCCTAAGTGTTGGCCACACGGGTTGAGACACGGCCGTGTGTCTCAACCATGTGGGGGACACGGCCTTAGCACACAGGCGTGTGGCTTGGCCACGTGGTCCAAATTATTTGCTGACATCATAGTCAGAGAGTTACACAGCCTGAGGACATGGGCATGTCGAAGGCACATGGGCGTGTCCCTATGTCCACACGGGCATGTGACCTTGTGTCATGGAAAAGTTTTCTAAGTTTTTCCAAAACTTTCTAAGGTTCTCGGTTTAGTCCTTAACTACTTTTAATGCATGTTTAGGGCTTCATAGGCCCGTGTATGGGACATTATGCATGTGTATGAAATTTTTTGATACGAATGAAATTTTGTAGCCCAGTTTTCACATGTTTGTGAACAATTAAGTCTGGTAATGCCTCGTACCCTGTTCCGGCATTGGACACGGGTAAAGGGTGTTACATTTAGTGGTATGAGAGCTATGGTGTAGTTGGTTCTTGGACTAACCTAGCATGTGTAAGAGTCCAGCCATACATGCCACAAATTGGTGATAGTGTGATGTCTCCCGACGCGAATAAGAGCTATCTTGTTTAGATAAAGGTACTCTCCAACCAAGCTACACCTGATCACGTAGATAGTGATACTAAAGTATTCAAATAAAGTGCAGTTATGAGGAGTTGAAACTCGAAAAGGTACGAATAAGAATTTGTGAAATGTATATGTACATATTTGTGATATGAGAAACATGAAATAGAATGTGTACATGGCATAATGAGCTTATCTATGATTGATTGACAATCCCATGGTGTATATGATTGATTTATTCGAGTGAATGCATGTGTTTAGATAAATTACTAAAAATACAGGTAGAAAGAATGTTCATGTATAATTATTTGAATGATTACGATTGGCAAGCTCGTATAACTTAAGTAAATGTGTTAAATTATTCAGATAGATTTATATTATTGTAATGACATGCATATGATGATGTGTGAAATCAAAGTTTCAATTGTAATGTATATTCATCCATGTTTGTTGGCCCTCATATGATATGATGTGCTTAATATGTTTAATTAAGTGAATGCGATGAGAAAAGTTATCCAAAATTCATAGAATGTGTGCATAAGTGAACTTGAGTGAATAAGATAATCGAAAAATTGTGAAATACAACTATGAACTATAATTTCCCTGAAACGAATGACATGATTGTGATGGTGTCGCTATGATGATGAAAGTTGTGTTATATGCATATGTATATGAGAGTCGAGTTAGTGGCCCTACGACCTCGCCCCCTTACCAGAGTGGTGTTTTGTAATGAAATTTTATGAAATTTGTGCTGAATAAACTCACAAGTGTGAAACCAAAGAGTTTAGTGGGGGAATAACTATAAAAATGATTAGAGATTGAGAATGAGTTGATAAGTAAGCCAGAGCTAGAAAAGTATTAGGTTGACATAAGAATTATTTGAGATATGCACTGCCACAGTTAGAGAAAAAAATTACTTTGGTAAATCAAATTACTTAGGTACGAGGTCGAGAAAATGTAATGATTGTGACCATCTCAGAACTGATCTTCTTTAGTGAAAAAAATAATATAGGATTTGTGATGACAGAAATAGATGGAGAAATAATATTTGAAATATGAGATGTCTGAGTATGGTAATTATAGTGAATAGATGATGACTGCCTCTCTTGATATATTCTAAAAGATCATTGTTCTCTGAAGTGTTATAGTAGCTATCTATCTTCTGATGAAATTCTTGTTATATGAGAATGCTATCTAATCTAAATGTCAGACGAAGGCATTGCCGGTCTGACCGGTTTATAATCTATTTTGCTCTACTTCTCTTTAGTATTCTGTTATATTCTGTTTGTTGGGAACTTATGAGAAAATGCATATAATGCTATGATTCTGTTTCCTTTAATTATTGCATTTGATTCCAGTGGGATGAAATGATGGATCTCTTTTCTCAAGTAAGTTAATCAAAGCCAATGTCTTCAATTGAGATATATTGGTTATGTGAGCTAATACAAGTGAAACGGTATTTGATTAGCATGATGAGTGAGATCCGAATGATTGTATGATAAAATTTTCTTCTTATGAAAGTCGAATGACTTATTCCAAGAGTAGCATAACTTGGACAGATGAGAATATTGTTAACCGAAGCATTTGAACTAGTCTAGTCTGCACTTGGGCAGAGACTTCTTAATTTACAGTGATGCACTGTTGTAACACCCCAAACCCGACTTGGACGTTACGGCCGAATCTAGCGTGTCACATTGAAGTGTTTTAGCGAAAATCGTGTTTTCATTGAAAAACCTTCTTAAAATAAAAGAAACCTTAATTAACTTAAAAAAAACTTCTTTCAATCACTTGTTTAAAACATAAGATTTTACGAAAACATGTCATTTTAAAATTTAGTTGCGGAAGGATAGAAAGACATTCTATAATTTAGGAAACCCATGTTCAACTTCTCGTAATTACAATGCATAAAAAAATAATCCAAATAATAATAAAATGGAAAGCCTAATTACAATCCAGTCTGAAATCACTTAATAATAAAAAACTTATATGCTTTAAAATAAAAAATAGTCTAAATTGTCTTGCTAGCTCGCCACCCGGAGTCCTTCCAAACATCGAACCTCCTACTGAACATCACTTGAAAATAAAATAAAAGAGGGGGTGAGTTTTCGCAAACTCAGTGTGTACAACCCTCGACAAAAAAAAAAAGCATTCAAAAATCATCATACATCAATCATGCAATGCAATCCTATCCAAATTATCCATCCGTTACACACCAGCTTCGTCCCCCGTCATATCATGTGGGGATATAATTATCGACCCACCCAACCAACACATCAATGGAAGCTCGGTTGCAGAACTACCTTCATTTACATATTGAGCTTTAAAAGCCGTCGGTGGATCCACGATTGTCAAGCAACCATGCGATCCTCATATACTTCCTCTGTTCCATAATTCCCAACCCATATGCAACCTAAGCAGAATATCATATGTATGCATGTCACATCCATAAAAATTACATTCAACATCTAGGGATATTTTGGTCATTTTCAACCTTAGGGGCATTTCGGTAATTTTTCTTTTATTACGGATTTTCACTTACCTTGGTCGGTTAACAAATCCCGTGAGCTAAGATGAACGAATACTATGCACCAGGTAGGACTCCAGAGAAGAGGAGGTGGGTCATTAAGACCGCTTAAGTACCAAGCTCTTCCTAGATCCAATCCTAGACATGCATATACCCGTTGCCACACCTTAACCCTATGACTTGTCCACAGTCGCAAATAATTATTAAGTTTTATATAGTTATCATATAGTTGGCCCAAAACCCCTTACAAAGCCCAAACAAATTCATATACCTGTATATGGCCCACTAGGCCCAATCATATTCATATGACCCATTAGGCCCAAATCACCTGTATATGACCCATTAGGCCCAAATCACATTTATATGGCCCGTTAGGCCCAGTCACAATCATATTCATGCTCACATACAAATTCCTATCACAAAGCATCAATATTCAGTTTTTGCCTATTACGGGCCCAATAGCCCATCGGGCCCATTTAGCCCATTCTGGCCCATATGGCCAAATCACAACCCAAGTCCACAAAATCGCCCGTAGGCCTCAGGAAATCTATCAGTATGCCCCTTACGAGTGTTTGCGCACTCGCAAGACTACCATAGCCAAACTTTCGGCTTTTTGGCATTTCAGCTTTTCAGCTTTTCGGCATTTCGGCATTTCGACTTTTGCCGATTCATAATGTGTGTGCAATGTATGTACACACCTGGTAAGAAAGCGTGTTGCGATTCCTTTAGTCACCAACCTACAAACGATATCACCCTTCCATTAATCACATGCTTAATACATATCTTTACTAAAACCGAAACCTCACCTTAACCTTACCTTGCGCGATAAATATAACAGCCCCTTCTTAAACACTAACCACGATCAACTCCTAGATCTATTCCAATCTTAACTATTAAAACCAGAATAATGATGACTCGTATCCAACACAAGTCCCCTTACCTTAACTATGAGCATTCGGCCACCTTAACCAATGGGAGAGGAATACTTACCAACACCGCAAACACCTAAAGGCAATTTTGGTAGAGAGCTAAGATCCGAGATCTGATACTAATTCCCTACCATAGTTGATTAGAAAGAGTGAGGGACAATAATCGGTACTTAGCAAAGAAAGGCGATTGTAAAACACTTACATTAGATTTGTTCAAAGAGTATTCGGCCTTTGGGAGATTCGGCTTTCAAACTTAGTATGGTGAATAAGGTTTATTTGACACAGATTAAAGAAGAAGAGTAGAAGAAGAAATCGGCTAAGTGAAACAAAGAAAATTGTGTAGAGAAGAATAGAAATCGGCACAAAGAAAAGAAAGAAAAACAAAAGGGTTTTCAACTTTTTGGATCTTAAAGAGAAAAGGGTTTCCGGCAACAAGGTGAAGAAGAATTTCAGTAGTAGCCTGGCAACCTTGTATTCGGCCCCTATTTATAGCCCTTATAGCCGAATTTTCCATGCCCAGTTCCTAATTTAGCTCCATCACTTCTCCCTTCTCATCTCATCGTTTTTCTCCTTGATAACCCCTTGATCTTTACTTTAATATTCTCTTCTGGACACTCCCCTTGGAGTCCATCTTCATGCCACTTCCAACCTTCTAGAAGGCCAAAATTAAACTTCTAAAAATTCTAAGCTAGGATTCGAACCTTGTACCCCCTTGCTAGCTACTAACGCCACCTCACTATACCTTATGTGGCGTCACTTAGCCACTCACCACAGGCTCTTTTTGGGTCCAATTGTTTCTTCATTTATTCAAAAGCCCAACTACTAGCCAACCCTGATTCTTTTATTAATTAAATTATTATTTCTTCTACCCCTTAATTCGAACTCAACCTTAGCTAAGACCTACTAAAATTATCGCTTGGATAAGAATATTAAACACAATTTTTATCAAAATCGAAAATAAAAAAAATTAGAGATTTCGAGATTTTTGGGTTTTGGGATTTTTAGATTTCGGGATTTCTGAGTTTGGGATTTCTGGGGCGTTACAACTCTACCCCCTAAAAGAAATTTCGTCCTCGAAATTTACCTTGTTTAAACAGTTGAGGATATTGATGTCGAATCGCTTAAGTTACACCACTACGCTTCTGTTGCGCACTCTATTTCTAATTTCAAAATAGATAGATCGCACACTATGGATAAAGTACGTACCAGTATTCGCCTCTAGAGCATCTTCGTCTTTTCAGCGACGAGCTACATAAACCAAAGCTAGCTGCCTCACCTCAGCATGGCCTGTATTTCCACCTAGTACTCCACGTCCATGTCCATTACCGTCACCACCCTTGGCCTGCTCACGGCCCTTTGGCGGCAGCTGACCACCCCTTGGTGGCTGAGCACCAGCTTGGCCCAGTACTGGCTCTCGACCTAACATTCGGGGGAAATCCTTGATCTTATGCTCCATAGACCCACAAGTTAAACAAGCTCCTATCCTCTTCCAACACTCGCCTCCATGGCTTCTCCCACAATCAGCACAAGGTGGCACCCCTAGATTAACAGCAGGGGGCCCTGCTCTAACTGGCCCATTAACTCTGGCCCTAGCCCTAGGCATTTGTCCAACACCCGGAGTATCAGGCTCTTTTTTATTCCTACCCCTTTCTTCTTTCCGATTTAAGTGCTCAGTGCGTTTAACCTCCTCCGCTATCTTTGCTTTCTCTACCAACTCTAAGAAAACTCGTTCCCTTTGTGGAGCTATCAGTACCCTGAGGCTATCTCTAAGCCCATCCTCAAACCTAACGCAACGCTCATACTCCGTTGCCACCATTACCCTTGCATACCTACTAAGGCGTAGAAACTCCGCTTCGTACTCTGCCACCGATTTATTGACTTTGGTCAAGTTCAGGAACTCCTTCCTCCTAGCATTCACATAGCTTGCACCCACATACTTCCCTTGGAATGCAGCTTTGAAAAACTCCCAGGTGACCCGCTCCGATTGGGTGCCCTCTTTCACTATCAACCACCACTGGTAGGCTTCCTCCCTAAGCAATGACACTGCCCCTTTCAACTTTTGCTCAAGTGAGCAGTCCAAATCCTCCATTATCCTTTCAATGGCCTCCAACCAATATTTCGCCACATTAGGAGCCACGCCAGCCACGCCCTTAAAGATCCCAGCCCCGTTCGAGCGAAGTCGTTCTGGAATGGACCCCCGATTTTTGTTGGCATTATTGGGCCAAGCGACCCTTTCCAAAATCCTCAGCATTACCTGCAACAATGCATCTTCTCCCGCTGCCCGATCATACTGTCTATTCCCAGCCACAGTAAGGTCAGAGCCTCTTCTACTCTAACATCAGTGATATGGCTCGATGCCGATGATTCAGCCCTAACACTTCCGCGACCTCGACCACGGCCTCTTGCACCTCTTCTAGCACTCATCGTCGATTCGCGTATTATCTGAATTAGAAATTTTATAAAGTTTTAGTTAGTTTAATAATTACACCGATATTTTATGAAAATATTTAAAGAGAAGATCGTTTTCGAAAATCCTTTACAGTTTCCAGATCCTATGGGCTTTAGTTCCATTCTAACCATCATCTAAAGTAGCCCTCTAACTATCTACTGCATAACAATTTAAACAAACTTAAATAAAAGTACTTACTTGGTTCGATGTCAGAGACTCGGTGTGCCACTCAGCAAGATTTCTCTTTTTCCAAAGCATCGCGATCCAAAATATTTTTAAAATCCAAAAAGAAGTTAAATAATAGTAAGGCCCACTTCACAGCCCGAGTTTTATAACCTGGGCTCTGATACCACTAAATGTAACACCCCAAACTCGACCCAGATGTTACGACCGAATCTGGCGTGTCACGTTGAAGTGTTTTAGCAAAAATCGTGTTTTCATTGAAAACCCTTCTTAAAATAAAAGAAAGATTAATTAACTTAAAAAAAAAACTTCTTTCAATTTAACTTAAAAAAAAAACTTCTTTCAATCACTTGTTTAAAACATATGATTTTAAGAAAACATGTCATTTTAAAATTTAGTTACAAATGCGTAGAAAAACATTCTATAATTTAGGAAACCTATGTTCAGCTTCTCGTAATTACAATGCATAAAATAATAATACAAATAATAATAAAATGAAAAGCCTAATTACAATCCAGTCTGAAATCAGTTAATAATCAAAAACTTATATGCTTTAAAATAAAATAAAAAAACAAGTCTAAATTGTCTTGCTAGCTGGCCACCCGGAGTCCTTCCAAACATGGAACCTCCTATTGAGCATCACTTGAAAATAAAATAAAAGAAGGGGTGAGTTTTCACAAACTTAGTGTGTACAACCCTCGATAAAAAAAAAGCATTCAAAAATCATCATACATCAATCATGCAATGCAATCCCATCCCAATTATCCATCCGCTACACACCAGCTTCGTCCCCCGTCACACCATGTGGGGATATAATTATCGACCCACCCAACCGACACATCAATGAAAGCTCGATTGCAGAACTACCTTCATTTACATATTGGGCTTTAAAAGCCGTTGGTGGATCCACGATTGTCAAGCAACCATGCGATCCTCATATACTTCTTTCGTTCCATAATTTCTAACCTATATGCAACCTAAGCAGAATATCATATGTATGCATGTCACATCCATAAAACTTACATTCAACATCTAGGAGTATTTTGGTCATTTTTGCCCTTAAAGGCATTTCGGTAATTTTCCTTTTATTACGAATTTTCAGTTACATTGGCCCATTAACAAATCTCGTGAGCTAAGATGAATGAATACTATGCACCAGATAGGATTCCAGAGAAGAGGAGGTGGGTTATTAAGACCGTTTAAGTACCAAGCTCTCCCTAGATCCAATCCTAGACATGCATCTACCCGTTGCCACACCTTAACCCTATGACTTGTCCACAGTCGCAAATAATTATTAAGTTTTATGTAGTTATCATATACTAGGCCTAAAACCCTTTACAAAGCCCAAACAAATTCACATACCTGTATATGACCCACTAGGCCCAATCATATTCATATGGCCCATTAGGCCCAAATCACCTATATATGACTCATTAGGCCCAAATCACATTTATATGGCCCGTTAGGCCTAGTCACATTCATATTCATGCTTACATACAAATTCCTATCACAAAGCATCAATATTCAGTTTTTGCCTATTATGGGCCCAACAGCCCATCGGACCCATTTAGCCCATTTCGACCCATATGGCCAAATCATAACCCAAGTCCACGAAATCGCCCGTAGGCCTCAGGAAACCTATCAGTCTCCCCCTTATGAGTGTTTGCGCACTCACAAGACTACCGTAGCCAAACTTTTGGCTTTTCGACATTTCGACTTTTTGGCATTTCGGCATTTCGGCTTTTGCCGATTCATAATGTGTGTGCAGTGTATGTACACACCTGGTAAGCAAGCATACTGCGATTCCTTTAGTCACCAACCTACAAATGATATCACCCTTCCATTAATCGCATGCTTAATACATATCTTTACTAAAACTGAAACCTCACCTTAACCTTACCTTGCGCGATAAATATAATAGCCCCTTCTTAAATCACTAACCATGATCAACTCCTAGATCTGCACCAATCTTAACTATTAAAACTAGAATAATAGATGACTCGTATCCAACACAAGTCCCTTTACCTTAACTATGAACATTCGGCCACCTTAACCAATGGGAGAGGAATACTTACCAACACCGCAAACACCTAAAGGCAGTTTTGACAGAGAGCTAATATCCGAGATCAGATACTAATTCCCTACCAGAGTTGATTAGAAAGAGTGAGGGACAATAATCGATATTTTGCAAAGAAAAGCGATTGTAAAACACTTACATTAGATTTGTTCAAAGAGTATTCGGCCCTTGAGAGATTCAGCTTTCAAACTTAGTATTGTGAATAAGGTTTATTTGGCACAAATTAAAGAAGAAGAGTAGAATAAGAACTCGGCTAAGTGAAACAAAGAAAATTGTGTAGAGAAGAATAGAAATCAGCACAAAGAAAAGAAAGAAAAACAAAAGGGTTTTCGGCTTTTTGGATCTTAAAAAGAAGAGGGTTTCTGGCAACAAGGTGAAGAAGAATTTCGGTAGTAGCCTGGCAACCTTTTATTCGGCCCCTATTTATTGCCCTTATAGCCAAATTTTCCATGCCCAGTTCCCAATTCGGCTCCATCACTTCTCCGTTCTCATCTCCTCGTTTTTCTCCTTGATAACCCCTTGATCTTTTCGTTAATTTTCTCTTCTGAACACTCCCCTTGGAGTCCATCTTCACGCCACTTCGAACCTTCTAGAAGGCCAAAATTAAACTTCTAAAACTACTAAGCTAGGATTCGAACCTTGGACCCCCTTGCTAGCTACTAACGCCAACTCACTACACCTTATGTGGCGTCACTTAGCCACTCCACCACAGGCTCTTTTTGTGTCCAATTGTTTCTTCATTTATTCAAAAGCCCAAATACTAACCAACCCTAATTCTTTTAATAATTAAATTATAATTTCTTCTACCCCTTAATTCAAACTCAACCTTAGCTAAGACCTACTAAAATTATCGCTTGGATAAGAATATTAAACACAATTTTTATCAAAATCAAAAATTAAAAAAATTTAGGATTTCAAGATTTTTAGGTTTCGAGAATTTTGGGTTTCGGGATTTTTGAGTTCGAGATTTTTGGGGCGTTACAACTGTTGTATGAATTGTGATGTGTTTTAGGACAATAAGATAATGTGATAGCTTAGAGCTTTCGATCCTATAGAAAGATCTGAATTGTTAACGGGGTTAGGGTCGAGCATCAGGTTTTATCGGAGCTATCTTCTCCAGTGCTGATATTAGAATTGAAATGAGAAAGGATTATTCTTGACGCCATATCAGAATTATTCCCTTCTTGGAAAGAGGAAAAATGTGATGTAGTTTATTACTAGATGTTTACCGGGATTTGTGAATCATGCCGGTATGTACTGAATCCCCGCTCATCAGATTTATGAAATTTTGTGTCTATATGATTGTTGGATTTCTTGGAATGCTATTCTTCACTAATCGGACTGAGATCCAGGTTATTTATTGTGATTTCTTGGGAAAGCTAAAAGAGGCTTTGAAATTTAAAGGTAACTGAGAGTTGATTTGGTAATCAATCGGATCGTGTGATATTATAGAGAGTGTAAGGCCAAGATGAACTGACTAATTTTATTATTTGAATTCAAAAAGATTCAAGTATGTGCGTATATGTGACATGATGGCATAGATCGGACCATTGTGTATATGAATTCTCAAATGGAGGTTGAAATTCAGCCAATGTGGTGTATAGCAATGAACCGCTTATGACACTGATATGAGAAAGTAAAGAGATAAGTATTAGAGGCATCGTCGAGTGAAAGTTATTTAGTGATGATTATGGGAAAAAGAAGTTTATGTGAATACCAAAACCACTTTTCTTGGTAAGGTTTTCGAGGACGAAAATCCCTAAGGAAGGAGAATTGTAACAATTCAATTTTGGGCCTAGTCAAAATAGTGGTTTCAGAACCACTATTCTGAGGTCGGAGAAATTATTTTTAATGTTATTTTATGTGTTATAGCGATTATATGAGTGCATGCAAATTTTGGTGAAATAATTTTAGCGATTGCTTACTTAATTTTGAAAAAGGACCAAATTGCATAAAGTGCGAAAGTTTCGTTCTACTAGATAAAGGTTTCAAATAGCTATAGAACATTAAATTAGGGGTCTTTATCGAGTAAATAGACCATAAATATGTTAGTCGTTGATCAAGGAGACAAAAATATTGTAGGGTCAAATTTAGGTGAAATGTTGGTGACTAATTTGACTAGTAATATAATAAAATAAAGAAAAAAGGTATCACCTTTCATATTCCTTCTTCCCCACCAAAAATACCAGCAAAGAGGGGGTTTTGAAAGCTCAAAAATATTAGCAACTTATATCCCTTACAAATAAGTGAATTTGATGGCTTTTCTTGATAATTTTTATACTTTTGGGACCCGTGTAGAATAATCTAGCTAATGAGGGGACTATTTTGCAAAATGGTTGTAAGTATAGGGTTTTTACATGAGAGTATTCATCTTGTTTGCTGCATTTTTATGGAAGAAAATGAATCTTGGTTGTTAAATAAACAATTTTTGTGAAAGGATTTTCATGAAAACACCCAATATAGACCATTTTGTAAAGTTTGTTAAATGGATGGGAATTGTGTGAAATAATTGGAATTTTCAGTTGCTACAAGATTAATAAAGGTTGGGCTAGGCTTGGCTAATGAGGAAATTTGATAAAAATCATTTTACGAGCCTAAGGGCAAAATCATAATTTTTGTGAAAGTCTAGGGGCAAAATAGTCATTTTGCCAAAGTATGAATTGTGGAACGCTTAATTTAATGTGATGATTAAATGAGTAAATTTTATTATTTTAGATCAATAAAATCGAGATCGGGCTTAAATCGAGAAAGTACGCGGTTTAGGACAAAAAGGGAATAATTAGTCGTTTTTGCATTCGAGGTAAGTCCGTGTGACTAAATAAGCATATTATCCATGTTATTGTTAATATACTTGAAATCTATCTTGCTATGATTGTATTGAATTATATGTTGATGATATTGAGTATGTGAAAGTGATGCCAAATGTTAATAACATTTATGTGATGATTGGATACATTGGAAATTTGATGGAATATGATATTCCTTTGAAACGAGTAAGATGTGCGTAAATATTGAAATTTTATCTTTATTATGCATTTAATGATTGATTTTGCATAAAATGTTTGAATGTGGCTATGAGTAATGTATGATGAGATTAATACGGGAAACTCCCGGTTAAACCGTAGGAATAGATCGAATATTCATGCCATGATGCTAGGGAGATATGAAAGCTAGTGTAAGACCATGTTTGGGACATGGCATCGGCCTCGAGATATGAGAGCTAGTGTAAGACCATGTCTGGGACATGGCATCGGCTTCGAGATATGAGAGCTAGTGTAAGACCATGTCTGGGACATGGCATCGGCACCAATAGATGAGAGCCAGTGTAAGACCATGTCTGAGACATGGCATCGGCCTCGATATATGAGAGTCAGTGTAAGACCGTGTGTGGGACATGGTATCGACTTTGATGTGTGAGCCAGTGTAGGACCATGTCTGGGACATGGCGTCGGCACCTTACCCTATGCTTGAGGCTTATTGAATATCCTGTAGTATTACAAATGGTTCAATGGGAAATTTATGGTTTATGTCAGAAAAAGAGAGGTTATGACCATGATGTGAGTGATACAGGTACTTACATGAAATTCGTGAAATGCCTGCTCAATGTATGTTGTATGATTAGTAAGGAATTAAAATGAGTAAGCTATGTTTATGATCATGTTGAAAGGTTACAGGTATGTACTAAAAATTCATGAGTGATGAGCTTGATGTATATTGGACTTTTGGTAATAATGTAAATGAGTAAGTCATACCTATGAGAATGACTTTGTGACGACCTTGTAAATATTAGGTCGATACCTATGGTGTATAATTATGTGGTAAATTTGATGGATGATTATGTATGAGGCTTTTAGGTGGAATTAAATTGGGACATGATATGTTTATCCCTTCACCTTGTGGCCTAATGAATATGAAAAGAGAAATTGATTGGCATGAAAGCCTATTTAAGGATAATTATGAAAGGGTAAAATTAGCATTGAAACAGTTTTGGACAGCAACAGCAGTCTGGCTTTGAAAATCCACCAAAAATTGTGGAAATCTAATTAGTGGCTAAATAAAATATGAAATTAAATTTTATTGAGTCTAGTTTCATATAGAAGAAACAATATAAGCAGAAGAAGTTCATATTATGAGATATTTGAATTGTTGTGAGACAGAGTTAGAATGATTTCGAAATCCCCAGTTTTGATTTGAGAGAATCATTAAAAATTGTACAAAAATATTTATGGGTTATAATTTATATGCTTAGAATCCTTAATTAGTATATGTTCAAAAAAAATAAAAGGGAGTATCATCTGAATCCCGTACGAGGAGATAATTAATTTTTAATGAAAAGGGTCGGAACTGTCAGACAATAAAATAGGGGTTACTTTAAAGAATAAACTGCACTTATTGGCTTGACCAAAAATTCTGAAAATTTTATGGTAAGAAGATATGTGAGTCTATTTTCAAGGAAAATTAGTTTATCTTCATTTAGAGTTATTTATCTCTACATATAAATAATTTAGTGACTACAACTCGAGAAAATAACTTGACTTGAACATAAGCAAAAGCGCAAATATTGTGGTATTACCTTGAGAAGCAAGTTGGTAAATTGCTTATTAATTTCATATGGTCTTACTAATTTATAAAGCTTACTCCCTTCCTTTCCTTTTCTTTAGTGTTAACAGGTTAGCTCGAGGTTGGAGGTCGTTGAAGGCAGCACCACACTATCAAACCATCACCTTTGGAATATTGATATATATATATATATATATGATAAGCACCTTCAAGTGAGTGGCATGTATAGGGACTTGGTTTTTTTTATGATATGTGTTAACATGACTAACCAAATGTATTGCCCTATATTTAGTTATTTGTCTATGACCATGAAGGGTGGCTCATATTGATTATGGTTTGTGAAACTATCTATCTATGCTATGTTCTAATGCTTGTGATGTGATTATGCTTATTGGCCATATATGGTTGGTGTTATGAAATATGTGCATGATGAATGTTTTATGACCAATCTAAATGGTCATGGCCATGAATTAAATGTGTAATATGGAAATAAAGGTGTGAAGGATTAAGGGTAACTTAAAAGCTTAGAAAATAACCTAAGTGTTGGCCATACGGGCTGAGACACGATCGTGTGTCTCAACCGTGTGGGGGACACGACCTTAACACACAGGCGTGTGGCTTGGCCGTGTGTGTAACAACCCGATTTAGACCCTATTCGGAGCGGTAATTTTTGGAGCACGAATCCGAGTCAAAAAAATATTTAAAATTTATTTTATATGTTCAGTATGTGTGAATTTATATGTGGGAAATTTTCGTGCTTTAATTTTGTGGTTTGATTGTCTGATTAAATAAAAGGTTTTAATCGCGTAAAATGAAAATTTTGTGGTTATTTTTAAAAGGGCCCAATTGATGATGTCTTCATTTCATGATCTATTTATGTTGTAAATAAGCCATATTTATATGCTATGGACGGTAGGGACCATGTATATAATGATTTTATCATTTATGTAACACCCCAAACCTGGCCTAGACATTATGGCCGCATCTGTGATATTACATTGGAATGAGTTTTGTAAAACGTAGTTCTATTAGAAAAGTCCATTTGAGTCAAAACCTTGTTTGTGATATTTATGGAAAGCTATCTTATTCAATATATTTGTTAAATTACAGGTTCGTTAAGCAAAACATGACTCGTACAAAAATCGTTATTACACTTTAAAACATTGTTCGTTGTTGAAGCTTTTGAAACCAGTTACGTGGCATAGCAGTTGAAAACCCGAATCCTACTGCTAGCAGATGTAAGTTAATTTAATTAAATCCCCAAATAAAATGAAACTTTAAAACGACCTTATTAAATAAAATTTAATGATATAAAAACTACTTTTACAAAATTCAAAACGAAAACATAACCATTGGTATGGCCATCTCCGAGTCCCTCGTAGCACTGACGCGCCAAAGGATTTCTTGCAAGATTGGTAGAAAAGGTGAGTTTATGAAAACTCAGTGTGTAATCCATATTTATCAAACGGTCAAACATACAGTGTTGATAAGTCTGAGCCTAAGCCCATATCAGTCGCAATATCAGTGTGGGCCTTAGCCCATTTCAGTACAGTATCAGATATGTATACAAAGATCCTACCCATCCATCCTCTACACTTTACTCTGTCCAGCCCTACACTCCATATGGGGATAAAATCGACCCACCCATCCCTACACTCCAAGATATAGTACCGGTTACAGCACTAACAGTATTTGCAGCAGAGTTGCCAGTAATAGGCTTATAGCCTTTCAGTATACTTCTTCCAATATCATATGTCCCACCCCATGCAATGCATCATAATATAAATGTACATATATATAAATAAGATGGCATGCTCAAACATTCATATATCACATAGGGGTATTTCTATCATTTATCCCATAGGAGTATAACAGTCATAACATAAATTAGGGTCTAGGTGTACTTACCGACCCGTACAACCTTAACAATTTATACAGCGAATATAGGCCCAAGCCCATATTACGACCCATGTGGGCCTACACACTTGTGTGGCCCAATAAACCTAAATAATAGCCTTGGCCGTGTAAACAACATAGTCGGCCCAATAATCTCCACCCATCCATGCGATTTACCCGTGTGGGGCCCATGAGCTGGTGGGGCCAACATGACCCATTTCGGCCCAACGTGACCTAAGACGACCTAAACCCACGAGATCGCTCGTGGTGGTCTCTACCATCACATGATTACGCTTATGCGTTTAGATGACCACACGAGTGAGCGCACACCCGTGTGGCATCAAAGGTAACAATTTTTCGGCTTTTGCTGTTTTAAGATTGAAGCAGTGTGATTACACACCTGATTTCAGAAATGCGCTACTAGCCCACGAGTGTTCCCACAAAATCAATAACTTCTCGTTTAAGACCTGACCACCAATGTAATTCCCGAAGGTCTCGGTACATCTTGTTCCCACAAAGATGCATAGCATGGGGACTACTATGCGCCTCCTGCAGTATAGATTGCCTCAAATCAGTATCCTTGGGTACACAGACTCTCCCATTGAAACAAAGTACTCCTTCGCTATTCAGCCCAAAATCTGAAGTTTCCCCTTTCTCAAACTGTCAGAAACGAGAACTCAGTGACTCATCCTCCAACTGCTTACCCTTAATCTACTCAATCCACCTCGGTTTAACTTGAAGTTCGGCCAGTAAACTACCATCATCGAATAAACTGAGACGAGCAAACATCACCTTTAAATCAGTAATAGCCTTACGACTCAATGCATCGGCTACCACATTAGCCTTACTAGGATGGTATTTAATCGAAGAGTCATAATCCTTAAGCAACTCTATCCATCTATGCTGCCTAAGGTTTAACTCCTTTTGAGTGAGGAGATACTTGAGGCTCTTGTGATCCGTGTAAATAATACACTTCTCACCATACAGGTAATGCCTCCAAATCTTCAGTGCGAATACCATCGCTGCCAAATCCAAGTCATACGTCTGGTAGTTCGCGTCATGCATCTTAAGCTGACGAGACGCATATGCCACTACCTTACCCTCTTGCATCCACACACATCCCAAGTCAACATGTGATGCATCACTATAGATAGTGAATTCCTTCCTAGACTCTGGCTGTATTAAGACAGGGGCCCTAGTCAAAACCTTCTTAAGTTTCTTAAAACTTTCCAGCTGCTTATCAGTCCAGTTAAACGGTACCCCTTTACGCAACAACTTAGTCAGAGGTGCAGCAATCAATGAAAACCTCTCAACAAACCATCTGCCAATCCTAGAAAACTTCGAATCTCAGATACCGACTTAGGTTGCTTCCAATCCAAAACTGCCTCAATTTTTCAGGGATCCACCCAAATCCCCTCAGAAGATACCACATGCCCTATAAAAGTTACCTCATGTAACCAAAATTTACACTTGCTGAATTTAACATACAATTACTTCTCCCTCAAAATCTGTAGAACAACCCAGAGATGTACATCATGCTCCTCCTTAGTCCTTGAATACACCAGAATGTCATCTATAAACAGCACTATGAACCAATCCAAATAGGGCTAGAACGCTCGGTTCATCAGATCAATAAAAGCTGCTGGTGCATTCGTCAGTCCAAACGACATTACTAGAAACTTGTAGTGACCATAACGCGTCCTAAAGGCTGACTTATAAACATCAGTCTTCTTGACCCTCAGTTGATGGTACCCCGATCGGAGATCAATCTTAGAGAAGACCGAAGCTCCTCAAAACTGGTCAAATAGATCGTCAATCCTCGGTAGGGGGTACATATTCTTAATAGTCAATTTGTTCAGTTGCCAGGAATCAATGCACATATGCATGGTTCCATCCTTCTTTTTCACAAATAAAACCGGTGCTCCCCACGGAGACACACTAGGGCGGATGAACCTCGATCCAGTAACTCTTGAATCTGTACTTTAAGCTTTTCAAGCTCCTTCGGTGCCATTCTATAAGGGGCAATGGACACTGGAGCTGTACTTGGCAGAAGCTCAATCCCAAATTCATCTTCCCGACTTGGAGGTAATCCAGGCAGCTCATCAGGAAAGACGTCCAGAAAGTCCTTAACTGTTCTGATATCTTTCATAGACAAAACCTCTGAACTCAAAGCACTAACATAGGCTAAATACGTACAACCCTTACGAACCAACTTTTCAGCTTTAAGTGTAAAAATCACATTTGACAGATAATTCTGACGCTCTCCAATTATGATTACCTCATCACCCTTTTCAGTTCTCAGCATCATTCGCTTTGCAGCACAGTCCAAATTTACCTGATGCTTGACCAGCCAATCCATGCCCAATATTATGTCGAATTCCCTAAAAAATGTTCTATTAAGTCCACTAAAAAAACCATTCCTTGAACCTCCAAAGGTACATTCTTAAACAGTTTATTCACTTTCACCGACTGCCCTAAAGGACTCAACACGGTAAGCTCACCCGTAGTGTTTTCAACCATTATACCCAAAGTCTCAGACACAGTGCATGTTAAATAAGAGTGCGTAGATCCAACATCAATCACTGCAATATAATATTATGAATATAGAACGTACCCGTAATAACATCTAGGGCGTCTCCATCCTCTCGACGACGTGCAGCATAAACCAGTATTGGCTACCTTGCCTCTATACGACCTGCACCTCTGCCCAGTGCTCCACGTCCACGGCCTATACCATTTCCACCCTTGTCCTGACTACGGCCTCTTAGTGGCTACTGAAACCCTCTTTGTAGCTGAACAGTACCCACACCAATAGCTTACATCTGATCGGGCCTCTATGGACAGTCCCTAATATGGTACTCCATAGATCCACACCTAAAACATGCCCCCATCCGTACCCAGCACTCGCCCTGATGGCGTTTCCCATAAACAGTACAAGGCTGCGATCAAAGAGTAGCAACAGGGGGCCCAACTCTGACTGGCCCCTCAACTCTGGCCTTTTTCTTAGGCCTGAAAGTTGAACTTGAGGGTTTCCAAACACTCTTGTTCCTTCCCCTGTTCGACTCATGATTCTGGCACTCAGTGCGTTTCACATCCTCGGTGATCTTTGTCTTTTCTATTAACACGAAAAAATCTTGATCCCTCTGTGGAGCTATCAAAACTCAAAAATCATCTCTAAGGCCGTCCTCAAAATGCATGCAACGCTCATACTCAGTTGCCACCAAGCCTCACGCATAGTGGCTCAATCTCAAAATTTTTGCCTCATATTTAGGCACGGACTTATTCCTCTGGATCAAACTCAGAAACTCCCTCCTACGGGAATCCACATAGCTAGCGCCCACATATTTCCCTTGGAATGCATTCTTGAAGAACTCCTACGTTAATCGGTTAGGTAGAGTACCCTCTTTCACAGTAAGCCACCACTGATAGGCTTCATCTCCTCACAACAATACTGCACCTTTTAGTTTCTGCTCTGGGTGTAGTTGAGGTCATTCATGATCCTCTTTGTGTCCTCTATCCAATATTCAGCGACATTAGGGGCAACTTTAGTGATACCCCTAAAGATTTCAGCCCCATTAGACCTGAGTCGTTCCATTACCTACCCACGGCCCATAGTACCTGTATTAAGCCCAGCGACCCTTTCCAGAATTCGTAGCATGGCTTGTGACAATGTGTCATCCCCAGCTACCCGATCGTGTGACCTAGTCTTAGTCACGGGTGAAACCGGTGCTTCTCTTGCTTCAACGTTAGGCATATGGCCCGATGCCGAAAACTCAGCCCGAGCACCTCCACGGCCTCCGACACGGCTTATTGTACCTCTTCCACGAGTACCTTTGGTGCTTATTATCAATTTGCGTATTATCTATATTAAAGCTTTTATGAATCAGTTTTACAATTCCAGTATTTATTAATCGATGTTTTATGAAAAACAATATAAAAAATTTAGAGTTTTTGTTTTTGCAATTTGTAGTCTTACTACAGTTTTAGGTTACCTTAATAAAAGGTTTTGGTACTGTCTATTATCTACGGTAATTTTAGTATTTCAATTAAATCAAACATTAGTTTCAGAGAACTTATAGGGTCGGCATCACAGACTTGGTAGACCACACATTCAAAAGTATCACTTCAAAAATTCTTTTCCACTATTTGAAACAGTCTCTTTTGAAAATTTTACGTTTTTAGGAAAAACCCAAATCCACAGTCGAGTTTTAAAACCTCACTCTGATACCACTAAATGTAACACCTCAAACCCAGCCTAGATGTTATGGCCACATCTATGATGTTACATTGGAGTGAGTTTTGTAAAACGTAGTTCTATTAAAAAAGTCCGTTTGAGTCAAAACCTTGTTTGTGATCTTTATGAAAAACTATCTTGTTCAATCTATTTGTTAAATTACAGGTTCGTTAAGCAAAACATGACTCGTACAAAAATTGTTATTATGCTTTAAAACATTGTTCGTTGCAGAAGCTTTTGAAACCAATTACGTGGCATAGCAGTTGAAAACCATTTACCTTTTGAAAGCCCGACTCCTACTGCTAGTAGATATAAGACAATTTAATTAAATCCCAAAATAAAATGAAACTTTAAAACGACTTTATGACATAAAATTTACCCATATAAAAACTACATTTACTAAATTCAAAACGAAAACATAACTAGTGGTGTGGCCATCTCCGAGTCCCTCGCAGCACCGACCCGCCTAAGGATTTCCTACAAGATAGGCAGAAAAGGTGAGTTTATGAAAACTCAGTGTGTAATCCATATTTATTGAACGGTCAAACATACAATGTTGGTAAGTTTGGGCCTAAGCCCATATCAGTCGCAATATCAGTGTTTGCCTTAGCCCAATATAGTAACAGTATCAGTGTGGGCCTTAGCCCATTTCAGTACAGTATCAGATATGCAGACAACGATCCTACCCATCCATCCTCTACACTCCACTCCGTCCAACCCTACACTCCATGTGGGGATAAAATCGACCTACGCATCCCTACACTCCAAGATATAGTACCGGTTACGGCACTAGCAGTATTTGCAGCAGAGCTGCCAGTAATAGGCTTATATCCTTTGAGTACACTTCCTCCAATATCATATGTCCCACCCCATGTAATGCATCATAATATAAATGTACATATATATAAATAAGATGGCATGCTCAAACATTCATATATCACATAGGGGTATTTTCGTTATTTACCCCATAGGGTATAACAATCATAACATAAATTAGGGTCTAGGTGTACTTACCGACCCAACAGTAGGTCCACAGTAGTCTCGTGCGACCCATGCAACCTTAACAATTTATACAGAGAATATGGGCCTAAGCCCATATTATGACCCATGTGGGCCTATACGCTCATGTGTCCCAATAAGCCCAAATAATGGCCTTGGCCGTGTAAACAACACAGTCGGCCCAATAATCTCTACCCATCCGTGCGATTTACCCGTGTAGGGCCTATGAGCCCGTGAGGCCCACACGGCCCATTTCGGCCCAATGTTACCCAAAATGACCTAAGCTCACGAGATCGCTTGTGGTGGTCTCTACCATCACATGCTCGCGCTTATGTGTTTTGATGACCACACGAGCGAGCGCACACCCGTGTGGCATCAAAGTTAACAGTTTATTGGATTTTTCTATTTTACGATTGAAGTAGTGTGATTACACGCCTGATTTCAAAAATGTGCTACTAGCCCACAAGTGTTCCACATCTAACAAAGTTATAAGTTCGATTAGTCACTTATGAATCATTAGCCTTCTTTTTAATCTTATACCAATTAATATTGATACTTGCCTTGATTGGCCAACTGTGGCTTAGTCCTCCTAGGTCGCTTACTAAAGTTGACCCCTTGCTCTCTATTGAACATCTGCATTATCAGTGAAAACCATTAACACGATTGTTTAACGCAAGGCTTGAAACATTACTACTACTACCTATAAACAACCAAAAACTCCTAAGCAAAGGGAAGTGACATTCGACCAAACACCAAAGAATGCCAGCCAACCAGCCTAAATTGAACACTATAATCATAATAAAGTTACCTTCTGTTAAACAATAAGGGAAAGTTTCGAACACCTCAGTTACCACTTGTCTTCCTTCACTACACGAGAGAAAGTCCAGAACCCAAAAGAGACATCATAAGAAGAGGGAGAAAGTTAGAATCAGTAATAAGAAAGAAAGAACTATTTGGTTCCAACAGTTGATTGAGGGAAGGCTTGATGACATTTGAAAGAGTAAAGAGAATACAAGGCCCGAGTGCACTCACCGACTCGCCAGGGAACAATTGTCAATTTGGAGCAGAAAGAAGTGAATGAGGGGAGGATGAAGTAGTCGGCTTGGGTTTCAAAAAAAAAAAAAGAGGTAGTTAGAAGAGAAAGAGAGAAGAATGAAGACTTAGAGAGATTCAAGCAAGAGAAAAAGTAAAGAAGAATCCAACAACAACAAGAGACCCCTCCAAAACCCAAAAGAAAAGACACCTAAAATATTCCAGCACTAATCGGTTCTCCAAAGAAAAGAATCCCTAAATGACCATTTGGCATTCTAATGACCCATTTTTACCAATTGACCTTTTCCAAAATGGCACCCCTATCACCCCCTCAATCGGTTCCCTCACTTCCCTCAACCGCACACTAGCCATATCCCCTCAAAATATCCCCACTTTTCTCCCCTCCCAACACTCCTAAAATCACTCCCCCTATCCGCCCACAACTCTCTCCAACCACCACACTTCAACAACCTATTCAAACCCCCACTAATTTTAGTCAACTAAGGACACTCCCACGACACATAGCAAAATAAAATGTTCTAATGCATTGCTAAGCCTCGAACCCCAGACCTCTTGTACACTCCACACGTCCCTTGCCACTTGACTAATAAACCTTTCACGCCATACTACGCTCTCAACAATTTAAAAGGCTTCGGGCTGGAGACAATGGTTTACTCACTTAGAAGCAAAATTTTGTTCAAGCCCAAACTTGAACCCATGACTTCTCAACACTCCCAGAGCACTACACCGCTAAGGCAAGCATGCATTCATGTCACAACACACAAAAGAAATAATAATAATTTTTTTACACAATTTTTGGGATTTAAGAAAATAGGGTGTTACAATTTTATTATAAAGGTTATAATTGTAAAATGTGTAATAATATATGAAATAATAAAACATAAAAATAAAATAACATGGTTTCATAATCTGTGGTTATTGAAGAAAATAAAGAAAAGAAAAAGAAATAAAGAAAGCTCAGGTTCAACCATTTTCAAGCTTGATTGAAGGTAAGTTCTAGCTCGATTTTTGATGATTTTTATGTTTTTGATATCGTTGTTATGTTATCTACAAAGCCCATGCTAGAATTTCTAATTTTGGTGAATATTTTGAGTTATGCAATTGATGAATATTTGAGTTTTGTGATATTGGTTGATGAAATATGAAATATATGTTTTAGATTAACATGTTTTGTATTGGAATTTTAGATGATTTTGAGTAATTAGGACTAAATTACAAAAATAATAAATTGAGGGACTAAAATGTGAAATAAATGAAATGCATGGACTTCTATGAACACATGGAACATTCGGCCTAAGCATGGTATGTGCAAATTTTATATGTTTTGTGTTTTATGCAATTTGGACTAAATTGTAAAAAGTGTAAAATGTCAGGGGTAAAATGGTAATTTTCCAATTTATGTGTTTTTGGAATAAATTGAATGAAAATATGTTTGAATAATTTTAATTTTAATATGTTTAGATCAAATCAGATTTGGATTGGGGGAAAACTAAAGTTGTCGACTAGTCGTCCCGTTCCATTTTTCATCGTCCAAGGTAAGTTTATAAGCAAATAGACATTGTTAATTTTATTTAAATGTAAACTATATATGCTGAAATGAATTATGTGAATATATATATATATATATATGGGTTAGCCGAATGTGTACTAGTTTGGCAGCTATGTTTATGAATTCGTGTCGACTGAGTTACAACGTCCGAAAGCCCATACGAACCTTAGGAATAGCTAGGATACATATGTCATGACATAGGATCTGATATGTGTTTTTGTGTAAGACCGCATCTGGGACTTTGGCATCGATATATGTGGTTACGAGTAAGACCATGTCTAGGACATCAGCATCGTATTTTATTCGTGTAAGACCCTGTCTGGGACAGTGGCATCGATATGAGATATCATGTAAGACCACGTCTAGGATATTTGTATTGTTCGATACATGCGATTATTAGAGTATCCTATTCAATTTTGAATGGTTCAACGGGCAATGATAAGTTATGATCGAAAGGTAAAACGAGCTAAAATGACCAGGTATGAGTTAGTTGATTACCTATTTGAAAAATAAGGTAAGTTGACCATTATGTATGTGATGAAAATTACATAAGTTACTAATGTGAACATGTGTGCTTTATGAAGTATATTCAGCCATTGCTATGTATATGCATATGAAATGATATTTTGATTCATGAGTATATGTATATGAGTATAAATGTAGTTGGTCACATAATGATATTTAGCTTTGAAATCGAAAGATACTTTGTTAATATATATATGTATTCAGCCATAAATAAATCTTTATATGAAAGTATGTGATATATGTGAAATCATAAGATTGAGGTTGAATATGGTTATGATAGTATAATTTGGTTTAGTGTAAATGAATTGATTATGTCAATGAATTGTTTATTTGCTTGTGACTTACTGAGCTATGATAGCTTACTGTGTGTGTTTATGTTAGCCTTTGTTTTATTGACTTTGGAGATTAGTTATGAGCTCAGGGATCGTTAGCAAAGTCCATCACACTATCAACTGTCTTTGGTATTTTTATAAATGAACTTTTGAATCTATGGCATGTATAGGCTGGATTATATTTTGAAATGTTGAATTTTGGTTTATGTATAACTTAAGCCATGCGAAAATGGCTTAATTTCTATGTTTGAATTCGGTTATGTTTGATCATAGTTTAAGTTCATATTGGTTATAATGCTACGTGCTATGAATGAATGGTATTTGTGATAGGTGTTATATGCTTTGGAAGTGGTTTGGTAATGATGTTAGTTATGATGTGTAATTGGTTATATATTTAGCTCAATTTGGAAATTATGTTCATGGTATATGTGCGTGGTGTGCTTGGCTATATGAATCGGCTTGAGTAATGGTTAAGTTGGTGGATGTGTTTTTGCTATAATATATATAACTTTATAAGCTATGTTATGTATATGTGATTGTTCGTGAAGTTGGTCATTAAGGTAAGAAAAATGTAATTAATTAATAATGTTAATTAGCTGATCATGTCCAAAGATAATGTATGTCTTGATGATATAAAATATGTATGTGATATGCATGTTATCAAAGATGGATGTATTCGGCAATTACATTTGAAAATGGATTAATATGTTATATGTATTACATGTTTTGATAAGCTATGAAATGACTTTGTTATATTATGAATTTGATTATTTGGAGTGGTCTATTATTGATAAAAAAATTGAAATATAATTCATTGTATAAACTTTGCTTAGAACTGGTAAATGATACGTAGGCATATTCGACTAATGATAGATACATTAAATATCTATGTATATGAAATATATATTGTAGTTTGATATTTACGTGACAAAATGATACATGTATTCAGATATTATATTGTTAGTTTAGCTTAAAGGTAACGGTGGAATTGGTATGACTAAAATGGTTGATTTTGATAGTCGATTAGATGAACAATTGAATAGGTTGTGTGTTTGTAATTTGGTTATTATGTTAGTACATACATTTGGTAAGTTTTGATTTGGTAATTATGTTTAAAAATTGTTAAAAGATTGTTTGAATAAATAATGGTTATACATGTTATTGGCTTGCGAATTTAGGTGTTATTATCAAGTTGAAATTTGGCTTTTGTATCTTATATCATTAGGTAAGTGTTTGCTATGTTATATATATATTAAACGCAAATTTGTGATGTGTATAATGTGATATGCAAATGAAGATTGACATATTGATTTGGTTATGCGAATTTAATAAAATTGTTTATGTTATGTGTATTAAGAATTCCAGAATTGTTATACTATAGTTACAAATGTAAGCTTTTGTTTAGGATCTGAGACATTGTATGAATGAATGAAAGTTGTATCTTTTTTGGTAATGCCTCATAACCTATTTCGGTGACGGATACGGGTTAGGGGTGTTACATTTTATTGGTATCAGAGCTACTATTTAGTCTATTCTAGGACTAGCGTAGCGCGTGTGGGTCTAGCTATACACGCTATATTATATACTGTGATAGTGTGATGACTTCTGACGTTTTAAAATGTGTTTCCATATAGTAAATGGATCCTGACAGAGCCGTAGCTGATGATGTCGAGAGTATAGCGCCTGCTCCCGCGCAAGGGACAACACCGGTTGATTCTCGACTGACTTCGAGTAATCAAGAGGGAGAGGCTAAGCAAGCCTTTTATCAAATGATGAACGACTGGTTTAGTCAGTATATCTGGATGAATCCAGCTGTACAACAACCTCCACCCTCGATTAATCCTTCTCCGATACATGCGATGCCTCAAGTGAGTGATCTGTTAAGATTACATAAGCCTCTTGTTAATAAAATTAGAAAACACGGGGCTGAAGAATTTAGAGTTACTGATGATGATGATGCTGAGCGAGCTGAATTTTGGCTTGACAATACTATTCGTGTGTTTAGTGAGTTATTCTGTACCCCAGATGAGTGCTTAAAAAGTTCCATATCTTTACTATGAGACACTACATATCACTGGTGGAATACACTAGTATCAATGGTTTCAAAAGAACGGGTGACTTGGGACTTCTTTCAGACTGAGTTTCATAAGAAATATATCAGCCAGAGATTTATCAACCAGAAACGAAAAGAATTTCTAGAGTTGAAATAGGGTCGGATGACCGTGATAGAATATGAATGAAAATTCGTGAGACCCAGTCGATATGCCCGATAGTGTGTTTCGACCGAAGCCATAATGTGTAAAAGATTTGAAGACGGGTTGAATGAAGATATTAAACTGCTGGTTGGCATACATGAAATAAAAGAGTTCGCAGTACTGGTTGAGAGAGCCTGCAAAGCTGAAGAGCTTGGGAAAGAGAAAAGAAAAGCTAACTTTGAAGCTAGAGATTCACGTAAGAGATCGTCTAATAAGTCATTTCAGTCAGCATCAAAGAAGTGCTACTATGATTTTAGCTATTCTAAAGCTACTTCTGGTTATTCCAGACGGGATAGGGATAGACCACCGATGAGCTCGAGAGCTACCTCAATAGCTAGTGTGGATAATGTCAGATCAAATCCACCTGAGTGTAAACATTATGGTAAACGACATCCTGGCAGTTTTAGATTGCATGACCGGGCCTGTTTTAAATGTAGATCGACTGATCATTTTATTCGTGAATGCCTTGAGTTAGTTGAACAAAATCCAGTACAGAATACGAGATTGCGTAACACTGCAACTCGAGGTAGACCACCCAAAAATACGGGTAATGTGAGTAGCAGTTAGAGAGGGACTAAAGATATGACCATTAGATCTGAGGCTCGTACACCTGTCAGAGCCTATGCTATTCACGTACGCGAGGAGGCCTCATCCCCTGATGTTATTACTAGTACATTCACTCTCTATGATACTAGAGTAATTGCATTAATTGATCCTGGTTCGACTCATTCTTATGTGTGTGAAACTTTAGTATTCAGTAAGACTTGGCCTGTTAAGTCTACTGAGTTTGTGATTAGAGTATCGAACCCCTTTGGCTGGTGTGTTATGATTGATAAAGTGTGTAAGAATTGTCCCTTAATGATTTGAGATTTGTGTTTTTCGGCTGATTTGATGTTGTTGCCATTTGATGAGTTCGACATAATTTTGGGTATGTACTGGTTGACTTTGCATGATGCTATCGTAAACTTGAAAAGAAAGACTATTGATTTACGGTGCCAGAATGATGAGATTAATCAGATTGAATCTAATGATCTGAATGGTTTACCGTCAGTGATTTCTTCGATGATAGCTTAGAAATATGTGAGAAAAGGTTGCAAAGCTTATTTTGCTTATGTACTTGATAGTAAAGTGGCTGAAAGAAAGATTGAATCAGTACCAATTGTGTGTGAGTATTTGGATGTGTTTCCTGAAGAATTGTCGGGTTTGCCACCTATTCGAGAAGTAGAGTTTGCTATAGAGTTAATGCCGGGGACGACTCCGATATCGATAGCTCTGATACTGAATCTGGCATGTCACATTGTAGTGTTTTTCAAAAAGATGAACTAAGTTGATAAAAAGTAGTTAAAATCTCTTTGTGGTCTGGTAAAAACTTTAGTATGTTAGATTCCTTGTATTATCCACTCAGCTAGTTAAAACATTAGTAATATTCAATTACCATTATTTCATTAAAACAATTTAAACGCAGAAGCTTTTCAAAACTTTGAAGGTTAACTCATGTGTCCTTGCAAACAATCGATATTTTGAAAACTTGTCTTCCCCTAGGCTAGCAGTTTAAAGTAAGTAAGCAAATGTCCAATTAAAATTTTAAATCTATAAAAGGCCTTATTACAGAATTAAAAACCCAAAACAAAAATCCAGAGAAAAGTAAAAACATGCATAGCATAATTACGGTCATGTGGCCACCGCTGAGTCCCTCATAGCACCAAATCCTTTAAAGCTGGGGATTACCTGCATAGTTAAAAAGAAGGGTGAGTTTACAAGAAACTCAATGTGTAATCCCCTATCCAATAATCAGAATACAGTACGCAGTAACAGTCTAGGCCTGAGCCTATTAAAGAAATAGTAACAATGTCAGTGCAATAATGCAAAAGTGAAACCCACCCTAATCTAGCCAGACACACCAGTCTGTACCACCAATCACACCTTGTGGGGACAAAGTCGACCCACCCAGCCAGTCACACCCATATCAGTATCGCAGCAAAGCTGGCAGTAATCAGTATAAAGGCTAAAAGCCAAGAGTACAATATACTTCTTTCATAAACAATATCCCAACCCTATGCAATATGTCAAATCATATACTCATATGTGATTGCAGATTGTCATGCTCAGAGAGAGCAGTCAAATTATGGCACAAATCAGTCTTTTTCCTTCGAGGGGTAAAGTAGTCATTTTACCTTGTAGGGGTATTTTTGTCATTTTACCTGCCTAGGGGTCTAGGTACTCTTAACGATCCATCAGAAGGTCTACAGTCACCTCAAGCGACTCGTGTAACCTCAACAGTCCTAACTTGTAAATTGGCCCAAGGCCCAATATGAGGCCCAAGTAAGACCCACACGCTCGTGTGGCTCATCAAGCCCCAAAATTACCACGACCATGCGAACTACATGGCCCAGTCCATGATTTACCATATATTATGAAGTTTATCCATGTGGAGCCCATAAGCCCATTGGGCCCAAACGGCCCATTTCGGCCCATCGTGGCCCAGAACGACCCTAGCCCATGAGAATGCTCATGGAAGCCTCTACAGTCTAACACCCATGTTTCGTGGCTCGGGTCACCATGCGAGTGATTGCCCGCTCAAGTGGCCTCAATCGCCATATTTCCCGGCTTTTCAACTTTTGCCGATTTATAGTCTATTCAGTGTGTATATACACCCATGTTTGCGAAATCAAGTGAACCGCTCACGAGCCCAAAACCTTGATTGATAGAAATATAGCCTATTACCCTAAGATCGTTGGCAAGAACTAAACGGACGCTCCTTTTCGATTCGCTGTATAACAACAGATCCTGTTCGATAGGATTGATCACAGATGTGGCTTAGATCCACAATATCAACTTACAATCTATAGGGATGTTCGGCCTAACCCAACAGTAAGGTAGCGTTCTTACCTTATCCGATTAATAAGAGAAAGGGGTAAGTTGCTTCAAAGCCACTTGCACTACTCCACTCCTCAAGGAACCTAACAACCCAACGAGCAACATATCATGGAGAAAGGATCATCATTCGGCAATCAAGAATAGAAATGAGGCATTTGACTTAAAGAAAAAGGATGAGAAAAGCCAATATGAACACTTACTGTTCTAGTCAGGAACTCTTGCCAAAAATGAATTAATAAACCAACAGCAAGGTATGGAAGCAATCGATCAAGAATAGGGAGAGAAAAGAAGGCTTAGTACAATCGGTATTCCAAATCAAAAAGAAAGAAAAGAGGAAAAAAAATAATGGGGAAAGAACAACTGGCTAGGGGGAAAAATCGAGAAGAAAATAATATGGTGGGAGAGGAGATAATAAGAAGAGTGACTGAAAAGGAAAGAAAAGATCATAGTGTTCAGCTGCTTCCCAAAGAAGAGAAAAGAGAAATGAAGGGATAGATGATACCGAAATAAAAGAGTATATTTGGCCAAAAGAAGAAAAATAAAGCAAAGCAAAAGCTGAAAACCAAAGTCCCCAACGGTAATCGTTATAGCAGCAGAAGGTAACCAAGGATGTTGACAAAATCGAAAATGAAGAGAAAAACCCAGAACCCCAAAATGTGCACAGCCCCTAAAGTTTTCCCCAAAGCCGAATTTCCTCAAAGTAAGAGACCAATTTTAGCACACACTCCCCTTCTTATTCAAACTCCTTAATTTTCTCCGAATATCTCTCCCTTTATCCCTCCACAATCCTCTCCTTGATTTTCTCCACATAATACTCCCTGACCAGGTCAAATTTCACTCAGCAGAGTTTCAAACAACATCTACTTCTTGCACAACAAGAGTAGCAAAATAAATACTCTTTTACATTGCCATGACCTAAACCTCAAAGCTCCAGCAACTACCACACGCCACTTACCACAGAACCACAAGCTCATTTGTGCCACATTTCAACTACAATTGTTTATAAGATCTACATGCCAATGTCCAGATTCATTCAAGGTAAAAACGAAAAATTTTACAAAAGCCAAGACTTGAACCCAGGCTTCTCTAATATCTCCAAACACACCCAAAACACTTCCAGCCATTAAAACAAGCATGCAACTTGTGTCATAACATGCGTAATTACAAGCTTTACATATTTGAGGCGTTACAACTCTACCTTCTGAAAGAAATTTTGGCCTCAAAATTTACCTGATCAAAATAATTGAGGGTACTGCTGATGCATCGCCTCCTCAGGTTCCTACGTGGCCTCTTCTGAGCTATGATTGCACCATAGCACTTTACCCAGTGAAATAGACTTCATCCTCATCACCTTAAAGTCACGATCTAGTATCTACACCGGTTCCTCCTCGAAGGTTAGATCTGGCCTAACCTCGATCTCCTCAACTGGCACATATGTGTGGGATCAGAGTGGTAACACCTTAGCATGGAGACGTGGAAAACATTATGGATTCGGTCCAACTTTGGAGGCAACTCAAGTTGATAAGCAACAGGTCCCACACGCTTCAGTATGCGATAAGGCCTAATGAACCTAGGGCTCAGCTTGCCTTTCTGCCCAAATCTTAATATCTTCTTTCATGGAGAGACCTTAAGAAACACGAAGTCCCTCACGGAATACTCAATCTCTCGGTGTTTAAGATTCGCATAAGACTTTTGCCTATCAGATGCTTCTTTCAACCGGTCTCGAATCAGTTTTACCTTATCTTCGGTATCTGATACTAACTCTGGCCCCATAATTCGCCGCTCGCCCAACTCAATCCAACACGTAGGAGTACGATACCTACGACCATAAAGTGCCTCGTACGTTGCCATCTGAATGCTGGACTGGTAGCTATTGTTATATGCAAACTCCGCTAGCGGCAAGTATTCTTCCCAATTACCTCGGAAATCTATTACACAACTCCTTAACATATCCTCTAGTATCTGAATCACACTTTCTGACTGACAATCTGTCAAAGGGTGGAACGCAGTACTGAAGTCTAACGTTGTACCCAGTGCCTCGTGTAACTTCTTCCAAAATTGAGATGTGAAATGAGGATCTCGGTCAGATATTATAGAAACTGACACCCCATGCAGTCTTACAATCTCAGCCACATACAGCTTAGCCAGTTTCTGCAACGAGTAATCAGCACGGACCAGTATAACCGGTATGAAATGGGCAGACTTGTTCAACCGATCTACTATGACCCATACCAAATCTTCCTTAGTAGGCATTAAAGGCAGTCCACTAACAAAGTCCATGGTTACCCTTTCCCATTTCCAGAAAGGAATCTTAACTGGCTGTAATAACCCAAAAAGCAGCTGATGCTTAGCCTTTACTTGCTAGCATGTCAAACACTTACTTACTAAATCTGTAACCTCGCGCTTAAGTCCTTGCCACCAATAAAGTTCGCGAAGGTCTCAGTACATCTTGTTTCTGCCAGGATGCATAGCATAAGGACTACTTTGCGCTTATTGCAGTATAGACTGCCTCAAATTAGAATCCCTCGGAACACAAACTCTCCCACGGAAACACAATACCCCTTCGCTATTTAGCCCAAAATTAAAAATTTCCCTATTCTCGATCTACCGAAAACGTGGAACCAGTGACTCATCCAACAATTGTTTACCCTTAATCTGTTCAGTCCACGTAGGTTTAACCTGAAGCTCAGCCAACAACCCACCATCATCAAACAAACTTAGGCGTGCAAATATCGCCCTTAAATCAGACATAGCCCTACGGCTTAGTGCGTCAGCCACCATATTTGCCTTACCAGGATGGTGCTCAATTGAGCAATCATAATCCTTAAGTAGCTCAATCCATCTTCACTACCTAAGATTTAACTCCTTCTGAGTAAGGAGGTACTTGAGGCTCTTGTGATTCGTGTAAATAATACACTTCTCACAGTACAAATAATGCCTCCAAATCTTCATTGCGAATACCACCGTAGCCAATTCCAAGTCATGAGTAGGGTAGTTCGCCTCATGGGTCTTAAGTTGGTGAGATGCATATGCCACCACCTTACCCTCTTGCATCAACACACATCCCAAACCGACATGTGATGCATCGCTGTAGAAAGTGAATTCCTTCTCAGATTCTGGCTGTATCAAGACAGGGGCCTTGGTCAGAACCTTTTTAAGTTTCTCAAAACTCTCTTGCTACTTATCAGTCCAGTTAAATAGTACCCCTTTACGCAGTAACTTAGTCAGAGGTGTAGCAATCAACGAAAACCCCTCAACAAATCGTGTATAATACCCTGCCCGACCCAGAAAACTTCAAATATCTGATACTAACTTAGGTTGCTTCTAATCCAGAACTGCTTCAATTTTCTGAGGATCAACCCTAATCCCCTTAGCAGACACTACATGTCCCAAAAAAGTTACCTCTCGAAGCCAGAACTCACACTTGCTGAACTTAGCATGTAACTACTTCTCCCTCAGAATCTGTAGAATGACTCGGAGATGTGCATCATGTTCCTCTTCAGTTCTTGAATACACCAAGATATCATCTATAAATACCACCACGAACCGATCCAGATAGGGCTAGAACACTCAGTTCATCAAATCCATGAAGGCAGCTAGAGCATTTGTTAACCCAAACGACATCACTAGGAACTCGTAGTGACCATAACAAGTCCTAAATGTTGTCTTGTAGACATCAGCCTCTTTAACTCTCAGTTGATGATACCCAAAATAGAGATCAATCTTGGAGAACACCTCATCTCCTCGAAATTGATCGAATAAATCATCTATCCTCAATAAAGTGTACTTGTTCTTGATAGTTAGTTTATTCAGTTGTCGATAGTCGATGCACATGTGCATAGACCCATCCTTCTTTTTCACAATTAACACCAGTGCTCCCATGGAGATACACTCAGTCGAATGAATCCTCGGTCCAGTAGCATTTGAATTTGAGCCTTTAACTCCAAAAACTCTTTCGGTGCCATTCTATAAAGGGCAGTAGGCACTGGAGTTGTTCCAGGTAGGAGCTCAATACCAAATTCAACCTCACAGTGAGGAGGCAATCTAGGAAGCTCGTTAGGGAAAACATCCAGAAAATCCTTTACAGTTCTGATACTTTCAACAGAAGGACCCTCAGAATCAGAGACACTAATATAGGCTAAAAATGCCTCACAATCCTTATGAACCAATTTCTTAGCCCTTAGTTTAGAGACCACATTTGATAGATAATCTCTACACTCCCCAATCACAATTACCTCATTATCCTCAGTAGTCTTTAGTACCAAACGCTTAGTAGCACGATCTAAACTTGCTCGGTGTTTTACCAACCAATCCATACCTAAGATTAGATCAAATTCACCAAAAGGTAACTCCATCAAATTCGCCGAAAAGGTAACCCTTTGAACCTCCAAAGGCACATATTTGAATAAGTTGTCTACACTTACCGACTGTCCCAGTGGACTTATCATGGTCATCACACTGTAAATACTTCTCACACAAGATACCTAGTGTCCTAGACACAGTACATGCAATGTATGAATGCATAGATCCAACGTCAATCAGAGCAATATATGATTTATTATGGATAAGAAACGTACCAATTATCACATCAGGAGCATCACCATCCTCTCGACAATGTGCAGCATAGATCAGAGCTGACTGCCTCATCTCAACACTACTAGCGCCTCTATCTGGTGCTCCATGACCTCGGCCCAAACCATTTCTACCTCTGGCCTGACCATGGCCTCTCGGTGGCTGCTGAGCACCTCTCATTGGCTGAACAAAACCCTGACCTGTAGCTTGCATCTGTACAGGCCTCTGTGGATAATTTTTGACATGATGCTCCATTGACCCACACCTGAAATATGCCCCAATCCTCTTCCAATACTCACCTTGATGCTGTCTCCCACAATCAGCGCAGGGCTGTAATCTAGTAATAGCAACAGGAGCCCCAACTCGAACTGGCCCATCAAATCTGGCCTTTTTCTTAGGCCAATCAAAAGAACCTGAGGGCTCTAGATCCTTCCTATTTCTGCCCCTTTCTTTGTCATGATTCTGGTGCTTAGAGCACTTTACGTCCTCGATGACTTTTGCCTTTTCTACTAGGGCAGCAAAGTCTCGCTCCTTCTAGGGAGCTATCAATATCCGTAATTCATCTGGGAGGCCATCCTCAAAATGAACACAATGTTCATAATCGGTTGCCACCAACCCTCGACCGTAGCGGCTAAGTCGTAGGAACTCCGCCTTGTATTCTACTATAGTTCTACCCCTTGACTTAAGTTCAAAAATTCCTTTCTTCAGACATCCACGTTACTTGTGCCTACATATTTCCTTGAAATACAGTTTTAAAGAATTCCCACGTTAACCGGTTGGCCTGAGTACCTTCTTTCACAGTGAGCCACCACTGATAGGCCTTATCTCGTAGTAATAACACTGCTCCTTTTAGTTTTTGCTCAGAAGTGCAGTTGAGATCGTCTATTATTCTCTCTGTGGCCTCTAACCAGTATTCAGCCACATTAGGGGCAACACCAACAATACCTTTAAAAATTTCAGCTCCATTTAACTGGAGTCATTCCAAAATCGACCCACGGCCCACAGCACCCGTACTAGTATCAATGACCCTTTCCAGAATTCAGAGCATAGCTTGGGATAACGCCTCATGCCCAGCCGCTTGACCATAAGATCCCGTCTCAGTTACCAGTGAAGCTGGTGCCTCCCTAGCCCCAATGTTAGGCATGTGGCCCGATGCCGAAGACCCAACCCTAGCACTTCCACAACCTCTGTTGCGGCCTCTTGTACCCCTTACACTAGTACCTCTAGTGCTCATATCGATTCTCGTATTTTTTGATTCAACAATTTTATGCAGATCAAATTATAGTTTTAATTTTTAGCAGATGTCTTATGAAAAGTAGTAATTAGAGTTTGTTCTCGCAGATCAAAGTTTTCACTACAGTTTTCAGTCTCCTACAGTTTCCAGTTTATTCTAAAGAGTTTCAATATAGTCCTTTATTTATAGCAATCTTAGTATTTTCTACCTACTGTATTCCAGTTTAAAATAGTCAATAGTACCAAAGAAACTTACAGATTCGACGTCGGAGGTTCGGTGTGCCACACAATTTATAAACCTTCCAACACACTACAAGTTTTTCAAAAAAATAATAAAACAACTTTCCAAAATTTTCCAATAATGACAAAAACCCATTCCACAGCCGATTTTTGTAATCTGACTCTGATACCACTAAATGTAACACCCTAAACTCGGCCCAGACGTTATGGCCGAATCTGGCGTGTCACATTGTAGTGTTTTTCGAAAAGATGAACTAAGTTGATAAAGAGTAGTTAAAATCTTTTTGTGATCTGGTAAAAACTTAAGTATGTTAGATTCCTTATATTATCCACTCAGCTAGTTAAAACATTAGTCATATTAAATTACCATTATTTTATTAAAATGATTTAAATGCAGAAGCTTTTCAAAACTTTAAAGGTGAACTCGTGTGCCATTGCAAACAATCGATATTTTGAAAACTTATCTTCCCCTAGGCTAGCAGTTTAAAGTAAGCAAGCAAATGTCCAATTAAAATTTTAAATCCATAAAAGGCTTTATTACAGAATTAAAAACCCAAAAAGAAAATCCAGAGAAAAGTAAAAACATGCATAGCATAATTACAGTCATGTGGCCACCTCTGAGTCCCTCAAAGCACCAAATCCTTTAAAGCTAGGGATTACCTGCATAGTTAAAAAGAAAGGTGAGTTTACAAGAAACTCAGTGTGTAATCCCCTATCCAATAGTCAGAATACAGTACGCAGTAACAGTCTAGGCTTGAACCCATTACAGAAACAATAAAAGTGTCAGTGCAGTAATGCAACAGTGAAACCCACCCCAATCCAGCCAGACACACCACTCCGTACCACCAATCACACCCTGTGGGGACAAAGTCGACCCACCCAGCTAGTCACACCCATATTAGAATCGCAGCAAAGCTTCCAGTAACGTTATCGCAGCAAAGCTGGCAGTAATCAGTATAAAGGCTAAAAGCCAACAATACAATATACTTCCTCCATAAACAATATCCCAACCCCATGCAATATGTCAAATCATATACTCATATGTGATTGCAGATTGTCATGCTCAGAGAGAATAGCCAAATTATGGCACAAATCAGTCTTTTACTCTCGAGGAGTAAAGCAGTCATTTTACCTTGTAGGGGTATTTTGGTCATTTTACCTGCCTAAGGGTCTAGGTACTCTTAACGACCCATCAGAAGGTCTACAGTCACCTCGAGCGACTCGTGTAACCTCAACGGTCTTAATAGTGTAAATGTGCCAAATGCCCAATATGCAGCCCAATTAGGGCCAACACGCTCATGTGGCCCATCAAGCCCCAAAATTACCACGGCCAATGCGAATTACATAGGCCAGTCCATGATTTACCATATATTATGAAGTTTATTCGTGTGGAGCCCACAAGCCCATTGCGCCCACACGACCCATTTCGGCCGATCGTGGCCCAGTACAGCCGAAGCCCATGAGAATGCTCATAGCAGCCTCTACAGTCTAACACCCATATTTCGTGGTGCGAGTCACCACGCGAGCGATTGCCCACTCAAGTGGCCTCAACCGTCGTATTTCTCAGCTTTTCAACTTTTACAGATTTACAGTCTATTCAGTGTGTATATAGACACATGTTTGCAAAATTGATCACAGATACTCTTTGCCGATTCGCTGCATAACAACAGATCCTGTTAGATAGGATTGATCACAGATGTGGCTTAGATCGAGAACATCAACTTACAATCTACAGGGATGTTCGATCTAACCCAACAGTAAGGTAGCGTTCTTACCTTATTCGATTAATAAGAGAAAAGGGGTAAGTTGCTTCAAGGCCACTTGTACTACTCCACTCCTCGAGGAACCTAACAACCCAACGAGCAACATATCATGGGGAAAAGATCATCATTTGACAGTCAAGAATAGAAAGGAGGCATTCGACTTAAAGAAAAAAGATGAGAACAACAGATTGAATGAGAAAAGCCAATATGAACACTTACCGTTCTAATCAGGAACTCTCGCTGAAAAAGAATTAATAAACCAACAGCAACGTATGGAAGCAATCGATCAAGAATAGGGAGAGAAAAGAAGGTTGAGTACAATCAGTATTCCAAATCAAAAAGGAAAAAAAGAGGGAAGAAAATATGGGGAAAGAATAATCAACTAGGGGGAAAAATCGAGAAGAAAATAATATGGTTGGAGAGAAGATGATAAGAGGAGCGACTGAAAAGGAAAAAAAAATCAGGGTGTTCGACTACTTCCCAAAGAAGAGAAAAGAGAAATGAAGGAATAGATGATACTGAAATAAAAGAGTATACTCGGCCCAAAGAAGAATAATAAAGCAAAGCAAAAGCCAAAAACTAAAGTCCCCAGCAGTAATCGGTATAGCAGCAGAAGGCAACCAAGGATGTTAAAAAAATTGAAAATGAAGAGAAAAACCCAGAACCCCAAAACATGCACAGCCTCTAAAGTTTTCCCCAAAGCCAAATTTCCTCAAAGCAAGAGACCAATTTTGGGACACACTCCTCTTCTCATTCAAACTACTTAATTTTCTCCGAATATCTCTCCCTTTATCCCTCCACAATCCTCTCATTGATTCTCTCCACATAACACTCCCTGACCAAGTCAAATTTCACTCAGCAGAGTTTCAAACAACATCTACTTCTTGCACGACAAGAGTAGCAAAATAAATACTCTTCTACACTGCCATAACTTAAACCTCAGACCTCCAGCAACTACCACACGCCACTTACCATAGAACCACAAGCTCATTTGTGCCACATTTCAACTACAATTATATATAAGATCTTACATGCCAATGTCTAGATTCATTCAAGGTAAAAATGAAAAATTTTACAAAAGCCAAGACTTGAATCCATGCTTCTCTAATACCTCCAAACACACCCAAAACACTTCCAGCCATTAAAATAAACATGCAACTTCTGTCATAACATGCATAATTACAAGCTTTACATTTTTGGGGTGTTACAATGGCACCTATTGAATTAAAAGAATTGAAAACTTAGTTGCAAGAGTTGACAGATAGAGGTTTTGTGCGACCGAGTTTTTCTCCCTAGGGTGCACCAGTTTTATTTTTGAAAAAGAAAGACAGAACTATGAGAATGTGCATCGACTATAGATAGCTCAATAAGGTGACTATAAAGGATAAATATTTGTTGCCACAGATTGATGATTTGTTTGATCAATTGAAAGGGGCTACAGTATTTTCAAAGATGGATTTGAGATCAGGCTACTATCAATTGCGAGTTAAAGACTCTGATGTGCCAAAGACTACTTTTCGGATGAGGTACGAACATTATGAGTTTTTGGTTATGCCTTTTGGACTCACTAATGCACCTACTATTTTCATGGATTTAATGAACCAAATCTTCAGACAGTAACTAGATTGGTTTGTGGTTGCGTTCATAGATGACATTTTGATCTATTCCCGTGATGAAATTGAACATGCTGAACATTTAAGACTTGTGTTACAAACGTTGCGAGATAAACAGTTGTATGCAAAGTTCAGTAAATGTGAGTTCTGGTTAAGTGAAGTCAGTTTTTTGGGACATGTTGTATTATCATCGGGTATTCTGGTTGATCCGAGTAAGATTTCTGCTATACTTGATTGGAAACCTCCGAGAAATGTTTCTAAAGTTTGAAGTTTTTTGGGACTTGTTGGTTACTATAGAGGGTTCGTGAAATGTTTCTCTATGATTGCAACCCCGATGACAAAGCTACTTTAGAAAGATGTTAAGTTCGAGTGGTCAGAAAAGTGTCAAAAAAGTTTTGATCAGTTGAAAGCCCTTTTGACCGAAGCTCTAGTACTAGTTCAACCAGAATCATATATAGAATTTATTATCTATAGTGATGCATATTTAAATGGTTTGGGCTGTGTTTTGATGCAGGAAGGCAAAGTTATAGCTTATGCCTCGAGACAGTTAAAAAAGCATGAAAAGAACTATCCGACACACGATCTAGAATTGGCAGCTGTTTGGTGAGAAATATCATGTTTATTCTGATCATAAAAGCCTGAAATACTTGATGACTCAGAAAGATTTGAATTTGAGACAACGTCGATGGTCAGAGTTGCTAAAAGACTACAATCTTGTGATTGACTACCATACGGGAAAGGCTAATGTTGTTGCTGATGCTTTAAGCCGAAAATCACTGTTTGCCTTGCGTGTAATGAATGTGCATATGGCTATGTCTGATGATGGTTCTATAATAGCTGAATTAAAATTAAGATCGTTATTTATTCAACAAATTTGTGATGCTTAGAAAGTTTATGATAGTTTGTTAGCAAAGTGAGCGCAATGTGATTCAAATGTTGAATCCAAGTTTTGAGTTGATGCTAAAGGTTCTCTGAGGTTCAAAAACTGAATATGTGTACCGAGAAATTTAGAGTTGATTCAAATGATTTTAAACGAAGCTCACAGCAGTCGGTTATTTATTCACCTGCGGAGTAAAAAGATGTATAATGATCTAAAACAGCTTTACTGGTAGCATGGAGTGAAACGAGACATTTCTGACTATGTTTCAAAATGTTTAGTCTGTCACCAAGTACAAGTTGAGCATCAGGTACCTTCTGGGTTGCTCCAGCTGATCATGATACTTGAGTGGAAATGGGATAAAGTCACGATGGATTTTGTATCCGATTTACCGTTGACACCAAGCAAGAAAGATGCAATCTGGGTTATTGTAGATAGATTGACTAACTCGTCTCACTTTGTTCCAGTTCATACAGATTATTTGCTCGATAAGCTAGCTGAATTGCATGTGTCTCAGATTGTGAGATTACACGGTGTGCCTATTTCTATTGTTTTGGATAGAGATCTTAGGTTTACATCACGGTTTTGGAAGAAACTGCAAGATGCACTAGGTACGAAATTACATTTCAGCACTACTTTCCATCCGCAAACAGATGGTCAGTCCGAATGAATCATTCAGATACTTGAGGATATGTTGAGATGTTGCATTCTTGAGTTCGAAGGTACATGGGAACAATACTTACCTCTGATTGAATTTGTGTACAATAATAGCTTTCAATCGAGTATCAAAATGGCACCTTATGAAGCTTTGTACGGTTGTAAATGTCGTACACCATTATATTGGACCGAGCTCAGCGAAAAAAGATACATGAGGTCAATTTGATTAGAGAAACTGAATAGAAAGTGAAAATTATTTGTGAAAGTTTGAAAATAGCGTCAGATCGTAAGAAATCGTATACGAAGTTGAAACAAAAAGATATAGAGTTTCAGATCGGAGACAAAGTCTTTTTGAAAGTCTCATCACGGAAGAAAAAACTCAGATTCGGTCGTAAAGACAAATTGAGTCCGAGATTTATTGGGTCGTATGAGATTATAGAACGTATTGGGCGGTTGCTTATAGACTGCTGTTGCCACCTGAGTTAGAAAAGATTCACAATGTATTCCATGTTTTGATGCTTCATAGATATCGATCTAGTCCCTCACATGTGATTAGTCCATCAGAGCTTGAGATTAAGCCCGATATGATATACGAGGAAGAATCGATTCGCATTCTAGCTCGCGAGGTTAAAGAATTGCAAAATAAGAAAATTTCATTAGTAAAAGTATTATGGCATAAACACGGAGTTGAGGAAGCAACGTGGGGGCCAAAGGATGGAATGAAAGAATGTTATCCAAACCTATTCCCCGGCAAGATTTTCGGGGACGAAAATCCCTAAGGGGGAGAGTTGTAACAGCTTGATTTAGACCCTATTTGAAACGGTGGTTTTGGGACCACGAATCCGAGTCAGAAAAATATTTAAAATTTATTTTATGTGTTCAGTATGTGTGAATTTATATGTGTGAAATTTTCGTGCTTTAATTTTGTCGTTTGAGTGCCTGATTAAATAAAAGGATTTAATCGCGTAAAATGAAAATTTGGTGGTTATTTTTGAAAGGGCCGAATTGATGATGTCTTCATTTCATGATTTATATATGTTGTAAATAAACCATATTTATATGCTATGCACGGTAGTGACCTTGTATATAATGGTTTTATAATTTTATTATAAAGGGTATAATTGTAAAATGTGTAATAATATATGAAATAATAAAACATAAAAATAAAATAACATGGTTTTGTAATGTTTGGTTATTTCCAAAAATAAAGAAAAGAAAAAGAAATAAAGAAAGCTTAGGTTCGGCCATTCTCAAGCTTGATTCAAGGTAAGTTCTAGCTCGATTTTTGATATTTTTATGTTTTTGAGATCGTTGCTATGTTATCTACAAAGCCCATGCTAGAATTTTGATTTTGGTAAATATTTTGAGTTATGCCATTGATGAATATTTGAGTTTTGGGATATTGGTTGATGAAATATGAAATATATGTTTTAGATTAACATGTTTTGTATTGGAATTTTTGATGATTTTGACTAATTAGGACTAAATTGAAAAAATAATAAATTGAGGGACTAAAATGTGAAATAAATGAAATGAATGGACTTGTATGAACACATGGAACATTCGACCTAAGCATGGTATGTGCAATTTTTGTATGTTTCGTGTTTTATGCAATTTGAACTAAATTGTAAAAAGTGTAAAATGTCAGGGGTAAAATAGTAATTTTCCCATTTATGTGTTTTTGGACTAAATTGAATGAAAATATGTTTGAATAAGTTTAATTTTAATATGTTTAGATCAAGAACCAAAGAAATCAGATTTCGAGTGGGGGAAAACTAACGTTGTCAACTAGTCGTCCCGTTCCGTTTTTTATCGTCTAAGGTAAGATTATAAGCAAATAGACATTGTTAATTTTAATTAAATGTAAACTATATATGATAAAATGAAATATGTGAATATATATATGGGTTGGCCGAATGTGTACTAGTTTGGCAGCTATGTTTATGAATTCGTGTCGACTGAGTTACAACTTCCGAAAGCCCGTACAAACCTTAGGTATAGCTAGGATACATATGTCATGAAATAGGATCCAATATGTGTTTTCGTATAAGAACACGTCTGGGACATTGGCATCGATATATGTGGTTACGAGTAAGACCATGTCTAGGACATCGGTAACGTATTTGATTCGTGTAAGACACTGTCTGGGATAGTGGCATCCATATGAGATAGCATGTAAGACCATGTCTGGGACGTTGGCATTGTTTGATATATGTGATTATTTGAGTATCCTATTCAATTTTGAATGGTTCAATAGGAAATGATAAGTTATGATCGAAAGGTAAAACGAGCTAAAATGACTAGGTATGAGTTAGTAGATTACCTATTTGAAAAATAAGGTAAGTTGGCCATTATGTATGTGATGAAAATTACATAAGTTACTAATGTCAACATGTGTTCTTTGTGAAGTACATTCGACCATTGCTATGTATATGCATATGATATTATATTTTGATTCATGAGTATATGTATATGAGTATAAATGCACTTGGTCACATAATGATATTTAGCTTTGAAATCGAAAGATACTTTGTTAATATATATATGTATTCGGCCATAAATAAATCTATACGTGAAAGTATGTGATATATGTGAAATCATAAGATTGAGTTTTAATATGATTATGATAGTATAATTTGGTTTAGTTTAAACGAATTGATTATGTCATTGAATTGTTTATTTGCTTATGACTTACTAAGCTATGATAGCTTACTGTGTGTGTTTATGTTTGCCTTTGTTTTATAGACTTTGGAGATTAGTTACGAGCTCGAGGATCATCAACAAAGTCCATCACACTATCAACTGTCTTTGGTATTTTCATAAATGAACTTTTGAATCTATGGCATGTATAGGCTTGATTATATTTTGAAATGTTGAATTTTGGTTTATGTATAACTTAAGCCATGCAAAAATGGCTTAATTTCTATGTTTGAATTCGGTTATGTTTGATCATGGTTTAAGTTCCTATTGGTTATAATGCTACGTGCTATGAATGAATGGTATGTAACATCCCGAATTAGGGCATAGTCAGAACAGTAGTTTCGGGACCACAAATTCGACGTAAGAAAATTTATTTTTACTATATTTTTATGGTCTACAATTTCATGGAAAGATTTCGTGAAAATTTCGTTCAAAAATTTTGACTTTTGGGCACTCAATTTGGTCAAAAGGACTAATTTGTACAAAGTGCAAAAGTTGAGTTCTACATGTTAGAGGTGTTTAATTGTTATGAAATTTTAAATGGGAGGTCCTTAAATGGTAATTAGACAATTATTTAATTGTTGGACAAAAATATACATGAAATGGGTGTAATAAATTATTTTTAAGTTAACGACATTTTGGTAAACTAATAATTAAAAGAATTAAAAAGCCAAAATAGCCAAAATTTGGTCATCTTCTCCATGTACAAGCTGAAACCCCCATGGAATCCATGGCTAGGGTTTGGTTCAAGCTTCCAAGCTTATTTGTAAGTGATCCCGAGCCCCGTTTTTAATGTTCTTTACATTTTTGAAGTCTTGGTAACATGGTCTAGCTATTTCTACCATTTATTTGAGCTAGGGTTTATGTTTAAAAATTTATTCATGAGTGAAATTCTTGTATTTTGATGTATAATGGTAGTGTTGGGTGTTAAATAAACGACTTTTACTAAGCGGTTTTCGATGAAAACGTCTAAAAGGACCGTTTTGTAAAAGTTGTAAAATTAGTCATAAAAGGGTGATTTAGTGGAAATTGGGGGCTGTCAAAGTTATGAAAACGATTCAACTAGGCTTAAAATGCAAGGAAATTGAATAAAAATCATTTTACGAGCATTGGGGGAAAAGTGCAAATATGCAAAAGTTTAGGGGTCAAAATGCAAATTTGTAAAAATATGATTTTTGGACCTATTGGAGTAATGTGACTAATTAGTAGGCTAAATGTGATATTATAGATCAAGGAAAACAAGATTCGGGCTTAGAATGAGGTTGAACAAGGTTAAGCACAAGCTCGAAATAAATAGTCGTACTCGAAATCGAGGTAAGTTCATATGTCAATGATAATGCAATGATATTATTGTTCATACTTGAACTTAACTTGATGTCTTAACATTATGTGACGGATATTTATTTAGTCGATATGAAGATTATATATTGTAACAAATGCCAAATTATAATTATATGCAATACCATATTTATTTTATAGACTAATGTCTAAATAAACATGGAAATGTGTTGAATTGGATGTACATTGCATGATCAGCTATGCATAATGAGATACATGATGAAAAAAGAAAAATCTCGGTTGAATAAAAAGGGAAATTTGATGGATAAACCATGACTTACATGACTTGAGATCCTGCATGTGTTGCAGAAAAGGATTTAGCCCGGACGGGTAATCCGTTGATCTCAAATATAGAAAGGATCTAGCCTGGAAAGGTGTTCCTTGAGTGATCGAGCCTCTAAAAGAATATGTGTATATTAAGGATTGAGCCCGAACGGGTAATCCGATTAGGGCCTGAATTTAGCCTGGACTGGTAATTCAAATCCGAGCTCATTAAGAGTACTTGTCGTTACAAGGGATTTAGCCTGGATTGGTAATCCCTACACCACTCCATGAGTTTATATTTTGGGGGATTTAGGACGGACTGGTAATCCTACCGTAAGATGTGAAGTTCGTGAGAGTGCATATTTGAGGTGGTCACTTGTATGTCTTGACGGTAAATGGATTATCCATTGAGATTTCCGAGAAATTCGACGGGTATTATAATCAATAATGCGATGAAAATCCAGAGATGGGCATGGTGATAAAGGTAAAGTTAAGTGATATGCTACGGATATGTACAGGTACATACATTATATTCATAAATGATGCCTTATTTAAAGGTGATAAATGATAAGTAAGGGAATTCATACATATATATGTGTATACATGATGAACAAGTGAAAAGATTTGAAAGATGAGCCATCCTTATGCTTATAATTATGAATTGTGTTGCAATATCATGTTAACTTACATTGTGTAATTGAATATGGGATTCATGAAATAAAGAGTCCATAATCAATGTGACAATGAATTTATGATAGCTACTGTGATTTTGCACCGTAACATTGTTGAACAGCAGTAGTATCCTGACTTTGAAAAATCACCATAAATGGTGGAAGTCAAATTAGAGGCTGAATAATATATTAAATTAAATCTTAACGAGTCTAGTTTCACATAAAGGAAACGGTGTAAGCAAAATAATTTTGTATTATGAGATATTTAAGTTCTTGTGAGACAGAGTCCGAGAGAGTCCAGACTCCCCTATCTTAATTCAGAAAATCACTAGAAATTGTACAAAAATAATTATGAGTTAAAATTCATATGAATAAAATACTTAATGATTATATTTTCAAGAGAAAGAGACAGGAACATTATCCGAGTCTCGTACTATGAGATATTTGATTTTTAGTAGATAGAAGTTGAACCTGTCAGACAACGAAACAGGGGAGAGTTTAAAGAATAAACTGTACTTATTGGCTAGACCAAAAATTATAGAAATTTTATGGTAAGATGATATATGAGCATAGTTTTAAGGAAAATTGACAAATCTTAATTTGGAGTCTTTTATCTTGAGTTATAAATAATTTATCGACTATGACTCGAGTAGACAGCTTGACCAGAATATGAATAAAAGTGTAAATATTGTTGTTTTACCTAAGGAAACATGTTATTATGATGTTTATTATTTTAATATGAACTTACTAAGTGTAAATCTTACTCCCCTTTCCATTTCTTCTAGTGTCCTCAGGTCGGCTCAGGGTCGGAGATCATCGGAGGCAGCATCACACTATCGAGCTATCAATAAGGGTTATCGATAAGCCTTAAGCATCTTCAAGTGAGTGGCATGTGTTGGAGTTTAACTGTTGATATGTGTTTTTATTGTTTTGGCCAAGATGTTGGCTTATATTAATTCATTGTATATAGCAATGAGATGTGGCCTATAATGATTTTGGCTTGTAAGCCTATTTGTCCATGATATGTGTTAATATCTTGTGATGTAGCTAGACTAGTTTATCATGAGTAGGTGGAACTAATGCATAATAATGAGCTAATGATGAATGCCATTGAGATCGTGTATGTGTGTGCATGTAAAGATGACAAAAAGGCTTGGAAATTAGCCTAAGTCTTGACCACACGGGTAGAGACACGGCCGTGTGTCTCAGCCGTGTGGAAGACACGACCTCTGGCCACGGGCGTGTGCCTTGGTCGTGTGCCCTGAAACGGTTACTGATGTCATAAACAGAGTGTTACACGGGCATGTGTGACCGCAAGGCCCCACCCACACGGGCGTGTGACTCTCCAAAGCTAGAAATTTGTTATGTTGCCCAAAGTTTATCAAATATTTTCAGTTTTGTCCTGAATCGCTCCAATGTATGTTTTAGGCTTCAAAGGCCTGTATAAGGGATGATATGCATGCGTTTGAAAATTTTTAATTTTTGGAAAAATTTGGTGACCCGATTTTTATGTTTGTGAAAGTTTAAGTCCGGTAACGCCTTGAGCCCTGTCCCGGTGTTGGATACGAGTGAGGGGTGTTACATTTAATGGTATCAGAGATATAATTTAGTCAGTTCTCGGGCTAACCTAACATATTTATGAGAGTTCATCTATAAATGCCACCGATCTGTGATAGTGTGATGTCTTCCGACGAGCATGAGAGCCATTTTGTTTAGACAAAGGTACTCTCCAACTGAGCTACACTGACCATGTTGAATGTGATGCTAAAATATTCGAGTAAAGTATATTCATGACAAACTGAACCTTGGAAAGGTATGAATGAGAATTCATGGAATGTGTACATGGTAGAATGAGCTTATTTATGATTAACAGATAATTCTATGATGTAAATGGTCAATTTGCTTGAGTGAATACATGTGTTTAGATAATTTACCAAAGATGTAGATGGAATGGATATTCATGTACGCCTATATGAAAGATTATGGTTGATAAGCTCGTATAGCTTAAGTAAATGTGTTAAATTGGTTGGACTGATTTATATTATTGTGACAATATGTCTAAATGATGGTGTACGAGGTAAAAGTATAGATTGTGATAAATTTATCTAAGTTTGTTGGTCCATGTATGATATCATGTGCATGACTTGTATGATTAAATGAATAGATAAGTAAAGTTATCCAGAAAACATGGAACGCATGTATAAGTATACTTGTTAAAATAAGATAACTGAAAAGTTCTTGTCATACGAACGTGAATAAAAGTTTGCCTGAAGTGAATGATATGCTTATGAAAATGTTACTTTGATAATGAACTAGTGATATATGTATATGAGTATGAGAAATGAGTTAGGGATCTTACAATCCCACCTCCTTACCAGAGTGGTGTTTTGTGAAGGAATTTCACGAGAATTGTATTGAATAACTTAACAAATATGATACCAAAGGGTTTAGCTATAGAATGATTATGAACATGATCAGAGATTAAATTGGATTAATAAGTAACAACAAGACTAGTAAGGTAAGATGTTGGGAAATGTATTAATTGGAAATTTCTTCAGAGCTAAACTTCTTTAATGAAAAGCATAATGTGAGATTTACGATGGCAGAAATAATTGAAGGAATAATGTTGAAAGGTAAGATACGAGATTATGGCAGTCTTTTCCGAGGTATTCTGTATGTTTAACTGTTCTCAAAAATTTTTTTTTACGGTTACTGCCCTACTGATAAAATCCTTGTTTTATGAGAGTGCTTTCTAATCATGATGTATAGACGAAAGTGGTGATAACCTGACTGGTACATAATCTGTATTGCTCTATGTCTCTCTGGCATTCTATTACATTCCATCTAATGAGACTTTATGAAATAATACGCATGATGATATAAATCTGTTTCTCCTAATTGATGTTCTAATCAATATACATATATGGGAAGGTATATTATCCTTGTTGCATTTAATCCCAGTGGGTTGGATTGATGTATTCTTCTGAACTTCTTTTCTTTGAAGAATTATAAAGATCCTTCATATTTTTCTTATGAACATTTTTATGGGTCTTTCATTATGATATGGTATCTTTGATTTCTGTACCTTCGATATCTTTATCTTGAGTTCCTCTGTCTTGGATTTCTTTATTCTAGTTTTCTTGTTATCTTCATCTTGTAAATTACCAATGATCACTGGTATCCAAGGTATGTTCTTAAACCTATTATGACTATGTCGATTATGAACGTGCTTCTGGCTTGATTATAGTAACGTGATGACCCTTGTATCCGAATTTCTCTAAATCTTCGTGTAAAGAACTGATATCAATAAAAGCATAAATGATGAAATTACAATTTCAGTTGTATGGCGGATTCCTTTCCTCGAGTAAGTTAATCAAAGTTAATGCATTCAATTGAGGCATTTTTGTTGTCTTGAGCTAATGCAATTGAAATGGACTTTGGTTAGTATGATAAGTGAGTTTGAATGGTTTCATGTCAAACTATCCTATCAACTGAAAAAGAGGATCTCTTAAAATGTCATTTATTGATGATTAATACCGACTTAGTGGTTCAAGTGGTATTGATTATTATTTGAAATATTAAATAAGGTATTCGTGTCTGGGAACAAGATTTTACCACTCTTCAGGTAAAAGATAGATAGTCTGAGTGAAAAGTGTATTTATCTTAGAAGACCTTGATACAATTTAAAACTGTTCTGAATGATAAAGTTTTCGTATTATAAAAGTTGAATGGTCTATTACATGTCATTAAAGCTTTAAATGAACGAGAATGTTATTGACCAAAGTCTTTGAACCGATGGGGTATGTGCTGAACAAAAACTTCTTGAATTTCAATAATGTTATTGAATAAATTATGATGTGATCTAAGTCAATAAAGCAATGGGATGGCTAATGTATCTACTGTCATAAAAGGAATTGAGTGTGAGATTGTGCAAATGATTTAAGTCAGTTATTGCCTGATCCTTGAGAAGGGAAAAATATGGTTACAAGCACTTGAAATAAAAAAAAAATTTTGGACTTATGAAGAGAGTTTGCAAGAAAAATCACAAGAGGAATACATTGATAATCGAGTTTAGAACTCGACATTTCTAATCTTTGTAATTGAATACATGAAAGGTTATCAGGACTACTGCTGAACATCGGGTGATATCAGAATGATCTTCGTCACTAGTGATATTAGAATGGAAATGAGAACGAGATGATTATGGATTTCTTGTCAAGAATATTCTTATATTTGAAAGAGAAAAAGGATATATGGATTTCTGGTTGACATCTGATGAAATTTGCAAATCGTTTTGGTAAATGTTAAATCTGCCCAATGGGTTAATGGAATCATGCATTTATGAGATTGCCAGATTTCTCGGAAAGCTAGTTCTGGTTAATTGGATTGAAACCCAGACTTTTATATATCATAAGTTATTGGGAAAGCTAAATAAGACCCTGGATTTTAATGAAGGCTAAAGTAAAAGTTCTTTAGCACTAATTATGAGATAGAAAAGATTATGAGGAACTAAACCACTCTTCTGGTAAGATTTTCGGGGACAAAAATCCTTAAAGGGGGAGAAATGTAGCATCCCGAATTAGGGCCTAGTCGGAACAGTGGTTTCGAGACCATAAATTCGACGTAAGAAAATTTATTTTTACTATATTTTTATGGTATATGATTTCACGAAATGATTTCGTGAAAATTTCGTTCGAAAATTTCGACGTTTGGGCACTCAATTTGGTCAAAAGGACTAAATTGTAAAAAAGTGCAAAAGTTGAATTCTACATGTTAGAGGTGTCTAATTGTTATGAAATTTTAAATGAGAGGTCCTTAAATGGTAATTAGACCATTATTTAATTGTTGCACAAAAATAGACATGAAATGGATGTAATATATTTTTAAGTTAAGGGCATTTTGGTAAACTAATAATTAAAAGAATTAAAAAGCCAAAATAGCCAAAATTTGGTCATCTTCTCCATGTACCAGCCGAAACCCCCATGGAAGCCATGGCTAGGGTTTGGCTCAAGCTTCCAAGCTCATTTGTAAGTGATCCCGAGCCCCGTTTTTAATGTTCTTTATATTTTTGAAGTCTCGGTAAATGTTCTAGCTATTTCTACCATTTATTTGAGCTAGGGTTTATGTTTAAAAATTTACCCACAAGTGACATGCTTGTATTTTGATGTCTAATGGTAGAAAATGAGTGTTGGGTATTAAATAAATGACTTTTACTAAACGATTTTCGATGAAAACGTCCAAAAGGACCGTTTTGTAAAAGTTGTAAAATTAGTCATAAAAGGGTGATTTAGTGGAAATTGGGGGTTGTAATAGTTATGAAAATGATTCATCTAGGCTTAAAATGCAAGAAAATTGAATAAAAATCATTTTACGAGCATTGGAGTAAAAGTGCAAATATGCAAAAGTTTAGGGGTCAAAATGAAAATTTATAAAAATATGATTTTTGGACCCATATGAGTAATGTGACTAATTAGTAGGCTAAACATGATATTATAGATCAAGGAAAACATGATTCAAGCTTAGAACGAGGTTGAACAAGGTTAAGCACAAGCTCGAAATAAATAGTCGTACTCGAAACTGAGGTAAGTTCATATGTCAATGATAATGCAATGATATTATTGTTCATACTTGAACTTAAATTGATGTCTTAACATTATGTGACGGATATTTATTTAGTCGATATGAAGATTATATATTGTAACAAATGCCAAATTATAATTATATGCAATACCATGTTTATTTTATAGACTAATGCCTAAATAAACATGGAAATGTGTTGAATTGGATATACATTGCATGATCAGCTATGCATAATGAGATACTTGATGAAAAGAGAAAAATCCTGGTTGAATAAAAAGGGAAATTCGATGGATAAACCATGACTTACATGACTTGAGATCCTACATGTGTTGCAGAAAAGGATTTAGCCAGGAAGGGTAATCCGTTGATCTCAAATATAGAAAGGATCTAGCCCGGACAGGTGTTCCTTGAGTAATCAAGCCTCTCGAAGAATATGTATGTATTAAGGATTTAGCCTGGACGGGTAATCCGATTCGGGTCTAAATTTAGCCTTGACAGGTAATTCAGATCCGAGCTCATTGAGAGTGCTTGTCGTTACAAGAGATTTAGCCTAGACTGGTAATCTCGACACCACTCCATGAGTTTAAATTACGGGGGATTTAGCCTGGACTGGTAATCCCGCCGTAAGATGTGAAGTTCGCGGGAGTGCGTGTTTGAGGTGGTCACTTGTATGACTTGACGGTAAATGGATTATCCATCGAGATTTCCAAGAAATTCAACGGGTATTATAATGACGTCTTATTTAAAGGTGATAAATGATGTGTAAGTGAATTCATGCATATGTATGTTCATGCATATGTATGTGTATACATGATGAATAAGTGAAAGGATTTGAAAGATGAGCCATCCTTATGCTTATGATTATGAATTGTGTTGCAATATCATGTTAACTTACATTGTGTAATTGAATATGGGATTCATGAAATAATGAGTCCATAATCAATGTGACAATGAATTTATGATAGCTATTATGATTTTGCACCATAACAGTGTTGAACAGCAGCAATAGCCCAACTTTGAAAAATCACCATAAATGGTGGAAGTCGAATTAGAGGCTGAATATTATATGAAATTAAAGCTTAATTAGTCTAGTTTTACATAAAGGAAACGGTGTAAGCAAAATAATTTTTTATTATGAGATATTTAAGTTCTTGTGAGACAGAGTCGGAGTGATTCTAGACTCCTCTGTCTTAACTTTAGAAAATCACTAGAAATTTTACAAAAATAATTATGAGTTAAAATTTATATTAATGAAATCCTTAATGAGTATATTTCAAGAGAAATAGACGGGAACATTATCCAAGTCTCGTACTATGAGATATTTGATTTTTAGTAGATAGAAGTTGAAGCTGTCAGACAGCGAAATAGGGGAGAATTTAAAGAATAAACTGTCCTTATTGGCTAGACCAAAAATTCTGGAAATTTTATGGTAAGATGATATATGAGCATAGTTTTAGGGAAAATTAACAGATCTTAATTTGGAGTCCCTTAGCTCATGTTATAAATAATTTATCGACTATGACTCGAGTAGACAACTTGACTAGAATATGAATAAAAGTGTAAATATTGTTGTTTTACCTAAGGAAAAATGTTATTATAATGCTTATTATTTTCATATGGACTTACTAAGTGTAAAGCTTACTCCCCCTTCCATTTCTTCTAGTGTCCTCAGGTCGGCTCGGGGTCAGAGATCGTCGGAGGCAACATCACACTATTGAGCTATCAATACGGGTTATCGATAAGCCTTAAGCATCTTCAAGTGAGTGGCATGTGTTGGAGTTTAACTATTGATATGTGTTTTTATTGTTTTGGCCAAGATGTTGGCTTATATTAATTCATTGTATATAGCCATGAGATGTGTCTTATAATGATTTTGGCTTGTAAGCCTATTTGTCCATGATATGTGTTAATGTCTTGTGATGTTGCTAGACTAGTTTATCATGAGTAGGTGGAACTAATGCATAATAAAGAGCTAATGATGAATGCCATTGAAATCATGTATGTGTGTGCATGTAAAGATGACAAAAAGGCTTGGAAATTAGCCTAAGTCTTGAACACACGGGTAGAGACACGACCCTGTGTCTCAGCCGTGTGGAGGACATGGCCTCTGGCCATGGGCGTGTGCCTTGGTCATGTGCCCTCAAACGGTTGCTGGTGTCATAAATAGAGAGTTACACGGGCTGAGGACACAGGCGTGTCCCAAGCCACACAGGTGTGTGTGACCGCACGGCCCCACCCACACAGGCGTGTAACTCTCCAAAGCTAGAAAATTGTTAAGCTGCCCAAAGTTTATCGAATGTTTTTGATTTTGTCTCGAACTGCTCCAATGTATGTTTTAGGCCTCGAAGGTCTGTATAAGGGACGATATGCATGTGTTTTAAAATTTTTAATTTTGGACGAAATTTGGTGACCCAGTTTTGTATGTTTGTGAACGTTTATGTCTGGTAATGCCTTGAGCCCTATCCCGGTGTTGGATATGGGAGAGGGGTGTTACATGGTATTTGTGATAGGTGTTATATGCTTTGGAAATGGTTTGGTAATGGTGTGAGTTATGATGTGTAATCGGTTATATATTTAGCTCAATTTGGAAATTATGTTCATGGTATATGTGCGTGGTGTGCTTGGCTATATGAATCGGCTTGAGTAATGATTAAGTTGGTGGATGTGTTTTTGCTATAATATATATAAATTTATAAGCTATGTTATGTATATGTGATTGTTCGTGAAGTTGGTCATTAAGGTAAGAAAAATGTAATTAATTAATAATGTTAATTAGCTGATCATGTCCAAAGATAATGTATGTCTTGATGATATAAAATATGTATGTGATATGCATGTTATCAAAAATGGATGTATTCAGAAATTACATTTGAAAATGGATTAATATGTTATATGTATTACATGTTTTGATAAGTTATGAAATGACTTTGTTATGTTATGAATTTGATTATTTGGAGTGGTTTATTATTGATAAAAATTGATATATAATTTGTTGTATAAACTTTGCTTAGAACTGGTAAATGATAAGTAGGCATATTCGGCTAATGATAGATACATTAGATATCTATGTTTATGACATATTTGTTGTAGTTTGATATTTACATGACAAGATGATACATGTATTCAGATATTATATTGTTAGTTTAACTTTAAGGTAATGGTGGAATTGGTATGACTAAATTGGTTGATTTTGATAGTTGATTAGATGAACAATTGAATAGGTTGTGTGCTTGTAATTTGGTTATTATGTTAGCATATACATTTGGTAAGTTTTGATTTGGTAATTATGTTTAAAAATAGTTAAAAGATTGTTTGAATAAATAATAATTATACATGTTATTAGCTTGCGAATTTAGGTGTTATTATCAAGTTTAAATTTGGCTTTTGTATCTTATTAATTAGGTAAGTGTTTGCTATGTTATATATATTAAATGCAAAATTTTGATATGTATAATGTGATATGCAAATGAAGATTGACATATTGTTTTGGTTATGTGAATTTAATAAAATTGTTTATGTCATGTGTATTAAGAATTCTAGGATCGTTATACTATAGTTCCAAATGTAAGCTTTTGTCTATGATCTGAGAGATTGTATGAATGAATGAAAGTTGTACGTTTTTCGGTAATGTCTTGTAACCCATTTCGGTGATGGATACGGGTTAGGGGTGTTATAGTGTAGTCCAAATTATTTGTTGACGTCATTGTCAAATAGTTACACGGCCAGAGGACATGGGCGTGTTGAAGGCACATGGGCGTGTCCCTTGTGTCATGGAAAAATTTTCTATGTTTTCCCAAAACTTTCTAAGGTTCTCAGTTTAGTCCCTAACTACTTTCAATGCATGTTTAGGGCTTCGTAGGCCCGTGTATGGGACATTATGCATGTGTATGAAAATTTTTGATACGAATGAAATTTTGTAGCCCGATTTTTGCATGTTTGTGAAGGATTAAGTCCGGTAATGCCTCGTACCTTGTCCTGGCGTCAGACACAGGCAAGGGATGTTATAGTGACCCTGGGACACGCTCGTGTTGCAGGCCATGTTTGACCCTGTGTAACCCTCTGACTTGTGCACACCACCATGCGACACACCCGTGTACTAGGTCGTGTGGCCAATTAATTCAATTCGAAGTTAGGTGCAGGTTTTACACGGCCCAGACACACACGCCTGTGTTCTAGGCCGTGTAGCAGACACGGCTGAGACACACTCACATGTCTTTATCTATGTGTTCAATTCTGAGCATTCTATTTCTCAAAATTTAAGGTGTAGGGGACACACGACCTAACTACAAGCCCATATACCCGGTCGTGTGTCACACACGGTCTAGACACACGCCCGTGTGTCTGTTCGTATGGATAAAATAAAGTCATTTCCTAGCCTCATTTGTCACCCAAATTTACCATTTTCCTGCACTAAAACATACCAAGTACAATCCAGCCATTCCAAGCATTCAATTTAAGCAAATTCCTTCATTCAACATGGTATATCATTTACATGTCTATAATCTTACCTTAGTTAAGTCCTCAAGTTAAACATAGTTTTATATAACTACTTAACACATATGTAGCTACCATAGTATGGCATTACAAATATATCAAAACAAACCATTACTAGCCATTCCAATAGCTAGATTACAAGCATCATTTACATTTGCATGCCAATATGGCCAATATAACATATACATGCCATTACGAACATAATTGATTTACCATATATACCAATATAGGCTGATGGATAGTGTGAGTGATCTCCGCCAAGCTTCCAATCCAACGAGCTTCTGATTTACTCTAAAATAGGGAAATAAAACAAAGTAAGCATAAAATGCTTAGTAAGTTCGTATAACATGGTACTTAACTTACCATTTATTCTACTTTGAGATAGCTATGTAAGGCACATTCATTCAATTTGACCTCATATAACACCTCAAACCCGGCCCGGACGTTATGGTCGGATCCAAAGTGTCACATTGAAGTGTTTTTATCAAAAACCTTGTTTTCATTGAAAAACCCTTCTTTAAAATAAAAACCTTGAGTAAAATCCAGCTTGTATTTGTTGCTTCCAAAGCGAGGTGTATTTAAAAAAAAAACTATTCCTTCTTGTATGATAATAATTACTTTGGAAAATCTCTTTTCAGTTGCGGAAGCTTTATTTAAGATAGAGGATCTATGAAAACTTGTTATTTAAAAATTTAGTTACGGAAACATAGTATTTAAAAATAGTTATGCTTTAGGAAAACCATGTTCTACTTCTAGTTAGTAGAAAGCATAAAAATAAAAATAATCCTAGTTTGAAAGAATATCTAGCGAATAGGCCTTATTACAATCTGGACTGCAATAACTTTAAATAATAGAAATTATGGGCTTAAGAAAACAAGTCCAAGTCGTTTTGCTAGCTGGCCACCTCGGAGTCCCTCAAACCGTCGAACTACCTACTGAGGATCATCTGAGAAAAATAAAAGAGGGGGTGAGTTTTCAAAACCTCAGTGTGTACACCCATCGGAAAAAATAAAAGCATGCAATAGCAAGTCTTTTTGGGCCTGAGCCCAATTCAATATCATCACAGATATAAAGCAATCAAATATGCACGAACCCCACCCATAGAACTACTACACACCATCTTCATCCCCTGATACACTCTATGTGGGGATATAAATATCGACCCACCCATCCGATACACTCCAATGGTAGCCCGGTTGCGGTACTACCTAACGTTGCAGCAAAGCTGCTAATCATATATTGGGCTTAAAAAGCCATCGGTAGATCCCCGGTCGTCAAGCAACCAAGCGATCCTCATATACTTCCTCTGTTCCATAATTCCCAACCCATATGCAACCTAAACAGAATATCATATGAATGCAGCAGATATACATTTAACGTCTATAAATCTTACATTCAACACATAGGGGTATTTTAGTCATTCTCTCCCTTAGGGGCATTTCGGTACTTTCTCTTTATGATGGGTTCATTACTTACCTTGGCCCGTTAACAAGTCCTCGTTAGCTAAAGTGAATAGATACTATGCACCAGGTAGGATTCCGGAGAAGAGGAGGTGGGTCAATAAGACCGCTTAAGTACCAAGCTCTCCCTAGATCCAATCTTAAACATGTATATACCCATTGCCATACCTTAACCTTATGACTTGTCCAAGGTCACAATTAATTAATTATTTAAGTTTTATGTCTGATTGAGTAGTTACCAAAAACTAGGTCCACAACCCATTACTAAACACTAATAGATCCACACTTATTCATTTGGCCCATCAGGCCCAATCTCATTCATTAGGCCCATCAGTTCCAATCACATTCATATGGCCCATCAGGCCCAATCACATTAATAGTCATGCAATCATATGATTTTTCATCACTTAGTATCAAATTGCAAATTTTGGCTATTACGTGCCCTACAACCCATCAGGCCCATTTAGCACATTCTAGCCCTGTTGGCCAATACACGGCTCAAGTCCATGGAATCACTCATGGGGCCTCTGATAACCTATTGGTTTCCCCCCTGTACGAGTGTTTTCACACTCACAAGTCTACCGTTGCCAAACTTTCAGCTTTTCGACATTTCGGCTTTTTGGCATTTCAGGATTTGTCGGTCTACTCTGTGTGTGTAGTGTATGTACACACCCGATACTAAAACGCGCTGCGATCTCCTTAGCTACGAACCTACAAAAGATGTCACTCAACGATTAATCACACACTTATAAAATACGATCACCAAAAATCGAAAATCTCACCTTTGCCTTACCTTGAACGATAAGCCTTAATAGCCCTTCCTTGATCACTAACCACGAGTATTTCTTAATCAATCTTAATCATTAAGAACTAAATAAAAAGTGACTCGCAATCATCTTAAGTCACTCTTAAATCATCCATGACCATTCGGCTAACCATCACCAATAAAAGAGAAATACTTACCCAAAACCCCAAAACGCCTAAAGAGCAATTCGCCTAAAGAGCATTACCCTAGAATCCCAAAAATTGGCACCTATATATACTATAGCCGAATTTACCTATCCCCAAACTCCCAATTCGGCTCCACTTCTCTACACCCTTATCTCCTAACTTTTCTCCCTGATAACTCCTTAATCCGTTCCTTAAATTTCTCCTCTGATCACTCCCTTCAGAGCTCACATCCAACGCCACCATTGGCCAATCATTAAGCAAAAATAAATCCTTTTTTTGAGCAAGGAGGGATTCGAACCCCAAACCACCTTACCATGCATGTGACACCACCTATAAGCCCCACATGTGACGCTACTTGCCACTCCAACACAAGGCTCATTGTGTCCAATTCCTCCTTCATTTATTTAAAAACCAAACTACTTGCCACCAAGGTTGTTTTAATTATTAAACTATAATTTCCTTTACCCCAAAGTTCGAACTCAAAACTTAACCAAGGCCTATTATCACATAAATAACACTTGACTAGGAATATTAAGCACACTTTTTATCAAAACCGAAAAAAAAAAGTTTAGGATTTTTTGGGCGTTACAACTCTACCCCCTAAAAGAAATTTCATCCTCAAAATTTTACCTGATTCAAACAGTTGAAGATATTGATGTCATGTCATTTCCTTAGGTTCCCAAGTAGCCTCCTCAGCCTTGTGATTACGCCAAAGCACTTTGACTAATGGGACGAACTTCCTTCTCAGTACTTTAACATCAGGTCCAATTATTTGTATGGGCTCTTCTTTGAATGTTAGGTCTGCCCTAACCTCGATCTCCTCAACCGACATGACATGTGAAGGATCCGAGCGATACCGTCTTAGCATGGAAACATGAAACACGTCGTAGATCTGGCTTAGTTCAGAAGGTAATTCCAACTAATAAGCGACAGGCCCAATCCGCCTCACAAACTCGATATGGCCCAATGAACCTTGGGCTTAACTTCCTCTTTCGTCCAAACCTTAATACCATCTTCCACGGAAAGACCTTAAGAAAAATTAAGTCCCCCACTGCAAACTCTATCTCTCGACGCTTAAGGTCAGCATACGTCTTCTGCCTATCCGAGGCCTCTTTCAACCGATCCTGAATCAATTTTACCTTACCCTTAGTATCTGCTACTAACTCAGGGCCCAAAACTCTTCGTTCGCCCAATTTTTTCCAAAATGTTGGAGTTTGACACCTTCGCCCATACAGTGCTTCATACAGAGCCATCCCAATACTTGCTTCATAACTATTATTATACGCAAATTCGGCTAATTGCAAATGGTCTTCCCAGCTACCTCAGAAATCAATTACACATCCCTCAACATATCTTCCAAAACTTGGATCACCCTTTCCGACTGTCTATCAGTTTGAGGGTGGAATGCCGTACTGAAGTTCAACCTAGTACCTAATGCCTCGTGCAGCTTCTTCCAAAATCGCGAAGTGAAATGTGGGTCCCTATTAGATATTATGGAAATTGGCACTCCATGCAATCTTACAATCTCCGCCACATATAACCTAGCCAGCTTTTGTAACGAGTAATCGGTGCAGACCGGTACAAAATGGTCAGACTTGGTTAACCGATCCTCTATAACCCATATTGAGTCTTTCTTAATAGGCGTCAAGGGTAGCCCACTAACAAAGTCCAAAGTAATCCTTTCCCACTTCCAAAGTGGAATCTTTACTGGTTGAAGCAATCTTGAAGGCAACTGATGTTCCGCCTTCACCTTTTGACAAATTAAGCATTTACTTACGAACTCCATAACCTCGCGCTTAAGTCTAGGCCACCAATAAAGCTCATGCAAATTCTGATACACCTTGTTTCTGCCAGGATGTATAGCATAGAGACTGTTATGCGCTTCCCACAGAATAGACTGCCTTAGATCATCAGCTACCTTATGACTTAACCATACGACTCAATGCGTCGGCTACCACATTTGTTTTGCCAGGGTGGTATTCAATCGTACAGTCATAATCCTTTAATAATTCCACCCACCTACACTGCCTAAGATATAGCTCCTTTTGGTTAAGGAGGTACTTCAAACCCGGCCAAAATTCGTACTTACTGAATTTGGCATACAACTGCTTCTCCTTTAAAATTTGCAACACAATCCTTAAGTGTGCATCATGCTCATCCTCATTTCTTGAGTACACTAATATGTCATCTATAAAAACCACCACGAACCGATCCAGATAGGGTTGGAAGACCCGATTCATGAGATCCATGAAAGAGGCAGGTGCGTTCGTTAGCCCAAATGGCATCACCAAGAACTCACAGTGCCCATAGCGAGTTTTGAAAGTTGTCTTATAAACATCTGCCTCCTTAACCCTCAATTGGTGATACCCCGAATGCAGATCAATCTTCAAGAAAACAGAAGCTCCCCTAAACTGATAAAAAAGATCCTCGATTCTTGGCAAAGGGTACTTGTTTTTAATAGTTAACTTGTTCAACTGCCAGTAGTCGATGCACATTCGCAACGTCCTATCTTTCTTCTTCACGAATAACACCGGTGCTCCCCATGGAGACATACCTGGTCGGATGAATCCTCGATCCAACAATTCTTGAATCTGTGCCTTAAGTTCTACCAGCTCCTTCGGTGCCATCCGATAAGGTTCGATGGACACCGGAGCCGTACCAGGTAACAACTCGATTCTAAATTCTACTTCTCTGATGGGCGGCAACCCTAGCAGCTCCTTGGGAAAAACATCAAGAAATTCCCTAACTGTTCTCAACTCCTTAACAATAGGGCTATTAGCCTCTGTATCGCTAATATAAGCCAAATGGGCTTCGCATCCCTTTCGTACCAACTTCTTAGCCCTTAATGCCGAAATCACATTCGACAGATAATTTCAGCATTCACCAATCACCACCACCTCCTTATCCTCTGCCGTTCTTAACACCATTCGCTTTGCAGTGTAATCCAAGGTTGCTCGGTGTTTCACTAGCCAATCCATACCCAAGATTAAATCAAACTCGCTAAACGGCAGTTCCATCAAATTCACTAAAAAGGTAACCCTTTGGACTACTAAGGGTACCTCCCAAAACCACTTATTCACTCTCACTGACTGGCCTAATAGACTTATCACAGTAATCTCATTCACAAAAATTTCAAACATATCACCCAAACGTTAAGTCATATTGCATGCAACATATGAATGCGTCGATCCAATATCATTCCATGCAGTGTAAGGTAACTCATGTATAAAGAACATACCCGTTATCATATCTGGGGCATCCCCATCTTCTCGGCGGTGAGCAGCATAAACCAAAGCTGGCTGCCTCACCTCAGTATGGCCTCTATTTTCTCCTGGTGCTCTACGCCCACGTCCATTGTCGTTACCGCCCCTGGCCTATCCATGGCTCCTTGGCGGCAACTGACCACCCCTTGGTGGCTAAACACCACCTCGGCCCACAACTGGTACCTGAGCTGGCATTCTAGGGAAACTCTTGACCCTATGCTCCATAGATCAACAAGCTAGGCAAGCTCTCATCCTTTTCCAACACTCACCTACATGACCTTTCCCACAATCAGCACAAGGTAGCACCCTTGGATTAACAGCAGGAGGCCTTGTTCTAACTGGCCTATTAACTCTGGCCCTAGCCCTAGGCCTTTGTCCAACACCAGAAGTCTCAGCCTCCATTTTATTCTTACCCCTTTCTTTTTCCTCGATTTAGGCGCTCAGTGCGCTTCACCTCTTCTACTATCTTTGCTTTCTCTACCAACTTCGAGAAAACCCACTCCCTTTGTGGAGCTATCAATACTCTGAGGCTGTCCCTAAGACCATCCTCAAACTTAACGCAACGGTCATAGCCCATTGCCACCATAACTCTTGCATCCTTATTAAGGCGTAGAAATTTTGCCTCATACTCCGCCACAGATTTGTTTCCCTGGGTCAAGTTCAGGAACTCCTTCCTTCTAGCATCCACATAACTCGCACCCACATATTTCCCTTGAAACGCAGTTTTGAAGAACTCCCAAGTGACCTGCTCAAGTTGGTTACCCTCTTTCACCGTCAGCCACCACTGGTAAGCTTCTTCCCTAAGCAATGACACTACCCCTTTCAACTTTAGTTCAGGTGAACAGTCCAAGTCCTCCATTATCCTTTCGGTGACCTTCAACCAGTATTGAGCCACGTCAGGAGCCACACTAGCCACGCCCTTAAAGATCTCAGCCCTATTTGATCAAAGTCGCTCTGGAATTGACCCCCGATTTCCCGTGTCATTATTAGGCTCTGCGACCCTTTCCAAAATCCTCAACATTGCCTGCGGCAATGCATCATCCCCCGCGGCCTGATCACACGGTCCAGTCTCAGCCATGGGTGAGGCCATAGCCACTTCTACTCTAACATTGGGCATATGGCCCGATGCCGACGATTCATCCCTAACACTTCTGCGGCCACAGCCACGGCCTCTTGCACCTCTTCTAGCACTCATCGTTGATTTACGTATTATCTGGATTAGAAGTTTTTTCAAGTTTTAGTTAGTTTCAATTAATTAAGCCGATGTTTTATGAAAGTATTAAAAAAAAAGTTATTTCGTAAATCCTCTACAGTTTCAAGGTCCTACGGGCTTTAGTTTCACTCCAACTAAAAACCTCAGTATAATCATTTAAAGTAGCCCACTAACTATCTACAGTATATCAAATTAAACAAGCTTGATAATAAAAGAACTTACTTGGTTCAATGTCGGAGACTCGGTGTGGCGCACAACAAGATTTTTTTTTAAACAAACCCAAATAATAAGGCCCACTTCACAGCCCGAGTTTTGCAACTTGGCTTTGATACTACTAAATGTAACACCCCAAACTCAGCCCGGATATTATGGCCAGATCTAGCGTGTCACATTGAAGTGTTTTATCGAAAACCTTATTTTCATTGAAAAACCTTTCTTTAAAATAAAAACCTAGAGTAAAATCCCAGCTTGTATTTGTTGCTTCCAAAGCGAGGTGTATTTAAAAAAAAATTCCTTGTATTGCTCGTGTTATTTTGTGACAGGTTTTAAATATTTATAATTAATCGTTCTTGAAACTAACTATTATCACGATGTAGGCAAGTGTACCTATCGGACAGTAGTATAGTTTTAGTAAGACCGGATTGTCGAACCCAAAGGAACTAAAAGTACTAGTAATGATTGTCTTTCTGTTATCTAGCCTAAGAATAAGGGGGTTTGTTTTAACTAACTAATTAACTAAACTAAGAATTCATAGAAAATAGAATTGGGGGATTACTTTTGGAAAATGATTGAATTAAGATAATACCCAAGGAAGAATCCACCTAGACTTTACTTGTTATTCTGGCTTCGAATCGGACGATTTATTCATTTGACTTGATCCGTAGAAATCCCTAAGTTATATTATTATCTCTCTCGAGACTAACAACATCTAAACCTAGGTTGAATAATTGAAATCTCTTTCTAATTAACTTCCTAGGGTTGCATTAACTCGATCTATGGATCCACTTATTAGGTTTAACCCTAATCCAGCAAAATCTTGACACCCTATCTCTAGGCGCGCAATCAACTCGGCTTATTTATGACAATTGTACTCATATATAGGGTCTATAGCTCCTCTGAATAAGAGCGTAACTTGAATCAATATCCTGTAATATCTAAACAAGAACTAGGAACACATAATTAAGAACAAGTCAAATGTTTATCATACAATTCAGAAAATAATAACAAGATTCGTCTTAGGTTTCACCCCCCTTAGGTATTTAGGGGATTTAGTTCATAACTAAAAAGGGAAACATCTGAGAAGAATAATGAATACAAAACATAAAGAAAACCCAAAACTCCTGAAGGGGAATTGAAGGGAGATCTTCAGTCTTGAGGATGAATCTAGCTTTTGAGATGGATCAATCGGCTTTCCTTGAGCAATTCCTTGCTCCCTCCTCTCTGTGTCTCCTTTTTCTCCTCTTCTAGGGTGTATTTATAAGCTTTAGAATGCCTAACAGCCCTCAAAATTAGCGTTTTCTAAATTGGACTCAACTTGGGTTCAGTAGGGACAAGCCCGTGTGACACGCCCGTGTACGATTACTTTAGGCCGTGGTCAAGCCTGTTAAGATGGCACGACCGTGTACGATTACTTCAGGCCGTGTTCGAGCCTGTTAGAATGGCACGGTCATGTGGTCTACACGTGTGAGTCATGCTTCAAGTCTGCCAAATTGACACGGCCGTGTGGTTTGCCCGTGTAAGGAAGTCCAGGCCATGTTGATCTCGTACATTGGCCCATTTTCCCTGTTTTTGGCCCGTTTCTCGTTCCTTTAGCTCTCCTATGCTTGCCTGAGTATAAAACATGAAATTAAGGCATTAGAAGCATCGAATTCACCAATTCTAAGGAAAAATCATCCATAAAATGTGCTAAGCATGGGGTAAAAATATGTATAAATGATGGTTTATCATGTATGATAATAATTACTTTGGAAAATCTCTTTTCAGTTGTGGAAGCTTTACTTAAGACAGAGGATCTATGAAAACTTATTATTTAAAAATTTAGTTAAAAAAACATAGTATTTAAAAATAGCTATGGCTTAGGAAAACCATGTTATACTTCTAGCAAGTAGAAAGCATAAAAATAATAATAATCCTAGTTTTAAATAATATCTAGCGAATAAGCGTTATTACAATCTTGACTGCAATAACTTTAAATTCTAGAAATTATAGGCTTAAGAAAACAAGTCCAAGTCATCTTGCTAGCTGGCCACCTCGGAGTCCGTCCAACCGTCGAACCACCTTTTAAGGATCACCTAAGAAAAATTAAAGAGGGGGGTGAGTTTTCAAAAACTCAGTGTGTACACCCCTCGGCAAAAAGAAAAGCATGCAATAGCAAATCTTTTTTTTGGGCCTGAGCCCAATTTAATATCAGCAGAGATGTAAAGCAATCAAGTAAGCATGAACCCCACCCATCCAACCACTACACACCATCTCCATCCCCCGATACACTCCATGTGGGGATATAAATATTGACCCACCCATCCGATACACCCCAATGGTAGCTCGGTTGCGGTACTACCTAACGTTGCAGCAAAGTTGCTAATCATATATTTGGCTTAAAAAGCCATCGGTGGATCCCCGATCATCAAGCAACCAAGTGATCCTCATATACTTCCTCCGTTGCATAATTCCCAACCCATATGCAACCTAAACAGAATATCATATGAATGCAGCAGATATACATGTAACATCCATAAATCATACATTCAACACATAAGGGTATTTTAGTTATTTTCACCCTTAGGGGCATTTCGGTACTTTCTCTTTATGATGGGTTCATTACTTACCTTGGCCCGTTAACAGGTCCTTATTAGCTAAAGTGAACAGATACTATGCACCAGGTAAGATTCTAGAGAAGAGGAGGTGGGTCAATAAGACCGCTTAAGTACCAAGCTCTCCCTAGATCCAATCCTAGACATGCATATACCCATTACCACACTTTAACCATATGACTTTTCCACGATCACAATTAATTAATTATTTAAGTTTTATGTCTGATTGAGTAGTTACCAAAAACTAGGTCCACAACCCCTTACTAAACACTAATAGATCCACACTATTCATTTGGCCCATCAGGCCCAATCACATTCATATGGCCCATCAAGCACAATCACATTCATAGTCAGGCAATCATATGATTTTTCATCACTTAGTATCAAATAGCCAATTTTACCTATTATGGGCCCTACAGCCCACCGGATCCATTTAGCCCATTCTGGCCCGGTTGGCCAATACACGGTCCAAGTCCATGGAATCATTTATGAGGCCTCTAATAACCTATCAATTTCCCCCCTTATGAGTGTTCGCACACTCGCAAGTCTACCTTAGCCAAACTTTCAGCTTTTCAGCATTTTGACTTATCGGCATTTCGGGATTTACTGGTCTATTATGTGTGTTCTGGCCCAGTTGTCCAATACACGGCCTAAGTCCATGGAATCGCTCATGGGGCCTCTGATAACCTATCGGTTTCCCCCCTTACGAGTGTTCGCGCACTCGTAAGTCTACCGTACCCAAACTTTCAGTTTTTTAGCATTTCGAGATTTGCCGGTCTACTGTGTGTGTGTAGTGTATGTACACATCTGGTACTAAAACTTGCTGGGATCTCCTTAGCCACGAACCTACAAATGATGTCACTCAATGATTAATCACACACTTATCAAATACGATCACTAAAAATCAAAAATCTCACATTTGCCTTACCTTGAACGACAAGCTTTAACAGTCTTTCCTTGATCACTAACCACGAGTATTTCTTAAATCTGCATCAATCTTAATCATCAACAACTAAACAACAAGTGACTCGCAATCATCTTAAGTCACTCTTAAATCATCCATGACCATTCGGCTAACCTTAACCAATAAAAGAGAAATACTTACCCAAAACCCCAAAACGCATAAGGATCAATTCGGTAGAGATCTGAACTCTGAGATTCGATAGTAATCCCCCACCAAATCGATTTAGAAAGAGTGAAGGAGAGAAAAAATTAGTACTGGGAAAACCGACTGAAAGAGCAAAGCACTTACACAAGAATCGGCCGAAGTAGAGGGAGTAGTGGCGACACAGAGGGCCTTCAGCCAAAGAGGTATTCGGATTTTGCGATTTGTATGGTAAAAGGGGTTATTCGGCACAAATAAGAAGAAAGAAAGAATGGAAAATTGACAAGAAAGGAGCAAGGAATTTAGCTTCTGAGCACCTAGAGAGAAAAAGTGTTTCAGCAACACAAAAATGAGGGACTCGGCTAAAGGAAGAGAAGCAATTTCGGTATTACCCTAGAATCCCTAAAGTCGTTTGAGGCGACGGTGGACCTCCTGTTGGGTAGTTAAGGCCCCCAATTTGTAAAATTACCGAAATACCTTCAATTTGTAAAATTATCGAAATACCCTCAGTTTGTAAAATTACTGAAATACCCCTAATTTGTAAAATTATAGAAATACACTCGGTTTGTAAAATTATCGAAATACCCCTAATATGTAAAATTATCGAAATACCCTCGATTTGTAAAATTATCGAAATACCCTCAATTTGTAAAATTATCAAAATACCCCTAATTTGAGAAATTAACAAAATACCTCTAGTTTGTAAAATTACCGAAATACCCCTATAGGGTAAAATGACTGTTTTGCCCTTTTGGGTAAATGACTGACTTGGACTATGAATTTGACTAATTGACTGTGATTGTATGATTCTGTTTTAACTAACTTAACTGTTGTTGTAAAATTGATATGTTTTTAATATATGTTTAAATGATTGTTACTGAGTATGGCCATTTTGCATACACGTGTGATGATTGAGCATGACATACACGACATATTGCATGGGGTTGGAATTGTGAAACAGAGGAAGAAATTGAGGATCGCATAGTTGCTTGACGACCGTGGATCCACTGATTGAGGATCGCATGGTTGCTTGACGACTGTGGATCCACCGATTGAAGATCGCATGGTTGCTTGACGACCGTGGATCCATCAGTGGCTTTTAAGCCCAATATATGATTATTGACGACTCTATGTCGATCATATTTACCCGAGGCTGTGTGTTGACTATATTACCGTCGTTGATGGCTATGTGCCTAACATGATACAGCTACTGATGGCTTAAAGCCAATTATTCTGATTATGGCTCTGTGCCAACCTAAATATGGCTTTGTGCCATCTTGATTATGGCTTTGTGCTAATCGTATTTACCTGTGGCTATGTGCCTAACACACTTATGGATGACTCTGTGTAGATCATATTTACCCAAGGCTGTGTGACGATTATATTACCGTCGCTGATGGCTATGTGCCAAACATAATACAGTAACCGATGGCTTTATGCCAATTATAATATCGCTACTGAAGGCTTTTTAAGCCCAATATATGATTAGTAGCTTTGTTGTAATGAAGGTAGTACCACAACCGGGCTACCATTGATGTGTATCAGATGGGTGGGTCGATATTTATATCCCCACATGATGTGTATCGAGGGACGGAGTTGATGTGTAACGGTTGGATTATTGCGATGGGATAGCATGTATCCATGCATTCACACATTCTGTTCTGTTATTGGTTTGGGTTGGGCCCAATTGATTCTGTTATGGGCTGTGACCCAAATGATATTGTAATAGGCTTTGGCCCACGTATGCGCTGAACTGGACTATACTTTTACTGTTAACGGGTTCTAGCCCAGACTGTTTCTGTTTTTATTTCTGTATACTAACTGTTACTCTAGTAAGGGGATTACACACTGAGTTTTCATAAACTCACCCCATTTATTAACCGTGCAAGTAATCCCAAACGTTAGGTGGATCAGTGTCGTAGAGGGACTCGGAGACGACCACACAATTGCAGATTTTTTTTATTTTGTTTATTTAGTTAAGCACTTTGGTTTTGATTTGGGTTGTAATAAGGCCTCTTTATTTCCTTAACCTTTTATTTAGAAAGTTTATTTAGTATGTCTAATATCTTTTAGAAGTAGGACACGATTTTCCAAAACAATAACTGTTTTCAAAACACTATGTTTTTGCAACTTTTAAAACATCACGTTTTCGTAAATTGTTTACTTTTAGAATTTGCTTCCGCAAAGTAAAAAGGAGTTTTGGAAATAAAATTAATAAGTTTTCAATGTACTACGTTTTAAATAAAAAGGGTTTCTAATGAAAACATGGTTTTCAAAAAATACTTAAATGTGACACGTCAGATTTGGGTCTAACTTTTGGGTCGGGTTTGGGGTGTTACATTTAGTGGTATTAGAGCCAAGTTGCAAAACTCGACTGTGGAATGGGTTTTAAAATTGGATTTCTGAAAGAGCTGTTTCAAAAAGGTTCAAAAAGATTTGAAGTATTTGAAATATTTTTCTAAATATTTTCTTGAAGGTGTGGTTACCGAGTCTCCGGCGCCGAATCCGTAAAGTTTCTGTTAGACTGTACTTAAAGTTAGATTTTGAATTTATTCAGTGCATGTTCTGAAAATTAGATTTTGTTTAAGTTATCAACAGTACTGTGATGGATTCCGAAGGCAAGCAAAGTCGTGAGGAGTCGTCCGTCTCCCCGAAACATGAGATGGTTCAGGAAACTGTAGTCAAGGTAAGTCCGCCAACATCGAGTAACAACAACCCAGAGCTTGGTACGGAGGCACTGACCTTGTTGGTAAGGGAAGTGCTGGAAGAAGTGTTCGAGGCAAGAGTTGAGGCATATGGTGAAACACTTTAGGTTGGGCACTTGGAGTGCAGCAGGAAGAGAAGCCCCGTTCTGTGAAACGCGTTAAGACGCATCCAAACTTTTCGGCTTGCGACCATTGCAAAAGGTGCCATCGGGGTGAATGCTGAAAGAAGTCAGGATTGTGTCTCAGATGTAGGTCTAAGGAGCATCGAGTTTAGGATTGCACAGTTCCTTTTAAGTCAGGTGTGTTTTGCTTGGATGTGATGTTTGAATATAGAAATTGTATGCATGTGTGGTAAAAATCAGTTTGCTTCTGTGGTTAGATGTTTGGTTAGGTGTGAGAGGTTTTGAGATTATGTTAAAAGTGTAATAGTGTAGTTTGGAACTAGAGTGCGTAGCGGGAGTGTAGTGGTGTAGGTTGAGCTAAGCGCTTGTGCAGATAGTTGGAAATTTCAAGGACGAAATTTCTTTAAGGGGGTAGAATTGTAACGCCCCGAATTTCGGCCTAGAAGTATTGGGCCTTGAGTTTGGGTCCGTAAGGAGGTTGTGTATAAGTATTTAATTGTGCAAGGAAATGACACAATTAAATGTCTACTTTGGTAGTTAATGGCTCTGAGAAGTGTTGGAGGAATCTAGGTTCAAACCTGGGCTTTAGCAAAAAATTTTGGTATTAAGTGAATAAAACTTTGGATGCTTAGATGATGGCCTTTTAAATTATTGTGTTAAGTAAATGACACAAGGAAGCATGTGGTCTAGTGGTTGTGGTGTCATTAAGGCTGCAAGGGAGCCTGGGTTCAAGTCTTGGTTCTTACAATTCATTTTGGGTTTTTCTCTTAAGTGAATCTGAACGCTGGCACATATGTCTTAAAGTTAATTATGGACGTTTTTGACACAAAAAGAGCCTGTGGTGGAGTGGCAAAATGGCGTGTTGTGTAACTATGAGGTCTGAGGTTCAAGTCTTGGGATGCACAGTGGAGTATTTATTTTGCTATTTGAGCTATGTAGGAGGTGGAGTTGGACTGGAACTCTGTGGTTGAAATGGTTATAAGAATGAGGAATTTTCCTAATGGTTGAAATTAATCCCACATCGGGAAGCTAACTTGAGAATTGGTGAGAAGATAGCTTTAAATAGAGAGAACCAGATGAGTTGGGAGGAAGACTGAATGCAGGATGTGCCAAGGTTGGTGATCGTGGACTTCGGCGCGTTCTCATAAATAGGTGTGTATTCGCGCCCTTCTTTGGTAGAAGTCGGTAGAAGCCGAAAAGCTAAAACTTCGACATTTGAGGCTTCACGAGTGTGCGATCGCTCGTGTGGTAATTTGAGCCCATAGAACATGGGCAACAGACTGTAGAGGCTGCCACGAGCATTCTCGTATACTGGGCCTCGATGGGCCCCGTGGGCCTGCTTGTGTAAATAAAACTGTTAGGTGGGAAGTAGTTGGGCCACACAAGCGTGTGGGCCCACTTGGGCCGAGTATGGGTCTTAGGCCCATTTACATCGTTAGGTCTGTTTAGGTTGCTTAAGTTGTTCGAGGCGACGGTGGACCCCCTGTTGGGTAGTTAAGACCCCCAATTTGTAAAATTACCGAAATACCCTCAATTTGTAAAATTATCGAAATACCCTCAGCTTGTAAAATTACCAAAATACCCCTAATTTGTAAAATTACCGAAAATCCCCAAGTTTGTAAAATTACCAAAATATCCCTGTAGGATAAAATGACTATTTTGCCCTTGTGGGTAAATGACTGACTTGGACTATGAATTTGACTGATTGACTGTGATTGTATGATTGTGTTTTAACTGACTTGACTGTGGTTGTAAAACTAATATGTTTTTAATATATGTTCAAATGATTGTTACTGACCATGGCCATTTTGCATACACGTGTGATGATTGAGCATGACATACACGAAATATTGCATGGGGTTGGAATTGTGAAACAGAGGAAGAAATTGAGGATCGCATGGCTGAGTGATAACTATATTACCGTCGTTGATGGCTATGTGTCTAACATGATACAGCTATCGATGGCTTAAAGCCAATTATTCTGATTATGGCTTTGTGCCAACCTAAAAATGGCTTTGTGCCATCTTGATTATGGCTTTGTGCTAATCATATTTACCTATGGCTATGTGCCTAACATACTTATGGATGACTCTGTGTGGATCATATTTACCCAAGGCTGTGTGCTGATTATATTACCGTCGCTGATGGCTATGTGCCAAACCTAATACAGTAACTGATGGCTTTGTGCGAATTATAATACCACTACTGAAGGCTTTTTAAGCCCAATATATGATTAGCAGCTTTGCTATAATGAAGGTAGTACCACAAACGGGCTACCATTCATGTGTATCAGATGGGTGGGTCGATATTTATATCCCCACATGATGTGTATCGGGGGACGGAGTTGATGTGTAACGGATGGATTATTGGGATGGGATAGCATGCATCCATGCATTCACACATTTTGTTCTGTTATTGGTTTGGGCTGGGATAGCATGCATCCATGCATTCACACATTTTGTTCTGTTATTGGTTTGGGCTGGGCCCAATTGATTCTGTTATGGGCTGTGACCCAAATGATACTGTAATAGGCTTTGGCCCACGTTTGCTCTGAATCGGATTTGTATTGTTATCATAATGTGCTCTAGCCTGCATCAATTTTCTTCTCTTTTTTCGTAGATATTGATGTTACTCACACCGAAGCCGTAAAACTCGCCTTGTTTATTAACCATGCTGGTAATCCCTAGTGTTAGGTGGATCGGTGTCATAGAGGGACTCGAAGATGACCACACAACTACACAAGTTTTTCTATTTCGTTTATTTAGTTAAGCACTTTGGTTTTGATTTGGGTTGTAATAAGGCCTCTTTATTTCCTTAACCTTTTATTTGGAAAGTTTATTTAATATGTCTAATATCTTTTAGAAGTAGGACACAGTTTTCCAAAACAACAACTATTTTCAAAATACTATGTTTTCGCGACTTAACTTTTAAAACATCACGTTTTCGTAAATCAGTTACTTTTAGAATTAGCTTCCTCAAAGTAAAAAGGAGTTTTGGAAAATAAGAAGGGTTTCTAATGAAAACATGGTTTTCGAAAAACACTTCAATGTAACACGCCAGATTTGGGTCTAACTTCAGGGCCGGGTTTGGGGTGTTAGAACTTCTCTGTTGGGCGGCAACCTTGGCAGCTCTTTGGGAAGAACATCAGGAAATTTCCTAACTATTCTCAACTCCTTAACAGTAGGGCTCTTAGCCTCCGTATCGCTAATATAAGCCAAATGGGTTTTGCATCCCTTTCGTACCAACTTCTTAGCCCTTAATATCGAAATCACGTTCGACAGATAATTTCGGCGTTCACCAATCACCACCACCTCCTTATCCTTCACCGTTCTTAACACCATTCGCTTTGCAGCGCAATCCAAGTTTGCTCGGTGTTTCACCAGCCAATCCATACCCAAGATTAAATCAAACTCACTAAATGACAGTTCCATCAAATCCGTTAAAAAGGTAACCCCTTGGACTACTAAAGGTACCTCCCTAAACCACTTAATCACTCCCACTGACTGGCCTAAAGGACTTATCACAGTAATCTCATTCGCAGTAATTTCAAACATATCACCCAAAGGTTCAATCATATTGCATGCAACATATGAATATGTCGATCCAATATCAATCAATGTAGTGTAAGGTAACTCATGTATAAAGAACATACCCGTTATCACATCTGGGGCATCCTTGTCTTCTCGACGGTGAGCAGCATAAACCAAAGTTTGCTGCCTCGCCCCAGCATGGCCTGCATTTCCTCTTGGTGCTTCATGTCCACGTCCATTGCTATTACCGCCCCTGGCCTGTCCACAGCCCCTTGGTGGCAGCTGTGCACCCCTTGGTGGCTAGACACCATCTCGGCCTACAACTGGTACTTGACCTAGCCTTCTAGGCCAACTCTTGATCCTATGCTTCATAGAGCCACAAGCTAGGCAAGCTCCCGTCCTCTTCCAACACTCGCCTACATGACCTTTCCCACAATCAGCACAACGTAGCACCCCTAGATTAATAGCAGAGGGCCTTGCTCTAACTGGCCCATTAACTCTGGCCCTAGTGCTAGGCTTCTGTCCAACACCAGAAGTCTCAGCCTCCCTTTTATTCTTGCCCCTTTTATTCAATGCACTTCACCTCCTCTACTATCTTTGCTTTCTCTACCAACTCTGAGAAAACCCGCTCCCTTTCCGGAGCTATCAATACTCTGAGGTTGTCCTAATACCATCCTCAAGCCTAACGCGACGCTCATAGTCCGTTGCCACCATAACTCTTGCATACCTACTAAGGTGTAGAAATTCCGCCTCATACTCCACCACAGATTTCTTTCCCTGGGTCAAGTTCAGGATCTCCTTCCTTCTAGCATTGATTGACCCCTGATTTCCATCGAAGTCGCTCTGAATTGACCCCCGATTTCCCGTGCCATTATTGGGGCCTGTGACTGTTTCCAAAATACTCAGCATTGCCTGCGACAATGCATCATCCCCGCAGCCTGATCATACGATCCAGTCTCAGCCACGGGTGAGGCCGGAGCCTCTTCTACTCCAACATTGGGCATATGGCCCGATGTCGACAATTCAGCCCTAACACTTTCGCGGCCTCGGCCATGGCCTCTTGCACCTCTTCTAGCACTCATCGTTGATTCATGTATTATCTGGATTAGAAGTTTTAAGAAGTTTTAGTTAGTTTCAATTAATTAAGCAAATGTTTTATGAAAGTATTAAAAAGAAAGTTGTTTTCATAAATGCTCTAAAGTTTCAAGGTCTTACGGGCTTCAGTTTCACTCCAACTAAAAACCTCAGTATAATCATCTAAAGTAGCCCACTAACTATCTATGATATATCAAATTAAACAAGCTTTATAATAAAAGAACTTACTTGGTTCGACGTCGGAGACTCGGTGTGCCGCACAGTAAGATTTTTTTAAAACAAACCCAAATAATAAGGCCCACTTCACAGCCAGAGTTTTGTAACTTGGCTCTGATACCACTAAATGTAACACCCCAAACTCAGCCCAGACGTTATGGCTGGATCCAGCGTGTTACATTGAAGTGTTTTATCGAAAACCTTGTTTTCATTGAAAAACCATTCTTTAAAAAAAACCTTGAGTAAAATCCCAGCTTGTATTTGTTGCTTCCAAAGCGAGGTGTATTTTAAAAAAAACTACTCATTCTTGTATGATAATAATTACTGTAGAAGATATTTTTTTAGTTGCGAAAGATTTATTTAAGACAGAGGATCTATGAAAACTTGTTATTTAAAAATTTAGTTGCGGAAATGTAGTACTTAAAAACAGTTATGGTTTAGGAAAACCATGTTTTACTTCTAACAAGTAGAAAGCATAAAAATAATAATAATCCTAATTTGAAATAATATCTAGCGAATAGGCCTTATTACAATCCAGACTGCAATAACTTTAAATACTAGAAATTATAGGCTTAAGAAAACAGGTCCAAGTCATCTTGCTAGCTGGCCACCTCGGAGTCCCTTAAACTGTCGAACCACCTACTGAGGATCACTTAAAAAAAATAAAAGAGGGGGTGAGTTTTTGAAAACTCAGTGTCTACACCCCTCGGCAAAAAGAAAATCAAGCAATAGCAAGTCTTTTTAGGCCTGAGCCCAATTCAATATCAACACAGATGTAAAGCAATCAAATATGCACGAACCCCACCCATCCAACCGCTACACACCATCTCCATCCCCCAATACACTCTATGTGGGGATATAAATATCGACCCACCCATCCGGTACACTCCAATGGTAGCCCGATTACGGTACTACCAAACATTACAGCAAAGCTACTAATCATATATTGGGCTTAAAAAGCCATCGGTGGATCCCCGGTCGTCAAGCAACCAAGCGATCCTTATATACTTTCTCGTTCCATAATTCCCAACCCATATGCAACCTAAACAGAATATCATATGAATGGAAGAGATATACATGTAACATCCATAAATCTTACATTCAACACATAGGAGTATTTTAGTCATTTTCGCCCTTAGGGCATTTCGGTACTTTCTCCTTATGATGGGTTCATTACTTACCTTGGCCAATTAACAAGTCCTCGTTAGCTAAAGTGAACAGATACTATGGACTAGGTAGTATTCCAAAGAATAAGGGGTGGGTCAATAAGACCGCTTAAGTACCAAGCTCTCCCTAGATCCAATCCTAGACATGCATATACCCATTGCCACACTTTAACCTTATGACTTGTCCACGGTCAAAATTAATTAATTATTTAAGTTTTATGTATGATTGAGTAGTTACCAAAAACTAGGTCCACAGCCCCTTACTAAACACTAACATATCCACACTTATTCATTTGGCCCATTAGGCCCAATCTCATTCATTTGGCCCATTAGGACCAATCACATTCATATGGCCCATCAGGCCCAACCACATTCATATGGCCCATCAAGCCCAGTCACATTCATAGTCATGCAATCATATGATTTTTCATCACTTAGTATCAAATTGCCAATTGTGCCTATTGTGGGCCCTACAGCCCATCGGACCCGTTTAGCCCATTCAGGCCCGGTCGGCCAATACACGACCCAAGTCCATGGAATCGCTCATGGGGCCTCTGATAACCTATCGATTTCCCCCCTTACGAGTGTTCGAGCACTCGCAAGTCTACCTAGCCAAACTTTCAGCTTTTCGGTATTTTGGCTTTTCGACACTTCAGGATTTACTGGTCTACTCTATGTGTGTAGTGTATGTATACACCTGGTACTAAAACGTGCCGCGATCTCCTTAGCCACGAACCTACAAACGATGTCACTCAATGATTAATCACACAGTTATAAAATACGATCACCAAAAATCAAAAATCTCACATTTGCCTTACCTTGAACGACAAGCTTTAACAGCCCTTCCTTGATCACTAATCCCGAGCATTTCTTAAATCTGCATCAATCTTAATCATTAAGAACTAAACAACAAGTGACTCGCAATCATCTTAAGTCACTATTAAATCATCCATGACCATTCGGCTAACCTTAACCAATAAAAGAGAAATACTTACCCAAAACCCCAAAATGCCTAAAGAGTAATTCGGCAGAGATCTGAACTCCGAGATTTGATACTAATCCCCTACCAAACTGATTTAGAAAGAGTGAGGGAGAGAAGAAATCGAAACTAGGAAAACTGACTGAAAGAGCAAAGCACTTACATAAGAATCGGTCCAAGTAAAGGGAGTAGTGGCGGCATAGAGGGTCTTCAGCCAAAGAGGTATTCGAGTTTTGAGATTTGTATGGTGAAAGGAATTATTCGGCCCACATAAGAAGAAAGAATGAAAAATCGACAAGCAAAGAACAAGGAATTCGACTTCTAAGCAATTAGAGAGAAAAAGTGTTTCGAAAACACAAAATTGAGGAATTCGGCTAAAGGAAGAGAAGCAATTTCGGCATTACCCTAGAATCCCTAAAATCGGCACCTATATATACTATAGCCGAATTTACCTATCCCTAAATTCCTAATTCAGCTCCACTTCTTTACACCCCTCATCTCCTAACTTTTCTCCCTAATAACTCCTTAATCCCTTCCTTAAATTTCTCCTCTGATCACTCCCTTCAGAGTTCACATCCAATGCCACCACTGGCCATTCATTAAGCAAAAATAAATCTTTCTTTTTAGTAAAGAGGGATTCGAACCCCAAACCTCGTTGCCATGCATGTGACGCCACCTCTAAACCCCACATGTGACGCTACTTGCCACTCCAACACAAGGCTCCTTGTGTCCAATTCCTCCTTCATTTATTTAAAAACCAAACTACTTGCCAACAAGGTTCTTTTAATTATTAAACTATAATTTCCTTCACTCTAAAGTTCGAACTCAAAACTTAACCAAGGCCTATTATCACATAAATAACACTTGACTAGGAATATTAAGCACACTTTTAATCAAAACTGAAAAAAAAAGAAAGTTCGGGATTTTTGGGGTGTTACAACTCAAGCCCTACACATATCCTCATTGCCCTTGTTAGCCATATATTCTAGAATAACATCAAAAACATGTATGGGATCAATATCAATCAAGTTTCCATGCACATATGCTTTCCACAACATGTATAATTTGTATTACTATATCTCAAGTATATTTTCATATAACACTTCTCAAGTTCAGATTATTTCATATAAAAACTTTACACATTTTACTCAAAATATCAATGTCACACGAGTAGTAGTAAACTTAAAGTGTAGAAGTCTATAACCAAGGATGAACATATTCATCAAAAGAATCCCATGTACAAATTTCATCATCTCATGTTTTCATATGTCAATTGTCATGTAGCATCATTTTCATGGATTTCAGACTACTACGTGTAATAACTCATTTCTTATTCATGTCCTTTCATGTCAGGATTTTTACCCGTTGAATTTGTTTGGAACATCAATGGATACACATGTAGTACACCCAAAGTATACAAATCAGAATCTGTCAATTCATATCCAGTGATACCTATAAGATAATATTTCAGAGAATACACTCTCGAGCCACACATATATATAACAGGATTACCAGTCCAGGCTAAATTCTTTTTACGATATATGCTATAAGGAGCTTGATCTGGATTACCCGTCCGAGCTAAATCCAATCCATAACATATGCTCGAAAGGATTACCCGTCCGGGCTAAATGCTTTCTATCATGAGATCAATAGGATTACTCGTTTGAGCTAAATCCCGTCCGTAACAAATGCAGGACCTCATTCATTTCGAGAAATCACATATCCATCGAATTTTCCATTTATTCAAATGAAATTCAGCATCTTTCAAGCATTATCAAGCATGTGGTCAATCTCATATATTTATGCATTTATGCAACTCAAATGTTCACATTCAACTCAAGCATAAAATTAACATTTTTATTATTTATCATTTGTCGGGCATTATAATTGATTGGACACTTTCATTTATCAGGCTTTAACGGGTATGTGATCATTTCACATATTTATGGCATTTATACAATTTACATAAACACAATCAATGCAAGCATGTAAATAAACACAATTTAGTTACGCGAACTTACCTCGACAATATTTGTGTACGTAAAATCTACTAATCCAACATTTTCCTCTTTCTTTGTTCTAGCTCCGAATTTGGTCTATCTAGATCTATACGAGTAAATTTTACATCAATTTCTCATATTTCATACTCATTTAGACTCAATTATCATTTTGCCCCTAACTTTTCCATAAACTCCCATTTTGTCCCTAGGCTCGGAAAATAAAATTTGTGCAATTTACTCCATATTCCAAGCCTAACGAAAATCCCATTACAAAATTTGTAGCACATGTATTCATAAAAATTCAACATTTTTCTTCAATTTCACAACTTTACATTTTAGTCCCTAAATCATGTTTTCATCACAAATCACTTTGTAAAAGTTGTTTATCTATCAACAACCTTTCATTTTCTACCATAAATTTCTAATTTTCAACATATACATCCATGACCCATCTTCCATACTTTGATAACTTCTCAGATTGATCCCCCAAATAGATAGATTAAGCTATCCCAGTTTTAAAAATATCAAAATTACTAAAAATGAGCCAAAGAAGCTTACCCAATTTGACCATGAAAGTTTCTTCTCTCTCTCCTAGGGCTTCCATGTATTATTTCGGGGAAGTAGATGATAAAAATGATATTTTTTTCAATTTAATAATTTATCATCTTTTAATAATTTTGATTTCCAATTTAGTCCTTAGTCTTTTTCTAATTTTCCTTGGATTAATCATCCAAATATATCTACTAACTTTTCATTAATGGTCTAATTACCATATAGGGACCTCAAGTTTTGAATTCCAACACTATTAAATCCTTCTAGCTACTAGAACTCAACTTTGGCATTTTATGCAAATCCTTCCCTTAATTAAACAAATAATCGGTAAAATTTTCTTATCAAAATTTTCACATGACGTTTCTATCATATTACGGACCATATAATAAAATAAAAATAAATTTTATTTTCGGCTCGGATTTGTGGTCCAGAGACCACTGTTCCAATTTCACCGAAATTAATAATAATTAGGTAAAATGATTAAATTGCAATAGAGGTAAAAGTTTAATTATAGATTAAAGAAAAGCTAAAGGGGCAAAATAGACAATTATGCCATTATTATAGTTGATGCAGTTTAATAAGGAAAAATCTGAGATTTTTAGTTAATATATATATTAATGTATTAACTTAATATTTAAGTATTAATACTATAATATATTATTATATTATATTATATATATATAAAATATAAAGTAAAAGAAACAAATCAAAAGAAGAAGAAGAAAGAAACAAAATAGGTAGGACGAAATAGGGGAGAAAAAGGGAGAAAAAAAAAAGGAAAATTAGGGATTTTTAAGGTTCAAACTCAAATTGGTAAGTCAATTTAACTACTTTTCTTGCAATTTTTGAGTTTTTATGTTCCTAGAAGAAAATACTACTTAGTATATGTTGAAATTTTGAAAGTTAGTAGAGGGTTTATGTTGAATTAATTGATGAATTAGGGGCTGCATTAATAGAATTTCAAGTTAGAATTGGGTAAAGGATTAGATTGCATGAATTTATTTTTTTCGAGCCTAGGGACTATATTGGAATTAATAAAAAATTTAGGGACGAAATGGTAATTTTGCTTAAAGTGTAGATTGAACTCAATAGAATATAAATTGAATGAAATTGATGATTAAATTCATTTTTATAGATTCGGACGACTCAAATACGAGGTTAGATTGAGGCAAGGAAAGAGTCTCAGATTAGTAAACTTTTCTAACAAACAAATATAGAGGTAAGTTCGTGTAACTTGAATTGAATTCTTTAATGCTTGAATTGTATGTTTATGTGACACGAATGTTTAATGTATGGTAAATGATGAAATGTTTGACTATATTTGATAAAAAGGAAAAATAATCTCGGTGAATAAAAGGAATTCGATGGATCACTGAAAAAGGATGTTTCATGGGAAAATAAAAGGATTTAGCCCGGACGGGTAATCCAAATCGAGCTTAGTATTTGTCACTGAAAGGATTTAGCCTGGACTGGTAATCCTGACAAATACTCTTTAAGTATATGTTACAGGGGATTTAGCCTAGACTGGTAATTCCGCTGTGTGAAATGAGACTCGAAAGTGTGCTCCCTAAAAAGGATAAATATGAATTGATGGCCTCGAACTTGTACACTATAAGTGTACTACTAGAAATCCATCAAAATTTTGAGAAATTCAATGGAAAAAATATAGAAGATGGTAAGTACGGGAAATCATGAAATTCATGAGCTCATCATTTATCTATGTATTGAAATTATATGATGTTATTTGACTAATCCATGGGTTGAGTTTTTATGTGTTAGGCAAGTATTCTATTGTTATGGACATGTACATGTTTTATATAGTTTTTATGGAAATATATGGTAAGTTTAATTCTTGTTACATGAACTTACTAAGTACTAAGTGCTTGCCCCGTTTCATTTTTCCCTATTTTATAGCGTTCAGAAGCTCGGGAGGTCAAAAATAGGTCGGAGCCACATCACACAATCAACCATCACATTTTGGTATATAAAAATGTTTCATTTTGAGTTAATGGCATGTGTAGGCTAAAATATATATATTAATGTTAATGTTGAAGTGTATGGTTGTAAACCTAGCTATTGGCATAGCTATTGTGAACTTGGTTTTGAAATGTTAATAAGTCAAACTATGATTATGCATAAACACATATTGTTGAGTGTTTAAAATGGTTTGAAACAATATTGAAATTGCTTGGTTGGTATTGGAATAGTTTGATGTAGGTACTAGATGAAAATGGGTGAGAAATGAGGCTTGGATATAGCCTTGTTTTTGTCAACATAGGTAGACACAGATGTGTGTCTAGGCCGTGTGTAACACACTGTCTGGTACATGGGCGTGAGACCTATAATAATGAATTTTTTTGGGGGATTTTACGAAAAGTTCCCTATCATTCCGATGTAGTCCCGAATCGTTTCTAATACATTTTTTTAGGCCTCGAGGACCTATCTAAAGGATGTTATGATGAATGTAAGGATTTGAATAATATTTGGCTCGATTTAGCGATAAATGTTTCGTAAACTCTGGTAATACCTTGTAACCCTGTTTCGGTGATGGATACGGGCTGGGGGTGTTACATTTATTGGTATCAGAGCTACAGCTTAGCTAGTTATCGAACTGACGTAGCAAATACGGGATTAGCTATACATGCCATTAAATTATTTTTGATTGTGTGATATCTTCTGACCATTTTAAATGTGTTTTTCTTATAGTAATGCCATCTGACTGAGATCAATCTGAGGAAGCTGGGAGTCATGCTTCGGCTTCACTATAAAGAGAAGAAACTAGCAGCAGAAGGCCAGAGACAAAGGGCCAAAGAGAGGAGGTAAAAGCAACCTTCTTCAAATAATGAATGAATGGTTTAATCAATACTTGAGAACTAATCCTACGGTACAACAAGCTCCTCATCTTGCTCCTTCGCCTATTCTCGAGATATCACACGTTACAGGTATTGAATCTACCAGAACAGGTAAAGGTCTAATAGTTAAAATCCATAAATATGGGGCAGAGGAATTCAAAGCATCAGTTGAAGATGATCCCAAATGAGCCAAGTTCTGGCTAGAGAATACTATCCGGGTTTTAGATGAATTATCTTGTACACTAGCTGAATGTTTGAAATGTGCCGTGTCATTGTTAAAAGATACAGCTTACCACTGGTGGAACACTGAAATTTTTGTGGTACCAAAAGAAGAGGTTACTTAGGAATTCTTTCAAATAGAGTTAAAAAAAAATACGTCAGTCAGAGATTCTTTGATCAGAAAAGGAAAGAATTTCTTGAGCTCAAACAGTGAAATATGACAGTGTCTGAGTTTGAAAGAGAATTTGTCTAGTTGAGCAAATATGTCAGAGAATAGGTCCAAATTGAAGCTGAAATGTGTAAACAATTTGAAGAGGGGCTGAATGAAGATATCAAATTGTTGATAGGAATCCCTGAATTACAGGAATTTGTAGTTCTAACTGAAAGAGCCCCCAAAGCTGAAGAATTGAGTAAAAAGAAGAAACAAACTGAAAGAGAAGCTCGGTTCTTAGTAAAAGACCTATGAGAAAATCACAGTTCTCTGTTTCAAAGAAATCAAAGAAGTATCAAGACCATTCTTCTTCAACTCTATTTGAAAGAATGAGTAGTGTGAGTAGTGTTGGTAATCTCTGACTGACGTATTTTTTTGTGGTATTTTGGGAGTCAAATAGAGTTAAAAAAAATACGTCAGTCAGAGATTTCAAATAGGGTATTTTGGAAAAGAACGAGGCTCCCAACGCTCTAATCTGATATCTCCCACTCTATCTGTGTCTAGTGTGAGTAGTGTTGGTAATCCTAAACCGAGGTGCAAATATTGTAATAAATCTCATTTTGGAGAGTGTCGACTGAAAAGCGGGGCCTGTTACAGATGTGGTTCACTTGATCATTTTCTCAGAGATTGTCCAGAGAGGGTAGAAAAAGACATTGATCAGACTGAAATGTCGAGGAATCCAGTTTTGAGAGGTAGACCGCCTCGACCTTCTAGGAATGTCAGTGGTATTCGAGGAGCTACAAAAGACTGTACAGTTAGATCTGAAGCGAGAGCACCGGCAAGGACATATGTTATTCGTGCTAGAGAGGATACTTTCGTACCAGATGTCATTAGTGGTACATTTTCTTTATTTGACACTGATATTACTGCTTTGATTGATCCTGGTTCTACACATTCATATGTATGTACAAAGTTGATATTTGTTAAAAATTTATCTATCAAAATCATTGAATTTGTGGTTAAAGCTTCAAATCCCCTGGGCCAGTATGTTATAGTGGATGAAATTTGTAAAAATTGTCCACTGAAGGTAAAAAGGTTATTCTTTCCCGACCGACTTGATGTTATTTCCTTTTGACAAGTTTGATGTAATTTTGGGTATGGATTGGTTAACCCAGCATGATGTAGTGGTAAATTGCAAACAGAAATATATCATACTAAATGTCAGAATAGTGAATTGCTCCATGTTGAATCTAATAAAATAGGGGGATTGTCTAATGTGATTTCAGCTATGTCAGCACAGAGGTATGTTAGAAAGGGATGTAATGCTTTTCTTACATATGTGTTGGACATCAAGGTATCTGAATCAAAGATTCAGTTAGTACCAGTTTTATATGAGTTTCCTGATATGTTTCCAGAGGAATTACCAAGGTTGCCACAAGAAAGGAAAGTGGAAATTTCTATAGATCTGATCCCGGGGACTACTCCGATCTCTATAGCTCCATACAGGATGGCTCCTACAAAATTAAAGGAGTTGAAAACATAGTTGTAAGAACTTGTTGACAGGGGTTTTGTTTGGCCTAGTCATTCACCTTGGGGTGCTCCAGTTTTGTTTGTAAAAAAGAAAGACAAATCTTTGATATTATGCAATGACTACCAGCAGCTTAATAAAGTCACAATAAAGAATAAGTACCCATTGCCTCAGATTGATGATTTTTTTATCAGCTGAAAGGTGCCACTGTATTTTCAAAAATTAATCTTCGATCGAGTTATTATCAGTTACGGGTAAAAGAGTCAGATGTACCGAAGACAGCTTTCAGAACCAGTTATGGCATTATGAGTTTCTTGTGATGCCATTTGGGCTGACTAATGCACCTGCAATGTTTATGGACCTGATGAATAGAATATTTAGACCATATTTAGACAGGTTTGTGGTGGTATTTATTGATGATATTCTAGTCTATTCACAAGATGAAAAAGAGCATGTAGATCATTTGAGAATTGTGTTGCAAATTCTGCGAGAAAAGCAGTTGTATGTTAAATTCAGTAAATGTGAATTTTGGCTTTGAGAAGTTTATTTTCTCGGACATATTGTATCTACTGAAGGCATCAGAGTAGACCCGAATAAAATTTCAGCTATTGTAAATTGTAATCCACTGAAAAATGTATCCGAAGTCAAAAGTTTTCTGGGGTTAGCTGGATATTATCGGAGATTTGTACAAAGGTTCTCGATGATAGCTTCTCCGATGACTTGTCTACTGTAAAAAGATGATAAGTTCGAGTGGACTGATAAATGTCAGCAGAGCTTTGACAGATTGAAGGACTTATTGATGAAAGTGCCTGTGTTAGTACGGCCTGAACCGGGTAAAGAATTTATTATTTATAGTGATGCTTCATTAAATGGTTTAGGTTGTGTTTTGGTACAAGAAGGTAAAGTGATAGCCTATGCTTCAAGATGACTTAAACCACACGAAAGAAATTACCCGATACATGATCTTGAGTTAGCCGCTATTGTGTTTACACTGAAAATATGGCGGCATTACTTGTATGGTGAAAAATGTCATATTTATACTGATCATAAAAGTTTAAAATATTTGATGACGAAGAAATATTTAAATTTGAGACAATGCAGGTGGCTTGAATTGATAAAAGACTATGATCTGGTTATTGACTATCATCCGGGTAAGGCTAATGTAGTTGCTGATGCTTTAAGCCGAAAATCTCTGTTTGCTTTACGAGCTATGAATACTCAGTTGTCTTTGTCTAATGATGGTACACTTATAGCTGAATTGAAAGCTAAATTGATGCTTCTACAACAAATCTGTGAAGCTCAGAAAAATGATGAAGAGTTACAGGCTAAACGGGTACAGTGTGAATCAGTTTTTGACTCAAAGTTTCAGATTGGTACGGATGGTTGTTTATTATTCAGAGGATGAGTGTGTGTAGCAGCCCGTTTTTAGGTTTAATCGGAATAGTGGTTTTGAGACCATAATCCGAAGTCAAAATATTTTTTTATTATTTATTAAGTTTTACAGTATGATAGAATGTTCGTGCGAAAATATCGTAAAGAAATTTTACCATTTGAGTGGTTAATTCAGTAAAAAGGACTAAATCGCGTAAAGCACAAAAGTTGAGTTCTATTAGCTAAAGGTGTCTAATAGCTATAGAACATTAAATTAAAGGCCCTTATTTTGATATTAGACCATTGACATGTTGAATGGACATTAATGGGCATGAAATGGATGTTTAACATGTTTATTAATTAAGGATAATATAGTAATTTAGGAAATAAATAAGTTTAATAATAAAACAAACATTTCTATCATCTTTCTCCTTTAATTCTCCATCGAAAATGAAAAGTTTGAATAGCCATGGAAGCTTGAGTATTCAACCAAGCTCAGAAGTTAATTCAGTGAGTGGTTTTTGCCCGGTTTTTAATGATTTTTATGTTTTTAAGATCGTTGCTTCGTAACCTAGCTAGCCCATACCTCCGATTTCAAAACTGTTAAAGTATTTGAATGTTTCCATTGTTGAATGCATGAGTATTTTGATAGTTGATGATGGAAAATAAATCATTGTTGTTGGATATACGTGTTTTGTAAAGTGAATTTTGGTAAAAATGTCAATTTTGGACTAAATTGTTAATTATTGAAATTATGTGGTTGAAAGTGTGATTATTTGGAAAATATGGGTTGCTAAGGCAATAAGAAGAATTCAACTAAGCATGGGTAGGATGAAATTGCATGAAATATGTGATTTTATGTGATAAGGACTAAATTGCAAAAATGTGAAATAATAGAAGCAAAAGGTAATTTTGCCAAAATGTGTAAATTGTGTTAAATTGAATGAATTAATAATTAAATAAATAAATTTTTTTATTATATAGATTGAGAAAAATGAGATTCAGATTTAGAATAGGGGAAAACAAAGTATCGGATTAGTCGACCTAATTTGTCGTTACAGCGAACGAGGTAAGTTCGTATGGTAATAAACGTACATAAATTATGTTATAAATGCTTATTTATTATTGAATTGAATTGAATGCTGAATGGTCATGATTACAAGCAATAATCAACAGAGTTATGGCATCCGAAAGTCCTATATGAACCTAGGAATAATATAGGATACAAATGTCATGACATTAGGATTACTGAGATGAGATTACATTTAAGACCATATTTGGGACATTGGCATTGTACTGTGATTACGTGTAAGACTATGTCTGGGACATTGGCATTGTTATATGATTTCGTGTAAGACCATATCTGGGACATTGGCATCGATATGAGATAACATGTAAGACCATATCTGGGATATGATATTGTATGAGCCTTATGTGATATCTGAGTATCCTTAGCGATTCTGAAGGGTTCAACGGGCATAGTCAAGACGACCAAAATAAGTAATACAAGTACGTACAAAATTTATGTGAGAATCGAATGAAAGTGATGAGTTCATATTGTATCATGTATATATGAAATGAGAAAGATTTGTGTATAAATATGTTTTATGCCAACATGGGTTCATTTGGCTATATGGAGGCATAAATTGGATGTTAAATGAGGCTTGAGTTATGTCTGTTTTAACTATATATACATAAGGTATATAAAGTGCAAAATACCGTTACTTGATGATAATTAACACGATTCACCTTGGCTAAAGAAAATGTGAGGAATGTTGGTTTGAATGAAGTTATTTTTATAGTTGATTTAATATATGCAAATTCTAAATATATGTTTATTCAATAAGATAAGTTTATCTCATACGAGCTTACTAAGCTTTATAGCTTACTTTGTGTTATTTTTTTCTATGTTTTATAGTGGTTCGGACGTTCGCTCGAGTTGGAAGTTGATGGAGATCGCATCACACTATCTGGTTTTTTATTTTGGTATTTATACACTTGTGACTTGGTTATATGGCATGTATAGGCTTGAGTTATGTGGACATGTGTTTTGGTAATGTTGAATGTAAATTTGGCAATTAATGCCTATGTTTCGTTGGTAATTAGCCATGTGATTTGGCTTAAATGTGGTGTATGTGGTAGTAAATAATTATATGAGTATATGAGTTGTGATGTTTGCATTGTAAGTTGGTGATTTGAATTGGCATATTTAGGTATGGAGTTGGATGTTTAAATGGTTAAGGATAAGTGATGAATATGTGTAATTGCGTTATGCTTGATTTTGGCCTTGTAAATGAATGCCAAGATGGTTGGATAAATATTTGATTTTGGTATATGCTTTTATGTGGTTTAAAATTGATATAGGTGATGATTTTGATTGAACATAGATTAAGTATTATTAAGAGATTATGGTTGATGAATCATGATATACATGCTATGTTTTGGCAAGGAATTGATGGAATGAAAATGTGCAAATGATGTCTTGTTTTGTAATTGGTATATGAATGAAATATGCAAGGTATTAAGTAGGTAATTGAGTACCAAGTTGAATTGGTATAATATGTGTATGAAATGTATTGAAATGGTACCATTTTGGTTGCTAGGTGTGCATGAGAAACGGGTGGAAAAATTGGCTTGGCAAATGGCTTATTTTTGTCCACACGAGTAGAGACACTGACGTGTGTCTCAGCCATGCGCGACACACTATCATACTACACGGTCGTGTGTCTCTTAGGGTGCCCTTGCGAATTAAGTCAATAACCCCTCCAGTTTTCCCATGGCCATTGCACATGGGCGTGTCTCCGGTCGTGTGGTGCAAGTCAGAATGTATGCCCTATTTTTACATGGCCTGTGACACTGGCGTGTCTGGTGGCCGTCTGAGGCACACAGCCTGTTCACACGGGCGTGTGACCCCTGAATGCTTGAGAATTTTAAGTGATTCCTAAAGTTTGCAAATATGATCGATTTAGTCCTAAACCTTCTCTGAAGCATGTTTAAGGTCTCGTAGAGCCTTATAAGGGACAAAGTGATTATGTTTGATTGATGTTTATGTAATTATGGCTTTATTTTCGAGAAATTTATGTTGTATGTTGTGAAATAATCAATAATGCCTCGTAACCCTATTTCGATGACGGATACGGGTTAGGGGTGTTACAGTGTGTGTATCGAAGAATTCAGAGCTTATATAGAAGATTCTACACGAGGCTCACAATGGTATTATGTCAATTCATCTGGGGAGTAATAAAATGTATAATGATCTGAAAAAGATGTACTGGTGGCCAGGCGTGAAACGTGATATTTCAGAATTTGTATCGAGATGTTTGGTATGCCAGCAAGTCAAAGTTGAACATCAGGTACCTTCGGGATTACTACAACCAATCACGATACTAGAATGAAAACGGGAAAGGATAACAATGGACTTTATGTCAGGATTACCATTGTCTCTAAAAAGAAAGATGCTATATGGGTAATCGTCGACTGATTGACAGAGTCAGCACACTTTATACCGGTACGTATGTATTTCTCTTTGGATAAGTTGGCTGAATTATATATATTTGAGATTGTTAGATTACATGGAGTGCTAGTCTCCATTATTTTCGATAGAGATTCTCGATTTAAGTCTCATTTTTGGGATAAATTACAAGAAGCTCTAGGAACTCAGTTGCATTTTAGCACTGTATTTCATCCTCAGTCAGATGGCCAATTCGAACGTGTAATTCAAGTATTGGAGGATATGCTCTGATGTTGTGTGCTAGAGTTTGGAGGTAATTGGGAAAGGTATTTACCTTTGATTGAATTTGCCTATAATAACAGTTATCAATCAAGTATTAAAATGGTACCGTATGAGGCTTTATATGGCTGAAAATGTAGAACTTTATTGTATTGGACAGAAATCAGTGAGAAAAAGATACACAGAGTTGACTTGATTCGTGAAACTTAAGAAAAAGTTAGAGTGATTCGAGATAGTCTGAACGTAGCCTCAGATCGTTAGAAGAGGGAGAGTTGACTTGATTCGTGAAACTTAAGAAAAAGCCGCATAGGAACTAGAGGAGGCACTAAAGAAATAATACTCAAACCTTTTTACTGGTAAGATTTTCGAGGACGAAAATCCTTAAGAGGGAGAGTTGTAGCACCCTAATTTCTGTAAAATCGGAACAGTGGTTTCGTAACCACAAATTCGAGCTAAAAAGAAAATTTTATTTTAATATTATGGCATGATATATATTATGATAGGAAGGTTGCATGAAAATTTCAATAAAAAAATCTATTGATTATGTGGTTAATTAGAGAAAGGACTAAAAAAAAGTGCATTCTCGGGACTCTGTTTCGGTAAATCGGATTCATAAATATTTTTAATAAATATTTATGAATTTAATTGTGTATTTAATTAGGTTTTAGTTAAGTGAATTTACTTGAATTAAAAATAATTAGGTAAAAGGATTAAATTGCAATAGAGGTAAAAGTTTAATTACAGATTAAAGAAAAGCTAAACGAACTAAATAGGCAATTATGCCATTATTATAGTTGAGGCAGTTTGATAAGGAAAAATATGAGATTTTTAGTTAAAATATATATTAATATATTAACATAATATTTAAGTATTAATATTATAATATAATATATTATTATATTATATATATAACATAAACTAAAAGAAACAAATGAAAGAAGAAGAAGAAAGAAACAAAATAGGTAGGACGAAACAAGGGAGAAAAAGGGAGAAGAAAAGAAAGGGAAAATTAGGGACTTTTAAGGTTCAAACTCATATTGGTAAGTCAATTTAACTCATTTTCTTGTAATTTTTGAGTTTTTATGATCCTAGAACAAAATACTACTTAGTATATGTTGAAATTTTGAAAGTTAGTAGATTTTTGGACATGGTTTATGTTGATTTAATTGATGAATTAGGGGTTGAATTAATAGAATTTCAAGTTAATATTGGGTAAAAGATTAGATTGCTTGAATTCCTTTTTTTTTCGAGCCTAAGGACGAAATTGGAATTAATGAAAAGTTTAGGTGCAAAATGATAATTTTGCCTAAAGTGTAGATTGAACTCAATAGAATATAAATTGAATGAAATTGATGATTAAATACATTTATTGTATCACCCCTCACCCGTATCCGACCCTGGGATAGGGTTTGAGGCGTTACTGATAATTTACCTTTCCAAACTTACTAAATCGGGTCACTAAATTTCGCCCAAATTTAAAACCTTTCAAACATGTACCTCTCGCCCCTTATACAAGCCTTCGAGGCCTAAAACACACCTAGGGGTAGTATGAGACACAACCGAAAACATTCGATAAACTTTGGGCACTTTAGAAAATTTTCTCTTACTTTGAAGTGTGACACGCCCATGTGATGGGGCCGTGTGGTCACACACACCCCTGTGGCTTGGGACACTTCTGTACCCTCCGCTCGTGTACAACACTGACTTCAACCTCATCATTCTGTTAAAGGCACACGGCCAAGACACACGCCTGTGTGCTTAGCCCGTGGTGCAGGGAACACACGGCTATACCAGACACCCATGGGGGTGAGCCGTGTGTCACACACGGCCTAGACACACTCCCGTGTATCTACCTGTGTGGTCCTTATTAGGCTATTTCCAAGCCTTTTATCACCCTCTATCAACTAAACATACTTATTGGTTAGTTTTGTGCATGTTAAGGCCAAATTGTACACTTATGAATATATATATATATAACTTTGATTAACCTCATTGCATGTAAACCTCATGCCATTGGTTTCATACATGCTAAGTTAATTATCATGTTGCATTTAAGGATTTCCATGTCTACTTGACATATTTAAGATTGGCTCATTTTTATAACTCTTTGCTAATTATAACCAAGCCATCATATGTGAACATAAACGTGCATAGATTTGTACGTCATAGCCTACTGCAAAATAAGCCAATTTCCACGGCCATGTACAAAAAGATAATTATAACTTTACATGCCTTCATCTAGGCAAATCAAATGACACATATAACCAAATACTTAAAGTTCTATACATGCCATTGAACAAAACATAAGTGTTTATATACCAAAGGTGAGCTAGTTGATAGTGTGTTGAATTCTCTGACCTTCTTCCAATCTTTACAAGTCCTTGAGCTCTAAAAACGGGGAAAAAGTGAGGGGTAAGCATTTATACACTTAGTAAGATCGAAAAACTGGAAAGTAAACTTACCGATTATTTAGCATACATCCTTATAAAAAAAATGAAACCAACGAATGTGAAAATGGTTTCCCTATCACATGCACTCAATCAATGAGTTAGTCACATAACAAAACACCATGTAATATATCTTAGATGAGCTCATCATTCAACATGTCATTTATACATATACTTCATTTTAGTCCCGTTGAATTTCTAAGAAATCTCGATGGATTATCTAATCACCGTCAATTCATACGAATGATCATTTCAGTATGCACTCCCGCGAACCTCACATCTTATGGCGAGATTACCAGTCCAGGCTAAATCCCCCTTAATATAAACCCATAAGGTGATGTTGGGATTACTAGTCTAGGCTAAATCCCTTATAACGACAAACACCCTTAATGAGCTCCGATCTGAATTACCAGTCCAGGCTAAATTCGAACCCTAATCAGATTACCCGTCCGAGCTAAATCCACAATGCACACATATTCTTCGGGAGGCTCGATCATTCAAGGAACATCCGTCTGGGCTAGATCCTTTCTATATTTGAGATCAACGGGTTACCCGTCCAGGCTAAATCCTTTCTGTAACACATGCAAGATCTCAATTCACATGTCAGTCATGGTTTATCCATCAAATTCCCTTTTTAACCTCAACCGAGACATTATCCATCGAATCATTATCAAAGATGCATTCCATGCATTTTCATACAGTCAACAATGAAATTATCATGCATGCGTACATCATACAATTATGCATATTATGAGTTTACTTTAAGTTATCCGAACTTACTTGGTACTTGTTTCGGTATTGTGTTTCGGTTATTCCGACACCTTTCGTTTTCCTCGGTCGACCTCTAAAATTTGTTCCTCAGGGTCTACAACAATAAAATTAAACCATTAGCACCTTACATTGTACTATATGAGCTTAAATTTCACCCTCGGTCCAAATGACCATTTTGCCCCTAACCTTTCACATTTTTACGATTTAGTCCCTAGGCTCGTATAATAAAACACATGCAATTTCTATCTTACCCAAGCCTAGCCGAACACTTTTCCCTCTTATGGCAGCCCACATTTTCCATTATTTTCACATTTCTACCACATATTTAACAACTTTTGCACAAAGGTCTCTTTAAGGGTTTTCATGAAAATCACCTAGGAAAAGATGTTTAACATACCTTTAACTTTCATATTCCTCAAACCATCAAAATAAAAGTAACTCATGCATGGGTAAATTTTTAAACATGAACCCTAGCATGAAATATGGGTAGAAATGGAGAGAGTAAGCTACCGGGATTTCAAAAATACAAAGAACATTAAAAACGGGGCATGGGTGCACTTACTATTGAGCTTGAAAAGCTTGGAAACCCTAGCTATGGAGACCCCTCAATTTTTGGCTGAATGAGGGAGATGAATGGCTGATTTTTGCCTTCTTTTTCCCATTTTATTTTATTAAAATGCTAAATGACCAAAATGCCCTTAAGCCCTTTCTTTAAAATTTCATCCATGCAAACCCATTTTTGTCCAAAAACTTAGAAATTGGAAAAATTGCTCTCTGAGGCCTTCTAATATATAATCTAAAGCAATTTCATACAAATTGCTTCCAGAATCCTAGTTTTGTAGTTTATTCAATTTAGTCCCTAATTTCTAATTGGACACCTTACTCAAAGAATTTCTTCATCAAATTTTAACACATGCATATTCTCATATTCTAGACCTCATAATAATCACAAAATGAATATTTTGATGTCGAATTTATGGTCCCAAAACCATTATTCTAACTAGGCCCTATTTCGGGATGTTACATTTATATAGATCCTGGCGACTCAAATACGAGGTTAGATTGAAGCAAGGAAAAGTTCTCGGATTAGTAAACTTTACTAACAAACGAATATCATGGTAAGTTCGTGTAACTTGAATTGAATTCTTTAATGCTTGAATTGTATGTTTATGTGACATGAATGTTTAATGTATCGTAAATAATGAAATGTTTGAATATATTTGATAAAAAGGAAAATTAATCTCGGTGAATAAAAGGAATTTGATGGATCATTGAAAAAGGATGTTACATGGGAAAATAAAAGGATTTAGCCTCGACGGGTAATCCAAATCGAGCTTAATAGAGTATTTGTCACTAAAAGGATTTAGCCTGGATTGGTAATCCTGACAAATACTCTTTGAGTATATGTTACAGGGGATTTAGCCTGGACTTGTAATTCCATTGTGTGAAATGAGACTCGGGAGTGTGCTCCCTAAAAAGGATAAATATGAATTGATAGACATGAATTTGTACATGAAAATGGCAAGTACATGAAATTCTGAAATTGATGAGCTCATCATTCATCTATGTATTGAAATTTTATGATGTTATTTGACTAATCCATGGGTTGAGTTTGTATGTGTTAGGAAAGTATTCTATTGTGATGGACATGTACATGTTTGATTTAACTTTCGGGGAAATATATGGTATGTTTAATTCTTGTTACATGAACTTACTAAGTATTAAGTGTAACACCCCAAACCTAGCCTAGACGTTATGACCGAATCTGGTATGTCACATCAAAATGTTTTTTCTAAAAACAAGACTTATCAATATAAATCCAATTTTAAGCCAAGGACCCTTTTGATACTATTCCAAATTATCTTGTTACCAATGTTTGCCAAACCGTTTGCCTATGGTATATTAATTCAACTTAAACTGGAAAAGCAATCTAAAAACTTTGTTGTTTAACACTCATGTTCTTTTGAAAACCATGAATATTTTGAAAACTCGTGTTTTCCTAGACTAGAATTTTAATATAAGAAACCAAAATCCCATTTAAAACTTTAACCCACAAATGGCCTTATTACATGATCCAAACCCAATAGGAAATTTAAAATAAATAAATCAAGCTACAGATCAACTGGAATCGTGTGGCCACCTCTGAGTCCCTCGCGGCTCCAAATCGTCTAAGGTTGGGGAATACTTGTGCGGTTTAAAATAAAAGGGTGAGTTTACAAAAACTCAGTGTGTAATCCCTTATCAGTCAAACAGTAAACAATGCATGCAGTAACAGTCTGGCCCTTAACCCTATACAGTATTAGTACAGTTTGGGCCTTAGCCCCATACAGAAACAGTGTGGGCCTAAGCCTAATACAATATCAGTACAGTGCAAATATGCAACCCATCCCAAATCCATCCAGCACACCACTCTACCAACCAACACACCATGTGGGGATATAAATCGACCCACCCAACCAGCACACCAATATCACAGCAAAACTGCCAGTAAAAATAACGCAACGTAGCTGCTAGTAATAGTAAGTATGGCAAGCCACCAGTAATAGTAAACGTGACATAGTCACTAGTACAGTACTTCCTCCAAATCATAACCCGAACCCCATACAGTATGTCTTGTCATAAATAATATGTGAATGTAAAGTCATACACAGTACAATCATATATGTAAATCATAAGCACATTAGTCATACGAAACATAAGGGCATAATCGTCATTTTACCATACAGGGGTATTACGGTCATTTTACCCTACAGGGGCATTACGGTCATTTTACAAATCGGGGGTATTTCGATAATTTTACAAATTATGGGTATTTCGATAATTTTATAACTCGGGGGTATTTTAGTAATTTTACAAATTGAGGGTCTTAACGACACAACCGAGGGTCCATTGTCGCCTCAAGCAACCTAAATAACCTAAACAGACATAACGGTGCAAGTAGGCCTTAGGCCTAATACTCGGCCCAAGTGGGCCTACACGCTCGTGTGGCCCATTTAGCCCAAATTTAGATACGACTATATGTACACTATTGCACAATTCATTAATAGTCACTTATCGCAGATTTTATCAGTGTGGGCCCACGAGCCCATTGGGCCCATACAGCCCATCGAGGCCCAAAACAACCTAAGTCATGTGCACAACATGACAAGTCCATCTACTTCCCGCTTAACAGCAAAATTTACCCATGTGGGCCCATAGGCCCATTGGGCCTATACGACCCATTTAACCTAAAACTATTCACGGTTGTACGAACAACATAGTCCAATTTAAAACTTGCCACATAACATACATTTTATCCGTGAGGGCCCACAAGCCCATTAGGCCTACACAGCCCAGTCTGGCCCAAGGTGGCCCAAAACAGCCTATGCCATGTACGCGACATGACAAGCTCAACCACATTCCACCTAGCAGCTGATTTCACAAAAGCTGGCCAACGGGCCCATTGGGCCTATTCGGCCCATTTCGTGGCCCACCTTGGCCTAAGCCCACGAATTTGCTCATGGTGGCCTTCCTCATCTTGCGCCCAGGTTCTGTGAGTTCAGTTCACCACACGTGTGGTCGCACGCTCGTGTGGCATCATACGTCATATTTCTAGCTTTTTGGCATTTTGCCTATCTACAGTCATAGCAGAGTAAACAACACACACATTTTCAGCTTTTCAGCCGATTATCAAAACAAGGCATACGGTTACACACCTTGCTAGCGAAAAGGCACAGAAACCCTCGAGCACAAAACCTATACCCAAGCAAGGCACTCAATCAGTCCTTTAATCAACAAAATTACGTAACCCTTTCTAATGCTTAAACCATAATAATCATTTATACCAGCCTTGATTGAACGAGCGTGATTACTTAATCTATTGACAAAGATTGACCACACCTTTCTTGTCGAGAAACTGCATTACCAATGAAATCCATTACTGATGATTGCATACACACATGATTTGAGTCATAAATAGGCTTAAAGCAAATACAAAACCAGATATAGGAGAAATAAGACAATTGGCCAACACCTTATAACACTAGTCACGCACCAAATTCACCACGTGATATTCAAGGGTCAAGTTACCTTCAATCGAGTGATAAGTGAAAGGTTTTGAATGCTTCGCAACCCTTGTAGGCTTTTTCACTCCTTGAGAAGTTCTAAAACCCGAAAGAGCACCACAAAAGAGAAAAAAGAAGAGAAAAGCCAAAAGTAGAGAAGCAAAATCGAAACTTACCAATCACTGTTCGGCCAACACCCTGAGAGAATATAGAAGGGAAAGAGAGAAAAGAAAGAGAAGGGGAGAAGCGACAAGATATTCGGCCTGATGACAAAAGGGAGGGAGAAGGTGGTATAATCGATTAAGAAGATCACAATAAGAGCCAAGAGGCCAAGAGAGTACTTGCCAGAATCGAAAGTGTGGAGGGGAAAAAGGAGTTAAGGGAAATCGATCAAGAGAGGAAGACCAACTAGAAAGGAAAAGAAGTCAATTGCAAGAGGGAAGATGGTCGAAAAGATACCCGAATGAACAAGCAACATTAGGCCCCAATCAAGAAATGCAAAGAAACAAAAGGGAATTCTTTGATAGAAACCAAAGAGAATGAGTGCATCCCTCCCAAAGTCAAATTCTCTTTTCCCAAAAACTGATTCCCTTTAGTGATCAATGCCCCATTCGGCCACAACTCCACTACACCTCAAACTCCACTTTTTCCTCCCCCTTCAAATTTTCTATTTTTCCTCTATAAATCACTCCATAATCCACTCCCTGATTTCTTTTTCAACCCCTTCCCTGATTTACTCCTCCAACAACCCATTCAAATTCCTCAAGACCCATTCAAACTTAGAGTCCTCATCTAACTCAATTACTAGCCATCCTATGTAACAAAATAAATACTTCTTTTACGTTGCGCCAACATTCAAACCTCAGACCTCAAGGTTACTCTACACGTCACCTTGCCACCACACGACAAGCTCCTTTTGTGATAAAAATCGTCCATAATTAATTATAAGACCTATGTGCTAGTGTCCAGATTCACTTAAGAGGAAAAGCTAAAATTTTGCTAGAGCCTAGATTTGAACCCAAGACTTCTCCAACACTCCTCAGGACACTTAGCCACTTAAGCAAGCATTTATTTGTGTCATTTCTTGCTTAACTAAATATCTATGAGCAGTCTCCTAACCGCTCCCATGCTCAAGGCCCAATACTTCTAGGCCCAGTTTTGGGGCGTTACATTAAGTCCTTACCTTATTTCATTTTCCCTATTTTATAGCGTTCAGAAGCTCGGAAGGTCGAAAATAGGTCGAAGCCACATCACACTATCAACCATCATATTTTGGTATATAAAAATTTTTCATTTTGAGTTAATGGCATGTATAGGCTAAAAAAAGATACTAATGTTAATGTTGAAGTGTATGGTTGTAAACCTAGCTATTATCATAGCTATTATGAACTTGGTTTTAAAATGTTAATAAGTCAAACTATGATTATGCATAAATGTTGAGTGTTTAAAATGGTTTGAAATAGTATTGAAATTGCTTGGTTGGTATTGGAACAGTTTGGTGTAGGTACTGGATGAAAAATGGTGAGAAACGAGGCTTAGATATAGCCTTGTATTTTTCCACACAGGTAGATATGGATGTGTGTCTAGGCCGTCTGTGACACACGGTCTAGTCCCTATCATTCCGATGTAGTCCCAAAATCGTTTCTAATACATTTTTTGGGCCTCGAGGACCCATCTAAGGGATTTATGATGAATTTTGAGATTTGAATAGTATTTGACTCAATTTAGTGGTAAATGTTTCGTAAACTCTGGTAATGCCTTGTAACCCTATTTCGATGACGGATACGGGTTGGGGGGTGTTACAGAAGCTATCTCGATCTCATATCTCATATAATGCTCACTCTTAAGCTATCAACGGGTTTGTTCACACAAGCTAGCGGTCATGACATAGCTACACAGTGCTGCTCACAAGCTGACGATAATCTACAACACAAGCTGGATAACTCAGCCACCGGTAGGACGTACAGACCAGCTCCCAAATCACATAACCCCTAATGACATGTCACTCGTATCCTAATCTATTCCTAATGTTCAACCGAGATTTCACATTTGCCGAATCATCGTTGAACATATCCGTAAGGTTGTATTCACAAATAATTCAATAATAAAGCATTTAAAACACAATTATTTTAATGCTTATTAACATACGAACTTGCCACGAATGCAAAATCGACGAAATGAGTTGATTAGTCCAACACTTTGTTTTTCCCCCGATCTAAATCCAAACTTCACTTTTCTTGATCTATATGTAATCAAATCTAGCTTATTTAATCATCATTCTATTCAATTTAGCCTAAAATGCATATTATGGCAACTTTACACTTTTGCCCCTAATATTTCAACATTTTTACAATTGAGTCCTTATCTCATAAAAATACAAATTCATGCAACTAAGTCCCTACCCATGCTAGCTAAATTTCTCTTATTACCATAGTGGCCCATACTTTTCATTTATTTTACATTTCTACCACAAAATTTCCACATTTCTCATTTTAATCCCTAATTGGCAATTTTACAAAAAATCACTTTACAAATGTTGTTTATCTAAAACAAGCATACATTTTCTATCATAAAACATCAAAATACACCTATATTCATCAATGGAAAAACCCTAAAAATTTAACAATTTTGCAAATTAGTCCCTAGGCTAGCTAGATTAAGCTGCAACGATATCAAAAACATTGAAATCATTAAAAACGGGATAAAGTTCACTAACCAATTGAGCTTGTAAGCTGGGCCGAACCTAGCATGCATCCATGGAGGTTTATAAATTCTTAATTTCGGTGGGAGAGATAAGTGAAAGCTGATAGCTTTTGTTGTTTTGTTATTTTACTTATTTATTATACTAAATTACCTTTTTAACCTTATTAATAAACCATTAAAATCACCTATTTAATGCCCATATTTGTCCACTCATATTAGAAATAGGTTAATTACTACATAAGGACCTCCACATTAAGGTTCCATAGCTATTAGACACCTTTAGCTAATAGAACTCAAGTTTTACACTTTACGCGATTTAGTCCTTTTTATCAAATTAAACTTTCAAACGATAAAATTTCTTAATGAAATTTTCATACAAACATGCTACCTTGCTGTAGACCTCAATTAATCATAAAATAATTATTTTGACCTCAGATTTGTGGTCTTAAAACCACTATTCTGATTTGACTAAAAACGAGCTGTTACACGACGAGTGAATCCCTAAATATTATTATTTAATTTTTATAAGCCAAATATGGTTCATATAGAATTTTGACCTAATTATTTTTTTTAATTGAACAATTAGTTAAGTACAAGTGGTTTGTCCCTAAGTGGTTTTAAAAATTAAGGTATCGTGACCTTGTTTCTGTAAACCGAACCCATAAATATTTTTATTTACTATATAGGTGTATTTCATTTTGGTTTGGATATTTTGATTTTTGATAGGTTAATTAAGGAAAAATGACTAAATCATTAAAGATACAAAACTTACTTGATATTAGTTTTTACTAATTAAATGGCATAAATGGTTAAAGTGGAAGGAATAACATGGTAAATAGACCATAATAATGGTAATGGATGGTTGTAAATAATATATAAATAAATTTTATGTTACTTTTACATTAAAATTGTAAAAATAATAAAATTTGAAAACATAAGCTTAAGTTGTCATCTTCTCCATTTTGAAGTCTCACCACCGAACACCATTGTTGTTAAACCTCCACGCATCGACCTTGTTTATAAATTTGCATGGAAGTCTATTTTTTCACTATTTTTTCATTAATTTTATGTTTTTGAAATTGTTGTAACTTAATCTATCTAGCCAGGGACTATTATTTGAAATTGTCAGTTTTGAAAACTTGCCATTGGTGTTCTTAAAGCTTTTTAAATGCTAATGCTTAGGTTTGAAGCTTACTGATGAGTTTGGACTAATTTGTATAGTGATTTTGCTTAGTTTGAAGTTTAGGGACTAAATTGTTAAATTATTGAAAATGACTTAAATTTCATGCAAATTTCATTACTTGGGGGGCTATTTTAGGCTCTCAATGAATTCAACATAATAGTGTTTGGCTTAATTATGTAAAATAAACTTGTTTCGATTTTAGGGACTAAATTGTATAAAATGTAAAAGTTTAGGAAAATTATGAAAAATGTTAAAGAAGTCATATGCATTAAATGGATTATTATAAAGTATTTGGGGTAATAATTGAAATAAATTACTATTTAGATCAAGAGTTGGTAGATAATCGTGGAAAAGAAAAAATTGTTGATTAGTCCGTGAAACTACAATTTTGTTGTTTAGCCCTAGCAAATTCAAACAATTTAATTTAGTATAATATATAATACTATATCAACTTGTAATTTATGATTTGCTGAATATGTGTTTATATAATTAAATTGTATCAAATTGATTCAATGTGAGAAATGCAATTAAAATGTAAAGTGTTACATGATTTTGTGTATCGAGCCGAGATGAACATAGAATAGGATACAATTGGCATGCCAATAGATTATTTTGCATGCTGTACAAGATTGATTTGTGATAAGATGATGATTCTTGTCTTGTTACTATTTACTAAATATATCAGAGTCTTACATTTGTTGTGGATTATCGAGTTTTATTTACAATGATCTGGTGTATTTCTGGGGGCGGATGTAAAACCTATGGGCTTGATAGTTGGTGCCTAGGTGTATTTTTGGAGGGATGTTAGCCTATGGGCTAAGCACTTCGTGCATAGGCATGTTCTTGGTTGTATTGGTTCGTTTGAGCATTCTAGCGTGTCTTGGGTGGATAACCATATATCTATATTTGTTTATATCGTTCATCAGGCATATTTTCAATTGTTAAATGACATGGTGATGATATGTAATTGTTATTTGATTATGATGCCTTGTTGATGAGTTGTATACATTTTCATGATTTCCAATATTATATCGTGACTTGATAAAGTTTGATATCATAAAAAAGAGATGATTAAATGACTAGTGTATATGAACCTCACTTGTTGAATGCTTATGGTTGACATGGTCAATTATTAAACTATGTTTTCAAGGTAAGTTATATTGTTTCAACCTGTGAACTTACTAAGCTCCTTGACGCTTGCTCATTTTGTTTTTTTTCCTATTTTCTTGTAGATATTATTTTACAGAATTAGGCAATTGGATCAAGTTGAAGATCACATTACTTAGCAATTTATTTTGGTCATGTAGCATGTAATAGGAGTTAAGACATATATGTGTTTATTGTAACTAAGATGTGTTTTAAAATTTCATAGCTATATGGAATTGCTAATATAATGATGTGATTCATTATGGTTGAAATGGTATGTGATGATATAATGTTTGGAATTGTTGGAAGGTTAAAAGCATAGCAAGTGGAATGGTTGATTTGTCTAAGATATAGATATGTATTTGGTCATTGAATACATGATTCTGTTATCATACTTGGATGGTTGATTTTGTTATATTCTAGTTGATTAGATGACTTAGTTGTGGCAAAATTTGGTGTCATTTGACATTTTGTATAACATTGCTAGGCAAGCTTGAATTGGTTAGAAAATGATATTGAATGTTAGAATGGATTGTTTTTGGTGATGGTGCCTTATTCCATATTGGTTAGAACTAGGGAAATGACATGTTTTGGTATGTTTTTGGTGTGTTTTGAACAGGTTGAATAATCGGTAAATGACATACTTTTAGCTTAAGTAAGCATGAAATGTTTGACTTGTTATTAAAGGTACATTTTAGGTCACACGGAGTAACCCACATCCCTGTGCCACATACGGCTTCTTGGAGCGATTATGGGGTATGTGTAATTTTTTTTTCCATTTTGCACACAAGACCATAGTTAGTTGCACGATCGAGAGACACGACCATGTGTCTCCTTTCACATGATTTTATTCCTCACACATGGTTGAACAACACGACCATGTACCGTAGCACACACGGTGTAAACTTGTCACTCGGTGATGTGGCTCCTGTTTTATGTTTTTACCTTATTTTTCTATTTTGTTTCAAATTTGTCCCTGCTTGTTTTCAGATTGATTTTAAAGTTTTAGAACCTCAATTTAAGCCCTGTTTTTGTATGAATAACAAGACTATATATTGATGATTGCTTAAAGATAAATTTTGAATTGAAATAGTATTTGTTTGTCCTGTTAATCATCGTAGCATCCTATAACCCTAATATGGTAACGGTGATAGGCGAGTGGTGCTAGATTTAGTGGTATCAAAGCTACAACTTAGTCAATTCTCAGACTGGACATAGCGTGTATGGAGTTTAGAAATTACATGCCACATAAACCTGCGATAGTGTGATGTTATTTGATTCAACCTAAACCTATTTTTCTTATAGATTTAAAGATGTTGGCAAAATCTAATCATTCTACCACTGATGAGGTAGACAGTAATATCCTGACTTCCGAGCAGGGAGTAAGCCATAGTCTATTGGTTCCACAAATGTTTGAAATTGATGTTAGAAATGCCTTTTTCGGCATGACGGGTCGGTGGTTTACTGAGTTTATGTAAGTCAACCTTGCGGCTCAACAACCTCCACCCTCTGTTGTGCCTCTTGTGGCATCCCCGTGTCCTCCAATAACTGAAACGATTTGATGCCCCCTTATTGTTAAAATTAGAAAATGTGGTGTCAAAGAATTCAGAGGTAGAATAGACGATGATCTAGCTAGGGCTGAGTACTAGCTAGAAAATATTCAGTGAGTTTTTAACGAAATGACCTGTTCCCCTGATGATTATCTTAAATGTGTTGTATCATTGCTTAAACATGAGACCTATAACTGGTGGTCAACTTTAATAGCATTTGTACCATGATACAAGGTTAATTGGGATTTCTTCATATCCAAGTTCAAAAAGATATCCCCAATACATCGCGCACACCTATACTATCATATATCATATATAATATGAAAAAATGATATATATGTATGCTTAATTGTCAAAAAATGATATCTAGACAAGAAAAAGAAAGAATTTCTTAAACTAAAACAAGGAAATAATTCGGTAGTTGAGTATAAGATAGAATTTGTGTAGCTCAATAAATAGGCCCAGTAGATTGTGCTGACCAAGGAAGAAATGTGTAATTGTTTTGAAGACGAGTTAAATGATGAGACTAAAATGTTAGTTGGCATGATGCAATTGCGAGAGTTGACAGTGTTATCTGAGTAGGCACAAAAGAGGGAAGAAATCTGCAATAATAAGAAACCAAATGGAAAAAAAGCTCGAGATTTCAGTAAACAGAGTTCTTCCAGGTTGTTTTCTACACCACTATAAAAAAATCAAAGGAAGCTTTTTGCCTATTCACTTTGCCATCTAGGTTTTCAGGTAGAATTAAATCGAGGCAAAATGATTTGAGATTTCAGTTAGTGCCAGTGGATAGTGTTGACAGTGTTCATAATGCCCCTAGACCTGTATGTAAGCATTGTGGGAAATTACATGCCAGTGAATGCAGGACCAAGTTAGGTGCCTACTTCAGATATGGATCGATAGATAATTTCATGCAAAATTGTTTTAGAAAAGCAGGAGGCAATGATTAGTAGAGTGTAAAATAGTTGTCTTCACCTCAAAATGGTAGACATCCTGGTCAGAGCAATAATACCGGAGCAAATCAGGGTGGGACCAAAGACACAACTGTTAGATCTGTAGCTAGAGCATCTACTCGAGCATATGCCATCTGAGCCAGAGAGGAAGCTATAGCACCTGATGTTATTGTTGGTACATTCTATCTCTTTGATGTTACTGTGTATGCACTGATTGATCCTGAGACAACTTAATCGTATATTTGCACTACATTAGTAACATATAAGAATTTACATGTTGAGTCAACTGGTTTTGATGTTCGAGTTACTAATCCACTAGGTTAGAATGTGATAATTAACTTAATATATCGAAAGTGTTTGCTAAGAATACAAGGTTGTTTCTTTCCTGCTAATTTGTTGTTGCTACCGTTTCATGAATTCAATATCATTTTGGGAATGGATTGGTTGATGTTGCATGATGCTATGGTGAATTGTAGACTGAAACAAATTGATCTAAGATGTCATGTAACATCTTGAAATGGGGCCTAAATGGAATAGTGGTTGCAAAACCACAAATCTAAAATAGAAAAGTTTATTTCGATTAATTTTTATGATTTACCGAGTGATTAGATGCATGTGTTAGAGTATTGATAAGAAATTTTATAGATTGCATATTTAATTTGCCTATTAGGGCTTATTCGCAAAAGTTACAAAATATGTGTTCTAATTCATAAGTACTTGATCGAAATGGGGGTTTAAAGAGGAGGTCCTTAAATGGTAATTAGACCATTATATTTCGTTTGGACAAAAATGGGCATGAATACGACAATTTTAAAGAAAGGCCTTAAGGGAATTTTAGTCATTTGGTAATTAAAAGAAATAGAAAGGGAAAATAAAGCCAAAATTGACTCATCCTTTTCATGGAGGCCGAAATTAGCATGGGGGAAGCCATGGCTAGGGTTTTCAATCTTTCCAAGCTCAATAGTAAGTCCGTTCTAGCCCCGTTTTTCAAGTTCTTTACGTTTTTGGAATCCCGGTAACTTGATTAAGCTTATTCTAGCAATAATTTAAGCTAGGGTTCATATTTGGAAAAATACCCATAGGTTAAATGTGTTTATTTTGATGTTTTATGGTAGAATATGAAGGCTAAAATTATGTTAAACAACTTTTGCTAAGCAATTTTAACCAAAAATGAGTAAATCGGCTTAATCGGTAAAACTTGTTATTGTTCATAACTATGTGTTAGAGTGAGAATTTGATGTTGCCATAGAAGGGAAAAATGATCAACATGTCATAAAACATAAGAATAAGGGATGAAGTTTAATTTCCGAGCCTAGGGGAAAAAGTGTAAATATGCAAAAGTTTAGGGGCAAAATTGTAATTTTGCCAAAGTTTGAGTTAAGGACTGTTTTGAATAGTACATTAATTAAATAAGTAAAATATGATATTTTAGGTCCCGGAAAACAAGATTTGAACCTAGAATGGGAGAAAAATCAAAAATCGAGAAAGTTGGTAAAATGGCCGTTTTAGTATCGAGGTAAGTTCATATGTATAATAAGTATTAATTTATGCATGTTTCAATGTAAAATTGATATATTTACTATGGTTGTCGAGGTTTTGAAAGTAAGTATAATTATGATGATTTAAATGTTCAATATTAATTCGACATGGAAATGAGAAAGTATGTAAGTTTGTATGTAAATAATACATTATCTTTATTATATTTTTATATTTCAACATATTTTATGTATTGTAGCTGATTTTTGAATCATAATTGACTATTGGAAGTATGGAATCAAGCATTATAAAGAGAGAGAAATCTCGGTTGAACCTTCGAAAAGATTGGATGTTATAGATGGTATGTAGCTAGGTCACATGTATGGTGCTGAGTGCACATCATGTGTACAAGAGAGTTACGAGACATTATGATGTAGCTAGGTAGCATGGGTGATACTATGTGTACACCATGTAGACAAGAGAGCTACGGGATATATGTAGCTAGGTCGCATGCGTGGTTCCAGGTGAAGGACACTATGTAGACAAGAGAGCTACGAGATAAACTGGCTAGGTCACATGAGTGGTACTAAATGTTCACCATATGTACAAGAGAGCCAAAATTATGTGTACAATCGAGCTAGGTCACATGTGTGGTGCTAAGTTAAGGCCACAATGTGTACAAGAGAGCTTCGATTTTAAAGGTGGGCTGTGTGGAATACCATCGCGTATCTGTTATTATTCCGAAGCGTTCAACTGGGAAATTGATTAAATGAAATTGTGTATGACTTTGTGATGATAAGTGTAAGTATATACGTGTGTAACTTGTGAGCAATATGCTCGATATGTGATTGGAAATTGGAAAGATTGTTATGGGTAAGTGATGAATACAATTGAAGTGTGAAAGATCAAAATTGACAATAAAACTGTTATGGATAGTTGTAGTGATGTGAATCTAAAAATTTACCAAAAATAATAAAAATTGAATCAGAGACTGAATGAGATATCAAATTAAATTTTAATGAGTCTATTTTCATATAACAAAAACAAAACAAGCAAAGTAACTCTATATTATGAGATATTTAAGTTTTTGAGAGACTGGTTCAGAATGACTACGTGATCCCCTGTTCTGACTTGGAAAAATCATTAAAACTTGTACAAAATAAATTAGGGAATATAATTTATATGCTTGAAATCCTTAATGAGTCTATTTTCAGATGAAATAAACTAGAACATTATTTGAATTCTCTAAAAGGAGAAAATTTATTTGTAGTGAAGAGTGGTCATAACAGTTGAGCAGTGAAATAGGGGTAACTTCAATGAATAAATTGTACTAATTGGCAAGACCAAAAATTCTGAAAATTTATGGTAAGAATATACGTGAATTTAGTTTCAATAAAAATTAACAGTTTGTAATTTGGAGTTTTGTAGCTCCAGAAATAAATAATTTAGCTGCTAGTACTCTGTTAGACAGCTTATTTTAAACCTGTTTTTGATTGTAATAGTGAAAGTATGTGTGTGTTTGTGATGGTAATATTCCGGGCAGATATTGTGACTTCATTTAAGTATGATAATGTATTGTTTATTAATATTTACATACTTACTTACTAAGCTATAATGCTTACTCCCTTCCTTTCCTTATTCCTATAGTGTATCAGATGTTAGCTCGAGTTGGAGGTCGCTGGAGGTTAAATCACACTATCAAACTATTGATCGATATATAAAGATTTTAAAGTATTTTTAAGTCTTTGGCATGTATGGAGACTCGTTTAATTGTTACTAAGTTGCTAGGAATTGGCCTAAAATACTGACCTATGTTATTTGAAGGTCTCTATTGTATAAAGTTATTTAATGTAGATAGTCTTGATTATGTTATTAATTAAATGATGCAATTTATGAATGTGCATGCTTGCCTATGTGTGTGGTTGAATTAAAGCATGATATGGGCCTTGTAAGCTCTTTTCAATGGACAGCTTGAATGTGTTTGAAAAAGTTTTAAATTAGAGTGAAATTATGACTCAGTTTTTATATGATGATTAGTGATTAAGTCCGGTAATGCCTCGTACCCTGTTCTGGCGTCGAACACGGGTAAGGGGTGTTACATGTCAGACTGGTGAAATTATTATAGTTGAGTCAGATAGATCAGATAATGCTACTAAAGTTATTTCAACTATCTCTGCATATAAATTTATTCGAAAAGGTTGTGAAGCATTTCAAACTTATATACTTGATACTCGAGATCAAAGATTGATCAAGTATCGATTGTTAATGAGTTTACAAACATGTTTTCTAAAGAGTTATTGGGATTATCGCCTGAGTGTGAAGTTGAATTTGTGATTGACTTGATGCTTGAGACTGCTCTAATATCAATTGCATCGTATTGAATGGTAGCAGCTGAGTTAAAAAAAACTTGAAGCACAGTTGCAAGAGTTATTAGACAAAGGTTTTATTCGGCCAGGTGTATTCCCCTAGGGTGCACCTGTGTTGTTTATGAAAAAGAAAAATGGGTCGATAAATGCTCAGTTGACCTTGAATCATGATGGTTTTGTGTTTGCTAAATTGAAAGCTAGATCGCTGTTTCTTCAAAAAATTCCGGAGTTGCAAAATGACAACCTAAAGTTGATAGCCAAATAAGAACAAATTCAGAGTTATCAGTCAACAGAGTTCAGTATTGCTGTTGATGGTATGTTGTATTTCCACAATAGATTGTGTGTTTCAAATAATCAGGAATTGAAACGAGACATATTATCAAAGGCTTAGAGTAGTACGTACTCCATTCATCCGATTAGTACTAAAATATTTTGTTATTTGAAATAGATGTACTGGTGACTGGGGATGAAACAAAAAATTTTAGAATTTGTGGCTAAATGTTTGGTTTGCCAACAGGTGAAAACTAAGCATCAGGTTCCTTTAGATTATTACAGCCTGTTATGATTACTAAATGGAAATGAGAGTAAGCGACGATGGATTTCGTATCATGATTGTAACACCCCTAACCCGTATCTAACGTTAGAATAGGGTTTCGGAGCATTACCAAAACATTCAGAACACTTTACAATTTATTTACAGAAATTACTATTTAATTATCAAGATCATTCAAAACGTCCCTTAATTGGACTCTGGAGGACCAATACGAGCCTTAGAATCAAATCAGGACTTAATCGAAAACTTATAAAATTTTTCGCGACATTTCAAAAATTTTCCAAGGGGCAGGGCTCACATGCCCGTGTGGTCTAGGGACACACTCGTGTGGTCAGGCCATGTACTACACACGCCCGTGTCCCTAACCCATGTAACTCTCTAACTTTTAAAGCATGAAGAAATTGAAGTCACATGGCCAAGTCACACCCCCGTGTGCTAGGCCGTGTGGCGAATTTTATTTTCAAAATTTAGGTGCAGTTTTCACACAGTTGTGTAACACACCGTGTTCAAGGCCATATCAACCACACGGCTGAGACACAAGCCCGTGTGCCCAATTATAAGCATTCTATTTCTCATTTTTAAGACACAGGGGACACACGGCTGGACCACATGCCCATGGGACAAGTCGTGTGTCACACACGCCCATGTGTCTACTTGTGTAGACAAAATAAGGCCATTTCCTAGGCTCATTTGTCACCCAAAACTTACCATTTTCCTGCACCAAAACTCACAAGCATATATCCACCAATCCAACATCATATTCACATAAAATTTGCCATCAATCATGTGGTATTATCTCATGCATCAAAGGATGTAAACTTACTCTTAACATAAACTTATATGCTAACATAATTCCAACAAACTAACACATAATAAGCACTTATGTGATTACCAAAATATTACTTCAAAAATAGCCAAACTTAGACATCACTAGCCACGCCAATGGGTTTCCATAGAAAAATTAGGGAAGATGATTGAAATTAGATGATTTTTTTCTTTTTAATTAATTATCATCTATTATTTTTATTAATTTCCAATTTAGTCCTTACCTTTTTCTACTTTTTCCATGGATGAGTGATTAAAATATCTACTAACTACTCTTCAATGGTCTAATTACCATATAAGGATCTTAAGTTTTGAATTCCATAGCTATTTGATACCTATAGCTATTAGAACCCAACTTTTATATTTTATGCAATTTAGTCCTTTCCCTAATTGAACACACAATTGGTAAAATTTTCGTACCAAAATTTTCATGTTACCTTCCTGTCATGATGCCAACCATGAAATGAAATAAAATAAAATTTTAATTTTGGCTCAGATTTTTGGTCTCGAAACCACTATTCTGATCTCACTGAAAAATGGGCTGTTACAACTCTCCCCCCTTAGAAATTTTCGTCCTAAAAAATTCTTCCCAAAATATAGATTAGGGTATTGCTTCCTCATAGTATCCTCTAGCTCCCAAGTAGCTTCATCTAATCCATGCCATTGCCAGAGAAATTTTACCCATGCCACCTTTTTATTTCTTAGCTCTTTCGTTTCATATGCTAGTATTTTAATCGGTTCCTCATTGTATGTCATATCAGGCTGAATCTTAACTTTTGTTGGAGTAATAACGTGTGAAGGATCCGATCGATATCATCGTAGCATGGACATATGAAACATATTATGAATTCTATCAAGCTCTAGTGGTAATGCTAACCAATATGCAACAGGCCTGATTCTTTCAATGATCTCATATGGCCTGATGAACCGTGGACTCAGATTTCCCTTATAGCCAAATTGGAGAACTTTCTTCCAAGGTGACATTTTCAAGAATACTTTATCACCAACCTGAAATTCTATCTCTTTCCGCTTTAAATCAACATAAGACTTTTGACAGTCTAAGGCTTCTTTTAAACTGTCTCGAATTATCATCACCTTATCTTCGGTTTCTCGGATCAAGTCAACTCCGTGTATCTTTTTCTCACTTAACACTATCCAATACAATGGAGTTCTACATTTATGACCATATAGAGCCTCATACGGTGCTATTCTAATATTGGATTGATAACTGTTATTGTAAGCAAATTCAATCAAAGGCAAGTACCTTTCCCAGTTACCTCCAAATTCAAGTATACAACACTGAAGCATGTTTTCTAAAATCTGTATTACACATTTCGATTGTCCGTCTGTTTGAGGGTGGAATGCAGTACTAAAGTGTAAACGAGTAGCCAGAGCTTCTTGTAACTTACTTTAAAATTGGGATGTAAACCGAGGATCTCTATCTGAAATAATGGAGATTGGCACTCCGTGTAGCCTTATAATCTTAGAGACATATAATTTAGCTAATCTATCCAGTGAAAAATCCATATGTACTGGGATCAAGTGTGCAAACTTCGTTAAACGATTGACAATTACCTAGACGACATCTTTCTTTTTCGATGTTAAAGGTAATACTGTTACAAGGTCCATGGTAACTCTTTCCCATTTCCATTCTGGTATTGTAATTGAATGAAATAATCTAGAAGGTACTTGGTGTCCAGCCTTTACTTGTTGACATATCAAACACTTCGATACAAATTCAAAAATATCTTGTTTCATTTTCGGCCACCAGTACATCTTTTTCAGATTGCCATACATCTTATTACTACCAGGATGGATAGACTTGTTACCATTATGAGCTTCATTCAAAATCTCCTGTACTAGTTCTAAACTTTTCAGTACACATACTCTGCCTCTGCATAATAAACAACTATCGGTCCCGACCTGGAATTTTAAGTCAGAAGTCGATTCACTTTGTAATCGTTTTGCTTGCAACTTACTATAATTTTTCTCAGCTTCAGAGATCTGTTGCAAAAACATCAGTTTAACTTTTAACTCATCTATGATTGAACCATCATTAGATAAAGACAACTGGGTGTTCAATGCCCATAAGGCAAATAAGGATTTTCGGCTCAAGGCATCTGCCTGTAACATCCCGAAATAGGGCCTAGTCAGAATAGTGGTTTCGGAACCAAAAATCCAACATCAAAATATTTATTTTATGATTATTATGAGACCTATAATATGAGATTATACATGTGTTAAAGTTTCATGAAGAAATTCCTTGAGTAAGGTGTCTAATTGGAAATTAGGGACTAAATTGAATAAATTGCAAAACTTGGATTCCAGAAGCAATTTGAATGAAATTGCTTTAGATTATAAATTAGAAGGTCTTAAAGATCAATTTTCCCAATTTCTAAGTTTTTGGACAAAAATAGGCTTCCATGGATGAAATTTCAAAGGAAGGACTTAAGGGCATTTTGGTCATTTGGCTTCTCAATGAAATAAAATGGGAAAAATAAGCCAAAATCAGCCATTCTTCTTCCTTGTACCAGCCAAAAATTTCATGCTCTCCATAGCTAGGGTTTTCAAGCTTTCCAAACTCAATAGTAAGTGCTCCTAAGCTCCATTTTTAACGTTCTTTGCATTTTTGGAATCCCGGTAGCTTGATCTTTCCATGTCTACCCATATTTCATGCTAGGGTTCATGTTTAAAAAATTACCCATGCATGAGTTGCTTGTATTTTGGTGGATTATGGAGGGTATGAAAGTTGAAAGTGTGTTAAACATATTTTCTTAGGTGATTTTCATGAAAAACCCCTAAAGGGACCTTTTTGCAAAAGTTGTTAAATATGTGGTAGAAATGTGAAAATAACGAAAAATGTGGGCTGCCATATGAGGGAAAAGGTGTTCAGATAGGCTTGGGTAAGATAGAAATGGCATGTGTTTCATTATACGAGCCTAGGGACTAAATCGTAAAAATGTCAAAGCTTAGGGGCAAAATGGTCATTTAGACCGGGGTAGAAATTAAAATTGAAAAGTGTAATGTAGTGAATTAATGATATAATTTATTTGTTATAGACCCCGAGGAACAAATTCCAAAGGTCGATGAAGGTAAAAGTAAGGTTTCGGAATAACCGAAACACAGCTCCGAAACGAATACCAGGTAAGTTCGGATAACTCAAAGTAAACCTATAACATGCATAATTGTAGGTTTTGTGAATGCATGATAATTGCCTAGTTGATGGCATGAAAATGCATGAATTGCATCTTTAATAATGAATTGTTAGACAATGTCTCGGTTGAGGTTGAAAAGGGAATTCGATGGATAAACCATGATTTACATGAGACTTGAGATCCTGCCTGTGTTGCAGAAAAGGATTTAGCCTGGAAAGATAATCCGAAGATCTCAAGTATAAAAAGGATCTAGCCTGGACTGGTGTTCCTTGAGTGATCGAGCCTCCCGAAGAATATGTGTGCATTGTGGATTTAGCCCGGACGGGTAATTCGATTAAGGTCTGAATTTAGCCTGGACTGGTAATTTAGATCCAAGCTCATTAAGGGTGCTTGTCACGTAAGGGATTTAGCCTGGACTGGTAATCCCGACATCACCTTATGAGTTTATATTACGAGGGATTTAGCCTGGACTGGTAATCACACCTTAAGATGTAAGGTTCGCAAGAGTGCATACTCAAAATGATCATTCGTATGAATTGACGTTGACTGGATAATCCATCGAGATTTCCTAGAAACTCAATGGGACTATCAGAAGGTATATGTACAAATGACATGTAAAATGATGAACTCATCTAAGATAAAAATGTTCATGGTATTTGTTATATGACTAACTCATTGATTGAGTGCATGTGATAGGGAAACCATTTTCATGTTCATTGGTTTCATTATCTGTTATGGATGTATGCTAAACAATCGATAAGTTTATTTTCCAATTATTCGGGCTTACTAAGCATGCAAATGCTTACCCTTCTCTTTTCCCTGCTTTTCAGTGCTCAAGGACTCATAAGGATTGGAAGACAATTGGAGAGTCAACACACTATCAACAAGACAAGCTTTGGTATAAAGACATTTCTATTTTGTCCAATGGCATGTATAGAATTTTTGAGTATTTTGTTATATATGTCATTTGATTTGCGTAGCGAAGGCATGTAAAAATAAGTTTATCTTTTTGTATATGACCATGAGAATTGGCTCATTTTGAAGTAGGCTATGCCCTACAAATCTATGCTTGTTAATATTCATATGCGATGGCTTAGTTATAATTGGCAATAAGTTTTAATAACGAGCCAATCTTAATATGTCAAGCTGACATATAAATCATTAAATGCAAGATGAGAATTAACTTAGCATGTATGAAACCAATGACATGAGGTTCACATGCAATGAAGTTAATCAAAGTTTCATACTTACAAATGGATAATTTTGCCCAAATATGCACTACAATAATCTATAAGTGTAATTGGCTAGTGGAGGGTGACTTAAGGCTTGGAAAATAGCCTAACAAGGTCCACATGGGTAGACACACGGGTGTGTGTCTAGGCCGTGTGTGACACACGGGCTACTCCCATGGGTGTGTGTTATGACCGTGTGTCCCTTCCACTTGAAATTTTAAGTCAGCATAGAGCACGAGCTAAGCACACGGGCGTGTGCATTGGCCGTGTTTATTTAATAGAATGGTGAGGTTGAAGACAGTGCAGCACACGGGCTAAGCCCACGGGCGTGTGCCTTGGCCGTGTTACATACTAGAAAAAAGACACGGGCGTGTTCTAAGCCCCATGGGTGCGTTACTCTTTAACTAAGGGAAAATTTTTTAAAGTGCCCCAAGTCTATCGAACAATTTCGATTTTCTTTCGTACTACCCCTAGGAGTGTTTTTAGGCCTCGGAGGCCTGTATAAGAGACAAAGTGTGTAACGCCCCGTACCCGAGACCATTGCCGGAGTCGAACACGAGGTGTTAACAGACTTAATTCATTGCTTAAACAGCTCAAACAATTTAATTTTAGAAATTCCAGACAAGCTGGCTAACTGCATCACAGTCGCTTAAAAATTCATATCTCGAGTTCTGAAACTCAAAATCCAATTCTGTAAATTTTCCCTAAAACTAGACTCATATATATATTTACTAATTTTTTTCTAGAATTTTTTACTAGGCCAATTAGTACAGTTTATTAGTTAAAATCTCCCCTATTTCAGGGTTCGACTGCTCTGACCTCTGTGTATTACGAATCAGATATCTCTCTGTAAAGAATTTCAATGACTATGAAGTTTGTTTATTTTAAAACTAGACTCAATAAGAAATCTTTACATATAAATTATGACTTCAAATTATTTTTATACAACTTATGGTGAATTTCCAAAGTCAGAACAGGGGATCCAGAAATTGCTCTGGCCCTGTTTCACAAAAATTTAAACATCTCATAAAATATAACTCATATACCTGTTTCGTTTCTTCCATATGAAAATAGACTCATAATTATTCAATTCCATATTTTATTCATCATCTAATTATATCTCTATTATTTTTAATGATTTTTCAAATTCACATCACTACGGCTGTCTGAATCTATTTTATAGTAAATTTTACCTATTTCATGGTTTCCATGGATTAACTAGCAATTTGACACACATAACACCAGATATGATCATAATTAGCCATTCCAATGGCTAATCATTACCAAGCATTTTTATACTACTCAATAACCATATCATAAAACCATATATACAAAATGATTATAATGCTATACATGCCATACCCAAAATATATAAGCCATTATGCCAAGATGGTATACGGATAGTGTGAGCGTGCCTCCGACCGTTCCCGATTTCCGAGCTGGCTTGTCAACACTACAAGGAATGAAAAGGAGGGAGTAAGCATAAATGCTTAGTAAGTTCACATCCAAATAGCAAGTAACATAACCATATAAGCAAACATAAAACATCATTTGCATAATCATCACCAAGACATTCATATCATATTTTCATTTATCATCTTACCATATTGTTGTTATATCGATTTTTCAACCCGAGGGTTAAGTACATACCTGTTCAAAGTATCCATTTCACAACAATTACCAATACGTCCCTTTCATCTTGAGTATTCCTCCATTTGAGTAGAACTTTACCCGTTGAACACATCGGAATATAATTCGGATAAATGGAAAGTTTGCACATAAGTGCCACATATGTAGCCAAGCTACTATGTAACCCGCCCATAAGCGAACTCAGACTCAACTCAACGAGCTCGGGCGTTCGTATCCATAAGTAAACTCGGACTCAACTCAACGAGCTCGGATGCCTAGTTACATTTCACGAACTCGGACTCAACTCAACGAGTTTGGACATTCGCATCCATAAGTGAACTCAGACTCAACTCAACGAGTTCGGATGCCCAAATATCCCTGTGACATGTCACTTGTATCCTAATCCATTCCTAAGGTTCAACGGGACATTTTTCCCAATCATGTGTCTCAACCATCTTCTACGGAATGCCGATACCGATACTCGGTAGTATTTCACATTTTCCAAGTATATCACATAATTTGACATATTATCAAACAATTATCACGAGTATAATATTTAATAATAATTATCATATCATTTAAATAACATAAAAACATTTAAAATAATAACTGTGTTACCAACATTTACATATGAACTTACCTAGTATGCGAAAATGGCTACTTTTACCATTTCGTCCACAACTTGGTATTTTCCCCATTTAGCCCGAATTCCAGTTTTCCTTGCTCTATCATTTAAAATATAGCCTAATTAGGACTCACATTATTCAAATTGACCCAAAATCATATTTTGGAAAAATTACAATTTTGCCCCTAAACTTTTGCATATTTACACTTTTGCCCCAAAGCTCGTAAATTAAACTTCAGCCTATTTTCTTATGTTTTATGACATGCTGATCATTTTTCCCTTTATGGCAACATCAAATTCTCACTCTAACATGTACTTATGACTATTAGGTATTTTTACCGATTAAGCCCTTTTGCTCGTTTTCACTTAAAACCGAGTAGCACAAGTTGTCTAACAGAATCTAAAACCTCATATTCTATCATAAAACACCAAAATACACAAATTTCACCTATGGGTATTTTTCCAAATATAAACCATAGGTAGCATAAGCTAAATCGAGCTACCGGGACTCCAAAAACGTAAAGAACTTAAAAAACGTGGCTAGAATGGACTTACAATCGAGATTGGAAGCTTGAAAAACCCTAACCATGGTTTCTCCTTGCTATATTCAGCCATGGGGTTGAGGAAGAGCAAAATTGGCTTTTAATTTTGTATTTTAATTCATTTTACCCCTAAATGACCAAAATACCCTTACTACTAAACTTTCCAAAAATTCCATCCATATCCAATTTTTGTCCATAAACTTAGAAATTGGTAAAATTGCTATAAGACATCCTAATTAATATTTCAAAACAATTTCATACTAGAAACTTCTAGAATGCAAGTTTTGCAAATTATTCGATTTAGTCCCTAATTTCAATTTAAGCACTTTAGGCATAAAATTTCATCACGAAATTTTCACACAATCATGCAATCATATCATAAACATCAAAATAATTATAAAATAATTATTTCTATCTCGGATTTTGTGGTCACAAAACCACTATTCCGACTAGGCCCAAAATCAGGATATTACAACTCCCCCCCTTTAGGGATTTTCGTCCCCCGAAAATCTTACCAGAAAAGTGGTCTTCACTTTTAATCTCATATTCGATGCCGAAGAACTTTCACTTAGACTGTACCTCCAATACATCTCTTTAATTTCTCATATGATCTGAATGCTTACAGTCTCAACTCTCATCTGTTCTTAAATTTTCAACCTTTCTCAGTTTCCCATGATATCATGACATAAAACCCGAATCTTAACTTGATTAATGGAGACCGGAATTCCAAGAAATCCAACCATCAAAGAGACCTGAATTTCCATGAATCTGATGAGTAGGAATTCATTCAATACAGATATGATTTATAGATCTCGCCAAACATTTAACAATAGGATACATCACATTTTCCTCTTTCTACCATGGAAATAATTCTGATATGGCCTCAAGAATAATCCTTCTCATTTCCATCCCAATATCAACACTGACAAGGATAATTTTGATAGATCCCAATGCTCGGCTTTAACCCCTTTAACAACTCCGATTTTATGTAACATCGAATGCTCTAAACTATCACATTACCTCACCGTCTTGAAACACATCACAATTCATACAACAGTACATTACTGAAAGTTAGGAAGTCTTTACTCAATGTAGACTAGTCTAGTTCAGACGCTTCGGTTACCAATATTCTCATATATCCGAACTTTGTCAACATGTAATGAACTTTTCAGCTTTTACAAAATGAAAACCTTATCATTCGTAGTGACTTTAACTAATATCAAACTTTTTCTAATAAATATACACTTCTCGTTCAGACTATTTATTCTTTTATCCGTACAAAATGAAATTCTATTATCAGACTTGGGAAAAATAATCCTGAAATAATTGTCGCATGAAATCTTTCAAATAGATAATTCACCATACCGACTGAAACTCGCGCTTTTATCACTTATGCCTTTACTAATGTCAAATCCTTACACAGAAATTAGAAAAAAAAATCCAATACTAAAATCACCACATTACCAAGATCAAATAAGAAGTATAGTCATATTTGACATGATTACCACGAGCTGAAGAACGCACTTCGAACACGAGTCATAATTGACAAATTATGGAACAAAGATAACAAGAAAACCAAATAAAGAAATCCAAAATAGAGAAATCCAGAATAAAAAAAATCCAGAATAAAGAAATCCAAAATAAAGAAACCCAAGATACGATACTATGCTGGAGAATCGAAAACCAAGCCGGAGAATCGAAAACCAAACTCATAGAGAAAATACAGAATACCCCGATAATTCTTCAAAGAAAGAAAGTCCAAAAGAAAACATCATTTAATCCCACTGGAATCAAATATAACAAGAACAATATATCTTCCCATACATATATATCGGATGAAGCATCAAGTAGAAGAAAGCAGAATCATAATATTATATGTATTCTCTCATCAATTTTTATCGATTTAAATGAAATAGAATACCCGAGATGAAATAGAGTAATATAAATTATAAATCAGTCGGACTACCAATGCTTTCATCCAACACCGAGATTAAAAGACATTCCCATATAACAAGAATTTCTTCGGAAGATCAATAGCCATAGAAATATTTACGAGAATGGGTAAACACATAGAACATCTCAAAAGAGATCGCTAATCTGTCTAGTCATAACTATCACACTCGGATAGTTCACATTTCAAATATCATTTCCCCAACTAGTTCTCGCCATCACAAATTTCATATTAAACCATTCACTAAAGAAGGCGATTACGAATAAATTTCGATTTACACTTTTCTCGACCTTGCACACCGAGTAGTTCGATTTACCAAGGAGAATTCCTTTTCTAACTGGGACAGTGCATAATTCTAATAATCTTTACGTCAATCCGATACTTTACTGGCTCTGACTTTACTTATCAGCTCATTTTCAATCTCTGATCATACTTATAATTATTCTATCACGGAACTCTTTGGGTTCTCAACCAGAAACTTATTCAATACAAATCTCATGAAATTCCAGTATAAGTACCATTTCGGTAAGGGGGAGGGGTTGTAGGACCTCTGACTCGACTTTCTTATACATACACATATGACACAACTTCCATCATCATAGCAACATCATCAAAATCATGTCATTCATTCATGTTGGCTTACACCAATTTTCCTATTGTCCCATTTAGACAATATACTTATGCATACATTCTATGTTTTCTAGATAGCTTTACTTATCCATTCATTTAATTAAATTAAGTCATGCTCATGACATCATAAAAGGCCAAACAAACATAGATATTTGCACCACAATCATAACTTTCATTTCGTGCATCATCATGTACATATCATTACAATCATATAATTCAGTCCAACAATTTACCACAGATAAGTTCATTTCATTATAATCCTTTATCTCATAAAAATTATATATCATTAGCATTCATCAATATTCGACGTCCAAATCAAAACAAGGACATTATCATTCGTATCATAATATTATGACTTTTATTCATACCTCTACTACTTTCTATTTTTTCCGTTCATCTTATCAAGTAAGCCATATACACTACATCATATGAGCATTAAGCAAATATGAATATTTATCACATATGTATCATAAACCTTTATTCATACTTTTCTGAACCGATACTTATCATAATCATAATTTTACTCAAATACCTTCACATAACATTGAACATGGTCGGCGCAGCTCGGTTGGAGAGTACCCTGTCTAAATAAGACGGTACTCATACGCGTCGGAAGACATCACACTATCACAGATTAGTGGCATGTATAGCTAAACTTTTACACATGCTAGGTTAGTCCGAAAACTGACTAAACATGCTCTGATACCACCAAATGTAATGCCCCGTACCCGAGATCATTTCCGGGGTCGAACACGAGGTGTTAACAGACTTAATTCATTGCTTAAACAGCTCAAACAATTTAATTTTAGAAATTCCAGACAAGTTGGCTAACTGCGTCACAGTCGCTTAAAAATTCATATCTCGAGTTCTAAAACTCAAAATCCAATTCTGTAAATTTTCTCTGAAACTAGACTCATATATCTATTTACTAATTTTTTTATATAATTTTTTACTAGGCCAATTAGTACAGTTTATTAGTTAAAATCTCCCCTATTTCAGGGTTTGACTGCTCTGACATCTTTGTATTACGAATCAGATATCTCTCTGTACAGAATTTCAATGACTATGAAGTTTGTTTCTCTTAAAACTAGACTCAATAAGAAATCTTTACATATAAATTATAACTTCTAACTATTTTTATACAATTTATGGTGAATTTCCAAATTTAGAATAGGGGATCCAGAAATTGCTCTGGCCCTGTTTCACAAAAATTTAAACATCTCATAAAATATAACTCATATACCTGTTTCGTTTCTTCCATATGAAAATAGACTCATAATTCTTCAATTCCATATTTTATTCATCATCTAATTATATCTCTACTATTTTTAATGATTTTTCAAATTCACGTCACTACTGCTGTCTGAATCTATTTTATGGTAAATTTGACCTATTTCATGGTTTCCATGGATTAACTAGCAATTTGACATAAATAACACCAAATATAATCATAATTAGCCATTCCAATGGCTAATCATTACCAAGCATTTTTATACTACTCAATAACCATATCATAAGACTATATATACAAAATGATTATAATGCTATACATGCCATACTCAAAATATACAAGCCATTATGCCAAGATGGTATATACGGATAGTGTGAGCGTGCCTCCGACCGTTCCCGATTTCCGAGCTGGCTTGTCAACACTACAAGGAATGAAAAGGAGGGAGTAAGCATAAATTCTTAGTAAGTTCACATGCAAATAGCAAGTAACATAACCATATAAGCAAACATAAAACATCATTTGCATAATCATCACCAAGACATTCATATCATATTTTCATTTATCATCTTACCATATTGTTGTTATATCGATTTTTCAACCCGAGGGTTAAGTACATACCTGTTCAAAGTATCCATTTCACAACAATTATCAATACGTCCCTTTCATCTTGAGTATTCCTCCATTTGAGTAGAGCTTTACCCGTTGAACACATCGGAATATAATTCGGATACATAGAAAGTTTGCACATAAGTGCCACATATGTAGCCAAGCTACTATGTAACCGCCCCCAGCGAACTCGGACTCAACTCAACGAGCTCGGGCGTTTGCATCCATAAGTGAACTCGGACTCAACTCAACGAGCTCGGATGCCTAGTTACATTTCACGAACTCGGACTTAACTCAACGAGTTCGGACATTCGCATCCATAAGTGAACTCGGACTCAACTCAACGAGTTCGGATGCCCAAATATCCCAGTGACATGTCACTTGCATCCTAATCCATTCCTAAGGTTCAATGGGACATTTTTCCCAATCATGTGTCTCAACCATCTTCTACGGAATGCCGATACCGATACTCGGTAGCATTTCACATTTTCCAAGTATATCACATAATTTGACATATTATCAAACAATTATCACGAGTATAATATTTCTTAATAATTATCATATCATTTAAATAACATAAAAACATTTAAAATAATAACCATATTACCAACATTTACATATGAACTTACCTAGTATGCGAAAATGACTACTTTTACCATTTCGTCCACAACTTGGTATTTTCCCCATTTAGCCCGAATTTCAGTTTTCCTTGCTCTATCATTTAATATATAGTCTAATTAGGACTCACATTATTCAAATTGACCCAAAATCATATTGTGAAAAAATTACAATTTTGCCCCTTAACTTTTGCATATTTACACTTTTGCCCCAAAGCTCGTAAACTAAACTTCAGCCTATTTTCTTATGTTTTATGACATGCTGATCATTTTTCCCTTTATGGCAACATCAAATTCTCACTCTAACATGTACTTATGACTATTAGGTATTTTTACCGATTAAGCCCTTTTGCTCGTTTTCACTTAAAACCGAGTAGCACAAGTTGTCTAACATAATTTAAAACCTCATATTCTATCATAAAACACCAAAATACACAAATTTCACCTATGGGTATTTTTCCAAATATAAACCCTAGGTTAAATTATTGCTAGCATAAGCTAAATCGAAGCACAGGGACTCCAAAAACGTAAAGAACTTGAAAAACGGGGCTAGAATGGACTTACAATCGAGCTTGGAAGCTTGAAAAACCCTAGCCATGGTTTCTCCTTGCTATATTCGGCCATGGGGTTGAAGATGAGCAAAATTGACTTTTAATTTTGTATTTTAATTCATTTGACCCCTAAATGACCAAAATGCCCTTACTACTAGACTTTTTAAAAATTCCATCCATGTCCAATTTTTGTCCATAAACTTAGAAGTTGGTAAAATTGCTATTTAAGACCTCCTAATTAATATTTTAAAACAATTTCATACTAGAAACTTCTAGAATGCAAGTTTTGCAAATTATTCGATTTAGTCCCTAATTTCAATTTAAGCACTTTAGGCATAAAATTTCATCACGAAATTTTCACACAATCATGAAATCATATCATAAACATCAAAATAATTATAAAATAATTATTTCTATCTCGGATTTTGTGGTCACAAAACCACTATTCCGACTAGGCCCAAAATCAGGATATTACAAAGTGTACACGTTTGAAAAGTGTTAAATCACGAGCGAAATTCAATAACCCGATTGAGTAAGTTTGTAATGGTGAATTATCGATAACGTCTTGAACCCTATCCCGACGTCAGATACGAGCGAGAGTGTTACATTTAGTGGTATCAGAGCTACGGTTTAGTCGGTTATAGGACTATCGTAGAGGATGTTAAAGTTCGCTATACATGCCATTATTCGAATGTTGATAGTGTGACATCTCTTAATTGTTTAAATTGTTTTGAATATAATAAATGTCTTCCAATTGAGCATAAGATGAGTCCGAGGGAGCCGAGAACCATGCTCCAGCTTTCGTACAATGAGTTGTATGTAGTAGTGGTAGGAGACTTATGTCTGAAGGCCAGGAAGAGGCCCAAGTCGCCTTCTTTGATATGATGGATGAATGGTTTGGGGATTATCTAAGGAATCGGCCTAGCATACCCCAACCACCCCCACCCCCTAACCAACTTGATGAGGATGTGCCACGAGGTATGGCGCCGGTAAGAATCGGTAAGGCCCCTGTAGATAAGCTTAGAAAGTATGGGGCTGAGGAATTCAGAGCGAAAGTCAATGATGACACTGAAAAAGCCTAGGTCTGGCTCGAAAATACTACAAGGGTGTTAGATGAACTGTCATGCACACCTGAAGAGTGCTTGAAGTGTGCCATGTCCCTTTTAAAGGATACTGCATACCACTGGTGGAAGACCGTATCCTCAGTAGTGCCGAAGAAAAATATTACTTGGGATTTATTCCAAATAGAGTTTAGGAAGAAATTTATTAGCCAATAGTTTTTAGACTCGAAGCGAAAGGAGTTCCTGGAACTCAAACAAGGGAACAAGACTGTAGCGGAATATGAGAGAGAGTTCGTACGGCTAAGTCAGTACAAAACTGAATGGGTCCAAACTGAATCAGAAATGTGTAAACGCTTCGAGGAGGGTCTGAATGAGGACATCAAATTGTTGATCGAAATTCTTAAAATACGGGAGTTTACCATATTGGGTGGTCGGGCCAAGAAAGCCGAGGAGCTTAATAACGAAAGAAAGAAAGCAAAGAGAGAGGCTCGAGTTGCGAGCAAAAGGACCGGCGGTAAGACACTCTCATTCTCCACGAAGAAAGCTAGGAGCCAAGATGAACGCTCTACTTCATCGGTAGGATATTCGGGTAGAATGAAGGGTCCTAGTCGACGAAGTCAAAAGTCTTCCTCCCCGATGATGACTAGTGTAGGGAGTGTAGATGATCAAAAGCCGAAGTGTAAGAGCTACAACAAATTTCACTTCGGAGAGTGCTGAGTAAAAAGCGGTGCGTGTTTTAGATGTGGCTCTCTTGACCACTTTCTTAGAGACTGCCTAGATCGAACGGAAAAAGAAGTGGAAGTAACCCTAAAATCGAGTGCTCCTATGGCACGAGGTAGACCTCGAAGAGACCCTGGAAGTACTAGTGGCAGTCGAGTCGTAGCTAAAGATACTGCAAGACCAGAGGCTAGAGCCCCAGCAAGAACGTATGCAATACGCGCTCGAGAGGAAGCCTCTGCTACTGACGTTATCACGAGTACTTTTTCCCTTTTTAATACGAGTATTATTACTTTAATTGACCTAGGGTCGACGCACTCTTACGTTTGCATGAGATTGGTGTCTAGTATGAATATACCCATTGAACCTACAGAATTTGTTACTAAAGTGTTGAACCCATTAGGCAAATCAGTTCTATTTGATAAAGTCTGTAAGAATTGTCCTTTGATGATTCAAGGTCATTGTTTTCCGACTAACCTTATGTTGCTACCATTTGATGAATTTGATTTAATACTTGGTATGGATTGGTTAGCCCTTCATGATGTAACTGTGAATTGTGTTAGTAAGTATATTAAGTTAAAAGGTCTGGATGGTGAGACTCTACGGGTCGAATCAAGAGAATTGGGTTCGCCGTCGAATGTAATCACGACAATGGTTACCCAGAGGTACATGAGGAAATGCTATGAAGCTTATCTTGCATTTGTATTAAACACTAAGGAAACAGAGTTGAAGATCGAGTCTGTGCCGATAGTATGTGAGTATTCAGATGTATTCCCAGAGGAATTACCAGGATTACCTATTGAGAGAGAAATTGAGTTTGGTATTGAATTGGTGCCAGGGACAACTCCTATTTCTATCGCTCCGTATGGAATGGCACCAACCAAGCTAAAATAGTTAAAAGCACAGTTGCAAGAGTTGACGGATAAAGGATTCGCAAGGCCAAGTTTTTCACCTTGGGGTGCCCCCGTGTTATTTGTAAAGAAGAAAGATGGTTCAATGAGATTATGTATTGATTATCAGCAACTGAATAAGGTAACCATTAAAAATAAGTATCCTTTACCAAGGATTGATGATTTATTCGATCAGTTGAGAGGAGCCACTGTGTTCTCTAAGATAGACTTAAGGTCTGGCTACTATCAATTGCATGTCAAGGAATCGGATGTGCCAAAGACAGCTTTCAGGACGAGGTATGGTTATTACGAATTCCTTATTATGTCGTTTGGGCTGACGAATACACCGGCTGTATTTATGGATCTAATAAATTGGATCTTTTGGCCATATTTGGATAAGTTTGTTGTTGTGTTCATTGATGACATCTTGATTTATTCCAAAAATGAGACAAAATATGCGAAGCACCTGAGAATTGTATTGCAAATTTTGTGAAAAAAACAATTGTATGCTAAGTTTAGCAAGAGTGAATTTTAGCCCCAAGAAGTTGGATTTTTGGGTCATATTGTTTCGGGTGAAGGCATCCGAGTTGATCTAAGTAAAACCTCTACTATTGTTGATTGGAAATTGCCTAAAAATGTAATTGAGGTTAGAAGCTTTTTGGGCTTAGTCGGTTACTATCGAAGGTTTGTAAAAGGATTTTCTACGATAACGACTCTGATGACGAGGTTGCTACAGAAGGATGCTAAGTTTGAATGGACGGAAAAGTGTCAGCAAAGTTTTGAGAAATTAAAGACATTGCTGACTGAAGCTCCTATTTTAGTGCTACCTGAATCGGGAAAAGGATTCTACAATGATGCATCCTTAAATGGATTGGGTTGTGTGCTTATCCAAGATGGCAAGGTGATAGCCTATGCTTCACGGCGGTTGAAGCCTCACGAGAAGAATTATCTGACCCATGACCTAGAGCTTGCTGCGATTGTTTTTGCCTCGAAGATTTAGAGGCATTATTTATATGGTGAAACGTGTCTTATCTTTACGGACCACAAGAGTCTGAAATACTTGATGACTCAAAAAAAATTAAATTTGAGACAAAGGAGATGGTTAGAATTAATTATGAATTATGATCTAATCATTGACTACCATCTGGGAAAGGAAAATGTGGTCGCTGACGCTCTGAGCAGAAAATCCTTATTTGCTTTGAAAGCCATGGATACTCATTTGACATTGCTTGATGATGGTTCGGTCTTGGCAGAGCTAGAGGCTTGACCAACATTTCTGCAGGGAATTCATGATGCTCAGTTTAATGATGGTGACTTGCAAGCAAAAAGGGCTCAATGTGAGTTGGGGACTAAATCAGATTTCTGGATTAGTCCTGATGGGTGTTTGATGTTCAGAGAGAGAGTATGCGTATCTAAAGATGATGAACTTATCCAGAAAATATTGCAAGAAGCACATAATAGCCGTTTGTCTATTCATCTGGGAAGTACAAAAATGTACAATAATTTAAAGAAAATGATTGGTGGAACGGTATGAAAAGAGATATTTTTGAGTTTGTGTCAAGATGCATGGTATGTTAGTAAGTTAAAGCTGAACGTCAGGTGCCTGCAGGTTTGTTACAACCTGTGTTGGTTCCCAAATGGAAGTGGGACAGAGTTACCATGGACTTTGTGACAGGATTGCCTTTGACTCCGAAAAAGAAAAATGCCATATAGGTCATAGTGGATAAGTTGACCAAGTCGGCTCATTTTATTCTGGTAAGGACAGATTATTCCCTTGATAAACTGGCTGAATATATACATTTCTGAGATAGTAAGATTGCACGGAGTACCATTATCGATTATTTCAGACAAAGACCCAAGGTTCACTTCGAGATTTTGGAAAAAGCTACAGGAAGCCTTGGGGACGAAGTTAAGTTTTAGTACAGCTTTTCACCCTCAGATTGATGGTCAGTCTGAGCAGACGATTCAGATTCTTGAAGATATGTTGCGATGTTGCATCCTCGAATTTTAGGGTAGCTGGGAAAAATACCTGCCATTGGTAGAATTTGCCTACAATAATAGTTTCCAAACAAGTTTAAAAATGACACCTTATGAGGCCTTGTATGGTAGAAAGTGCCGAACTCCATTATACTGGACAGAACTTAAGGAATATCAGATTCATGGAGTGGATCTGATTAGGGAAACTGAAGAAAAATTTAAAGTAATACAAGACTGTTTAAAAGTGGCATCGAATAGGCAAAAGTCTTATGCTAATCTGAAAAGAAAAGAGATTGAATTCCAAGTTAGGGACAGAGTATTCTTGAAGGTGTCTCCATGGAAAAAGGTGTTGAGATTTAGTCAGAAAGGTAAACTGAGTCTACGATTTATCGAACCTTACGAGATCACTGAAAGGATTGGACCATTAGCCTATCACTTGGCATTGCCACCCGAATTGGAAAAGATTCACAACATGTTCCATGTATCCATGTTAAGACGATATCGATCAGACCCCTCTCATGTGATTTCACCGGAGGAGATTGAGATTAGATCAGACATGACTGACGGAGAGGAACCAGTCAATATTTTGGCCCGAGAGGTTAAATAGTTGAGAAATAAAAGTGTGACTTTAGTAAGGGTTCTATAGCACCGACATGGTATGGAAGAAGCTACATGGGAACCATAAGAAACCATGAGAAACCAATACCCGAACCTGTTTACTGGTAAGACTTTTGGGGACGAAAGTCCCTAAGGAGGGAGAAATGTAACATCCCGAAATAGTGCCTAGTCGGAACAATGGTTTCTGGACCACAAATTCAACATCAAAATATTTATTTTATGATTATTATGAGACCTAGAATATGAGATTATGCATGTGTTAAAGTTTCATGAAAAAATTCCTTGAGTAAGGTGTCTAATTGGAAATCAGGGACTAAATTGAATAAGTTGCAAAACTTGGATTCTAGAAGCAATTTGTATGAAATTTCTTTAGATTGTAAATTAGAAGGTCTAAAAGAGCAATTTGCCTAATTTCTAAGTTTTTGGACAAAAATGGGCTTCCATGGATGAAATTTGAAAGGAAGGACTTAAGGGCATTTTGGTCATTTGGCTTTTTAATGAAATAAAATGGGAAAAATAAGCCAAAATCAGCCATTTGTCTTCCTTGTACCAGCCGAAAATTTCATGCTCTCCATAGCTAGGGTTTTCAAGCTTTCCAAACTCAATAGTAAGTGCTCCCAAGCCTCGTTTTTAATGTTCTTTGTATTTTTGGAATCCCGGTAGCTTGATCTTTCCATTTCTACCCATATTTCATGCTAGGGTTCATGTTTAAAAATTTACCCATGCATGATTTGCTTGTATTTTGGTGGATTATGGAGGGGTCTGAAAGTTAAAAGTGTGTTAAACATCTTTTCTTAGGTGATTTTCATGAAAAACCCCTAAAAGGACCTTTTTGCAAAAGTTGTTATATGTGGTAGAAATGTGAAAATAATGGAAAATGTGGGCTGCCATATGAGAGAAAAGTGTTCAGATAGGCTTGGGTAAAATAGAAATTGCATGTGTTTCATTATACGGGCCTAGGGACTAAATCGTACAAATGTCAAATGTTAGGGGCAAAACGGTCATTTGGACCGGGTAGAAATTAAACTTGAAAAGTGTAATGTAGTGAATTAATGATATAATTTTGTTGTTATAGACCCCGAGGAACAAATTCCAGAGATCGATCGAGGTAAACGCAAGGTTTCGGAATAATCGAAACACAGCTCCGAAAAGAATACTAGGTAAGTTCGGATAACTCGAAGTAAACCTATAACATGCATAATTGTTGGTTTTGTGAATGCATGATAATTGCATAGTTGATGGCATGAAAATGCATGAATTGCATCTTTAATAATGAATTGTTAGACAATGTCTCGGTTGAGGTTGAAAAGGGAATTCGATGGATAAACCATGATTTACATGAGACTTGAGATCCTGCATGTGTTGCAGAAAAGGATTTAGCCTGGACTGGTAATCCGAAGATCTCAAGTATAAAAAGGATCTAGCCTGGACTAGTGTTCCTTGAGTGATCGAGCCTCTCAAAGAATATGTCTGCATTGTGGATTTAGCCCGGACGGGTAATCTGATTAGGGTCTAAATTTAGCCTGGACTGGTAATTCAGATCCGAGCTCATTAAGGATGTTTGTCACGTAAGGGATTTAGCCTAGACTGGTAATCCCGACATTGCCTTATGAGTTTATATTACGAGGGATTTAGCCCGGATTGGTAATCCGGTTGTAAGATGTTAGGTTCACGGGAGTGTATATTCAAAATGATCATTCGTATGAATTGACGGTGACTAGATAATCCATCGAGATTTCCTAGAAACTCAACGGGACTATCACAAGGTATATATACAAATGACATGTAAAATGATGAGCTCATCTAAGATAAAAATGTTCATGGTATTTCTTATATGACTAACTCATTGATTGAGTGCATGTGATAGGGAAACCATTTTCATGTTCATTGGTTTCATTATCTGTTATGGATGTATGCTAAACAATCAGTAAGTTTATTTTTTAGTTATTCAGGCTTACTAAGCATGTTAATGCTTACCCCTCTCTTTCCCCTACTTTTCAGAGCTCAAGGACTCATAAGGATTGAAAGACAATTGGAGAGTCAACACACTATCAACTAGACCAGCTTTGGTATAAAGACATTTCTATTTTGTCCAATGGCATGTATAGGATTTTTGAGTATTTTGTTATATATGTCATTTGATTTGCCTAGTGAAGGCATGTAAAAATATGTTTATCTTTTTGTATATGGCCATGGGAATTGGCTCATTTTGAAGTAGGCTATGCCCTACAAATCTATGCATGTTTATATTCATATACGATGGCTTAGTTATAATTGGCAATGAGTTTTAATAACGAGCCAATCTTAATAAGTCAAGCTGACATATAAATCATTAAATGCAAGATGAGAATTAACTTAGCATTTATGAAACCAATGACATGAGGTTCACATGCAATGAGGTTAATAAAAGTTTCATACTTACAAATGGATAATTTGGCCCAAATATGCACTACAGTAATCTATAAGTGTAATTTGCTAGTAGAAGGTGACTTAAGGCTTGGAATATAGCCTAACAAGGTCCACATGGGTAGACACACGGGCGTATGTCTAGGCCGTGTATGAGACACGGGCTACTCTCATGGGTGTGTGCTATGACCGTGTGTCCCCTGCACCTAAAATTTTAAGTCAACATAGAACACGGGCTAACCACACGGGCGTGTACATTGGCCGTGTTTATTTAATAGAATTGTGAGGTTGAAGTTAGTGTAGCACACGGGCTAAGCCCACGAGCGTGTGCCTTGGCCGTGTTGCATACTAGAAAAAAGACACGGGCGTGTTCTAAGCCCCACGGGCGTGTTACACTTCAACTAAGCGAAAATTTCCTAAAGTACCCCAAGTCTATCAAACAATTTTGGTTTTCTTCCGTACTACCCCTAGGAGTGTTTTTAGGCCTCAGAGGCCTGTATAAGCGACAAAGTGTACACGTTTGAAAAATGTTAAATCACGAGCGAAATTCAGTAACCTGATTGAGTAAGTTTGTAATGGTGAATTACCGGTAATGCCTCAAACCCTATCCCGGCATCGGATACGGGCGAGGGGCGTTACACTGCCACTACATTAGCCTTCCCCGGATGGTAGTCAATAACGAGATCATAATCTTTCAATAATTCCAACCACCTACGTTGTCTCAAATTCAGTTCTTTCTGTATCATTAAATATTTCAGACTTTTGTGATCCGTAAAGATGTGACATTTTTCACCAATGAGATAATGCCGCCATATTTTCAATGTAAAAACAATAGCTACTAATTCAAGATGATGTACCGGGTGATTTCTTGCATGATGTTTTAGCTGCCTAGATACATAAGCCAATACTTTACCATCTTGCATCAATACACATCCTAAACCATTCGATGAGGCATCGCTGTAAACTATAAATTCCTTACCCGATTCAAGTTGGACTAATACAGGTGCTTCCGTCAATAAAGCTTTCAATCTATCAAAACTCTACTGGCACTTATCAGTCCACTCGAATTTCACTTCTTTTTGCAACAATCGAGTCATCAGAGAAGCTATCATTGAAAATCCTTTAACAAACCTCCGATAATATCCTGCTCGTCCTAGAAAACTTCTGGCTTCTGAAACATTCTTTGGTGGCTTCCAACTTACAATAGCTGAAATTTTATCTGGATCCACCCGAATACCCTTTGCAGATGCAAAAAGTCCAAGGAAACTAACTTCTCGTAGCCAGAATTCACATTTATTGAATTTCGTATACAGTTGTTTCTCAAGCAGAGTTTGCAATACAATTCTCAGATGCTCAGCATGCTCATTCACATATCGAGAGTAAACCAAAATATCATGAATAAAAACAACCACAAACCTGTCCAGGTATGGTCTAAAAATTCTGTTCATTAAATCCATAAATATCGCCAGGGCATTTGTTAATCCGAATGGCATCACCAAAAACACATAATGCCCATATCTGGTTCTGAAAGTTGTTTTCAGTATATCTGAATCTTTTACTCTTAGCTGATAGTTACCAGATAGTAGATCAATTTTTGAAAACACAATGGCACATTTTAATTGATCAGACAAGTCATCTATACAAGGCAACGGGTACTTATTCTTTACTACGACTTTATTAAGCTATCTGTAATCGATGCATAATCTCAATGATTCATCTTTCTTCATTACAAACAATACTGGTGCACCCCATGGTGAAAAGTTGGGTCGAGAAAACCCTTTATCAATCAACTCTTGCAACTATACCTTCAACTCTTTCAATTCCGTAAGAGCCATTCTATATGGTGCTATAGATTTCAACGTCGTCCCTGGCACAAGGTCTATAGAAAATTCCACCTCTCTAGCTGGAGGAAAACTAGGCAGTTCTTCTGGAAATACCTCAGGAAACTCACAAATAACCGACACCGACTAGATTTTCCACTATGATACTTTGGTATCTAGTGCAATAGCAAGATAAGCCTCATACCCCCTTTTTAATATATCTCTGTGCTGATATTGATGAAATCACATTAGATAACCAATCCAGTTTTTAAGATTCAACCTGGAGTAACTCACCATTTTAACACTTCAATACAATGTATTTATACTTACAATTTACCACTACATCATGTTGAGTTAACCAATCCACTCCCAATATTACATCAAATTCATCAAAGGGTAACAACATCAAATTAGCCAGAAAACAATAACCCTCTATCATCAATGGGAAATTTTTACAAATTTTATCTACCAAAAGATGCTGACCCAAGGGGTTTGAAACTTTAACCACAAATTCGGTGAATTCGACAATCATGTTTTTAACAGACACAAATTTTGTGCACATATATGAATACGTGGAACCAGGATCAATCAAAGCAATAATATCAGTATCAACTAGAGAGAATGTATCAGTGATAACATCTGGTGCCGGAGTATCTTCCCTTGCACGTATTGCATAGGTTCTTGCCGGAGCCCGAGCCTCAGATTTAACTGTTGAATCTTTTGCAGCACTACGACTACCACTGATATTTTTGGAATATCGTGGTAGTCTACCCCTCGAGATAGGATTACTTAGCTTCGGGGTCTGTTCAACGTCTTTCTCAACCCTTTCCAGCCAGTCTTTAAGAAAATGGTCTAGAGAACCACACTTAAAGCAAGCCCCACTTCTCATTCGGCACTCTTCGAAATGCAATTTATTATAGACATTGCATCGTGGTTTGGGGTTTCCAACACACCCAATACTGGTTGTTAAGGGAGATGAAGACCTCGGGTTGGTGCGTTTAGGACTTCGCTCCTTTCTCGAATACTAACTTGATGTAGCAAAACGCATATGATAATTCTTTGAAGCAGATGATTGCGTCTTGTTTATAAATCTCTTGCTCGTAACCCAAGCTTCTCTTTCCACTTGCCTCTTTTCTTTGCTTAATTCCTCGGCCTTGTGTGCTCGTTCAGCCAAAACCACGAATTCTCTTATTTCTTAAATTCCAATTAACAGTTTGATATCTTCGTTTAGCCCTTCTTCAAATTGTTTGCATATTTCGTCTTTAGTCTGAACCCATTCACTAGCATACTTGCTCAATCTAACAAATTCTCGTTCATACTCAACACTGTCATATTTACCTATTTGAGCTCTAGAAATTCCTTCTTTTTCTGGTCCATGAATCTTTGACTAATATACTTCTTTTTAAACTCTGTTTGGAAGAATTCCCTTGTGATATTTTTCCTTGGTACCACAGAAGATATGGTTTTCCACCAATGGTAGGTTGTGTCTTTCAACAAAGATACTGCACATTTCAGACATTCGGCTTGTAACGCCCCCACGCCCGAGACCGTCGCCGAAGTCGAGCTTGAGATATTACCGAACATAATTTATCAAATTAAGAACTTCAAATCATTTGTTTCTACATTCACAGCTTTCTAGCTACCTGCGTCACAGTTACAAGAAAAATCATATCTCGAGTTACGAAACTTGAAATCAAGATCCATAAATTTTCCATAAATCTAGACTTATATATCTATTCACTAATTTTTTTCTAGAATTTTTGGTTGGGCCAATTAGAACAGTTTATTAGTTAAAGTTACCCCTGTTTTAGGACTTGACTAGACTGACCTCTGTATACTACGAACCATATTTCTATCTGTGAAAAATTTATATAACTATGCTGTTTGTTTATCCTGAAACTAGACTCAATAGGGATTCCAATAATATAAAATACATCACCTAATTATTTTTTTACAATTTATGGTGAACTTATAAAGTTGGAACAGGGGATCCAGAAATTGCTCTGGCCCTGTTTCACTAAAATTCAAGTATCTTCTAACATATAATTCATTTACCTGTTTCGTTTGTTTTATGTGAAACTAGACATATTAGGCTTCAATTTCATATTCAATCCATCACTAAATTCGATTTCTATGATTTTTAGTAAATTTTCAAACTCACGTCAGTGTTGCTGCAATGTTCTGTTCAAGGCAAATTTCATCTTTTCATGAGTTCTTATGGACTAGATAACCTATTAACCTTCCATGACATCAAACATGATCTAAATTAGCCATTTCCATGACTTATCATTATCAAGCATTTTCTCAACCAAATCACCACCATATCACAAAATTATTTACACAAAGTAGGTATATTGCTATACATGCCATACGTAAGTTTTACAAGCCATTTACCAAAATAAAAGTCCTTCGAATAGTGTGATCGAACCTTCGACCTGTCCCGATTCCCGAGCCGGCTTGTTCAAAACTACAGTGAATAAAAAGGAGGGAGTAAACATAAATTCTTAGTAAGTTCATATGCAAATAACAAGTAACATAACAATACAATTATACCAAACAACCTTAGCATGGTATCACCAAAACATATATCACATTTCTAAACATCATTCATCATCTTACCACCTTATCGTTGTAGTATCTATTTTCAGCCCGAGGGTTAAGTACATACCTGTCCAAAGTGTCCATTTCACAACACTTACCAAAATGTCACTTGCATTTTAAGTGTTCTTCCATTTCACTAAAAATTTTACCCGTTGAACACATCGGAATATAACTCGGATACATGGATAATTTGCACATAAGTGTCACATATGTAATCAAGAAATCATGTAACCCGCCCCTAAGTGAACTCGGACTCAACTCAACGAGCTCGGGCGTTCGCATCCATAAGTGAACTCGGACTCAGCTCAACGAGTTCGGATGCCTAGTTACATCTCACGAACTCGATCTCAACTCAACGAGTTCGGACATTCGCATCCATAAGTGAACTCGGACTCAACTCAACAAGTTCGGATGCCTAGTTACATCTCACGAACTCGGACTCAACTCAACAAGTTCGGACATTCGCATCCATAAGTGAACTCGGACTCAACTCAACGAGTTCAGATGCTCAACCATCCTAGTGACATGTCACTTGTATCCTAATCTATTCCTAAGGTTCAAACGGGATTTTCCTCGGACACATATCCTTGCCATCTTCCATAAAATACTGAAACCAATACTCGGTAGCACTTTATATTTAACAAATAATACACATAATTTGCATTTTATTCGAAAATAACCACAAAGCATATATTTCATGATAAAAATCAGCATATCATAAAATTAACATCAATAACTTAAAAATAACAATTCTGCTACATTATTTACACATGAACTTACCTTGGTACCAAAATATAAAGATTTTGCAATTTAGTCCATAATTTTTTGTTTTCCTCGATTGGGGTCGATTCCACGTCTTTCTTGATCTAAAATAACACATTTAGCTTATTTAATACTCACATTATCAAATTAGATTTTAATTCAAATTTTAGCAAAATTATAATTTTACCCCTAAACTTTTGCATATTTACACTTTTGCCCCTAATCTCGGGATTAAACTTAATTCCTTATTCTTATGTTTTATAACATGCTGATCACTTTTCCCTTCTATGGCAACATCAAATTCTCACTCTAACATGTACTTATGACAAATAGGTATTTTTTACCGATTAAGCCCTTTTACTCGTTTTCACTCAAAACTAAGTAGCACAAGTTGTCTAACTTAATTTAGAACCTCATATTCTATCATAAAACATCAAAATTCACAAATTTCACCTATGGGTATTTTTCCAAATATTAACTCTAACTCAAAATATTACTATCATAAGCTATACCGAGTTACCAGGATTTCAAAAACGTAAAAATCATTAAAAACGAGGCTTGGAATCACTTACTATGAAGCTTGAAATTTGAAGAAACCCTAGCTATGGAGAGAGGGAGCATTCGGCAGCAACTAAGGAAGATGATAACCAATTTTGTGTTATTTTTCCGTTTTTATTTCATTTAATATCCAAATGACCAAAATGCCCATCCTTACTAAACTTTCAAAAATTCCTTCCATGTCCTAATTTTGTCCATGAACTTAAAATTGGTCAAAGTACCATTTAAGACCTCCTAATTAATATTTCAAAGCAATTTCATACTAAAAACTTCTAGAATGCAAGTTTTGCAGCTTATTCGATTTAATCCCTAACTTTAAATTAAACTCGTTATGCCAAAATTTTCTTCACGAAATCTTCACACAATTATGCAATCATATCATAAACCTCAAAATAATTATAAAATAATTATTTCTATCTCAGATTTGTGGTCACGAAACCACTATTCCGATTAGGCCTTAATTCGGGATATTACAACTCTTCCCCCCTTTAAAGATTTTCGTCCTCGAAAATCTTACCGGTAAACAAATGTGGGTATTGATTCTTCACAGTTTCTTCAGGTTCCCATGTAGCTTCCTCTACTCCATGCTTTTTCCACAACACTTTCACAAGTGCAATACTTTTATTCCTTAGTTGTTTGACCTCTCGAGCTAAAATCTTAATCGGTTCTTCTTCATAGGTCATGTCTGGTTGTAGTTCAATTTCTGTTGGTGAAACCACATGTGAATGATCCGAACGATACCGACGGAACATAGACACATGGAATACATTATGAATCTTCTTCAATTGAGATGGCAATGCTAATCGATAGGCTACCGGTCCAACTCTTTAAATTATTTCATACGGCCCGATAAAACGCGGACTTAATTTGCTCTTCCGTCCAAATCTGAGAACTTTCTTCCACGGAGATACTTTTAAAAAAACTTTATCACCAACTTGAAATTCAATGTCTTTTTGTTTTAAATCTGCATAAGATTTCTGTCTATCTGAAGCAGCTTTCGAACGATCTCGAATTACCTTCACTTTTTCTTCGGTTTCTTTTATTAGATCAATTCCATAGATCAAATTTTCCTTGAGCTCAGTCCAATACAAAGGCGTTCGACACTTACGACCATACAATGCTTCATAAGGTGCCATTTTCATGCTCGTCTGATAACTATTATTGTAAGCAAATTCTACCAACGGTAAATATCTTTCCCAACTTCCTTAAAATTCCAATACACAACATCTAAGCATATCTTCATGAATTTGAATTACTCTCTCTGATTGCCCATCAGTTTGTGGATGAAAAGCAGTACTGAAATATAACTTTGTACCTGACGCGTCTTGCAACTTTTGCCAAAACCGCGAGGTAAACCTCGGATTTCTATCCAAAATAATCGACAATGGTATTCCGTGTAGTCTAACAATTTCTCTAACATATAGTTCAGCCAACTTGTTAAGAGAATAATCCATACGTACCGGGATAAAATGAGCTGACTTAGTTAATCTGTCAACTATTACCCAGATGGCATCTTTCTTTCTTGGAGTCAATGGCAACCCTAAAACAAAATCCATAGTAATTCGATCCCATTTCCATTCAGGAACCATTATAGGCTGAAGTAATCCCGAAGGCACTTGGTGTTCAGCTTTCACCTGTTGACAAATTAAACACTTTGATACTAACTCGGAAATATCTCTTTTCATTCCACTCCACCAGTACATTTTCTTCAAGTCATTATACATTTTCGTACTGCCCGGATGAACCGCCAAACAACCATTATGTGCTTCATGCAAAATCTTTTGAATCAACTCCTCATTTTTCGGTAAACAAATCCGACTTTTAAATATCAAGCAACCATCAGAACCGATTTTGAAATATGATCCTGTATCAGCTTCACACTGTTTTCTCTTGGCTAGCAAATCTTGATCATTTTTTTAAGCTTCAGAAATCTCTTGTAAAAACATCGGTCTTGCTCTTAACTCTGCTAGAATCGAACCATCATCTGACATTTTCAACTGAGTGTTCATAACTCTCAAAGCAAACAACAACTTTCTGCTTAAGCATCGGCAATCACATTTGCTTTTCCCGGATGATAATCAATAACAAGCTCGTAATCTTTTAATAACTCCAACCATCTTCGGTGTCTCAAATTCAAGTCTTTTTGTGACATCAAGTACTTAAGACTTTTGTGATCGGTATATACCCGACACTTTTCACCATACAAATAATGTCGCCAAATCTTAAGAGCAAACACCACCGCAGCCAATTCCAAATCATAAGTAGGATAATTCCTCTCATGAGGTTTTAACTGCCTCGAAGCATAAGCCACCACTTTTCCGTCTTGCATGAGTACACACCTCAAACCATTTAGAGAAGCATCACTATACACCACAAATTCTTTACGATTTGAATTTGTACTAACACTGGTGCCTCTGTTAATAACTTTTTCAATTCTTCATAACTTTGTTGACATTCTTCCGTCCATTCAAATTTAACATTCTTTTGGAGTAGTCTAGTCATAGGAGCAGCAATTATAGAAAATCCATCTACAAAACGCCGACAATACCCAGCTAGCCCCAAGAAACTTCTAACTTCGGTTACATTTTTCGGTGGTTTTCAATCAACAATGGCTGAAATTTTACTAGGATCAACCCGTATACCATCACCTGAAACAATATGACCCAAAAATCCAACTTCCCAGAGCCAAAATTCACTTTTACTAAACTTAGCATACAGCTGCTTATTTCTCAAAGTTTGCAAAACTATCCTCAAATGCTCAGCATGCTCTGTCTCATCTTTTGAATAAATTAAAATATCATCTATAAATACCACAACAAATTTGTCCAAGTATGGCCGAAATATGCGATTCATTAAATCCATAAACACAACAGGAGCATTTGTCCACCCGAATGGCATAACTAAAAATTCATAATGACCGTACCTTGTTCTAAAAGTAGTTTTAGGCACGTCCGACTCTTTTACTCGCGGCTGGTAATACCCAGATCTCAAGTCAATCTTTGAAAACCATGTCGCTCCTTTTAGCTGATCAAACAAATCATCAATTCTTGGCAACGGATACTTGTTTTTGATTGTCACCTTGTTTAACTACCGATAATCAACACATAACCTCATAGAACCATCCTTCTTTTTCACAAATAACATAGGAGCACCCCAAGGTGAAAAACTCGATCTCACAAAGCCTTTATTAGTCAACTCTTGCAACTGCAACTTTAACTCTTTTAACTCTGTTGGTGCCATTCTATATGGAGCAATCGAGATCGGAGTTGTTCCCGGTATCAAATCAATACCAAATTCTACTTCCCTGACTGGAGGCAAACCCAGCAATTCTTCTGGAAATACGTCCGCAAATTCACACACAACCGGCACTGATTCAACTTTCTTTTCAAATTATTTTGTATTAATTACATATGCCAAATAAGCTTCATAACCCTTTCTCAAATATCTTTGAGCCGACATTGAAGAAATCACACTAGACAATGCCTCTGATTTATCTGATTCAACCCGCAGAGTTTCACCATTTACACACTTTAATGCTATAACCTTTTCTTTGCAATTTATTATAACATCATGCAATGTCAACCAATCCATACCCAAAATAACATCAAAATAATCAAACGACAACAACATTAAGTCGGCCGAAAAGCAATGACCCCGAATCATTAAAGGATATTTCTTGCATACTTTATCAACTATCACACATTTGCCTAACGGATTCGACACTCTAATCATAAATTATGTGTTCTCAACAGGTATATTCATACTAGACACCAGTTTCATTGCACACATATGAATGAGTAGAACTGGGATCAATCAAAGTAATAACATTAACATCATAAAGAGAAAATATACCAGTAATCACATCGGGTGAGGAAGCATCTTCACGCGCTTTAATAGCATAAGTTCTAGCCGGAGCCCTTCCTTTAGGTCTAACTGCTGCATCTCTGGCTACATTCTTATTGCTTGCTTCACTCCCAGCTTTTCTTGGATACCTTCCTCTCGAATCCGCACCACTTGCTTTTGTATACTGAAAATTTTTTTCTTGGATACCTTCCTCTCGAATCCGCACCACTTGCTTTTGTATACTGAAAATTTTCTTTCTCAGCTCTCTCTGGGCAGTCTCTAATAAAATGATCTAGAGAACCACATCGAAAACATTCATTTGCTCTGCGCGGACCAAAATGATTTCTACCACACCGCTAGCACCCGGGTTTAACAAATCTCGAGTTCCCTACACTGGCTGCCGAAGTAGTCTGGGACTTAGGACCCACATTTTGCTTCTTAGAATTCCCATATGATTGCTCAGCTGAAACTTGGGAACGAGGATTCATATTTCTTGACTTTCCGAGGTGATGTGAAGGTGCATTACTCATTGGTCTTTTCTTCCAATTTCGTGTCTCAGATTCTACCTTTTTCTTTTCTTTAAGTAGTTATTCAGCCTTGCAAGCTCGATTGACAAGTACCACCATTTCTTTTAGTTCAAGGATCCTAACAAATACCTTGATGTCTTCGTTGAGCCCGTCTTCAAATCATCGGCACATCTTGGCCGCTGTAGGAACATATTCTCTAGCATACTTACTCAATCGAACAAACTCTCTTTCATATTCTGTGACTGTCATATTACCTTGCTCCAGCTCAAGAAACTCTTTATGTTTCTAATCAATAAATCTTTCACTAATATATTTCTTCCGAAACTCTTCTTGAAAGAATTCCCATGTTACCCCCTCTTTCGGTACCACCGAAATCAAAGTCTTCCACCAATTATAGGCTGAATCCCTCAACAAAGATATAGCACATTTTAAACATTCTTCAAGTGTACAGGATAATTCATCAAATACCCGGATAGAATTTTCAAGCCAGAACTCTACTTGTTTACGAATTCTTCGGCCCCTTGTTTACGAATTCTGACAATTGGAGTTCTGTGAAATTTTATCATATTCACACCCTGAGGCATCGGGGGTATAGGTTGAGAAATTGGGGGAGGTGGGAGAGGTCGTACATTTGGGTTCGTATGAATGAACTCAGTGTACCATGCACTCATCATTTGGAGAAAGGCTTCCCGATCCCTTTCTCCTCCTCCCTGACCAATAGTAGGAGGTGGGTTTTCAGTCGACGCTGCCCCTTTAGCCGGTGCTGGCACATTACTCTCTACTTCATCTGCCACAACTGGATTGGGATCCATTTACTATATAAAAAATCATTTAAAAAGGTCAGAAGTCGTCACACTATCACAATTTATACATATGGCATGTATAGCAAAATCTGTACAAACAACACGTAGTACGAGAACTGACTAAACCTGCTCTGATACCACTAAATGTAACGCCCCCACGCTCGAGACCGTCACCAGAGTCAAGCTTGAGATGTTACCGAACATAATTTATCAAATTAAGAACTTCAAATCATTTGTTTCTACATTCATAGCTTCCTAGCTACCTGCGTCACAGTTACAAGAAAAATAATATCTCAAGTTACAAAACTAAAAATCAAGATCCGTAAATTTTCCCTAAATCTGGACTCATATATATATATATTCACTAATTTTTTTCTAGAATTTTTGGTTGGGTCAATTAGTACAGTTTATTAGTTAAAGTTACCCCTGTTTAAGGACTTGACTAGACTGACCTCTATATACTACGAACCATATTTCTCTCAGTGAAAAATTTATATAATTATGAAGTTTGTTTATCCTGAAACTAGACTCAATAAGGATTCCAAGAATATAAAATACATCACCTGATTATTTTTGTACAATTTATGGTGAATTTCTAAAGTTGGAACAGGGGATCAAAAAATTGCTCTGGCCCTGTTTCACTAAAATTCAAATATCTTCTTACATATAATTCCTTTACCTGTTTCGTTTGTTTTATGTGAAACTAGACATATTAGGATTCAATTTCATATTCAATTCATCACCAAATTCGATTTCTATGATTTTTAGTAAATTCTCAAACTCACGTGATTGTTGCTGCAATGTTCTGTTTAAGGCAAATTTCATCTTTTCATGAGTTCTTATGGACTAGATAACCTATTAACCTTCCATGACATCAAACATGATCTAAAATAGCCATTTCCATGACTTATCATTATCAAGAATTTTCTCAACCAAATCACCACCATATCACAAAATTATTTACACAAAGTAGGTATATTGCTATACATGCCATACGTATGTTTTAAAACCCATTTACCAAAATAAAAGTCCTTCGGATAGTGTGATCGAACCTTCGACCTGTCCCGATTCCCGAGCCGGCTTGTTCAAAACTACAGTGAATAAAAAGGAGTGAGAAAGCATAAATGCTTAGTAAGTTCATATGCAAATAACAAGTAACATAACAATACAATTATACCAAACAACCTTAGCATGGTATCACCAAAACATATATCACATTTCTAAACATCATTCATCATCTTACCACCTTATCATTGAAGTATCTATTTTCAGCCCGAGGGTTAAGTACATACCTGTCCAAAGTGTCCATTTCACAACACTTACCAAAACGTCACTTGCATTTTAAGTGTTCTTCCATTTCACTAAAAATTTTACCCGTTGAACACATCGGAATATAACTCGGATACATGGATAATTTGCACATAAGTGCCACATATGTAATCAAGCAATCATGTAACCCGCCCCTAAGTGAACTCGGACTCAACTCAATGAACTCGGGCGTTCGCATCCATAAGTGAACTCGGACTCAACTCAACGAGTTCGGATGCCTAGTTACATCTCACGAACTCGGACTCAACTCAACGAGTTCAGACATTCGCATCCATAAGTGAACTCGGACTCAACTCAACAAGTTTGGATGCCTAGTTACATCTCACGAACTCGAACTCAACTCAACAAGTTCGGACATTCACATCCATAAGTGAACTCGGACTCAACTCAACGAGTTCGGATGCTCAACCATCTTAGTGACATGTCACTTGTATCCTAATCTATTCCTAAGGTTCAAACGGGATTTTCCTCGGACACATATCCTTGCCATCTTAGTAAAATCAAACCAATACTCGGTAGCACTTTATATTTAACAAATAATACACATAATTTGCATTTTATTCGAAAATAACCACAAAGCATATATTTCATGATAAAAATCAGCATATCATAAAATTAACATCAATAACTTAAAAATAACAATTATGCTACATTATTTACACATGAACTTACCTTGGTACCAAAATATAAAGATTTTGCAATTTAGTCCACAACCTTTTCTTTTCCTCGATTGGGGTCGATTCCACGTCTTTCTTGATCTAAAATAACACATTTAGCTTATTTAATACTCACATTATCAAATTAGATTTTAATTCAAATTTTAGCAAAATTACAATTTTACCCCTAAACTTTTGCATATTTACACTTTTGCCCCTAATCTCGGGATTAAACTTAATTCCTTATTCTTATGTTTTATAACATGCTGATCACTTTTCCCTTCTATGGCAACATCAAATTCTCACTCTAACATGTACTTATGACTAATAGGTATTTTTTACTGATTAAGCCCTTTTACTCGTTTTCACTCAAAACCAAGTAGCACAAGTTGTCTAACTTAATTTAAAACCTCATATTCTATCATAAAACATCAAAATTCACAAATTTCACCTATGGGTATTTTTCCAAATATGAACTCTAACTCAAAATATTACTATCATAAGCTATACCGAGTTACCGGGATTTCAAAAACGTAAAAATCATTAAAAACGGGGCTTGGAATCACTTACTATGAAGCTTGAAAGTTGAAGAAACCCTAGCTATGGAGAGAGGGAGCATTCGGCAGAAACTAAGGATGATGATAACCAATTTTGTGTTATTTTTCCGTTTTTATTTCATTTAATATCCAAATGACCAAAATGCCCATCCTTACTAAACTTTCAAAAATTCCTTCCATGTCCTAATTTTGTCCATGAACTTAAAATTGGTCAAAGTACCATTTAAGACCTCCTAATTAATATTTCAAAGCAATTTCATACTAAAAACTTCTAGAATGCAAGTTTTGCAACTTATTCGATTTAATCCCTAACTTTAAATTAAACTCGTTATGCCAAAAAATTCGTCACGAAATCTTCACACAATTATGCAATCATATCATAAACCTCAAAATAATTATAAAATAATTATTTCTATCTCAGCTTTTTGGTTACGAAACCACTATTCCGATTAGGCCTTAATTCGGGATATTACAACTCTTCCCCCTTTAAAGATTTTCGTCCTCGAAAATCTTACCGGTAAACAGATGTGGGTGTTGATTCTTCAGAGTTTCTTCGGGTTCCCATGTAGCTTCCTCTACTCCATGCTTTTTCCACAACACTTTCACAAGTGCAATACTTTTATTCCTTAGTTGTTTGACCTCTCGAGCTAAAATCTTAATCGGTTCTTCTTCATAGGTCATGTCTGGTTGTAGTTCAATTTCTGTCGGTGAAACCACATGTGAAGGATCCAAATGATATCGACGTAACATAGACGCATGGAATACATTATGAATCTTCTTCAATTGAGATGGCAATGCTAACTGATAGGCTACCGGTCCAACTTTTTCAATTATTTTATATGGCCCGATAAAACGCGGACTTAATTTGCCCTTCCGTCCAAATCTGAGAACTTTCTTCCACGGAGATACTTTTAAAAAAACTTTATCACCATCTTGAAATTCAATGTCTTTTCGTTTTAAATCTGCATAAGATTTCTGTCTATCTGAAGCAGCTTTCAAACAATCTCGAATTACCTTCACTTTTTCTTCGGTTTCTTTTATTAGATCAATTCCATAGATCAAATTTTCCTTGAGTTCAGTCCAATACAAAGGCGTTCGACACTTACGACCATACAATGCTTCATAAGGTGCCATTTTCAAGCTCGTCTGATAACTATTATTGTAAACAAATTCTACCAACGGTAAATATCTTTCCCAACTTCCTTGAAATTCCAATACACAACATCTAAGCATATCTTCAAGAATCTGAATTACTCTCTCTGATTGACCATCAGTTTGTGGATGAAAAGCAGTACTGAAATATAACTTCGTACCTAACGCGTCTTGCAACTTTTGCCAAAGCCGCAAGGTAAACCTCGGATCTCTATCCGAAATAATCGACAATGGTATTCCTTGTAGTCTAACAATTTCTCTAACATATAGTTCAGCCAACTTGTTAAGAGAATAATCCATACGTACCGGGATAAAATGAGCCGACTTAGTTAATCTGTCAACTATTACCCAGATGGCATCTTTCTTTCCTGGAGTCAATGGCAACCCTAAAACAAAATCCATAGTAATCCTATCCCATTTCCATTCAGGAACCATAATAGGCTGAAGTAATCCCGAAGGCACTTGGTGTTCAGCTTTCACCTGTTGACAAATTAAACACTTTGATACTAACTCGGAAATATCTCGTTTCATTCCACTCCACCAGTACATTTTCTTCAAGTCATTATACATTTTCGTACTGCCCGGATGAACCGCCAAACAGCCATTATGTGCTTCATGCAAAATCTTTTGCATCAACTCCTCATTTTTCGATACACAAATTCGATTTTTAAACATCAAGTAGCCATCAGAACCGATTTTGAAATATGATCCCGTATCAGCTTCACACTATTTTCTCTTGTCTAGCAAATCTTGATCATTTTTTTGAGCTTCAGAAATCTCTTGTAAAAACATCGGTCTTGCTCTTAACTCTGCTAGAATCGAACCATCATCTGACATTTTCAACTGAGTGTTCATAACTCTCAAAGCAAACAACAACTTTCTGCTTAAGCATCGGCAATCACATTCGCTTTTCCCGGATGATAATCAATAACAAGCTCGTAATCTTTTAATAACTCCAACCATCTTCGGTGTCTCAAATTCAAGTCTTTTTGTGACATCAAGTACTTAAGACTTTTGTGATCGGTATATACCCGACACTTTTCACCATAAAAATAATATCGCCAAATCTTCAGAGCAAACACCACCGCAGCCAATTCCAAATCGTGAGTAGGATAAATCCTCTCATGAGGTTTTAACTGCCTCGAAGCATAAGCCACCACTTTTCCTTCTTGCATGAGTACACACCCCAAACCATTTAGAGAAGCATCACTATACACCACAAATTCTTTACCTGATTCGGGTTGTACTAACACTGGTGCCTCTGTTAATAACTTTTTCAATTCTTCAAAACTTTGTTGACATTCTTCCGTCCATTCAAATTTAACATTCTTTTAGAGTAGTCTAGTCATAGGAGCAGCAATTATAGAAAATCCATTTACAAACCGCCGATAATACCCAGCTAGCCCCAAGAAACTTCTAGCTTCGGTTACAATGGATGAAATTTTACTAGGATCAACCCGTATACCATCACCTGAAACAATATGACCCAAAAATCTAACTTTCTTGAGCCAAAATTCACTTTTACTAAACTTGGCATATAGTTGCTTATTTCTCAAAGTTTGCAAAACTATCCTCAAATGCTCAGCATGCTCTGTCTCATCTTTTGAATAAATTAAAATATCATCTATAAACACCACAACAAATTTGTCCAAGTATAGCAGAAATATGCGATTCATTAAATCCATAAACACAACAGGAGCATTTGTCAACCCGAATGACATAACTAAAAATTCATAATGATCGTACCTTGTTCTAAAAGCAGTTTTAGGCACATCCGACTCTTTTACTCGCAGCTGGTAATACCCAGATCTCAAGTCAATCTTTGAAAACCATGTCGCTCCTTTTCGCTGATCAAACAAATCATCAATTCTTGGCAACGGATACTTGTTTTTAATTGTCACCTTGTTTAACTACCGATAATCAACACACAACCTCATAGAGCCATCCTTCTTTTTCACAAATAACACAGGAGCACCCCAAGGTGAAAAACTCGGTCTTACAAAGCCTTTAGCAGTCAACTCTTGCAACTGCAACTTTAACTCTTTTAACTCTGTTGGTGCCATTCTATATGGAGCAATCGAGATCGGAGTTGTTCCCGGTATCAAATCAATACCAAATTCTACTTCCCTGACTAGAGGCAAACTCGGCAATTCATCTAGAAATACTTCCGCAAATTCACACACAACCGGCACTGATTCAACTTTCTTTTCAACTTATTTTGTATTAATTACATATGCCAAATAAGCTTCATAACCCTTTCTCAAATATCTTTGAGCCGACATTGAAGAAATCACACTAGACAATGCCTCTGATTTATCTGATTCAACCCGCAGAGTTTCACCATTTACACACTTTAATTCTATAAACTTTTCTTTGCAATTTATTATAACATCATGCAATGTCAACCAATCCATACCCAAAATAATATCAAACTCATCAAACGGCAACAACATCAAGTTGGCCGGAAAGCAATGACCCCGAATCATTAAAGGACATTTCTTGCATACTTTATCAACTATCACACATTTGCCTAACGGATTCGACACTCTAATCATAAATTCTGTGTTCTCAACGGTATATTCATACTAGACACGATTTCATGCACACATATGAATGAGTAGAACCGGGATCAATCAAAGTAATAACATTAACATCATAAAGAGAAAATATACCGGTAATCACATCGGGTGAGGAAGCATCTTCACGCGCTTTAATAACATAAGTTCTAGCCGGAGCCCTTCCTTCAGGTCTAACTGCTGCATCTCTGGCTACATTCTTACTGCTTGCTTCACTCCCAGCTTTTCTTGGATACCTTCCCGTCGAATCCGCACCACTTGCTTTTGTATACTGAAATTTTTCTTTCTCAGCTCTCTCTAGGCAGTCTCTAATAAAATGATCCGGAGAACCACATCGAAAACATTCATTTGCTCTGTACGGACCAAAATGATTTCTACCACACCGCTGGCACTCGGGTTTAACAAATCTCCAGTTCTCTACACTGGCTGCCGAAGTAGTCTGGGACTTAGGACCCACATTTTGCTTCTTAGAATTCCCATATGATTGCTCAGCTGAAACTTGGGAACGAGGATTCATATTTCTTGACTTTCCGGGTTGATGTGAAGGTGCATTACTCATTGGTCTTTTCTTCCAATTTCGTGTCTCAGATTCTACCTTTTTCTTTTCCTTAAGTAGTTCTTCAGCCTTGCAAGCTCGATTGACAAGTACCACTATTTCTTTTAGTTCAAGGATCCCAACAAATACCTTGATGTCTTCGTTGATCCCGTCTTCAAATCGTCGGCACATCTTTTGGAGAAAGGCTTCCCGATCCCTTTCTCCTCCTCTCTGACCAACAGTAGGAGGTGGGTTTTCAGTCGGCGCTGCCCCTTCAGCCGGAGCTGGCGCATTACTCTCTACTACATTTGCCACAGCTGGATTGGGATCCATTTACTATATAAAAAATCATTTAAAAAGGTCAGAAGCCGTCACACTATCACAATTTATACATATGGCATGTATAGCAAAATATGTACATACAACACGTAGTACGAGAATCGACTAAACCTACTCTGATACCACTAAATGTAATGCCCCCACGCCCGAGACCATCACCGGAGTCGAGCTTGAGATGTTACCGAACATAATTTATCAAATTAAGAACTTCAAATCATTTGTTTCTACATTCACAGCTTTCTACCTACCTGTTTCAGGACTAAAAATCAATTTATCAAAATAATATCTCAAGTTACAAAACTAAAAATCAAGATCCGTAAATTTTCCCTGAATCTAGACTCATATATCTATTCACTAATTTTTGTCTAGAATTTTTGGTTGGGCCAATTAGTACAGTTTATTAGTTAAAGTTACCCCTGTTTTAGGACTTGACTGGACTGACCTCTGTATACTACGAACCATATTTGTCTCTGTGAAAAATTTATATAACTCTGACGTTTGTTTATCCTGAACCTAGACTCAATAAGGATTCCAAGAATATAAAATACACCACCTAATTATTTTTGTACAATTTATGGATAATTTCTAAAGTTGGAACAGGGGATCCAGAAATCGCTCTGGCCCTGTTTCACTAAAATTCAAATATCTTCTAACATATAATCTCTTTAACTATTTCGTTTGTTTTATGTGAAACTAGACATATTGGGCTTCAATTTCATATTTAATCCATCCCCAAATTCGATTTCTATGATTTTTAGTAAATTTTCAAACTCACATCAGTGTTGCTGCAATGTTCTGTTTAAGGCAAATTTCATCTTTTCATGAGTTCTTATGGACTAGATAACCTATTAACCTTCCATAACATCAAACATGATCTAAATTAGCCATTTCCATGACTTATCATTATCAAACATTTTCTCAACCAAATCACCACCATATCACAAAATTATTTACACAAAGTAGGTATATTGCTATACATGCCAAACGTAAGTTTTACAAGCCATTTACCAAAATAAAAGTCCTTCGGATAGTGTGATCGAACCTTCGACCTATCCCGATTCCTGAGCCAGCTTGTTCAGAACTACAGTGAATAAAAAGAAGGGAGTAAGCATAAATTCTTAGTAAGTTCATATGCAAATAACAAGTAACATAACAATACAATTATACCAAACAACCTTAGCATGGTATCACTAAAACATATATCACATTTCTAAACATCATTCGTCATCTTACCACCTTATCATTGTAGTATCTATTTTCAACCCGAGGGTTAAGTACATACCTGTCCAAAGTGTCCATTTCACAACACTAACCAAAACGTCACTTGCATTTTAAGTGTTCTTCCATTTTACTAAAAATTTTACCTGTTGAACACATCGGAATATACCTCAGATACATGGATAATTTGCACATAAGTGCCACATATGTAATCAAGAAATCATGTAACCCGCCCCTAAGTGAACTCGGACTCAACTCAACAAGCTCGGGCGTTCGCATCCATAAGTGAACTCGGACTCAACTCAACGAGTTCGGATGCCTAGTTACATCTCACGAACTTGGACTCAACTCAACAAGTTCGGACATTCACATCCATAAGTGAACTCGGACTCAACTCAACAAGTTCGGATGCCTAGTTACATCTCACGAACTCGAACTCAACTCAACAAGTTCGGACATTCGCATCCATAAGTGAACTCGGACTCAACTCAACGAGTTCGGATGCTCAACCATCCTAGTGGCATGTCACTTGTATCCTAATCTATTCCTAAGGTTCAAACGGGATTTTCCTCGAACACATATTCTTGCTGTCTTCCGTAAAATACTGAAACCAATACTCGGTAGTACTTTATATTTAACAAATAATACACGTAATTTGCATTTTATTCGAAAATAACCACAAAGCATATATTTCATGATAAAAATTAGCATATCATAAAATTAACATCAATAACTTAAAAATCACAATTCTGCTACATTATTTACACATGAACTTACCTTGGTACCAAAATATAAAGATTTTGCAATTTAGTCCACAATCTTTTCTTTTCCTCGATTTGGGTCGATTCCACGTCTTTCTTGATCTAAAATAACACATTTAGCTTATTTAATACTCACATTATCAAATTAGTCTTTAATTCAAATTTTAGCAAAATTACAATTTTACCCCTAAACTTTTGCATATTTACACTTTTGCCCCTAATCTCGGGATTAAACTTAATTCCTTATTCTTATGTTTTATAACATGCTGATCACTTTTCCCTTCTATGGCAACATCAAATTCTCACTCTAACATGTACTTATGACTAATAGGTATTTTTTGCCGATTAAGCCCTTTTACTCGTTTTCACTCAAAACCAAGTAGCACAAGTTGTCTAACTTAATTTAAAACCTCATATTCTACCATAAAACATCAAAATTCACAAATTTCACCTATGGGTATTTTTCCAAATATGAACTCTAACTCAAAATATTACTATCATAAGCTATACCGAGTTACCGGGATTTCAAAAACGTAAAAATCATTAAAAACGGGGCTTAGAATCACTTACTATGAAGCTTGAAAGTTGAAGAAACCCTAGCTGTGGAGAGAGGGAGCATTCGGCAGTAATTAAGGAAGATGATAACCAATTTTGTGTTATTTTTCCCTTTTTATTTCATTTAATATCCAAATGACCAAAATGCCCCTCCTTACTAAACTTTCAAAAATTCCTTCCATGTCCTAATTTTGTCCATGAACTTAAAATTGGTCAACGTAATATTTAAGACCTCCTAATTAATATTTCAAAGCAATTTCATACTAAAAACTTCTAGAATGCAAGTTTTGCAACTTATTCGATTTAACCCCTAACTTTAAATTAAACTCGTTATGCCAAAAATTTCTTCACGAAATCTTTACACAATTATGCAATCATATCATAAACCTCAAAATAATTATAAAATAATTATTTCTATCTCGGATTTGTGGTCACGAAACCACTATTCCGATTAGGCCTTAATTCGGGATATTACACGGCTGGTGTACATGATAACTCATCTAGAACCCGAATATTATTTTCCAGCTAGAACTCGGCCCTCTTTGGATCGTTATCAGTCGTAGCCTAAATTATTTAGCCCCATGTTTTCTGATTTTTTCTACTGGAGCCTTACCAATTCTAACAGGTCTAGCATCCTGTGGCGTTTCATCATGTTGTGAAGCAGGTGGGGGAGGTCATTGAACAACAGGGTTTCTTATCATATATTCACTAAACCATTCATTCTTCAATTCAAAGAAGGTTGCTTTTGCCGCCTTACTTCGGCCCTCAGATATGGGCCTTCTACTACCACTAAATGCAACTTGTTGCACGAAAGCTTGAGCAACGCTATCAGCTTCTTTAATCTTAGCTCTAGCTTGGTTGGAAGACATTACTATATGAAAATACATTTAAAAGTGGTTAGGAGATATCACACTATCATAATTTATATAATGGCATGTATAGCTAGACTCGTACTTGCTACGTTAGTCTAAGAATCGGCTAAATCGTAGCTCTGATACCACTAAATGTAACACTTTAAACCTGTATCCGATGTTGGAATAAGGTTTCGGAGCATTACCAAAACATTCAGAACACTTTACAATTTATTTACATAAATTACTATTCAATTACTGAGATCATTCAAAACATCCCTTAATTGGACCCTCGAGGACCAATACGAGCCTTAGAATCAAATTGGGACTTAACCAAAAACTAATAAAATTTTTCGTAAAATTTTAAAAATTTTCCAAGGTGCAAGGCTTACACGCCCGTGTGGTCAGGCCATATACTATACGTGCCCGTGTCCCTAACCTGTGTAACTCTCTGACTTTTAAAGCATGAAGAAATTGAAGTCACATAGCCAAGTCACATGCTCATGTGCTAGGCCGTGTGGTAATTTTTATTTTCGAAATTTAGGTGAAGTTTTCACACGCCCGTGTTCAAGGCCGTGTCAACCACACGGCTGAGACACACGACCGTCTCTTTGTCTGTGTGCCCAATTTTTAGCATTCTGTTTCTCATTTTTAAGATGCAGGGGACACACGGCTAGACCATATGCCTATGGGACAAGTTGTGTGTCACACACGACCAAGACACACGCCCGTGTGTCTGCCCGTGTGGACAAAATAAGGCCATTTCCTAGCCTCATTTTTCACCGAAAACTTACCATTTTCCTGCACCAAAACTCACAAGCATATATCCACCAATCCAACATCATATTCACATAAAATTTTCCATCAATCATGTGGTATTATCTCATGCATCAAAGGATTCAAACTTACTCTTAACATAAACTTATATGCTAACATAATTCCAACAAACTAACACATAATAAGCACTTATGTGATTACCAAAATATTACTTCAAAAATAGCCAAACTTAGACATCACTAGCCACTTCAATGACTAGATTAGAAAACAACAATTATAAGCCATCATTGGCCAAATAAGCTTATACATGCCATCATACCAAAATGATATTTCTATTTGTACCAAAATGAGATAGTGGATAGTATGATGACTGCTTCTACCAACTTCCAACCTTCGCGAGCCTTGAGCACTATAAAATAGGGAAAAATTAAATGGAGTAAACATTTTATGCTTAGTAAATTTGTATAACAGAAAATCAACTTACTGGTCATATTTAATAATACAAGCATACATAAATTTACATTCCATCAATTTTGGGTAAGCTACCTAAACACACATACACTTATTCAACAAGTCAGTCACATAATCACATATGAATATCAAGTAGACATAAATGAGTTCATCACCATTAGTTTCACCTTTCCACACTTCAAGGGTCTTTTCCATCGAACTATTGAAATCTCGATGGATGTTCGGGTAATGTACACATGTACAAAAGTACTCGTTAGGGTACATAATAGAAAGGCACACTCTTGAGCCATACATTTTACAATAGGATTACTAGTCCAGGCTAAATTCTATCCGTAGCATGTGCTCTAGAGAGCTTAATATGGATTACCCGTCCAGGCTAAATCCAATTTATAACCTAAAATCAAGAGGGCTTACATTAGAATTACCTGTCCGGGCTAAATTCTATCTGGAACATATGCACTATTATTTTTAACCCATCGAAATTCAACATTCAACCAAATCATGACAATTTGTCCTTTTTTTCACAACTTATGACTATTTCATTATATGTATCATTCATACATATCAACACAATCATACAATTCAATTCAAGTATATTAACATGCATATTTAGGTTACACAAACTTACCATGAAAATGATTCATATTTGAATGTCAACTAATCCGAAACCTTTTGCTTTCCTCGATCTAGTCCTATAGTTGGTCTTTCCAGATATATATGGATAAATTTAACTATTAATCTATCACATTTCATTTGCATTTGCATTTTATTACATCCTAAGTAAAATTACCATTTTACCCCTATCCTTTTCAAAAATTTTAATTTTGTCCCTAGGCCCGGAAAATAAAACTCATGCAATTTACTCCCTATTCCAAGCCTAACCAAAATTTCAACTTAAAATTTACGGCACTTATTCTCTATAAATTTAAGAATTTTTCATGGGTTTTTACCACTTTTGCATTTTAGTCCCTAAATGAAGTTTTCATCAAAAGTTTCTTTGTAAAAGTTGTTTATCTATGAATAAATTTTCATTTTCTACCATAAATTTCTAACTTTCAACATATTCATCCATGACCCAAATTTCATACCTTCATAACTTTTCAAATAAATCCCCTAAATAGAAAGATTAGACTATCCTGATTCCAAAAATATAGAAATTACTAAAAGAGGGACTTGATTTCATACCTTTTTGAGCTTGAAAAGTTTTTGTCCTCTCTCCTAGAGTTTCCATAGAAAAATTGGGGAAGATGATATGAAATTAGATGATTTTTTCTTTTTAATTAATTATCATCTATTAATATTATTGATTTCCAATTTAGTCCCTACCCTTTTCCAATTTTTCCATGGATGAGTCATTAAAATATATACTAACTACTCTTCAATGGTCTAGTTACCATATAAGGACCTTAAGTTTTTAATTCCATAGCTATTTGATACCTATAACTACTAGAACCCAACTTTTGCATTTTATGCAATTTAGTTCTTTCCCTAATTGAACACATAATTGGTAAAATTTTCGTACCAAAATTTTCATGTGACCTTTCTATCATGATGCCAACCATAAAATGAAATGAAATAAAATTTTAATTTTGGCTCGGATTTGTGGTCTCGAAACCACTATTCCGATCTCATCAAAAAATGGGCTGTTACAATGATTACCTATGTAACTAAGAAAAAAAGACTCGATTTGGTTATTGTTGACAAACTAACAAAATCGGTTAATTTATTCCAGTTAGATAGATTATTTGCTCGAAACTAGCTAAGTTGTATGTGTTCGAGATTGTCAGATTACACGGAGTGCCATTATCTATTATTTCTGATTGAGATCTGAGGTTTACCTCTAGATTTTGGGGTAAACTTCATGAGGCTTTGGGTACTAAACTTAACTTTAGTACAACATTTCATCTGTAGACAGATGGACAGTCAAAACGTTTAATATAGATTCTGGAAGACATGTTACAGTGTTGTGTTCTTGAATTTGAGGGTAGCTGGGAAAAATGTTTGTCACTAACTAAATTTGCTTATAATAATAGCTATCAGTCTAGTATAAAAATTACACCATTTGAAGGATTATATGGGTTGAAATGTAAAACACAACTATACTGGTTAGAATTGAGTGAATCCAAGTTAGTGGGGACAAACTTGATTCGTGAAATTGAGGACAAAGTTCGTATTATTCGAGATTGCTTGAAAGCTACAACTGATTGTCAAAAATTGTACACAGACTTGAAAAGAAAAGATATAAAATTTGTTGTTGGCGACCGATTGTTTTTAAAAGTTTCTCTGTGGAAAAAGTGTTACGATTTGGCAGAAAAGGGAAACTTAGTCCGAGGTTTATCTGGCCATATGAGATTATTGAAAAAATCACCCTGTAGCTTACAGATTGGATCTATCTCCTGAACTCGAAAAGATTCACAATATTTTCCACGTTTTGATGCTGAGACAATATATATCAGATCCTTCACATGTGATTTCTCCTAGCGAGATTGAATTACAGTCCGATCTATCATATTTTGAGGAGCTAATAACGATTTTAGATCACGAGGGAAAATAACTTTGGAATAAACGAGTATCATTAGTAAATTTTTTTTGGCACCGACATGTTATTGAGAAAGCTACGTGGAAAACTGAAGAATTAAAGAAATTGCAATATCCAAATCTATTCTCAGGTAAAATTTTCGAGGACGAAATTTCCTAAAGGGGGAGAGTTATAACAGCTTATTTTCCAGTAGTGTCAGAAATAATGGTTTCGAGACCAAAAATCCGATGAGTGAGTCCATAAATATTATTGTTTCATATTTACAAGTCCAATATGGTACCATATAGAATTTTGATTTGATAAATATTTCGAATTGAACGATTAGTTAAGTACAAGTGGTTTGTCCATAAAGTCAAGTGATTTTGGAAATTGAGGTATCGAGACCTCGTTTCTATAAATCAAGCCTATAAATATTTTTGTTAAATATTTAAGGAGTTACTATATAGGTGTATTTCATTTTGGTCTTGAAATTTTGATGTTTGATAGGTTAACTAAGGAAAAAGGACTAAATCGTAAAAGATACAAAAGTTACTAGCTATTGTTTTTTATTAATTTAATAGCTTAAATGCTTAAATTGGAAGGATTAACATGGTAATTAGACCATAATAATGGTAATGGACGGTTTTAAATAAGAGATAAACAAATTTTATCTTACTTTTATGTTAAAATGGTAAAATAATAAAAATAATAAAAGTTAAAAACATAAGCATAAGTTGTCATCTTCTCCATTTTGAAGTCTCACCACCGAACACCATTGTTGTTAAACCTCCACGCTTTGGCCTTCTTTATAAACTTGCATGTATGTTCATTTTTTACTCATTTTTTTGTGAATTTTATGTTTTTGAAATCGTTGTAACTTACTCTATCTAGCTCAAGGACTATTTTGTGAAACTGTCAAAGTTTTAAAAACTTTCCATTGATGTTCTTGAAGCTTTTTAGATGTTAATGCTTTGGTTTGAAGCTTGATGATGAGTTTAGACTAATTTGTATAATTATTTTTCTTAGTTTTGAGTTTAGGGACTAAATTGTTAAATTTTTGAAAATGGCATGAATTTCTTATAAATTTCATGTCTTGAGGGATTTTTTAGGATGATAATGAATTCAACATAATATTTTTGGGCTTAATTATGTAAAGTAAACTTGTTTCAATTTTAAGGACTAAATTGTATAATATGTAAAAGTATAGGGCAATTGTGAAAAATGTCAATAAGAAAGTCGTATGCATTCAATGAATTATTATAAAGTATTTGGGCTGATAATTGAAATAAAATAATATTTTAGATCAATAGTTGGTAGATAATCATGGAAAAGAGAAAATTGTTGATTAGTCCCTAAAACTACAATTTTTGTTGTTTAGCCTTAGTAAGTTCAGAAGATTTAATTTAGTAAAATATATAATACTATATCGACTTGTGATTTATGATTTTTTGAATATGTGTTTATATAATTATTTTCTATCAAATTGATTGAAGGTGAGAAATGTAATTGAATTGTAAAGTATTACGTGATTTGTGTATCGAGCTCGGATGAACATAGAATAGGATACAATTGGCATGCCAATAGGTTATATTGTGCTCTGTATGGGACTAAGTTGTGATGAGATGATGATTCCTAACTTGTTATTATTCACTGAATATACAGGAGTCCAACATTTGTTGTGGATTACCGAGTTATATTTACAGTGATTTTGGCGTGTTTCTGGGGGGATGTAAAGCCTACGGGCTTGGCACTTGGTGCCCAAACGTGTTTTTGGAGGGATGTTAGCCTACGAGCTAGACGCTAGGTGTTATGGCATGGTCATGGTTGGATTGGTTGGTTGAGCATTCTGCCGTGTCTTGGGTGGATAACTGCGTACTCATATCTATTTATATCGTTCATCGGGCAGATTTTCAATTGTTAAATGACATGGTGATGATATATAATTGTTATTTAATTATGATGCCTTACTGATGAGTTGTATACGTTTTCATGATTTCCAATATTATATCATGACTTGATAATATTTTATATCGTACAAATAAGATGATTAAATGACTCTTGTATATGAACCTCACATGTTGAATGCTTGAGGTTGGTAGGATTAATATTAGTCAAAGAGTTTATTAATTATTAAATTATGTTATCAAGGTAAATTATATCCTCTGTACTTGTTAACTTACTAAGCTCCTTGAAGCTTACTCGTTTTTTTTTTCCTATTTTCTTGTAGATATTATTTTGCAAAATGGGACAATCAGATCAATTTTAAGATCACACTATCCAACATCTTCCAGTAGACTTGGAAAATAACTTATTTTGGTTATGTGGAATGTAATAGGAGCTAAGTAGTATATAAGTGTGTAACAGCCCGGTTTTAGCTAAATCAGAACAGTGGTTTTGAAACCACAAATCTAAGGTCGTAAAATTATTTTAATATTATTTTTGGTGTTTACAACATGTGAATATGTATGTGTGAAAATTTTGTGAGCTAATTTTATCGTTTAATAGCTCAATTTGAGAAAAAGGACTTAATCGCGTAAAATACAAAAGTAGCATGCTATAAGTTAAAAGTGCCAAATTCCTATGGCTTATTAAATATGAAGTCCTTATGTTGTAAATAGACCATGGATTGTGGACATTGACATGAATAGCCATCCATTATGTGTTTTTAAATGTTGTTATATAAGGTTATTTAGGTAATTTATTAATTAAATGATAATTAAAGTAAAACCAAAACCAAATTTTCATCTTTATTCATCTTTTTGACAGAAACTAAAGGAAAGAAATAAGGGTTGAGAAGATTTCATGCATTCGGCCATCTTCAAGCTTGAGAATCAAGAACAAAAGAAATCAGACTTAGATTGAGGCAAGAACAAAGTACTCGACTAATCGACTGGTTTCATCGTTTTTATGTCCGAGGTAAGTTTGTACGTGATAAGCATTGGTAAAATTATGTTTTTAATGCTTTAATAATGCATAAATTGTATATATGCGACTACGAATGTATACAAAGACAAATCTACTATATTTGGCACTTAGTGTGCGTTTCGAGATAGCTTCGGCTATATAAAGCACTTAGTGTGTGAATTGGAATAGCTTCGGCTTTATGTGGCACTAACTGTGCGATACCGAGATAGCTTTGGTTTAATGTGATGGCACTAAGTGTGTGATATCTTTATTGTAACACCCTGAATTTTTGGCCTAGAAGAATTGGGCATTGGGCGTGGGAGCGTTAAAATTTTTTGGGAACATGGAAACGGCTCATATGCATCTTAGAGCTGTAGGGTTAGTGATTTTGGAATGTTAGGGGGGTCTCTAGAAAGTCCATGGTTCAAGTCTTGGTATAGGAAAAATTTTGGTTTTTAGCCTTAAGGGAGCCCTAACTCCTAGTGTGAAGAATTTTAATTAACTGAGGCTAAATGGTGACATAAAGAGCCTTGTGGTGTAGTGGCAAGGTGGCATCACAAGGGTGGCAAGGAGGTCTAGGGTTCGAGCGTTGGCATGGGATATTGATGAGTATTTATTTTGCACTTATGGACAGCAAGTGGTTGAATTGGAGTAGAATTCTATGTGGTGGAAGGTTGATTTGGTCTTGGAATTTGAATGTGAGGTGGGAGTAAGTTGAGGAGGGGATTATGGAGAGAATTAAGGAGTGAATCAAGGAGATTTGTGATAATACTCTAGAACATCATATTTTTATGTGCTAATTGCATGTTTATTTTGAGTATGTCCTACTAATTTGGGCTATTTTATGGTTCTTTGCCTTGTAGGGACTTAATTGAAGATAAAAGGAAATTTGGGGCAAAAAGCGTGAAATTAAAGATGAATTAGGCCAACATGCGAAGTAGGAGAGAAGTGGTGTCAAAAATGCAAAATATGAAAGAATTTTGGGGCAAAAATACAAAAGAAGAGATTTTATAGCACAAGAATCTATTTTAATTTCAATTATATTAGGAGAATTATTAAGGATTTTTATTTAAATTTAATTCTAGGATTTATTTTCATTTATCTTTAATTATCTTTATTTATTACTATTTATCTTTTAGAATTTAATTAGGAATAGGCTAGGTTTTCTAGTACTATAAATAGGGGATAGAGTGGCACATATTGGACATTTTTTTTTGTAAACACTCCCTCTCCCAAAAACTCTGTCTTTTGTTCTTTCCATATTTTCTTCAATAAAAATCTCATTTCTATTATATTTATTTCTTTCCCAAAAATCATGAGCCTCTAAACTAATCTAGTCGGAGGTTGTCAAAATTCCCCAAAAAGGTTCATGAGGCTTAGAATCCGCGCTTAGCCTTCCTAACAGGGTATTCATCGCTTCTCCGCATTACGGGGCTGATGCTTCCATCCATGTCTCTTAATAGGTGATCTTTACAACTTGTGCAAGGAACGACCGCTTTGTATGTTTTGGGAAGGTTGCATAGTCAGTTCGTTGGCTTTTTGCATCAGAGGTTGGCGAATCTAAAAGACAAAACGGCGTGGTATTCACTGTTGGGAAGTGATGATCTAGTAGAAGATAGTCCCACAAAAGCGATTATTGGCTAGAGTCAGGTTCCACCAAATCTTAAGTCTAAATTCTTGGAGCTGGTGGTCGTAGGCATCCTCTTTCAGTATAACTGGCTTATCCTGCTCAAGAAGGGTTACTTAAAAGCCAATGATTGAACCCAAGGCAGATCGAGACAACTAGAGGCTGGAATCTCACCACATAAGAAACTCACTCTTTTCCCAAACTCTGTTTATTTATATTCTCCATTTTAATTTTTGCAATTTATTTAATTTCGCAATTTCAATTCGATTTCAAATTCTATTTTTATTTTATTTCAAAATTCTTAATTCTGTTTTTATTTTTATTTTTCAGGAAGCAGGTTTTCTTGGCCAAGAAATTGTCCAAGATTTCCAGAAACAAGCATTCGTACAATTCGGTCCCTGAGGATTCGACCCTACTTCCCCTCTACTATAATTTTTACTATTTTACAGGGAATAGGATATTTTTGGTGCTTTCAACGATGCATCAATTTGATTTGTTCGGAGGATGGAATCGAAATGGGACTCTTTTTGTGCATAGAATTTCAGCAAGGAGGAAATTTGGGTTCACTTTTCGGCTTTGGTGAATATTTTGTCTTCCTTTTCGATTTTTGCCTAGTTTGCATTGGTGGGAGTCAAAATTTTTACCACTCAGGTCTTTGTTTTCTGCCTTTCAATTTCTGTTGGGACATTTTCTTTCTCTCCATTCTCTATGTGCCGAATTTATTTTGAAAGTGACCTCTCGGGTTTTTGGTTTTCTTCATTGTTGTTTGGTCGATTTCACCTCTCTTCTTTTTCTTCTTGATTGTGCCAATTGTGTTCTTCCTTTCTCTTTTAAACCGTGGCCTTGATTTTCTACTTTATTTCTCTGCGTGGGCAAGACACCCTCTTCTTTTATTTTTCTCTATTAAACTTTTCATAGCCGAATACCTTGCTCTTTCTCTATCAACTACTGTTTTCTTCATAAAGTTACAGTTTCTTCTCCTCTTTTTTGCCGATATTAAGTGTAAGTGATGGTGTTTTCTCTTAATGGTATTGTCGTTGTTGTTAATATTCATTTTCTCTTCTGCCGAATCTCCCCTTCCCTTTCTTAAACGATTTGCTTCTTGACCCCATACGTCTTCTTTCCCTTTTCAATAATTTTTTGTGGTAATGGTTCCTCCTTTCTCATATTTTAATATTGGTTGATACCTAGGTTCTCTCGGGGTTTGATAGAGGGACAAGCTGCTTGAAGTAATCGACTCTCTACTCTCAATTCTTGACCAAGGTGTGCATTCTTGCCTTGTTTGGTTGAGGCTGAATATTCTTGTTGGTGTGTAAACTTTTAAGTGTAGTTTTAATCACATGATTACTCAAGTTCTTTTAATAAGGCTCATTGTGATGCAGAATTCGTCTAGGGGTTTAACTTTTCCTAACGATTAGAGAGGGTTTGACAAGGTGCGATTGATTAAGGTTAGTGAAGTATGGTTTCAGCTTTTGATTGGATAAAGGAGTTTTTTTGTGTTGATCTAGTGACTAACTGTTAGACTTGATTGTGATAGGTTTGGTGCTGGGGATTCATCACACACTTCTTAATCAAGGTGTGTACACACACCACTCAAACCATAGACCGGTAAAAAGTCGAAATCCCAGAATGCCGAAACGCCGAAAAGATAAAAATCGGGTTTTTGGCCACATGGGCGTGCAAACGCCTGTGTGATTATCCGAGCTCACGGAGTGTGGGCCTACATTGAGGAACAACCACCATGAGTGAGTTCATGGGCTTGGGCCGAAAAGGGCCATATGGGCCCAATAAGCCCGTGGGCCCCTCATGTGTAAAACTTACTGTTAAGTGGGTATTACTATTCTAGCTGAGACATGCAGATGGCTAAGGCCAATTTTGGGCTTGGTGGGCCACACGGTAGTGTAGGCCCACATAGGCTTGCTTAGTGGACTTTGGCCTATTCAACAATTTTTGTATTGTTTTTGGTTGCACGTGTCACTAGACGACCATAGGCTTACTGATGGGCCTAAAAGTACTTAGGCCCAAATTGGTAAAAATGTTTGTTTTGACCCTATAGGATATATGGATGACTATGTACGCCATGAGATGATTTGTATATGTATATTTGTTCTGTTTACATGCATGATAAAATTTAATAGCATGCCACTGATGTATGTTGCATAACATGGGGTTGGGTTATGTGATTGGAAGAAGTATCATGTTCTAGCAGCACTGCTGCATATCTCTGGTGGCTATTAGCCTATCGTTCTGGCAGCTCTACTGCAAATTCTGTTTAGTGCCGCATCGGTACTATTATGTGGTGTGTAGGGATGGGTGGCTTGATATTATATCCCCACATGGTGTGTAAGGTTGGACGGAGCTGGTGTGTAGAGGTTGGATGGACAGGGTTTTTGCATGCTTGATTATTCTAATTCTGTTCTGTTTAGGGCTAAGGCCTACACTGCATCTGTTCTGTAATGGGCTTAGGCCTAGTTGGACACTGCTTCTGAAATAGGCCCAGGCCCAGACTGTTCTAGTTGATCACTATTTTTATCTGGGGTGCACACTGAGTTTTCGCAAACTCACCCAACTATTTTAACTGTGCAGGTAATCCCCAGACATAGATGGTTCGGTGCTGCGAGGAACTTGGAGCTGGCCACACACTTAAATTTGTTTTGGATTTTATTTACCTTATTTATTATTTTTGGGCTGTAATAAGGCTTTTATAATTTTTGGATTTTAAAATTTGGAATTTTATTTATTGTTTTATAATTGCTAGAAGTAGAACACGATTTTTCCAAAACAATTGTTTTTCAAAATATCACGCTTCCTCAATTGTTTTAAATTAAGCTTCCGCAACAAATAAGGTTTTAAAGGTAATAACATTTTACAAGATATTGACTTTTAATAAACCATGTTTTAAAATTAAGCTAACGAAATCTGGGGTTTTAAATGGCAAAAAGTTTTAAATGGTAAGAAGGGTTTTCCACAAAAACACGGTTTTAGAAAAACACTTCAACGTGACACACCAGATTCAGCCATAACATTTGGGCCGAGTTTGGGGTGTTACAATTATAGCTTCGGCTAATAATTTATACACTAAATGTGGGAGTTTTCAAAGCATTGAAAGATTTCTGAACGATTTAACATATTGGACAAAGATATGAGAATGAAATAAATAAATATGAGAAAGTACAAGTACGTACGATACCTATGTGGTAGTTGATACTATGTGTATGAAGCTTGATGAATTTTTATATACATGATAAATGGTCATGGATTAGAATTGAATGATGATATGAGAACTACTAAGTGTCTATTAACTGTTGATTTGTATATTATGAACTATTGAGTATATTTGGTATGAACTTACTAAGCTATGAAGCTTACTGTATGTTATTTGTCTTTGTTTTATAGAGTATCAAAGCTAGCTCAGACATCTGGGATCATCGGGAACCATCATCACACTATCAACTACTTGTTGGTATTTTTGGATGCTTGTAAATATGGTATATGGCATGTATAGGCTAGTGAGTTGATGATATGTTTTGAATTATGATTATAGCCATGAGATTTGGCTTGTAAATGTTGGAATATGGCCATTTAAGTTGGCTTGAATTATATGTTTGATGAATGATATATGTGATGTATATAATGCCTTATATGTTCTCTTGTTTGGGTATGGTTATATGGTTGTTATTTTTAATTAGTTGTAAATGGAAGTATTAAGGTTGGAATAATGGTATGTTGTGACTTGGTTATGGGATATTGAAATGGTAAGTTTTGTGGCATGAAGTAGGTGATAAGATGATGATGATGATGAAATGTATTTAGAAGTTATGCAAGTTTGATGGTTTTGGCATGATTTTGGTTGAGAATTTAAGTAGTGAAATGGTTGGTTATGAAATGACATGAATTATATGTGATTTGGTATGTTTTGGCTGCCTATATATGTATTGAAATGATACCATGTTGATGGCTAGGTGTGCTTGAGAAAAGGGTGGCAAATTGGCTTTGCAAATGACCTATTTTTGTCCACACGGGTGTGTGTCTCAGTTTTATGCGACACACGACTATGTTACACAGCCGTGTGTCCCCTAGGGTACCCTTTCGAATAAAGTCAGTATACCTTACAGTTTTGACATGGCCTAGACACACGAGCTGGTACATGGGCGTGTGGTTGATCGTGTGACCCAAGTCAGTAACCCCCTTAGATTTCACACAGCTAGCACACGGGCATGTCCTCAGTCGTGTGGTGCAAGCCAGTATGTATGTCCTGTTTTCACACGACTTGTGACACGGGCATGTCTGGTGGCCATGGGAGGCACACGGCCTGTTCACATGGGCGTGTGACCCTAAAATCAAAGAAAATTTTCTAAGTTTCTTTAAGTTTACAAGTGTTATTAGTTTAGTCCCGAACCATTTCTAAGCATGTTTTAAAGTCTCATAGAGCTTTATAAGGGACAATGTGAATGATTTGAATGTATTTTGATTATGAATGCGTATATGTATGAATTATGTTGTGATTGATCGATAATGCCTCATAACCATAATCCACCTAAGAATACGGGTTAGGGGTGTTACATTTAATTGGTATCAGAGCTACAATTTAGTCAATTTTAGGACTAATGTAGCGTGTGGGAGTCTAGTTATACATACCATATATATAAATTGCGATATTGTGATGATTCCTGATAGTTAGAATGTGTTTTTTGTATAGTAAATGGATCCCAAACAAGCAATAGCTGATGATGTAGAAAGTATTGCACCCGCTCCCTCTTAAGGGACAGCCCCAGCCGATTCTAGGCCTATTTCTAGTAGCCAAGGGGGAGAGGCTAAGCAAGCCTTCTTCCAAATGATGAGTGAGTGGTTCATGGAGTTCGTTCGAACGAATCCTACTACTTAACAACCTCTACCCCCACCTGTTCCTCAACAAGTTCCAGTTGTGCCATAAGTGATGGATCTAATTCGATTGAGTAAGCCACCAGTGGATAAGATAAGTGAACACGGGGCTGAAGAGTTTCGGGCTACAGTTGATGATGATGCTGATAGAGTTGAGTTTTGGCTCGAGAACACAATCAGAGTATTCAAAGAATTGTCTTGTACTCCCTAAGAATGTATCAAATGTGTTGTATCGTTGTTGAGGGATAATGTGTACCATTGGTGGAAAACATTGACATCAGTGGTTCCTAAAGAACAGGTTACCTGGGAATTCTTTCAAATTGAGTTCCGAAAAAAGTACATAAATTAAAGATTTCTCAATCAGAAACATAAAGAGTTTCTAGAGTTGAAGCAGGGTCAAATGACTGTGACAGAATATGAAAGAGAATTTGTATGTTGGAGCAAGTATGTTTGGGAATATGTTTCCACTGAAGAGATCATGTGTAAACGATTTGCTAACGGGTTGAATAAAGATATAAACCTGTTAGTCGGGATACTTGAATTGAAAGAATTTGTAATACTGGTTGAGAGGGCTTGTAAAGCCGAGGATCTCAAAACAGAAAAGAGAAAGGCTGATTTAGAGGCAAGAGATTCGAGGAAGAGATCGATGAGTAAATCTTATCATTCCTCGTTGAAGAAATCTAGAGATTATTTTAATTGATTGACAGCTTCAACAGAATATTAGAATAGAGATCGCGGAAAGAAATACACCAACCCTAAAGCTCAAGCCACATCGGTATCGAGTGTTGGTAACGTAAAAGATGTTAAACCCGAGTGTCAACAATGTGGAAGACGGCATTTTGGAGATTTCTGGGTGAAAAATAATAATAAAACTTGTTACAGTTGTGGTTCACGACATGTCTTTATTAAAGATTGCCCAGAGTAAGTTCAAAAAGAAAATGCTCAGAACACGAGGCCGAGTAACACTGCAGATAGAGCGAGACCATCCCGTAATGTTGGAAATATAAGTGGTGGTAGAGGTGAAATACGAAACACTACTGGGAGATATGATGCTAAAGCACCTGCACGAGCCTACGCTATTCGCGCTTGTGAAAAAGCATCATCTCCAGATGTTATCACTGGTACTTTTACTCACTATAATACTAAAGTATTGCATTGACAGATCTAGAATCAACTTATTTGTATATACGTTTGAATTTAGTATCTAGTAAGACTTTGCCTGTGGAGTCTACTGAATTTGTAATTAGAGTATCGAACCCTTTAGGCAAGTTTCTGTTGGTTGATAAAGTGTGCAAGGACTGTCCATTGATGATTCGGGATATTTATTTTTTGGCTGATCTAATGTTGTTACCATTTGATGAATTCGATATAATTCTGGGTATGGATTGGTTAACGCTGCATGATGCTATTGTGAATTGCAAACGAAAGATGATAGATTTGAGATGTCAAAATAATTAGATTACCCAAATTGAGTCAGATGATCTGAATGGTTTGCCAGCATTGATTTCGTTGATGTTAGCTTAGAAGTATGTGAGAAAGGGTTGTGAATCTTACTTGGCTTATGTCCTTGATACGAAAGTGACTGAAAAAAAGATTGAATCAGTGCCAGTTGTGTGTGAATATCCGTATGTGTTTCCTAAAAAATTACCAGGATTACCACTGATACGAATGGTTGAGTTTAGTATTGTCTTAATGCTGAGTACAACACCGATATCGATAGCTTCGTACAGAATGGCTCCGATAGAGTTAAAAGAATTGAAATCTTAGTTGCAAGAGTTGTTAGATAGAGGATTTGCACGACCGAGTTTTTCACCTTGGGGTGTTCCTGTGTTGTTTGTGAAAAAGAAAGATGGCACGATGAGAATGTGCATAGACTATCAACACTGAATAAAGTGACTATCAAGAACAAATACCCTCTACTGCGAATTGATGATTTGTTTGACCAATTGAAAGGGGCTACAATGTTCTCAAAGATAGATTTGAGATTGGACTATTACCAGTTGCAATTTAAAGACTCCGATGTACCAAAAACTACATTCAGAACGAGGTATGGTCACTATGAATTTTTGTTTATACCTTTTGGACTGTCGAATGCGCCTGCTATCATTATGGATTTAATGAACCGTATTTTTAGACCGTACCTAGATCAATTTGTTGTTGTGTTCATAGATGATATTTTAATCTATTTGAGAGATGAAACTGAGCATGTCGAGTATTTGAGAATTGTATTGCAGACTTTACGAGATAAGCAATTATATGCAAAGTTCAGTAAATGTGAATTCTGGTTGCGTGAGGTTGGTTTTCTGGGGCATATTGTGTCAGCATCGGGTATTCAAGTTGATCCAAGTAAGATTTCTGCAATTATGGATTGGAAGCCTCCAAGAAATGTATCTGAAGTCCGTAGTTTTCTAGGACTAGCTGGCTACTTTAGACGATTTGTAAAAGGCTTTTTGTTGATTGCGACTCCATTGACGAGATTGCTTCAAAAAAACGTAAAGTTTGAGTGGTTTGAGAAATGCCAAAAAAATTTTGATCAGCTGAAAGCTCTTTTGACTGAAGTTCCAATGTTAGTACTACCGAAATCATGTAAAGAGTTTGTGATTTATAGTGATACATCGTTGAATGGTCTAAGCTGCGTTTTAATGCAGGAAGGTAAAGTCATAGCTTATGCCTCAAGACAGTTGAAGCTGCATGAAAAGAATTACCCGGCGCATGATTTAGAGTTAGCAGCAATTGTGTTTGCGTTAAAGATTTGGCACCATTATCTGTTCGGTGAGAAATGCCATGTTTACTCAGACCACAAAAGCTTGAAATATTTGATGACTCAAAAAGATTTGAATTTGCGACAGTGAAGATGGCTAGAATTGTTAAAAGATTACGAGCTAGTGACTGACTACCATCCAAGAAAAGCAAATGTTGTTAATGATGCACTAAGCCGAAAATATTTATTTGCTCTACATGCAATGAGTACTCAGTTAGCTCTTTTTGATGACGGCTCGATTGTAGCTGAGTTGAAAGCGGGACCATTGTTTATATAGCAGATTTGTGAAGCTCAGAAGACTGATAATGAAATGTTAGCTAAACGAGCTCAATTTGATTTGAACCCTGATTTAGAGGTCGAATATGAGTTCTGAGAAATTCAGAGTTAATTTAAATGATTTTGAATGAAGCACATAGTAGTCGATTGTTTGTTCACCCGGGAAGCACGGAAATGTATAATGATTTGAAGTAACTCTATTGGCGGCATGGTATGAAACGTCATATTTCAGAATTTGTTTCAAAATTTTTGATTTGTCGGTAAGTTAAAGCTAAGCATTAGGTACTGTCTAGTTTATTGCAGTCGATTATGATTCTTGAGTGGAAATGGGATAGAGTAATTATGGATTTTTTTTTTAGTTTACCCCTATCTCTGAGCAAGAAAGATGCGATCTAGGTTATAGTTGACAGATTGATTAAATCAACTCATTTTATTCCGGTGTGTACGGATTATTCGCTTGAAAAGTTAGCTGAGTTGTATATCTCCCAAATTGTGAGATTACACGGAGTACCTATTTTATTGTCTCAAATAGAGATTCGAGATTCACATCGAGGTTTTGGAAGAAATTGCAAGATGCACTGGGTACAAAATTACATTTTAGTACCGCATTTCACCAACAGACGGATGGTCAATCTGAGCGAGTTATACAGATACTTGAGGATATTGTATTCTTGAGTTCGAAGGTACGTGGGAAAGGTAATGTCGTTGATTGAATTCACGTATAACAAAAGTTTTCAATCAAGTATTAAAATGGCACCGTACGAAGATTTATACAATCATAAATGTCGAACACCTTTCTACTAGACTGAACTTAGCGAGAATAAGATTCACGGGGTTGATCTGATTAGAGAAACTGAAGAGAAAGTGAAAGTAATATGGAATAGTTTGAAAGCAGCATCGGATTGATAGAAATCTTACACAGATTAGAAATGGAAACATATTGAGTTTCAAATCAGGGATAAAGTGTTTTTGAAAGTATCTCCATGGAAGAAAATACTTCGATTTTGTCGTAAAGGCAAATTAAGTTTGAGATTCATCGGACTGTATGAGAGTATCGAGCGAGTTGGACCAGTGGCATATCAACTAGCATTTCCGTCTAAGTTAGAAAAGATTCATAATGTGTTTCATGTATCGATGCTTCGATGATACTGAATTGATCCTTCGTATATTATTTCCCCAAAAAAAGTTAAGATTTAGTCAGATTTATCATATAGTGAAGAACTGATCCGAATTCTAGCTCGTGAGATAGAAGAGTTTAGAAATAAAAGAATACGCTAGTAAAAGTATTATGGCATCGACACGAGATTGAAGAAGCTACATTGGAACCCGAGGATGCTACGAGAAAGCAATATCAAAACCTATTCACTGGTAAGATTTTTGGGGACGAAAACCCCTAAGGGGGAGACTTGTAACAGCCTGGTTGTAGCTAAATCAGAACAGTGGTTTCAGAACCACAAATTTGAGGTCTTAAAATTATTTTAATATTATTTTTGGTGTTTACAACATGTGAATATGTATGTGTGAAAATTTCTTGAGCTAATTTTATCGTTTAATAGCTCAATTTTAGAAAAAGGACTTAATCACGTAAAATGCAAAAGTAGCATGCTATAAGTTAAAAGTGTCAAATTGCTATGGCTTATTAAATATGAAATCCTTATGTTGTAAATAGACCATGGATAGTGGAAATTGACATGAATAGCCATCCATTATGTGTTTTTAAATATTATTATATAAGGTTATTTAGGTAATTTATTAATCAAATGATAATTAAAGTAAAACCAAAAACAAATGTTCATCTTTATTCATCTTTTTTACCAAAACTAAGGGAAAGAAATAAGGGTTGAGAAGCTTTCATGCATTCAGCCATCTTCAAGCTTAAGAATCAAGAACAAAAGAAATCGAACTTAGATCGAGGCAAGAACAAAGTACTCGACTAATCAACTAGTTTTGTCGTTTTTACGTCTGAGGTAAGTTCGTACGTGGTAAACATTGTTACAATTATGTTTTTAATGCTTTAATAAAGCATAAAATGTATATATATGACTACGACTGTGTACGACGACAAATCTACTATATTTGGCACTAAGTGTGCATTTCAAGATAGCTTCGGCTATATAAAGCACTTAGTGTGCGAATTGGAATAGCTTCAGCTTTATGTGGCACTAAGTGTACGATATCGAGATAGCTTCAGTTTATTGTGATGGCACTAAGTGTGTTATATCATTATAGCTTCGGCTAATCATTTATGCACTAAGTGTACGAGTTTTCAGAGCATTGAAAGATTTTTGAACGATTTAACGTATTGAACAAAGAGGTGAGAATGAAATAAATAAATACGGGAAAGTACAGGTACGTACGATACATATGTGGTAGTTGATACTATGTGTATGAAGCTTGATGAATTTGTATATATATGATAAATTATCATGGATTAGAATTGAATGATGATATGAGAACTACTAAGTGTCTATTAACTGATGATTTGTATATTATGAACTATTGAGTATATTTGTGTAACACCCCAAACCTAGCCTAGATGTTAGGCCCAAATCTGGCATGTCACATTGAAGTGTTTTTCGAAAACCATGTTTTTATTGAAAACCCTTCTTAATATTAAAAAAAAAAACTTTTGATCATTAAAACTTGTATAAAACACCAATTTACGTTAGTTTAATTTCAAAGCGTGGTTCATTGAAAAATACATAATTTAATTTCCAAAATCTCTTTAAGTTGCGGAAGCTAGTTTTAAAATAATTACTAAAGCTTGACGTTAAAAAGTTAAGTAGCGAAAGCATTTTGAAAATGTTGCGGAGATGTAATGTTGTTTTAAAAACAATTAAAATTTTGGGAAAATCGTGATTTAACTCAAACAGATATAAATCAAAGTAAATGAAACCCAAAGTTAAAATTCAAAAACTTTAAAAGGCCTTATTACAAAAATTAAAACCCAAAACGGAATCTAAACCATAAATAAACCAAAGTATAATAAGACTACAGTCGTGTGACCATCTCCGAGTCCTTCGCAGCATTGATCCTCCTAATGTTGGGGATTACCTGCACAGTTAATAGATGGGGTGAGTTTATAAAAACTCAGTGTGTACTTCCCTTACTAGAGTAATAGTCAGTATACCAGCAGAAAATAGAAATGGGATCTAGGCGAGCCCATTACATGCGATATGATGCAGTCCGATTCAGAGCATACGTGGGCCAAAGCCCATTACAATATCATTTGGGTCACAGCCCATAACAGAATCAATTGAGCCTAGCCTATCTTAGTAACAAAACAAAATGTGTGAATGCATGGATGCATGCTATCCCATCCAACCCTGCATTTGCCTCCATCCAACCTTGCACTACCTGTGGGGAATAACTTACCCACGCCATCCCAACACTTACAATGTTAACACTAGTTGCAACACTAACCGAAATCACAGCAAAGCTGCTAGTATATATACAACTTTAAGCCTTCAGTAGCGGTATTATAATTGGCACAAAGCCATCAGTAATTGTAATAAGTTCGGCACATAGCCATCAGCGACAGTGATATAATCGGCACATAGCCATTGGTAAATATGATCGACACAGAGTCATCAATAAATATGATAGGCACATAGCCACTGGTAAATACGATTGGCACAAAGCCATAATCAACATAGCATAGAGCTATATTTAGGTTCGCACAGAGCCATAATCAGAATAAGCAGCACTAAGCCGTCATCGATCCACAGTTGCCTTGTGCAACCTGTGTGACCTTAATAGATCAATACTGGATCCACAGTAGTCTCGTGTAACCCGTGCGATCCTATCAGAACTTCCTCCGTATCAATGTCCCAACCCCATGCAATATGACATGTATGTCATGCTCAATCATCACACGTGTATACAAAATGGTCATGCTCAATAACAATCATTTAAACATATATCAGAAGCACATCAGTCATACAACCACCGCCAAGTCAGTTAAAACACAGTCATACAATCATAGTCAAATTGGTCAAATTCATAGTCTAAGTTGGTCATTTACCCACAAGGGCAAAATAATAATTTTACACTACAAGGGTATTTGGATAATTTTACAAATTGGGGGTATTTCGATAATTTTACAAACTGAGGATATTTCGATAATTTTACAAATTGGGTCTTAACGACCCAACAGATGGTCCACTGTTGCCTCGAGTGACTTAATTAACCTAAACAGACATTATGTATAAGTGGGCCTAAGGCCTATTACTCGGCCCAAGTGGGCCATACACACTCGTGTGGCCCTTTTAGCCCAGAAACAGCCACAGCAATGCGAACATCACAGTCCAAACAACACTTACCACATCACATACATTTATCCTTGTAGGGCCCACGAGTCTATTGGGCCCACACGGCCCATTTAGCCCAACAAGGCCCAGAACATCCCAAGACCACGAGAGCCCTTGTAGTGTCCTCTACAGTCTAACGCCCATGCCTGTGGGCTCGGATCACCACACGTGCGATCACACGCTCGTGTGGCATCATACGCCATATTTCCAGCTTTTCGGCATTTCACTGATCTACAGTCATAGCAGAGTAAACAACACACACTTTTTCGGCTTTTCAGCCGATTATCAAAACAAGGCATATGGTTACACACCTGATCACGTAGAGTACTAAGAATTCCTGAGTGCCAGAACCTAGTCAAACATAACAATAGTTAACCACTTATCAACAGAGTTAAAAGAACATTAACCAAACCCCTAGTCGAAGGATCCACTACTAGTTGCCTTGACTCGAACAGTCAACTGTGATTTGCCTACTTAATCCAAAGTTTGGCACAGTCACCCTTCTGCAACCTGGCAGAAAGTCCCGAACTACCAACACCCTATGTCACTTAAACTTGGGGGTAGAGGCTACGTATCCATTCACAGCTGGTACCCCTCCTCACTTTCCCTCAGAATGGCTACCACTCGCCACCATTTGTATCTCACTAAGCAACATACTATTAGAAACCCCTAAAAGTATGGCCTATAACCGAGGCACGAGATGGTACAATCACCCCTTAATAGAATATAGAGAGAGGTTCGGCTTTAAGAGAACACAAGGAGAAAAAGGGCATTCAGCTTTAGAAAAGTGTAAGAAAGAATAAACTTGAACATATTGCAAAAATAGAGAAAACAAGTAGTAATCAAGTAACTCACCAATTTTTAAATAACCACTACCAAACCGTAAATAGAACAAAGAGGGGGAGAAGAAGTAAAAAATTGGTCACAAGGATTAAGAACTAAAATTCGAAAGGAAATGGAGAAAATAAAGAAGAAAAAGTCGACTAGGAGAAGAAAACCAAAAGGAAATGGAGAGGGAGGAGAGAAATATGTATTCGGCTAGGTTGAGAGAAGGAGAGGAGAGCAGAGAATCGGCCAACCAAAAATGTGAAGGGATTGAGGAGGAGAAAAGAGGGTATTCGGTCAAGGAGGAAACTCTTGAAGGAGAAAAGAAAAGGTGACAAGCCAACACGAACAAAAGTACCCGAATGGTGACAATTCAACTACTCTAAAAATAAAATAATAAAAAATATATAGGAAACCCAAAAGACCCCTAGCAAGAATCGGCTAAGAACTACAAACAGAGAACTCCCAAAATGCTCATAATCGCCGAAAATGGGAAACTATTCCCTCAAAGCTGAATTAGTGTTCACAAATGGCACTAGCTTTTCCCTCTCATTCCAAATCCATTGGTTTTATCCACAACCTCCTCCTAAAACTCCTCATTTATCTCCTCCATGATTTTCTCTATAATCCACTCCTTGACCAGTTCAAACTTCCCCCAACAGAGTTTCAATCAACCTCTGCTTCTCACATGGCAAGAGAGCAAAATAATTACTCTTCTACATTGCTATGACTTGAACCTCAGACTTCAAGAGAACTTCACACGCCATCTACCACTACACCACAAGCTCTTTTGTGACATATTTTATCCCCAATTAATTATAAGGTCTACTTTTAAACACCAAGGGTTTTATTCACCTAAAACAGAAAATTTTGCTAAAGCCCAGATTTGAACCCAAGACTTCTCCAACACGTCTCAGGACAAATAACCACTCAAGCAGACATTTATTTGTCTCCTTTTCTTGTACATCCAATACTTACGTGCAGTCTCCTAACTATTCCCTTACTCAAGGCCCATTTCTTCTAGGCCCAAAAATTTAGGGCATTACAATTTGGTACGAACTTACTAAGCTATGAAGCTTACTGTATGTTATTTGTCTTTGTTTTATAGAGTATCAAAGCTAGCTCGGACATCGGGGATCATTGGGAACCATCATCACACTACCGACTACTTGTTGGTATATTTGGATGTTTGGAAATATGGTATATGGCATGTATAGGCTAGTGAGTTGATGATATGTTTTGAATTATGATTATAGCTATGAGATTTAGCTTGTAAATGTTGGAGTATGGTTATTTAAGTTGGCTTGAATTATATGTTTGATGAATGATATATGTGATGTATACAATGCCTTATATGTTAGCTTGTTTGGGTATGGTTATATGGTTGTTATTTTTATTTAGTTGTAAATGGAAGTATTAAGGTTGGAATAATTGTATGTTGTGACTTGATTATGGGATATTGAAATGGTAAGTCTTGTGGCATGAAATAGGTGATAAGATGATGATAATGAAATGCATTTAGAAGTTATGCAAGTTTGATGGTTTTGCCATGATTTTGGTTGAGAATTTAAGTAGTGAAATGGTTGAGTATGAAATGACATGAATTATATGTGATTTGGTATGTTTTGGCTACCTATATATGTATTGAAATGATACCATGTTGATGGCTAGGTGTGCATGAGAAAAGGGTGGCAAATTGGCTTTGTAAATGGCCTATTTTTGTCCACATGGGCGTGTGTCTCAGTCGTGTGCAACACACAGCTATGTTACACGGTCATGTGTCCCTTGGGGTACCCTTCCAAATTAAGTCAGTATACCCTACAATTTTGACACAGCCTAAACACAGGAGCTGGCACATGGGCGTGTGGTCGGCCGTATGACCCAAGTCAGTAACCTCTTTAGATTTCACATGGCCTGGCACACGGCCGTGTCCTCAGTCATGTAGATCAAGTTCGTATGTATGCCTTATTTTCACACGGCTTGTGACACGAGCGTGTCTGGTGGCCGTGTGACCCTGAAATCAAAAAAAAATTTCTAAGTTTCTTTAAGTTTGCAAGTGTTATCGGTTTAGTCTCAAACCACTTCTATGCATGTTTTAAGGTCTCATAGAGCCTTATAAGGGACAATGTGAATGATTTGAATGTATTTTGATTATGAATGAGTATATGTATGAATTATGTTGTGATTGATCGATAATGCCTCGTAACCCTATTCCGACTAAGAATATGGGTTAGGGGTGTTACCAAGTGTTTATTGTAACTAAGGTGTGTTTTGAGATTTCATAGCTATATAGAGTTGCTAATATAATGATGTGGTTCATTATGGTTGAAATGGTATATAATGATATAATGTTTGGAAGGTTAATAGCATAGTAGGTGGAATGGTTGATTTTTCTAATATATACATATATATGTATTTGGTCATTAAATACTTGATTGTGTTATCATACTTGGATGGTTGATTTTTTGATATTCTAGTTGAACTGGTATATGATTTGTTAGTTGTGGCAAGATTTGGTGTCATTTGACATTTTGTATAATATTGTTAGACAAGCTTGAATTGTTTGGGAAATGACATTGGATGTTAGAATGGATTGTTGTTTGTGATGGTGCCCTATGGCTTATTGGTTAGAACTAGGAAAATGGCATGTTTTGGCACGTTTTTGGTGTGTTTTCTATTTGAAATAAACATTACAACTCAACAAGGGTTCAATCTTCTCTTCTTGTAAATAGATGGCAACAGTAGGGCATAAAACAAGAATTTGGAGAGATTGTTACTCTGCCTAAAAATAGAGAAAATTTATACTCAACTATTGAATATATTTTTCTAGAACAATAATTTTACTAGTTTCTATTAAAGAAAAGAGAATTTCAGTTTTAACCGCAAATAAAAGAGATACCTTTTTCTAGTTCTGTGTTTTGATTCAATTGGTTCGAGCCCACACGCAAAGTATGAGAATAATAGAAAAGATCACTTGGTTAAAAGCTAGGAACAATAAACATTCGGTAAGTTGAAAACACAAGTATGAATTCGATTATGGCTTATTATTATAATTATCATAAACTGGGTCAGTTTTCAAATTTTTAATTTTTTGATATGCATCCAATATACCTAGGCCTTACGTACTAATACATTGGCCCTTAGATAGGGCCATTAAAGTGTTTTGTCCATTTCGAGCTCCGTAGATCTTGAACTTGACCTCAAACACCTCCGATCTCTTGGAAAATGTTTCTAAATGATTTTAAGATGATTACAAAGCCTTCAAATTGATTTTATCTTATTTCTAAAATTTTAGTTAAATTATTTTAAGTTTTAAATCATAGTAACACTTTTATATTTCTCAAACCATATAACCTTAATCTAGGCCAAGATGCTTTAAATACTCACTTTATGATTTGGAAACATTTGCAAAGACCCAAAATGATTTTTAATTACATTGGGTCCTTCCAAATTCGGTTAAATTGATTTAAACAACATTATTATATTTTGAAGTAGATGTTTTTTATAGAAAAAATGTACAAGTTAAGAAAGTGCTCTGGTAGGACCTCTCATTTGTGTTGTACGTTAGGATGGGTGAAGAGGTGTAATAATACAATATCGAGCGGAAGAGGGGTTTCTATGTTGCGAAGATTTTTTAAAAGCTTTCTTAAACCCTAAGAAATGAGAAACAACAAATAATGTGAATAAACCAAAAATTAAATAGCAAGATAAATAAAGAAAACAAAATTAAAGACGCAAGATGGAAGAGATAAATCGATGGAACAATGATAGATGGATAAGTGTCCAATAGAACCCTTTGAAAAAGATTTACTGACAAACTCAATTAGTGACCCTTGCCAACCCTTCAAGAAAGATTTCTTGGCAACTTTGAGTGCAATCAACTCCCCCCAAAATCTTGAATAAGATTAAGTGAAAATATTCCTAAAAAAGTAGCAAGAATTGAATCTTACAAAATAAAATACTCCAAATAGTGCTTTTATTAAATCAAATAATCAAACATCATACCAAATGAATAATGAAGATGTGTTCATATAGTCTAGCTAATTATATCAAAATAACACCCTAAGTATAATGAACACAAATGCTACGTTTGGTTGGAGTACTACATTTATGAATTAGCAATAATCTAATTCAATTAGTAATATTTAGCCATTCGCATATCTTATTTTCAGCAAAGAGAAAGAAAATTTTCACTTATTTTGAAGATATCTTATTTTTTTCATGAGTGTTTACCCATCTTTTTACTTTTAAGTTTAAATTTGTACTAACTATTCTTTAGTTCATGCCTAACTATTGCCTGTTCATAGGTAATAATTAAGTATTTTTTTCTCATGTTATTGCAGTAGTAAACAAATGAGACATAATTAATATGAACAAAAAGTAGTTCTAGTTAAACTAAACTTTATTGTTGACTAAGAAACATAAAACTTCTAAACAAGTTAAACAACTTAAAATACTTAAAAATATCATAGAATTTGAAATTAATAAATTTTAAAAATATAATACTTAATAAATATAGTATTGGACTCATATAGAATCAAATTTAAGGCTTAACATTGAACCCAATATGATTTAAATTTGAATGAAAGCCCAAAATTTGTAATTTCTCATAATAATCCTGTTAAAAAATTCTACTCGCACAGTCTTCACTAAAATAACCATAACTAGAGACCCTAAACACAAAATCAAGTGATTAAAATGCATTTTTGAGATAAGATATGGCTCTTTCATCGGTCAGAAGGCATCTTGACCTAGAAATGTTGGGATTCCATCTAAGAGGTCGTCACAATTCAACTAATTTTCTAAGTAAAAATTTGGCAACTATCATGAATTGACCTGAACTAAACTGATTTCTCCATATTTAGGCATGTTGACTCAATCATAAATGCTCAATAAAATCCTCCAAGCATGTTCATAGTCTTGATTCTTGGTTTCGAATTGAAACAATATTTGTAAGTAGTAACGAAACACTCAACTTTATTAAAGTTCGTTGCAACGTGTGATAAAACGGAAGACATAAACTAATAAAAAACTAAAAGCAATTTGAAGAGGTAACAACAAAATCAAGTTTTGTTAACGCAATTAAGACACAATGGTCCTACATCTGTGAAGCCTTGCTCAAAGTATAATCTTATTCAATCAACCAATCAAAACACATCTCTATCGACTAAAGCCCAAAAATTCCCTTACAAATAGAATTAATGCAGCCCAATAGGGAATCATAGAACAACTAACATATACCCAATATCACTATCTATTAAACATACAAGAATTCTTAATATCGAAGAGAATACAAAAATCTCAACTAAAAAAAAATAAAAGCTTGAATTAAGTACTTGAGCAAGAATGATCCAATCTTCCAGCAAACCAAATCGCACCTCTCACCAAGTGAATGAGCCTCATATATATAGATCCAATCAACAAGATAAAATGAACTTTATAATCCTTGCTAAACAACTAATAAATATTTTGAACCAAAACTTCAAATTCAAATGTATCCGATTGTGATAAAGCAATAGTCCTTATCCATAAAACCATTCATGACCAGTAATCCATTAGGCTAAGGAGAGAATGATAGAGATAAAGTTTCCCATACCCAAATAATTGACTGAGTGATAGACAGTCTTGTTTGGTCAAAGATGCCAACAAAACCTTTTAGCCTAACAAAACTAAAATCACCGCCTATTCAAACAACAAATGGAATAGAGAGATAAGTCCTTTATTTGAATAGAACATGGAACAGACAAAGGTTCTAACATAAACTAATATTCCAAAGAATCAAATTCATGGGATCTTGTCTCTTTAAAGCTTTCTAAGTTTGTTTGTCATAAACTCTTGCACGATCAAATTCATCTTCTCTCGAATTTGTTTTGATCTTGTACAAGTGATTGAACCTTTAAGGAAACTAAGTCCATCACTAAGTTAGGCCCCTGAATGGGCCTGAAAGTATGCCTCAGTGCTTGCATCATTAAGTTTATTTACAATCTACTACTCAGAAAGTTGATTAAGTTGTGTTGATTGTAATTTCTATCTTTCTAAGTCAAGTAGATGCAGGCATTCTAAGCCAAACGTAAAGCTATCGAGATAATAGTCTTCCATCTTAAAATTATGTATAAATAAGGATACATGGGGTGCTCAACTCTTTAATAACTTTTCTCAAAATTGGTTTTACTCTTTTTATTCATTTATTTTCCAAATTAAAGTGCATCTTGAACACTTGTGGAGAATAATAAATAGCTCCTCTTCAAATACTTCAATATCTTTTTGCCTTTGTAACGCCCTAATAAATTTATTTTTGTTTCTGTAAATATTTGACAAGTGTGTATCTACTTCAGTGGTTCAGTGTTTTGGGTGCGTGTGTGAGGTCTTGGGTTCAATTCCCCCTTTTGGAAAAACTTTGTTATTTCAGGTACAAGCCTTACCCTTGATGAGGGGGCTTTTATAAAATTATCTGTTAATTCGTATCAGAATGAGCCTACTGGTTCGAGTGGTAAGGGAGTTGGTGTGTTGGAGGTCCTGTGTTCAAATCCCAATGTGGGCGTGGGTTTTATTTTTGCTCGGTTTTGTGATAAAATTTCGGTGGAACTAAAATTCTGAAATGGTTGAGAATGAGGAAGTAGGAGGGAGTTGGGATATTGGGGGTTATCAATTTTTTTTTCAAAATTCCTGCTCTCTCTCCCTCTCAAAAAGATTTTTGACGTTAGTTGCTTCCTTGTTAGTGGAACTCTCAATTTCTATCATCTTTTCATTGCTTTTTCATTTTCCGTTCAGACCATTATCGATCTTTGCATTGGGTTCTATGTTTTTCTGCTCAAATTGCATGTTGTTAAGTACTTTAGTAGTTTTGTACAATTGTGGCTATTTCGATTGTGTGGATATCGTATACCTTGTTGTTTAGGAGAAGATCAAGGGACTACTGATTGGTAATCGATGACTTAGTTGTCTGGAATCATTGTTGTTCGTTAGAAGGTAAGGATTTGGTTGTTTGTTAGAATGAATGGAGCCTTAGTTCCGATTTTAGTATCGAATTAGGCATTTAATTCAGTGTTTTGTTGGACAATATTAGGTTCTGGTGGTCTCGGGAGTGGATTTTGCATCAAAATCGTAACAGGTGTTGACACAAAACGTAGGAAAATGAGCTTCAACGAAAGCTAAAAAACCCCACTATCGACGCCACACGGGCGTGTGCCTGGCTATGTGGTTGGTCGTGTGCGAGACACGGTCGTGTGATCAATGAAGGCATGGCCGTGCTCAAGACACGGTCGTGTGTGGTACGAGTGTGGTCATGTGGGCTACACGAGCTAGGCCAAGTTGGGCGTGTGGGTTCATGGTCAGGCCATGTGGGTGACACGGGTAAGGCTAATCTGGGCCTGTGGGCCCATATTTTTAAAATTTTCTCTAAGGTCGTACGGGTCGTTTCAATCTTCTGTGAGCCTACCGTAGGGTCAGTAAGGGCTAACTAAACCCTAAATTATGTGATCTGTTATTCTGGTAGTATGCTCTAAGTAGTACATTGTTATGCATATCTAATTATTTTGTTATATGTATATCTGATATCTGTACACAAACATGATAAGCATGTTATATCTGTATCTGTACTTGTATTGTGTATCTATTTTGGAGCAAGATTTATATATGTAGAGGAAGTGTTCTGTATGGCATTCACCACCTATATTCTGGCAGCTTGGCTGTACTTTATCTAATATGTATCATAATGGCCCGATACTGTGTGTAGGGCTAGGTGGGTGTTTTTAACCCCACATGGTGTAATAGGATGGTCAGAGTTGGTGTGTAGAGGATGAGGGTAGGATTCTATTTATTTGATTTGCATATTTGTATCTGTTATTCGTATATGAAATGGACATGAGTCCGAATCTATATTTCACTGTTTATATTAATTTCTATATAATTGTATGTCTATTTCTATTGGGTTACACACTAAGTTTACGAAAACTCACATCTGTTTGTTTGTTTTGTTCAGGTAATCCACATAGACTTAGGCGGGCTAGTGCGACGAATGATTTTATATTGATTTTAAGGGTTATTTCTAGGTTTTTGTAATTTATGGACTCTCCAGACTGTTTGATTTTATTTTGGAATTTGGTTTTGACTTAACTATTTCTTTACGATGGTTTTTTCTAAAACAACGATTTTCTGAAAGTACGAACGAGATTACCAAATTAAATGTTTTATGACTTTTGTTGTATTTACATTTGGGCAAATAAATAAATTAAACAAATGCTTTCAAAAATAGATATAAATGAATATGAGTTTTGAAACTGGATTGATTTGACGAAATGACTCCATTTTCAAAAACCTTACCTTGTGACATCACCGAATTCGGCCAGAACATCTAGGCCAAGTTTGGAGTGTTACATTTAGTGGTATCAGAGCCAGGTTACAAAACTCAGCTGTGAATTTTGGGTTTCAAAATTGTATTTTAAAAAGAATTGGTTTCACAAATAATTTGAATAATTTTAGAAAGTATGTAGTACAACTAGCCTCCAATGGTGCCCCTGTTATGCATCTATGATGCCCTTGGTGTGATTTTTTTTTACTTTAAAATTTGAGTCAAGTTATTTGATTCAATGAATTAAATGATAGGGAGATTTACAAGTTAGTTATATGCTTGTATGTTTTGATTTATTTGTATATAATGGGCTTGATAAGTGAAAATATAACAATGTATGATTTATACATGTACATGGAATGTCACTTTGAGTATACGTGATTTCACTACGATAAGCTCTTGAGAAGTAAAGGGTTAAAAACCATTTGAATATGGGTAAAAGTAATATTATAATTCATGTTTTGGTATTGATGATTAGGGATTTGTACAAGCCAATGAAGATAGTCGAAAGAAAAAATTATGTTTATGAATAGTGTTAAACAATTTCTATGTTTTAAAAAGGCAAATGCCCTAGTCAGAGTAATAACACAGAAATTAAATGTAGTGGGATCGAAGACACAATTGTTAGATCTGGAGTTACTACATCTGATATTATAATCTGGTATGTTCTATCTATTCGAAATTATTATTGCATATGTATTGAATATTACTAGATCAACTTACTCACATATTTGCACCACATTAGTAACAGAAAAGGATCTATGTTTTAAATCAATTGAGTTTGATATTCGAGCCATAATTCAATGGATTAGAGTGTAATGGTTATTTTGGTATGAGAAATTATTTACTGAAAATCTATGATTGTGACTTTTGTAACAGCCTGTTTTTGGTCAAATCAAAATGGTGATTTTAAGACCACAAATCTAAAGTCAAAATAATTATTTTATTATTATTTGAATATTTACAACATGATTATGAGATGGTGTGAAAATTTCAGTAAGAAATTTTATTGTTAGAATGCTTAATTCGATGAAAAGGACTAACTTCCGTAAAGTTTAAAACTTGAGTTCTATTAGCTAAAGGTATTTAATAGTTATAGAACCTTAAAGTTGAGGTCCTTAAGTGGTAAATAGACCATTAATGAGATAGAGGATGATAGTGACTTGGTATTTTGTGTAATTTTTAAAGTTTTTAAAGGTTATAATAGTAATTTACTAATTAAATGATAATTTAATAAAACAAAAACACTAAAATTTGGTTCATTGATCTTTCTTAGTCGAATTAAACAAGAAGAGAAGCCATATCTAGGGTTCTTCATTTGACCATTACTATTTCTTGCAATTAGGTATGTATTTTGTCTCGTTTTTAATGATTTTTATGTTTTTGAGATCGTTGTAGCGTAGTCTAGCTAGCCCAGGGACTAATTTGCAAAACTGTCAAAGGTTTAGGATGTTGACATTGATGAATATGTATGAGCTTTAATGATTGATGATAGATTATAAATGTTTGATGATAGTTATACAAGTTTTGTTAAGTGATTTTTAGTAAAATGTCCAATTAGGGATTGATTTCTTAAATGATGAAATTTGGTGGTTAAATTGTGAAATAAATAAAAAAATGTGGGCTTCTAAGGGCCTAATTTAAATTCGGCTAGCATGGGTTGTGTTTGAATTGCATAAATTTGTGATTTTATGAAATAAGGACTAAATTGTAAAAATGTGAAATGTTATGGGTCAAAACTGTAAAATGACTTTAAAGTAAATTTTGGACTAAATTGAATAGAGAGATTATTAAATAAGCTAAATTTTGGACTAAAGTGAAATACTGACTTAGATTAGGGAAAGAACAAGGTTTTGGATTAATCGACTCGTTTCGCAGTTTTTGTATCCGAGGTAAGTTCGTATGTAATAAGCTTTGTTTTAGTTGTACTGTAAATACCTTAATATTGTATAAATTGTGAATTATGACCTTGCGGACACATTCAATGAAGATTCGACATTGGAAATCCCGGTTAAACCTTAGGAATAGAGTAGGATACAAATGACATGTCATTAGGGGTTACATTGATTTAGCTTCGGGACATGATATTGGCACTTCGGGTGCGAGATTCGTTGAGTTGGATTTGGGCCATGATATAGGCACTTCGAGTGCGAGATTCATTGAGTTGGCTTCGGGCCATGATATTTGCACTTAGGGTACGAGACTCTCGAGTATTTGGGGACGACGCACTGTCCCAAGCCATGTTGAGGATATTGGAGAGAGTTGTTGGACCCCATTCTGGATTTGGGGGCCATGGGTCGGTAACTAAAAAACTCTGGTCCAATGGTGTTGAGCTATCTAGGAGTGTCACTAGAGTCACCCCTATTGTGGCCGAGTATTTTAGAGGCCACCGAGAGGATCATGAGTGGTTTAGATTGTACTCCAGAGTAGAAACTAAATGGTGCAGTCTATTTGCTTTGCGATAAGGCATATCAATGGTGGTTAACGGTTGTGGAGGGTACTCAGTCTAATCTGGGATTTCTTTAAGACCACCTTCTAGGTTAAGTATGTGGAGGCGAGCTATGTAGATGCTCGTAGGCGTGAGTTCATGAACCTCACACAAGGTGATAAATCAGTGGCTGAGTATGAGGCCAAGTTTTTGAGGTTGAGCTACTACGCGCGAGGCATAGTGGTGTTTGAGTATGAGAAGTATGTCTGTTTTGAGGATGGTATGGGGGATAGTTTAAGGGTTCTGATTACTCCACAGAAGAAGCGAGAGTTCACGGTTCTAGTTGATAAAGCGAAGATTGCCGAAAAGTTTAATTTCTTTCGAGTGCCAGAATAGGGGCCATGAGAGAGGTAAGAATAAGAGGGATTCAAACTCCTCTAGTTCTATTCAGAGGCCTAAGAAAATGGCCAGACCTGATGTGCAGGTTAGGATGGGGGTTCTTGTTGCTCCTACTCGAATTTAGTCGTGTAGAGACTGTGGTAGGCTCTATCCGGACGAGTGTTGGAGGAGGTTAGGGGCTTGCCTTAGGTGTGGGTCGTTAGAGCATTGGGTTCGAGAGTGTCCATAGCGGGCCGATTAGACGAAAGCTTCGAGACTTAGTTCTGTACAACCTCAAAGGGTAGTTCAGCAACCACCTATAGGACGTGGACTAGCTAGGGGTGGTAATGGTATGGGTCAAAGGTAGAGAGCCCCGGATAGAGGTACTAGTCAGACTGAGGTGAGGCAGCCTGTACTGGTTTATACTACTCAACGCCGAGAGGATAAAGATGCTTCTTATGTTATTACCGGTACGTTCTTTATTTTTGATGTACCTTACACTGCTCTAATAGACATAGGTTTTACACACTCCTATATAGCTAGTACTGTATTTAAAAACTTAGGGATTTCTATTGAGAGCACTTCATGAGAGCACTTCTAATAAGATTACTGTACTGAGTCCATTGGGGAAAATCTGTTTGAGTTAGTAAACTTTATAGAGATGTTCCATTAGAGGTACAAGGGACTGTATTTCTGGCAAATCTGATAGAGCTTCCGTTTGGGGAGTTCGACTTAATTCTGAGTATGGACTAGTTGGTTAAGCACTGAGTAAGCTTGGATTTCGCTACTAAGAGGGTTGCTCTAAGGATCAAGGATGATAGGGAGGTGGTTGTGATCGATGAGCGTTGAGATTATCTATCCAATGTGATCTCCACTCTTGTGGCTAAAAAACTAGTTTGGAAAGGGTGTGAGGCGTATTTGGCTTACGTTAGTATTTTTGTTTTTGGGGACTCTTCTATTGAGGATATTAGAATAATAAGGGATTTTTTAGATGTCTTTCCTGAGGAGTTACTGGGTTTAGCTCTGAATCGAGAAGTTTAGTTCCACATTGATCTTCTACCGGGTATAGCTCTGGTGTCCATCGCTCCCTACTAAATGGCACCGAAGGAGCTTACAGAGCTTAAGGCTCAACTTCAAGAATTTTTGGATTGTGGTTTCATTCGCCCTAGTGTGTCTCTGTGGAGGGCACCGATTCTGTATGTAAAGAAAAAGGATGCGACTATGAGGATGTGTATTGATTATCGGCAACTGAATAAACTGACGGTGAAGAATAAGTATCCACTTTCGAGGATCGACAATCTGTTTGATCAGTTCCAAGGGGCTTTAATGTTCTCGAAGGTTGATCTCCATTCTGGGTATCATCAGCTTAGACTTAAGGAAGCTGATGTTCATAAGACTGCATTTAGGACTCATTTACGGATAGTACGAGTTCCTAGTTATGCCTTTTAGTATGACGAATGCTCCGGCTATATTCATGGATTTGATGAACCGTGTCTTTCAGCCATATCTGGATCAGTTTGTTGTGGTTTTCATCGATGATATTTTGGTTTACTCTAAGACTGAGGATGAGCATGATGAGTATCTTAGAGTAGTGCTTTAGATTCTCCGTGAGAAACAACTCTACACTAAGTTGAGCAAGTGTGAGTTCTAGTTGCGTGAAGTGACCTTTCTGGGGCATAGTTTCTGCTGAGGGGATCCAACTTGATTCGATGAAGATTGAGGCTGTGCTTGATTGGAAGTAGCCTAAGAACGTATCTGAAATCCATAGTTTTCTGGGTCTTACTTGTTATTATTAGCGGTTTGTCGAGGGGTTCTCTCTGATTGTAGCTCTTTTGAATAAGGTTCTGTGTAAGGGTGTTCCTTTTGTTTGGATTGATGCACAACAATTGAGCTTCAAGAAGCTCAAGTCTGTCCTGACTTAGGCTCCTATTCTGATACAGCCTAAATCTGGTAAAGAATTTGTGGTCTATAGTGATGCGTCACATGTCGGTTTGGGATGTGTATTGATGCAAGATGGAAAAGTTGTGGCTTATACATCCCGTCAACTTAAGATACATGAAGGGAATTATCTGACGCATGATCTCGAGTTGGTTGCGGTGGTTTTTGCATTAAAAATTTGGAGGCACTACCTGTATGGTGAGAGGTGTATTATCTACACTGATCACAAAAGCCTCAAGTATCTTCTTACCCAGAAGGAGTTGTGTAACACCCCTAACCCGTATCCGTCACCGGACTAGGGTCACGAGGCATTACTAAACAAAAACATAATTTCGAACATTCACATATTCATACAAGTCATATTCATATATATAAAGCACATGGCTAATTTAAATATTAAACATACATTATTAACCATATTGCATATACGAATCATACCTCAAAATTTAACCAAATCCATACCATTCATAAAATCATATTTTCAAACCAATAAACATGCCTCAAAGCCATACATCATATGCCTTATAAATACATAGGACGAATCATATGGTCATCACTTTAATGATATTCAAATACTTAAAAAAAATAAACATTTTACTTCTTAATTCTATACATGCGCATATTAAACCAAATAATATTATCACAAAACATTTATTCATTAGCAAATATATATATATATGCATACACTTTCATTATAAACCAAACCATAATGGCAAGCATCATTTGAATACACTAACATATACATGTATATATACATATAATTAACATCTTGCTAAAATTCATATAATTCCCAAAGTGTACTATTACACAAATCACTATGCATTTGGTAATTTATCTGTCTCACTTACAATCCATATTAAACAAAACAATCTCAATAGATAATCTTTATTTAACTTTATTAACCATACCTATATAATTAAACAATTAACCACTTTAATTACACATACACTTTCCATGCAAACCGAACCAACTTTCATTCATTAATACAAAACATACCCTATATCATGCATATCTAACTATACTTTAAACAAGCTTCACATATGAACTCATGTTTATAATTAACTAAACATACACCAAAATCAAATTATCTAACCATATTTATTCAAATTTATACACACCATGACCAAGTTATCAACCACAACCAAGTCCACTGATCATTTTCAAGCTATTTCCAAAACATATAGCACCAATCACATATACCTTTCATTCATTTAACATAACATTAAAATAAAAATGAAATAAACCATTGCTAAACATAACCACATCCAAACTTTGAAGTTAAGCCATATTCGCATGGCTAAGTTTATACATATCCAAGGTTGAACAAAATACTTATTAGCCTATGCATGCCATAAGTTTGAAAATAGACTTTTAAAAGTACCAAAAGTTGACGATAGTGTGGATGACTTTGATAACGATCCCCGAGCTCGTAACTTACAACCAAAATCTATAAAACAGAGTAACAAAAAACACACGAAGTAAGCTAACTTAGCTTAGTAAGCCTTAAGCAAATTAAACAACTCAAATGAATAATCAAAACATTTAAACAAACTGAATTGTATCAATAATGTTATACTTTAACACAATAAGTTACCTTGGTCGAATGTTCAAAGTCAATTATATCACCACATAAATATTTACCTATATAACCGATTATACAAGATCTAATATATCATCTCATAGACACTTACATGTATGGTCGAATACACAAGGTTCACTATATCATCACATGTGGCTGAATATACAAGTTAAATAAAACATCACAGGTAGCCAATTTACAAATTCAATATATCATCACATGTGTACATACCTATATGGCTGAATATATACAATGTCATTTAGCTCAATTTCACTTGCTCAATATCCGTAATAACTTGAACTCTTATAATCATAGACTTGAAAATAAATCACCGGTATAAAACCTGCTAGGCATAAGCCTGAATCACACACTGGCACAGGGCCCGCTAGACTCAAGGTCTGATTCTTATTTATTCACCAGCAATAAGCCTACTTGGCACAAAGCCTGATCAAAGTCACCAGCATAAGGCTTGCTAGGCTCAAAGCCTGAATATCACAATTATAAAATCATTCCATAACATTCCATATATCGAATCGTCCAAATATTCTATGTAATACATACATACTTTTAGAGGTTTTAAATCAGTCGAATAAAACTCAACCACATTAATTCAATGATATATTACATTCGGTTATTATACTAATAGACTATAAAATTCGAATCATCATAGTAAAATATTCTATTTTTGAAACAAACAATGTTTAATTGTTTTAAGACTTACCTCGGATATCGACAGACGTTATAAATCGGCTATTCGATTATTTTTGCTTTTCCACGATCCAAGTCTGATTTCATTTGTTCTTAATCTATATGATTTCAAATTAACCTCATTTAAACACAATTTCATTCAATTTAATCCAACGACAGATAAATGGGAAAATTACCATTTTACCCCTGATATTTCATACTTTTATAAATTAGTCCTAATTGCATAAAACACAAAATACACAAAATCTCACCAGGTCATAGTTAAGTTGATTCTTCCTCATACTCATACTAGTCCATATATTTCATTTATTTTTCATTTTAGTCCTTCAATTTATTATTGTTGCAATTTAGTCCTAATAACTCAAAATCATCAAAAACTCCAATACAAACCATGGTAATCTAAAACATATTTTTGATATTTCATCATCAAACATCACAAAACACAAATATTCATCAATGGCATAATTCAAAATATTCACCGAAATAAAAAATTCAAGCATGAGTCGGGTAGTATTCGAAGCAACAATCTCAAAAACGTAAAAATTATCAAAAACCAAAACCAAACTAACCTTGAATCAAGCATGAAATTGGCCGAAAATCACAAAACTCTTGTTTCTTTTTCTTTTATCAAGTTTTGGTGATGAAATATATAATGAATATGATTTTATTTTATGTTTTAACATAATATATGTTAACATTTAACATATTTTACTTATTTATCCTTTAATAATAAAATAGAAAACCATTATAAACATGGGCATAACCATCCATCATAAAGGCTTATGGTTTACTTTCAACATAAACACTCCAACTTAAAAAGCCACTAACAATTCAGCTGTAACACCCCAAACCTGACCCAGACGTTATGGCCGGATCTGACGTGTCACATTGAAGTTTTTAAGAAAACCCATGCCTTTTTCAACGTCCTTCTTAGTATTTTAAAAGATAGTCTTTGCTAAGTTAATAAAGTGAATGGAAGCTGTGCACCAGGTAGGTATCCGAAACAGAGGAGGTGAGCCATGAAGGCTGCTTAAGTACCAAGCTCTTGACTGGATCCAATTCTAGACATGCCCACAACCATTGCCACACTTTGGTGCGAGGTTAGGTTTTGGAAAAAAAATGAGTTGGAATTCATTTAAGTAGATATTTTTGATAAACTGGTTAGTTGTATCGTTGCGCTATTTTGAAAACAAGTATCCTTTGAAAAAACGCGCCCTAAGTCTAACCCATTTTGAATTATTATCAGTAAAATATAGAGTATAAAATAAAATAATCCCAGAAAGATAATTAAAATGGCCTTATTACAACCCAAAACCAAATAATAATAATAAATTTAAAAAAAACGGTTACTTATTGCAAAGTTTGAAAGCGATCATCACGGCCACTTTGAATCCCCTCCGACTCCAAGTCTCCACATCAAGGCTCACCTGCAAGGTTAAGGAAAGGGGTGAGTTTGGAAACTCAGTGTGCAACAAGCCCCTTTCAGAGCCCAAACTAATATCAGCATACTGGACCTAAGCTCTAATTCAGTCTTGACATATACTGGGTCGAAGCCTTTCGTTTAACGGTTACTGGGCCGAAGCCTTTACTATAAACGGTATGGCCCATAGGCCCATTTCAATATCACATGTAATACCAATGAATGTATGCAAGCCCATTTAGGGAGACTACTCAACCCACCATCTGCTACTCTCCACCCGTACCAACCAAGCTTTCCATGTGGGGAATAACTCAACCCACCCAATCAAACTCTCCACTGGCAGCATAGCTACTTTATCATATAACTGGAGGCCTAGCCTCTTTTAATAACTGGGGCAAAGCCCTTTTTGATAAACTGGGGCAAAGCCCTTTAAGCACTTCCTCCATTTATATAAAACCCAACCCATGCATATAATGAGTATTTCATAGCATATCATGTGCATCTCATAACATATCATGTGCATATCATGTCATATCATGTATACAATATCTCATGTATCATATTCATAATTAAACCCTAGGGGGTATAATGGTCATTTTTACCTAGGGGCAAAATAGTTATTTTTTATATTATAAGGGTAATTTCGTAATTTTACCAATTATCAGGGTTTTCCATGTTCGTTAACAATTATCAATATTTCTGAATGTTTAAACAATGATCTTTAACCCACTCTATCAAATTTGGGCTTTTGGGCCCAAAACCCCTAATGGGCCCTACGAATGCCGATTTACCCCACTAAGCCCACTCAACCCAAATTTTACAACAGTACTAACCGTGTTAACATGCAACCTTTCCAAATTTCATTTTCTATCAATTTTACCCAAATGGGCCCGAAAGCCCATTGGGCCCAATTCTAGCCCATTGAGGCCCAACTTACCATCGTGCACAAAATTACGCTCCTACCTGTTCCATCGACCCAACCACCGATCTTATTGTATTTATCGCACCTATAACCAAACGCAAAATCACAAGTTCCCAAAATGCCAGAATTTTGGCATTTCGGCTTTTCAGCGAATATTAATCTAAGCTACTCTGAGGGTTGTTACACACCTGTTTTGTGACGTTTGCTAACAAAGTCTCCCACGACAACCTACAATTAATCACCACCATTCTTATTTTACAAATCATACTTATCAAATCCAAAATCCACCTTACCATAGTCGGCCAAAGAACCCCCAATAGCCATAGATCACTTACCTTTATAGGGTCCGATGAATCAATCCAAGTTTATCCAAACTGAAACTCCAAGCCTTGCTACACCTCCAAAGTTGTCCATTTCACTACACAAACCGTAAAAGTCTAATGAAAAAGCCCATTGAGGCCTATACCTCAAATCGATAACCTCCTTAAACTATAGGGGGTTTCGACTTTTCTTAACATTTACTCTACTGAATCGATTTGGAAAACGAGTACTTACCATAGTCTTTCTTTCTGCACTGTTTAGACCCAAAGTAGACTCAGCCCTCAACCACCTAGCAGCCTTCGAAACCTAGAGGTCTACAGGTTCGGCTATGCCCCTAGAACTAAGGTATTTCGGCTTTTAGGACCAAGAAAAAGAAATGGTGTGGTGGCTTTGTATTGGTGTTGCCGTTGGGGACTTTTAGAGTTTAGTGGATGAAGGGATTGATCACAACAAAAGGAGAGAAAATAAGAATGCTGGTCTAAGTGAAATTGGCACAACTAACTTCAAAAGTTTTGGCTCTTGTGGCTATTCGACAAGGGCGATGAAAAGAAAGGGAGTAGTTGTTTGGTTTTGGCACAGATGAGAAAGAAAAAAATGGATGTAAGGAGTGATGATTTCGGCTAGAGAAGAAAACGAAGAAAAGAATAACCCTAAGATGCTTAAACAAAAGAAAACGGCACAACCAAAGCCCCTAATGCCGAAATACTAACCTACAACCCCTAAGCCGATTTCTCCTCCCTAATTCCCACTATTTGGCCAACACTAAGCCTCCATTCAAATCCCTAAAATCTCTCCCCTTATTACTCCTAAACTCATGCATTTGACTGATTCAAACTCTCTCCAACAGAGTTCTATTCGACTTCAAACTCCTGCATTCTCAAGACACAAAAATAACAGCACAATTGCCAGCTTAGTGAATCGAACCTTGGCCTTCCCTCAACCATTTACACGCCACTTTTTTTAGCTCCTTAGTGGCGACACTTAACCACTTTGCCAGGGGCTCTCTTGTGTTACATTTTACCCACATCTTTTAATAAGGCCACCTATCCAATGCCCCTAACTCCTTAAGTCCAAAATTCAAAAATTCTATTGGGTTTTGGCCAACACATGGGCCTTCCATAGGCCCATTTACACACTCCAATTATGAATTTCACAACAAAATACCAAATTTTAAAAATTTTACCAAATTCTTGAAAATTACGAAAATCCCGAAAATCAGGGTGTTACATCAGCCCTTATGCTTTAATCTATCAAGTTTTCAATTTACGTGATTAAGTCCTTTTATCAAATTAAGCATACAAAGAATCAAATTTTTGTACGAAACTTTCACACATGCAAATTCACATATAATAAACGTGGAAAATAATATTTAAATATTTTTCTAACTCAAATTCGTGGTCCCGAAACCACCATTCTGATTAGAGTCTAAATCAGACTGTTACAAGTTGAATATAAGATGGATTGAGCTGCTCAAAGATTATGACTGCACGATAGAGTATCATCTTGGTAAGGCCAATGTAGTGGCTGATGCTTTAAGTCATAGAACGATGACTGATTTGTGAGTAATGTTTGCTTGACTTAGTCTGTTTGATGATGGGAGTCTGCTAGCTGAGTTGCAAGCTGACTTGGATTGATCAGATTCGGGTTAAGCAGTTAGGGGATGAGTCTCTAGGTTTGTGGTTTCGTCAAATTGAGAATGGCAATACTTCAGATTTTGGGCTGAATAATGATTGTTTTTTGTATTTTCGAGATAATCTGTATGCTGAATGATTCTAATTTGAGCCAGTCAATTCTGAGGGAGGTGCATAGTAGCCTTTATGTGATGCATCCCAGTGGTAATAAGATGTTTCACAATCTTTGTGAGTTGTACTGGTGGTCGAGCTTGAAGCGTGAGGTTATTGGCGCGTATCGGATTCTAAAGCATGTGGGACCGGAAGCATATCAGTTGGAGTTACCTCCAGAGTTGGATCGTGTCCACGATGTATTTTACTTCTCGATGTTGAGGCAGTATCAGTCTGATCCATCTCATGTTGTTTCTGTTGAGAAGATCGAGATTAGACAGGATTAGACTTTTGAGGAGGAGCCAGTTCAGATTCTGGATCAAGATGTTAAGGTTCTAAGGAGGAAGTCTATTATGTTAGTGAAGGCTCTATGGCATAATCATGGCACTGAAGAAGCCACTTGGGAACCTAAGGACTCGATGCGTCAGTAGTATCCTCATCTGTTCTGTTTAGGTAAATTTCGAGGTCGAAATTTCTTTTAGGGGGTAGAGTTGTAACGCCTTGATAAATTTATTTTTATTTCTATAAGTATCATACAAGTGTGAATCTGCTTCAGTGGTTAAGTGTTCTAGGTGTATGTGAGAGGTCTAGAGTTCAATTCCCTCTTTTGGCAAAACTTTGTTATTTTAGGTACAAATGTAACAGCCCGATTTTGGGGCTAGTCAGAATAGAGGTTTCGGGACCACAAATCCGACGTACAAAAATCCATATTTATTATATTTTTATGGTCTAAAGTTTTATAGAACTGTTCTGCGAAAATCTTGTTCGAAAATTTTGATGTTTGGTCACTCAATTTAGTCAAAAGGACTAAATTATAAAAAGTGTAAAAGTTGAGTTTTACTTGTTAAAGGTGTCCAATTGCTATGGGATTTTTAATTAGAGGTCCTTGGTTGGTAATTAGACCATTAGTTAAGTTATTGGACAAAAATGGACACGAATAGGTAAATTTTCAAGGTTATGCATTAAAGGCATTTTGGTCATTTGGTAAATAAAAGAATAAAAAGGGAAAATCAAGTCAAAATTGGTGTCCATCTTTTTCACATTGGCCAAATTTTTCAAGGAGACCATAGCTATGGTTTCTTCAACTTTCAAGCTTATTTTAAGTACATCCTAGCCCCATTTTTAATGCTCTTTACATTTTTGAAGTCCTCGTTAACTCGATTTATCTATCCTACCATTATATTGAAGTAGGGTTCATGTTTAAAAATTTACCCACGTGTGACATGCATGTATTCTGATGTTTGATGGAAGATATTGCATGTTTAAGGTGTGATAAACAACTTTTACTAAGTGATTTTTCGTGAAAATACACAAAAAAGGACTTATTTGTAAAATTTTTAAAAATGGGTAGTAGAAATGTGATTTGATGAAAAATGTGGGCTGTTATGAACATGATTTAGGTTCAGCTAGGATTGGGTAACAAAGAAAATGGATACATTTCGTTTTACGAGCCTAAGGACTAATTTGTAAATATGTCAAAGTTTAGGGGAAAAATGTAATTTTGCCATAAGCCAATTTTTGGACGGCATTGAGTAATGCCATAATTAAATAAATTAAATTTGCTATTATAGATCAAGAAAAATGAAGTTCGGACCTTGATCGGGGGAAAATTAAGGTTATTGACGATTAGGTCCAATTCCTACTATTTTGTACCAAGGTAAGTTTGTGTGTAAAAAATGCATTGTTATATTATGTATTTAATGTTTAATATTGCATAAATTGTACGATTGTTTCTATTGAAATATTCAAAGAAGATTCGACGATGAGGAAATCCCAGTTGAACCTTAAGAATAGTTTAGGATACAAATGACATGTCACTAGGAAACCATGAGTTATGTGATCTATGTGAATCTGAGTGCTGGTCATGTATGTCCTACCGGTGGCTGGGTAGTTCGGCATGTGTTGCGGATACCTAACAGCTTGTGTGAGGAGCTCGGTAGCTATATCTTGACTGACAGCTTGTGTGAGCAAGTCCGTAATTAGCTCATGTGCGAGCCCTATGTATTATGAGATATGAGGCAGCACTGGCTACATATGTGACACTAATGTGCAAGACTTTCCATGTATCCAATAATATTCCAAGTGTTTAACTGGTAATCTGAAGAGTATGTCAAAGATGACAAAGTGTGCAACTATGTTATGAGTGGGTACAGGTATGTATGTAAAACTCATGAGTATGGACTTTAGTATGAGATGAACTCTTGGCAAGAATGCTAATGAGTAAGCTAAACCTAAGATACTTGATGATAATTATGCTAACTTATGTTGAGTAGATATATGAGTAATGTATGATTTATGTTGCTTATTATTTGTATGCAAACTTACTAAGCTTTAAAAGCTTACTCCCATTTTCTTTCCATTCCTTATAGTGTCGCGAAACTAGCTCGAAGATCGAGGAATGTCGGAGCTCGATTCACACTATCAAACGATTATTTTGGGTATACTTGATTTCATCATTTTGAGTATGGCATGTATAGGGACTTGGTCATTTTGTTACGTGTCATATTGGTTTAGCCAAACATGTTGGCATTGTAATGGTTAATTATTCATTTTGTATTTGGCATTTGAAAGTTGGCTAATGCTAATTTTATTGGTCATTGGTATGTTTATGTGATGAAGCTTATCATGAAGATGAAATTGGCATGAATGGAAAAGAAAGTATGTGATGTTTATGCATGACAGATGTTAATATGTGAAATTGATGTATTGACATCTTGTTTATGGTTGATTTGGTTGTATGTATATGTTTGGATTGGTGTTGCTATTGTGTAGGTTGGTGCATGTAAGGGTGACAAAATGGCTTGGTAAATAGCCTTATTTTTGTCCACACGGATAGAGACACGACCGTGTGTCTCAGCCGTGTGAAGGACACGGCCTAGAGACATGGGCTTGTGCCCAGGGCGTGTGAAGTCTGTACCTATTTTATGGAAAATTATGAAAATTAAATCGCCCACACGGCCTAAGCACACAGGTGTGTGTGACCACACGGCCTACCCACACGGGCGTGTCCCAAAGTCACACGGGCGTGTGACCCCTGTTTTGATGAAAAAATTTCTCCGTGTTAAGAAGTTTTCTAAAGTTCTTGGTTTAGTCCCAAACCACTCCTAATGCATGTTTTGGGCCTTGTAGGCTCGTTTAAGGGACGATATGAATGTTTTTGAAAATTTTTAAATTTGAGTGGAAATTTATGTCCTGGTTTTGAATGTTTGTTTGAGTTTAAGTCCAGTAACGCCTCGTACTATGTTCCTGCATCGAATATGGGTAATAGGTGTTACATTTAGTGGTATCAGAGTTACAGTTTAGTCGGTTGTCAGACTAACATACCATGTGTACAAGTCTAGCTATAGATGCCATATATAAATTGTGATAGTGTGATGACTCTTGATAATTTTAAACTGTGTTTTCATATAGTAATGGATCCCGATCGAGCTGTGGCAAATGATGTAGAAAGTAATGCACCGGGTTGAGAGTAGACCCATAACTGTGACTCAGGGAGGAGAGGATCGGGAAGCCTTCTTCCAAATGATGAATGAGTTTTTCTCAAGGTTCGTTAGAACAAACCCGGCCACTCAACAACAACATGCTCCACCTCCTCCTAATCCTCAACCTATTCCCATAGTGCCTCAAGGTATGGACTTTATGAGATTTAATAGAACCCGGTTGATAAGATTAGAAAGTAAGGGGCTGAAGAATTTAGAGCAAATGCTGATGATGATCCCGAAAAAGTAGAATTTTGGCTTGAGAATTCTATTAGAGTATTCGATGAGTTATCTTGTACACTCGATGAATGCTTAAAGTGTGCTATATCTTTATTAAGGGACACGACATATCACTGGTGGAAAACACTAGTATCTGTGATTCTAGAAGAGAGAGTTACATGGGAATTCTTTCAGGAGGAGTTTCGAAAGAAGTATACCAGTGAGCGATTCATCGATCAGAAGCGTAAAGAATTTCTTGAGCTGAAACAAGGCCGCATGTCAGCCGCTATTATGTGTTTCCTCCAAAGCTATTATGTGTAAAAGGTTTGAAGACGGGCTTAATGAATATATCATACTGTTAGTGGGTATTCTTGAGCTGAAAGAATTTGTTATGCTCGTTGATTGGGATTGTAAAGCCGAGTTTGAGGCTAGAGATGCAAGAAAGAGGCCAATGGGTAAGTCATTCCAATATCAGTCTAAGAAATCTAGAGAGATGCATTCTTGTTTTCATGCTTCAGTTGGGTTCTCAAATAGAAACCGTGGAAATCAGTATTCGGGTTATAAAGCATAGACTACTTCTATTGCGGGTGTTGGTAATCACTCGATAGATCTGGATGCCCACATTGTGGAAGACGTTGCCCCAAAAAGTGCCAAATGAATGACCGAGCTTGTTTCAAATGTGGTTCCCAAGATCACTTCATTAAAGATTGCCTTGAGATGACTGAAAAAGAAAAGTTTCAGAGTACAAGGTCAAGTAATACTGCTTCTAGAGGAAGACCCCTGGGAAATTCCAGAAATGAAGCCAGCAGCAAAAGTGTGACGAAGGATTTAGCTACAAGACTAAAGCTCGAGCATCTGCTAGGGCCTATGACATCCATGCTCGCAAAGAAGTGACATCTCTTGATGCTATCACCGGTATTTTTTTCTCTTTATGATACTACTGTTATTGCTTTAATTGACCCGGGATCTACCCATTCATATGTATGTATGAATTTGGTAATTAGTAGGAAAATGCCTGTTGTGTCTACAGAATTTATGATTAAGGTGTCAAAACCTTTAGGCAAGCATGTATTATTTGATAAAGTATGCAAGAAATGTCCTTTGATGATTAAAGGTTACTGTTTTTCGGTTGATTTGATGTTGCTGCTGTAACATCCCGAATTAGGACCTAGTCGGAAAAGTGATTTCGGGACCACAAAATCGACGTAACAAAATTTATTTTTATTATATTTTTATGGTCTATGATTTCACGAAATGACTTCGTGAAAATTTCGTTCAAAAATTTCGACGTTTGGGCACTCAATTTGGTCAAAAGGACTAAATTGTAAAAAGTGCAAAAGTTGAGTTCTACATGTTAGAGGTGTCTAATTGTTATAAAATTTTAAATAGGAGGTCCTTAAATGGTAATTAGACCATTGTATAATTTTTTGTACAAAAATGGACATGAAATGGGTGAAATAGAATAATTTTAAGTTAGGGGCATTTTAGTAATCTAGTAATTAAAGTGAATTAAAAACAAAATAAATGCCAAAATTTCTTGTCCATCTTCTTCCTTGGCCGAATATGACTTGAAGAAACCTTGGCTAGGGTTTTCCAAGCTTCCAAGCTCGATTGTAAGTCCATTCTTGCCCCGTTTTTAATGATTTTTACGTTTTTGAAATCCTTGTAACAAGATCTAGCTATTTCTACCATTTATTTGAGCTAGGGTTTGTGTTTAAAAATTTACCCATGAATGATATGCATGTATTTTGATGTTTAATGGTAGAATATGAAGTCTCAGTGTGTAATAAACGACTTTTGCTAAGTGATTTTCGGTAAAAATGCTTAAAAGGACTAAATCGTAAAAGTTATAAAATTAGTAATAAAAAGGTGATTTAGTGGAAATTGGGGGCTGCCATAGTTATGAAAATGATTTGGCTAGGCTTGAAACGCAAGGAAATTGAATAAAAATCATTTTACGAGCATTGGGGAAAAAGTGCAAATATGTAAAAGTTAAAGGGTTAAATGCAAATTTGTAAAAATATGATTTTTAGACCCATATGAGTAATGTGACTAATTAGTAGGCTAAATGTGATATAATAGATCAAGGAAAATAAGATTTGGGCTTAGAACGAGGTTGAACAAGGTTAAGCACAAACTCAAAATAAATAGTCGTACTCGAAACCGAGGTAAGTTCATATGTCAATGATAATGCAATGATATTATTGATCATCCTTGAACTCAAACTGATGTGTCAACATTGTGTGATGAATATTTATATAGTTGATATGAAGATTATATATTGTGACAAATGCCTAAATATAATTATGTGCATTACCATGTTTATTTCATGGACTAATGTCCAAATAAACATGAAAATGTGTTGAATTGAATGTACATTGCATGATCAGCTATGCTTACTTGGATACTTGGTGAAAAGAGAAAATCCCAGTTGAATAAAAAGGGATATCTGACGGATACGCTATTCTTACATGATAGGAGATCCTGCATGTGTTGCAGAAAAGGATTTAGCCCACACGAGTAATCCGTTGATCTCGATATAGAAAGGATCCAACCCGGATGGGTGTTCCTTGAGTGATCGAGCCTCTCGAAGAATATTTGTGCATTATGGATTTAGCCCAGACTGGTATTCCGATTAGGGTCTGAATTTAGCCTGGACTGGTAATTCAGATCCGAGCTCATTAAGAGTGTTTCTCACTACAAGGGATTTAGCCTAGACTAGTAATCCCGCCGTAAGATGTGAGGTTCGGGGGAGTGCTTGCTTGAAAACGATCACTTGTATGACTTGATAGTAAATGAGTTATCCATCGAGATTTTCGAGAAATTCAACGGGTATTATAATGAATAATGTGATGAAAATCCTGAGATAGGCATAGTGATAAAGGTAAAGTTAATTGATATGCTACGGATATGTACAGATACGTACATTATATTCATAAATGACGTCTTACTGAAAGGTGATAATTGATGAGTAAGCAAATTCATGCATATGTATGTGTATACATGATAAAAAAGTAAAAAGGTTTGAAAGATGAACCATCCTTATGCTTATGATTATAAATTGTGTTGTAATATCATGTTAACTTACATTGTGTAATGAGATATGGGTTTCATGAAATGATGAGTCCATGATCAATGAGCTTATGATACTTACTATGAATTTGCACTAAAACAGTTTGGACAGCAACAATGGTCCGACTTTGAAAATCCACCAAAAATAGTGGGAATTGAGTTAGAGACTGAATAAAATATGAAATTAAATCTAATTGTGTCTAGTTTCAAATAAAGGAAATGGTGCTAGTAAAGGAATCTCATATGATGAGATATTTGAATTTTTGTGAGATAGAGTCAGAATGAGTTCGGAATCCCCTGTTCTGAATTGGGAAAGTCACTAGAAATTGTACAAAAATAATTATGAGTTAGTAATCATATGAATGAAATACTTAATTAGTATAATTTCAGGAGAAAGATATGGGAACATTATCCGAGTCCCGTACTATGAGATATTTGATTTTTAGTAGATAAAGGTCGAGGCTGTCAGACAGCAAAACAGGGAAGGCTTTAAAGAATAAACTGTTCTTATTGGCTCGACCAAAAATTCTGGAAATTTTATTGTAAGAAGATAAATGTGTATAGTTTTAGGGAAAATTAACGGATCTTAATTTGGAGTTCTATAGCTCCAGATATAAATAATTAGTAACTACGACTCGAGAAAACAACTTAACCAGAATATGAGTAAAAGTGTCATTATGGTTGATTGCCTAAGGAAACATGTTGTTATCATGCTTATTATTTTTATATGGACTTGTTAAGCTTTAAGCTTACTCCCTCCTCTCCATTTCCTTAGTGTTCTCAGGTCGGCTCGGGGTTAGAGATCATCAGAGGCAGCATCACACTATCAAGCTATCAACTCTAGAGTATTGTCATACGTGTATTAAACACTTTCAAGTGAGTGGCATGTATAAGGACTAGTTTTTATATTAGACGTTGTTAGTTTTTATATTAGACGTTGTTATGATTAGCCAAATGTATCGGCTTATATTGATCTATTGTATATAGACATGAGATGTGGCTTATTATGGTTATGGCTTGTAAGCCTAATTATTCCTACTATGGGTTAATGCATGTCATGTGATTATAATTGGTTGCTATGAATAATTAGTATAAAACATGTACACGATGAATGCCCTTAGAACCATTCGAGGTGGTCGTGGCCATGGAATGAATATGTGGCCTGGTAGTAAGTTGATAATGATTAAACATGGACAATTGTAGAACGTGTAGAGATTAAGTGTTGGGTAATAAACACTTGTAAGACAACATGCAAATTATTTAATTGAATCTTTCTCAAGGTCGATTAATCATTAAATTGATGCTATAATTTGGGTCCATGATGTGTAAAGTATGAGAAAGAATTAAAGACAACATAAGGCTTGGAAAATAGCTTAAGTGTTGGCCACACGGGCAGAGACACGGCCCTATGTCTCAGCCATCTAGAGGACACGGTCTAGCACACAGCCATGTGGCTTGACCGTGTGGATCAATTTGTTTGGCTGACGTCATAAATAGAGAGTTACACAGGCTGAGGACACGGGCGTGTGCCAAGCCACACGGGCGTGTGTGACCTCATGGCGCAACCCACATGGGCGTGTGGCTCTCTAAAACAAGAAAATTGGTTAAGTTGTCCAAAGTTTATCAAAAGTTCTCGGTTTAGTCCCGAACCACCCCAATGTATGTTTTAGGCCTCGAAGGCTGTATAAAGGATAATATGCATGTATTTGAGATGTTTTAATTTTGGGAAAAAATTTTGTGGCCCGATTTTGCATGTTGTGAATGTTTAAGTCCCGTAACGCCTCAAACCCTGTCCCGGCGTCGGATACATGTAAGGGGTGTTACAACTACTGTTTGACAAATTTGATGTTATATTGGGTATGGATTGGTTGACTATGCATGATGTTATAGTAAATTGTAGACAGAAAGTCATTGAATTGAAATGTGAAAATGGTGAAATCCTTCAAGTTGAATCAGATGAGTCAGATAGATTGCCGGTTGTGATTTCTTTGATGTCTACTTAGAAATGTTTAAGAAGAGGTTGTGAAGCCTATCTTTCCTATGTGTTGAATATGAAAGAATCTGAATTGAAAATTGAATTAGTGTCAATAGTGTGTGAATATTTAGATGTGTTTCTGGAAGAATTGCCAGGTTTGCCTCCAATTAGAGAAGTTGAATTTTGTATTGATTTGGTCCTTGGGACTACACCGATATCGATAGTTCCGTATAGGATGGCCTTGATCAAATTGAAGGAGTTGAAAACTTAGTTGCAAGAACTAACAGATAAGGGTTTTGCGAGACTGAGTTATTCTCCCTTGGGTGCACCGGTATTGTTTGTAAAGAAGAAAGATGGATCTATGAGACTTTGCATCGACTATCGATAGCTTAATAAAGTGACCATAAAGAACAAATATCCCTTGCCGAGAATCGATGACTTGTTTGATCAGATGAAAGGGGCAACAGTGTTTTCAAAGATAGATTTGTGATCCGGATACTACCAGTTGCGAGTTAAAGAGTCGGATGTGCCAAAGACTATTTTTAGAACAAGGTATGGGCACTATGAATTTCTTATTATACCTTTCGGACTAACAAATGCTCCTGCAATTTTTATGGACTTAATGAATAGAATTTTTCGACCATATTTAGATAAGTTTGTGGTTGTTTTTATTGACGACATACTGATCTATTCTTGAGATGAGGCCGAGCATGCAGAGTACTTGAAAACTATTTTGCAGACCTTGAGAGAAAAATAGTTGCATGCTAAGTTTAGTAAAAGTGAATTTTGGCTTCAAGAAGTCAGATTTTTGGGCCATATTGTCTCAAGTGATGGTATTTGGGTTGATCCCAGTAAAATTTCGGCGATTGTTGATTGGAAACCACCAAGAAATGTGTCTGAAGTTAGAAGCTTTTTGGGATTAGCCAGTTATTACAGACGGTTTATTAAAGGATTTTCTATGATTGCTACTCCTATGACGAGATTGTTGCAAAAAGATGTTAAGTTTGAGTGGTCCGAAAAATATCAGCAAAGTTTTGAGAAATTGAAAGTTTTATTGATTGAGGCACCGATTTTAGTACAACCTGAACCAGGAAAAGAGTTTGTGATTTATAGCGACGCGTCACTGAGTGGACTAGGATGTGTGTTGATGCAAGAAGACAAGGTGATAGCTTATGCCTCGAGACAATTGAAGCCACATGAGAAGAATTACCAGGCGCATGATTTGGAATTAGCCACAATTGTGTTTGCTTTGAAGATATGGTGACACCATTTGTTCGGTGAGAAATGTCATGTTTTTACTGACCATAAGAGTTTAAAGTATTTGATAACCCAGAAGGACTTGAACTTGCGGCAACGAAGATGGCTCGAATTGCTGAAAGATTATGAGTTGGTGATTAACTATCACCTGGGTAAAGCAAATGTAGTCGCATACGCCTTGAGTAGGAAGACTTTGTTTGCTTTGAGAGCCATGAATACACAGTTGACTTTATCCGATAATGGTTCGATTCTAGCCGAGCTGAGAGCTAGACCGATGTTTCTTCAGTAGATATGCAAATCTCAAAAGTGTGATAGTGAGTTGCAAGCCAAGAGAATTTAGTGTGAATTGGGCGATGATTCAGAATTTTAAATCGACTCCGATAATTGTTTGAGATTCTGAGGTAGGATATGTGTTCCTAAAGATACAGAGTTGATTCAGAAGATTCTTAATGAAGCACATAGTGGTTGTTTGTCTATTCATCCGAGTAGTACGAAAATGTATAATGATTTGAAGAAAATGTATTGGTGGTCGGGCATGAAAAGAGATATCTCCAAGTTTGTTTCGAGATGTATAATTTGTCAACAAGTGAAAGCCGAACACCAAGTGCCTTCGGGTTTACTTCTTCTAGTGATGGTGCCCGAGTGGAAACAGGATAGGATTACAATAGATTCTGTAACGGGTTTGACTTTGACTCCGAAAAAGAAAGATGTCGTTTGGGTTGCTGTTGATAGATTGACGAAGTTGGCTTATTTTATACTGGTACGTATTTATTACTCACTTGGTAAGCTTGTCGATTTGTACATTGCTGAAATTGTTAGACTTCATGGAGTACCTATTTCTATTATATCAGATAGAGATCCGAGGTTCACTTCGCGGTTTTGGAAAAAGTTACAAGAAGCTTTAGGTACAAAATTGAATTTTAGTACAACTTTCCATCCATAAACTGACGGTCAATCCGAGAGAGTAATTCAGATTTTAGAAGATATGCTCCGATGTTGGGTTCTAGAATTCCAAGGTAGTTGGGAAAAATATCTGTCGTTGGTGAAATTTGTCTACATAACAGTTTTCAGTCGAGCATAAAAATGGTGCCTTATAAGGTATTATATGATCGAAAATGTCAAACTCCATTGTACTGGACAGAGCTTAGAGAGAATCAAATTCACGGGGTTGACTTAGTTAGAGAAACCAAAGAAAAAGCAAGGGTGATCCGTGATTGTTTGAAAGCTGCTTCAGATAGACAAAAGTCGTACGCGGATTTGAAAAGAAAAGAGATTGAATTTCAAATCGGTGATAAGGTATTTTTGAAAGTATCTCCATGGAAGAAAATTATAAGATTTGGCAATAAAGGCAAGTTAAGTTCGCAATTTATTTGGCCCTATGAGATTACCGAAAGAATAGGACTGGTAGCATATCGGTTAGCTCTGCCATCTAAGTTGGAGAGGATCCACAATGTCTTTCATGTGTCTATGTTGCGTTGTTATAGATCAGACCCTTCGCATGTGATTTCACCGACAGAAGTTTATATTCGTCTAGATATGACTTACGGTGAGGAACCAATTAAGGTATTAGCTCAGGAAGTAAAACAGTTGAGAAATAAAAGTATAGCTCTTGTGAAAGTGTTGTGGCAAAGACATGGGGTTGAATAGGCTACTTGGGAGCCTGAGGAGGCAATGAGAAAATAGTACCCAAACCTATTTTTAGGTAAGATTTTTGGGGACAAAAATCCCTAAAGGGGGAAGAGTTATAACAGCCCGATTTTGGGGCCAGTCAAAATAGTGGTTTCGAGATGACAAATCTGAAATACAAAAATCCATTTTTATTATATTTTTATGGTCTATAGTGTTATGGAACTATTTTGTGAAAATCTCGTTCGAAAATTTTGATGTTTGGGTACTCAATTTAATCAAAAGGACTAAATCGTAAAAAGTGCAAAAGTTGAATTCTACTTATTAAAGGTGTCCAATTGCTATGGGATTTTAAATTAGAGGTCCTTTGGTTGGTAATTAGACCATTAGTTAAGTTAGTGGACAAAAATGGACATAAATAGGTAAATTTTCAAAGTTATGCATTAAGGGCATTTTGGTCATTTGGTAAATAAAAGAATAAAAGGGGAAAATCAAGTGAAAATTGGTGTCCATATTCTTCACCTAGGTTGAATTTTCAAGGAGACCATAGCTAGGGTTTCTTCAACTTTCATGCTTGATTGTAAGTGTAACATCCCGAAATTGGGCCTAGTCAAAATAGTGGTTTCGAGACCATAAATACGATATCAAAATATTTATTTTATGATTATTATGAGGTCTAGAATATGAGACTATTCGTGTGTTAAAGTTTCATGAAGAAATTCTTTGAGTAAGGTGTCCAATTGAAAATTAGGGACCAAATTGAATAAATTTAAAAACTTGGATTCTAGAAGCAATTTGTATGAAATTGCTTTAGATTATTAATTAGAATGTCTTAAAGATAAATTTTCCCAATTTCTAAGTTTTTGGACAGAAATAGCCTTATTTGGATGAAATCTTAAGGAAAGGGCTTAAGGGCATTTTGGTCATTTGACATTTTAATGAAATAAAATGGGAAAATGAAGAAAAAATCAGCCATCTTCTCCCTTGTACCAGCCGAAATTCTCAAGTCCTTCATAGCTAGGGTTTTCAGCATTTTCAAGCTCAATCGCAAGTGCTCCCAAGCCCCGTTTTTAATGTTCTTCGTATTTTTGAAATCCCAGTAGCTTACTCTCTCTATTTCTACCCATATTTCATGCTAGGGTTCATGTTTAGAAATTTACCCATGCATGAGTTACTTGTATTTTGACATTTTATGGAGGAATATCAAAGTTGGAGGTGTGTTAAACATCTTTTCCTAGGTGACTTTCATGAAAAACCTTAAAAAGGACTTTTTTGAAAAGGTGTAAAATGTGTGATAGAAATGGGAAATAATGGAAAAATATGGGTTGCCATAGGAGGGGCTAGGCTTGGGTAAGGTAGAAATTGCATGTGTTTCATTATACGAGCCTAGGGACTAAATCGTAAAAATGTGAAAGGCTAGGGGTAAAACGGTCATTTAGATCAAGGGTGAAATTTAGGCTTAAAAAGTACAATGTGAGGTGTTAATTATTTATTTTTATTGTTATAGACCCCGATGAATAAATTTCAGAGGTCGATCAAGGAAAACGAAAGGTTTCAGAATAACCGAAACACGATACCGAGATGACTACCAGGTAAGTTCGGATAACTGAAAGTAAACTCATAATATGCCAAATTGCATGATTTAAGAATGTATGATAATTGCATTTGTTAATGGCACGAAAACACATGAAATGCATTCTTAACAATGACATGTTGAAAATGTCTTGGTTGAGGTTGGAAAGGAATTCGATGGATGAACCATGTTGTATGTGATATTGAGATCCTGCATGTGTTGCAGAAAGGATTTAGCCCAAACGGGTAATCTGTTGATCTCAAATATAGAAAAGATCTAGCCCGGACGGGTGTTCTTGAATGATCGAGCCTCCCGAATAATATATGTGCATTAAGAATTTAGCCCAAATGGGTAATTCGAGTAGGGTTTGAATTTAGCCTGGACTGGCAATTCAGATCCAAACTCAGTAAGGGTGTTTGTCATGATAAGGAATTTAGCCTGGACTAGTAATCCCGACATCACCTTATGAGTTTACGATACAGGGGATTTAGCTTGGACTGGTAATCCCGCCGTAAAATGTGAGGTTCGCGGGAGTGCATACCTGAAATGATCATTCTTATGAATTGACGGCAAATGGATAATCCATTAGGATTTCCTGGAAACACAACGGGATTAATATGATGTATATAAATAAAATGATGAATGATGAGCTCATCTAAGACAAATTACATGGTATATTATTATTGTGGCTAACTTGTTGATTGAGTGCATGTAATAGGAAAACCATTTCATTCTTGTTGGTTTATTTGCTTCATATGGTTGTATGCTAATTACTCGATAAGTTTGCTTTCCAGTTATTCAGGCTTACTAAGCATGTAAATGCTTACCCCTCTCTTTTCCCTGTCTTACAGAGCTCAAAGACTCGTAAAGATTGGAAGACAGTTGGAGAGTCAACACTCTATCAACTAGTCTAGCTTTCGTATATAGACACTTATGTTTTGTTAAATGGCATGTATAGAACTTTTGAGTATTTTGTTATATGCGTCATTTGATTTGCCAAGATGAAGGCATGTAAAGATATACATATCTTTTTGTATATGGCCATGGGAATTGGCTCATTTTGAAGTAGGCTATGGCCTACAAATCTATGCATGTTTATGTTCCTATGTGATGGCTTGGTTTTAATTGGCAATGTGTTATAAGAATGAGCCAATCTTGAATGTGTTAAGGAGATATGGAAACCCTTAATACAAAAAAGGAATTAATCTAGCATGTATAAAACCGATAATATGAGGTTTTCATGCAATGAGGTTTATCATGGTTTTATATAAGCATATAATTTGGCTTTATCATGTATTAATGTATCTTATAAGTGTCATTGGTTGTTAGAGGGTGACCAAAGGCTTGGAAAATGGCCTAACAAGGTCCACACGGGTAGACACACGGGGGCGTGTGTGACAGCCCTAATGTGACCCTAGTCGGAAAGTGGTTTCGGGACCACAAAACCGAATCACAAAAATAATTAACCATTATAATCTATGCTTATAATATGTGTAAATCCATATGTGAAATTTTCATATCTTAATTTTGTCAATTGCATGTGAAATTATTAAATAGGGACTTATGTGAGACATTGTGAAATGTGGTAGGTTAATTTTAAAGGGTTTATTAATGCATGTTAACATAAAAACTTGGGCTTGCATGTCAAATACCCCTTTTTTTGTTAATAGTGGCCGGCCATGATGATGATTTTATATTAAAATATGTATTAATTTTTAGTTAAATGGTTTTATACTTTATATAAAATAAAGGAATAATAAAAATAATAATAATAAGGAAAATGGGTGATGAAAACAAAGCTTCATCTTTGTTCTTTTTGGCCGAATGTAAAGAGGAAGAGGGGAGAAAAGCCATTCGGTTATCTTAGGTCTACATTAAGGTGAGAAGTTCATGTTAATTCTTGAAATTTTGGTTAATCTTGAGTTAAATACCAAGTTCTTTTTGTAACCCATGTTGAATTTTTTTATTTTAGGAATGATTAGAGCTTTCGGCCATAGTAGTTAATAAAGGTTATGGTTGTTGTTTCATGTAAATTTAGATGAATAATGGTAGATGAGTGTTTGAGCTATACAAATGATCATATGGGAGCATTAGATGCTAAAGGAAAAGAATCGGCTATCTTGTTATGTGCTATGACCGAATGTGAATTTGGTTATGTTTGACTAATGTATATGCTTAAAATGTGTTATAAAGAATTAGGTGTTAAATTAAAATTTGCTAAATTACCAATGTTCTTGCCGAATATGTGTTTGATTAAAGAAGAGTTTGTTGTTGAATGTTTACATAATTTAGATAATTATAAGTTAAGTTGAGCTTAGTGAAAGGCAAAATTCGGTCATGGAGTTTAATGTATTCTTTATTGAATATTGATAAATTTTGTTATAAGAGTTATTAAAAATTAATTTGAATTAGCTATTAGTGTTTTGTATGATTCTTTTTAATAAGTAGATTGTTCGGCTAGGTCCTCTTTAAACAAATGTTTCGGCATTAGCTAAGGAGTGAAAATTTTTGATAGTCGATGTATATGTGAATTTTATAGTCTTTGCATATATGTGATTTATTTGGTAATATTGTAGTAGTTAAACTAGTGTATAAAAAAATAGGCTATGTGAGTTTGGCTTTTGAATGTGAAATTGGTATAAGTTGAATAATCGTTTATTAATGTCATATGGTCATTTTGAGTTTGAGTTATAAGTGACTTACATGGCCTGATAAATTCTTGCCATTTTTGGTCATGAATATATATGAAATTGAACTATGGCATATTTACAAAATATAATACATAATGAGTTTGATATGTGATTGCCGAATGTGAATAATAAGTAAACAGAATTGGTCAAAATATTAAACACCTCTATTTGTATTTATTAAGCTCAAGAGCAAGGGGGATGAAAATTGGATAAGGGAAAAGAGAAAGCTATAGGGTAATCAATCCACGACCATCCCAATATACCGAGGTAAGTTCGGATAGTTACATTTAGTACATCTTGATAATGTCATGATATGTGAATAATAACTGCACTATGCTTAATTGAATCTTTTGATTATAGCTGTATGACGAATAAATTATGTTTCAAGCTTATAGCAAAAAGTTATATAGTTGGTGCATGGCATATCACTATTCGAATGAGTAAATGAACCAAAATCTTGAGATGTTATGTGAATTGAATTCATTGTAAATAAATATGTATGGTACTTAGTGAAGGAATATATCCGGACTTATAGTCCCATGAGGCTTTGTCTTTGGTAATAGATACCGGGTTAAATCCCGCAGTTTAGTGCTTTGGTAATAGATATCGGGTTAAATCCCATGAGCTTTGTCTTTGGCATCGTGTATCCGGGCTTAAAGACCCGTAGGCTTCGTGCTGGAATGACATCCGGGTTTAAAAAAAAAACCTGCAGGCTGTGCTAGATATGTGTTTCGATTCCTAAGACTTGATAGGACCGGTGTCAGTAAGATAAGTATGGTTACGACATTGAATATCCGTCAATGAGTAAGTATTATATATGTTATACCTGCTAAGGTAAATATTACGTACTCATAAGTGAATTGACTTCAAAACGAATTATTAGTATCAAAGAATGGTATATAAACATGTATATATATATGTAAGTGTGTGTATATGTATGTGAATGAATACCGTATTTATGAATAAGAGAATGACTTATTTGGTCAATGTATGTCATTGTAAAAGCATGTGTCTTAAAGAAATTTTATGAACCACATGGTATAGTGAAATATGTACTGAGAATTTTCTTGTGTATTCATGTATATATATATCCGGCCAATAGGTTATAATTAATGTACTTGTGAGTTTTTGGCCAAGAAATTTACAAATTTAATTTGGGTTTTTGTGATACTTAATGTTAGAATTTAACTAATACGTTTTAATTGTTTGAACCACTTAAAACTTACTAAGCCTCGAAAGCTTACTCCGTTTTATTTTATTTCTTTGTTTTATAGATTGTCAATTTTGGCCACCGACTCGGGGATCATCAGCAGTTCATCATACTATCGATCTTTTTGGTACGCTTATATTTTGGCCTTGGTATGGCATGTATAGGTTAGGCGGTGTGTTATGTTTTGTATTGTAAATATTTTAGCCATACGAAAATGGCGTATAACTTGAATATCAATATCTAATTCAGTTCGATCTCTGTTTATGTTTATTTACTATGCAAATGAGATATTAAAATGTCGTGGCTCGGTAATATCTCATAGCCTAAACCTGCGATCGGACACGGGCTAGAGGTGTTACATTTTATTGGTATCAGAGCTACGGTTTAGTTGATTCTAGGATTAAAGTAGAGTATATGAGTCTAGCTATACATGCCATATAGTATTAATACGATAGTATGATGAATTCTGACAGTTAAAAATGTGTTTTCGTATAGTGATGGATCCCGATCCCAATCGAGCGGTAGGCGATGAGCGAGAGAGTATAGCGCTGCTCACGTGCGGGGCAGTGCCGGTGGACTCTCAACCTATTGCTAGTAATCAGAATGATGAAGCTAGACAGGCTTTCTATAGTGTATTGAATGATTGGTTCAACCAATACATTCGAAATAATACGGCTATTCCACAACCCCCACTCCCGAATAGTATACCCCCTGCACCTACGATACCTCCGGTAACTGATTAGATGAGGTTAAATAAACCCCCGGTTGACAGAATTCGAAAGCACGGGGCTACTGAATTTAAAGATGTAGATAGTGATGATGCCGAGCAAGCTGAATTTTGGTTGGACAACACTATTCGAGTATTTGATGAACTATCTTGCACACCCGATGAATGCCTAAAATGTGCTATATCCTTGCTACGTGATTCTGCTTACTATTGGTGGAACACATTGGTTTCTCGTTGTACCCAGAGAACGGGTGACGTGGGAGTTCTTCCAAACTGAATTTCGAAAAAAATATATCAGTCAGAGGTTCATTGATCAGAAGCGAAAAGAATTTCTTGAGCTTAAAACAGGTTCCATGTCGCCATCGATTATGAACGGAAATTTGTCGACTCGATAGATATGCTCGGGAATGTGTATCGTTTGAGGCTATTATGTGTAAACATTTTGAAGATGGGCTAAATAAAGATATAAAGATGTTTGTTGGCATTCTTGAAATACGAGAGTTCATAATACTTGTCGAGCGAGCTTGCAAGGCCGAAGAGCTTAGTAAAGAAAAAAGGAAAGCTGATGTCGAAGCAGGAGAATTTTGTAAAAGATCTTCAGGAAAGTCTTTTCAACAATCATCGAAGAAATTTCGAGATGATTCTGGCCGATCAAAGAACATTTCAGGTTTTTCCAGATGAGACCACGATCGAACCCCTGTGGGTACAAGAGCCACTTCGGTTGCCAGTGTTGGAAATGATCGTCGGGACATGACAGAGTGCAAGTATTGTGGTAAATGGCATTCGGGGAGTTGTAGATTTCATGACCGTTCCTGTTATAAATGCGAGTCAACCGACCATTTTATTAAAGACTGCCTGAGATTATTCGAGCAAAATGTGAACCAGAGTGGGAAACCGAGTATTACAGCACGAGGTAGACCACCTAGAAATTTAGGGAATGCTAGTAGAGGTCAGAGAGGGTCTAGAGATGCTGCAACCAGATCCGAGGCTCGTGCTCCTGCTAGAGCTTATGCTATACGCGCACGCAAGGATGCTTCTTCGCCTGATGTTATTACCGGTACTTTTACTCTCTTTGATCTCGATGTGATTGCTTTGATTGATCCTGGTTCTACTCATTCATATGTATGTGTCGGACTTTAGCATCGAAGAAGACTCTACCGTTGAGTCTCATCGAGTTCGTAATCCGAGTGTCGAATCCCTTGGGTCAATATGTGTTAGTCGACAAAGTGTGTAGGAAATGTCCCCTGATAATCCGAGATTCCTATTTTCCGGCCGATTTGATGCTTTTACCGTTTAATGAATTTGATGTTATTCTCGGTATGGATTGGTTGACCCCCATCCATGATGCGATTGTGAATTGTAAAAGAAAGACTATTGATTTGAGATGCGCAAATGATGAGATAATCCATGTTGAGTCTACTGATATGAACGGGTTACCAGCAGTTATATCCTCGATGTTGGCTCAGAAATATGTCAAAAAGAGGTGTGAGGCGTATCTTGCGTATGTACTTGATAGTAAAGAATCAGAAAAGAAGCTTGAATCAGTATCAGTGGTTTGCGAGTATCCAGATGTTTTTCCTGAGGAATTGCCAGGGTTACCACCTGTTTGTGAGGTAGAATTCGGCATCGAACTAGTACCTGGTACCACACCAATTTCGATAGCTCCGTATCGTATGGCACCAACGGAATTAAAGGAATTGAAAACCCAGTTGCAAGAATTGACGGATAGAGGTTTTGCTCGACCGAGTTTCTCACCTTGGGGTGCACCAGTATTGTTTGTAAAAAAGAAGGACGGAACCATGAGATTGTGCATTGACTATCGTCCGTTGAATAAAGTGACAGTAAAGAATAAATATCCGTTATCGCAGATCGATGATTTGTTTGATCAATCTGAAGGAGCATCGGTGTTTTCAAAGATAGATTTGAGATCGAGTTATTATCGATTTGCGAGTTAAAGACTCGGATGTGCCTAAAAGCGCTTTTCGTGAGTGAGATACGGTCACTACGAGTTCTTAGTGATGCCGTTTGGGCTCACTAATGCCCTCGCGGTATTTATGGACTTGATGAATCGAATCTTCAGACGGTATTTGGACCAATTCGTAGTTGTGTTCATAGACGACATTTTGATCTATTCACGAGATGAAACCGAACATGCCGAGCACCTGAGATTAGTGTTGCAGATTTTACGGGACAAGCAATTATATGCTAAGTTCAGTAAGTGTGAGTTACAGTTGAAAGAAGTTAGCTTTTTGGGGCACGTGGTATCCGTGACGGGTATTAGGGTTGATCCAAGTAAAATATCAGCCATACTTGATTGGAAGCCTCCTAGAAATGTTACTGAAGTTCGGAGCTTTTTGGGACTTGCCAGTTACTACAGACGATTTGTAAAAGGTTTTTCGATGATAGCTACACCAATGACGAAGCTACTTCAGAAAGATGTTAAGTTCGAATGGTCAAAGAAGTGCCAGAAAATTTTTGACCAACTAAAAACCTATTTGATCAAGCCCAGGTGTTAGTGCAGCTTGAATCCGGTAAAGAGTTTGTCGTTTACAGTGATGAGTCTATAAATGGGCTGGGTTGTGTATTGATGCAAGAAGGTCGAGTTGTAGCTTACGCTTCGAGACAATTGAAACCACATGAGAAAAACTATCCGACCCATGATCTCGAATTAGCTGCCATTGTATTCGCTTTGAAAATATGGCGACATTACTTGTTCGGAGAGAGGTGTCATGTATATTCGGATCACAAAAGTCTTAAATATTTGATGACTCAAAGAGATTTGAATTTGCGACAAAGACGTTGGCTTGAGTTGTTGAAAGATTATGAGCTTGTTATCGACTATCACCCGGGAAAGGCTAACGTAGTTGCCGATGCTTTAAGTCGAAAATCACTATTTGCTTTACGAGCAATGAATGTACACCTATCCGTTTTATCCGATAGAGTGTTAGTAGCAGAATTAAAGGCTAAACCACTGTGGATTCATCAAATTCGTGAAGCTCAAAAAGTCGATGATGAATTAGTTGCTAAACGAGCTGAATGTTTCTCGGATATGGAGTCAGAGTTTCAAATTGATGACGACGACTGTTTGAGGTTCAGAAGTCGATTGTGTGTTCCAAGAAATGCAGAACTTATTTCGATGATTTTAGATGAGGCTCATAGCAGTCGAATGTCAATTCACCTGGGGAGTACGAAAATGTACAACGACCTGAAACGTCAGTTTTGGTGGCACGGTATGAAACGAGACATTTCTGACTTTGTTTCGAAGTGTTTGATATGTCAACAAGTGAAAGCAGAACATCAAGTGCCTTCGGGATTACTTCAGCCGATTTTGATACCTGAATGGAAATGGGATCGAGTTACGATGGATTTTGTATCTGGGTTGCCATTGTCATCAAGCAAGAAGGATGCGATCTGGGTTATTGTGGATAGACTGAAAAAATCGGCTCATTTTATTCCTATAGGGATCCGAGATTCACATCATGATTTTGGAAGAAATTACAAGAAGCTTTGGGTACCAAGTTGCATTTTAGCACCGCTTTTCATCCGTGATCGATGGTCGATCGAACGGATAATTCAGATACTTGAAGATATGTTGAGATGTTGCATCCTCGAGTTTTGTGGTTCATGGGAACGGTATTTACCTTTGGTTGAATTCGCTTACAATAATAGTTTTCAATCAAGCATTATGATGGCACCTTACGAGGCTTTGTATGGTCGTAAATGCCGTACACCGTTGTTTTGGACCGAGCTTAGTGAAAGTAAAATCTTGGGTTGATTTGATTAGAGATGGCGAGAAAGTAAAAGTAATCGGTGAAAGTCCAAAGCGACTTGGATCGTCGAAGTCGACGCGGATTTGAAACGAAAAGACATTGAATATCGGGTTGGAGACAAAGTGTTTCTTAAAGCTTCACCTTGAAAAAGGTGCTCGATTTGGTCGTAAAGGCAAATTGAGTCCGAGGTTCATTGGGTCGCATTTGAAATATCCGAACGAATTGGGCGATCGCTTATGATTAATTTTGCCCCCGAACTTGAAAAGATTCACAATGTTTTTCATGTCTCGATACTTCGACGTTATAGATCCGATCCATCGCACATAATTAATCCGATGAGGTTGAAATTCAACTGATTTGAGTTATGAAGAAGAACCGATTCGTATCCTAGCTCGCGAGGTAAAAGAGTTGCGAAACAAAAAAGTTCCGTTAGTAAAGGTATTATGGCTCAAGCATGGGATCGAAGAAGCTACTTGGGAACCCGAGAACTCTATGAAAGAACGATATCCTAACTTATTCACTGGTAAGATTTTCGGGGACGAAAATTCCTTATGTGGGGAGAGTTGTGTGACCTTAATGTGACCCCAGTCGGAAAGTGGTTTCGGGACCACAAAACCGAATCACAAAAATAATTAACCATTATAATCTATCCTTGTAATATGTGTAAATGCATGTGTGAAATTTTCATATCTTAATTTTGTCAATTGCATGTGAAATTATTAAATAGGGACTTATGTGAGACATTGTGAAATGTGATAGGTTAATTTTAAAGGGTTTATTAATGCATGTTAACATAAAAACTTGGGCTTGCATGTCAAATACCCCTTTTTTTGTTAATAGTGGCCAGCCATGATGATGATTTTATATTAAAATATGTATTAATTTTTAGTTAAATGGTTTTATACTTTATATAAAATAAAGGAATAATAAAAATAATAAAAATAAGGAAAATGGGTGATGAAAACAAAGCTTCATCTTTGTTCTTTTTGGCCGAATGTAAAGAGGAAGAGGGGAGAAAAGCCATTCGATTATCTTAGGTCTACATTAAGGTGAGAAGTTCATGTTAATTCTTGAAATTTTGGTTAATCTTGAGTTAAATACCAAGTTCATTTTGTAACCCATGTTGAATTTTTTTATTTTAGGAATGATTAGAGCTTTCGGCCATAGTAGTTAATAAAGGTTATGGTTGTTGTTTCATGTAAATTTAGATGAATAATGGTAGATGAGTGTTTGAGCTATACAAATGATCATATGGGAGCATTAGATGCTAAAGGAAAAGAATCGGCTATCTTGTTATGTGCTATGACCGAATGTGAATTTGGTTATGTTTGAGTAATGTATATGCTTAAAATGTGTTATAAAGAATTAGGTGTTAAATTAAAATTTGCTAAATTACCAATGTTCTTGCCGAATATGTGTTTGATTAAAGAAGAGTTTGTTGTTGAATGTTTACATAATTTAGATAATTATAAGTTAAGTTGAGCTTAGTGAAAGGCAAAACTCGGTCATGGAGTTTAATGTATTCTTTATTGAATATTGATAAATTTTGTTATAAGAGTTATTAAAAATGAATTTGAGTTAGCTATTAGTGTTTTGTATGATTCTTTTTAATAAGTAGATTGTTCGGCTAGGTCCTCTTTAAACAAATGTTTCGGCATTAGCTAAGGAGTGAAAATTTTTGATAGTCGATGTATATGTGAATTTTATAGTGCTGCATATATGTGATTTATTTGGTAATATTGTAGTAGTTAAACTAGTGTATAAAAAAATAGGCTATGTGAGTTTGGCTTGTGAATGTGAAATTGGTATAAGTTGAATAATCGTTTATTAATGTCATATGGTCATTTTGAGTTTGAGTTATAAGTGACTTACATGGCCTGATAAATTCTTGCCATTTTCGATCATGAATATATATGAAATTGAACTATGGCATATTTACAAAATATAATACATAATGAGTTTGATATGTGATTGCCGAATGTGAATAATAAAAGCAGAATTGGTCAAAATATTAAACACCTCTATTTGTATTTATTAAGCTCAAGAGCAAGGGGATGAAAATTGGATAAGGAAAAGAGAAAGCTATAGGGTAATCAATCCACGACCATCCCAATATACCGAGGTAAGTTCGGATAGTTACATTTAGTACATCTTGATAATGTCATGATATGTGAATAATAATCGCACTATGCTTAATTGAATCTTTTGATTATAGTTTGTATGTGAATAAATTATGTTTCAAGCTTATAGCAAAAAGTTATATAGTTGGTGCATGGCATATCACTATTCGAATGAGTAAATGAACCAAAATCTTGAGATGTTATGTGAATTGAATTCATTGTAAATAAATATGTATGGTACTTAGTGAAGGAATATATCCAGGACTTATAGTCCATGTGCTTTGTCTTTGGTAATAGATACCGGGTTAAATCCATGAGTTTAGTCTTTGGTAATAGATATCCGGGTTAAATCCCGCAGGCTTTGTGCTGGTACTGTATCCGGGCTTAAAGACCCGTAGGCTTCGTGCTGGAATGACATCCGGGTTTAAAAAAAAAACCTGCAGGCTGTGCTAGATATGTGTTTCGATTCCTAAGACTTGATAGGACCGGTGTCAGTAAGATAAGTATGGTTACGACATTGAATATCCGTGCGAGTAAGTATTATATATGTTATACCTGCTAAGGTAAATATTACGTACTCATAAGTGAATTGACTTCAAAACGAATTATTAGTATCAAAGAATGGTATATAAACATGTATATATATATGTAAGTGTGTGTATATGTATGTGAATGAATACCGTATTTATGAATAAGAGAATGACTTATTTGGTCAATGTATGTCATTGTAAAAGCATGTGTCTTAAAGAAATTTTATGAACCACATGGTATAGTGAAATATGTACTGAGAATTTTCTTGTGTATTCATGTATATATATATCCGGCCAATAGGTTATAATTAATGTACTTGTGAGTTTTTGGCCAAGAAATTTACAAATTTAATTTGGGTTTTTGTGATACTTAATGTTAGAATTTAACTAATACGTTTTAATTGTTTGAACCACTTAAAACTTACTAAGCCTCAAAGCTTACTCCGTTTTATTTTATTTCTTTGTTTTATAGATTGTCAATTTTGGCCACCGACTCGGGATCATGCGATTCATCATACTATCGATCTTTTTGGTACAGATTATATTTTGGCCTTGGTATGGCATGTATAGGTTAGGCCGGTGACGGTTATGTTTTGTATTGTAAATATTTTAGCCATACGAAAATGGCGTATAACTTGAATATCAATATCTAATTCAGTTCGATCTCTGTTTATGTTTATTTACTATGCAAATGAGATATTAAAATGTCGTGGCTCGGTAATATCTCATAGCCTAAACCTGCGATCGGACACGGGCTAGAGGTGTTACATTTTATTGGTATCAGAGCTACGGTTTAGTTGATTCTAGGATTAAAGTAGAGTATATGAGTCTAGCTATACATGCCATATAGTATTAATACGATAGTATGATGAATTCTGACAGTTAAAAATGTGTTTTCGTATAGTGATGGATCCCGATCCCAATCGAGCGGTAGCTGATGACGTAGAGAGTATAGCGCCTGCTCCTGTGCACGGGACAGTGCCGGTGGACTCTCAACCTATTGCTAGTAATCAGAATGATGAAGCTAGACAGGCTTTCTATAGTGTATTGAATGATTGGTTCAACCAATACATTCGAAATAATACGGCTATTCCACAACCCCCACTCCCGAATAGTATACCCCCTGCACCTACGATACCTCCGGTAACTGATTAGATGAGGTTAAATAAACCCCCGGTTGACAGAATTCGAAAGCACGGGGCTACTGAATTTAAAGATGTAGATAGTGATGATGCCGAGCAAGCTGAATTTTGGTTGGACAACACTATTCGAGTATTTGATGAACTATCTTGCACACCCGATGAATGCCTAAAATGTGCTATATCCTTGCTACGTGATTCTGCTTACTATTGGTGGAACACATTGGTTTCTGTTGTACCCAGAGAACGGGTGACGTGGGAGTTCTTCCAAACTGAATTTCGAAAAAAATATATCAGTCAGAGGTTCATTGATCAGAAGCGAAAAGAATTTCTTGAGCTTAAACAGGGTTCCATGTCAGTTACTGATTATGAACGGAAATTTGTCAGACTCAGTAGATATGCTCGGGAATGTGTATCGTTTGAGGCTATTATGTGTAAACATTTTGAAGATGGGCTAAATAAAGATATAAAGATGTTTGTTGGCATTCTTGAAATACGAGAGTTCATAATACTTGTCGAGCGAGCTTGCAAGGCCGAAGAGCTTAGTAAAGAAAAAAGGAAAGCTGATGTCGAAGCAGGAGAATTTTGTAAAAGATCTTCAGGAAAGTCTTTTCAACAATCATCGAAGAAATTTCGAGATGATTCTGGCCGATCAAAGAACATTTCAGGTTTTTCCAGATGAGACCACGATCGAACCCCTGTGGGTACAAGAGCCACTTCAGTTGCCAGTGTTGGAAATGATCGTCGGGACATGACAGAGTGCAAGTATTGTGGTAAATGGCATTCGGGGAGTTGTAGATTTCATGACCGTTCCTGTTATAAATGCGAGTCAACCGACCATTTTATTAAAGACTGCCCGAGATTATTCGAGCAAAATGTGAACCAGAGTGGGAAACCGAGTATTACAGCACGAGGTAGACCACCTAGAAATTTAGGGAATGCTAGTAGAGGTCAGAGAGGGTCTAGAGATGCTGCAACCAGATCCGAGGCTCGTGCTCCTGCTAGAGCTTATGCTATACGCGCACGCAAGGATGCTTCTTCGCCTGATGTTATTACCGGTACTTTTACTCTCTTTGATACTGATGTGATTGCTTTGATTGATCCTGGTTCTACTCATTCATATGTATGTCAGACTTTAGCATCCAGTAAGACTCTACCGTTGAGTCTCATCGAGTTCGTAATCCGAGTGTCGAATCCCTTGGGTCAATATGTGTTAGTCGACAAAGTGTGTAGGAAATGTCCCCTGATAATCCGAGATTCCTATTTTCCGGCCGATTTGATGCTTTTACCGTTTAATGAATTTGATGTTATTCTCGGTATGGATTGGTTGACCGTCCATGATGCAGTTGTGAATTGTAAAAGAAAGACTATTGATTTGAGATGCGCAAATGATGAGATAATCCATGTTGAGTCTACTGATATGAACGGGTTACCAGCAGTTATATCCTCGATGTTGGCTCAGAAATATGTCAAAAAGAGGTGTGAGGCGTATCTTGCGTATGTACTTGATAGTAAAGAATCGTAAAAGAAGCTTGAATCAAGATCGGTGGTTTTGCAGTATCCGGATGTTTTTCCCGAGGAATTGCCGTGGTTACCACTGTTTGTGAGGTAGAATTCGGCATCGAACTAGTACTGGTACCACACCAATTTCGATAGCTCCGTATCGTATGGCACCAACGGAATTAAAGGAATTGAAAACCCAGTTGCAAGAATTGACGGATAGAGGTTTTGCTCGACCGAGTTTCTCACCTTGGGGTGCACCAGTATTGTTTGTAAAAAAGAAGGACGGAACCATGAGATTGTGCATTGACTATCGTCCGTTGAATAAAGTGACAGTAAAGAATAAATATCCGTTACCGCGTACTGATGATTTGTTTGATCAACTGAAGGGAGCATCAGTGTTTTCAAAGATAGATTTGAGATCAGGTTATTATCAGTTGCGAGTTAAAGACTCAGATGTGCCTAAAACTGCTTTCAGAGTGAGATACGGTCACTATGAGTTCTTAGTGATGCCGTTTGGGCTCACTAATGCCCCTGCGGTATTTATGGACTTGATGAATCGAATCTTCCGACGGTATTTGGACCAATTCGTAGTTGTGTTCATAGACGACATTTTGATCTATTCACGAGATGAAACCGAACATGCCGAGCACCTGAGATTAGTGTTGCAGATTTTACGGGACAAGCAATTATATGCTAAGTTCAGTAAGTGTGAGTTCTGGTTGAAAGAAGTTAGCTTTTTGGGGCACGTGGTATCTGCATCGGGTATTAGGGTTGATCCAAGTAAAATATCAGCCATACTTGATTGGAAGCCTCCTAGAAATGTTATGAAGTTCGAGCTTTTTGGGACTTGCCGATTACTACTGCACGATTTGTAAAAGGTTTTTCGATGATAGCTACACCAATGACGAAGCTACTTCAGAAAGATGTTAAGTTCGAATGGTCAAAGAAGTGCCAGAAAATTTTTGACCAACTAAAAACCTATTTGACTGAAGCCCCAGTGTTAGTGCAGCTTGAATCCGGTAAAGAGTTTGTCGTTTACAGTGATGCGTCTATAAATGGGCTGGGTTGTGTATTGATGCAAGAAGGTCGAGTTGTAGCTTACGCTTCGAGACAATTGAAACCACATGAGAAAAACTATCCGACCCATGATCTCGAATTAGCTGCCATTGTATTCGCTTTGAAAATATGGCGACATTACTTGTTCGGAGAGAGGTGTCATGTATATTCGGATCACAAAAGTCTTAAATATTTGATGACTCAAAGAGATTTGAATTTGCGACAAAGACGTTGGCTTGAGTTGTTGAAAGATTATGAGCTTGTTATCTACTATCACCCGGAAAGGCTAACGAAGTTGCCGATGCTTTAAGTCGAAAATCACTATTTGCTTTACGAGCAATGAATGTACACCTATCCGCTTTATCCGATAGAGTGTTAGTAGCGAATTAAAGGCTAAACCATCGTGGATTCATCAAATTCGTGAAGCTCAAAAAAGTCGATGATGAATTAGTTGCTAAACGAGCTGAATGTTTCTCGGATATGGAGTCAGAGTTTCAAATTGATGACGACGACTGTTTGAGGTTCAGAAGTCGATTGTGTGTTCCAAGAAATGCAGAACTTATTTCGATGATTTTAGATGAGGCTCATAGCAGTCGAATGTCAATTCACCTGGGGAGTACGAAAATGTACAACGACCTGAAACGTCAGTTTTGGTGGCACGGTATGAAACGAGACATTTCTGACTTTGTTTCGAAGTGTTTGATATGTCAACAAGTGAAAGCAGAACATCAAGTGCCTTGGGATTACTTCACCGATTTTGATACGAATGGAAATGGGATCGAGTTACGATGGATTTTGTATCCAGGTTGCCATTGTCATCAAGCAAGAAGGATGCGATCCGGGTTATTGTGGATAGACTGACAAAATCGGCTCATTTTATTCCTATAGGGATCCGAGATTCACATCATGATTTTGGAAGAAATTACAAGAAGCTTTGGGTACCAAGTTGCATTTTAGCACCGCTTTTCATCCCGGGATCGATGGTCATCGAACGGATAATTCGGATACTTGAAGATATGTTGAGATGTTGCATCCTCGAGTTTTGTGGTTCATGGGAACGGTATTTACCTTTGGTTGAATTCGCTTACAATAATAGTTTTCAATCAAGCATTATGATGGCACCTTACGAGGCTTTGTATGGTCGTAAATGCCGTACACCGTTGTTTTGGACCGAGCTTAGTGAAAGTAAAATCTTCGGGGTTGATTTGATTAGAGATGCTGAGCAGAAAGTAAAAGTAATCAGTGAAAGTCTGAAAGCAGCTTCAGATCGTCAGAAGTCGTACGCGGATTTGAAACGAAAAGACATTGAATATCGGGTTGGAGACAAAGTGTTTCTTAAAGCTTCACCTTGGAAAAAGGTGCTCAGATTTGGTCGTAAAGGCAAATTGAGTCCGAGGTTCATTGGGCCGTACGAAATATCCGAACGAATTGGGCGATCGCCACTGTGATTAATTTTGCCCCCTGAACTTGAAAAGATTCACAATGTTTTTCATGTCTCGATACTTCGACGTTATAGATCCGATCCATCGCACATAATTAATCCAGTAGAGGTTGAAATTCAATCTGATTTGAGTTATGAAGAAGAACCGATTCGTATCCTAGCTCGCGAGGTAAAAGAGTTGCGAAACAAAAAAGTTCCGTTAGTAAAGGTATTATGGCTCAAGCATGGGATCGAAGAAGCTACTTGGGAACCCGAGAACTCTATGAAAGAACGATATCCTAACTTATTCACTGGTAAGATTTTCGGGGACGAAAATTCCTTATGTGGGGGAGAGTTGTGACAGCCTTAATGTGACCCCAGTCGGAAAGTGGTTTCGGGACCACAAAACCGAATCACAAAAATAATTAACCATTATAATCTATCCTTGTAATATGTGTAAATGCATGTGTGAAATTTTCATATCTTAATTTTGTCAATTGCATGTGAAATTATTAAATAGGGACTTATGTGAGACATTGTGAAATGTGATAGGTTAATTTTAAAGGGTTTATTAATGCATGTTAACATAAAAACTTGGGCTTGCATGTCAAATACCCCTTTTTTTGTTAATAGTGGCCAGCCATGATGATGATTTTATATTAAAATATGTATTAATTTTTAGTTAAATGGTTTTATACTTTATATAAAATAAAGGAATAATAAAAATAATAAAAATAAGGAAAATGGGTGATGAAAACAAAGCTTCATCTTTGTTCTTTTGGCCGAATGTAAAGAGGAAGAGGGAGAAAAGCCATTCGATTATCTTAGGTCTACATTAAGGTGAGAAGTTCATGTTAATTCTTGAAATTTTGGTTAATCTTGAGTTAAATACCAAGTTCATTTTGTAACCCATGTTGAATTTTTTTATTTTAGGAATGATTAGAGCTTTCGGCCATAGTAGTTAATAAAGGTTATGGTTGTTGTTTCATGTAAATTTAGATGAATAATGGTAGATGAGTGTTTGAGCTATACAAATGATCATATGGGAGCATTAGATGCTAAAGGAAAAGAATCGGCTATCTTGTTATGTGCTATGACCGAATGTGAATTTGGTTATGTTTGAGTAATGTATATGCTTAAAATGTGTTATAAAGAATTAGGTGTTAAATTAAAATTTGCTAAATTACCAATGTTCTTGTTTAATATGTGTTTGATTAAAGAAGAGTTTGTTGTTGAATGTTTACATAATTTAGATAATTATAAGTTAAGTTGAGCTTAGTGAAAGGCAAAACTCTGGTCATGGAGTTTAATGTATTCTTTATTGAATATTGATAAATTTTGTTATAAGAGTTATTAAAAATGAATTTGAGTTAGCTATTAGTGTTTTGTATGATTCTTTTAATAAGTAGATTGTTCTGGCTAGGTCCTCTTTAAACAAATGTTTGGCATTAGCTAAGGAGTGAAAATTTTTGATAGTCGATGTATATGTGAATTTTTTATAGTCTTTGCATATATGTGATTTATTTGGTAATATTGTAGTAGTTAAACTAGTGTATAAAAAAATAGGCTATGTGAGTTTGGCTTGTGAATGTGAAATTGGTATAAGTTGAATAATCGTTTATTAATGTCATATGGTCATTTTGAGTTTGAGTTATAAGTGACTTACATGGCTTCGATAAATTCTTGCCATTTTCGATCATGAATATATATGAAATTGAACTATGGCATATTTACAAAATATAATACATAATGAGTTTGATATGTGATTGCCGAATGTGAATAATAAGTAAATGAATTGGTCAAAATATTAAACACCTCTATTTGTATTTATTAAGCTCAAGAGCAAGGGGGATCAAAATTGGATAAGGGAAAAGAGAAAGCTACAGAGTAATCAATCGACGACCATCCCAATATACCGAGGTAAGTTCGGATAGTTACATTTAGTACATCTTGATAATGTCATGATATGTGAATAATAATCGTATTTATGCTTAAGCTTGAATCTTTTGATTATAGTTGTATGGCGAATAAATTATGTTTCAAGCTTATAGCAAAAAGTTATATAGTTGGTGCATGGCATATCACTATTCGAATGAGTAAATGAACCAAAATCTTGAGATGTTATGTGAATTGAATTCATTGTAAATAAATATGTATGGTACTTAGTGAAGGAATATATCCGGACTTATAGTCCACAGTCTTTGTGCTGGTAATAGATACCGGGTTAAATCCCGCAGGCTTGGTGCTAGTAATAGATATCCGGGTTAAATCCCGCAGGCTTTGTGCTGGTACTGTATCCGGGCTTAAAGATCCGCAGGCTTCGTGCTAGAATTGTATCTGGGCTTAAAGACCCGCAAGCTTCGTGCTGGAATGACATCCGGGTTTTAAAAAAAAAAAACCTGCAGGCTGTGCTAGATATGTGTTTCGAGTCCTAAGACTTGATAGGACTGGTATCAGTAAGATAAGTATGGTTACGACATTGAATATCCGTGCGAGTAAGTATTATATATGTTATACTCCGCTAAGGCACGACACGTACTCATAAGTGAATTGACTTCAAAACGAATTATTAGTATCAAAGAATGGTATATAAACATGTATATATATATATGTAAGTGTGTGTATATGTATGTGAATGAATACCGTATTTATGAATAAGAGAATGACTTATTTGGTCAATGTATGTCATTGTAAAAGCATGTGTTTTAAAGAAATTTTATGAACCACATGGTATAGTGAAATATGTACTGAGAATTTTCTTGTGTATTCATGTATATATATATTCGACCAATAGGTTATAATTAATGTACTTGTGAGTATTTGGCCAAAATTTACAAATTTAATTTGGGTTTTTGTGATACTTAATGTTAGAATTTAACTGATACGTTTTAATTGTTTGAACCACTTAAAACTTACTAAGCCTCGAAAGCTTACTCCGTTTTATTTTATTTCTTTGTTTTATAGATTGTCAATTTTGGCCACCGACTCGGGGTCATCAGCAGTTTCATCATACTACGATCTTTTTGGTTCAAATTATATTTTGGCCTTGGTATGGCATGTATAGGTTAGGCCAGTGACGGTTATGTTTTGTATTGTAAATATTTTAGCCATACGAAAATGGCGTATAACTTGAATATCAATATCTAATTCAGTTCGATCTCTGTTTATGTTTATTTACTATGCAAATGAGATATTAAAATGTTGTGGCTCGGTAATATCTCATAGCCTAAACCTGCGATCGGACACGGGCTAGGGGTGTTATAGCGTGTTTAGGCCGTGTGTGACATACGACTCACCCCCATAGGTGTGTGGCCTGGCCGTGCGTCTCCTGTACTTGAAATTTTAAGTCAGTATAGTGCACGGGCTAGACACACGGGCGTGTGTCTTGGTCGTGAGCCCCTAAAGGCATGCTGATGTCATAAATAGAGAGTTACACGGGCTAAAGGCACAGGCGTGTCCCAGGCCACACGGGCATATGTGACCACACGGCCCCAACCATGCGGGCGTGTGACTCTCCAGGGCAAGAAAATTTATTAAGTTGCCTAAAATCTATCGAATGTTTTCGGTTTTGTCCCGAACCGTTCCGATGTATGTTTTAGGCCTCGAGGGCCTATATAAGGGGCAGTATGTATGTGTTCGAAAAGTTCTAAATTTTGGGCAAACTTTGGTAAGCTGATTTTGTATATTGTGAAAGTTTAAGTTCAGTAACACCTCGAACCCTATCCCGACGCTGGATACGGGTGAGGGGTGTTACAGTAAGTACATCCCAACCCCATTTTTACTGCTCTTTACATTTTTGAAGTCATCATAACTGATTTATCTATCTCTACCATTATTTTGAAGTAGGGTTCATGTTTAAAAATTTACCCATGTGTGACACGCATGTATTCTGATGTTTAATGGAAGATATTGTATGCTTAAGGTGTGATAAACAACTTTTACTAAGTGATTTTTCGTGAAAATGCATAAAAAGGACTTATTTGTAAAAGTTGTAAAAATGGGTAGTAGAAATGGGACTTGATGAAAAATGTGGGCTGTTATGAACATGATTTAGGTTTGGCTAAGCTTGGGTAAGAAAGAAAATGGATACATTTCATTTTACGAGCCTAAGGACTAATTTGTAAATATGTCAAAGTTTAGGGGCAAAAATGTAATTTTTCCATAAGTCGATTTTTGGACGGTATTGAGTGATGTGATAATTAAATAAATTAATTTTGCTATTATAGATCAAGAAAAATGAAGTTCAGACCTTGATCAGTGGAAAAACAAGGTTATTTACGTTAGGTCCAATTCTTACTATTTTGTACCAAGGTAAGTTTGTGTGTAAATAATGCGATGTTATATCATGTATTTAATGCTTAATATTGCATAAATTGTACGATTGTTTCTATGGAAATATTCAAAGAAATTTTGACGATAAGAAAATCTCGGTTGAACCTTAGGAATAGTTTAGGATACAAGTGACATGTCACTAGGAAACCATGAGTTATGTGATCTATGTGAATCTGGGTGCTGGTCATGTACGTCCTACCGATGGCTAGATAGTTTGGCATGTGTTACGGATACCTGACAGCTTGTGTGAGTAACTCGTGTAGCCACACCTTGACTGACAGCTTGTGTGAGCAAGCCCGTGATTAGCTTGTGTGCGAGCTCTATGTATTATGAGATATGAGGTACCATTAGCTACATATGTGGCACTAATGTGCCAGACTTTCATTGTATCCAATAATATTCCAAGTGTTCAATGGGTAATTCGAAGAGTATGTCAAAGATGACAAAGTGTGCAACTATATTATGAGTGGGTACAGGTATGTATGTAAAACTCATGAGTATGGACTTTAATATGAGATGAACTCTTGCAAGAATGCTAATGAGTAAGCTAAGCCTAAGATACTTGATGATAATTATGCTAACTTATGTCGAGTATATATATGAGTAATGTATGATTTATGTTGCTTATTATTTGCATGCAAACTTACTAAGCTTTAAAAGCTTACTCCCATTTTCCTTCCATTCCTTATAGTGCTGCCAAGTTAGCTCAGAAATCGAGTAATGTTGGAGCTTGATTCACACTATCAAACAATTGTTTTGGGTATACTTGATTTCAGTATTTTGAGTATGGCATGTATAGGGACTTGGTCATTTTGTTACGTGTCATATTAGTTTAGCCAAATATGTTAGCATTGTAGTGGTTAATGATTCATTTTGTATATGACCTTTGAAAGTTGGCTAAAACTAATTTTATTGATAATTGGTATGTTTATGTGATAGAGCTTATCATGAAGATGAAATTGGCATGAATTGAAAAGAAAGTATGTGATGTTTATGCATGATAGATGTTAATATGTGAAATTGATGTATTGACATCTTGTTTAGGGCTGATTTGGTTGTATGTATATGTTTGGATTGGTGTTGCTTGTTGTTGTGTAGGTTGGTGCAAGTAAGGGTGACAAAATGGCTTGGTAAATAGTCTTATTTTTTTCCACACAGGCAGAGACACGACCGTGTGTCTCAGCCGTGTGAAGGACACGGCCTAGGGACATGGGCGTGTTCCTAGGGCATGTGAATCCTACACCTATTTTATGGAAAATTATGAAAATTAAATTGCCACACGGCCTATGCACACGGGCGTGTGACTTGGCCATGTGACTGCAATTTGTTGATGACGTCATAAACATAGAGTTACACAGGTTAGGGACACGGGCGTGTATGACCACACGACCTACCCACACTGGCATGTCCCAGAGCCACACAGGCGTGTGACCTCTATTTTGATGAAAAATTTTCTAAGTGTTGGGAAGTTTTCTAAAGGTCTCGATTTAGTCCCACACCACTCCTAATGCATGTTTTGGGCCTCGTAGGCTCGTTTAAGGGATGATGTGAATGTTTTCGAAAATTTTTAAATTTGACTGGAAATTCATGTCCCGATTTTGAATGTTTTTTTAAGTTTAAGTCCGATAATGCCTCGTACCCTGTTCCGGCGTCAAATACGGGTAAGGGGTGTTATAATAAGCCTTACCCTTGATGAGTGGGCTTATATAAAATTGTTTTTTAATTCGTATCAGAATAAGCCTGCTGGTTCGAGTGGTAAGGGAGTTGGTGTGTTGGAGGTCCTATGTTTGAATCCCTGTGCAGGAGTGGGTTTTATTTTTGGTCGGTTTTGTGATAGAATTTCGGTGGAATTAAAATTCTGAAGTGGTTGAGATTGAGGAAATATTGGGGAGTTAGGATATTGGGGGTTATCATTTTTTTTTTGTTTTTTCAAAATTCCTGCTCTCTCCCTTTCAAAAAGATCCTGTTGGTGGAACTCTTGATTTTTATCCTCTTTTCGTTACCTTTTCATTTTTCGTTCAGACTATTGTCGATCTTAGCTTGGGTTCTGTAATAGCTCGATTTTGGGGCTAATCGAAATAGTGGTTTCGAGACCACGAATCTGGCACAATGAAATTTTTTTATTATATTTTTATGGTCTACAGTTTCACGGAATGATTTTCTGAAAATTTCGTTCGAAAATTTTGATGTTTGGGCACCAATTTAGTAAAAAAGACTAAATTGTAAAAAGTGTAAAAGTTGAGTTCTACATGTTAAAGGTGTCCAATTGCTATGAGAATTTAAATTAGAGGTCCTTATATGATAATTAAACCATTTGTTAAGTTAGTGGACAAAAATGGACATGGTGAGATAAAATTTTAAAGTTTGGCAAAAAAGGCATTTTGTTCATTTGGTAAATAAAAGAATAGAAAGGAAAAATCAAGTCAAAATTTTGTCTATCATCTTTTACCTTAGATGATTTTACAAGCTCCCCATAGCTAGGTTTTGGCCACTTTCAAGCTTGATTGTAAGTCTATCCTAGCCCCGTTTTTAATGCTCTTTACGTTTTTGACGTCGTTATCTCCCAATCTTTCTATTTATACCATTATTTTTAAGTAAGGTTCATGTTTAGAAATTTACCTATGTGTGACATGCATGTATTTTGATGTTTGATGGAAGATATTGTATGTTTAAGGTGTGATAAACCACTTCTACTAAGTGATTTTTCATGAAAATACCTAAGAAGGACCTATTTGTAAAAAGATGTAAAATGGGTAGTAAAAAAATCTGATTTGATGAAAAATGTGGGCTGATATGAGCATGTTTATGATTTGGCTAGGCTTGGGTAATAAAGAAATTGAGTGCATTTCATTTTACGAGCCTAAGGACTAATTTGTAAAAATGTAAAACTTTAAGGGCAAAAATATAATTTTGCCTTAATGTGATGTTTGGAATAATTTGAGTAATGTGAATATTAAATAAGCTAAATTTGTTATTATAGATCAAGAAAAATGAAGTTCGGACCTTGATCGGGGAAAGAATAAGGTGTTTGACGATTAAATCCTTATCTACTATTTTTTGGCACCGAGTTAAGTTCTTATGTAAATAACGCATTGTTTATTTATGTTTTAAATAATTTAATATTGTAAGAATTTATGATTGACTTTTGGGATGAAATCGACAATGGATGACGAGTGAGAAATATCCCGGTTGAACCTTAGGAATAGTTTGGATACAATTGTCATGACATTAGAGTTAGTTGAGATTTCATGTAAGACCATATTTGGGATATAACATCGATATAAGATTTCGTGTAAGACCATAGCTGGGATATTAACATCGATATGAGATCCCATGTAAGACCATATCTGGGATATGGCATTGGTGTGGTACTATGTGTGTGAGATTTCTTGAGTATCATTTAGTATTCCAAGTAGTTCAATGGGAAACTTAACGGCAATGGAATAGTCGAGAAAGACTATGGTATGTGGTGAAAGATTATGGTAAGTTGCAAGTTGGTACAAGTATGTACACAAAACTCATGCTTAATGAGTTCGATATGTGACGAAACCTCGGATTGGTTTGATCGAGTAAGTTATGATGTTAAGATTTTAAAAACATCTATGCTAAGCTTGATTATGAATTCACAATGAAAGTTATGTTAATTTACTTTATGTTAAATCTATGTTAATGTGTGTTTATGATGCCTATTATTTACATAGGAACTTACTAAGCTTTAAAGCTTACTCCCTGTCTTTTCCCTTGTCTTATAGTGTCATCAAGCTAGCTCGAGGATCGAAGACGGTCGAAGATCCATTCACACTATCAAATTATCATTTTGGGTGCTTATGATTTTATTATTTTGAGTATAGCATGTATAGGGACTTGGTCATTTTGTTATGTGTCATATTTGATTTGGCCAAATGTGTTGGCTTATAATGATTGATAATTCATTTTGTAAATGACCATTAAAATTGGCTAATATTGGTTAAGTATATATGCATATGATGATGTTTTCATGTATGTGATAATTTGCATGGATTGAGTTGATGAGCAGGTGATGTTTGTATGTGGTAGATAGTTGCATATAAATGATATATTGATATCTTGTTTGTGGCTGAATTGGTTGTATGAATATGCTTGGATCGGTGTTGCTTCTTGTTGTGTAGGTTGGTGCAAGTAAATGTGGCAAAATGCCTTGGTAAATAGCCTTATTTTTGTGCACACGGGTAGAGACATGACCGTGTGTCTCAGCCGTGTGAAGGACACAGCCCAGGGACATGGGTGTGTGCCTAGGGTGTGTGAAGTCTGCACTTATTTTATGAAAAGTTATGAAAATTAAATCGCCCACACAGACTAAACACACGGGCGTGTGACTTGGCTATGTGACTTCAAATTGTTGATAACGTCATAAACAGAGAGTTAAACAGGTTAGGGACATGGGCGTGTGTGTCCACATGGCCTACCCATACGAGCATGTCCGAAAGCCACACGGCCGTGTGACCGTTGTTTTGATGAAAAATTTTCTAAGTGTTGGGAAGTTTTCTAAAGTTTTCAGTTTAGTCCCGAACCACTCCCAATGCATGTTTCGGCCCTTGTAGGCTCGTTTTAGGGACAATATGAATGTAAATGAAAATTTTTAAATTTGAGTGGAAATTCATGCCTCAGTTTTGAATGTTTGTTTGAGTTTAAGTCCGGTAATGCCTCGTACCCTGTTCCGGTGTCGAATACAGGTAAAGGGTGTTACAGGTTCTGTGTTTTTTGGCTCAAATTGTGTGTTGGTAAGTACTTTAGTAGTTTCGTACAATTGTGGGTGTTTCGGTTGTGTTGATATCGTATACCTTGCTGTTTAGGAGAACATCAAAGGACCGCGGATTGGTAATCGGTGACTTAGTTTTGTGGAATCACCGTTGTTTATTAGAAGGTAAGGATTTGGTTGTTTGTTGGAATGAACAGAGCCTTGGTTCCGATTTAAGTATCGAATTAAGTATCTAATTTAGTGTCTTGTTGGACAATTTTAGGTTCTGGCAGTCTCAGGAATGAATTTTGCATCAAAATTGTAATAGGTATGCACCTGTATTTGTACTTGTATCTGTATTTGTATTCTGTATCTGTTTTGGGGCAGGATTTATTTATGTGGAGGAAGTGTTCTGTATGGCGTTCACCACCTATATTCTAGCAACTTGGCTACATTTTATCTGATATGTGTCATAATGGCACGATACGATGTGTAGCCCTAGGTGGGTGTTTTTAACCCCACATGGTATGATGGGATAGTCGGAGTTGGTGTGTAGAGGATGGGGGTAGGATTCTGTTTATCTAATCTACATATATGTATCTGTTATCCGTATCTGAAATGGACATGAGTCTGAATCTGTATCTGACTGTTTATATTGATTTCTGTATAAATTGTATGTCTATTTCTATTGCGTTACACACTGAGTTTATGAAAACTCACATTTGTCTGTTTGTTCTATTCAGGTACCACAGACTTAGGCGGATCAGTGCGACGGAGCCTCTTGGTGACCACGGGTTTATAAACGGTTAATGATTATGATTTTGTATTGATTTTAAGGGTTATTTATGGAGTTTTATAATTTATGGACTCTCTAGACTGTTTGATTTTTATTTTGGGATTTGGTTTTTGACTTGGCTATTCATTTGCGATGGTTTTTATTAAAACAACGGTTTTTTGAAAATACGAACGAGTTTACCAAATTAAACGTTTTATGACTTCCACTGTATTTACGTTTGGAAAAATAAATAAATTAAACAAATGCTTTCGAAATTAGATAGAAATCAATATGAGTTTTCAAATTGGAATGATTTGACGAAATAACTTTGTTTTCAAAAACCCTACCTTGTGACATCACCAGATTCGGCCATAACGTCTAGGCCGGGTTTTGGGGTGTTACAGCCTTGACAGCTTTCTGCAATCTATATACTTTTTTTATTATCTTTTATCATGATATATTTCCATTTCGTTCTCCTTAGTTTGAAAAACCTATACCTTCGTTTGAACATATTTTCCCTTTCTTTTTTTTTCTTTCTAAAATTAGCTAGTTTTATTCGATAATTATTTTTCAAAGGACATGATCATCTAAAGAAAAAAAATTTGAAGAAAAAAAAATGATAACCACTTATTACAAATAATTTCTAACGTCAAATTGACTTTTTTTTAAAATGAAAGTCTTGATGGAATCATATTTTAGTTGACAAAAGGAAATTTCAACAAATAGTGTTTTTATATAATATTAGAAGTGAAAGGGTTTCAACCTGTCAAGGGAGAAGCTAGAAATTCTTTTAGCGTCAGAAGTAAATTATAAAATTTTTAAGAGATTCAAATGTAATTTTATCATATATTAATTTATAATTTCATTATTTTTGAAGGGAATGAATGAAATTTTTCCATATTTAAGGGGCTCAAATGTACAAATTTATCATGCATTAATTTACAATATTATTATTTTTAAAATGATGGAACTAATTTTTTTCTATTTTATAAGGCCAAGGCCTTGCTAGCTCCTAACTTTGCTTTTAAAACATGTATCAAACACGTATCTAATAATAATTTAAATCACCTATACATAAAAAAAACATATATCTTATCTCTTCCAAGGGAATAATTTTAAATAAAAAAATCTTTTAATATCAAACAAGTCTAGGGGAATATATAGATAAAAGTGGTTACAAGTAGTGTATTACAGAGGAACAAAACAAGCTGGGATATGAAAATATATTACATCTAGATCCAACAAAAACATTTATTCAAAATTATGGAGCCTAAAAGTTCCCAGCAAGGTACGAATCAGCATAGGGAGAATTACAAACAATTATTTGCCTACATTAAGCAACCTAAAGGCTCGTAGGCTGAGGTTTGATGCTCTATATCCATTATGTGGTAAAGAAGACAAATCAGTCAACCATATCTTCCGAGAATGTAATCTTGTGAAACAAGTTCTCCAACAGATGGAAGTGATATCCGCGCCCATACATGAAAGTCAAGAATAGAAACTTCGGTTAGCTGAGACTTTTAACATCAATAACACATATCAATGTACATGTTTAGCAATTTCATTCTAGGAAATATGGCATAATAGGAGAAAGTTTTTCTATGAAGGTATTCGGCAGAGGATATGTGACATAGTGGGCTTTATCAAAGCATATATTACAGAATTAAGCATACTAGATGAAGCATTGGAAAGAAAGTCCACTAGGAACCCCCAACAGAGGAACAAGTCAAAGTAAATTTTAATACCGCATTTCAATAACAAAACAACAAAGTAATCTCTAGAATAATTATTAGAAACAACATAGGAGTCATAATGGGTTCATGTGTTTACCCAGTCAAAATTATTTGAGATTCAACAACTGTAGAAGCATATGCATGTCTCAAAGGGGTTGTTTTTGTAGAAGAAATGGGATTTGGTGAAGTAATAGTCAAAGGGGATTCAATGAATGTCATTAAAAAACTACAAAGTCCAGAAAACGACAAATCACTTATCGGAGTCATCATAAACAAAATAAAAAAAAAACCAGAAGATTTAGGAGCATTGAGTTTCATTACATACTGCATAGAGCAAATGAAGTGGCGTGCACGGTGGCTACATAGGGGAGAGGATGCAACTCCTCGACCTTTTGGATGGAAGAAACTCCATTGGAGGTTGAACCCATCGTTCTGAAGGACCAAAGGGGTAAAAGTTAGAGGAGGCAGAGACAATGTTTTGATAGGCTGTGTTCGGAGAAGAAAGAGGATTTGTTACAGGATATCCGAGGAACTCAAGGATTAGAGGAATTGGGGGAAGAAAATAACCCACGCACACTATTTGAGGAATACTAATTCCCTAGCAAAGGAACATTCTGCGTTGCAATAACAATGAAGAAGGGTAAGGGAAAGTTAAGAGTTTAGGGTTTCATTTTATTTTAGTTTTCTTATGAAAATGACTAATTGTTTCTTCTACAGAGTTAGGTGTCTGTTTTTAAGCATTAGCAAATTACAATACTAAGGCACCGTCCACAAGAAGCAATGGTTTTTTAATAGATGGTAGGATTAGGAGGCATAGTAGTGTTTTAGGAATTTGTAATTTTTTTTAACTTTCCTTAATTAATGCATTAGTCGAATTTGTGTAAAAAAAATAATAGCTCTTTCACATGCGTTAAGATTGACTGACATTTTCAAAAACATGCAGCTCACTTTAGAAAATAAATGAGTTTCCTTTCCTTTCTTTTCTTTTTCCGTAATGGATTGTTGGGGATAAGAGCAATTCATCTGGATGAAATATGAAGCTCTATTAGAAGCTAGAGAAACAACGTAATAAACCCGGATGAAGAATGAAATAAGTTTGAACTTCAAAGACTTGAGACTTGCAGAGAAAAACAACCAACAAAGCAGAAATTTTTGGAAGATATGAATTTTTCTTACTTTCCATTTCATCTAGATGAAGTATATATTTGATACAATAAAGTTGACAGTTACCTAACATAATTGCTCCCATAAATGCTTGTCAAAAGGTTAGCTAAAATAACAAACAAAATGTAGCTGACATACCAGCTATCACATTCAAATCATGACCAAATCTTTCTAACTTAAAAGTTAGATTACAAAGCAACCAAATCAAGTTACAAATAAACAAAATTATTCTGCTTCATTTGGTTCAGCTTCAATGCTGGTTTGATGTTTGTAACACCCCAAAAATCCTGAAACCCAGAAATCCCAAAACTTGAATTTTTCTTTTTGTGCTTAGCAATTCCGATTAAGTGTTAATTACGTGATGGTAGGTCTTGGTCAAGGTTTGAGTTCGAATCTAGGGGTGAAAGAAATTATAGTTTAATTATTAAAAGAATCAGGGTTGGCAAGTAGGTGGGCTTTTAAATAAAAATAGGGGAAAATGACATCAAAAAGCCTTGTGGAGGAGTGGCTAAGTGACGCCACTTAGGGAGTAAGGAAGTGGCGTTAGTAGCTAGCAAGGAGATCCAAGGTTCAAATCCTAGCTTAGTATTTTTAGAAGTTTAATTTTGGCCTTCTAGAAGGTTGGAAGTGGCGTAAAGATGAACTCCAAGGGGAGTGTTCAGAAGAGAAGATTAAGGAAAAGATCAAGGGGTTATTAGGGAGAAAAAAGAGGAGATGAGAAGGGAGAAGTGATAGAGCCGAATTAGAAATTGGGCATGGAAAATTCGGCTATAAGGGCTATAAATAGGGGCCAAATACAAGGTTGTCAGGCTACTGCCGAAATTCTTCTTCACCTTGTTGCCAGAAACCCTTTTCTCTTCAAGATCCAAAAAGCCGAAAACCCTTTTGTTTTTCTTTCTTTTCTTTTTGCCGATTTCTATTCTTCTCTACACAATTTTCCTTGTTTCACTTAGCCGATTTCTTCTTCTACTCTTCTTCTTTAAAATCTATTAAGGATTGGTGCTCAATGTAAGGTGAAAGGTGAGGTTTCAGTTTTAGTAAGGATATGTATTAAGCATGCGATTAATGGAAGGGTGATATCGTTTGTAGGTTGGTGACTAAAGGAATCGCAGCACGCTTGCTTACCAGGTGTGTACATACACTGCGCACACACAATGAATTGGCAAAAGCCAAAAAGTCGAAAAGTCGAAATACTGAAAAGTCGAAAGTTTGGCTACGGTAGTCTTGCAAGTGCGCGAACACTCGTAAGGGGGAAACTGATAGGTTGACTAAAACCCACGGGAGATTCCGTGGACTTGGGTTGTGATTTGGCCATATGGGCCAGAATAGGCTAAATGGGCCCAATAGGTTATTGGGCCCATAATAGGCAAAAACTGAATATTGCTGCTTTGTGATAGGAATTTGTATGTGAGGATGAATATGAATGTGACTGGGCCTAACGGGCCATATAAATATGATTTGGGCCTAATGGGCCATATACAAGTGATTTGGGCCTAATGGACCATATGAATATGATTGGGCTTAATGGGCCAGATACAGGTATGTGAATTTGATTGGGCTCTGTAAGGGGTTTTGGGCCTAGAATATGATATCCATATAAGACTTAATTAATATATTGCGACCGTGGACAAGTCAAAGGGTTAAGGTGTGGCAACGGATATATGCATTCTAGGATTGGATCTAGGGAGAGCTGGGTACTTAAGCGGTCTTAATGACTCACCTCCTCTTCTTTGGAATCCTACCTGGTGCATAGTATTTGTTCATCTTATCTCACGAGACTTGTTAATGGGCTAAGATAAATGAAAATCGTAATTAAGGGAAAATTACTGAAATGCCCCTACGGGTGAAAATGACGAAAATACCCCTAGGTGTTGAATGTAAGTTTAGTGGATGCGACATGCATACATATGATATTCTGCTTAGGTTGCATATGGGTTAGGAATTATAGAACGGAGGAAGTATATGAGGATCGCATGGTTGCTTGACAATCGTGGATCCACCGACGACTTTTAAAGCCCAATATGTAATTAAAGGTAGTTCCGCAATCGAGCTACCATGGTGTGTGGGTTAGGTGGGTCGATATTTATATCCCCACATGGTGTGACGGGGGACAGAGCTGGTGTGTAGCGGATGGATAATTGGATGGGATTGCATTGCATGAATGATGAATGATGAGTGATGTTTTTTTTTTTGAATGCTTGTTTTCTTCGAGAGTTGTACACATTGAGTTTGCGAAAACTCACCCCCTCTTTTACTTTATTTTCAGGTGATGCTCAGTAGAAGGTTCAATGTTTGGAGGGACTCTGGGTGGCCAACTAGCAAGATGATTTGGACTTGGGTTTTTTTTAAGCATTTAAGTTTTTACTTCTTTTTAAGTATGTTCCAAATCAGATTGTAATAAGGTTTTCATTGTGTTATTATTACTTGAATTATTACTATTTTCAATGTAATTGCAAGAAGTTGAACATGGATTTCTTAAAATACAGTATGTTTTCTACGTTTCTGCAACTAAGTTTTTTTAATCAGATGTTTAAAAAAGGCTTTCGTAACTGAAGGTGTTTTTTTTAAGTTAATTAGGGTTTCTTTTACTTTAAGAAGGGTTTTTAATGAAAACACGGTTTTCGCTAAAACACTTCAATGTGACACACCAGATTCGGCCATAGTATTTAGGTCGGGTTTGGGTGTTACAATGTTGCATTGCAGGCCAAAGTTTAACACTCCTCCTTGGGCTGTATGCAACATACACCAATCTTGCTTCTTAAGTCCTCGAACCTTGTTGTACCAAGTGGCTTAGTAAAAAAATCAGCCAATTGGTCTTATGAGCTGCAATGAATAAGGTTGACATCTCTCGATTGCTTGGCCTCTCGAACAAAATGAAACTTAATATTAAAATGTTTGGTCTTGCCATGAAAGACTGGGTTTTTAGCCATAGCAACTATTGATTAGTTGTCAACTTTGATTTCAGTTGCTTCCATCTACTCTTCATTTAAATCAAATAACAACTTCCTAAGCCAAATAGCTTGGTTCACTGCTGCAGTAGCTGCAATGTACTCTGCTTCAGCTGTGGATTGAGTAACTATTTGTTGCTTCTTTGAACTCCAGCAAAATACTCCTGAACCAAGGGTGAAAAAAGTAACCCAAGGTGCTTTTCATGTCATCTGAAGAGCCAGCCCAGTTACTGTCTGAATATCCAACAAGTTTAAGCTCCTTTTCTTTCTTGAACATGATTCCAAGCTTTAAGGTTCCCTTAACATACTTGAGTATCCTCTTTGCTGCTTTGAAATGTGTTGTATCACAGCAATGCATGAATCTTGACATTAGACTAACAACATGCATGAGATTAGGTTTGGTTGCTGTTAAGTAAAGCAGACAACCAATTAGGCTTCTGTACTCCTTCTCATCAACTCTCTCTTGACTTCCAAAGCTTATTAGCTTTTCTTATTGAGCCAATGGTGTCCTCACTGCTTTGCAGTTTGTCATGCAAAATTTATTCAAGATCTTCGAAGCAAATGCATGCTGACTGATGAAGATACCTCGATCAGATTGGTTCACTTCCATTCCAAGAAAGTATGTCATGATTCCCAAGTCTTTCATATCAAACACTTCCTGCATTTGAGTTTTGAAGTCATTAATCAAATCAGTTTTGCTTCCAGTCACCAGTAGATCATCCACATAAATTGAAACAATCAGCAAGGTTTTATATTCAGCTTTCTTCACATAAAGTGTTGGCTCACTCAGACTTTTCTCAAATCTAAGCCTAGATAGATACTCATCAATTCTGTCATACCAGGCTCTAGGTGCCTGCTTCAGTCCATAAAGAGCCTTCTTCAGCCTATAGACTTTACTTTCTTTTCTTAGAACTTTAAATCCATCTAGCTGTTCGATGTAGATCTCTTCCTTAAGAAAACCGTTAAAAAAAGCAGACTTAACATCAAGTTGATGAATCTTCCACTATTTCTGAGCAGCCAAAGCAAACAAAAGCTTGATTGTGGCAAGCCTAGCTACTGGAGCAAATGTCTCCATGAAGTTAGTGCCATATTGCTGACTATAGCCTTTCACCACAAGCCTTGCCTTGTGTTTGTTCAATGAGCCATCAGCATTAAACTTAGCTTTAAAAACCTACTTGACACCTATGACTTTCTTCTGATCTGGCCTACCAACCAAATCCCATGTTTCATTCTTATGAATCATGTCAAGTTCAGCTTCCATAGCCTTCTTCCAGCATCTGTCCCTTGCAGCTTCTTAATAGTTTGAAGGTTCAACTATTGCTGCATTGCATCTATAGTAGATGTCAGCAATGGTTCTGGTGCCTCTTACAGGAGGATCATCAATATCAGCATTTTCAGGTTCACTTTCAACTGGCTCTAAGTTGATGTCAAACTGATCTTCAGCAAACTGACTAGCATCTGAACCTTCCCAACTCCAAACCTTCTCTTCATCAAATTTGATGTCCCTGCTCACCAAAATCTTCTTTGTTGAGGGATCATACATTCTGTAGCCATTTTTTGTACTGCTGTAGCCAACAAATATGCCAGGAGCAGACCTTCCAACAAATATGCTAGGAGCAGACCTTCTTTCAAGCTTGGATCTTTTTTCTACTGGAATGAGGGCATAACATACACATCCAAATACTTTCAAATGAGAAACAGATGGTTTGAGTCCATACCAGGCCTCAAAAGGTGTTCTATCCTTCACAGCTTGAGTTGGAAGCTTGTTCAGTAGGTAAACTGAGGAATTGACAGCCCCAACCTAAAATTTACTCGGAAGTTTGCTTTAAAATAGCAAACATCTGGCCATATCCATGACTGTCCTATTTTTCCTTTCATAAACTCCATTTTTTTTGTGGAGTATAAATAGTGGTTAACTGATGATGGATCCCTGACTGCTCACAAACTTTTTGAAACCTCTCAGACAAGTACTCAGCACCATTGTCAGTTCTCAAGGCCTTGATCTTGCAACCTGACTGATTCTCTACTAGTGCCTTGAATCTGCTAAAGGCATCAAACACCTCAGACTTCTATTTTAAGAAGTAAACCCAGCAAAATCTAGTCAAATCATCTATGAACAGCACAAAGTATTTGCTGTCATTCAATGAAGGGGACATCATTGGTCCACAAACATCAGAGTACACCAGTTCAAGTCTTTCTCAAGCTCTCCATGCCTGGTTAACTGGAAATGGCAATCTAGCTTGTTTACCAAGCTGACAAACTTCACAAACAGTGTCCCTTGTCTCAACTTTGGACATATCATCTACTAAATTCAGCTTGTGCAACAGATCAAGTGATCTGAAATTTACATGGCCTAATCTTCTATACCATAGGCCAGCATTATCAGCTAGGCTTGCATAAGCCTTTTTTTCAAGCTGATTCACATCAAGCATGAAGCATTTGTCTACCATGCCTACTGTAATCACTTCTTGGCCATGAAAGTCTTCAATAACACATGAACCATTCTTGAAAACTAGTGAATACCTTTTTTCCACTAACTGACCAACACTTAACAAATTTTGATCAATGTCAGGTACAAAAAGCACATCTGAAATTACTTTGTTACCTGAACTAGTGTTGATCAGAACATTGCCCTTGCCTTTGGCTTCAATCAGATCACCATTGCCAATTCTGATTTTTGAGCCATAGGTTTTGTCAAGATCCTTAAACAGACTCTCATCACCTACCATGTGGTGTGAGCAGCCACTATCCACAAGCCAATTGCATTTGACCTTGCTTTTGGTGAGAAAACATGAGGCTGTGAAGACATGCTCCTCCTGAGCTTGAAGATCCTCAGCAGCTTGGGCTTGAGTTTGTTGCTGTGCTGGTGCCTTTCCCTTGTTTTTGCACACTTTTTGTACATGGCCAAACTATTTGCAGCTCCTACATTGGATGTCTGGCCTATACCAGCAATATTTCTCCAGATGTGTAGTCTTCTTGCAGTGGACACATGGTGGAAACCTCCTCTTGCCTGAATCTTTCCTTGGTTTGTCCTTTTTATCAAGCCAAGGCTTCTTTCCTTTCTGGCTTGAACTGGAGCTCTCTTTGGCCTTTGCTTGGAAGGCTCCTTCAAGATGTTCTTCCTGTCTGTTGGCCCTTCTTTGCTCCAATGCATAAAGGGAGTTCACCAATTCAGACAAAGAAATGGTTGTCAAATCCCTTGAGTCCTCGAGTGATGAGATTTTAGACTCAAATCTCTCAGGAAGAGTGGTGATAACCTTTTCAACAACCCTACTATGACTAAAATCTTCACCAAATTCACCAAATAGCCTTATACTGTTGACAGTTGCCATTATCCTGTCTGAATATTGCTTGATACTTTCTGATTCTTTCATCTTTAGATTCTTAAAATCTCTCCTCAAGTTAATCACTTGTTGCTGCCTTGTTTTATCCGATCCCATGAACTCCGCCTTTAGCCTTTCCCATGCTTTCTTAGGTGTGCTGCAAGCCATGATTCGAGTGAAGATTACATCTGTCACTCCATTCTGCAAGCAAGTTAAGGCTTTGTGCTTCTTTGTACTCTCCTCAGCATGCTACCTCATTTGAGCAATTGTGGGATTAGCCCTCAATGGAGGTGGCTCGAAATCATTCTCAACTACACTTCACAAATCTTGTTCTTGAAGGTACGTTTTCATCTTGACTACCCAAATGTGGTAGTTCTCTCTAGCAAACACAGGTGGTGGTGGTGGTGTAAAACTCATCTTGCAGCAACAAAACAACAACTTCAACTTCTTCCTCTTAAGTTTTCTCCACAAAGAAAAATACCAACAACAGAGGCCCTCAAAGATGACAGGCTCTTGATACCATTTGTTGGGGATAAGAGCAATTCATTCGTATGAAATACGAAGCTCTATTAGAAGCTAGAGCAACAACGTAATAAACCCAGATGAAGAATGAAAGAATTTTGAACTTCAAAGACTTGAGACTTGTAGAGAAAAACTACCAACAAAGCAGAAATTTTTGGAAGAAATAAATTTTTCGTACTTTCCATTTCATCCAGGTGAAGTATATATTTGTTACAATAAAATTGACAGTTACCTCACATAATTGCTCCCATAAATGCTTGTCAAAAGCTTAGCTAAAATAAAAAACAAAATGTAGCTGACATACCAGCTATTACATTCAAATCTTGACCAAATCATACTAACTTAAAAATTAGATTACAAAGCAACCAAATCAAATTACAAATAAACAAAATGATTCTGCTTCATTTGGTTCAGCTCCAATGCTGGTTTGATGTTGCATTGCAGGCCAAAGTTTAACATGGATTCGTATTTTCTTTGTAGATTTATGTCTTTGTCTTTATGTTCAGGTTTTTGCTTGTATATATGTTTTTGTTGGGTTTAGATTTTGTTCTTCGGGAGTCTTGGGATCTTGTACTAAAATTTTCCATTTCTTGGTGATGGATTTAAGAAGTATCAACTGTTTCCAATCTAATTTGTACTGAAATAGAGTAAATTCGTGGCTGTTGATATCAACAAAATCAAGAATATTGCATTGCAATTAATTAAAATTTCTCAAATATGTTTGGTACTTTTTCTATTTCCATAGCGGTTATAAGGATCTTGCATCTTTTGCACCTCCATAGCGCCAAATACTCCACAGCTTTCCTCAAGACCATCACCATCATCATCATCACTTGATAGATCAAGTGACAGCAATTCTTCCTTGTACTTTACGCTATCCATTCTCGTCTGCATCAAGTTGCCTCTAGTGTCATACCCTTTTAGGATGCCAACCACTTGTTTCATGTTTGGACGCTTCTCAGGTTCACTCTGCACGCATAGAGCAGCAACGTAGATGGCTTGTTTCAATTGGTTGTGATCGAAGTTCCCCTGAAGCTTAGGATCAACAAGCTCTTTAAACCGCTCTTTAGCTATAAGCGGCTCCACCCATTCAGTTATGGTCCTCTTGACACCACCTGGCAACTTCTCTATAGGCTTTCTCCCTGTTAGAAGCTCAAGCAAGAGAATACCAAAACTATAAACATCACAACTTTCGGAGACCTTTCCCCACATGGCGTATTCCGGTGCAAGGTACCCTAACGTGCCTTTAACCCGGGTCGTCATGTGGCTTACGCCTTCTGGGATTAGTTTCGCGAAGCCGAAATCAGCAACCAGTGGTTCGAAGTTTGAATCCAGCAGGACATTACTTGCCTTAATGTCTCTATGAATGATGTGGGGTGTTACTTCATGATGCAAGTACCTACAGCATTAAAAACAATAGCAGTTAACGAAATGTTTTAGTTTCTGTTTTATTTTGGTAACACACAAAAGCCAAACTTACAATATGCCTTCGGCTGAACCAATTGCAATCTTCATCCTCTTCTTCCAGTCTAATTGAACATCTCCAGCAAAATGACCATGCAGATGAGACAACAAGCTGAGGTTAGGCATGTAATCGTAAACTATGAGCCTTTGATCGGTCCCAACGCAGTAGCCCCTTAGACCCAACAGATTCTTGTGTCTAACCCTTCCAAGAACTTCAACTTCCACCGCAAATTCCATTTCAGCTTTTGATGTCATAGCTTTTAGTTTCTTAACAGCTATCTGCATTACATTATTTAAGAACCAAAAACTTTACCCACAGCAGCGGAATATAGAAAAATTAACCGAAAGCCAGTATTTATAATATTATATTCGAATACCTGAAGGCCATCACTGGTTTTTCCCCAGTAAACACTGCCAAACCCACCTTCCCCAAGCTTGTTATCGTCGCTGAAACCATTAGTAGCAGTGTGCAGCTCTTTGTATGTAAACATTCTCCATGTTGTATTCCCTGGAGTAACCACAAGACTTACCACACAGAAAGCATGGATTTTTCAGTATAATTTAATTAACAAGGAAAACAATACTGTAAGACAAGTAGTAGAGTTGTTACTTGCATACCCCTCATCGACCTTCTCTGAACTGCAGCAACTTCCCATAGCTTTTGGCTGTCGGGGGAATCGTTATAGAAATTCAGTCGAGCTTCACAACTTCGCAGTTTGCCCTTTAATTTAAACCAGACTAAAGGTGTATCTGTAATTTTCTCAGATGATGTAAGGAGCCGCCCTTGGCCGGCTTGTGTGTGTCATAAATCATAAAAAGTAGCTTCGACGGATTTAACTAGGCACAAGTAAATGAACTAGTCTACTAATCAACAAATAAAAAATATATGTTAAGTAATTGTAGCATGTAATCGTAAAAAATTTATACGCATCAAGCTTTAGGTAAAATGATATGATATATTTCATTATTAAAAACAATTTTCATGTTGGAATTTTAAAAATAATACCATTACCAACAACAATTATAAATGACATACATAAATTATAAAGTTAACATATAAAAATAAAAATAAAAATGATTCGGAGGGAGAAAATAAGCGATGAATATATGGAAAAAAAATCAAAACCAACAATAAAACCGAGCTTTAATTTTCATAAGTTATAAAACTTGAAACCTCAAATTATGATACGAGAATTAGATTTTACTCTGGCGAGCATCCATCTTCCTAGAAGCAGCTGGCTATTTCATGTATAAAAATATATATTTTCTTTTTCTTTTTTATTTCTTGTTTGAAGTCGATGCAAATTAAAGAGCTCTTTTCTTTTTTCTTTTTTCATGTATTTGTTGAAGGGTTTGGTTTTTAAGATGTATTCCGTACTTCTTAGCATCGATTCAGCATCTAAGAAATGGTTAATAAATAATAAATAATATTATGATATTGCGAATTATCCGGAAAAAATATTACTATTAGAATCTGCTAAAATCTGATAAGTACATATACGGTCAATGAACTATACTAAGACATGGTTAATAAATTAATGAATAATTTTAAAAATTATTAAAATGAATATAATTATATTTTTTAATAAGCAATAATTTGTGATTCTCTGAAAGTGTATCAACTTGTATATTATTAATCCATCAAATATAATTTTTTAAATTCTTTTTATAAAATTTTAATATTACTCGTGTACAATATTTAATTATTGAGTATTTATGAACGCGACAAATGTAAGTTTAAGTGTTCTTTTCTTTCCAATTGAAATTGCAGGAACAATTTTGATACTGCCAAATGTTGTTCGGTATAACAATCTTTTCAGTATATGCCCGTTAAGACCAACCCAAATATCTCTCTCGGGCAATGAAATCGCGTATAATAATTGAAATATTTTATATTTTTTATGTAAAATATGTATTAACTGTGTATTTAAAAATTAATTTAATAATTAAAAATATAAATATTACATAAAATTTTGTTTTAAAATTTAAATAATTTTAATATAATAAAAGAAAGTGATGATAGTCTTTAAATTTATGTAAAAAGAATAATTTATTGTCGAACAAAACATTAACAACACAAAACTTTTAATCTAATTAATTGAAATCCAACGTTAACAAAATAGGTTATAAATAAATTAAACTAAACTAAAATTGATAATTTATTTAAAATTCAAAAGTAAAAAAAAAAAGTAAATATTCAAACTTTATAAAAGTATATCAAATTATTCTGTTATTTAATAATCATATTTCACAACAAAATCGAGGAGTTTTAGAGACTGTTTCTCAAATTTCCTGTGTTACTTTACGATCCAATGGCTAATGAGAACAAATGACCTATTGTCTAAGCTAGACTTTTCTAACAAAGAGGTAGCAAATGTGCAAGTGCGGGAAGATGATGAATTGATCCACACTGGATCTGAGGTAAAGGTGGTTGCAAAGTTGTTCACTAATTGTAGCTATACGAAGGAGGTGTTGTTTCGGGTCCTTCGATCGATGTGTTATTCTCAAGAATAGTTACAATTCTTTTCTTTATTTGGTTCTCTTGTTATTGTTAAATTTGGCTTAGTTGAGGACAAAACCAAGATCTTTGGTATGGCGCCTTGGAGTTTTGACAAATCTCTCTTTGCAATGGCGGAGTATGTGGAGAGGCTTCCAATTAGTGATTATGATTTCATGTTGGTGCCATTCTAGGTGCAATTTTATAATGGCCTATTGGGGTAGATGAGCCGCGACATAGCTCTTCATTTGGGAGGCTCAATGGGAGAGGTTTTGGCTATCGATTTGAGGGATAATGAAGGTGGGTGGACTAAGTACATTCGAGTGAGGGTGGTGGTTGATGTTTTCAAGCCCTTAGAATAGGTGGTCAAGCTATGGGGTTTAATGAGAGCGGAACGGTTGTGTTTGGTGATATGAATGCTTGCCAAAATTCTGCTATAGGTGTGGCTTGTTAAGGTATCTCATAGATGCCTATATGGTGGCTGAGGTTTCATTAGAATCTAAGGTTTCAAACCTTCAGTATAGGGATTGGTTGCGGGTTCAAGTTTTGAGAAAGAGAGGACAAGATGGTGTTTGTCACCATCAGGGTGGTACTAAAATCGTTGAGGGGCCACCTAGTGGGTCGGTTTGAGGAGGTTGAACCAATATAGTTTGATGAGGTTTCAATAGAATGGTTCTCCAAAGAAGAAGTGCTCGCGTTCTATGGCTGGGATAAGGAGGAAGATGGCTCTAGTAGCGTTGTTTGTAGAAGGGATGATGGTCTATTTGATTTTAGATCGACTGAGGTTGTTGAGCTTCCCCAATAGGAGCAATAAGGTTCGTATGTTGGAAGTGTTGTGGGCTTGGGAACTAACCTCCTCCAAATGTGCAAAGGTTTAGAGTTAGAATCATGTAAATAATATATACAATTAAAGTGCAATAGAAGTGTTACAACGGAAAATTGGTAAGTATTTTGAGGATCATACCTAAGGGATTCCAGATTGGAGAATTTTATTATCAAATTAATTACCGAAAATAGTTATTGATGTAATGGAGTCATGAATTACTAGTGTAAATTCAAATTAAAGTATTTATTAAACTAATTAAATTAACTAACCTAATGGAATTTCCTATTCCTAGTGTTGTCAATGAGAGCTCTTGGCCTACAATCGATTAAATTGCTAATTGTCTAAAGCCATTTTTCATGCCCCATAGCTTTCAATTTAATTTATTAGTGCATGACCAAATAATTGAAGTGACTTTGTGGTAAGAACTTAATTATTTTCTTAAACGTCCCAAGATCAAATCCCCACTCCCTTATCTTTTTAATTAATTTTTGACAACTTTAAGTTGGGTTAACCCCCTATTTCTGTCCCATATAGTTTCCTTGCAGGGAAGATTCTTTCCCCTTTTATATAGTCAACATTCCCCATTTGCTCCCCTTTTCGTTCCATTTGTCCCTTCCATGATCCATTATTCATGCCATTGTCCCCAAACTTTCCTTTTCTTCCCCTTAACTAGCTAGTGTCGGCCATTGCACCTAGACACAAGGGTTCACTTTTTATTTTATTTTTTTCATTTTGTTACTCCTCATATCCCTTTTATCGCCCTTCCTCCTTTGCTTATCCCCTTTCAATCATTTTTTTCCCATTTTAGCTCGTAAAACACTTCTTTCTTTACTTTTCTTCCACTTCACCACTAGTATTTGCCAACCAAACCACCACCTCACCACCTTGAACCACCACTTTGTAGCACTAACCACCGCCGTGCCTTCACCCCCAACGTTCTTCTCCATTTTCTATCTTTCTTTCAACCCATCGGTTATAATCAAAATTCTACTCCTCTTTCTTAATTCTTTTCTGTTATAGTATCTAATACGTGTGCATGTGCTTAATATGTAGTCTAGCTGTGTGGTTAGGCAGTCAGTTACAAAAAGTTAGTAATCTGTTATATTCTGTTGACAGCAGTTTTGGACTTCATCTTTCTATTTAAGCATACGTTGTAAACAGATTAAGCAGAGTATGATAATTCATTACCTTGTGAGTATTGTTTCTTCTTGTATATTCTTGTGTACTCTTTCATGGTATCAGTCGCTCGGTGATCTTTGGGCATGGCTACCACGCATTCTACCGAATCGACTCTGTTGAGCCTAATGGCTCGGTGTTTCTTGGTGATCGAGTGATCACCTCTTTTCCTCGACACGAGGTTGTTAAACTGGATGAAGGCACGTTTGTTCAATGGCAGCAGCAGGTCCGGCTTATTCTTCGTGGCTACGGATTGTTTGGGCTTCTTGATGGCTCATTGACGGCTCCGGCGTGATTTATTCAATCTCCCAACGGTGATCTTGTTGTTAATCCGGTTGTTTCGGTCTTTGATCAACAAGACAGTTTACTTACATCTTGGTTGTTATCCACCATCAGCGCTTCATTTTTGTCCTCTTTTACGGATGTTCACACGGCTCGTGATGTTTGGAACGTGGCGAATAATTTGTTTGCAGCTGATTCTAGTACGAAGCAATCATAGTTGCGCCACGAACTCCATTCTCTCCGGAAAGGTAGTCTTTCTATTCGTTCCTATGTGAATAAAATCACCAGCTTGTGTGCTCTTCTTGTAGCATCTGGATCTCAGATCTCGGAGGCCGAACGGACGGCGGTTCTTCTTGCTAGACTCTCCTCTGAGTTTGATGCTGTCGTTTCCTCTGTGTCACTCTCTACCGGACCATTGACGTTTCAACGCATAGTTGATACTTTGATCGAGTGTGAAGCCCGTCAAGTTCGGTCTGCTCAGGAGGTGTTAGTTGCTGCGAATACAGTTGAAGGGCCGCCTCTTCAGTCGACGGATGGTTCGTTTCGGGGAGGAGGTCGTTCTTTTGTTCGTGGCCGAGGGCGTTCGTTTCGACCGAGAGTCCAGTGCCAAATTTGCAGCCGATATGGACATCTTGCGCAGCGATGTTATTATCGGTATAGTCGTGATGAGCAATCGCCGGTTGATGCACCAGTGGTTCGACGGAAAGGTTTTGCATCTGGTTTTGGGCGAGACGATGATCGAATAAGAGAGAATGGCTTCGGTCAAAATTATGGAAATTCCGGTCAAAATTAGAGGCCTTGTGTTTGGCCAAATTATGAACTGGCAAATGGTGTCCCACGTGGGTCACATGCAGGGACTAGAAATAATGGATTAAATCCATTTGTTAAAAACGGAAATGGGCCGCGCATTGGTGATGATCCAAATTCTTATGATAGTGGGCGTGACTTTGGTGATATGGGGTTTCAATGGTATAATGATTCATTGGGCAATGCGTATGGTAAGGGGGCTTAAGGTCACGTGGGCCTAGTGAGTCGGTGCGATCCCATACACCTGCTGATCAATTTATGCATGAGCCCTCTGCAAATTGTGTTGGTGTTGATCGATCTTGGCAGACTGTTCATGAGGCTCCATGGTGAACAAAACCACGTGCTCGTGTGTTCAGTGTTGCCTCATCTCCGTATGACTCGTCTCAGTTTGTTGGGCTTCCTCCTCGACTTCCTGAGTTGCATGCCTCGGATTATTCTGATGCGTCTGCATATGACTCGAATTTTAATTCTACAGACTCCTATGTTCCGTTGCCGGTCGGGAGCACATCCTGGTGTCCAGACTCGGGGGCTACCCATCACGTCTGTAAGAATGCTTCCGATGTACATGGCTCCACTCCTTATACAGGTACTTCTTCTCTCTTAATGGGTAATGGGATTCTTTCTAAAATATCATCCATTGGGAATACACATTTCTCTACAGAAAAGAAATTGTTACATCTTACGAACGTGCTATGTGTGCCTAGTATTCGGAAAAATTTACTATCGGTGTCTAAATTTGCTACTGACAACAATGTGTTTTTTGAGTTTCACCCTTCGTATTGTGTGATTAAGGACATCCAGACCCAGGAAATCTTAATGCGGGGCCAAGTTCGTGAAGGGCTCTATCAGTTCTCAGTCGGTTCCAGTGTTTTGTCTCCATCTGTTAATAATATCGATGTTCAACGATCTTCAACAGATGATGATGTCTTTGTTTTGTGGCATAAAAGGCTGGGACATCCTGCTCCTAATATTGTAAAAGATGTTCTAGATAATTGTAGTATTCCTATAACTAAAAATCGTCTTGATAATGTTTGTGTTGCCTGCCAAAAAGGAAAATCTCATAAGTTGCCCTTTGCTCGTTCTAATACTAAGTATGTTGATTTGTTTGAATTGGTTGTTTCTGATTTGTGGGGCCCAGCTGCTGTTTCCTGTGAAGGAAATCTGTATTATGTTTCGTTCATTGACATGACTAGTCGGTTTACCTGGGTATATCTGATCAGTCGCAAATCTCAAGCAGTAGAATGTTTTGGTCAGTTTCAAAAAATGGTTCTCACTCAATTCGGGAAGTGTATTAAAAAATTTCAAAGTGATTGGGGTGGTGAGTTTCGTGCTTTTTCGTCTGTTCTTGCTAGTCAGGGGATACTTCATCGAGTCTCCTGTCCTCATACTTTTGAACAAAATGGTGTCGCCGAACGTAAGCATAGACATATTGTGGAGACTGGTCTTACTCTTTTGGCTCAAGCCAATTTACCAATGAAATATTGGGGCTATGCCTTCTGCAGTGCAGTTCATCTTATTAATCGACTGCCCACCCCTGTGTTGGACGGACGGTCCCCGTATCAAAGTTTATTTAGTCATAAACCAACTTATGATCATCTGAGAGTGTTTGGTTGCTGTTGTTTTCCATATTTACGTCATTTTGTTAAACACAAGCTTGAATTTCGCTCCCAACCGTCTACGTTTCTAGGGTATAGTGCGCATCATAAAGGGTATTTTTGTCTGACACCCGATGGTAAGGTTGTTGTTTCTCGACATGTTGTGTTTGATGAAAATCGTTTTTTGTTTCTAGTCTCTTCTTCTGCTAGTAATCAGACGCCTTCAGGTACTACTACATATGTTCCTGTAGTTCGATCATTTTCCACTACGGAACCTGGATTGTCGTCTGCTTCTACAACTGGGGTTCCTCTAGGAAGTCATAATTGTGACTCTGTTCTACGTGATTCATCTGCTACTTGCGATGCTTCTTGTTCTGACGATTTGCCAGATGTCTCAGGAACTATTGTCCGAGAGGAGGCTATATCTACTCCAGTTATTCCTAGTGAACTTGTTTCTACAACTAATACTCATGGTATGATTACTCGATCTAAGGCTGGTATTTTTAAACCCAAAGCTCTGTGTGCTGCTAAGGTTGAACTTGAGCCAAGTACGGTTGAGGAGGCGCTTGCTCATCCCGATTGGCGGTTAGCTGTTCAAGCTGAATATGATGCTTTGATAACTAACTCTACATGGGAGCTTTGTTCTCTTCCTCCTGGTCGGAAAGCGATTGGTTGCAAATGGTTGTTTAAAATAAAGAAGAATCCTGATGGAACAATAAATCGTCGCAAAGCACGGTTAGTGGCTAAGGGCTGTTCACAGGTGCCCGGATGTGATTTTACGGAGGCATTCAGTCCGGTGGTCAAACCTGCTACCATTCGTGTTATTCTCTCTGTTGCTGTGACCAAGGGCTGGCCACTTCGACAAGTTGATGTCAATAATGCATTTCTGAATGGTGATCTCGCTGATGACGTGTTTATGCAGCAGCCTCCAGGGTTTGTGCAACATGGTTCTAATGGTGAGAAGCTGGTGTGTCGTCTAACTAAAGCTTTATATAGATTAAGGCAAGCTCCTCGTGCCTGGTTTGACAAGTTAAAGCAGTTCCTTGTTTCTACTGGTTTTATAATATCAAAGTCAGATGCTTCGTTGTTTGTTCGTTCTTCCTCCGATTACACTCTGTATGTGCTTGTCTATGTGGATGATATTGTTATTACTGGTAGTTCAATTGATGGAATAGATTGTTTTGTTCAACAGTTACACAACAAGTTCGCTCTAAAGGATATGGGTGATCTACATTATTTCTTGGGGATTGAGGTAAATCGGTTTTCCTCTGGTTGTCTTCACTTGAGTCAGTGCAAATACGTTCGGGAGCTCCTTGCTCGGGCTTCTATGACTACTGCCAAAAGTGTTCATACACCGATGGTAAGCTCTTCCATGTTATCTAAAGATGAAGGTGAGTATCTTGCTGATCCAACTGAATACCGTAGTCTTGCTGGTGCTCTACAGTATATTGTGTTAACCCGGCCTGATATTGCATATGCTGTTAATAGGGTGTGCCAATTTATGCATGCTCCTACTAATATACATATGGTAGCGTTAAAACGTATTCTTAGGTATCTACGTGGCACTCTTTCTTCTGGCTTGCTTTTCCGGCCATCTGAGCGGCTTTCGTTGGTCGGTTATGCCGATGCTAATTGGGGGCTTGATTTTGATGATCGTCGGTCTACTACGGGGTTCTGTGTGTATTATGGTCATACACCTATATCTTGGTGTTCCAAGAAACAGCAAGTTGTCTCTCGATCAACGACCGAGGCTGAATACCGTAGTCTTGCTGCTGCCACTAGTGATGTCGCTTGGCTGACCTCTTTATTGACAGAGTTAAAATTAAGCTCAGTTGATCCTCCTACAGTGTGGTGTGATAATTCTGGTGCTGTCGCTGTTGCAGCTAATCTAGTCCTGCACTCCAAGTTTAAACATGTTGAACTTGATCTGTTTTTTGTTCGGGAAAAGGTGGCCAGTGGAGAGTTGGTTGTTGGGGAAGTTCCTGCCTGTGACCAAGTGGCCGATATTCTCACTAAACCACTGTCTGTGTCCAATTTTACTCGGTTTCGTAACTCTCTTCAGGTCATTCCACTTAAGGAAGTTGGATGAATGTTATAGTATCTAATACGTGTGCATGTGCTTAATATGTAGTCTAGCTGTGTGGTTAGGCAGTCAGTTACAAAAAGTTAGTAATCTGTTATATTCTGTTGACAGCAGTTTTAGACTTCATCTTTCTATTTAAGCATACGTTGTAAACAGATTAAGTAGAGTATGATAATTCATTACCTTGTGAGTATTGTTTCTTCTTGTATATTCTTGTGTACTCTTTCATTTTCTTCTCATGCCAATATTATTATTGATTATAATTTTCAAAGCGCTTACTTTCTTAAACGATTTGGTTTTCTAGATATCATTTCCACTATTTCTAATCCTCGGTAGTCATCATTATCGTATCGATTTATCTATAGCATAAGTATTGCTAATAATGGACATCATCCATTTCTTTTCCTAATTATTTGAGTGTTGACGGAACGATCTTTGGGGTTCTAACTTAATATTGATTGTAATGAAGGATCAATCACCAACCTTTGGGCCATTATTAACATTTGGAAGCAAACCGTGATTTTGATTTTGATACTCTATTCATAAGTATGGTTTGGAGATTTATTTTGGATAAAAGACATTTTTATATATGATTGAAGGCGTTAATAAAATAATATGAATAGTGAATCATTATTTTGAATTCAGACCTGTGATTGGATCGGTTCAATCTAAGAATAGACATGGAAAGGAGTCAAGGGTTTCATTCGATCTACTAATCCAAGGTGTGGGTTTTAACTTATAAAAAACATGTGTTCTGAATATAATTGTTTACTAAATTTAAGTATAAAATTAATATTCTGTTATTAAGATCCTGAGACATGGAAACATTTGATTACATTAAGTATTTAGATATGGGGTTATTAAATTCGTTAAATCTATTGAAATCCAAGTAAGTAGTTCCCCACTATTTAAATCTGTCATACTGTGATTTTGTTGTGTGATTTACTGATATATGAGAAATATTGCTTATTTTTATCCAACACTAATGAAATGTGATGTAATGGCCATATTCTATTTTGCAGGAAAAAAACTATATCATGCCATTGTTTATGATAATGAGATTTGACTTGCACGTAAAGCATGCTCATTGTGTTAATACGCAAAGAAATCTGATTCGCATGTTAAGCATACCTATTGAAAAATTTAGTTCTGTATACTATATCACATGTATAGGATTGGAATAAGATTGTATGGAGGAAGATTCTGGTAGTTTAATAATCTGCATATTCTGGTGGTTTAACCACATTATCTGGTAGTATATCTACAATTATGGTGGCTTGTCCACAATTATCCGTACATGGCAGCTTGTTTGCATTATTTGATGGCTTGCCCACAGTATTGGTGTGTTAATGGATGGATGAGTTCTAGGAAAACTCTTTTATGGTGTTTAGCAGATTTTGGTAGGAATTTTTTTTTGAAAACTACACATTGATTTCTGAAAAATTCTGCATTTACATTGCCATGCATATCGATATATGTGAAATTGGCTTATTTTTGTATTTTCTTTTATTATTTTGAATTATCTTGTTTATTCACTGTTATGTTTTAAGTAAGACTCACTCTGAGCTTTAAAAGCTCACGCCCTCTCAATTCCTGACTTTTTCAAATAACTGCGAGGTTAGAACATGGCTGCGCTTACGGAGGAGTACTCAGATATTTTGCATATAAACTTTTACACTTATTTGCTATTAGATATTTTGGGATTGTTTGTTTTTTATTTATGGACTATGGCATGAGACATTGATTTGAATTTTTGAAAACTTTTTCATGAATTGGTTTGAAAACAATTATTTAATTGGTTTATCTAGTTGGTATAAAAAATGGGATTTTCAACATAATTATAATCTCGACCTAATGATTTTATCTTAAACTCAAGAATACGTTTTACAAAACTTAAAACTATTTATTCACTTATTCAAAAATTTTATGAAATGTATCAAAATTACAATTTTTACTCAACAAGTAAGATTTGGTCATTTAACGCTACGACATTTTTAAAGTATGATGTTTTCTTCATATATTCAAAACTTGTACTTTTTATAGCTAACCAATTTTTGATAAATTCTTTACAGAGATATTAAAAAAATAATCCTTTATTTTTATTGAGCAAACTAAACGCTAATTTTAAAAGAAAGAGATGATGATTGTTGATAGAAAATAGCTAAACGATTTTCTGCACCATCAACATGGCCAATGTAATCTTCCAAATTTGACCATAACGTCTAGATCGGGTTTAAGGTGTTACATTTAATGGTATCAAAGTCTAGTTCAAAACTTGGACTATGGTTTAATTTCAGATTTTGCATGCATATATGATAGAGGGGTATTTTTGAAAAAAATCCATGCCACAGCTAAAAACTTACTTTTACACAAAATTGTGTTTTATTAAAAAAATTAGAGACTTCAAAGCTAACCCAAGATAAGTATTTCTTATATAATGAAACTTTATATTGTGAAACTATAGACTATGAAACTATAGACAGTGAAATTGTGACTAAACTATTTGACTAAAACACTCAAGATTAATAACGAAAACTCATTTCTAAATTGTCAGATAATTTCATAAAACTCAGATATTCGATAGCGAAATGAGTACTCATGGTGTACGAACCCGATGTATGAGAGATCGTGGAGAGCAAGGTCAAAGGCCCAAGCTGGTTTGTCTATGTCGCAAGTGTGCAATCCCGAGGCTATGGCCGAACATGTTGAACATGCACCTATGGTTGATGAGAGCCATCATGAGCCTGCTAATGATGTTGTCTAACAAGCTATGCTTAGGGTGCTATAGTGAGTAGCTAAAGCTCATTTTGGAATGTGTAATCGAGAAACTATAGTTGAGAGGCCTCGTTCTAATAGACCTAAATTTAGGGGCATTACTGGGATGACCCCTACCGTAGTTGAATGTTGATTGGAAGCTACGAAGAGAATATTAGATGATTTGGAGTGTACCCTCGAGCAAAAATTAAGGGGTACTGTATCACTGCTTAGAGATAAGGGTTACCATTGGTGGTAGGCCGTTATGAAAGGTGCTAAGGTAGAGAGGCTGACATGGGAATACTTTCAGAATGCTTTCCAGAATAAGTACATGGGTACCAGATATGTTGAGGCTCAAAGGCTTCAATTCATCGAGCTTAAGCAGGGAGACGAATTAGTGGATGAGTTCTTAAAGGCTTAGTCAGTATGCTTAGAGGATGGTTGCGATAGAGCAGGATAAGTATGCCAATTTTGAGAATGGATTGAGGTATGATTTGATGGTGCAGGTAGCCCCTCATCAGGAAAGGTTTTTCGAAACTTTAGTGGAGAAATCCAAGATCGTTGAGGAAGTGAAACGTGTGGAGTGTAAAAGGAGGGACAAAGCTAAAGTCCATGTTCAGAGAGATGTTTGACCTATTTTCTAGGCCCCACAACTCAATAAGTGAGCAAGAGACGATAGGTCTTGAAAGAATGTTAATATTGTTATTGATGGAAAGAGGCCGAAATTGTGCTACTTCTTGTAACAGCCCATTTTTTAATGGTGTCAAAAACAATGATTTAGGGGCCACAAATTCGACGAGTAAGTTTGTAAATATTATTATTTAATATTTACGAGTCAATTATGATTTTAAAAAGGTTTTTGATATGATAATTTATGTTATATAAATGATTAATTAAGTTCAAGTGGTAAGACCCTAGAGTTAAGTGGTTTTAGAAAATGAGATATCAAGACCTCGTTTCTATAAACCGAGTCATGAGTATTATTAAGGTTGTATTAAAGTTTCGTTAAGAAATTTTAATGTTTCGATAGTTAATTAAATTAAAATGACTAAATTGTAAAGGATGTAAAATTTGATCACTATTTGATTTGAGTGATTAAATGGCTTAATGAATAAAGGTAAATGGAATTGAATGGTAATTAAACCATTCAAGGAGTTAGTGGGCAAATATGGACATGAATTTGGTGTTTTATTTAATTATTAACCAAGGTTAAAATTGTAATTTGTTAAATTAAATTAAATTAAAAATTAAATAAAACCAAAAGCTTTATAATCTTTTAATTGTCTTCTTCATCGATTGTAAAGGAGAAAAGGGAGCCATTTTAGACCTAGAAATTTCGAAAAGTTCAAGGCTAAATTGGTATGTGATTTTTCACCCATTTCTAATAATTTGTATGTTTTTAATATCGTTGCAACTAGATCTAGCTAGCCTGTACCTTCGTTTTTGAAACTGTTAAAGATTTTAAATGTTGCCATTGATGAATCTTTGTGATTTTAGATGTTAAATGATGAATTTAAGGTATTAGTTATTATTTATAAGTATTTTGTTAAGTAATTTTGTTGAATTTACTAATTAGGGACTAAATTGTTGAAATAGTAAAAATATAAGGATGTGATGTGAAATTATTACAAATGTGGGCTGTATTGGATGCCATGAATATTCAGTTGATATGGGTTTGCATTAAAAATGGTTAATTTGCATGTTTTAGGCTCAGGGACTAAATTGAATAAAAGTAAAATGTTAGGGGAAATTTTGTAAAAATGTAAAAAATGACTAAATTGCATAAAATAATTTTTTTACTATCTAAATTAATAAATTGAGTGAAATTATTAATTTAGATCAAGATCGAGTTGACAATCGAGGAGAATGGAAAATTACCAAATAGCACCTGTACTTTGTCATTTATACAATTTAGCCAGGTAAGTTCGTATGAACTATAATTACTTAAATGTTGATTAAATTGAATTTTTAATGTGTGATTCTATTGTAAATGAGTCAATATATATATGTTATTATACAATTTATCAAGTAAAGAGATGATGGAAATCCAACAACATTTTGATGTCGATTGAGCCCCATTTGAACCTTAGGAGTATATAGGATACAAATGACATGTAATTAGAGTTACCATGTTTCGGGTGCTGGTCCGAAATGTCTTACCGATGGCTGAGTTCTAACATTTGTTGCGGATACTCGTTAGCTTGTGTGAGCGGCATCGTGTAGCTACATTCTGACCATCAGCTTGTGTAAACATACCCATTTTACAGCTTGTGTGAGCTACAATTATATCTAATGTTATTTTAAGCTATTCAACGGGCATGAAAAGGGAAGGAACGACAATAATTCAAATGACTTATATTATGAAAACTATGAAAAGGAATGGAAAGGAAATGTTAAATGAAAGTATGACTATGTCCATGGAATTGATGATTTCAAGTGAGGTTATTCATGTTTAATGACTTATCTTATGTTATTCAAGTGAATTATGAATTGATGCATTAACATGTATTGCTGATGATGCTTAGGCTTGTGCTAAGCTATTGGTTGGATTGTATTATGTTAGTTTTAAAGAAATGCATTGAAATGGTAAGTGACCAAGTGGAAAGATACTTATTTGCAAGAAAGAGTGGTAAGAATCAAAGTATGTAATTTCTCATGAAATGGTTTATTTTGTAGTTGGTTTTAAAAGAGTTATGCTTAAATGCACTAGGTTGTGGCTATGGTTAATGTCCTTGAGCTCTGTAAGATAGGGAAAAGAGGGTGGTAAGCATTTTCATGCTTAGTAAGCCTAAATAATTGGATATAAACTTACGAATTAGTTAGCATACAACCATATTAGGCAATATAACCAACAAGCATGAAATGGTTTTCGTATCACATGCACTCAATCAACAAGTTAGTCTCGTAACAATATATTATGTGTTTGTCTTAGATGAGCTCATCATCCAACATTTTCATTTTCATATCTTATGTTAATCCCGTTGAGTTTCTCAGAAATCTCGATGGATTATTCATTTACTGTCAAGTCATAAGAGCGATCACCTCAAGTACGCACTCCCGCGAACCTCACATCTTACGGCGGGGTTACCAGTCCAGGCTAAATCCCACGTAATATAAACTCATAGAGTGATGTGGGGATTACCAGTCCAAGCTAAATCCCTTGTAGTGATAAGCACTCTCAATGAGCTCGGATTTGAATTTCTAGTCTAGGCTAAATTCAGGCCCTAATCGGGTTACCCGTCCGGGCTAAATCCTTAATGCACACATATTCTTCGGGAGGCTCGATCACTCAAGGAGCACCCATTCAGACGAGATCCTTTCTATATTTGAGACCAACAGATTACTCGTCCAGGCTAAATCCTTTTCTGCAACACATGCAGGATCCCAAGTCATGTAAGCCATGGTTTATCCATCGAATTTCCCTTTCTGACTTCAACCGGGACATTTATTATCATGTCATTATTATTAACACATTTCATGGATTTTCATACCATCATTATAACTAATTATCATACATTCATAATACATGCAATTAAGCACAATAAAAGTTTAATTCAAGTTATTCAAACTTACCTGGTACTCGTTTCAGTTATTCGAAAACCTTTCGTTTTCCTTGATCTACCTCCGAAATTTGTTCCTCGGGTTCTATAACAATAAAAATAAATTATCAATACCTCACATTATTCATTTCGAGCCTGAATCTCACCCCTGGACAAAATGATCGTTTTGCCACTAACCTTTCACATTATTTACAATTTAATCCGTAGGCTCGTATAATGAAATGCATGCAATTTTGATGTTACCCAAGCCTAGTCGAATGTTTTTCCCTCTTATGGTAGCCTACATTTTTCCATTATTTCTCATCTTTCTACGCATTTTTTACAACTTTTACAAAATGGTCCCTAAAGCCATTTCCATGAAAAATCACTTAGTAAAAGTTGTTTACCATCCTTTAAACTTTTATATTCCTCCATAAACCATTAAAATACAAGTGAATCATGTATGGATAAATTTCTAAACATGAACCCTAGCATGAAATATGGGTAGAAATAGAGAGACTAAGTTATCAGGATTTCAAAAATACGAAGAACATTGAAAACTAGGCTCAAGAGCACTTACTATGGAGCTTGAAAAGTTGAAAACCCTAACTATGGAGGCTTGAGAAATCCGGCTGCATGAGGGAGAAGAATAGCTAATTTTTGGCTTATTTTTCCCATTTTATTTCATTAATTACCCAAATGACCAAAATGCCCTTAAGCCCTTTCTTTCAACTTTTATCCATACATGCCCATTTTTGTCCAAAAACTTAGAAATTGGGAAAATTTCTCTTTAACACCTTCTAAGTAATAATCTAAAGCAATTTCATACAAATTGCTTCTAGAACCCAAGTTTTGCAATTTATTCAATTTGGTCCTTATTTTCCAATTAGACACCTTAGTCATAAAATTTCTTCATGAAACTTTAACACATGCATATTTTCATATTCTAGGCCTCATAATAATCATAAAATAAATATTTCAACATCAAATTTGTGGTTTCAAAACCACTGTCCCGACTAAGCCCTATTTTGGGATGTTACAACAAGAGCCTTAAATATCTCCTTATCCAAAAGGGGTCAAAATAGAGGTAAATGAGATAGATAGAATTGCTCAAGGATTATGATTGTACCATTGGGTACCATCCGAGAAAGACAAATGTTGTGGCTGATGCACTGAGTAGGAAATTAATAACTAATTTAAGAGCTATGTTCGCTAGGCTAAGGTTGACTAGTGGTGGAGTTTGCTTGCAAAGTTACAAGTAAGACCTACTTCACTGGATGAGATTCAATCAAAGTAATCTCTTGATGCATCTCTTGCACCTCAGTTTAGACAGATTGAAGAGGGTAAAACTATATTTTGAGCTTAATTCTGAAAGAGTCTTGTGTTTTTAAGGGAGATATTGTATGTCTGATGATAGAGATTTGGAACAACCTATTGTTCGGTAAGTGTATAGTAGACCATACACTGTGCATCCTGGAGTGAATAAAATGTACTAAGATTTAAGGGAGTAGTATTGGTGGCCAAGTTTTAAGTGTGAGGTAACCGAGTTTGTGGGAATATGCTTGACATGACAGCAAGTTAAGGCTAAGCATCAGTTTCCCTCTAGTTTATTATAGCCTATTTAGATTCCTTAATGGAAGTAGGAATGTATGACTATGGACTTCGTTAGTAGGTTGCTTTTGACACTAACTAAGAATGATTCAGTCTGGGTAATTGTGGATAGACTAACTCAGTCAACACATTTTCTGCCTATCCGTATTGATTATTCATTACAAAAGTTGGCGAGGTTGTATATTTTTGAGATTGTGAGACTTTATGGAGTATTGGTATCAATAATTTTTTATCGAGATCCTCGGTTTACATCTCAGTTCTAAAAGAAGTTACACGAGGCTTTTAGTACTTGATTAAACTTTAGCACAAGCTTTCACCCACAGCCTGATCGGCTGTCAGAGTGAGTCATTTAGATTCTTGATGACAAGTTTAGGGGTTGTGTGATCGACTTTAGTGGTAGTTGGGAAGAGCATTTGCCACTAGCAGAGTTTATGTATAACAACAGTTTTCAATCGAGCATTCAAATGGCTCCTTGTGAAGCTCTGTATGGTCATAAATGTTGTACACCCGTGTGTTGGACTAAGTTAGGGGAATGTCACGTGTGAATATGATATGCAAATTGTGCAAGTATAAACATCGGATCAAGTAATAACGTTATAAGTGAGATTGTCTCCATAAGGATTAGATTAGGTATAGAAATGGTCAAGTTGTGATAATGATTAATGTTATGGCAAAACCGAGTTAAGTATGTAGTGATAAATTAAAATAATAAGGATGAGTGTGAAATGTATACTGACTAATATTGGAAAATGCTAAGGCAAAGCAAGATTGAAAATGTAGTAGCAATTACAAGAATGATGACGTGACTATTAATAAGTAAATGAACAGATAAATAACTAAATATGCTATGGAAAAGATTTTATGGCAAAAGATAAGGTTACGTGATGTTGATTGGGAAGCTCGGACTTACTGAGAATCTACTTCTCATGTCAATAATGCCTTAGCAAAATCACACTTACCTACTGCTCTAAAGAGTTCTAAGTTGGCCTTCTTCTTTCGAGAGTAGAAACCTTAACTTACCTTACCTGTGTCTATAGGCCCTTAATATGATACACTGCACTATTTCTTTTTGTATGAATGCTTCCCTATGTCTAGAGTCTACTACAAGTATCTGTTGAGTACTTGGTCATATCAATCAACCATGGCCTAACTATGTTTAGGGATTTAGATTAATTTAAAGGTATATTGCATAGTCGACTATGTCTAGGGATAGCTCACATATATTTTAAATAATAAAACAATTGAATGAAGCAGTAACATAGTTTAGATTTATACCGCAGCCATTGTAGACAGCCAAAATTTCATAAAAGTAATCCCAACCCTATGAGATTTAGCTCATAGGTTGACAAATAAAATTCAACTCAAACATCGTTTTCATCATTGTAATTCACGAAGGAACATATATGAAAAAAAGGAAGAACCTCGAGAAGACAGCGTTCGCTTGCCCTATCCTCACTCCAGTTACACAGTGTCTTGAGGTGGCTGAGAGGGACTGGCTTCGGTTTTCCTCTTCCTGTCTCTATCAGTCGCTACATTCTTATTTTGCCTAAGGATCTTACCCTCCGTTCACTCTCTCTAAGGTTTCCTCCTTTTTCTTCTTTTTAAATTATTTCTTTTTCTTTTTCAAAGATAATTCCCAATACCCAAGATTTATCTTTTCCACTTTTCTAGGTAGATTTATCTGGTACAAGTAGAGTTAGGCTGACACTGATATGCACTTAATGTTGATTGGACACATTCCTAGCATTGCCACGGCATACGAGCTGGCAATCTGACCACGCTTTTGCCTCAGAAAAACTTCACCCCATTATTTCTTATTCCTCACCTTGTACCTGACAATACCACAAAACACAACCCTTCCACAAGCAATTAACAGTATCTAGTATCTAAACACAGCCCAAGTTCTAATGGAATAGTAAAAATACTAATGAAATTTCCTAAAATGCAACTAGATGTACTTAAGTATAGGTAATTAACTAGGTCCAAATGTATGTAATATAAATCTTTTCAAGAGTTATCAGGGAAAAGAAGGTATTGTGTCTAGATTTGGTATAGAAGACTGAGAATATTATTAAGTTGAGTCAGGATCGATTGAGAGCAACATCCGATCGACATAAAACTTATGCTGACATGAGACGGAAGGATATAAAGTTTAGAGTTTGGGACTAAGTTTTCCTGAAAGCATCGACGTGGAAAAAAGGTACTAAGATTTGGACATAAAGGAAAGCTGAGCCTGAGGTTTATTAGGCCTTACAGGGTAATTAAGAGGGTTGGACCAGTGAATTACCAGTTAGAGCTACCTTTGGAATTGGAACGTATTCATTACAAGTTCCACATTTCTATGATTGAGACAGTATTATTCCGATCCATCTCATGTGATTCAAATCAAAGAGGTTAAGGTGAGACCAAATTTATCTTATGAGGAAGAGCTAGTTAAGATTTTGGACCGTGAGGTCAATATGTTAAACAAAAAGCAAATTCCTTTAGTAAAAGTCTCATAGCGGAACCATGGAGCTAAGGAAGCCACTTGGGAAATTGAAGATTCAATGCAGCGTCAATATCCCCACCTATTCGGATCATGTAAATTTCAATGACGAAATTTATTTTAATGAGGGTAGAGTTGTCACGCCCCATACTTTTTAATTGAATTCGTTAATGCATGACCAAGTAAGAAAAGTGGCTTTGTGGTAAGAACTTATGTATTTTCCTAAACGTCCAAATATCAGATTTCCACTTCCTTAAATTTTTAATTTATTTTTGACAACTTTAAGTTGGGTCAATGATGTCCATGAAACCAACTAAAAATCTGACTAAGATAAGTGCACCTATCAATTAATAGTATAGCTACAGTGAGCAAAGATATCATTGCCATGAAGACTAAAATTACTTGTAATTACCATCTTTCTATTATTTAACCGATAAATTTGAATGATTGATTAAAAAATAAATTAATTAACTATGAATACATTGAAGAACAAATCGGGAAAATAAATGATTAACAACCAAGAAGTGAAACAATACTCGAGAAAGAATTCACCTAGACTTCATCTGTCACTATCAATCTGAATTACACAGTTTCTTAACTTAGTATCTTCATTCTTAAAAATCCTTAAATTATGCTAATATCTCTCTTTAAGAATAATACCAACTAAATCTAGGTTGATTAATTGAAATTTCTTTTTAATTAAAACCCCTATTATTAGATTAACTCGATTTATGGATTCCCAAATTAGATTTGACTCTATTCCGGTAGATTTATGTCCTCCTATTTCTAGGATTGCATGCAACTCCACTCAATTACACTAGATCTACTCTTAATCAAGGTCTATTCCTCCTCTGACATAAGCACGTCAAACATGGATCAATAGTCTAGAAATATTAAACCAAGAATTAAGCACAAAACACCCCGAACCCGGCCCAGACGTTATGGCCGAAACCAACGTGCCCATAAAAGCGTTTTTCAAAATTTGCTCTTGTTGATGAAAACCTGTTCGGAAACTTAAAGCCTCTTTATTAGAACTCGAATCTTTCTAGACGTTTTTTATTCATTTTAAATTTTCATTACTTTTAAAACATTATTTGTTGCGAAAGCATTTCAAAAGTGTTGCGAAAACGTGGTGTTTTGAAAACAGTTATTGTTTTGGAAAACCGCGTTCAACTTCTAGCAGATAAAAATCACAATAAACAAAAATCCCAAATATAAAGATAAAAAATTAGAGAGGCCTTATTACATAATTTAAACCCAAAACAAAATCTAATCGCAACTAAAACTAAATGTAAATTATTTGCAGTCGTGTGGCCACCTCCGAGTCCCTCGCAGCACCAAATCGCCTAAAGTTGGGGATTACCTACACAGCCAAAAAGAAAGGGTGAGTTTACAAAAACTCAGTGTATAATCCCCCTTCAATCGATCAGTATGCAACATACAGTAACAGTCTGGGCCTGAGACCTATTTAGAAATAGTACAGAGTGGGCTTTAGCCCAATACAGTAGTAGTATAGTACAGTAATGCAACCCACCCTAATTCAGCCAACACACCACTCCGTACCACCAACACACCATGTGGGGACAAGTTCGACCCACCCAGCCAACACACCAATATCGCAGCAAAGCTGCCACTATCAGTATTTGTGGCAAAGCCACCAGTAACAGTATATGTGGCGGAGCCACCAGTACAGTACACTTCCTCCATAACAGTATCCCAATCCCATACAGAATGTCATATCATGATCATACGTGTATACAGACTATCATGCTTAGAAAGAATAGTATAAACATAGCACAAATCAGTCATTTACCCTCGAGGGGTAAAATAATCATTTTACCCTTTAAGTTATTTTGGTCATTTTCATCAGAATAGGTCTAGGAAAACTTACCGACCCACCAGAAGGTCCATAGCCATCTCAAACGGCTCGTGTAACCTCAACATACATAACAGTGCGAATGGGCTCATAACCCACTATGCGGCCCATGTGGGCCCACACGCCCATGTGTCCCGCTAAGCCCAAAAACGACCATGACCATGCGAACTACAAAACCTAGTCTAGTATTTACCACATAATGCGACATAATCTGTGTAGGGCTCATTAGCCTATTGGGCCCACACGGCCCATCAAAGCCCATAACAGCCTAAGCGCACAAGAACGCTCAAGGTGGACTCTACCGCCTTATGCCCATGATTCGTGGGCTTGGCTTACCACATGTGCATTCGCACACCCATGTGGCCAAAAGGCCATTCTTTCGGCTTCTCAGTTTTTGTCGTTCTACAGTCAATTCAGTGTGTGAATACACACCTATTTGAGAAAGCAAGCGAATAGCCCACACACTCCAACCTATCACAAAAGAAAAGTCGATTAAATATCTAACACACGCGATCCAAGAAACCTTAACCGAAACTCGTTCCAAGAGATTACTTACTATTGCCTTGCTTGAACGAACGTGATTATAGCCTACTTAGAACGTTGACAAAAGTCGCTAACAGACCCTTGAAGATTATTTGCAAGATAGCGGAACCATTATATCCGCTGCTTAACCACAAAGGTTGAATGATACAAACCAACCCAAAGAGAAATACACTTTCAATAAAGCAAATAAGTATTCAGCCAGGGTCCAAAAACCTCAACCTGAATGCTTCAGTTTAAGAAAATACCAATGAGCAGTGTTACCTTAGAATAAGAGAGGAAAGGGAGATTCTGATTGCCTCAAGAATCCTAGCGAACTTCCTCACTCCACGCGTAACAATCAGTATTCATCCACTTACCAGTGAGAAGGGCTTGAGAGAAAGTAGAAGAATGAGGAAGAAAAGAAGAGGAGAAGTGTACGGCTAATGCTCAGAGAAGTAGAACGAAAGAAAAGAAAGCACCAAATGGTCACCTCGATTTTAACCAAAAATGCAAAAAATAGAGAAAACGAAAAGGAAAGAAGAACAAAACCAAAACCCCCAAAAAACCCCAAAATGCTCTCAATAGCCGAAAATGAAACACACCCTTCCGGAAGCCAAATTCATGAGTTTCCCCAAGAAATTTTGGCACAAACCTACACACCCTCAAACTCTCGTTTTTTCCTCCAAAAATCTCTTCATAAACCTCTCCTTGATTTTCTCCACAAATCACTCCAACATCCCATTCAAACTCCATTCAAACTCTCATGACCATTTCAACCTTAGAGTCTCAGTTCAACTCCACTACCAACCCAGCTTAATAGTAAAATAATTACTCCATTACGCAACCCAAGACTCGAACTCAAGTTCTCTAGCAGAAGTAACACGCCACCTTGCCACTAGACCACACGCTCTCTTTGTGCCATAAAACAAGCACTATTATATATAAGGCCTATATGACAGTTTCCAGATTCATTTAAAAGCAACACTAAGAAGTTTGCAAGAGCCAAGACTTGAACCCAGGCTTCTCAAACACTCCCAAACACACCCCAATCACTTAGCCAATACCACAACCATGCACTATATGTTAAACAAAACATAATTAAAGGCTTTAAATTCTTGTGGCGTTACAACTCTATCCCTTAAAGAAATTTCATCCTCGAAATTTACCTGGTTAGAATAGATGAGGGTATTGTTGTCACACAGCCTCCTCAGGTTCCCACCTGGCTTCCTCTAAGCTGTGATTATGCCAAAGCACTTTAACCAGTGGAATAGATTTCTTCCTCAATACCTTAACCTCCCGATCCAAGATCTACACTGGCTCCTCCTCGAAGGTCAGATCTGGCCTAACCTCGATTTTTTCAACTGGTACAATATGTGTGGGATTAGAGTGGTAACGCCTTAGCATGGAGACGTGGAATACATCATGAATTCGGTCTAACTCTGGAGACAATCAAGTTGATAGGTGACCAATCCCACACGCTTCAGTATACTATAAGGCCCAATGAACCTAGGGCTTAGCTTTCCCTTTCGTCCAAACCTCAGAATCTTCTTCCATGGTGAGACTTTAAGAAAGACATAGTCCCCCACAGAGTACTCAATCTCCTTACGTTTCAAGTCTGCATACGACTTCTATCTATCTGACGCTGTCTTTAAACGGTCTCGAATTAGCCTTACCTTATCTTCAGTATCAGAAACTATTTCAGGGCCCAGAGCTCACCGCTCACCCAACTCAGTCCAACATGTAGGAGTGCGACACCTACAACCATATAATGCTTCGTACGGTGCCATTTGAATGCTAGATTGATAGCTATTGTTATATGCGAATTCCGCTAATGACAAGTAATCTTCCCAACTGCCTCGAAAATCAATTACACAACTTCTTAGCATGTCCTCCAGTATTTGAATCACCCTCTCTGACTGGTCGTCTGTCTGAGGATGGAACGCAGTATTGAAGTCCAACCTTGTACCTAGTGCCTCATGCAACTTCTTCCAAAATCGAGATGTGGATCGAGGATCCCTGTCAGATATAATGGAAACTGGTACCCCATGTAGTCTCACAATCTCGACCACATATAGCTTAGCCAACTTTTGTAGCGAATAATCAGTACGGACCGGTATAAAATGGGCAGATTTAGTAAGTTGGTCCACAACAACCCATATCAAATCCTTCTCAGTAGGCGCTAAGGGCAGCCCACTCACAAAATACATAGTCACCCTGTCCCACTTCCAGAGTGGAATCTTAATTGGCTGTAGTAAACCTGAAGGCAGTTGATACTCAGCCTTAACTGGCTGGCATGTCAGACACTTACTTACAAAATTAGTAACTTTGCGCTTAAGTACTGGCCACCAATATAGCTCACGAAGATCCCGATATAACTTGTTTCTGCCAGGATGCGTAGCATATGGACTGCTATGTGCCTCTTGCAGTATAGACTGCCTCAGATCAGAATCCCTCGGTACAAAGACTCTCCCACGAAAACACAGTACCCCTTCACTATTCAGCCCAAAATCTGAAATCTCCCCATTCTCAACTTGTCGAAAACAAGGAACCAGTGACCCATCCATCAACTGCTTACCCTTAATCTGTTCAGTCTACGTTGGTTTAACTTACAGCTCAGCCAACATGCTACCCTCATCAAGCAAGCTGAGACGAGCAAACATCGCTCTTAAATCAGATACAGTCTTATGGCTTAGTGCGTCAGCTACCACGTTAGCCTTACCAGGATGGTATTCAATTGAGCAATCATAATCCTTGAGTAGCTCTATCCACCTTCTCTGCCTAAGATTTAGCTCCTTCTGAGTGATGAGGTACTTAAGGCTTTTATGATCAGTGTAAATGATACACTTCTCGCCGTAAAAGTAATGCCTCCAGATTTTTAGAGCAAAAACCACTGCGGCTAACTCCAGGTCATGCGTAGGGTAATTCGCATCATGGGTTTTAAGCTAACCAGACGCGTAAGCAACCACCTTACCCTCTTGCATCAACATACAACCCAAACCAATGTGTGATGCATCGCTAAAAATAGTGAATTCCTTCCCGGATTCTGGCTATATCAAAATAGAGGCCTCAGTCAGAACCTTCTTCAGTTTCTTGAAACTTTCTTGCTACTTATCAGTCCAATCAAATAGTAATCCTTTACGCAATAACTTAGTCAGACGTGCATCAATCAGTGAAAACCCCTCCACAAAACGTCTGTAATATCTAGCCATACCCAAAAAACTTCGAATCTTAGGTACAATCTTAGGGGGTTTCCAAACCACAATAACTTTGATTTTTTGAGGATCAATCCTAACCCCCTCAGCAGATACCACGTGACCCAAAAATGTCACCTCGCGTAGCCAGAACTCACATTTGCTGAACTTAGCGTATAACTGCTTCTCCCTTAAAATCTGCAGAACAACACAGAGATGCGTATCATATTCTTCCTCGGTTCTCGAATACACAAAGATATCATCTATAAATATGATCACGAACCGATCCAAATAGGGTTGGAACACTCGGTTTATCAAATCCATAAAGGCAGCTGATGCATTCATCAACCCAAACGACATCACAAGGAACTCATAATGATCATAACGAGTCCTAAACGTTGTCTTGTACATATCAGTCTCTTTAACTCTCAGCTGATGATACCCAGAACGAAGATCTATTTTGGAGAAAACTGAAGCTCCATGCAGCTGATCAAATAAATTATCTATCCTCGGCAAAGGGTACTTATTCTTGATAGTCAGTTTGTTCAACTACCGATAGTCGATACACATACGCATAGATCCATCCTTTTTTTTTCACGAACAACACTGGTGCTCCCCACGGAGACACACTAGGTCGAATGAATCCTCGATCTAGTAGTTATTAAATTTGAGTTTTTACCTCAACCAGCTCCTTTGGTGCCATCCTATACGGGGCGATGGACATTGGATCTGTTCCCGATAGGTGCTCAATACCAAACTCAACCTCACGGCTTGGAGGCAACCCTGGGAGTTCATCAGAAAATACATCAGGAAAATCCTTAACGGTTTTAATACCTTCGACCGAAAAACCCTCAGAATCAGATACACCAATATAGGCTAGAAACGCCTCACAATCCTTACAAACCAACTTCTCGGCCCTTACTACAGAGATTACATTTGATAGATAATCCCTTTGCTCCCCAAACACAACCACCTCCTCATCCTCAGTAGTCTTCAATGCCATACGTTTAATAGTACAATCCAAACTTGTACGGTATCGTACCAGCCAATCCATCTCCAAAATAAGGTCGAATTCACCAAAAGGTAGCTTCATCAAATTCGCTAGAAAGATTATCCTTTGAACCTCTAAGGGCACATTCCTGAACAACTTATCTACCCTTACTGATTGTCCGAGTGGACTTATCATAATCATCTCATTAACAATACTCTCACACAAGATACCCAAGTTTCTAGACATAGTGCATGTAATGTATGAGTGCGTAGATCCAATGTCGATCAAAATAGTATAAGGTACATTATAGATTAGGAATGTACCAGTTATAACATCTGGGGCATCCCCATCCTCTCGACGACATGCAGTATATACTAGAGCTGGCTGCCTTGCCTCGATATTTTCAACACCTCTGCATGGTGCTCCACGACCTCGCCCCATACCATTTCCACCTCTAGCTTGACCACGGCTTCTTAGTGGCTGCCGAACACCTCTCGCTGGTTGCACATAACCCTGTCCTATAGCTTGCATCTGAACAGGTCTTTGAGGACAATTTTTAACTTGGTGCTCCCTAGACCCACATCTGAAACACGCTCCAATCTTCTTCCAGCACTCACCCAGGTGATGTCTGCCACAATCTGCACAAGGCTGTGATCTCACAACAGGAACCCTAACTCGGACTGGCCCATCAAACATGGCCTTTTTTCTAGACCCCCAAAAGAACCTGATGGCCCAGAATCCCTCTTATATCTGCCCCTATCCTTTTCCCGGTTCTCGTGCTCAAAGCACTTCACATCATTGGTGATCTTTGCCTTTTCTACGAGAGTAGTAAAATCTCGCTCCCTCTGCGGAGCTATCAAGACTCGCAACTCATCTTGGAGATCATCTTCAAAACGCACACATGTTCATATTCCGCTACCACCATCCCACGAGCATAACGGCTAAACCGTAAGAACTCTGCCTCATATTCTGTCACAGATTTATTCCCTTGGGTCAAGCTCAAAAATTCCCTTCTTCGGGCGTCCACATAACTTGCGCCCACAAATTTCCCTTGAAAAGCCGCCTTAAAGAAATCCCATGTTAACTGGTCAGCCTGAGTACTCTCTTTCACGGTAAGCCACAACTCATAAGCCTCGTCCCGCAGTAAAGACACTACACCTTTTAGTTTTTTCTCAGATGTACAGTCGAGATCGTCCATTATTCTCTTTGTGGCTTCTAACCAGTATTCAGCCACATTAGGGGCTACTCCAAAAATACCCCTAAAAATTTCTGTTCCATTTGACCGGAGTCGTTCCAAAATTGACGCACGGCCCACAGCACCCGTATTGGTTCCAGTAACTCTTAATTTGGAGCATAGCCTGGGATAGTGCATCATCCCCAGCTACTCGATCGTATGATCCTGTCTAAGTTACCGGTGAAATTGGTGCGTCCCTAGCCTCAATGTTAGGCATATGGCCCAATGTCGAAGACCCAGCGCTAGCACTTCCACGGCCCCTACCGCGGCCTCTTGTACCCCTTCAACGAGTACCCCTAGTGCTCATATCGATTCACGTATTATCTGTTTTAGAATTATTATGTATCAGTTAATAATTCCTATAATTATTAAAAAATGTCTTATGAAAAACCATAATCAGAGTTGATTTTTACAAATCGAGGTCTCCCTACAGTTTTTAGTTTCCTACAGTTTTAGTTTACTCTAACTAGAGTATCACAGTACAATATCATGTCTAAAGTAATCTCAGTATTGTATTTCAGTCTAATCAATCATCAGTTACCAAGAAACTTACGGATTTGGCGCCAGAGACTCGGTGTGCCACACCTGCGAATCCTCCAAAATATTTCAAGAATGATTTTCTAGAAATTTCAAACATTTTCAAAAAAAAAAAAATTCACAGTGGAGTTTTGTAACTTGACTCTGATACCACTAAATGTAACACTCCGAACCCAGCCCAAATGTTATGGCTAAAACTAGCGTGCCAAATAAAAGCGTCTTTCAAAAATTTGCTCTTGTTGATGAAAACCTGTTTGGAAACTTAAAGCATCTTTCTTAGAACTCAAATCTTTCTAGCCATTTGTTATTCATTTTAAATTGTTATTACATTTGAAACATTGTTTGTTGCGGAAGCATTTCAAAAGTGTTGCAAAAACGTGGTGTTTTGAAAACAGTTAACGTTTTGGAAAATCACATTCTACTTCTCACAGATACAAATCACAATAAACAAAAATCCCAAATATAAAGATAGTAATTAGAGAGGCCTTATTACATAATTTAAACCCAAAATAAAATCTAATCGCAAATAAAACCAATTGTAAATTATTTGCAGTCGTGTGGCCACCTCTAAGTCCCTCGCAGTACCAAATCGCCTAAAGTTGGGGATTACCTGCACAGTCAAAAAGAAAGGGTAAGTTTACGAAAACTCAGTCTGTAATCCCCCTTCAATCGATCGGTATCAAAGATATCTGAGAATGATGCGGGCACGAGCCCTATTCAGAAATAGAACAGAGTGGGCCTTAGCCCAATACAGTAGTAGTATAGTACAGTAATGCAACCCATACCAATCCAGCCAACACACCACTCCGTACCACCAACACACCATGTGGGGACAAGGTTGACTCACCCAGCCAACACACCAATATCGCAGCAAAGTTGCCTGTAATAATATGGTATCAAAGCTGCCAGTAACAGTATCGCAGCAAAGCTACCAGTATCAATATTAGTGGCAAAGCCACCAGTAATAGTATATGTGGCGAAGCCACCAGTTTAGTATACTTCCTCCATAACAGTATCCCAATCTCATGTAGAATGTCATATCATGATCATACGTGTACACAGACTATCATGCTCAGAAATAATAGTATAAACATAGCACAAATCAGTCATTTACCCTCGAGGGGTAAAATAGTCATTTTACCCCTTAGGGGTATTTTGGTCATTTTCATCAGAATGGGTCTAGGCACACTTACCAACCCATCAGAAGGTTCGTATCCGTCTCAAATGACTCGTGTAACCTCAACATACATAACAGTACGAATGGGCTCATAGCCCACTATGCGACCCATGTGGGCCCACACGCCCGTGTGGCCCGCTGAGCCCAAAAACGACCACGGCCATGCGAACTACACAACCCAGTCTAGTATTTACCATACAATGCGACTTAATCCATGTGGTGACCACGAGCCCATTGGGCCCACACAACCCATCGAGGCCCATAGTAGCCTAAGCCCTCAAGAACGCTTAAGGTGGCCTCTACAGTTTTATGCCCATGATTCATGGGCTTGGCTTAGCACATGTGCGTTCGCACACCCAAGTGGTCGAAAGGCCATTTTTCCGGCTTTTCGACTTTTGTCGTTCTACAGTCAATTCAGTGTCTAAATACACACCTGTTTGCGAAAGCGAGGGAATAGCCCACGCACTCTAGCCTATTGCAAAAGAAATGTCGGTTAAATATCTAACACACTTGATCCAAGAAACCCTAACCAAAAATCATTCCAAGAGATTACTTACTATTGCCTTGCTTGAACGAACGTGATTATAGCCTGCTTAGAACGTTGACAAAAGTTGCTAACAGACCCTTGAAGATTATCTGCATGATAGCAAAACCATTATATCCGCTGCTTAACCATAAAGGTTGAACGATACAAACCAACCCAAAGAGAAACACACTTTTAATAAAGCAAAGGAGTATTCGACCAGGGTCTAAGAACATCAACCTGAGTGCTTCAGTTTAAGAAAATACCAATGAGTAGCATTACCTTAGAATAAGGGATGAAAGGGAGATTCTGATTGCCTCAGGAATCCAGCGAACTTCCTCACTCCACGCGTAACAATCAGTATTTGGCCACTCACCAGTGAAAAGGGCTTAAGAAAGAGTAGAAGAACGAGGAAGAAAAGAATAGGAGAAGTTTACAACTAATGCTCAAAGTAGTAGAAGGAAAGAAAAGAAAGCACCAAATGGTCACCTCGGTTTTAACCAAAAATGTAAAAAGCAGAAAAATAAAAAGGAAAGAATAACAAAATCAAAACCCCAAAATACTCTCAATAGCCGAAAATGAAACATACCCCTCCCAAAGCCGAATTCATGATTTTCCCCAATCAATTTCAAGACAAACCTACACACCCTCAAACTCCCCTTTTTCCTCCTAAAATCTCTCTATAAACCTCTCCTTGATTTTCTCCACAAATCACTCCAACATCCCATTCAAACTCCATTCAAACTCTCATGACCATTTCAACCTTAGAGTCTCAGTCCAACTCCACTACCTACCCAGCTTAACAGCAAAATAATTACTCCATTCCGTAACCCAGGACTCGAACTCAAGTCCCCTAGCAGAAGAAACACGCCACCTTGCCACTAGACCACACGCTCTCTTTGTGTCATAAAACAAGCACTATTATATATAAGGCCTATATGATAGTGTCCAGTTCATTTAATAGCAACACTAAGAATTTTGCAAGAGCCAAGGTTTGAACCCAGGCTTCTCAAACACTCCCAAACACACCCAAATCACTTAGCCAATACCACAACCATGCACTATATGTTAAACAAAGCATAATTAAAGGCTCTAAATTCTTGTGGTGATACAAAGCACACATAATTAAGAACAAGATATAAGTACTTTTTACGTAAAATAAAAATCAAATGACAGAATTAATCATAAGATTCATATCCCCTAGGTATTTAGAAAATTAGTCCATGCTTGAAAATAAAAACATCTGAAAGACAGTATATCTGAAATAAATAAATGAACTCATTATAATCTCCATAGAAATCAATAGGGAATTTTCAATCTTCAGGGAAATCTACTTTAGAATAAGCTTCAATGATGTTTTTTGAGTTGTTTTCTTGAGTATTCTATGACGGCCCCTGTAACATCCCGAATTAGGGCCTAGTCAGAACAACGATTTCGAGACCACAAATTTGAATTAGAAATAATTATTTTATAATTACTATAAGGTCTATGATATGTTTATATGATTGTGTAAAATTTTCATGAAGAAATTATATGTGAGAAGAGTTTAATTTGGCTTTAAGGACTAAATCGCATAAAGTGCGAAAGTTGCACTTTAATAGCTAAAGGTATTAAATAGCTATAGAATTTTTAGTGGAAGCCCTTATGTGGAAATTAGCCCATTAATAAGTTAGTGGAAGATATTTGTTTGGTATTATTGAAATTAGTTAGAAAATAAAAGGGTAAATTGGTAATTAAGTTAAAAAGGTATAATAAGACAAAAATACAAATGTGAACGATAGTTTGCCTGAAATGAATGATATAATTGTGACGATGTTACTTTGATGATAAAATTTGTGTCATATGTATATGTGTATGAGAGACGAGTTAGGGACCTTACGACCTTACCCTTCCCCCTTGCCAGAGTGGTGTTTTGTAATGGAATTTTGTGAGAAATGTATTGAATAAACTCACAAGTGTGAAACTAAAGAGTTTAGTGATAGAATAGCTATGGATATGATCAGAGATTGAGAACAGGTTGACAAGTAAAGCTAGAATTAGTAAGGTATTAGATCGACCTGGAAAATTTTGTGATTCACGCAATATCACAATTGGTGAAGAAGTTAACTTTGGTAAATCGATCTATTCTGATACGATGTCGAAAAATGTATTAATCAAAATTTCTTCAAAACTGATCTCTTTTAGTGAAAAGAATAATATGAAATTTGTGATGGTTGAAATAGTTGGAGGAGTAAAATTTGAAATGCGTAAAATCTAAGTGCGACAGTTATGGCTAAATAGATTATAACAGTCTCTTCTAAGGTGTTCTATGTGTTTATTTGTTCTCAGAAACATTCCTATGGCTATTGATCCTTTGATGAAATTCTTGTTATGTGGGGATATTTTCTAATCGTGATATTGGACGAAAGCGTTGTCAGCATGACTGGTTTATAATCTATGTTACTCTATTTCCCTCTGGCATTCTAATACATTTTATCTATTGCGAATGGATTGGAAAATGTGTATGAATCTATGGTTCTGTTTCTTCTAAATATTTTTTTATCTGATTTATATATGGGAAGGTACATTGTTATTGTTACATTTAATCCCAAGTGGGTCTGAATGAATGTTTTTATTTGAACGAAATTTTATGATCCGATTTTACATGTATGTGTACATTTTAGTTTGGTAATGCCTCGTGCCCTATCTCAGCCTCGGACTCGGGCAAGGGTTGTTACAAGCCCACTCTTATCTTCTTATTTTTTTCCATATATAGGTCTCATAATGCCTGAAAAACCTTAAAAATTGCGCTTTTCCATTGTTCAGAGTGCAATTTACGAAAACGACACGTGTATAAAAATGAGTTCGTGTGGCAGTCCATGTAGCTCACACGACCGTGTGTCCAAGTCGTGCGGCTCTTGAAACTTGCTACGATTTTTTAGTTTTCACTTATTTTTTGCTCCTTTTTCTCCCAAATGCTCTCCTAAGTATAAAAATATGAGTCTAAAGGATTAGGACCATAAAATTCACCATTTACATTAAACAATAACCAAAAAACGCATTAAGAACTAGATTAAAATATGTTACTTTTACCACCTATCAAATATCCTCACACTTAAGCGTTGTAAAGCTTTTCCTCAAGAAAAATCCTCAACCCACATTCAAGTGAACTTCCATCAATTTATTATTCTCACCAATAATGTCGTATGATAATTTACAATTATTCATGCATTGGAAATTCATACTAAAACAACACTAAACAAAACAAGTAATCTAAGTAGATAATTTAAAGTGTTAAAAACATTAGATATCTCACCTACCTCAAAAATTACTTGAAATTAAAACTCACAAGAAATAACATCATCACTAAAGATTTAGTCAAAGCACTTAAAGTGTTTAAGGTTCAAATAATGTGCACTTAACAGTCAAACGAGAAATGTTATTCCCATAGGTTTGCTTGAAAATCAAATCTCCATCACCATAAATGAGATGACACATCAATCAAGAGGTCTTTACAAGGTGGTAATTGGGCATAGGTTAAGGGTATGGAAAATGTCAGAGAAGTTGGTTATCATCGAGAGTCGAGTTGATAAGTTACCAAACTAGAACAAAATCAGTTGCTGAATTAAAATAATTCACATCAACAAGAAATAAATAATAAAAATGAGCTTTTCAACACAATTTGAAGTTAATGATTCAAGCTCAATTTTTTATTTTATTTTCTTATATTTTTTACTTTGTTTTCCTGTGTTATTTTTAAGAACAAAGTAACATTTAGCAATGCAAATGATGAGACGTAGTCAAGAAAAATTCAGCAATGCAAATGATGAGACATAGTCAAGAAACTAACCAAATCAAATTTCGACAAAAAGGGAGTTAAGAAAATGGATAGCTTACAACATAGATATGGGTTACAGGTAAATAAAAACAGGTTAGAAAAAAAAATGTGTTAGGATCATTGGGGTTTACTAAGGGATAATAAAACAAGTATGTTGGTTAAAGGTTAGGTGGGTTAAATCCTAAGTGTTTTTATCATCTTAGTATATCAAATCAATAATGTGGTCTTGACATGTATAACCGAAGCAAGTTCTAGAACAAAAAATAAAGTCGACATACTCACAACCAAAAATTAAATTATCATGAAATAAATAAATGCTCTATATGTAACAACCCATTTTTCAGTAAAATCGAAACAGTGGTTTCGGGACTACAAATCTGACAAAAAAAAATTTTATTTTTATTTTATTATATGGTCCGTATTATGATAGACATGTCATGTGAAAAATTTGATACGAAAATTTTATCGATTAAGTGTTTAATTACGAGAAGGACTAAATCGCATAAAATGCGAAAATTGAATTCTAGTAGCTATAAGGATTAAATAGTTATGGAATTCAAACCTAGAGGTCCTTATATGGTATAGACCATTAAAGAAAGTATGTAGATTTTTGGTGACTCATCCATGGAAAAATTAGAAAAGAGTAGGGAATAAATTGGAAACTAAAATAATTAATTAATTAAAAGATGATAAAAAGAAAATATCATCTTATTTTATCATCTTCAACCCCAAAATTTTATGGAAACCCTAGAAGAGAGAGAAGAAACTTTCAAGGCTTAATTGGGTAAGTTTCCTTGTCCCGATTTTAGTAATTTTGATATTTTTGAAACTGGAATAGTCTAATCTATCTATTTGGGGGATTAATTTGAAAATTTATCAAAGTATGGAAAATGGGTCATGGATGAATATGCTGAAAATTAGAAATTTATTGTAAAAAATGAAAGGTTGTTGATAGATAAACAACTTTTACAAAGTGATTTTTGATGAAAACATGATTTAGGGACTAAAATGTAAACTTGTGAAATAGAAGAAAAATTTTGAATTTTTATGAATATATGTGCTGTAAATTTTGTAATGGGATTTTGGTTAGGCTTGGAATAGGGAGCAAATTGCAAAAATTTCATTTTCCGAGCCTAGGGACGAAATTGGAATTTATGAAAAAGTTAGGGGCAAAATGGTAATTTTTCCTAGAGTGTAAATTGAGTCCAAATAAATATGAAATACGTGAAATTGATCATTAACGCTATTGATATAGATCTGGATGACACAAATTTAAGGTTAGACCGAGGAAAAGAAAAGGTTTCGGATTAGTAGATTTTATACGCGAACAAGTGTCGGGGTAAGTTCGTGTAACTTAATCGGGGATGTAAATATGTTTAATTGAATGTTGTGTTGTATGGAATGTGACTTATATTGATGTACATTACTTGAATGCTATAAAGAGAAATTTAATACATACTTGATATGGTGAAAAAGGGTTAAGTTCTGATTGAATATTGAATTCCGATGAATATATGCATTTTTCTGAAACAAATAAGTTCCTGCATTAGTTGTGGATGGGATTTAACTCGAACGAGTAATCCTATTGAACTTGTTATAGAAAGGATTTAGCCCGGACGGGTAATCTTGATATAATACCTCTCGAGTATACGTTACGAATAGGGTTTATTCTAGACTAGTAATCCTAATTGAGCTCTTTTGAGCTTACGTTATATAAAGGATTTAGCCTGGACTGGTAATCCTATTATATGATATGTGGCTCGAGAGTATGTTTCTTGATTAAGTGCCCTAATAGGTACCATCGATTAAGAATCGTCAGATTATTGAATCGTACACCCCGAGTGTACTACTTAAGTATCCATCAGAATTTCAATGATTCAACGGACATAAAACTCTTGACATGGTTGAGAATTATGAGATTAAATGATAATTACTAGAAAAAAGATACGTTATATAAAGGATTTAGCTTGTACTGGTAATACTAATTGAGCTCTTTTGAGTTTACGTTATATAAAGGATTTAGCCTAGATTGGTAATCTTGTTATACGATATATGGCTCGAGAGTGTGTTCCTTGATTAAGTGCCTTAATGGGTGCCCTCAATTAAGAATTGACAGATTATTGAATCATACACCTCAAGTGTACTCCTTGAGTATTCATCAAAATTTCAATGATTCAATGGACATAAAACTCTTGACATGGTATGAGAGTTATTAGATGAAATGATAATGACTAGAAAAGAAATATTGCATGATGTTCTCATCTATGTTTACTTGATTGTTATGGGGATTTTGGTGACTAACATGTTTGCTTGAATGCATAATGTCTAGCCAATGTTGCTAATGGATGGTAAACATTATATTGTATGCTTAGATTTAATAAACGGGATTGGTAAGTTTAGTTTCTGTTATACAAACTTACTAAGCATGTAATGCTTACTTCGTTTTATTTTTCCATGTTTTATAGTGCTCGGAAGCTCATGAAGGTTGGAAGATTATTGGAGCATTGTCACACTATCAACTAGTTATTTTAGGTATACTTAGTAGAATCATTTTGGTATAATGGCATGTATAGGACAACTTGACCATTAGTGGCTTGAAAATGATGTTTGTAATCTAGCCATTGGAATGGCTAGTAATGGTTGTTTTGATATACTTGTAATGTCATGCTATGGTACCTAAATATACGTTTAGTGGTTGCTCAAATTTTTCCTAACATATGGAATATACCAAGGTAAGATTATAAACATATATGCATGTAATGATATGCCTTGTTGAATGATGGAATTTTCTTAATTTGAATGCGTGAATTGGTTAGTATTTTGATGTGTGTTTTAGTGCAGGAAAATGGTAAATTTGGGTGACGAATGTCTAAAATGTGCAGTATCCCTACTGAAAGATACAACTTGTCGTTGGTGGAATACCATAACTTTAGTTGTACCGGGAGAGGACGTTACATGGGAATTCTTCCAGGCTGAATTCAAAAAGAAATATGTTAGTCAGAGATTCATGGATCAGAAAAAGAAAGAATTTTTAGAACTCAAGCAGGGAAACATGACTGTATCCAAATATGAACGAGAATTTGTTCGGTTGAACAAATATGCCATGGAATTGGTTCTAACTGAGGTTGAGATGTGTAAATGCTGTGAAAAGGGTCTAAATGATTATATCAAATTATTAATTGGAATTCTCAAAAGAAGGGAATTTACGGTGTTAGCCAGTCGAGCCAACAAAGGTGAGAAATTGAGCAAAGAAAAGAAACAAGCTGAAAGAGAAGCTCGAGTTTCTGGAAAAAGAACTATGAGTAAGTCACAATCATTTATTTCTAAGAAATTAAAGAGGTATTATGATCGTGTGACCACCTCTATGGGATATTCTAGAAGAGAGTGGGGTTCTCAATGTTCTAACCTAAAGTCTTCATCTCCATCTGTGACCAGTGTGGGTAGTGTCAGTAATCCCAAACTGAAATGCAAACATTGTAACAAATTTCATCATGGGGAATGTCAGTCTAGAAGTGGAGCTTGTTTTGGATGTGGTTCACTTGACCATTTACTCAGAGATTATCTTGAAAGAGTTGAAAAAGAAATAGAACCATCTCCAAAGCCTAGTAATCTTGTTTCGAGGGGCAGACCACCACGGGAATGTTAGTGGTAGTTGAAGTACTACTTGGGATACAACAGTTAGATCTGATGCACGAGCACCTGGAAAAACAAATGTTATTCGTGCTAGGGAGGATGCCTCTGCACTAGACGTCATTACTGGTACATTTTCTCTACTTGATACTGATATTACTGCATTGATTGATCCTAGTTCCACACATTTATACATATGCACGAACTTAGTGACTGTTAAAAATTTACCTATTGAATTCATTGAATTTGTGGTTAAAGTTTCAAACCCCCTGGGTCAGTGTGTTATGGTGGATAAAGTTTGTAAGAACTATTCGTTGATGGTAAAAGGTTATTACTTTCCGGCTAACTTGATGTTATTATCTGATGAATTTGATGTGATCTTTGGAATGGATTGGTTAGCCCAATATGATGTAGTGGTGAATTGTAAGAAGAAATATATTGTATTAAAATGTGAGAGTGGTCAATTAATTCATGTTGAATCTGATAAACTAGATGGATTACCTAATGTGATTTCAGCAATATCAGTATAGAAATATGTCCGAAAGGGTTATGACGCTTACCTTGCATATGTGCTGGATACTAAAGTATTTGAGTCAAAGATTCATTCAGTGCTGGTTGTATGTGAATTTCTTGATGTATTCTAAGAAGAATTACCTGGTTTACCACTAGATAGAGAAGTGGAATTCTCTATAGATCTTGTTCCGGGAACAACACCTATATCCATAACAGCTTACAGAATGTCTCCTACTAAATTGAAAAAGCTGGGTACAGTTGCCAGAGCTGATTGATAGAGGTTTTTCTCGACCTAGTTTCTCACTTTCGGGTGCGCCGGTTCTGTTCGTAAAGAAGAAAGATGGATCGTTGAGGCTGTGCATTGATTACAGACATCTCAACAAAGTTACAATAAAGAACAAGTATCCTTTTCCTCGTATTGATGACCTGTTTGACCAGTTAAAATGTGCCACTGTATTTTCCAAGATTGATCTCCATTCTAGATATTATCAACTGCGGGTAAAAGATTCGGATGTACCTAGGACAACTTTTAGAACCAGATACGAACACTATGAATTTCTTGTGATGCCATTCGGTTTGACAAATGCACCTGCAGTGTTTATGGATTTGAGGAACAAAATTTTAGGCCGTATTTGGATAGGTTTGTGGTAGTATTTATAGACAATATTTTGGTTTACTCTCGAGATGAAAATGAACATGCTGAGCATTTGAGAAGAGTGTTGCAAACCCTGCGAGAGAAACAATTGTACGTCAAATTCAGTAAATGTGAATTTTGGCTACGGGAAGTTAGTTTTCTCGAGCATATAGTATCTGCTGAAGGTGTCAGAATAGACTTGAATAAAATTTTAGCTATTGTTAATTGGAAGCCACCGAAGAATGTGTCTGAAGTCTGAAGTTTTTTGGGACTAGCTGGTTACTATCGAAGATTTGTAAAATGTTTTTCAATGGTAGCTTCTCTGATGACTCGTTTACTACAGAAAGATATCAATTTCAAATGGACTGATAAATGCTAGTAGAGTTTTGACATATTAAAAGCTTTATTGATAGAAGCACTAGTATTAGTTCAGCCAGAATCGGGTAAGGAATTTATAGTTTACAGTGATGCGTCATTGCATGGTTTAGGCTGTGTTTTGATGCAAGATGGTAAAGTAGTAGCCTATGCTTCACGATAGCTAAAGCCACATAAAAAGAATTACCTAACATATGATCTTGAATTGGCAGCCATTGTGTTCACTTTGAAAATCTGGCAGCATTACTTGTTTGGTGAAAAATGTCACATATTCACTGATAAAAAAAGTCTGAAATATTTGATGTCACAAAAAGATTTGAATTTGAAACAGCGCAAATGGCTTGAGTTTTTGAAAGCTTATGATCATGTTATTGACTATCATCCGAGAAAAACCAATGTGGTGGCAGATACTCTGAGCAAAAAATCTCTATTTTCCTTGCAAGCTATGAATAATTGATTGTCATTATCTGATGATGGTTTAATTATGGTTGAGTTAAAAGCTAGACCAACGTTTTTGCAATAAATTTCTGAAGCTCAGAAAAGTGATAGTATGTAACATCCTGAAATAGAGCCTAGTCAGAATAGTGGTTTTGGGACCACAAATTCGACATCAAAATATTTATTTTATGATTATTATGAGGTCTATAATATGATAATATGCATGTGATATAGTTTCATGAAGGAATTCTATGAGTAAGGTGTCTAATTGGAAAATAAGGACCAAATTGAATAAATTTCAAAACTTGGATTCTAGAAACAATTTGTATGAAACTGCTTTAGATTATAAATTAGAAGGTTTTGAAGAGAAATTTTCCCAATTTCTAAATTTTTGGACAAAAATGGCTTGTATGGATGAAATCTTAAAGAAAGGGCTTAAGGGCATTTTGGTCATTTGGCAATTTAATGAAATAAAATGGGAAAAAGAAGGCAAAAATCAGCCATTCTTCTTCCTTGTCCAGCCCAAACTCTCAAGTCTCCATAGCTAGGGTTTTCAACATTTTCAAGCTCAATAGTAAGTGCTCCCAAGCCCCTTTTTAATGTTCTTCGTGTTTTTGAAATCCTGGTAGCTTACTCTCTCTATTTATACCCATATTTCATGCTAGGGTTCATGTTTAGAGATTTACCCATGCATGAGTTACTTTTATTTTGATGGTTTATGGAGAAATATGGAAGTTGGATGTGTGTTAAACATTTTTTCCTAGGTGATTTTCATGAAAAAACCCTAAAAGGACCTTTTTGCAAAAGGTGTAAAATGTGAGGTAGAAATGTGAAATAATGGAAAAATGTGGGCTGCCATAAGAGGAAAGAACATTCAGCTAGGCTTGGGTAATGTAGAAATTGCATGCATTTCATTATACGAGCCCAAGGACTAAATCGTAAAAATGTGAAAGATTAGGGGCAAAATGGTTATTTAGACCAGGGTGAAATTTAGACTTGAAAAGCATAATGTGAGTTGTTAATGATTTATTTTTATTGTTATAGACCCCGACGAACAAATTTCGGAGGTCGATCGAGGAAAACGTAAGGTTTCGGAATAACCGAAACACGATATCGAGACGAGTACCAGGTAAGTTCGGATAACTTAAAGTAAACTCATAATATGCCTAATTTCATGATTTATGAATGTATGATAATTGCATTTGACGATGGCATGAAAATACATGAAATGTATCTTTAATAATGACATGTTAATAAATGTCTCGGTTGAGGTTAAAAAGGAAGTTCGGTGGATAAACCATGATTTACATGTTACTTGAGATCCTGCATGTGTTGCAAAAGGATTTAGGTCGGACGAGTAATCTATTGATCTCAAATATAAAAAAGAATTGGCCCGGACGGGTTTTCCTTGAGTGATCGAGCCTCCCGAAGAATATGTGTGCATTGTGGATTTAGCCTGGACGGGTAATTCGATTAGGGTCTAAATTTAGCCAGACTGGTAAATCAGATCTGAGCTTATTAAGGGTGTTTGTCGCTATAAGGGATTTAGCCTGGACTTGTCACGCCCCAAAAAAATTGGGCCTAGAAATATTGGGTTTGGAGTCCGAGTTCGGGTAGAATATGGCCCGAGATAGAATTATTGATGTTTTAACTTTTTACGGGAAATTATTATCAATATTGTTATTAATTATTTAGTGTAGGATCTAAGTGATTTACGATGGATTTATAGTGTGGGAAAAATTTAAATTTTCTACTACCTTAGGGAATCTGGGCAGTAGGCCTTATTAATAATTTGGGCTGAGTTTTAGCACAAACAAGCGCCTGGCCCAGTGGCTAAGCACGCCAGGAGGGCGTGGGAGGTGCCTGGGTTCAAGGCACGGCGCGCGCAAATGGTTCTTTTTTTTAGTATTTAGGTTGCAGTTAAAATAGGGGTTAAGAGGAGTTGCGAGCATAATCTAGCACAAATAGCACCCTTGGTGCAGTGGCAGCAGCGCGCTAATGAGACCCAATGGTCGCGAGTTCGAATGCTGGGGACAGCGAAACTTGTTTTATTTTTTAAGTAGCCCGTGACTGAATCGAATAAGGTTATAAGTAAATGCAGTCGTATTATAACAAAAGAGAGGTTGTGTCGTAGCAGCAAGCAGTGTAGTTGGGTGTTCTGGAGGTCGTAGGTTCGAGTGGCGTGGAAGGCGAAATTCTCCTTTATTTTTAAGCGGACCAGAGCTTCAGCAGGTAAGGTTTATAATTAATTGGGACCCTTTATTAGTAAAGAGAGAAGCGTGGTGCAAGTGGCGGCAAAGCGAGGCGAAGGCGCAAGAGGCGCGACGGAGGTCTGGGGTTTGAGCCTCACCTCGCGCACGGAAGGTTGGGTTTTTGCTGCACGCGTGGGGAAGGAGTTGGGGTCTGATCAGGACTCTCTTGGCAGCGTGATGAAGCGGTGCAAGGAGTGGATAAGGATGCTGCTGATCGATTAGGAGTTTGAATGAAATTCAAACATTGAATTCGGCCAAGAATCAAGGAGCAATTCATGGAATTGGAATTTAGGAAGAATTTTTATGCCGAAATGCACTCATTCGGCCATAGCAAATAACTGCCGTTTATTTTTGGCCTTTATGATTCATTTTTTTCTTTTTGGGTTAGTTGGGGTATTTTAATTTGGCTGATCTTGCTTCCCTTTCAATCGGTTCTTCTTTTGTTTTATTTTAAATTTATATTTTTGTTCTTTTTGCTCATTTTCTCTTCTTTCATTCTCTTGCTCTCTTAGTTCTTCAAGCCGAGTCCATTAACCCATTCCTCTTCTTTCTTTTATCGTCATCTTCCCATATTCTTTGCTTCACCAATCATGAAGAAAAAAACCTCTCTCATTCAATCACCTTAGCCGATCACTCACAAAAGCTGAAACTCATCCTTTGCTCGTATTAGGGGTAGGAAAGTATTAGAAACGTTCTTCATCAAATAGATCTCGTGATAAGTATTCGTAACCCTCTTTCCATTCGTATCTTATGGTTCTAGAAAAAAGCCGAGTAATCCCTAATCGCGTAGGGAGGCTATCGTTTTGAACTAAAGGGTTTATTGGGTTTATTTATCATTCTATTATGAGTAAGGTGGAATAAAGGCTGTCGATCAAGGAGCAGTGGGAAGCAAGGACATCGAAACCACTGGATCTAGACTTAGTCATTATTTGGGACAAAGGTAAGCAATCTAAGACCATTAAGGGTGTTGGCCGATTTTGGTAAGGAAGATATCATTAGTAATCGTATGATTTTGGATCTAACTTTTTAAGTTATCAATTGTAGGATAGATACATGGTAGATTTTGGCAAGTGATCGTCGTAAAACAGGTGTGTAAACGACACCCACTTATAGTCTAGATCGACAAAAGTTGAAAAGCTGAAAAGCCGAAGAGCCGGTATTTTGTGAAATTACGAGCGTGCGAGCGCGCGTGAGATAGTTTGTTTGTTAATCCTTGTAATCTCAAGCGGTAAGATTGCAGAGTGCGCAATTTTGTGCACTTCGGTATATTTAGGCTTAATGGGCCGTAATCGGGTTAATGGGCCAATGGGCCCAATTTGGTAAAAATGCTCGGTAAGTATTTCTGTTAATACGTTAATGGCTGTAATATGCATGAAAACCCTAAAATAGTAAATTTACTAGAATACCCCTAAGTATGAAAGTTACCATTATACCCCTAGGTGCAAAATGACCATTATACCCCTTGGGTTAATTCTGTTTGAAACAAATGATATTCTGTTTTTGTATGTTATATGCCATGACATGCATATCTGTTGCATGGGATTTGGGATTTATTGATAGAGGAAGCGTTCTGGTGGCTATGCCACAAATATCTGTTTCTGGTGGTTATGCCACAAATATCTGTTCTGGTGGCTTTGCCACAATATTCATGATCCGTGACTCTGTCACAATATTCTGCTCGCGACCATGCTGCAAATTCTGTAGTGTGTAGCGGATCGGTGGGTCGAGTTGTCTCCCCACATGGTGTAAGGTTAGTACGGGGGTGTATACGAATGGTTATGGGTTGGGTTTTCTGCATACATGATATTTCTGTTCTGTTTCTGTTATGGGCCTATGGGCTTCATTTTGAATTTTGGTATAAGGCTAAGGCTCAACTTAATCTGTTTTTGTGGTTTGAACTGATTTGGACTATGGTCGGGTTATTTTACACACTGAGTTTTCCAAACTCACCCCTTAATTTCATCCATGCAGGAAATCCCCAACCATAGTGAACTTGGAGCTGTGAGGAATTCGGAGTGGCCACATGTTCTGCAAATTCGCTTTTCTTCATGTGTTTGATCAGCACTTACTTACTTTAATTGTTTTGGGTTTTTATGTTGTACAAGGCTGTTTTATTTATTTTTTTAATTGTTCCTAGCATGGTTTGTTAGCTTAGATATGATATTGTTTTGATTGTTTGAAATTGACTAGCTCTAGGGCACGTTTTAAAAAGGTTACTTGATTTCAAAACATCGCGTTAACAAAGCAAAGCTTCCGCAACGAAAACGTTTCTAAAATTAATAACCTTTTCAAATGGTTTTAAACGAATTCGTTCTCCCTGAACAAGCACTCAGTTAAAGTGTGGCAATGGTTGTGTGCATGTCTAGAATTGGATCCGTGGAGAGCTGGGTACTTAAGCAGTCTAATTGACTCACCTCCTCTTTTCCGGCATCTTACCTGGTGCACAGCTTCCATTCACTTTAATCTATAATGAGGATATTCTTTAACCACTAAGAAAGACTTTAGATAAAACGTGACTTTTCTAGTAACGCTACAATGTGACACGTTAGATTCGGTCATAACGTCTGGGCTGAGTTTGGGGTGTTATAGGACTTGTAATCCCGACATCACCTTATGAGTTTACGATACGGTGGATTTTGCCTGGATTGGTTATCCCGCCATAAAATGGGAGGTTCGTGGGAGTGCATACCTGAAATGATCATTCTTATGAATTGACGGTAAATGGATAATCTATCGGGATTTCCTACAAACTCAACAGGATTAATATGGTGTATATAAATGAAATGATGAGCTCATCTAAGACAAATTACATGGTGCATTATTATTGTGGCTAACTTGTTGATTGTGTGCATGTGATAGGAAAACCATTTCATTCCTGTTGGTTTATTTGCTTAATATGGTTGTATGCTAATTACTCGGTAAGTTTACTTTCTAGTTATTCGGGCTTACTATGCATGTAAATGCTTACCCTTCTCTTTTCCCTGTCTTACAGAGCTCGAGGACTCGTAAACATTGGAAGACGGTTGAAGAGTCGACACACTATTAACTAGTCCAGCTTTGGTATAAAAACACTTTTATTTGGTTCAATGGCATGTATAGGGCTTTGGTTTATTTTGTTATATGTGTCATTTGATTTGCCAAAATGAAGGCATGTAAAGATATGCCTATCTTTTTGTATATAGGCATGGGAATTGACTCATTTTGAAGTAGGCTATGACCTACAAGTATATGCATGCTTATGTTTGCATGGGATAGCTTGACCATTATTGGCAATGAGTTATAATAATGAGCCAATTTTAAAAGTGTTAAGTAGACATGGAAGTCCTTAAAACTAAGGAAATAACCTAGCATGTGTTAAACCGATGATACGAGGTTTACATGCAATGAGTTTTATTAAGGTTATTTGTACGTGTACAATCATGAATTGCTTTGTATTTTGGTAACCTTTAGGTATAAGTGATGTAGAAGATGACCAAAGGCTTGGAAAATAGCCTAATAAGGTCCACACAGGTAGATACACAGGCGTGCATCTAGGACGTGTGTGACACACAGATCACCCCTATGGGTGTGTGGTATGGCCGTGTGTCCCCTGCACCTAAATTTTAAGTCAGAATGCATGATAATAAACACACGAGTGAAGGACACGGGCGTGTCCCATATCACACGAGCATGTGTCTTGGCCGTGTGCCTCTAAATCCATGCTGATGTCATAAACAAAATGCTCGAGTTTTTGGACACGGGCAGCCACACGGGTGTGTCTGGGCCGTGTGAAGGACACAGGCTAGGGACACGGGCATGTGCTCGGCCGTGTGAAAAACCCTGTAGGTTCAAAATGGAAATTAATTTTCATAAATTCAACACGGGTAGGGGACACGGGCGTGTCCCAAAGCACACGGGCATGTGCATTGCCTCCACACGGGCGTGTGTGGCTTTACCTAGGAAAATTTTTATGAACTTTCGTTAGTTCTCGGTTGAGTCCCAGATCATTCTCAATGTATGTTTAGGGCCTCGTAGGCCCATAATAGGGACATTATGATGCAATTTGATCTATTTTATATTGGAATGAAATTTTATAACCCGTATTTTCTTGAAAATGTTCAAGTTCATGTCTGGTGACACCTCGTATCTGGTCCCGGTCTCGGGTACAGGTAAGGGGTGTTACATAGTAAGTTGCAAGTAAAACAGATACAAAGTGAATCGACTCCTGACTTAGAATTTCAGATTGGGACTTATGGTTGTTTGTTATTTAGAAGCAGAGTATGTGTACCAAAAGGTTCAAAACTAGTACAGAAGATTCTGAATGAAGCTCATAACGGTAACGTGTCTATACATCTTGGTAGTAATAAAATGTATAATGATCTGAAAAAGATGTACTGGTGGCTAGGAATGAAACATGATATTTTTGAATTTGTATCTAAATGTTTGATATGTCAACAAGTAAAAGCTGAACATCAGTTGCCTTTTGGACTATTAAAGCCAGTTACGATACTAGAATGGAAATGAGAAAGAATTACTATAGACTTCGTATTAGGGTTACCCATGTTTCTAAAGAAGAAAGATGCCATTTGGGTAATTGTTGATCGGTTGACAAAGTCTGCACACTTTATTCCAGTACGTATGGATTTTTCCTTGGATAGATTGGCTGAATTATATGTTTCTGAAATTGTCAGATTGCATGGAGTGCCTGTCTCCATTATTTCAGATAAAGAGCCTCAGTTTACATCTCGATTCTGGAGCAAATTGCAAGAAGCTTTGGGTACTCAGTTACACTTTAGTATTGAATTTCATCCCAAATAGATGATTAATATGAGTGGGTAATACAGATCTTGGAAGATATGCTTTGGTGTTGTATACTTGAGTTTGAAGATAACTGGGAAAAGTATTTGCCTTTTGTTGAATTTGCTTCTGATAACAATTATCAATCTAGTATCAAAATGGCACCGTATAAAGCTTTGTATGGTTGTAAATGTAGAATTCCATTGTATTGGACAAAACTCAATGAGAGAAAGTTACACGTAGTTGACTTGGTCCGAGAGACCGAGGAAAAAGTGAAAGTGATTCGAGATAGTTTGAAAGCAGCCTCTGATCGTCAGAAGTCCTATGCTGACCTGAAACGAAAAGAAAGAGAATTTCAAGTCGGTGAAAAAGTAGTCTTAAAAGTATTGCCTTGGAAGAAAGTTCTCTGATTTGGTCGCAAAGGAAAATTGAGTCCACGGTTCATTGTACCATATGAGATTATAGAAAGAATTGGGCCAGTTGCATATCAGTTAGCTTTACCACCAGAACTTGATTAGATTCATAATGTTTTTCATATGTCAATGCTACAGCGGTACCGATCCAATCCTTCACATGTTATTTCTCTGACAGAGGTACACATTCAGCCTGATATGACATATAGTGAAGAACCGATCAAAATCTTAGCCTGGAAAACAAAAGAGTTAAGAAATAAAAAGGTAGCTTTAGTAAAAGTTCTTTGGCAACAACATGGTATTGAAAAAGCCACCTGGGAGCTGAAGGATACTATAAAGAAGCAATACCCAAATCTTTTTACTGGTAAGATTTTCGAGGATGAAACTCCCTAGAGGGGGAGAGTTGTAACATCACATCTTTTAGTAGAATCGAAATAGTGGTTTCGGGACCACAAATTTGACTCAAAAAAATTATTTTTACTTTATTATATGGTCCGTATTATGATAGACATGTCTTGTAAAAATTTTGATACGAAAATTTTATCGATAAAGTGTTTAATTACGAGAAGGACTAAATCGCATAAAATGCAAAAGTTAAATTCTAGTAGCTACAAGATTAAATAGCTATGGAACTCAAACCTAAAGGTCCTTATATGGTAATTAGACCATTAAAGAAAAGTATGTAGATATTTGGTGACTCATCCATGGAAAAATTAGAAAAGAGTAGGGATTAAATTGGAAATTGAAATAATTAATTAATTAAAAGATGATCAAAAGAAAATATCATCTTATTTTGTCATCTTCAACCCAAAAATTTTATGGAAACCCTAGGAAAGAGAGAAGAAACTTTCAAGGCTTAATTGGGTAAATTTTCTTGTCTTGTTACTAGTAATTTTGATATTTGAAACCAGGATAGTCTAATTTATCTCTTTGGGGGATTAATTTGAAAAGTTATCAAAGTATGAAAAATGGGTCATGGATGAATATAATGAAAATTAGAAATTTATGGTAGAAAATGAAAGGTTGTTGATAGATAAACAACCTTTACAAAGTGAGTTTTGATGAAAACATGATTTAGGGACTAAAATGAAAACTTGTGAAATTGAAGAAAAATTCTAAATTTTTATGAATACATGTACTGTAAATTTTGTAATAGGATTTTGGTTAGGCTTGGAATAAGGAGTAAATTGCACAAATTTCATTTTTCGAGCCTAGGGATGAAATTGGAATTTAAAGAAAAGTTAGGGGCAAAATGGTAATTTTGCCTAGGGTGTAATTGAGTCCAAATAAATATGAAATACGTGAAATTGATCATTAAAGCTATTGATATAGATCTAGACAACACAAATTCGAGGTTAGATCGAGGAAAAGAAAAAGTTTCGGATTAGTAGATTTTATACGTGAACAAGTGTCGAGGCAAGTTCGTGTAACTTAATTGGGCATGTAAATATGTTTAATTGAATGTTGTGTTGTATAGAATGTGACTTATATTGATGCACATTACTTCAATGCTATAATGAGAAATTTAATACATGCTTGATATGGTGAAAAGGGTTAAGTTCCGATTGAATATTGAATTCCGATGAATATATGCATTTTCCCAAAATGAATAAGGTCCTGCATTTGTTGCAGACGAGATTTAGCTTGGACGAGTAATCCAATTGAGCTTGTTTTGGAAAGGATTTAGCCCAGACTGGTAATCCTAATATAATACCTCTCAAGTATACATTACGATTAGGGTTTAGCCTAGACTGGTAATACTAATTGAGCTCTTTTGAGCTTACGTTATATAAAAGATTTAGCCTGAACTGGTAACACTAATTGAGCTCTTTTGAGTTTACGTTATATAAAGGATTTAGCCTAGATTGGTAATCTTGTTATACGATATGTGGCTCGAGAGTGTGTTCCTTGATTAAGTGCCTTAATGGGTGCCCTCGATTAAGAATTGACGGATTATTGAATCATACACCTCAAGTGTACTACTTGAGTATTCATCAGAATTTCAATGATTCAAAGGACATAAAACTCTTGACATGGTATGAGAGTTATTAGATGAAATGATAATGACTAGAAAAGAAATATTGCATGATGTGCTCATCTATGTTTACTTGATTGTTATGGGGATTTTGGTCACTAACATGTTTGCTTGAATGCACAATGTCCAGCCAATATTGCTAATGGATGGTAAACATTATATTGTATGCTTAGATTTAATAAATGGGATTGGTAAGTTTAGTTTCTATTATACGAACTTACTAAGCATGTAATGCTTACTTCGTTTTATTTTTCCATGTTTTATAGTGCTCGGAAGCTCATGAAGGTTGGAAGATCATTGGAGCATTGTCACACTATCAACTAGTTATTTTGGGTATACTTAGTAGAATCATTTTGGTATAATGGCATGTATAGAATAACTTGACCATTAGTGGTTTGAAAATGATGTTTGTAATCTAGCCATTGGAATGGCTAGTAATGGTTATTTTGATATGCTTGTAATGTCATGCTATGGTAGCTAAATATATGTTTAGTGGTTGTTCAAAATTTTCCTAACATATGGAATATACCAAGGTAAGATTATAAACATATATGCATGTAATGATATGCCTTGTTGAATGATGCAATTTGCCTAATTTGAATGCTTGAATTGGTTGGTATTTGGGTGTGTGTTTTACTGTAGGAAAATGGTAAATTTGGGTGACAAATGAGGCTAGAAAATGGTTTCATTTTGTCCACACGGTCAGACACACAGGCGTGTGTCTAAACCGTGTGTGACATACGGCCTGGTAACATGGGCATGTGATTGGCCGTGTGTCCTCTGCACCTTAATTTTCAGAAATAGAATGCTCAAAATTGAACACACGGGCAGAGACACGGGCGCATGTCTCAGCTGTGTGTGCTACACGGCCTAGCACATGGGCGTGTGTCTTAGTCGTGTGAAACCTGCACCCATTTTCGGATTGAATTAATTAACCAAATGGCCTAGCACACGGGCGTGTGGCATGACCATGTGCACAAGTTAGAGAGTTACACGGGGTCGAACATGGCCTCTAGCACGGGCGTGTCTCAGGGTTACTCAGGCATTTGAGTCCTGCACCTTGGAAAATTTTTGAAATGTTGCAAAAAATTCTTAGAGTTCTCGATTAAGTCCTGACTCAACTCTAATGCTTGTATTGGGCCTCGAAGGTCCAATTAAGGGACATTTTGAATGTTCTCAGCTAATGAATAGTAATTTACATAATTTATTTGAAAAATATTCTGAAAGTTCTAGTAATGCTCCGAAACCATGTTCTGACGACGAATACGGGTTAGGGGTGTTACACTATAGGCTTAAAAGCTCGCAAAAAATATGGTTTTTATGTCAAACTTGTAAATTTAAAATTTCAAGATAATATTTCAATTCAAGGAGACAACCTAAAATAATAATTTTTGAAAACAACTTATCATGTTTGACTCTTTCATGTCTTAAAGTATAAATCACACAATTCACAAAAAATCTACAAATAAATCCCAAATTAGAATCAAATAAAAACTCTAAATTAAAAGAAATTACTTCAATGGTAGTTGTGAGAAAATTACTTAAAAACAAACAACAAACATGAATTTTATCATATAAACATATAAACAACCTCCCCACACTTATGATATACATTACTCTCAATGTACAAACAAATATAAACAAAATAAACATAATATCATAAAGGAGGGAGAGAACTGAAACTACCCTGGATATCGATGAATTCACTAGAATAGTGAAAACTAGAATTGTAGGTGAATCTAAATGAAGTACATGTTTTTGAACAAACTAATAAGAAAATAGACAAAAATAAATAAGATACAGAGATAACAAATTATAAAAAACAACTGATAAAATAATAAAAATAAAATGTACAAGAAATGAAAAACAAAACATATAAGTCTCAAAAATAAAATAAAATAAAAACAACTAACAAAACATAAACAAAACAAAAATAAAATAAAAGTACAACTGGAAATAAAAATAAATAAAGCAGAAAACTGAATTAGGTCATGGATCGGCATCGTACGAGGTGTTGGGATCACGAGGCTCATGATCGAGAGGAGAGATATGTAAATGGAGGCAAATATACTGTAAATACGCCTCAATGTTATTGAGTCGTGTAGACTGTTCCTACTTATTACAATAAATATCGTCAAGTGTGTTCAAAAGCTTGGTGCATTAGTAAAAAGTGGTGGAGGAGGAGAATTGGGAATGGGTCACGGTGGTGGTGAGGGATTATCATCTAGATGATCATCATCCTTGTGCTGTTGAGTCAGTCGTACAAAATGCAAACTAATCATCAAAAGGCCCAGGCTGACGAGCGACCATCCTCATATGTTTCATGATATTCAAGCCCTATGGTGTCATGTCCCCAACTAACGAAAAAGTACCAACCTATTTGGGGGTCTCGAGGAGGCCAAAGTGATCAGCCAAGCGTATTATATATGGGCCTATACACAAAAGCCCTCTCCATGATCGCTCAATTTGATAATGAACACATTGGGCTACGAAGTGGGCTAGATCAATCGAGTGTTGCCTGTGCATGGTCCATGTGAAATAAGCATCTAAAGTGCCCGCGATGCTCGTACTCTCCTTCCCGCCAGTCAAAGTATGAGCTACAATGGCGTGAATGTATCATAGGGCTGGAGGGAGGCACCGAGCCTTGGACTGACTAGGGTTGTACAGAACAAAAACCTCAGAAATTTCTAATCAGTAGAGAGATGTCGAATGGTGGCTGTGTCGTGGAAGGGTGGAGAACTCGGGTGTGGCCAAAGGCAACACTAAATCCCGCAATACTAAAATGTCGAGTGATACCTCTAAGAAGGAATGATATAGCTCGTGGGTCATCTCCAACGATAGCAGTGGCTGTAAAAGTAGAGCAAAACTCTAATGTAAGCTCAACATATGTTGGCTCCACAATCGTAAAGAACCTGTAACAGCCCAATTTTAGTCAAATCAGAACAATGGTTTTGGGACCACAAATCTGAGGTAGAAATAATTATTATTATTTTAAAGTCTACAGCATGTTAATAGTTTCATATAAAAATTTCGTGAAGAAATTTTATCTTTTGCATGCTTAATTTGATAAAAATGACTAAATTGCGTAAAGTACAAAGCTAGTGTTCTATTAGAAAATGGTGTTAAATTGCTATGAAATTTAATTATGAGTGGCCTTAATTGGTTATTAGACCATTAACATATTTAGTGGACCATTATGGACTTTGGTTATAAATTTATAAAGGTTAATAGTAAGGTTAATTTTGTAATTAGAAAAATAAAACAAAATTAAAGTATGGAAAAGAAAGATATCATCTTTCTTTCTTCTTCCTCTAAACGAAATTAAAAACAAAGAAGCTAGTAAAGACTTTCTAAGGTTTCGACCAAAACTCCATAGTGTATGTAAGTGTATTTTGCTCGGTTTTTAGTGATTTTTATGTTTTTGGAATCGTTGTAGCTTAATCTAGCTAGCCCAGGGACTAATTTGCAAAACTGTTAAAAGTTTAGGGTTTTACTATTGATGAATATGTATGTGTTTTGATGTTTAATTATAGAAAATGGATGGTTGTTGTTACATAAACAACATTTGTTAAGTGATTTTGGTTGAAATTATCAATTAGGGATTAAATTGATAAATGTGATAATTATGTGGTAAATGTTTGAAATAATGAAAAATATGGGATGCTATGAGTATAGGTGAAATTCGGCTAGCATGGGTGTAGACTTAATTGCATGAATATGCATTTTTATGAGTTAGGGACTAAATTATAAATAATTCAAAATTTAAGGGGCAAAAGTGTAATTTTACTAAAACATGATTTTTGGATTGAATTGAATAGATTGTATATTGAATGAGTTAAAATTGATTATATATAGATCAAGAAAAATGAAGTTTGAAATTAGATCAGTGGAAGAACAAAATAGTGGATTTATAGTTCGATTCTCTCCGTATAAATCTGAGGTAAGTTCGTATGTTAATAAGCATTAATGTAATTGTGTTTTAAATGCTCTATAATTGTATTGTTGATGAATACGACCTTACAGAAATGTTTGACAAAGAGTTGGCTATATATGAAATCCCAGTTGAGCCTTAAGAATATACAGGATACAAGTGACATGTCATTAGAGGTTATTGTGTTCTGGGTGTTGGGCTGTACATTCTACCGGTGGCTGAGTTTTTTGGTATGTGTTTCGGATTCTCGTCAGCTTGTGTGAGCAGCACCGTGTAGCTAAGTTCTGACCGTCAGCTTATGTGAGCAGACCTGGTGATAGATCGAGATGGCATTTGCATATGGGATATGAGATTGAGATGGTTTCGACCATGTATTGGCACTTAAGGTGCAAGATTCCTGAGTATCCGATATTATTCCAAATGGTTCAATGGGTATATTAAGGATATGAAAGGGTAAGAGATTGATACGTATCCGTATAGGTATATAAATCATATGAGCATTGAATTCATGAAATTTGTGAATTTCATAATTAACTATGTGAATGAATATACATTAGCCTTATGATTAAATTGAGTTGTAGCTTACTATATTTATATTACTAAAATTGTGAATGAATGATAAGTTATACTTATTAGCCAAATGAGATTACTAAGCTTTATAGCTTACTCTTTTTACTTTTTCGTGTTTTATAGTGATTTCAAAGCTTGCTCGGATTGAGAGTTGTCGCAGATCTCACCATACTATCCATATGTTGTTTTGGTACTTTGAAATTTGAATATTTAGATTATATGGCATGTATAGGTATTGTGGATAATATGGTATATATGTGTTTGTGATGTGTATAGCCAATTGAATTGGCTTGTAATTGATATATGTAAAAGTTATGTGTTTAGCCATGTGATTTGGCTTATTTTGGTATACTTGGTGATATATATATATGTAAATGGCTTTTTGTTATGTGGTTTATAATTGCTATGTGGATGCTTATTGTGAATTAGTATTTTGAGTACGAAGTAGCTGACTTTTAAGATATGGTATGCATGTGCTTTTAGGCAAAATAATGCATAGTTGAAAGTGACCATTTAGGTGATTTTTAGATGTGAAATTGGTATGAAAATGAATGGTTAATTGTGATACTTATGAGTATTATAGTTGTTAGTATTGGAGTGGCATAATTTAGGCTTGATTGAGATTGGTTTGAATGCCTATTGATGATATCTTATATGCTATTTAGTATATGTAGGAGAATGTAAATTTGGGTGAGAAAGATGCCTTGGAAAATAGTCTATTTTTGTCCACATGGGTAGAGACACGGGCGTGTGTCTCAGCCTTGTGTGACAGAAGGTTAGGTGAAACGGCCGTGTGCCCCTTGGTACTTAATTAGAAACCAAGTCAGTAGCTCCACATGGCCCACCAGACGGGCGTGTGACTTGGCCTTGTGGCATAAGTCAGTATACCCTCCAGTTTTCACACGGCCTGACACATGGGCGTGTGAGGCCATTTCGAAGGGTACACGAGCTAGTCACACGGGTGTGTGGTCGACCGTGTGACCCAAGTCAGGGAGTTATACGAGGTAGGACACGGGCTAGGACACGGTCATGTGATTCCATTTCGAATGTCCAAGCGTATATAACTTGTAATAGTGTGAAATCTTCTAACAGGTTTAAATCGTGTTTTCATATAGCAATGGACCCCAATTGAGTAGTTACTGATGACGTAGAAAGTAATGCACTAGCCTCCATTCATGAAGCAACATCGTCTGAATGGAGACATGTGTCTGAGAGTTAGGGAGGAGAGGAGGAGAGGCTAAGAAAGCTTTCTTCCAAATGATGAATGAATGGTTCACTGAGTTTGTTCTAATGAACTCAACTACTCAGCAACCTCCACCCCACCTATTTCCCAACCGGTTCCTGTAGCTCCTCAAGGTTTGGAACCTTTACATTTGAGCAAACTGCTTGTTTATAAAATTCAAAAACATGGGGCTGAAGAGTTTAGAGCTACAGTTGAAGATGATCCTGAGAGAGCCAAGTTTTGGCTTGAGAATATGATCCGGGTATTTGATGATTTGTCTTATACGCCAGCGAAATGTGTTAAATGTGTTGTATCACTTTTAAGAGATATTGCTTATCAGTGGTGGAACACTTTGATATCTATGGTGCCGAGAGAACGAGTCTCTTGGGAATTTTTTCAGACCGAGTTTAGAAAGAAATATATAAGTCAACAGTTTATTGATCAAAAGCGCAATGAGTTTCTGGAATTGAAACAAGGTCGTATGACTGTGATTGAGTACAAAAGAGAATTCATGAGACTAAGTAAATATGCTCGAAAATATGTCTCCACTGAGGAAATTATGTGTAAGCGATTCAAAGACGGGTTGAATGAAGACATTAAAGTTCTAGTTGGAATTTTGGAATTGAAAGAATTTGTTGCTTTGGTCGATAGAGCTTGCAAAGCCGAGGAGATTAGCAAAGAAAAGAGAAAAGCCGATTTTGAGGCTAGAGATTCGAGAAAGAGGCCAATGAGTAAACCTTATCATTCTTCTTCAAAGAAATCACGAGATTTGTATAACCGTTCAACTGCTTCAATGGGGTATTCCAATAGAGATCGTGGGAAGCAACACACGAGTCCAAAAGCTACAGCTACTTTAGTATCAAGTGTTGGTAGTGTTAGAACCAACAAACCTGAGTGTTAACAGTGTGGAAGATGACATTTTGGAGACTGCTGGATGAATAATAAAGCTTGTTTTAGATGTGGCTCACAAGATGATTTTATTCAGGATTGTTCTAAGTTACCTGAGAAAGACATTTCTGAATACAAGACCGAGCAATACAGCTGGCAGAAGGAGACCACCTCGAAATACTAGAAATGTGACTAGTAGTAAAGGTGCAACAAAGGATTCTGCTGTGAGATCTAAGGCACGAGTGCCAGCCAGAGCCTACGCTATTTATGCTCGCGAAGATGCGTCGTTACTAGATGTTATCATCGGTACATTTTCTCTCCATTACACTGATGTAATTGCATTGATTGATCCTGAATCGACTCATTTATATGTCTGTATGAATTTAGTGTCTAGTAAGAGTTTACCTGTTGAATCAACTGAAATTGTGATTAAACTTTTGAACCCCTTAGGCCAGTATGTCTTAGTTGATAAAGTTTGCAAGAATTGTCCTTTGATGACTCGAGGTTACTGCTTTCTGGCTGATTTGATGCTTTTACCATTTGATGAATTCGATGTGATCGTGGGTATGGATTGGTTGACTCCGCATAATGCTGTTGTGAATTGTGAATTGTAGACAAAAGACTATTAAGTTGAAATGTCATAATAGTAAAATTCTTTGTATTGAAACTGATGATTCGAATGGGTTGCCTGTTGTGATATCGATGATGTTAGCTCAGAAATCTGTGAGGAAAGGTTGTGATGCTTACCTTGCTGATGTACTGGATACAAAAGTGTCTGAATCAAAGATTGAATTAATGCCAGTGGTTAGTGAATATCCAAATGTGTTTCTAGAAGAGTTACCTGGGTTGCCACCAATCAGAGAGGCCGAGTTTGCTATTCATTTAGTACCGGGAACATCACCGATATCGATAGCTCCGTATAAAATGGCTTCTATCAAATTAAAAGAATTGAAAGCTCAGCTACAAGAGTTAACAGATATATGTTTTGCATGACCTAGTTTTTCACCTTGGGGTACACCAGTTCTATTCATAAAGAAGAAAGATGGATCAATGAGACTGTGTATTGAGTATCGTCAGCTTAACAAGGTTAGAATTAAGAATAAGTATCCTTTGCCGAGAATTGATGATTTGTTTGATTAGTTGAAAGGAGCAACAATATTTTCAAAGATTGATTTCCGATCTGGCTATTATCAGTTGCGGGTCAAAGATTCGGATATGTCGAAAACTACATTCAGAACCAGGTACGGGCATTATGAATTTTTTATTAGGCCATTTGGATTAACTAATGCTCCTGCAATATTTATGGATTTGATTAATCGAATCTTTAGACTGCATTTGGATAGATTCGTAGTTGTATTCATTGATGACATTTTGATTTGCTCTCAAGAATAATCCGAACATGCTGAGCATTTGAATATTGTGTTACAAACATTGAGAGATAAGCAACTATTTGCTAAATTCAGCAAATGCGAGTTTTGGCTCCAAAAAATTTGATTTTTGGGACATATTGTTTCATCGGAAGGCATCCTAGTTTATCTGAGTAAGATTTCAGTAGTTGTTGACTGGATACCACCAAGAAATGTATCTGAGCTCAAAAGTTTTCTAGGATTAGCTGGCTACTATCGACATTTTGTAAAAGGATTCTTGATGATTGTTACACCGATGACTCGATTGTTACAGAAAGATGTGAAGTTTGAGTGGTCTGAGAAATGCCAACAGTGTTTTGGACAGTTGAAAGCACTGTTAACTAAAGCACCAGTTTTAGTTTAGCTTGAATCGAGTAAAGTGTTTGTGATTTTCAATGATGCGTCATTGAATGGTTTGGGATGTGTTTTGATGTAAGAAGGCAGAGTGATAGCTTATGCTTCCAGACAGTTAAAATTACATGAATTATTCGACACACGACTTAGAGTTAGCCGCTATTGTTTTCGTATTGTAAATTTGGTGACATCATTTATTCGGTGAGAAGTGCCATATTTTTACTGACTACAAGAGCTTGAAGTATCTAATGTCTCAAAAAGACTTGAATTTACGACAATAAAGATGGCTCGAATTGTTGAAAGACTATGAGTTAGTGATTGATTATCATCCGGGGAAAGTGAATGTAGTCGTAGATGCTCTAAGTAGAAAATCTTTATTTGCTTTGTGGGTAATGAACACACAGTTAACGTTGTCTGATGATGGTTCAATTTTAGCTGAGTTAAAAGCTAAACTGGCATTTCTTCAGCAAATTTGTGAAGCTCAGAAATGTGACAATGAATTTCAAGGTAAAAGAATATAGTTCGAGTCAACTATCGATTCAGAGTATCAGATCGAATTCGATGATTATTTGCTGTTTCAAGGTAGAACTTGTGTACCGAGAAATGTCGAGCTTATTTAGAAAATTCTACATGAAACACACAGTAGTTACTTATCTGTTCAGCTAGGGAGTACTAAGATGTACAATGATTTGAAACAGTTGTATTGGTGGTCGGGCATAAAATGAGACATTTTAGAATTTGTGTTGAGATGCTTGGTTTATCAACAAGTCAAAGTTGAACATCAAGTGCCTTCGGGACTACTACAGCCAGTGATGATACCAGAGTTGAAATAGGATAGAGTTACTATAGATTTCGTATTGGGGTTACCCCTATCTCTGAAAAAGAAAGATACTATTTGGGTTGTAGTTGATCGATTGATGAAATCTGCACATTTCATTTTTGTACGTACAGATTTTTCAACCGATAGATTAGCTGAATTGTACATCTCTGAGATTTTCAGATTGCACGGAGTGCCAGTTTCTATTATTTCAGTTAGAGATCCGAGGTTTATGTCGCGATTTTGGAAGAAATTGCAAGAAGCTTTAGGTACGCGGTTGCACTTTAGTACTACATTTCATCCTCAAATTAATGGTCAGTCCGGGAGAGTTATTCATATTCTTGAATATATGCTTCGTTGCTGTGTTTTTGAGTTTGAGGGCAACTGGGAAAAATATTTACCGTTGCCTGAGTATGAATATAATAATATTTTTTAATTGAGCATAAAGGTGGCATCATATATAAAACTTTATATAGTCGTAAATGTCGAAATTCATTGTACTGGACTGAGCTTAGTGAGAAAAAGATTCACAGGGTTGATTTGATCAGAGAGACATAAGAGAAAGTGAAAGTAATTCATGACAGTTTGAAAGCAACTTGAAATTGACAAAAATCATATGCGGATATGAAACGTAAATACATTGAATTTCAAATCGGCGACAGAGTGTTTTCGAAAGCATCACAGTGGAAAAAGATTCTTCGAGTTGGTCGCAATGGAAAATTGAGTCCACGATTTATCGAGAGAATAGGGCGAGTAGCTTATCGACTAGCTTTACTGTCAGAATTAGAAAAGAACCATAATGTATTTCATGTATCTATGTTATGACAGTACCGATCAAATCCATCACACATCATTTCTTTGGCAGATATTGAAATTCAACCAGACATGTCATATAGCGAAGAAACGATTAGAATTTTGGCCCGAAAGATTAAAGAGTTAAGAAATAAGAGCATAGCTTTAGTGAAGGTTCTATGGCAATGTCACGATTTTGAAGAGGCTACGTGGGAACCCGAGGAAGCTATGAGAAAATAGTACCCTAACCTAGTTTTTGGTAAGATTTTTAGGGACGAAAATTAGTTGGGGGGAGAGTTATAACAGCCCGTTTTTAGTCAAATCAGAACAGTGGTTTTGAGGCCACAAATTCGAGGTCAAAATAGTTATTTTATTATTATTTTAGAGTCTACAACATGTTAATAGTGTCGTATAAAAATTTTGTGAAGAAATTTTATCTTTTGCATGCTTAATTTGATAAAAAAGACTAAATTGTGTAAAGTACAAAACTTATGTTCTATTAGAAAATAGTATTAAGTTGCTATGAAATTCAATTATGAGTGGCCTTAATTGGTAATTAGACCATTAACATAATTAGTGGACAATTATGGACTTTGGTTATAAATTTATAAAGGTTAATAGTAAGGTTAATTTCGTAATTAGTGAAATAAAATAAAATTAAATTATGGAAAAGAAAGATATCATCTTTCTTTCTTCTTCCTCTAACCGAAAATTAGAAACAAGGAAGCCATTAAAGACTTTCTAAGGTTCAGCCAACACTCCATAGTGCATGTAAGTGTATTTTGTTCAGTTTTTAGTGATTTTTATGTTTTTGGAGTCGTTGTAGCTGAACCTAGCTAGCCTAGGGACTAATTTGTGAAACTTCTAAAAGTATAGAGTTTTACTATTGATGAATATGTATGTGTTTTGATGTTTAATGATAGAAAATGGATGATTGTTGTTAGATAAACAACATTTGTTAAGTGATTTTGATTGAAATTATCAATTAGGGATTAAATTGATAAATGTGAAAATTATGTGGTAATGTATGAACTAATGAAAAATATGGGCTGCTATGAGTATAGGTGAAATTTAGCTAGCATGTGTGTGTACTTAATTGCATGAATTTGCACTTTTATGAGCTAGGGACTAAATTGTAAAGAATTCAAAATTTAAAGGGAAAAAATGTAATTTTGCTAAAACATGATTTTTGGATTGAATTGAATAGAATGTATTTTGAATGAGTTAAACTTGATTATATATAGATCAAGAAAAATGAAGTTTGAAATTAGATTGGGGAGGAAGGAAGAACGATGCGACGAAGAGATAAGAGGGAAATAGGGATGTGATGGATGACTAGAACGATGGAAATCTGCAAGTGTACACAATCGCAACAAGTAATAAAGTGACAAGTAAATGTCGAGTTATCGTACCCACAGGAACTGTGAAAACAATTATTTATGAATGCAATTTTAAAAACACTTTGGTGAAGAAAAATATTTTAATTTGAGAAGGTGATTAAAAACTAGGATTTTAAATAAGTAAAAATAATAATAAAATAAAAGTTCCAATGCACGATTTCAAAAAATGATTTTAATCAAGATAACATAATTGTGCTAGATTAATTACATTTCTTAACTTAGAATTATTAAACTCATGTTTATGTTGTTACGAATAAATTCATGGGAACTTGGTAATTTGCTAACTTATAAACATACTTACCTACCAAAATCCACTTATCTCTTGACTATATCTCTATGTCAATTCAACTGATGAAAAAATTTTAATAAGCAAATGTTTTAATGCACATACATACTTATGAAATTAAAATAATCTCTTGTACATAACTCTATGCTAATTCAAATAATTAATTCAGTCTTATAGGCACATAAAAGATTACGCGAGGTAACAATGTATTTCTACCTTGAAACAGTTTAATCACAATAATCTTGCAAGTTATCCAAAGCTAATGTGTCGTTAGATACCGTTGCTAATTTAACCTTCAGCTATCTTAGATGATTAAATATGTACTGATTAAGTATCATGTCAATTATTTACAATTTCAATCCATTTAAATAATTAATTCATTAGTTACCTTACAATTGTAATACAAGAATAACTTAGTCATGGTTTTACTTAATCAAACATCTTACCATGGCCTATAACAACACAAACACAATTTTAATAAATTAAGTAGATGAAATGCAATCAACCTAACACGAATTAAATTTAAGCCATATTAATTAATTTAAACATATCAACATCACAAATATTCATAGACATGTTCATAACAACAATAAAATTAAAAGGATAAGGAACAAGAATCAAATCTGCTGTTTCTCTAAGGCTTGACTAGTTTGCTCCGCTCCTTCTTCTCCACTTATTCTTATTGAACTGAGGCTTCCACAAAAACTTGAATGTTGCTCCAAATGGTGGTTGAAGGACTCTTTTTCAAGAGGTAAAATGGGCAAGGGAATAGGGGAAGGAAATAAAGAAAAACAAAAGGGAATGAAGAGAGAAAAATAAGAGAGAAGTGAACAGATGAGAAGGGTTGAGATGTGTTTGAAGTGAGCAGCCAATGGGGGTATTTATAGGTTGAGAAGTCTAAAAAAAATATCCAAATTTAGCAGCCAAATTCATCCCCTATGGTCGGCCACACATGTGGCATGTTTGAAGATTTCAAACATGCTATTTTTAGGTAACGACAAATCTTGAAAGGCATGAATAGTGAAGGGATTTGAATGCAAATTGAAGGAGTCTTCAAGGGCCATTTTGCAAGCCAAATAATCAGAAAAACAAGCTGATTGGGTCAGCATGTGGATGGTTTTTGGCTGCCCAGTGCTCAGTTGGATTGGTTTTGTAACGCCCCAAAAATCTCGAAACCCAAAAATCTCGAAATCTTAAATTTTTGTTTTTGTGCTTAGCATTTTCGGTTAAGTGTTAATTACTTGAAGGTAGGTCTTGGTCAAGGTTTGAGTTCGAGCCTAGAGGTAGAAGAAATTATATTTTAATAATTAAAGGAACCTTGATGGCAAGTAGTTGGGATTTTAAATAAGGATAGGGGAAAATGACATCAAAAAAGCCTTGTGAAGGAGTGGCTAAGTGACGCCACTTAGGGTGTAAGGAGGTGGCATTAGTGGATAGCAAGGAGATCGAGGTTCGAATCCTAGCTTAGTATTTTTAAGAGTTCAATTTTGGCCTTCGAGAAGGTTGGAAGTGGCCTGAAGATGGACTTCAAGGGGAGTGTTCAGAAGAGAGATTTGAGGAAAGGATTAAGGGGTTATCAGGGAGAAAAACAAGGAGATGAGAAGTGAGGAGGAGGTGGAGCTGAATTGGGAACTTGGGCATGAGAAATTCGGCTATAAGGGCTATAAATAGGTGCTGAATGCAATGTTACCAGGCTAATGCCGAAATCTCTTTCACCTTGTTGCCAAAAACCCTTTTCCCTAAAAGCTGAAAACCCTCTATTTTACTTTCTTTTCTTTGTGCCAATTTCCATCCTTCCTCTACACAATTTTCTTTGTTTCACTTTTGGGTTAGTCGGTTACTTCTTCTACTTTTCTTCTTTAATTTGTGCCAAATAAACCTTATTCACCATACTAGTTTGAAAGCCGAAAAGCGGAATCTCGCTTGGGCCGATTACTCTTTCGGTGTAAGTACCTTATCTCTTTTTCAGCTAGTATTGTTAATATTAATTACTCCTCTCCCTCACTCTTTCTAATCAACTTTGGTACAGAATTAGTATAGGATCTCGGGTTTTAGCTTTCTGCCGAATTGCTCCTAAAGTGTTTGCGATTTTGGTAAGTATTCCTCTCTTATTGGCTAAGGTTGGCCGAATGGTCATAGTTAAGGTAAAGGGACTTGTGTTGGATATGAGTCACCTATTATTCTGGTTTTAATAGTTAAGATTGGTACAGATCTAGGAGTTGATCGTGGTTAGTGATTAAAGAAGGGGTTGTTATACTTGTCGCGCAAGGTAAGGTTAAGGTGAGGTTTCGGTTTTAGTAAAGATATGTATTAAGCATGCGATTAATTGAAGGGTGATATCTTTTGTAGGTTGGTGACTAAGGGAATCGCAGCACGGTTGTTTACCAAGTGTGTACATACACTGCACACACAAGTATATCGACAAAAGCCAAAATACCGAAATACCGAAAAGCTGAAAGTTTGGCTACGGTAGTCTTACGAGTGCATGAACGCTCGCATGGGGGAAACTGATAGGTTGTCTGAGGCCCCATGGGCGATTCCATGGGTTTGGGCTGTGAATTGGTCAAACGGGCCATAATAGGCTTAATGGGCCCGATGGGCTGTTGGGCCCATAATAGGCAAAGTTGGTAATTGATGCTATGTGATGAAAAATTGTATGTGAGCATGACTATAAATGTGAATCGGGCCTGATGGGCCATATAATATGAATTGGGCCTGATGTGTAACACCCTGAATTTGGGCCTAGAAGTAATGAGCCTTGGGTTTGGGATCGGTTAGAAGGCGGCTGGAATAAAAGAAATGTGTTTAAATATTTTATAATTGTGTGTTTAGTTTAATTGTTAAGTAATTTAAGAAGGGTAAGAAGTGTGGAAAAGGTCCTGGGTTCAATCTAGGGCTTTAGCAAAATTTTGCATTTTTTCTAAAGAACCCTGAGCATTAAGTGGAAGGCTTATTAATAAGGTCTGGTAAAATCTGACACAAGGAAGCATGTGGCCTAGTGGGCAAAAGGCGTGGGTAGTAAGCTGGAGGTCTATGGTTCAAGTCCTGGCCGTGGCGAAACTTTTTTATTGTGTATAAGATTTGTAGGGAAGCTAGCGTTTAGGTTTTATAAATATGTTAGGTAGAAGTTCAACACAAGGATGCGCCTGGCCCGGTTGCATGATGGCGTTAGGAGTAAGGAGAGGTGTTGGGTTCAATTCGTAGCATGAGCAAAAGTTGTGGGTTTTTTTTAGATAACCTCGAGGTCAGCAGAAAGACTTTATAATTAATTGGGGAGGAGAAACAACACGAAGGAGCTTGTGGCTTGGTGGCAAGGAACGTATAGTGCAGCCAAGAGATCAGGGGTTTGAATTTGAATGGTAGTAAATATTTTTAAGATAACCTGGTTGCGGGTTAATAGGCCTTAAAAATAGTTAGGGATGGGATATGGCACAAGATCACCTGTAGTGTAGTGGCGTGAAGCGTGCTATTGTTATGAGAGGGAGCAAGTTCGAATCCCAGGCTTGACAAAGGTTTAAATTTTTATTCTTTAAACTGAGGCTTAGGCATATAAGCCTTATAATTAATTGTGACCGAATGGTAGCATAAGAAAGGATGTGGTGCAGTGGCCAGCAGTGTGTTGGATGGTAGAGTACTCTTGAGGTTTGGAGTTCAAGTGGTGGTGCACGCAAAAGGAGAATTTAATTTTTGCTACTCATTTGTTGTACGGTGGAAGCATTTTAGTGCAATTCAAATTGGAATTTTTGGCTAAAATCAAGGGGATTAGGATGAGGATTAAGTGTAGATATGATGATGATAAAATTGGAGAATTTAAAGGGAATTATCTCGACGAGTTTACATCGATTGAGGAGTGTAGGTGTATTTTTATTTATTTATTTATTTTTAGTATAAATATGTGTGTCGTATGGGCAAGTAAGGGCATTTGTTATTTTTGTGTGCTTCAGTCGCATATCACCTCCTCTTTTCTTTAAGCCAAACTCTTGATCTTTTATTCCCTATTTTAATTGAATCAACCTCTTCCCTCTTCAACTTAGCCGACTGTTTCTTTTTCATTTAAAAGCCAATTCATACACTTTGGGGGTTTAATTTCTTGTTGGCAAGCGATCTCGCAATCGGTAAGTGAATTAGATCTTCTTCGGTTTTTGATAAATATTTGTAAGTTCTTTCGTTTCTACACTCTTAAAAGCCGATTTTACTTTATTCTTTCCAAAACTTTTGTTAACCTACGGTTTCTCTATTTATTTCTCTCCTTTTTTCCCTCTCATTCAAGAGTGTGATCGTTGATGGAAAAAGGGGGTTCTAGCAGAGAGGTTAGGATAGAGGCTCTGAAGTTTAAGTGACGTAAGGTGTCAGCTATTTGGGACTTTTCGCCTAGATGCGGAAGGAGGACTACGTTAGATTTCGAGTTACATAGGCAGGTCGTAGTCGATCAATCTAGTCAAGGTAGGTGTAGGTTATTCTTTGGTAAGTAGTGGATTTATTTTGAATTAATGAGATGTGACTGATGGAGTATAACGTTGAATATAGATTCGGGCGATTATGAATACTTAGTACTCCAAGTTATAAGGTATGTACTTCTACCCTATGATAACTTGATATAAAGCCGAAGATGTGTATCTACACTGCACACACACTATGAATCTGCAAAAGCCGAAATGCCGAAAGTTTGGCTACGGTAGTCTTGCAATTGCGCGAACACTCGTAAGGGGGAGACCGATAGGTTTCTTGAGGCCCACGAACAATTCCATGGACCTAGGTTGTGATCTGGCCAAATGGGCCGGAATGGGCTAAATGGGCCCGATGGGCTGTTGGGCCCATAATAGGTAAAAATTGATAATGGATGCTATGTGATAGAAAGTTTGTATGTGAGCATTAATATGAATGTGACTGGGCCTAACGGGCCATATAAATGTGATTTGGGCCTAATGGGCCATATACAGGTGATTTGGGCCTAATAGGTATGTGAATTTGTTTAGGCTTTGTAAGGGGTTTTAGGCCTAGTATATGATGACTACATAAGACTTAATTAAATTATTAAAGACCGTGGACAAGCCATAGGGTTAAGATGTGGCAACAGGTATATGCATGACTAGGATTGGATCTAGGGAGAGCTTGGTACTTAAGCGGTCTTAATGACTCACCTCCTCTTCTCTAGAATCCTACCTAGTGCATAGTATTCATTCATCTTAGCTTGCGGGACTTGTTAACGGGACAAGGTAAGTGAAAATCGTACTTAAGGGAAAACTAACGAAATGCCCTTAAGGGCAAAAATGACCGAATTACCCCTAGGTGCTGAATGTAGGTTTTATGGATGTGACATGCATACATATGATATTTTGCTTAGGTTGCATATGGGTTGGGAATTATGGAACGGAGGAAGTATATGAGGATCGCATGGCTGCTTGACAATCGTGGATCCACTGACCGCTTTTAAAGCCTAATGTGTAAAAGAAGGTAGTTCCGCAACTGGGCTACCATGGTGTGTGGGTTGGGTGGGTCGATATATTTATATCCCCACATGGTGTGACAGGGGACGGAGCTGGTGTGTAGCAGATGGATTATTAGGATGGGATTGCATTGCATGCATGATATTGTTGTGATATTATTGCGATGTGGGCTTCGACCCAACTGAGGCTAATCTGGGCTAAGGCCCAAAGACCACCGTTATTGAATTGGGCTCTGGCCCAAAATGACTAATGATTGCTTTATACTCGTTGAGGGTTGTACACACTGAGTTTTTTAAAACTCACCCCCTCCTTCTAAACTTTTCAGGTGATCTTCAGTAGGCGGTTCGACGGATGGAGGGACTCGGAGGTGGCCAACTAGCATAAAAAGTTTAGACTTAGTCTTTATGCAATTTTTTAATATATTGAATTTAAAATATTTCTATTTGATTTGGGTTATAACAAGGTCTTTCCTCTGGTTATTGTTTAAAAATATTAGGATTAATATCATTTTTAAGCATTCTATTAATTAGAATAGAACGTGGTTTCCTAAACCATAACTGTTTCTAAATACTACGTTTCCACAACTCAATTTTTAAATGACGAGTTTTCATAAAATCATATGTTCTAAATAGAGCTTCCGCAACTGAAAAGAGATTTTACAAAGTAATTATGGTTTTTCATTTTAAGGTAGTGATTCTAATGAAAACAAGATTTTCGCTAAAACACTTCAATGTGACCCACCAGATTCGGCCATAACGTCTGGTCCGAGTTCGGGGTGTTACATGATGGGCCATATGAATATTAATTGGGCCTGATGGGCCATATAAATGTGATTGGGCCTAGTGGGCCATATACAAGTATGTGAGTTTGGGCATTGTAGGGGTTTTGGGCCTAGTATATGATGACAACATAAAATTTAATTAATTAATTGCGACCGTGGACAAGTTACAGGGATAAGGTATGGCAACAGGTATATGCATGTCTAGGATTGGATCTAGGGAGAGCTTGGTACTTAAGCGGTCTTAATGACTCACCTCCTATTCTCTGGAATCCTACCTGGTGCATAGTATTCGTTCATCTTAGCTCACGGGATTTGTTAAAGGGCCAAGGTAAGTGAAAACCACAATAAAGGAAAAATTACAGAAATGCCCTTAAGGGTGAAAATGACCAAAATACCCCTATGTGTTGAATGTATGTTTTATGGATGTTACACGTATATCTGCTGCATTCATATGATATTCTACTTAGGTTGCATATGGGTTGGGAATTATGGAACGGAGGAGGTATATGAGGATCGCATGGTTGCTTGATAATCGTGGATCCACCAACAGCTTTTAAGCCCAATATATAAATGAAGGTAGTTTTCCAACCGGGCTACCTTGGATGTGTATCGGTTGGGTGGGTCTATATTTATATCCTCACATGATGTGTATCAGGGGATGGAGCTGGTGTGTAGCGGATGGATTGTTGGGATGGGATTATACTGCATTGCATTGCATGTTTAATGTATGGTGATTATTGAATGCTTGTTACTCGTCGAGGGTTGTACACACTGGGTTTGCGAAAACTCACCCCCTCTTTTATTTTATTTTCAGGTGATGCTCAGTAGAAGGGTCGATGTTTGGAGGGACTCTAGGTGGCCAGCTAGCAAGACAACTTGGATGTGTTTTTTTTTTCCTTTTAAAAGCATATAAGTTTCTATTTTAATAAGTATGTTTCAGACCTGATTGTAATAAGGCTTCCATTTTGTTATTATCTAGATTATTGTCATTTTTATACATTGTAATTAAGAGAAGTTGAACATGGGTTTCCTAAGTCATAGTATGTTTTTCTACATTTTCGTAACTAAATTTTTAAATGATAAGTTTTCCTAATTCAAATGTTTTAAACAAGGCTTTCACAACTGAAAAGAGTGTTTTCATAAGTTAACTGAGGTTTCATATCTTAAGGAAGGGTTTTCAATGAAAACAAGGTTTTCACTAAAACACTTCAATGTGATGGGCCAGACTCGGCCATAGCGTCCGGGCTGGGTTTGAGGTGTTACATTTAGTGGTATCAAAGCCCGGTTGTAAAACTCGGGCTGTAAGGTGGGCCTTATTATTATTTGTTTTTTTTTTCTAACTTAAAAAAAATTCATACTGTTTGGAAAAAGGGAAATCTTGCTGAGCGGCACACCGAGTCACTGACGTCGAACCAAGTAAGTATTTTTATTCTTAAGTTTGTTTAAATTGTTATACAGTAGATAGTTAGAGGGCTACTTTAGATGATTTTGTTAGCATGGAATTGAAGCCCGTAGGATCTTGAAACTGTAGAGGATTTTCGAAAACAATTTTCTCTTTAAATATTTTCAGAAAACATCGGTTTAATTATTAAACTAACTAAAACTTCATAAAAATTTCTAATCCAGATAATACACGAATCGACGATGAGTGCTAGAAGAGGTGCAAGGGGTCGTGGCCGAGGCCTCAAATGTGTTAGGGCTGAATCGTTAGCATTGGGCCATATGCCCGATGTTGGAGTAGAAGAGGCTCTGGCCTCACCTGTGGCTGGGAATGGACTGTATGATCGGGCCGTGGGAGAAGGCGTATTGTCACAAGCAATGTTGAGAATTTTGGAAAGGGTCGTTGGGCCCAATAATGGCACGGGAAATCGGGGGTCCATTCCGGAGCGACTTCATGCAAATAGGGCTAAGATTTTTAAAGGCGTGCCTGGTGTGGCTCCTAACGTGGCTGAATATTGGTTGGAGGCCACTGAAAGGATAATTGTAACGCCCCCACGCCCGAGACCGTCACCGGAGTCGAGTATGAGGTGTTACTGAACTTAATTTAACATTTTAAGAACTTTAGATTATTTGTTTCTACATTCACAGCTTTTTAGCTACTTGCGTTACAGTCACAAGAAAAATCATATCTCGAGTTAAAAAACTCGAAATCAAGATCCGTAAATTTTCCCTGAATCTAGACTCATATTCCTATCTACTAATTGTTTTCTAGAATTTTTGGTTGGGCCAATTAGTACAGTTTATTAGTTAAAATTACCCCTGTTTCAGGGCTTGACTGGTCTGACCTCTGTTTACTTCGAACCACTTTTCTCTCTTTATAAAATTCATATGAATATGAAGTTTATTTCTCCTGAAACTAGACTCAATAAGGATTCTGAGAATATAAAATACACCACCTAATTATATCTGTACAATTTATGGTGAATTTCTAAAGTTGGAACAGGGGATTCAGAAACTGCTCTGACCCTGTTTCACTAAAATTCAAATATCTTCCAACATATAACTCCTTTACCCGTTTCATTTATTTCATGTGAAACTAGACACAATAAGCTTCAATTTTATATTTAATTCATCATGTAATTCAATTCATATGATTTTTAGTAAATTTTCAAACTCACGTCAGTGTTGCTGTAATATTCTGTTTATGGCAAATTTCATCCTTTTTATGAATTTTCATGAACTAGGTAACTTATTAACTTTCCATAACATCAAACATATTCTAAACTAACCATTTCCATAATTTATCATTATCAAGCACTTCTTCAACCATTTCATCACCATACCATAAGATCATTTACACAATATAAGTATTTTGCTATACATGCCATACTTAAATTTACAAGCCATTTTACCGAAAAGTTCTTAGGATAGTGTGATCGATCCTCAGACCAATCCCGACTCTGAGCTGGCTTGTCCAAAACTACAATGAGTAAGAAAGAGGGGTAAGCATAAATGCTTAGTAAGTTCATATGCAAATAATAAGTAACATAACAAAGCAATCATACCAAACAACATTAGCATGGTATCACCAAAACATAAATCTCATTTCTAATCATCTTTCATCATTTTACTACCTTATCGTTATTGTATCAATACTCAACCCGAGGGTTAAGTACATACCTGTCCAAGTATCCATTTCACATCACTTACCAATACGTCTCTTTTCATCTCAAGTATTCCTTCATTTGAGTAGAACTTTACCCGTTGAACTCATCGGAATATAATTCGGATACGTAGGAAGTTTGCACATAAGTGCCACATATGTAGCCAAGCTACCATGTAACCCGCCCTTAAGCGAACTCGGACTCAACTCAACGAGCTCGGGCGTTCGCATCCATAATGAACTCGGACTCAACTCAACGAGTTCGGATGCCTAGTTACATCTCACGAACTCGGACTCAACTCAACGAGTTCGAACATTCGCATCCATAAGTGAACTCGGACTCAACTCAACGAGTTCGGATGCTCAACCATCCTAGTGACATGTCACTTGTATCCTAATCTATTCCTAAGGTTCAAACGGGATTTTCCTCGAACACATATCCTTATAGTCTTCCGTAGAATGCGAAATCAATACTCGGTAACAATTTATATTCAACAAATAACTCACATAATTTGCATTTTATTCAAAATTAACCACAAAACATATATTTCATGATAAAAATCAGCATATCATATAATTAACATCAATGACTTAAAAATCACAATTATGTTACATTATTTACACATGAACTTACCTTGGTACCAAAATACAAAGGTTTTGCAATTTAATCCACAATCTTTTCTTTTCCTCGATTGGGGTCGTTTCCACGTCTTTCTTGATCTAAAATAACACATTTAGCTTATTTAATACTCACATTATCAAATTAATCCTTAATTCAAATTTTGGCAAAATTACAATTTTACCCCTAAACTTTTGCATATTTACATTTTTGCCCCTAGGCTCTGGATTAAACTTTATTCCTTATTCTTATGTTTTACAACATGCTGATCACTTTTCCCTTCTATGGCAACATCAAATTCTCACTCTAACATGTACTTGTGACTATTAGGTATTTTTACCGATTTAAGCCTTTTACTCGTTTTTGCTTAAAATCGAGTAGTACAAGTTGTCTAACATAATTTAAAACATCATATTCTATCATAAAACATCAAAATACACAAATTTCACCTATGGGTATTTTTCCAAATATAAACCCTAGGTTAAATTATTGCTAAAATAAGCTTTATCGAGTTATCGGGATCTCAAAAACATAAAAATATTAAAAACGGGGCTTGGAATCACTTACTATGAAGCTTGAAAGTTGAAGAAACCCTAGCTATGGAGACATGGAGCATTCGGCAGCAACTAATGGGGAAGATGACTATTTTGTGTCATTTTTCCCATTTTATTTCATTAATTATCCAAATGACCAAAATGCCCTTAATGCCTTTCTTTGAAAATTTTCATGTACAAGCCCATTTTTGTCCAAAATTTTAGAAATTGGTCAAATTGCTATTTAAGACCTCCTAATTAATATTTCAAAGCAATTTCATACTAAAAACTTCTAGAATGCAAGTTTTGCAACTTATTCGATTTAGCCCCTAACTTCAAATTAAGCATTTTATGCATGGAATTTCTTCACAAAATTTTCACACAATCATGCAATCATATCATAAACCTCAAAATAATTATAAAATAATTATTTCTATCTCGGATTTGTGGTCGCGAAACCACTATTCCGATTAGGCCCTAATTCGGGATATTACAATAATGGAGGACCTGGACTGCTCACTGGAACAAAAGTTAAAAGGAGCAGTGTCACTGCTTAAAGAAGAAGCCTACCAGTGGTGGCTGACAGTGAAAGAAGGCACCCAACCGGAGCGGGTCACTTAGGAGTTTTTCAAAGCTGCATTCCAATGGGAGTATGTAGGTACGAGTTATGTGGATGCTAGAAGGAAGGAGTTCCTGAACTTGACCCAGGGAAACAAATCTGTGGCAGAGTATGAAGCGGAATTTCTACGCCTCAGTAGGTATGCAAGAGTTATGGTGGCAACGGACTATGAATGTTGCGCTAGGTTTGAGGATGGACTTAGAGATAGCCTTAGGGTATTGATAGCTCCACAAAAGGAGCGAGTTTTCTCAGAATTGGCGGAGAAAGCAAAGATAGCAGAGGAAGTAAAGTGCACTGAACGCCTAAATCGGGAGAAAGAAATGGGTAAGAATGAAAAGGAGGCTAAGACTTCTGGTGTTGGACAGAGGCCTAGGGCTAGGGCCAGAGTTAATGGGCCAGTTAGAGCAGGGCCTCCTGCTGTTAATCTAGGGGTGCCACTTGTACTGATTGTGGGAAAAGCCATGGAAGTGAGTGTTGGAAGAGGATGGTAGCTTGTTTAGCTTGTGGGTCTATGGAGCACAGGATCAGGAATTGCCCTAAAATGCTAGGTCGAGTGCCAGCCATGGGCCAAGGTGGTGCTCAGCCACCAGGGGGTCGTGGGCAAGCCAGGGGTGGTAACGGTAATGGATGTGGACGTAGAGCACCAGGTAGAAATGTAGGTCATGCTAAGGCGAGGTAGCCAGCTTTAGTTTATGTTGCTCGTCACTGGGAAGACGGGGATGCCCCAGATGTGATAACGGGTTTGTTCTTTATATATGAGTTACCTTATACAACATTGATTGATATTGGATCGACGCATTCATATATAGCATGCAATATGATGGAACCTTTGGGTGATATGTTTGAAATTACTATAAATGGGATGACTGTGATAAGTCCGTTAGGTCAGTCAGTGAGAGTGAATAAGTTGTTTAGGGAGGTACCTTTAGTAGTCCAAGGGGTTACCTTTTTAGAGGATTTGATGGAGTTGCCGTTTAGTGAGTTCGATTTAATCTTAGGTATGGATTCGCTGGTGAAACATCGAGCCACCTTAGATTGTACTGCAAAGCGAATGGTGTTAAAAATGGCGGAAGATAAGGAGGTGGTAGTGATTGGTGAACGCCAGAATTATCTGTCGAATGTGATTTCGGCATTAAGGGTTGAGAAGTTGGTACAAAAGGGATGCGAAGCCCATTTGGCTTATATTAGCGATACGGAGGCTAAGAGTCCTACTGTTAAGGAGTTGAGAACAGTTAGGGAATTTCTTGATGTCTTTCCCGGGGAGCTACCTGGGTTGCCACCCAGTAGAGAAGTAAAATTTGGAATCGATTTGTTACCTGGTACGGCTCTGGTGTCCATCGCTCCTTACCAGATGGCACCGATGGAGTTGGTAGAACTTAAGGCACAGATTTAGGAATTGTTGGATCGAGGTTTCATTCGACCAAGTGTGTCTCCATGGGGAGCACCGGTGCTATTCGTGAAGAAGAAGGATGAGACATTGCAAATGTGCATTGACTATCGACAGTTAAACAATTTAACTGTAAAAAACAAGTATCCTCTGCTGAGAATCGATGATCTCTTTGATCAGTTTAGGGGAGCTTTTATTTTTTTGAAGATTGACTTGCGTTCAGGGTACCACCAATTGATGGTTAAGGAGGCGGATGTTCATAAGACAGCTTCTAGAACTCGTTATGGGCACTACGAGTTCCTAGTGATGCCATTCGGGTTAACGAACACACCGGCCGCTTTTATGGATCTCATGAATCGGTTTTCCAACCCTACTTGGATTGGTTCGTGGTAGTTTTTATAGATGGCATTTTGGTGTACTTAAGAGATGAGGATGAGCATGATGCATACATAAGGATTGTGTTGCAGACTTTGAGGGAGAAGCAGCTGTATGCCAAATTCAGTAAATGCGAATTTTGGCTAAGGGAGGTAACTTTTCTAGGACATGTGGTGTCACTTGAGGGGATTAAGGTGGGTCCCCAAAAAATTGAAGCGGTGTTAAACTAGAAAACACCTAAGTCAGTGTCGAAAATCTGAAGTTTTCTAGGCTTGGTAGGGTATTATAGGCGGTTTGTTGAGGGCTTTTTAGTAATTGTTGCACCCTTAACTAAGTTGTTGAGGAAGGGGGTACCGTTTGTTTGGACGGACAAGCAGTAAGAGAGTTTTGGAAAACTTAAGAACGTTTTAACTGAGGCCCCTGTGTTGATTCAGCCAATGCCAGGGAAGGAGTTTACGGTTTATAGTGATACATCGCATGTGGGCTTGGGATGTGTATTGATGCAAGAAGGAAAGGTCGATACATATGCGTCATGTCAACTTAAGAATCACGAGGTAAATTATCCAACCCATGATTTGGAGATAGCTGCGGGGCATTATTTATACAGGGAGAAGTCCATAATTTATTCGGACCATAAGAGTTTGAAATACCACCTTGCCCAGGTGGGTGGAATTGTTGAAGGATTATGATTGTATGATTGAATACCACCCTAGCAAAGTGAATGTGGTAGTCGACGCGTTGAGTCGTAGGGTTAAGTCGGACTTAAGGGTTATGCTCTCCTGTTTAAGTTTGTTGGAAGATGGTAGCTTGTTAGCTGAGCTTCAAGTAAAATAGGTATGGGTCGAGCATATAAGGAGCAAGCAGTTAGTAAATGAGACTTTGGGTGCTCGTTTTGAACAAGTAGAGAATGAGGAGACATCGGACTTTGGGATAAATAGTGAAGGAGTGTTGTGTTTCCGTGGAAGAATGTGTATACCAAAAGACGATGATCTAAGACAGTCTATTCTGTGGGAAGCACATAGCAGCCTCTATGCTATGCACCCTGGCAAAAACAAGATGTATCGGAACTTGTGGGAGCCTTACTGGTGGCTTGGACTTAAGCGTGAGGTTATGGAGTTCGTAGGTAAATGCTTGGTTTGTCAAAAAGTGAAGGCAGAACATCAGATGCCTTCAGGATTGCTTCAGCTAGTAAAGCTTCCACTGTGAATGTGGGAAATGATTACTATGGACTTTGTTAGTGGGCTACCCTTGACGCCTACTAAGAAAGACTCGATATGGGTTATAGTGGATCAGTTAACCAAGTCTGCCCATTTTGTACCGGATCGCACCGATTAATCGTTACAAAAGTTGGCTAGGTTGTATGTGGCAGAGATTGTAAGATTGCATAGAGTGCCAGTCTCCATAATATCTGATAGGGATCTACGTTTCACTTCGTGATTTTGGAAGAAGCTACATGAGGCGTTGGGTACTAGGTTGAACTTTAGTACGGCATTCCACCCTCAAACTGATGAATAGTCGGAAAGGGTGATCCAAGTATTGGAAGATATGTTGAGGGGATGCGTGATTAAGTTCTGAGGTAGCTGGGAGAACTATTTGCCGTTAGCCGAATTCACGTACAATAAAAGCTATCAAGCAAGCATTGTGATGGCTTCGTATGAAACACTGTATGGGCAAAGGTTTCGAACACCAACATGTTGGACGGAGTTGGGCAAATGAAGAGTTTTGGGCCCTGAGTTAGTAGTCGATACTTAGGAGAAGGTGAAATTGATTCAGGATTGATTGAAGGAGGCCTCGGATAGGCAGAAATCGTATGCTGACCTTAAACGACGAGAGATAGAGTATGCAGTGGGGGACTTAGTTTTTCTTAAGGTCTCTCCTTGGAAGAAGGTATCAAGGTTTGGACGGAAGGAGAAGCTAAGCCCAAGGTTCATTCGGCCATATCAAGTTGTAAGGCAGATTGAGCCAGTCGCTTATCAGCTGGAATTACCTTCTAAACTAAGCCAGATCCATAACGTGTTTCATGTTTCCATGCTGAGACGATTTTGCTCAGATCCTTCACATGTCACGGCGGTTGAGGAAATCGAGGTCAGGCCAGACCTAAATTTCGAGGAGGAGCCCATACAAATAATTGGTCGTGATGTCAAGGTACTGAGAAGGAAGTTTGTTCCATTAGTCAAAGTGCTTTGGCGTAATCACAAGGCTGAGGAGACTACTTGGGAACCTGAGGAGGCAATGCAACGCCAATATCCTCAACTCTTTGAATCAGGTAAAATTTCGAGGACGAAATTTTTTTTAGGGGGTAGAGTTGTAACGCCCCAAAAATCCCAAAACCCAAAAATCCTGAAATCTCAAATTTTTCTTTTTGTGCTTAGCATTTTCGGTTAAGTGTTAATTACGTGATGGTAGTTCTTGGTCAAGGTTTGAGTTCTAGCCTAGGGGTAGAAGAAATTATAGTTTAGTTATTAAAGGAACCCTGATGGCAAGTACTTGGGCTTTTAAATAAAGATAGGGGAAAATGGCATCAAAAAAGCCTTGTGGAGGAATGGCTAAGTGACGCCACTTAAGGTGTAGGGAGGTGGCGTTAGTGGATAGCAAGGAGATCCGAGGTTCAAATCCTAGCTTAGTATTTTTAGGAGTTCAATTTTGGCCTTCTAGAATGTTGGAAGTGGCGTGAAGATGGACTCCAAGAGGAGTGTTCAGAAGAGAGATTTGAGGAAAGGATCAAGGGGTTATCAGGTAGAAAAATGAGGAGATGAAAAGTAAGGAGGAGGTGGAGCCGAATTGGGAACCTAGGCATGAGAAATTCGGCTATAAGGGCTATAAATAGGTGTCGAATGCAAGGTTGCCATGCTAATGCCGAAGTCTTTTTCACCTTGTTGCCAGAAACCCTTTTCCCTAAATGCCGAAAACCCTCTGCTTTACTTTCTTTTCTTTGTGCCGATTTCTAACCTTCCTCTAAACAATTTTCTTTGTTTCACTTTTGGGTTAGCCGATTCCTTCTTCTACTCTTCTTCTTTAATTTGTGACAAATAAACCTTATTCACCAAACTAGTTTGAAAGTCGAAAAGCTGAATCTCCCTTGGGCCGATTACTCTTTTGGTGTAAGTACCTTATCTCTTTTTCGACTAGTATTGTTAATACCAATTACTCCTCTCCCTTACTCTTTCTAATCAACTTTGGTAGGGAATTAGTATCAGATCTCGGATTTTAGCTCTCTGCCGAATTGCTCCTTAGGTTGGCCGAATGGTCATAGTTAAGGTAAGGGGACTTGGATACGAGTCACCTATTATTATAGTTTTAATAGTTAAGATTGGTACAGATCTAGGAGTTGATCATGGTTAGTGATTAAAGAAGGGGTTGTTATACTTGTCGCTCAAGGTAAGGTTAAGGTGAGGTTTCGGTTTTAGTAAAGATATGGATTAAGCATGCGATTAATTGAAGGGTGATATCATTTGTAGGTTGGTGACTAAGGGAATCGCAGCATGCTTGCTTACCAGGTGTGTACATAAACTGCACACACAAGTAGATCGGCAAAAGCCGAAATGCCAAAATGCTGAAACGCCAAAAAGCTAAAAGTTTGGCTACGGTAGTCTTGATAATTGATGGGTTTGGGCTGTGAATTGGTCAACCGGGCCATAATAAGCTTAATGGGCCCGATGGGCTGTTAGGCTCATAATAGGCAAAATTGATAATTGATGCTATGTGATGAAAAATTATATGTGAGCATGACTATAAATGTGAATCGGGCCTGATGGGCCATATGAATATGAATTGGGCCTGATGGGCCATATGAATGTGAATTGGACCTGATGGGCCATATAAATGTGATTGGGCCTAATGGGCCATATACAGGTATGTGAGTTTGGGCTTTGTAGGGGTTTTAGGCCTAGTATATGATGACTACATAAAACTTAATTAATTAATTGCGACTGTGGACAAGTTACAGGGATAAGGTATGGCAACGGGTATATGCATGTCTAGGATTGGATCTAGGGAGAGCTGGGTACTTAAGCGGTCTTAACGACTCACCTCCTCTTCTCTAGAATCCTACCTGGTGCATAGTATTCATCCATCTTAGCTCGCAGGATTTGTTAACGGGCCAAGGTAAGTGAAAACCGTAATAAAGGAAAAATTACCGAAATGCCCCTAAGAGGGAAAATGACCAAAATACCCTTATGTGTTGAATGTATGTTTTATGGATGTTACACGCATATCTGCTGCATGCATATGATATTTTGCTTAGGTTGCATATGGGTTGGGAATTATGGAACGGAGGAAGTATATGAGGATCGTATGTTTTCTTGACAATCGTGGATCCACCGACGGCTTTTAAGCCCAATATGTAAATGAAGGTAGTTCCACAACTGGGCTACCCTGGATGTGTATCGGTTGGGTGGGTCGATATTTATATCGCCACATGATGTGTATCGGGGGACGGAGCTAGTGTGTAGCGGATGGATTATTGGGATGGGATTGCACTGCATTGCATTGCATGTTTGATGTATAGTGATTATTGAATGCTTGTTACTCGTCGAGGGTTGTACACACTGAGTTTACGAAAATTCACCCCCTCTTTTATTTTATTTTCAGGTGATGCTCAGTAGAAGGTTCGATTTTTGGAGGGACTCTGGGTGGCCAGCTAGCAAGACAACTTGGATGTGTTTTTTTTTTCCTTTTAAAAGCATATAAGTTTCTATTTTAATAAGTATGTTTCAGACCTGATTGTAATAAGGCTTCCATTTTGTTATTATCTGGATTATTGTCATTTTTATGCATTGTAATTACGAGAAGTTGAACATGGGTTTCCTAAGTCACAGTATGTTTTTCTATGTTTTCGCAACTTAATTTTTAAATGATAAGTTTTCTTAAGTCAAATGTTTTAAACAAGGCTTTCGCAACTGAAAAGAGTGTTTTCATAAGTTAACTAAAGTTTCGTATCTTAAGAAAGGGTTTTCAATGAAAACAAGATTTTCGCTAAAACATTTAATGTGACGGGCCAGACTCGGCCATAGCGTCCGGGCTGGGTTTGGGGTGTTACAGGTTTTCTCGGTTCAACTCAACTAGGCCTCTTTTCATAATTTATTAATTATAATTTATTTAACCGAAATTAAATTGGATTTAAATTAAAATTAATTATATTATGAATTAATAAACATAATTTGAACCATCTGTAGCTAGAAAATTAATTCGCCTTGATGCTTCAAAATTACTTCTCGATTTTGCACTTCTAGCAGTGTCTGCAGAGCCGTTTTTTACCCTTTGTGCAAATCTGTTGAAAATAATAAAAATTAATTAAAATTCAACATGTTCATAATTTGAGTTCAATTTAATTATTTTATAATTATTATATATTTTTCGATAAGAATTTTATCGAAACTACATGAATTTGAGTTAAAAAGGGCATCAAAAAATTTGTATATTTTCGTGTTTCCAACGACGTCACTGGGTTGTTCGTGAATGGGGGTGCACAAGGAAAAGAAAGGGAGGGATGGGTGTATGGTGGCTGGTGGTCAAACCAACGAAGAAGTAAAAGGAGGTGATGGTTGGGCAGTGGTGACAACGACTATGATTGGGAAAGGATGGCGGCTGGGGTTGCGGAAGAAAGCAAAAGAACAAAGAAAGAAAAAAATTTTGATTTCAGGTTTAAAAGAGGGACACAGTCATGTGAAAGGCCCGTATTGGGCTACACAGCCCTGTTTATCACCCATTTAAAACCTCCCAAGCCATGTGGCCTTTTAAAATTAAAAAAATACCTCTAGCATGCACACAACGTAGGACACTCCCATGTGTCCAACACAGCTATTTCGATAGGCCATGTGGACTAGTTTAGCCTGTGTGTGATTCAAAAAATTGAAAAAAAATTACGCCTAACTTCTACACAGCCTAGGCCACGCTTGTGTGTCCAGCCTATGTGTCACACATGACCGTGTGCCAGGTTGTGTTAGATGATCGTTCGCTTCTCTGACACCCATGTGCGAGGCCGTGTGGGGCACATGGTTTATGTGATATCCTGAATTAGGGCCTAATAGGAATAGTGGTTCCGGGACCACAAATCTGAGATAGAAATAATTATTTTATAATTATTTTTAGATATATGATATGATTGCATGATTGTGTGAAAATTTCGTGAAGAAATTCTATGCAGTGTTTAATTTGAAATTAAGGACCAAATTGAATAAGTTGCAAAACTTGCATTCTAGAATATTTTAGTATGAAATTGCTTTGGAATATTAATTAGGAGGTCTGAAATAGCAATTTAACCAAGTTTTAAAATTTTGGACAAAAATGGGCTAGTACATGAAAAATTACAAAGAAAGGCAATAAGGGCATTTTTATCATTTGGTAAATATAGTCATTAAAAAGGGAAAAATAACACTAAATGGTTTCAACTTCTCCATAAGGGTTGCCGAATTTTTCTTGTCACCATAGCTAGGGTTTCCAACATTTTAAGCCTTGATTGTAAGTGATTTTCATACCCGTTTTTAATGCTCTTTTCGATTTTAAAATCGAGAAAGCATGTTCTATCATTTTCTTGCAATATTTTGAGCTAAGACGCATGTATGAAAATTTACACATGTGTGATATAATTGTATTTTGATGAATAATGACGGAATATGATGGTTTGATGTGTGTTTAACAACTTTTACTTAGTAGTTTTATGTGAAAACACCTAAAAAGAGACTTAATTGTAAAAAGGGTAAAATTGATGGTAAAAATCTGATTTTTGGTGTAAAATATAACATTATGGACACTAGGAAATTCAGCTATGCCTAGATGTCATGGGTAATGCATGTAACTCATTGTACAAACTTAAGGACTCAATTGTAAATAATTGAAAAGCTAGGGGTAAAATGGTAATTTTTATCGCTGTTTTGATGAATGTGTATATTGAATAAATTAATTTGGTATTTTAGATCAAGAGAAACGAGATTCGAGTCGTGATTGAGGGAAAAATAAAGTTTACGAGGAATAGGCTCGATTTCTAACATTTTGTACCGAGATAAGTTTATGTGTAAATGTGGTAACATAATTGCCATTTTAAGTAATTTAATATTATTTATATGATATGATGATTATTATCATGAAATATTATGCTTTGTGGTTATTATTGAATAATATGCAAATTATGTGAACTACTTGATAAATATGAAATGCTACCAAGTATCGGTTCCGACAGTCCGTGGAAGATGGCAAAGATATGTGATCGAGGAAAATCCCGTTTGAACCTTAGGAATAGATTAGAATACAAGTGACATGTCACTAGGATATTTGAGTTCCGAATTCGTTAAGTTGAGTCCGAGTTCACTTATTGATGTGAATGCCCGAGCTCGTTGAGTTGAATCCAAGTTCGCTTATGGGCGGGTTACATGGTAGCTTGGCTACAAAATTTCCGCAGGCTATTGAGTTTTTCTAGCTGCAGGTATGAGACTTATGTGCATTCAATCTGTGTATTCGAATTATATTCCGATGTGTTCAACGGGTGAATCTTAAGTGAATAAGGAGAATACCTAAAATGAAGGTGACATGTTGGTAAGTGTGGTGAATGAAAAATTTGACAGGTATGTGCTTAAACCCTCGGGTTGAGAACTTGGTATGATGAAATCGTGGTAAGATAGTAAATGCAAATGTAACATGAATGTCTTAGTAATATTTTTGCAAATGATGTTTCATGTTGGATCGCATGATTATGTTACTTGCTATTTGCATGTGAACTTACTAAGCATTTATGCTTACTCCATTCTTTCCATTCTTTGTAGTATTGACAAGCCAGCTCGAAAATCAAGAATGGTTGGAGGCTCGTTCACACTATCCGTGGACCATTTTGGTATAGTGGCTTGTATACTTTGAGTATGGCATGTATAGCATTATAATCATTTTGTGTAAATAATCTTATGATATGGCTATTGCTTGGTAAGAAAATGCTTGGTAAAGATTAGCCATTGGAATGGCTAATCAAAAATCATATTTGGTGTTATGTATGCTTAATGTGCTATCTAATCCATGGAAATTCATAAAAAGGTGAAATAAATTGTTTGAAATTGTTTAAGTGATAATTTAAGTCTGTTAAAGCCTCGTGCTCGACTCTGGCAACGGTCTTGGGCAAGAGGGTGTTACATTTAGTGGTATCAGAGTTATGGTTTAGTCGATTCTCAGACTAACATGGCGTATTTACATGTTTTGCTATACATGCCATATATATATTGTGATAGTGTGATGACTCCTAACCTTTAAAATGAATTTTTTATATAGTAAATGGATCCCGATCCAGCTGTGGCTGATGATGTAGAGAGCAATGCGCCAGCTCTTGCTAAAGGGGCGGTGTCGACTGAAAGTCGACTTCCTACTATTGGTCAAGGAGGAAGAGAAAGGGCTTGGGAAGCCTTTTTCTAGATGATGAATGCATGGTACACCGAGTTCGTTCGTACGAACCTGAATGCTCAACAACCTCCCCTAGCTCCCCTGATTTCTCAACCTGTACTCCCGATGCCTTAAGGTATGAATCTGATGAAATTTCATAGAACCTCAGTTGATATAATTCGCAAATAAAGGGCTGAGGAATTTAGGGCAAATGTTGATGATGATGTTGAGAAAGCAGAATTTTGGCTTGAAAATTCTATTCGGGTATTTGATGAATTGTCTTGTACACCTGAAGAGTGCTTGAAATGTGTTATATCCTTGTTGAGAGATTCAGCCTATTATTGGTGAAAGACATTGATTTCAGTGGTACCGAAAGAGAAAGTGACTTGGGAGTTCTTTCAAGAAGAATTTCTAAAGAAGCGTAAAGAATTTCTCGAGTTGAAATAAGGCAACATGACAGTTACTGAGTATGAAAGGGAGTTCGTTCGGTTGAGTAAGTATGCTAGAGAATGTAGTCAAAGATTTAGCGTTTAAATCTAAAGCTAGAACTCTGGCTAGAACTTATGCCATAAAGGCGCGTGAAGATGCTTCATCTCCTGATGTGATTACTGGTATTTTATCTCTTTATAGTGCTAATGTTATTGCTTTGATTGACCCCGGTTCTACTCATTCATATGTGTGCATGAAATTGGTGTCTAATATGAGTATACCTGTTGAGTCTACGGAATTTATGATTAAAGTGTCAAACCCGTTAGGCAAATGTGTTATAGTTGATAAAGTATGCAAGAAATGTCCTTTGATGATTAGAGGTTATTATTTTCCGGCCGACTTGATGTTGTTTCCATTTGACGAATTTGATGTTATTTTAGGTATGGATTGGTTGACATTGCATGATGTAATAGTAAATTGTAAACAAAAGGTTATTGAATTAAAATATGAAAATGGTAAAATTCTGCGGGTTGAATTAGACGAATCAGAGGCATTGCCTAGTGTGATTTCTTTGATGTCGGCTCAGAGATATTTGAGAAAGGGTTATGAAGCTTATTTGGCGTATGTGTTGAATACAAAGGAATTTGAGAAGAAAATTGAATTAGTGCCGATTGTATGTGAATTTGCAGATGTATTTCTAGAAGAGTTGTCGGGTTTATCTCCTGTTAGAGAAGTAGAACTTGGTATTGAGTTGATACCAGGAATGACTCCAATCTCGATTGCTCCATATAGAATGGCACCAATAGAGTTGAAAGAATTAAAGTTGCAGTTGCAAGAGTTGACTGACAAAGGCTTTGTGAGACCGAGTTTTTTGCCTTGGGGTGCTCCTGTGTTATTTGTGAAAAAGAAGGATGGTTCTATGAGATTGAGTGTAGACTATCGGCAGTTAAATAAGGTGACAATCAAGAACAAGTATTCATTGTTGAGAATTGACGATTTGTTTGATAAGCTGAAAGGAGCGACATGGTTTTCAAAGATTGACTTGAGGTCTGTATACTACCAGCTACGAGTAAAAGAGTCAGATGTGCCTAAAACTGCTTTTAAGACAAGGTACGGCCATTATGAATTTTTAGTTATGCCATTCGGTTTGACAAATGCTCCTGCTGTGTTTATGGATTGAATGAATCGTATATTTCGGCCATACTTGGATAAGTTTGTTGTGGTATTTATTGATGATATCTTAATTTATTCAAAAGATGAGACAGAGCATGCTGAGCATTTGAGGATAGTTTTGCAAACTTTGAGAGATAAGCAGTTGTATGCCATGTTTAGTAAGAGTGAGTTTTGGCTTCGAGAAGTAGGATTTTTGGGTCATATTATTTCAGGTGATGGTATACGGGTTGATCCCAGTAAAATTTCAGCTATTATTGATTGGAAACCGCCGAAGAATGTAACTGAGGTTAGAAGTTTCTTGGGTCTAGCTGGTTATATCGACGGTTTGTAAATGGATTTTCTTTAATTGCTACTCCTATGACCAGATTACTCCAAAAGGATGTTAAATTTGAGTGGACAGAAGAATGTCAACAGAGCTTTGAGAAATAGAAAAAGTTACTAACTGAAGCACCAGTGTTGGTACAACCCGAGTCAGGTAAAGAATTTATGGTGTATAGTGATGCTTCTCTAAATGGCTCGAGATGTGTACTTATGCAAGAAGGAAAAGTTATGGCTTAAGCTTCGAGGTAGTTGAAACCTCATGAAAGGAATTATCCGACTCATGATTAGGAACTGGCTGCTATAGTGTTTGCTTTGAAGATTTGGCGACATTGTCTGTATGGTGAAAATTACCGAGTATATACTGACCACAAAAGTCTCAAGTACTTGATGTCACAAAAAGACTTGAATTTGAGATAGCGGAGATGGTTAGAATTATTGAAAGATTATGAGCTTGTGATTGACTACCATCCGGGGAAAGTGAATGTGGTTGCCGATGCCTTGAGTAGAAAGTCATTGTTTGCTTTGAGAGCTATGAATACTCAGTTAACGGTGTCTGACGATGGTTCATTTCTAGCAGAGTTGAGAGCAAGGCCGATGTTTTTACAACAGATTTGTGAAGCTAAAAAAAGTGACAAAGATTTGCAAGCTAAGAGGAAGCAATGTGAGGCTGATACAGGATCAGATTTCGGAATCGATTTTGATGGTTGCTTGATGTTTAAAAGTCGGATTTGTGTACCGAAAAATGATGAGTTGATTCAAAAGATCTTGCACGAAGCACATAATGGTTGTTTATCAATTCACCCGAGCAGTACAAAAATGTATAATGAATTGAAGAAAATGTATTGGTGGAACAGAATGAAAAGAGATATCTCTGAGTTTGTATCGAAATGCTTAATTTGTCAACAAGTGAAAGCTAAACACCAAGTGCCTTCGGGACTACTTTAGCCTATCACGGTTCCTGAGTGGAAGTGGGATCGAATTACTATGGATTTTGTATCAGGGTTGCCATTAACTTTGAGGAAGAAAGATGTCATCTAGGTAATAGTCGACAGATTGACTGAATCAGCTCATTTTATTCCGGTATGTACTGTTATTCTTTTAATAAGTTGGCTGAATTGTATATCAGTGAGATTGTTAGACTTCATGGAGTACCTTTGTCAATTATTTCAGATAAAGCTCTAATATTTACATCACAGTTTTGGCAAAAGTTGCAAGAGGCATTAGGTACAAAGTAAAATTTCAACACTGCCTTCCTTCCACAGATTGATGGACAATCAGTGTGAGTAATTCAGATTCTTAAAGACATGCCTAGATGTTCTGTATTGGAATTCCAATGTGGTTGGGAAAGATACTTACCGTTGGTAGAATTTGCCTACAATAATTGTTATCAGACGAGTTTGAAGATGGCACCTTATGAAGCATTGTACGGTCGTAAGTGTCAGGCGCTATTGTATTAGACTGAACTCAAAGAAAATCAGATTTACGGAGTTGATCTAATTAAAGAAACTGAAGAAAAAGTGAAAGTGATTCGAGATTGTTTGAAAGCTGCTTCAGATAGACAGAAATCCTACGCGAATTTGAAACGAAAAGAAATCGAGTTTCAAGTTGGCGATAAGGTATTTTAAAAAGTGTCACCATGGAAGAAAGTTCTTAGATTTGGTCGAAAAGGCAAGTTGAGTCTGCGTTTTATCGGACCGTATGAGATAATTGAAAGAGTTGGATTGATAGCATATCGGTTAGCATTACCACCTGAATTAAAGAAGATTCATGATGTGTTCCACGTATCTATGTTACGTCGATATCGTTCAGATCCTTCACATGTAATTTCACAGACGGAAATTGAGCTACAACTGGATATGACTTACAATGAAGAACCGATTAATATTTTAACTCGGTAGGTCAAGCAACTAAGAAATAAAAGTATCGCTCTCGTGAAAGTATTATGGCAAAAGCACGGAGTAGAAGAGGCTATATGGCAGCCCGAGGAAATTATGAGGAATCAATACCCACACCTGTTTACCGGTAAGATTTTCGGGGACGAAAATCCCTAAAGGGGGAGAGTTGTGATATCCGGAATTAGGGCCTAATCGGAATAGTGGTTTTGAGACCACAAATCCGAGATAAAAATAATTATTTTATAATTATTTTTAGATCTATGATATGATTGCATGATTGTGTGAAAATTTCGTGAAGAAATTCTATGCATAAAGTGTTCAATTTGAAATTAGGGACTAAATTGAATAAGTTGCAAAACTTGCATTCTAAAATATTTTAGTATGAAATTGCTTTGGAATATTAATTAGGAGGTCTTAAATAGTAATTTAACCAATTTCTAAAATTTTGAACAAAAATGGGCTTGTACATGGAAAATTACAAAGAAAGGCATTAAGGGTATTTTTATCATTTGGTAAAAATAGTCATTAAAAGGGAAAAAATAACACAAAATGGACTCATCTTCTCCATAAGGGTTGCCGAATTTTGCTTGTCACCATAGCTAGGGTTTCCAACATTTTTAAGCCTTGATTGTAAGTGATTTTCATACTTGTTTTTAATGTTCTTTTCGATTTTAAAATCTAGAAAGCATGTTCTATCATTTTCTAGCAATATTTTGAGCTACGATGCATGTATGAAAATTTACCCATGTGTGATATAATTGTATTTTGATGACTAATGAAGGAATATGATGGTTTGATGTGTGTTTAACAACTTTTACTTAGTAGTTTTATGTGAAAACACCTAAAAAGGGACTTAATTGTAAAAAGGGTAAAATTGATGGTAAAAATCTAATTTGTGGAGTAAAATATGGGCTGTTATGGACACTAGGAAATTCGGCTATGCCTAGATGTCATGGGTAATGCATGTAACTCATTGTACAAACTTAAGGACTCAATTGTAAATAATTGAAAAGCTAGGGGTAAAATGGTAATTTTTATCCAAGCCCGTATTAGGGGCTGTTTTGATGAATGTGTATATTGAATAAATTAATTTGGTATTTTAGATCAAGAGAAACGAGATTTGAGTCGTGATCGAGGGAAAAATAAACTTTACGAGGAAGAGGCTTGATTTCTAACATTTTGTACTGAGGTAAGTTTATGTATAAATGTGGTAACATAATTGTCATTTTAAGTAATTTAATAATATTTATATGATATGATGATTATTATCATGAAATATTATGCTTTGTGTTTATTATTGAATAATATGCAAATTATGTGAGCTACTTGATTAATATGAAATGCTACCAAGTATCGATTCCGACATTCCGTGGAAGATGGCAAAGATATGTGATCGAGGAAAATCCCGTTTGAACCCTAGGAATAGATTAGAATACAAGTGACATGTCACTATGATATTTGAGTTTCGAAGTTGTTGAGTTGAGTCCGAGTTCACTTATGGATGCGAACGCCCGAGCTCGTTGAGTTGAGTCCGAGTTCGCTTATGGGCGGGTTACATGGTAGCTTGGCTACAAAATATCCGCAGGCTATTGAGTTTGTCTAGTTGCAGGTATGGCACTTATGTGCATTCAATCCATGTATTCGAATTATATTCCGATGTGTTCAACGGGTGAATCTTAAGTGAATAAGGAGAATACCTAAAATGAAGGTGACATGTTGGTAAGTGTGGTGAATGAAAAATTTGTCAGGTATGTGCTTAAACCCTCGGGTTGAGAACTTGGTACGATGAAATCGTGGTAAGATAGTAAATGCTACTTGCCTCGGTAAGTGAGTTTTGCAAATGATGTTTCATGTTGGATTGCACGATTATGTTACTTGCTATTTGCATGTGAACTTACTAAGCATTTATGCTTACTCCCTTCTTTCCATTCTTTGTAGTTTTGACAAGCCAACTCGAAAATCGAGAACGGTCGGAGGCTTGTTCACACTATCCGTGGACCATTTTGGTATAGTGGCTTGTATACTTTGAGTATGGCATGTATAGCATTATATTCATTTTGTGTAAATAATCTTATGATATGGCTATTGAGTGGTAAGGAAATGCTTGGTAAAGATTAGCCATTGAAATGGCTAATCAAAAATCATATTTGGTGTTATGTATGCTTAATGTGCTATCTAATCCATGAAAATTCATAAAAAGGTGAAATAAATTGTTTGAAATTGTTTAAGTGATAATTTAAGTCTGTTAAAGCCTCATGCTTGACTCCGACGACGGTCTCGGGTAAGGGGGTGTTACAGTTTAGCAAACGCTCGTTTCCTACGGCGTGTGCCTCACAAGGGCCTGTCTCTAGATAGTGTCACTCTCTGTGCCCGTGTGGGTTAAAATAAAATTGAAAAAATTAGCTCCAGTATGCACATGGATTGGGACATGCCCATATGGATCACCTTGGACTGTGTGGACCTTTTTATTATTTTTTTTATTTTACAATTTTTTTTCAAACTTTTTCTTTTGTTTTATCCAATTTTGTTTTTGTTTCAATCCTTTTTAATTTTTTTTTTGAAATAACATGTAAGTAAAGTAAATAAATAAAATAAAAACACTCAGGTTGCCTCTCAAGAAACGCTTAATTAGAGTCTAAGCTTGACTTCCCATTCTAGCTAACTGTTAAGGTGGATCTTGGAGCCGAAGCTCCTCTCTCTTGTGGTCAGTATTACCACCAAATAAAAGTTTGAGACGAAGACTGATTACCTTGAATGTTTTGTAATCAAGGTACGTTACCTCAATGGTTCCGTATAGAAGTACGCTTTTTACCAAAAATGGGTTCAACCCTCTTGACTTAAGCTCTAAAGGGAACATTTGTATCTCTAACTTTTAATTGGTTCATTCTATTTACATACACACTATGGTTTTGCTTAGTTATTTCTTTGATCGTTCTTGGGTTCTCATTAGCCTTTGTTCACCATTTATCTAATTCATTGAGCTGCACTGTTCACTCTCCACTCGTCCCTTTGGTTTTTTTCACCTTAAGATGGATACTGTTCGAACACATATTCATTAGTAAATTCATGCAAATAATGTCGAGCCACATGATTACTAAAATTCGCAGAATAGTGAGTATCATCTCACTCCCTAGGAACTCTAACAAAATCACGTGCTTGAAGAGTAATCTTTTCATCAACAACACTCAGCACAAGTTCACCACTACCCACATCAATAACAGTTCTAGAAAGGGTCGGCCTAAGATCATGGGTACCTCAATATCCTCAATATAACAAAATCAACAGGGAATATAAATTTATCAACTTTAGAAAGTACATCCTCAATAATACCCTTAGGATACCTACTTGATTTGTCAGGTAATTGAATATTCATCCTAGTCGGTTTTGGTTCTTTAAGACCAAGTTGTTTGAACATTTTATAAGGCATAACATTTATACTAGCCCCAAAATCAGCCAAAGCTTTTTTTAACATTTAAACTACCAATGGCCGAGCAATCCTCACTGAGCTCCACAATTTAAAAGTTGTCTAACTTCCTTTTATTTATTAACAGCTTCTTTGAAAATTTTTCATACTTTGGCATCTACGAAAGTGTAACACCCCAAAAATCTTGAAACCCAAAAATCCTGAAATCTCAAATTTTTCTTTTTATGTTTAGCAATTATGGTTAAGTGTTAATTACGTGATGGTAGGTCTTGGTCAAGGTTTGAGTTCGAATCAAGGGGTAAAAGAAATTATAGTTTAATTATTAAAAGAATCAGGGCTGGAAAGTAGTTGGGCTTTTGAATAAAAATAGGGGAAAAATGGCATCAAAAAGCCTTGTGGAGGAGTGGCTAAGTGACGCCACTTAGGGAGTAGGGAGGTGGCATTAGTAGCTAGCAAAGAGATCTAAGGTTCGAATCCTAGCTTAGTATTTTTAGATGTTTAATTTTGGCCTTCTAGAAGGTTGGAAGTGGCGTGAATATGGACTTCAAAGGGAGTATTCAGAAGAGAAAATTAAGGAAAAGATCAAGGGGTTATCAGGGAGAAAAACGAGGAGATAAGAAGGGACAAGTGATGGAGCCAAATTGGGAATTGGGCATGGAAAATTTGGCTATAAGGACTATAAATAGGGGCTGAATACAAGGTTGCCAGGCTACTGCCGAAATTCTTCTTTACCTTGCTATCGAAAACCCTTTTCTTTTCAAGATCCAAAAAGTCGAAAACCCTTTTGTTTTTCTTTCTTTCTGCTGATTTCTATTCTTCTCTACACAATTTTCTTTGTTTCACTTAGCCAATTTCTTCTTCTACTCTTCTTCTTTAATCTGTGCCAAATAAACCTTATTCACCATACTAAGTTGAAAACCGAAAAGCCGAATCTCCCAAGGGTCGAATACTCTTTGACCAAATCTAGTGTAAGTGTTTTACAATCGATTTTCTTTGCTCAGTATTGATTATTGTCCCTTACTTTTTCTAATCGATTTTGGGTAAGAATAGGTATCGAATCTCTATCCTTGGATCCCTGTCGTTTTGCCATTCAGAGACTTTAGTAAGTACTCTTAATCTTAGTTGGCCGTATGGTTATAGTTAAGGTAAGGGGACTTGTGTTGGATGCTAGTTCCCTAGTATTTAGTTTTAATGAGTAAGACTAACGCAGATCTAGGGAGTACGTGATCAAGGAAAAGCTATTAAGGATTGGTGCTCAAGGTAAGGTGAAAGGTGAGGTTTCGGTTTTAGTAAGGATATGTATTAAGCATGCGATTAGTGGAAGGGTGATATCGTTTGTAGGTTGGTGACTAAAGGAATCGCACCACGCTTGCTTACCAGGTGTGTACATATACTGCACACGCACTATGAATCGGCAAAAGCCGAAATGTCAAAAACCCGAAAAGCTAAAATGCCGAAAAGCCAAAAGTTTGGCTACGGCAGTCTTGCGAGTGCATGAACACTCGTAAGGGGGAGACCGATAGGTTGCCGGAGGCCCACGGGCGATTCCATGGACTTGGGTTGTGATTTGGCCATATGGGCCGAAATGGCCTAAATGGGCCCGATGGGCTGTTGGGCCCATAATAGGCAAAAACTAAATATTGATGCTATGTGATAGGAATTTGTATGTGAGCATGAATATGAATGTGATTGGCCCTAACGGGCCATATAAATGTGATTTGGGCCTAATGGGCCATATACAGGTGATTTGGGCCTAATGGGCCATATGAATATGATTGGGCTTAATGGGCCAGATCCAGGTATGTGAATTTGATTGGGCTTTATAAGGGGTTTTGGGCTTAGTATATGGTAACTACATAAAATTTAATTAATATATTGCGACCGTGGACAAGTCAAAGGGTTAAGGTGTGGCAACGGGTATATGCATGTCTAGGATTGGATCTAGGGAGAGCTTGGTACTTAAGCAGTCTTAATGACCCACCTCCTCTTCTCTGGAATCCTACCTGGTGCATAGTATTCATTCGTCTTAGCTCACGGGATTTGTTAACGGGCCAAGGTAAGTGAAAACCGTAATTAAGGGAAAATTATCAAAATGCCCCTCAGGGTAAAAATGACCAAAATATCTCTAGGTGTTGAATGTAAGTTTTATGGATGTGACATGCATACATCTGATATTATTCTTAGGTTGCATATGGGTTGGGAATTATGGAATGGAGGAAATATATGAGGATCGCATGGTTGCTTGACAATCGTGGATCCACCGACTGCTTTTAAAGCCCAATATGTAAATAAAAGTAGTTTCACAACCGGGCTACCATTGATGTGTCGGTTGGGTGGGTCGATATTTATATCCCCACATGGTGTGATGGGGGACGGAGCTGGTGTGTAGTGGATGAATAATTTGGATGGGATTGCATTGCATGTTTGATGCATGGTGGTTTTTTTTAATGGTTGTTTTTGTCGAGGGTTGTACACACTGAGTTTGCGAAAACTCACCCCCTTTTTATTTTATTTTCAGGTGATGCTCAATAGAAGGTTTAATGTTTGGAGGGACTCTGGGTGGCCAGCTAGCAAGATAATTTGGACTTATTTTTTTAAGCATATAAGTTTTTATTTTATTAAGTATGTTTTAGATCATATTGTAATAAGGTTTTCATTATGTTATTATTACTTGAATTATTATTATTATTTTCATTATAATTTCGAGAAGTTGAACATGGGTTTCCTAAATTATAGTATGTTTTCTAGGTTTTTGCAACTAAATTTTAAAATGACGTGTTTTCGTAAAATCATATGTTTTAAACAAGTGATTGAAAGGAGTTTTTTTAAGTTAATTAAGGTTTCTTTTATTTTAAGAAGGGTTTTCAATGAAAACATGATTTTCGCTAAAACACTTCAATGTGACACACCAGATTCGGCCATAGCGTCTGGGCCGGGTTTGGGGTGTTACAGAAAGGGCTTCAACAAAAGGTAAGTTAATATACAATTTTTTCAATAGTTCAAGAAATTTACATTATTTTTCTTTTATGCTGTCTTGCTTTAATGTTGCAGGACATGAAATTCGTGATTTGTATTCTTTAACCATCGACTTATACTCTTTCTTACTTTCCTCAACCCTGTCATTTTTCTCAATAGCTTCCAGACTCAACTTCTTTTCAAGCTTGACTAACTATTCCACACTTTTAATAGTGATTGTGTTTACTTGCTCATTTGAGTTAGTTTCAGTGTTACTAGTTAAACTACATTACTATCTTTCTAAAACCATTTTAGCAAGCTGTCCAATCTTATTTTCAAGCCCTTAAATCGATGCTTGCTAATTTTCAGAGTTGTCTGAATGTTTTGAAATTGAGTTTAGGACACCGAAATAAATTTAGCTAACATCACCTCAAGGTTCAATTTCTTTTCTTGCTAATAAGGTGGTTGAAAACTCGGAAGGGATTGTGACTTTTGGTTACCTTGACCGCCCCAAGAGAAATTTGTAGGATTCCTCCATCTTGGATTATAGTTATTGCTATAAGGGTTATTTTGAGCTATAGAATTGTTACCCATAAAATTGACTTGCTCATGCTCCATGTTAGAACCAAAGGGTAAACATTCCAGATTGATTATCCCTGCTCCAATTGCATCACATTGCATTATCGGATTCATCATGTTATTGCAACTCAAACCACAATATTTTTACTTAGTGCTTCAACCTAACTTGCCAACATAGGAACTGCATCTATATTAAAAACATCGATTGCTTTAATCAGTTTCACTCTCATGACTTGCCACTAATAGTTATTCAATGTCATCTCCTCAATAAACTCTTGAGCTACCTCAGGTGTCTTATTATTCAAAGTTTTGTCTGTTGTTGTATCAATTAGTTACCTAGTCGAAGGATTCAAATCATTATAAAAGGTTTGAACTTGTAACCACAAAGATAACCCATGATGAGGGCACCTTTTCAAAAGATCCATAGATCTCTCCCATGCATCATATAATGTCTCCAAATCAATTTGAGCAAAAGAAGTGATGTCATTACTCAACTTAGTTGTTTTATCCCATGGGAATTACTTCAACAGAAGCTTCCCAGTCATCTGATCCTAAGTCGTGAGAGAACCCCATAGAAGTGAATTTAACTACTATCTTGCCTTACCCCTCAAAGAGAATGGAAATAACCAAAAGTTTATGGAATCATCATAAACGCCATTAATCTTAAATGTGTCTCAAATCTCTAGAAAGTTATCCAAATGAGCATTTGGATCTTCATCTTGCAACCCATCAAACTAAACATACTGTTGTACCATCTAAATTGTGTTTGACTTTAGCTCAAAATTTTTTGCAATAATAGTTGGTTTGACGATGCTCAATTCAGCCTCAATCAAAGTAGGCTTAGCATAATCAAACATAGTACGATGAGCTAGAGGTCCAGGAGGCTGTTGATTATTTTGATTATCATCCATCTCAACAGTAATATAATTTTTCTCTTGATCATCTATTTAAATCTATTGACTTTTCTTTGCTTCTCTTTCACTTCTGCGACAAGTTTTCTTGATCTCACTATAAAAAAATATTGGTTTTAACCTATTACCTCTAGTCATAAACTAAAAGAACATGTAAGAATCAAACAGAAGAAAATTTAAAATGTAACAATTAAATTAAAATTAAAATAAACAATGACGAAATTAATAGAAATAAAGTTTTCCTAATATTTTAGTCCCCGACAATGGCACCAAAAACTTGATGTCCACGAAACCAACTAAATTTCTGATTAAGGCAAGTGCACCTATCAATTAATAGTATAACTACGATGAACAAAGATATCGTTCCCATGAAGACTAAAAGTACTAGTAGTTACCATTTTTCTATTATTTAACTAATAAATTTGAATGATTGATTGAAAACTAAAATGACCTAAATTAATTAACTTAAAACACGACAAAGAAAAAATCAGGAAAATAAACTATTAACAACTAAGAGGCAAAACAATGCCCAGGAAAGAATTTACCTAGACTTCATCTGTCACTATCAATCTAAATTACACAATTTCTTCACCTATTATCTTGATCCATAGAAATCACTAAATTATGCTAATATCTCTCTTCAAGAATAAGAGCAATTGACTCTAGGTTGATTAATTGAAAACTCTTTCTAATTAAAACTCATATTATTGCATTAACTTGATTTATGTATTCTACTATTCGATTTGACTCTAATCGGTAGATTTATGTCATTCTACGTCTAGGATTGCATGCAACTCTACTCAATTACGCTAGATCTACTCGTAAATAGGGTCTATTCCTCCTCTAATTTAAACACATCAAACATGGATCAATAGTCTAGAAATATTAAATGAAGAATTAAACATACATAATTGAGAGCAAGATCTAAGTATTTATTGCATAAAATAAAAATCAAATGACAGAATTCACCATAGGGTTCGTCTCCCCTAGGTATTTAGAAAATTAGTTCATGCTTGAAAATGAAAACATCTGAAAGATAGTATATCCGAAAGAAATAAAGAAACTCATTATAATATCCAAAGAAATCAACAGAGACTCTTCAATCTTCAGGGAAATCTACTTTAGAATCGGCTTCAATGGTGTTTTTTGAGCTGTTTTCTTGAGTATTGTATGGTAGCTGACTCCTATCTTCTTATGTCTGTCATATATGAGTATCAAAATGTAACAGCCTATTTTTCAGTGAGAATCGAAACAGTGGTTTTGGGACCACAAATCCGATCCGAAAATAAAATTTATTTTTAATCTATTATATGGTCCGTAATACGTTAGAAATGTCATGTGAAAATCCCGATAAGAAAAAATTATCAATTATGTGCTTAATTAGGGAAAGGACTAAATCGCATAAAATGTAAAAGTTGAATTCTAGTAGCTAGAAGAATTAAATAGCTATGGAATTCAAAACTTGAGGTCCTTCAATGGTAATTAGACCATTAAAGAAAAGTATGTAGATATTTTGGTGACTCATCCATGGAAATTGAGAAAAAGGGCAAGGACTAAATTGGAATTTGAAATAATTTAATTAATTAAAAAGATGATAAAATATATCATCTTATTTTTCTCATATTCTTCCCCAAAAATACATGGAAACCCTAGGAGGGAGAGAACAAACTTTCATGGCTTAATTGGGTAAGTTTCCTTGTCCCATTTTTAGTAAATATGATATTTTTGAAACCGAGATAGCTTAATCTATCTATTTGAGGGATCAAATTGAAGAGTCATGTAATGCCCCAAAATTTAGGGTCTGGAAATTTTTGCTTATGTTGGCACTACTTGCATGTTTGGTGGGTTGGTTAAGTGATTTGGGTGTGTTTGGGGGAAAGTCTTGGGGTCAAGCTTCGGCTTTTGCAGCATTTTTGTTTTGCTCTTAAAAGAACCTGGTTAATGGCACTTGTGTCTTATAAATAATTGTGGTTGTGTTACGTCACAAAAAGTCTTGTGCCTTGGTGGAAGTGGTGTGACATAGCTATTGGGGAGAACAAGGGTTCGAATCCCATGGCAAACAAGGGGCATTTATTTTGCACTTGTGGACGGCAAGTGGTGGAGTTGGAGTAGACTTCTAAGTGGTGGAAGTTTGAATTGGTCTTGAGTTGTTGGGAGAATATTGTGGAGGATATCAATGAGGGTTTTGAGGAGAGTTTCAAGGAGTTGGAGAGGGGGAAGAGTTGCAGCCGAATAGGTATTTTGTTGGTGCAAAATTCGGCCATGGGGGTTTTTGGGATAGGCATTTCGGCAATTGGTGTTGAGAAGTAGGTGCCGAATTCTTCTCTTCAACTTTTGGGTTTTATTTTTTGTTTTTTTGTGTTATTCTTTTGTGCCAAATTGTAGGTGACTCTTTCCTCGTCTCAATTTCTTTTTCTCTTCTTCTTTGAGTCAAGATTGCTGAATCCTCTTTAGTCGAATATTGGTAATCTTTTTCTTTTGTTGTCTCAAACATCTCTTTTCCTGTTTCTGAAGTCAAAGAAACTGAACTCAACTTCTCCTTGTTCCTTTTTATCATTTCTTTCTCTCTTGAAGTTAGTCGATTGTTTCTCTCCTAGTGCGACTGAAGTTCTGAAGGCCTAACCGATTCTTAATCTTTTTATTTAAGGGTAAGTGTTTTCTCTAGCCGAATAGTGGAAGGCTCCTTTTTGTTTTTCCATGTTCGATTTGGGTATTTCTTGAGCCAAATCCTCTTGGCCGTCGTGAGGATAGGTTCATCTAACATTTTCTTTCTCGCTTAAATGGTGCTAGGGGGTCGTGACGTTACCCAAGGGGGTGGGCCGAATGCTATTGCTTTTGTTTTTAGTTCACGTCTTGGTAAGAAGTGCACTTGGTTTTAATGAAGTATTTTTTTTAAGTTACTGAACAAATGGGATGTTAATGCTGATTGTTTTTAATTGGAGGTTGACCGTTGGATAAGGGTGGTTTAAGCCCTACTTGTCTCTGCAAGGTAAGCGCTGCTTATTGTTAGGGATTTATGAGTACATAATTGGGTGGTTAACCCAAATGTTGAGAACTGAAAAGGGATCATTATTTTGGATTTAGGTTGAGCGCACAGGGTTCGACGTTTTCTCTCCAAAATGGTGTGTAACCGTACACCATTTTTGTTACTGACCAAAAGCTGAAAGGTGTGTATTCACACTCCTCTTTACTGTGAATCAGCAAAAGTCGAAAAGCCAAAACTTCGGCATTTGAGGCCTCACGAGCGTGCAATTGATCGTGTGGTGAGCCGAGCCCACAAATCACAGGTGATAAACAGTAGTGGCTACCACGAGTGTTCTCGTGGGCTTAGGCCGTTATGGGCCTCGATGGGCCGAAGTGGGCTGTGTGGGCCCAATGGGCTCGTGGGGCCACATGGATTAAAATTCACGAAAGATGATAGATATTAGACTGGGATGTGGAATTCGCATAGCCATGACTAAATGTGGGCTAAATGGGCCACACGGTCCTGTGGGCCCACTTGGGCCGAATGTTGGGCTGGAGGCCCATTACACCGTTTCAACCAATTGGGTTATCTGAGTCGCTTGAGGCGACTATAGACCTTTGAAGAGGTCACTATCCATACTGAGATCCCAAAATAGGTAAGATTATCGAAATACCCCTTAAGGGTAAAAATTATTGTTTTACCCCTAACAGTTGGAAATGACCATTATACCCCTAGAGGTAGTTTGATTGATGAGTGTGTGATATTTGTATGACTGTACTGGGTATGATACTTTGCATACACGTAATATTTATGGCATGATATACTGCATGGGGATTGGGATTCTGATTTGGAGGAAGTACTGTATTGGTGGCTCTGCCACAATTACTGTTACCGGTGGCTTTGCCACATACACTAATACGGGTGGCTTTGCCACGTTTACGGTTACTGGAAGCTTTGCTGCGATATTGGAGTGTTGGCTGGGTGGGTCAATTTTTTCCCCACATAGTGTGTTGGTTGGTACAGAGTGGTGTGTTGGTTGGATTGGGATGGGTTGCATATTTGCACTGTACTGATTCTGTATTGGGCATAGGCCCACACTGTTTCTGTTTAGGGCTAAGGCCCAAACAGCACTGTTACTAAACAGGGCTCAGGCCCAGACTACTATTGCATGCATGATTTCTTATTGTCTAAGAAGGGATTACACACTGAGTTTTTTTAAACTCACCCTTTCTTTTAACTGTGCAGGTAGTCTACCGCCTTAGACGATTTGGAGCTGCGAGGGACTCAGAGATGGCCACACTACTACTTCGGTTTCTTTTATTTACATTTAGATTTCGTTTTGGGTTGAATGTTATGTAATGAGGCCGTTGGTGGGTTTTAAGTTTAATTTGGATTTTGATTTCTTAAACTAAACTGCTAGTCTAGGAAAAACACGAGGTTTAAAAAAGACCACGAGCTTACAACAACAAAGTTTTCAAAATGTTTTCACAGATTAAACTGAAGTAATATACCAAAGTCAAACAAATTGGTGAATGAAAATCGAGAACTTTTTTCAAAAATTGGTAAAAGGATTTAGATTCAGTGACGGATTCCCACCGAAAAGATCAATTTGCTTAATAATGTTATAATGTGACATGCTAGATTTAGCCATAACGTCTAGGCCGGGTTTGGGGTGTTACAAGTCATCAAAGTATGAAAATTAGATCATGGATGTATATGTTGAAAATTTGAAATTTATGGTAGAAGATGAAAGGTTGTTGATAGGTAAATAACTTTTACGAAGTGATTTTTGATGAAAACATGATTTAGGGACTAAAATGTAAAATTTTGAAAATTGATGAAAAATTCTGAAATTTATAGAAAATATGTGCTGTAAATTTTAGGTTGAAATTTTGGCTAGGCTTGGAATAGGGAGTAAATTGCATAAATTTCATTTTCCGAGCCTAGGGACGAAATTATAATTTATGGAAAAGCTAGGGGAAAATGGTAATTTTGCCTAGGACGTAAATTGAGTCCAAATGAATATGAAATGTGTGAAATTGATGATTAAAGTTATTTATATAGATTCGAAAAACACAAATTCAAGGTTAGATCGAGGAAAAGAAAAGGTTTTAGATTAGTAGATTTTATAAGCAAACCAGTGTTAGGGTAAGTCCATGTAACTTAATCGAGTATGTAAATATGTTAACTTGAATGTTATTATTGCATGTTCAGAAATGTTGGGAAAAGGGATAAAGTCTCATTTGAATATTGAATTTCGATGAATATATATGCTTTCCCGAAATGAATGAGGTCATGCATTTGTTGCTGACGGGATTTAGCTCAGACGAGTAATCCTAATGACCTCGTTATAGAAAGGATTTAGCCCGGACGGGTAATCCTGATATAATTCCTCTTGAGCATATGATATAATTAGGATTTAGCCTAGACTGGTAATTCTAATTAAGCTCTTCTAAGCATACGTTACATAAAGGATTTAGCCTGGACTGGTAATCTTGTAATATGATATGTGGCTCGAGAGTGTGTTCTTTGATTAAATGACCTAAAGGGTACTCTTGAATAAGAATTGACGGGTTATTGAATTGTACACCTTGAGTGTACTACTCGAGCATCCATCGAAATTTCAATGATTCAACGGACACAACTCTTGGCATGATGAGAATATTATGAGATGAAATGATAATGTCTTGAAAAAATATTGCATGATGAGCTCATCTATGTTTACTTTATGTATATGAAAATTTTGTGACTAATATGTTTGATTGAGTGCATGTGTTTAGGCAATTTTGCCAAGTTGATAGAAAACATGATATTTTATGATTAGATTTAATAAGCGAGATTAGTGTAACATCCCTCACCGTATTCGACGCCGAAACAGGGTTACAATGCATTAGCGAACTTACATGGCAAATAATCATACAATTTCGAGTCATAAATTTCAACCAAATTTAAAACCATTTGCTTTCAATCATAAAGTCCCTAATATGAGCCTACGAGGACCAAAACATGCATTGGAGGTGGTCCGGGATTAAACCAAGAACTTAGGAAATTTTTACAAAACATAGAATATTTTTGTCATGTACAGGGGGTCACACGCCCATGTAGGCAGGACGTGTGGTCACACACGCCCATGTCCCTAACCCGTGTAACTCTCTGTTTTGCAAGGCATGCACAAATTAAAGTCACACGGCCAAGCCACACGCCAGTGTGCTAGGCCGTGTTTCATTAATTTTCATAAAATAGGTGCAAACTTCACACAGCCAGGACAAACGCCCATGCCCGGGGCCGTGTCCCTCACACGACTGAGACACACACCTGTGTCTCTGCCCGTGTGCTCAATTTTGAGCATTCTGTTTCTCAAAATTAAGGTGTAGGGGACACACAGCCGAAACACATTCCCATGGGGTAGACCGTGTGTCACACACGATCTAGACACATGTCCGTGTGTCTACCCGTGTGGACAAAAATAAAGGCTATCTACCAAGCCAATTTGCCACCCTCATTGAACCCCCATACACAATAATAAATGGCACAATTTATAGCATAGTTAGACAATAAAAACATCCACAATCAAGGCTAAAACATGTCATTTCAATACATAACATAATTAAAACATCATATTTTACCAAACCAAATCATACCAAACTCACATTCTTCGAGCTTCAATATGACTACCATTAATATGCATTGTATCATATAGATCTTCTAGCATACCAATGAACCAAACTCAATCATTTAATAACAAAGCTATATAGCTATAAATAAGCATATAGCAAACCATTACATAACACATAAACAAAAGGCATTGGCACATATACTTATATAAATAGGCTTACAACCATTTTAGCCAAAATAAGCCAATTACATGGCTAAATACCAAATCACCTTAAAGAAACATAAGCAAACACATTTAGCCAAATTCATAATGACACATATACCCAAAATGAACAAGTACCTATACATGTCATATACTAAAAAATGTTTAAAATCATCGATACCCAAAATGACAGTTTCATAGTGTGTTGCGATCTCCGACGATCTCCAATCCGAGCTAGCTTGGTAACACTATAAAACATGGAAAAAAATAAAGGGAGTAAGATATATAGCTTATTAAGCTGATATGAAAGAAGTAAACAATTCTTACCACACATTTAACGTTCAAGTAATATAATATAAGATAATGTAATTTACCATAATCTCATGACCATAATTCATTCTATCACAAACTCACCTTGAAATCATCATTTCACGATCATAAGCTTTATGTACATACCTGTACCATCTCGTAATAATTTCATACTTATTGTCATCGTTGGCATACCCAATGAACCACTTGGAATAATAATATCGGATACTCAGGAAACCTTGCACACAAGGTGTCACATATGTAGCCATTGCTACCTCTATCTCATAACAGGTATATGCTCGCTCTCGAGCCATCAACGGGCCTGCTCACACAAGCTTTCAAGTAACCGCAACATATGCCGGTATACTCAGCCACCAGTAGAACGTACAGGACCAGCACCCGGATCATATAACATAATACCCTAGTGACATGTCACTTGTATCCTAATCTATTCCTAAGGTTTGATTGGGATTTCTCGCTTGCCAAAATGTTGTCAAATGTGTCCGTAGAGTTGATTACACAATTCATACAAAATTAAAGCATTTAAAAAACAATTATAACAAAGTTTATTTACATACAAACTTACCTCGAATGCAAAAACGACAAAAGGGATCTATTCGTCAATTATTTTGTTTTTCCCCCGATCTAGATCCAAACTTCATTTTTGTTGGTCTATAACGTAAAATTTAACTTATTTAATCATCACATTATTCAATATAGTCCAAAAACACATTATGGAAAAATTACATTTTTGCCCCTAACATTTCATCATTTTACAAATTAATCCCTAGGCTCGTAAAATGAATTTCATTCAATTTCATCACAACCCAAGCCTAGCCGAATATTACTTGTACACATAACAGCCCACACTTTTCATTTATCCTCACTTTTTTGCACATTGTATAACCTTTTTACAAATAAGTCCCTATTTGATGTTTTTATCGAAAATCACTTTACAAATGTTGTTTATCCAACAACAAACATGCATTTTCTATGCATTTTCTATCATCGAACATCAAAATTCAAGTACATCAAATATGGATAAAATTTTAGACTTCAACTTTCTTTCAAATTAGTCATTGAAATAGTTAGATTGAGTTACCACGATCTCAAAAATGTAGAAATCATTAAAAACATGATAAGAACGGACTTACAATCGAGCTTGAGAGTTGGCCAAACCCTAGCTATGTCTTCTCCTCAAAAATTTTTGCTAGGGGGACTAAATTCAAGAAGATGGACATCTTTTATTTAGTTAATTTGTCTTTATTTACCAAATTACCAATTTACCCTTCACTTAAACTTTATAAATTCACTTACTCTATGCCCATTTTTGTCCACCCTAAAGTATAATGGTCTAATTTTCATTTAAGTACCTTTAATTAAAAATTCATAACAATTTACTAGCTTTAACTTATAGAACTCAAATTTTGCACCTATTGCAATTTAGTCCTTCTAGTCAAATTGAGCACTCAATCGATAAAATTTCTTAACAAAATTTTCACACAATTATTCTATCATAATGTAGACCTTAAAAAATAATAAAATAAATATTTCTACTTCAAATTTATGGTTCTGAAACCACTTTTCTGATTTGACCCAAAAACAAGCTGTTACAACTCTCCCCTTTAGGGATTTTCGTCCCCGAAAATCTTATCAGAAAATTGGTTAGGGTACTGTTTTCTCATAACTTTCTTGGGTTCCCACGTAGCCTCTTCGACCCCGTGTCGTTGCCACAAAACTTTGACTAAAGCTATGCTTTTATTTCTCAACTGTTTAACCTCTCGAGCTAACACTTTGATTGGTTCTTCACCATATGTCATATTAGGTCAAATCTCAATCTTTGACGGTGAGAGTACATGCGATGGATCTGATTGATATCGTTGCAACATTGACACGTGAAATACATTGTGGATCCTTTTTAACTCTGACGGCAAAGCTAGTCGATATGCCACTGGCCCTATTCTTTCAATAATCTGATACAACCCAATGAAACGCAGACTAAACTTGCCTTCGCGGTCAAATCTAAGAATTTTCTTCTACGGAGACACTTTCAAAAATACTTTATCACCAACATGAAATTCAATATCCTTCCATTTCAAATCTGCATACGATTTTTGTTGATCCGGAGCTACTTTCAAATAATCACGAATTACTTTCACTTTCTCTTCTATTTCTCTGACCAAATCAACCCCGTGAATCTGTTTCTCACTAAGCTTAGTCCAATACAATGGTGTTCGGCATTTACGACCATACAATGCTTCATAAGGTGCCATATTTATACTCGATTGAAAACTATTATTATGTGATGACTCAAAATTTGTGGGCACCGAAAAAGTGAGTTATAGGGCCTTTGTCTTAGTAAACCAAGTCATAAATAATTATTAGAAGTAATGATGAGTTTAGTTGAGTGCTTAATTAGGATTTAGTAAGGTGAATTTGGTCTAATTAAGAATAATTAGGAAAAATGAGTAAATAGAATAAGGTGTAAAATTTGAATTATAGATTAAAAGAAATCATAAAGGATCAAATGGGTAATTAAGCCACATTTGGTATATGAGGCGGAAAACATTAAAACAAAAATCTAAAATCTTTGTTAAGTTATAAATTATAAATATATTATTTTAGTTATAAATTGTATTAAATTAATTTAAAATAATTCTATTATAAGATTTTTATATGATCAGTAAGTTATGATTTTGATAAATGGATGGTGATAAAATAATACATGTGTAATTAAAATATGTATACAATTGTAGTTTATAGATTTAATTTGCCTATTAATTAAGCATAAGATATTTATTATTTATTATCTATTATTATTAAATTAAAAGATATTTAATAATTAAATAATTAGTTTAAGATTTTTTTTGGTTAATAATAAATTATGATTTTGCCAAGTGTATGGTAAAGATAAAATACAAGTGTATTAATTTAAGTATGTACATTTGTAATATTTTTATTTAATTAGTAAATACATATTTATTATTTATTATTATTAAGTTAAAAAATATTTGTTAATTAAATAATTATATTATAATATTTTTATTATTAACAAATGAAATGATGATAATTGTAATCTAAATATTTGTTATTAAATAAATATTTATTATAATTATTAATTAAATTAATTATAATATAAAGTAAATGAAATAAAAGAAACAAAAGCATAAAACAAAGAAATAAAGCCAAAAAGAAACAGAAAGCATTCGAACAATGAAAGGAAAGAAAGAAGAAAAGAAAGAAAAAAGAAAAACTAGGGTTTGGAAGCTTTAAGCTTTAATTGGTAAGTCAATTAAGTCATTTTCTCTTAATTTTGATGTTTTAGAAGATTTAGAACAAATTTTTGTTAAAATTAATTGAGGTTTTGGAAGTTTTTAGGTTTTTGAACATATTTCATGTTCAACAAAATAATGAATTAGGGATTTAATTGAATGAATTTTAAGTTAGAATTGATTAAAGGATTAAATTGTAAACTAGGCTACAAGTTTTGTGTTGTAGGGATTAAATTGAAAGCAGTTTTAAATTAGGGTTTTATTGTGAACATTAGATAGTTAAGTAGAATATGGAAGGAAATTGAATAGAAATAAAGTATGAATTGAGTTAGAAAAGTAAATGAGTTAATTAGGATTAAATTGGAATTAGGGTATAAATTAGATAGAAATTCAGTTATTATTAATTATTAGTGCTGTAATTAATAGTGTAAATTATTATTATTTTCGTAGCTAGCAAAGAACCCGAGGCATTGGCACAAAAAGGAAAGGAGAAAGTTATCGAGGAGCAATTGCGAAATTCGGGTTTGTATTACTATAATTCAAGTTATTTTTATTAAATGTTTATTTTGATATTTATATTTAATAAGTGAATATGAGGTAAGTGTTAATATTGAGATAAATGAAAGTTGATATTGAATTAATAGTATATTTGAATTGAATTTGAATGATTTGTGATCAAAATTGAAAGTGAAAGTGCAATTGAAATTGAAAGTGATATTGAATTGAGAAAGTGAACCGAATACCCTATTAACTAGTCGGGCTGAGTTGGATATAGTTGGCATGCCATAGGATTGGAAGAGTTCAGTGATACTTCGACCTCGAGTCGATGAGACATTGGGTATCACTATTTTACATTGGATAGATTCGATGAGGTACTGGGTACCACTTTACTTCGGCTAGGACGATAAGACACTAGGTGTCAAATATTGCTTCGAACTATCCGATGAGGCACTGGGTGCCAATTTGGTGTGTTTGGTTGGATCTGTGTATTTGCCAAAGTTCGAGTCTATTAATAGGGGTAATTAAATGAAAAGTTAAATCGAACAACATGAATCAGTTGAGCCATTGAAAAGAAACGTGAATGTGGAATATGATTTGAAAATGTGAATTGAATATGAAAATGTGAATAGAAAGCATGAACTAAATGTTCATGAGATAAATAATGGCTCAATGTGATAATATATGATGTTAACAAATGAAAAATCAAATTGAATTGTAAATATTGAAAAAATGGAAGTTATATATGAATTAGTCTGGTAAATTTTAAAGTTAAATGATTTAATTTACTTGGTTATTATATTATAATTTGAATTATAGTAACACCACTGAGTATGAAATACTCAGCGTAAGGTTGTTCCCGTTAGCAGGTTAGTGGAAATTAAGGTCCCGGTTCAGCATCAAGAGCGATCCCGACTCCAGCACCAAATTTGGTGATCTAATTTTTCTTTTGGTAAAGTGGCATGTACTAGGGTGTTATAATGGTCACTTGAAAATGTCTTATGCTTTTGGTTGAAATTGATACTAAAATGATATTTTGATACTTGGTTTAATGAAATGGAAATAGAATTATCATAACATATTTGGTATAGTTGGTAACAAGTTAAAATAGAATGAATGAAGTTTATTAAATTAAATAATATATACGAATGTTTTTTTAGTAAATTACTAAGTTGATGTTTAAGTTATGTTTCGATGTATTTGAATATGAAATTGTATGGATTGTGATATTGGTTTTGAATTGGTTGTGATTTGAAATTGCAGGGAAGGTTAAATATTTATAAAGGAGTTCTATGGAGTTTTTTTTTCTTGAAAAAAAAAGTCAATTAGCAAAAGTTTTATATGAATTTATGATTATATTATAATATGTTTGTTATTTATTTAAGAATTATTTGTAAATTGTCTGATATGTTCGGTAATACCTCGTAACCCTGTTCCGGCGACAGTTTAGCGTTAAGGGGTGTTACATGTTATAAGCAAATTTGACCAACGGTAGATATTTCTCTCAACTACCTTCGAACTCTAAAACACAACAGCGAAGCATATCTTCAAGAATTTGGATTACCCTCTCAGATTGACCGTCGATTTGCGAATAAAATGCAGTACTAAAATTCAACTTTGTACCCAACGCTTCTTGCAATTTCTTCCAAAATCATGATGTAAATCTCAGATCTCTATCCGAAATAATAGAAGTAGGCACCCCGTGCAATCTAACAATCTCAATAATGTATAATTCAGCTAGTTTATCAAGTGAATAATCGGTACATACCAAAATGAAATGAGCTGATTTCGTTAACCTATCAATAATGACTCAAACAACATCTTTATTTTTCAGAGTCAGAGGTAACCCCATTACAAAATCCATTGTAACTCTATCCCATTTTTGCTCGGGTATCATCACAGGATGAAGCAAACCCAAAGACACTTGATGTTCGACTTTCACTTGCTAACAAATCAAGCATCTCATTACAAACTCTGAAATGTCTCGTTTCATGCCTGCCCACCAATACAATTTGTTCAAATCGTTATACATCTTTGTACTCCCAGGATGAACAAATAGACAGCCATTATGTGCCTCATGAAAAATTTTCTGAATCAGTTCAATATCTTTTGGTACACAAATCCTACCTCGAAACCTCAAACAATCATCGGATCCAATCTGATATTCTAAATCACTATTCGTTTGCATTGAAATTTTTTAGCTTGCAACTTATTATCACCTTTCTGAGCTTCACAAATTTGCTGAAGAAATATCAGTTTAGCTTTTAACTCAGCCAAAATTGATCCATCATCAGATAAGGTTAAGCGTGTATTCATCGCCCTTAAAGCAAACAAAGACTTTCTACTTAAAGCATCCGCAACTACGTTTGCTTTCCCCAGGTGATAGTCAATCACTAACTCATAATCGTTCAATAGTTTGAGCCATCTCCATTGTCATAATTCAAATCCTTCTGAGTCATTAAATATCTTAAACTCTTGTGATTGATAAAGATGTGACACTTCTCACTGAATAAATGGTGTCTCCAACATTTTAAAGCGAACACAATAGAAGCTAGTTCCAATTCGTGCGTCAGATAGTTCTTTTCGTGCGATTTCAATGCCTCGAGAGATAAGCTATCACTTTACCATCTTGCATCAACATACAACCTAAACCATTCAATGACGCGTCGCTGGAAATCACAAACTCTTTTCCCGACTCAGGTTGCATTAACATTGGTGCCTCAATCAACAACACTTTCAACTGTTCAAAACTCTATTGACATTTCCCAGACCACTCGAATTTTACATCTTTTTGTAACAATCTGGTCATAGAAGTAGCAATCATCAAAAACCCCTTAACAAAACATCGATAATAACCAGGCCCAAAAAGCTTCTAACTTCAAGTACATTTCTAAGTGGTTTCCAATCAACAACTACCGAAATCTTACTTAAATCAACCCGTATATCTTCCGCTGAAACAATGTGTCCCAAAAATCTGACTTCTCGGAGCTAAAACTCATTTTTGTTGAATTTAGCAAACAATTGTTTGTCTCTCAAGGTCTGCAATATAATTCTTAAATACCCAGTATATTCAGACTTATCTTGTGAATAAATTAAAATGTCATTAATAAAAACAACTACAAATTTATCTAAATACGGTCTGAAGATTCAATTCATCAAGTCCATGAAAACTGCGGGAGCATTTGTTAAACTAAAAGGCATAACAAGAAATTCATAATGCCCGTACCTTGTTATGAACACGATTTTCGGCACGTCTGAATCCTTAACTCTCAGCTGGTAATAGCTTGATGTCAAGTGTATCTTCGAGAACACTATTGCCCTTTCCAACTGATCTAACAAATCATCAATTCTCGATAAGGGATACTTGTTCTTTATTGTAACCTTGTTAAGCTTACAATAATCAATACAAAGTCTCATGGATCCGTCTTTCTTCTTGACGAATAACACTAGTGCACCCCAGGGCGAAAAACTCGGTCTCGCAAAACCCTTATCTGTCAACTCTTGCAACTGAGATTTCAATTCTTTCAATACAGTCGGAGCCATTCTATACGGAGCTATTGATATCGGTGAAGTCTCCGGTACTAAATCAATAGCAAACTCCACTTATCTGATCGGTGGCAACCTGGAGAACTCTTCTGGAAACACATCTAGGTATTCATAAACTACCGTCACAGATTCAATCTTTAATTCAGACACTTTTGTATTTAGTACATACATAAGATAAGCTTCACACCTTTATCTTACATACCTCTGAGCCGACAATGACGAAATCACAGTAGGCAACTCACCCGACTCATCCGATTCAATTCAAAGAATTTCATTATCTTAACATTTCAATTTAATAATCTTTCGTCTACAATTCACTACGACATCATGTAGAGTCAACCAATCCATTCCAAGAATTACATCGAACTCATCAAATGGTAAAAGCATTAAGTTAGTTGGAAAATAGTGACCCCAAATCATTAAAGGGCAACTCTTGCAAACTTTATCAACTAAAACATATTTGCCTAAGGGGTTCGACAGTTTAATCACATACTCAGTAGACTCAACAGGAAAATTCTTACTAGATACTAAATTCATGCAAATATAAAAATGAGTCGATCTAGGATCAATCAATGCAACTACATTAGTTTCATAGAGAGAAAATGTACCAGTGATAACATTAGGGGATGACGCATCTTCGCGAGCACGAATAGCTATGCTCTACCAAGTGCTCTGACCTCTGATCTCACAGTTGAATCTTTCATTACACCTTTGCTACTGGTCTTATTTCTCATATTTCTCGATGGCCTCCCTCTAGTGGTAGTGTTGCTCGGTCTTGCATTCTGAAAAGTATCTTTCTTAGCCATCTCAGGGCAATCTCGAATGAAGTGATCTAGGGAGCCACATTTAAAGCAAGCCTGGTTATTCATTTTGCATTCACCAAGATGTCGTCTACCATAGTGTTGACATTCATGTCTATTAGACCTATCATTACCAATGCTCGTTATTAACGTATTTTGGGCCTTAGAACCCGAATATTGTTTCCCATGATCTTTGTTGGGATACCCAGCTGAAACATTCGAACGAGTATACAAATCCCTCGATTTCTTTGACGAAGACTGAAACGACTTATTCAACGGTCTCTTTCTCGAATCTCTAGTATCAAACTCAGCTTTTCTCTTTTCTTTGCTCAACTCTTCGGCTTTACAAGCTCGGTCGACTAGTACAACAAATTCTTTCAGCTCTAAAATCCAAACTAATAGTTTGATATCCTCATTCAACCCCTCTTCAAATCTTTTACACATGATGGCCTCGTTGGAAACATATTCCTGAGCATACTTACTGAGCCTAACAAACTCTCGCTCATATTCAATCACAGACATATAGCCCTATTTCAGCTCTAAAAACTCTTTGCATTTTTTATCAATGAACCATTGATTGATATATTTCTTTCTAAACTCATCTTGAAGGAATTCCCAGGTAACTCTTTCTCTCGGTACCACGGATACAAGAGTATTCCACCACTGATATGCCGAGTCCCTCAGAAGTGATATAGCACAATTCAAGCACTCATCTGGTGTGCAAGAAAGCTCATCAAATACCCTGATAGAGTTCTTAAGCCAAAACTCCGCTCTCTCGGGATCATCGTCAACATTAGCTCTAAATTATTCAGCCCCTTGTTTTCTAATCTTATCAACCGGAATCTTATTCAATCTTAACAATTCCACACCTTGAGGAGCTACGGGAACTGATTGGGGGTTAGGTGGGGGAGGATGATGTTGAGTAGCCAGATTTGTTCGAACAAACTCGGCAAACCACTTATTCATCCTTTAGAAGAAGGCTTCCCTAGCCTCTCCTGCCAGACTAACCATTACTGGTCTATTTTCAGATGGCGCTGTCCCTTGGGTGGGAGCTGACGCATTACTTTCAACATCATCAACTACATCTCGGTCGGGATCCATTTACTATATGAAAATACAATTTAAATTGTTAAGAGGCGTCACACTATCACCAATTATATATATGGCATGTATTGCTAGACTTACACACATACTACATTAGTCTGTGAATCAACTAAACCGTAGCTCTAATACCACTATATGTAACACCCCTCACTGTATTCGACGCCAGAACAGGGTCACGAGGCATTACCAGACTTACATCATAAATAATCATACAATTCTGATTCATAAATTTCAACCTTAAACCATTTACGTTCAGTCATGAAGTCCCTAATACGAGCCTATGAGGCCCAAAACAGCATTGTAAATTGTCCGGGATTAAACTGAGAACTTAGGAAATTTTTACAAAACTTAGAAGATTTTTGTCATGTACAGGGGTCACATGCCCGTATGGTTTGGAACACGCCCGTGTGGGTAGGTCGTGTGGTCACACACGCCTGTGTCCCTAACCCATGTAACTCTCTGTTTTGCAAGGCATAAAGAAATTGAAGTTACACAGCCAGGACACACGCCCATGCCCAGGGCTATGTCCCTCACACGGCTGAGACACGCGCCTGTGTCTCTACCAATTTTCTTAATTCTGAGCATTTTATTTTTCAAAATTGAGGTGCAAGGGACACACGGCCGAAACACATGTCCATGGGGCAGGCTGTGTGTCACACATGGTCTAGGTAAACGCCCGTGTGTCTACTCGTCTGGATAAAAATAGAGACTATCTACCAATTCAATTTGGCACCCTCATTGCACACACATACACAACAACAAATGACACAATTTTTACTATACTTAGACAACCAAAACATTCATAATCAAGGCTAAAATATGACATTTCAATACATAACATAATTACAACATCATATTTTACCAAACCAAATCATACCAAACTCATATTCTTCAAGCTTCAATATGACTATCATAAATAAGCATTGTATCATATAGATCTTTTAGCATACCAATGAACCAAACTCAATCATTTAACAACAAAGCTATATAGCCATAAATAAGCATATAGCAAACCATTACAAAACACATAAACAAAAGGCATTGGCACATATACTTATATAAATAGGCGTATAACCATTTTAGCCAAAATAAGCCAATCACATGGCTCAATACGAAATCACCTTAAACAGATATAAGCCAACACATTTGGCCAAATTCATAATTACACATATACCCAAAATGACCAAGTCTCTAGACATGCCATATACTCAAAATGTTTAAAATCATCGATACCCAAAATGATAGTTTGATAGTGTGATGTGATCTCCAATGATCTCCAATTCGAGTTAGCTTGGTAATACTATAAAACATAGAAAAAAATGGAGCACGCTATATAGCTTAGTAAGCTCATATCAATAAAGTAAAAAATTCTTACCATACATTTAACATTCAAGTAATATAATATAAGATAATGTAGTTTACCATAATCTCATGACCATAATTCATTCCATCACAAACTCACCTTGAAATCATCATTTCACGAATTTAATAATCATAAGCTTCATGTACATACCTGTACCATCTCGTAATAATTTCATACTTATTGTCATCGTTGGCATACCTAATGAACCACTCAGAATAATAATATCGGATACTCGAGAAACCTTGCACACAAGGTGTCACATATGTAGTCATTACTACCTCTATCTCATAACACGTATATGCTCACTCTCTAGCCATCAACGGGCATGCTCACACAAGCTGTCAGTCAAGACGTAGCTACACAGTGCCACTCACACTAGCTGTCAAGTAACCATAACATATGCCGGTATATTTAGCCACCGGTAAGACGTACAGGACCAGCACCCGGATCACATAACATAATACCCTAGTGACATGTCACTTGTATCCTAATTTATTCCTAAGGTTCGATTGGGATTTGTTGCTTGCCAAAATGTCGTCGAACATGTCCATAGAGTTGCTTACACAATTCATACAAAAATAAAGCATCTAAAATACAATTATAACATAGCTTATTTACATACGAACTTACATCGAATGCAAAAACGACAAAAGGGATCTATTCGAAAATTATTTTGTTTTTCCCCTGATCTAGATCTGAACTTCATTTTTCTTGATCTATAATGTCAAATTTAACTTATTTAATGATCACATTATTCAATATAGTCCAAAAACACATTATGACAAAAATTACATTTTTGCCCCTAACATTTTATCATTTTACAAATTAGTCCCTAGGCTCGTAAAATGAATTTCATTCAATTTCATCACAACCCAAGCCTAGTCGAATATTACTTGTACATATAACAGCCCACTTTTTTCATTTTTCCACACTTTTCTACACATTTTATAACCTTTTACAAATAAGTCCCTATTTGACTTTTTTAACGAAAATCACTTTACAAATGATGTTTATCCAACAACAAACATGCATTTTCTATCACCAAACATCAAAATACAAGCACATCCAACATGGGTAAAATTTTAGACTTTAACTTTCTTTCAAATTAGTCCTTGAAATAGTAAGATCGAGTTACCACGATCTAAAAAATGTAGAAATCATTAGAAACGAGACAAGAACGGACTTACAATCGAGCTTGAAAGTTGGCCAAACCCTAACTATGTCTTCTCCTCAAAAATTTCTGCTAGGAGGACTAAATTGAAGAAGATGGACATCTTTTATTTAGTTAATTTGTCTTTATTTACCAATTTACCAAATTACCCTTCACTTAAACTTTATAAATTCACTTACTTTATGCCCATTTTTGTCCACCCTAAAGTATAATGGTCTAATTTCCATTTAAGGACCTTTAATTAAAAATTCATAACAATTTAATACCTTTAACATATAGAACTTAAATTTTGCACTTATTGCAATTTAGTCCTTCTAGTCAAATTAAGCACTCAATCGATAAAATTTCTTAATGAAATTTTCACACAATTATTCTATCATGTTGTAGACCTTAAAGAAATAATAAAATAAATATTTCTACTTTGAATTTGTGATTCCGAAACCACTGTTCTGATTTGATCCAAAAACGAGCTGTTACTAAGTTCAGTTTCAATTATATGAACTTACTAAGCATGTAATGCTTACTTTGTTTTATTTTTTTCCTGTTTTATAGTGCTCAGAAGCTTGTGAAGGTTGGAGATCATTGGAGCATCATTACACTATCCACTAGCTTATTTTGGGTATATAAAATCATTTTGGTATAATGGCATATATAGGCTAACTTGGCGATAGATGGCTTAAATATTTGTAATCTAGCCATTGGAATGGCTAGTAATGGTTGTTTTTTATGTACTTATAATGTCATACTATGGTAGCTATATACATGTTAAGTGGTTGTTCAAATTATGCCTATCATATGGAATATACCAAGGTAAGATTATAAACATGTATGCATGTAATGATATGCCATGCTGAATGATAGAGTTTGCTTAATTTGAATGCTTGAAATGGTTGGTATTTAGATGTGAGTTTAAGTGCAGGTCATTGGTGTGATTTTGGGTGAAAAATGAAGCTAGAAATGACTTTATTTTGTCCACGTGGACAGACACACAAGCGTGTGTCTAGACCGTGTGTGACACACGGCCTGGTACATGGGCGTGTGGTTAGGCAGTGTGTCCCCTGCACCTTAAATTTTGAGAAACAAAATGCTCAGAATTGAGTACACAGGCAGAAACACGGGCGTGCTCTCAGCCGTGTGTGCTACACGGCCTAGAGCACAGGCGTGTGTCTTGGCTGTGTGAAACCTACACCTAAATTTAAAAAATAAAATTAACCACATGGCCTAGCACATGGACGTGTGGCATGGTTGTGTGCACAAGTCAGAGAGTTACACGGGGTCGAACACGGCCTGCAGCACGGGCGTGTCCCTTGGACCACACAGGCGTGTGAGCCTTGTAACTTAGAAAATTTTTGAAATGTTGCGAAAAATTCTTAGAGTTTCTGATTAAGTCCCGACTTGATTCTAATACATATATTAGGCCTCGATGGTCCATTTAAAAGACGTTTTAAATAATATCAGAAAATGAACAGTGATTGACATGATTTATCTGTAAATGTTCTGAAAGTTTCTGTAATGCTCCGAAACTCTATTTTGGTGACGGATACGGGTTAGGGGTGTTATGCAAAATGCCCGAAAAACTCAAAAAATCATGTTTTTCATTGTTCGAAATTCAATTTAAGAGATCATCATGGCCTGCCACATTGTTGTGTGCCAAACCATGTAGCTCACATCGTTGTGTCCATGCCGTATGGAATGGTCTAGCCCATGTGGCTCTTGTAACTCTCTCCAATTTTCCAATTTTTGGTCGTTTTCATTCCTTCTGCTTCGAAATGCTCTCCCAAGTATACAAATATGAATATAAAGGATTATGAGCAAAACTTTCACCCAAAAATGCATTAAAAATGGGATTAAAACATGTTACTTTTAGTACCTATCAATCAACCCCCTATTGTCGTCCAATATAGTTGTCTTGTGGGAAAGATTCTTTCCCATTTTGTTGACTCAATATTCCCTTTTTCACTCAATTTGTCCCTTCCACGATCCATTATTCATGCTATTTTCCCTAAACTTGCCTTTTCTTCCCCTTAACTAGCTAGTGTCGTCCATTGCACCTAGACATAAGGGTTCACTTTTGATTTTTATTTAATTTTGTTACTCCTCCTCTCTCTTTTGCCGACCCTCCTCCTATGTTCCCCTATTTTTAATCTTTTTCTTCCATTTTAGCTCATAAACCACTTATTTTCTCTACTTTTCTTTCACCTCACCACCATTAATTTCCAACCAAACCACCACCTCACCACCTTAGTTTTTAGTGAGCACCTACGTTTCTACCAACTTATTGGTAATTTTTGGTAAACCCTTAGGTTGTTATCGAAGAGACTTATGTGTTTATAGTATTGCATGCATAGACCTTCAAATTGTTCACAAGGAAGGAAACTTCCTGACTCCAAGTTGCTTGATATCGATTCTTACATGCATGTTAAGTTTCAATAATTTAATGATCTGATAGGGATATTTTTAGCTTTCTTTTAGCTCAAGAAGCTAACAAAGGTCCCAACAATAAGGGAAAATAACCTGCTGAGTATATCACTATACTAGATTTTCTGGTGAGTTCATTTATACTTCCATGTACTATAAATTCCATTATTGTATATATTGTGTAATGTAAGTAACCTCTCTCAATTACATATAAATGGTGTTTGTGATGTTGGTGGTTACCCAAACTCACAAGAGTGAGTATGATCTGTTTACCTCACAAAGTAAATACCCTCATTATTTCACAAGGCAGTACCATCAATATGTGAAATGTGATATGAGAGATAAGATGTTGAAGAAGGGGGATTATGTTTGTGATTCCTCCTGTAGGGAAGCTATATTGCAAATCAGACTGAAATATTACAAGAAAACATACTTTGCTGATCAGAAATGATATCAGGAGTTAAGGGGGTGTATGTATATAAATATGACTGGCTGATATGTTTTTGAATCTAAATTATAGGTGCGAGGCTGGCATAAGGATAGGTTGAGCGTTTGTTATAGTTAGGTTGGTGGATAGTGACTGCCCTTGTGTCGTGTTAAGTGGATAAATTGAGTCTGTCTGTATTCTGTGAATGCCAATGGGTGTATTATGACCATTGTGTTTAAACCTTCTAAAAGGTTTGATATCATCTCGAGTATTGTTGTGTATGATTTATATGTGCTTTCTTTGTCATTGGAACTTACTAAGTTTGTTTGAACATACTCTATTACCTTTTCCTTCTCAAGAGTGTTGATTGAAGGAAAAGAATTTTGAAAGGACTATGCTAGAGCACTGTTGATTTTGAGCCTTCTATTAATTTTTGTGTTGTACATACCAAAGGTGGGGTGGCATGTAGAAACGTTTTGTATTACCTCTTGTAATGATTTGTTGCTTTTGTTGAACTTTGTTTTATGAAATCTTTTGTAAACTCAAGCAATATATATTTGTGTTTTATCCAATGAGCTATGGTTTGTGAGAAAATATTTTAGTCGTGTACGCCAAACTATTTTGAAAGATAGTTAACCGCCAATGATGCACTTGAAACTTTTGTAAAGGGAATAACTTTATCAACTTTTATAAGGCTTCTGCTAAATGTTTTGTTAAAAATGCTTTTCTTGGGGTATAATTAAATTGATTGTTTTGTCCTTGTCATATTGAGGATTACACTAATATCTTATGTTTTTATTAATTTCAAATACTTTTACTAGACTCGTATGATTTTAAGTTGTGGCAAACCTTACTCCGATCAGGTCCAGTAAGGTGGGTTACAATTCCTTCTTGTTTTTTCTTCATATTATAAGAAAATGATAAATTTCAATTTTAGTCTTTCTATTATACTTGATTTTGAGATTTAATTTCTAATATAATTTTGGCACTATATTTTTATAATGTTATTAGTTAATATAAATAGTTAATATCGTTAACATTTTGAAAAAAGATGTTATGTGGTTTTGTATAATTTGAATGCCCAAAGTGTCATAATGACTTATACATCTTTTGTGTATACCTTTCTATGTTTTTATAACACAATGACCAATTTTCAATTTTGACCCTATACCATGCTGGAACTTAGATTGAATCCATATATTTTAGTTTTTTTAAAAATTTGATCCCACTACTGCAAAATGTCATTAGTTTGTCTAAATAGTTAATACTTTTAACTATTTAAGTTACAATGTCAACATAATTTTTTAACACTATTCCAACAAAAAATTTTATCATGACCAGTTTGAATGATTGCTTTTAAGAAAAATATTTCAATTAGGATTTCCAGCATAATTTTGTTTTTCTTAGAACACTACTAAGTGAATTAAAAAAAATTAAAACGTCAAGGCATATAAATTTAACAAAAAAAAATTAACAGTGATAAGAACTGAACCTGAATTTTTAAATTTGAAAACTATATAAACTAAATTACACAAAGTAGAAAATTAAAATTTAAAATTGTTGTAAATTAAATGGATGTCTATAACCCCCTTAAGCATATTAAAGAAAAGAAATAAAACTTTTTACTTCATTTATAATCAGGAGATAATTAAATGGAGTAATTAAGAAAACTTAGTTCATTAAATACATTTATTAATTAAATGTAAAGGAGCTTATAAATAGCACCTTGTAAGTGGAAATAAGACAATGAAAAATTATCTCGTATTTTCATCCACTTTTATTTATTGTTTTATTAATTTTTCTATAACACGTTATCAGCACGAGCTTCTACGAGTTCATAGTGAAGTTCACGTCATTTCGACTTTATATGATTTGCCCGTATAACTACCGTTAAACAATATATGGTATATGTATTTTCATAATTCTTTTATTTTATTTTCGAGATGAAATATTTGTTTTGGGTAGCATTCGCACATTTATTTTTACAACTAAAATCTAATAATGATAATATATATTTTTTTAAAGAAATTTCAATTAATGTAGTTTGTGTTAAGTTATTATTATGACTATTCCTCTCTATGTCAATATTTGACATACATATTATTATTTAGCAAATTTGGTATATATAATTAAATTATTTTACGATTGAGAATACTTATTATTTTACTAATATTTTTTATTTTGATTCAAGTGATTATAATGTCAAATCTTGCCAAACTTGAATTTGCGGCCTTAGACATCTTAGGCAAGAATTATTTGTCATGGGTGTTAGATGCTGAAATTTACCTAGATGCTAAAGGTCTAGGAAATATTATATTAGCAGATAAAGAAGCATCTAATCAAGACAAGGCAAAAGTAATGATTTTCATCCGTCATCATCTACATGAAGGGTTAAAAGTGGAATATCTCACTGTGAAAGACCCTATTGAGTTGTGGAAAAATTTGAAAGAACGATTTGACCATCAGAAAATTGTGATACTTCTTAAAGCTCGTTATGATTGGATACACTTACGGTTGCAAGATTTTAAGACTGTAAGTGAATACAATTTAGAACTTTTGAAAATTAGTTCTCAACTAAAATTATGTGGAGAAAACATAACTAATGAGGACTTCTTAAAGAAAACATTTTAAACCTTTCATGCTACTAATGTGCTCCTGCAGTAGCAATGCCGTGAAAAAGGTTTTAAAAGGTATTCTGAATTGATTTCATGTCTTTTGGTGGTTGAACAAAATAATGAGCTGTTGATGAAAAATCATGGAATTCGTCCCACTGGTTCTGCACCATTCCCTAAAGTGAATGTAGCAATACACAATAATTATGAAAATAGAAAATATAGAGGTCGCGGCCGTGGTCGTGGACGTAGTGGGGGACGTGTTCGAGGATGTATTAGTAATTGTTATCATGGTGGTCATAACAATGATACTTCTAACCACCAGAAAAAGAATAACACTGAAAGACAAAAAAGAAGTGGTCAAAATAATCCTTCAAAGATTGTTGAGAATATATGCTACCGATGTGGTATGAAGGGGTATTAGTCACGTACCTGTCGTACGTTTGAGCATTTAGTGAAATTTTATCAAGCATCCATTAAAAGGAAGGGAAAGCATATGAAGACAAATTTTATACCCCAAAATGATGAAATGGAGGAAAAAGATGAAGATATTCACTATAATACTAAAACTGACCATGCCTACGAGGGTGATAAATTTAATAACCTTAATAATATAACTCACCTAGATGTGGCAGATTTCTTTGAAAATCATTAGAAAAATTGATGTTATTTTGACATTTTTATGTTGTTTTATGTATATTTTATTTTCTTGCATAAAGAATAATTTATATATTTAATAAATATTTGCAATGTTTCTCACATTAAATTTTGTTTGTTTTTATGAAGAATATGAATATTCAACAAAATTTCGATGGACCCAAAATCAATGGAGACATGTGTCTTGCAAATAGTGCTACAACACATACGATACTCAAAGATAAAAAATATTTTTCTCATTTAACAATGAGTAATGCCCATGTTAATACAATATCGGGTAGTTCAAAACTTATTGAAGGCTCTGGAAGAGCTATTATATTATTACCTAAAGGTACAAAATTTATCATTGATGATGCTTTATATTCCACTAAGTCTCAAAGAAATTTATTGAGTTTTAAAGATATCTGTCTTAATGGATATCATATTGAGACTATGAATGAGAAAAATGTTGAATATCTATATACTACAAATGTTGAATGTGGAAAGAAATATGTTTTGGAGAGGCTACCTACTTTTTCATCAGGTTTATATTATACACATATTAGCGCAATTGAGTGACATGTTACTACAAACCAGAAGTTTGTAGTACTACATGCTTTTACTATTTGGCATGACCAATTAGGCCATCTCGGATCTATTATGATGCGAAGAATCATCGAGAATTCAATTGGACACTCATTACAGAACCAAAAGATTCTTGAATCAAGGATTTATCTTATGTCGCTTGTTCTCAAGGAAAATTGATTATTAGACCATCACCAGCTAAAGTTGGGATTGGATCTCTCGTATTTTTAGAATGTATTCAAGGTGATATATGTGGGCCCATTCATCCACCATGTGGACCATTCAGATATTTTATGGTATTAATAGATGCATTTAGTAGGTGGTCACATGTGTGCTTATTATCGACTCACAACCTGGTGTTTACGAGACTACTTACTCAAATAATTCGATTAAGAGCACAATTTCCAGATTATGCAATCAAAACTATTCGTCTTGATAATGCTGGTAAGTTTACATCCCATGCTTTTAATGATTATTGTATGTCAATTGGGATAAAAGTTGAACATCCTATAGCTCATGTTCATACACAAAACGGTTTAGCTGAATCATTTATCAAACGCCTCCAACTAATAACTCGGCCATTACTCATGAGAACAAAACTCCCTGTTACAGCTTGGGGATATGCTATTTTGCATGCAGCAGCACTTGTGTGCTTAAGGCCAACAAGTTATAATAAGTACTCCCCATTACAATTGGCTTTTGGTCAAGAGCTAAATATTTCCCATCTTAGAATTTTTGAATGTACAGTATATGTTCCAATTGCTCCACCACAACGCATAAAGATGGGTCCTCAAAAGAGGTTGGGAATATATGTTGGTTATGAATCTTATTCTATAATTAAATATGTTGAACCGTTAACTGGAGAATTATTTACTGCACGATTTATTGATTGTCATTTTGATGAAACAACATTCCCAACATGAGAAGGACAGAAAATACAACTGGTCAGAGAAATTACATGGAATGGATCATCATTATCACAATTAGATCCTCGTACAAGTCAATGTGAACAAGAAGTTCAAAGGATTATACATTTGCAAAACATTTCCAATCAAACTGCTAGATTCATTTGCTGACCTAAAGAGAATTACAAAATCTCACATACCAGCTGACAATGCTCCAATACAAATTGATATCCCAATAAGGCAAATTGTTAGTGCAAAAGAAAGTAATCCACGCATGAAGCGTGGAAGGCCAATCGATTCCAAAGATAAAAATCCTCGTAAAAGGAAAGGAGCAATTATTCAAGATGGTAATATTGTGGAGGCAAGTTGTAACACCACTATCCCTAACTGTCCCCGAAATAGGTAAGGGGTATTACCAGACAGACAGAACATTTCAGACTAATTTAGAATCACAGATATCACATAACATTAATACATAAGCAATCATCAATAATTCATCCCTTATGATGGTCTACGAGAACTAAAACATACTTTTAAGGACAATCGGGACTAAACTGAACACATTCATAAATTTCAAAACTCAAAAAATTTTTCAATTCTGTAGAGGTCACACGCCCGTGTGACCAGGCCGTGTGCCTTACACGGGCACTAGACACGCCCATGTGATCCAGCCGTGCCAAAATAGAGTATATAAACTAACTTTTACACACGGCCAACAGGCACGACTATGTGCCATGGCCGTGTGATACTTAGCTAGCTACTGACTTGAGCCTATGGCCATATGACATGCCCATGTGTCTTAACCGTCTGATCTTAAGAGGTTACTGATTTGCATACACGGCCACAAGGCACGCCCGTGGTCCCTGACCGTGTGGCACAATGCAGGCTTGGTTTAAGCTAACTTGCCACCCCTTTTTGGGTCATTCCTACAAGCAATATTAAACAACACTTATACCAAAATTTTCAGCCAATTCCATACTCAAAACATGCTTCATTATAACTAAATCATCATCATTCAATAACATATTCAAATCCATACCAAAAACACATTAAAAATTTTATTACAACAACATGCCAAAATGCTCATTTCATAGCTCACTTATGGCACCTTCTAACTCATGCTTAAACTTAACATTTCCTCAACTTGGCATATTTCAAAATGACCACCACATATAAGGCTATATACCTATTACAAGCATACACACGTTGGCATCACAATCCATTTACCAAAATTATGCACAAACATATCATTTGCTAGCCAACTCTTGTAACACCCCAAACCCGGCCCAGAAGTTAGACCCGAATCTGGCGTGTCACAATGAAATGTTTTTCAAAAACCATGTTTTCATTAGAAACCCTTCTTATTTAAAACATCGTACATTAAAAACTTCTTAATTTTATTTCCAAAATTATTTTTTTACCTTGCGAAAGCTAATTTCAAAAGTAACCGATTTACAAAAACGTGATGTTTAAAAGTTAAGTTGCGAAAACGAAGTGTTTTGAAAACAGTAGTGGTTTTGGAAAACCGTGTCCTACTTCTAACAGATATTAGAAATACTAAATAAACTTTCCAAATAAAAGTTTAAGGAAATACAGAGGCCTTATTACAACCCAAATCAAAACCAAAGTGCTTAACTAAATAAACGAAATAGAAAAACATGTGTAGTTGTGTGGTCGTCTCTGAGTCCCTCTGTGACATTGATCCACCTAACGCTGGGGATTACCTGTACGGTTAATGAACGGGGTGGGTTTACGAAAACACAGTGTGTAATCCTCTTACTAGAGTAACAGTCAGTATACAGAAACAAAAATAGAAAGCTTGATGCAGGCGAGCCGTTAATAATGTGAGACAAAGTACAATTCAGAGCATACATGGGCCAAAGTCTATTACAATGTCATTTGGGGCACAGCCTATAACAGAATCAATTGGGCCCAGCCCAAACCAATAACAAAATAGAATGTGTGAATGCATGGATGCATGCTATCCCATCCCAATAATCCAACCGTTGCGCATCAACTCCGTCCCTTGGTACACATCATGTGATGATATAAATATCGACCTACCCATCCGATACACATCAATGGAAGCTCGGTTGCAGTACTACCTTCATTATAGCAAAGCTGCTAATCATATATTGAGCTTAAAAAGCCTTCAGTAGCGGTATTATAATTGGCACAAAGCCATCGGTAACTGTATTATGTTTGGCACATAACCATCAGTGACGATAATATAATCGGTACACAGCCTTGGGTAAATATGATCCACACAGAGTCATCCATAAGTATGTTAGGCACATAGCCACAGGTAAATACGTTTGGCACACAGCCATAATCAAGATGCCACAGAGCCATTTTTAGGTTGGCACAAAGCCACAATTAGAATAATTGGCTTTAAGCCATCGATAGCTGTTTCATGTTAGGCACATAGCCATAAGCAACGGTAATACAGTCAGCACACAGCCTCGGGTAAATAGGATCAACACAAAGTCGTCAATAATCATATATTGGGCTTAAAAGCCACCGGTAGATCCACGGTCGTCAAGCAACCATACGATTCTTAATCGGTGGATCCATGGTCGTCAAGCAACCATGCGTTCCTCAATCGGTGGATCCATGATCGTTAAGCAACCATGGGATCCTCAATTTCTTCCTCCGTTTCACAATTCCAACCCCATGCAATATGTCATGTATGTCATGCTCAATCATCACACGTGTATGCAAAATAGCCATGCTCAGTAACTGTAATGGCCTAAATTCAAAATTATCGGAACAGTGGTTTCGTAACCACAAATCCGATTTAAAGAGAAATTTATTTCAATATTTTTTGCATGAAAATTGATATGATAGGAAAATCGTATGAAAATATTGATAGAAAAATTTTACCGATTTAGTAGTTAGTTAGAAAAAGAAATTATTGAAGAAATTGGGTAAAAACAAGGTATCGAGACCTTTATCTCGTAAAAAAGCGAGTCGAAAATAATTTTATAAATATTTATGAAATGTTAGTAATGTGGTATTAAAATTTCGTTAGGAAATTTTAATATTTGGGGTAATCAATTAAATGAAAAGGACTAAATTGTAATAGGTGTAAAAGTTGCTAGAATGATTAAATAGCTTAAGAGTCTAATAAGAAAGGATTTAAAAGGCAATTAGACCCAAAATTTATTTGGGCTGGACGGCAAGGGCATGAAATCAGCAGGAATTTGATAAATTAAGGGCAAAATTGGAATATTGCAAAATTAACTAAATAAAGCTAGGACTAAATAGGAAATATCTAGATTTCTCTTCATTTCTCTTCAATTCCAGCACTAAAAACGCCATAGGAGGGTTCTCTAAGCTGGTATTTCATAATTTTACACCAAATCCGAGAAGATTCAAATACGAAGCTAGATCGAGGAAAGAAAAGTTCGAGATTAGTAGATTTTTGTGCACAAACAAGTATCAAGGTAAGTTCATGTAACTTGAATTATATTCTTAAATACTTGAAATGTATGTTATTGATGTGAATATGATTGGAATAAAGGAATGTTCATTGTATGAAAATTGATAAAACATTGATATATTTGATAAAAATGGGAAGAAATCTCGGTTGAATGAAAGGAAAATTCGATGGATCTCGAAAAAGGAATTGTGGTAAAAAGGATCTAGCCCGGACGGGTGATCCTATCTCGATATAGCCCTCCCGAAGAATATGTGGAAAATGGATTTAGCTTGAACGGGTAATCCGAATTAGGGTCTAAATTTAGCTCGGTAGTAATTCGGATCCAAGCTCATTAGAGTAATTGTCGTTGCAGAGGATTTAGTGCGGGTGGTAATCCCGACAATACTCTATGAGTTTATATTACTGAGGATTTAGCTGGGTGGTAATCCCATTTGTAAGGATGAGGTTCGCGGGAGTGTGCTCTCTGAAATGGAAATGTGTGCACATGAATATGAATTGACGGACCCGGAATTGTACACTAAAAGTGTACCTCTGAAAATCCATCGAAAATTCCAAGAAATTCAACGGGATAAATATGGAAAAATAACAAGGAAGCGGAAATCATGGTATTGATGAGCTCATCAATCATGGTATATATTATTGGTACATGCAAATTATTGTACTAACTTGAATGTTGAGTTTGTGCATATTAGGGTAATAATGCATTGAATGGATATATAAATGTTTATTGTATTGTATTGAAAATATTAGGTAAGTATAATTCTTGTTACATGAGCTTACTAAGCACAAAGTGCTTACCCATTTCATTTTCCCTGTTTTGTAGTGTTAAGAGCTCGAAGATCGGATTTGGTGGAGATACATCACACTATTAACCTCGAGATTTCGGTATATAAAGAAACTTTATTTTGGAAATCAATGGCATGTATAAGCTAATAAAGTAAATGATTTTGTGAAATGAATGTAGAGTTAGCCATTGGTATGGTTAACAAACACAGTTTTGGGTATGTGAAGATGTTATCTTATAAATATGCATGAATATATTTGGAAAATATGTTGAATTGGTTTGGTTGATGTGGATTGGTCTCGATTTAAAATTTACTGAGGAAGGTTAGATATCTATAAAAGGGGATATATTGAGTAAAAAAAAAATTTTTAATTTGCAAACTCGATAATACTTCTTACCCTATTAGGCAATGAATACGGGTAGGGGTATTACATTTATTAGTATCAAAGCTAGGTTTTACCGGTTCTAGGACCAAGCGTAGTAAATACGAGATTAGCTATACATGCCATTTAAATTATTATTGATAGTGTGATATCTCGACCATTTAAATGTGTTTTTCTTATAGTAATGTCATCCGACCGAGCTCAATCCGAGGAAAGTGGGAGTCATGCTCCGGCCGGTACAAAGAGAACAAACTAGCAGAGAAGGCCCGAGACGGAGGGTCGAGGGGAGAGAGGCAAAAACGACCTTCTTTCAAATGATGAATGAATGGTTTAATCAATACTTAAGAACTAACCACAGTAGTGCAGCAAGTTCAATCTCCCACTCCTGCTCCTCCACGGTTCCCGAGATCCCACAAGGTGCAGTGCGAATCACATCGAGAAAAGGAAAAGCTCCAGTAGATAAAATTTGAAAATATGGGGTAGAAGAATTTGAGCAGCGATTGATGATGATTCGAGCGGGCTGAATTCTGGTTAGAAAACACTACTCGGGTTTTGGAGGAATTATCTTGTACACCGAAGAATGTCTAAAATGTGCCGTCTCACTTTGCTAAAAGACACATCTTACCATTGGTGGAATACTAAAGCTTGATTGTTCGAAAGAAGAAATTACATGGGAGTTCTTTCGAATGAATTTAAAAAGAAATATATCGCCAAAGGTTTCTCGATCGAGAAGAGAAAAGAATTTCTTGAGTTGAAAGCAGGGTAACAGATCGAGTATCACGAATATGAAAGAGAATTTGTTCGATTGAGTAAATATGCTCGAGAATGGGTGCGATCGGAAAAAGTGAAATGTGCAAACGATTGAAGAAGGGTTGAATGAAGACATTAAGCTACTTGATCGGAATTCTTGAAATTCGAGAGTTTGCTACATTGGCGAGAGAGCTTATAAAGCGAGAAGAATTGAGCAAAAAAAAAAAGCAGTGAGAGAGGAAGCTCGAATTTTTAGTAAAAGATCGATGGGAAAATCCCAGTTTTCTGCTTCAAAGAAATTGAAGAAGTATCAGGATCGTTCTACCTCAGCCACTGGGTATTCGGGCAAGAGAGCAAGGTTCTCAACGCACTAATCCAAGACCTTCTACTCCATCGGTGACCGGTGTTGGTAGTGTTGGCACTCCTAAGCCGGAATCCAGTACTGTAATAAAGCTCATTTTTGGTGAATGTCGATTAAAGAGCGGGGCTTGTTACCGATGTGGTTCTTTTGACCATTTCCTCGAGAGATTGTCGGAAAGAGGTGAAAAAGCGAGCAGATATCGAAGCCGAGTAATCCAGTTTTGAGAGGTAGACCACCTCGACCATCTGGTAATGTCAGTGGTAGCCGAGGAGCTACGAAAGATATTGCAGGCAGGTCTGAAACACGAGCACCTGCTAGGACATATGCCATTCGTGCCAGAGAAGATGCCTCAGCAACTGATATTATTACTGGTACATTTTCTTTACTTGATACTGATATTATTGCATTGATTGATCCTGGTTCTACGCATTCATATATATGTGTTAAACTTGCAATTGTTAAAAATTTATCATTGAATCTATCTGAATTTGTGGTTAAAGTCTCGAACCCCACAGGTCAATCTGTTTTGGTGGATAAAATTTGTAAAAATTGTCCCTTGATGGTAAGAGGTTATTGTTTCGGTGATTTGATGTTACTACCATTTGATGAATTTGGCGTGATATTAGGCATGGATTGGTTAACCTTGAGCATGATGCGGTAGTAAATTGTAGACAAAAATATATTGTGCTAAAATGTCGAATGGTGAGTTGCTCGGGTTAAATCGATCGAGACAGAGGGTTATCGATATGATTTTGATAATGGCAGCACGAGAGGTATGTCAAAAAGGGTATGATGCTTACTTGGCTTATGTACTTGACACCAAGGTATCGAGTCAAAGATACGAGCGATTCAGTAGTATGTGAATTTTTCGATGTGTTTCGGAGGAATTACGGGATTGCCACGAGAAAGAGAAGTGGAATTTTCTATAGATTTGATTCCGAGAACTACTCCGATTTCCATAGCTCCGTCCGGATGGCTCCTCTGAGAATTAAAAGAGTTAAAGACACGATTGCAAGAGCTTGTTGATAGGGTTTTATTCGACCGAGTCATTCACCTTGGGGTGCTCGGTTACTGTTTGTGAAAAAGAAAAGCGGGTCTTTGAGATTGTGTATTGACTCTGGCGACTTAATAAAGTAACCATAAAGAATAAGTACCGTTACCGGATTGATGATTTATTTGATCATTTGAAAGGTGCTCTGTGTTTTCAAAAATTGATCTTCGATCGGGTTATTATCACTACGGGTAAAGGAGTCGGATGTGCAAAAAAAGCGACCTTGAGAACCAGTGCGGGCATTATGAGTTTACGGTCATGCCGTTTGGGTTAACTAATGCACTGCAGTATTCATGGATTTGATGAACCGGATATTCAAGCGAGTATTTAGACAGATTTGTGGTAGTATTCATTGATGATATTTTGGTTTATTCTCGGGATGAAGAAGAACATGCGAGAACATTTGAGAATTGTGTTGCGAGTGCGAGAGAAGCGATTATATGCTAAATTCGATAAATGTGAATTTTGGCTTCGAGAAGTGGGTTTTCTAGGACATATTGTATCTGCCGAAGGTATCAGAGTAGATCCAAGTAAAATCTCAGCTATTGTCAATTGGAGTCCACCGAAGAATGTATCTGAAGTTAGAAGTTTTTTGGGTTTAGCTGGTTATTATCGGAGATTTGTACAAGGATTCTCTATGATAGTTTCTCCAATGACTCGATTATTGCAGAAAGATGTTAAGTTCGAGTGGAGTGATGAATGTCAACAAATTTTCAATCGACTGAAAGATCTACTAACGAAAGCACTGTATTAGTGCGGCTGAACCGGGTAAGGAATTTGTTATTTACAGTGATGCCTCGTTAAATGGTTTAGGTTTTGTCTTAATGCAAGAAGGTAAAGTAATAGCCTATGCTTCAAGACAACTTAAACCACATGAAAGAAATTACCCAGTACATGATCTTGAATTATTTGCTATTGTGTTTTTATTTGAAGATATGGCGGCATTACTTGTATGGTGAGAAATGTCATATTTATACTGATCATAAAAGCTTGAAATATTTGATGACACAAAAGATTTGAATTTGAGGCAGTAGCGGTGGCTTGAAGCGATAAAGGACTATGATTTGGTTATTGATTACCATCCGGGTAAAGCTAATGTTGTAGGCGATGCTTTGAGCGAGAAATCTCTGTTAGCTTTGCGAGCTATGAATACCCGGTTATCATTTGGTGATGATGGTTCAATCTAGTAGAATTAAGAGCTAAACCCGACATTTTTACAGCAAATATGTGAAGCTCGGAAGAATGATGAGAAGTTACAAGTTAAGCGGGCACTGTATGAGCGGTAATGATTCGAATTTCAGATTGGTTACGATGGTTGTTTATTATTGAGGAGGTAGAGTATGTGTACCTCGAATTCAGATCTCATCTGAGAAGATTTTACGCGAGGCTCACACCGGTACTATGTCCGTACACCGGGGAGTAACAAAATGTATAATGATCTGAAAAGATGTCTTGGTGGTCGGGAATGAAACGTGATATCTACGAGTTTGTGTCGAGATGTTTGATATGTCAACGAGTTAAATCTGAACATCGGTACCTTCGGGATTACTCTGACCAATTACGATCACGGAATGGAAATGGGAAAGGATCACAATGGACTTTGTGTCGGGATTACCTTTGTCTCCAAAGAAGAAAGATGCTATTTGGGTAATCGTTGACCGGTTGACAAAGTCGGCACACTTTATACCGATGCGTATGGATTTTTCTTTAGATAAGTTGGCTGAATTATATGTATACGAGATTGTCGAGTTACATGGGGTACCGATCTCTATTATTTCGGATAGAGATCCTCGGTTCACATCTCGTTTTAGGACAAGTTGCAAGAAGCATTAGGGACTCGATTGCATTTTAGTATTGCATTTCATCCTCGAGATGGATGGTCAATCTCGAGTGTGTAATTCAAGTATTGGAAGATATGCTCCGATGTTGTGTACTAGAGTTTGAAGGTAATTGGGAAAGGTGCCTACCTTTGATTGAATTTGCTTACAATAATAGTTATCGATCGAGTATTAAAATGGCTCCGTATGAAGCTTTGTATGGTAGAAAATGTAGAACACCGTTATATTGGATGAGCTCGATGAAAGGAAGATACATGGGGTTGATTTGATCAGGAAAGCGAGAAGAAAAAGTAAAGATTATTCGAGATAGACTAAAAGCGACTTACGATCATCAAAAATCATATGCCGACCTTAAGCGAAAAGAGATTGAATTTCAAGTCGGTGACAAGGTATTTTGAAAGTGTCTCCTTGGAAGAAAGTCCTCCGATTCGGTCGAAAAGGTAAAGCGAGTCCAAGATTTATCGGGCCATATGAAATCATAGAAAAGAATTGGACCGGTCGCTTATCGATTGGCATTACCACCGGAACTTGATAGAATCCATAATGTTTTTCATGTATCTATGTTACGACGATATCGATCAGATCCTTCGCATGTTATTTCTCCGACAGAAGTGGAGATTCAACCGGATATGACTTACAGTGAAGAACCGGTCAAAATATTGACACGGGAGACAAAAGAGCTTAGAAATAAAAAGATAAATTTGGTGAAAGTATTGTGGCAAAAGCATGGGATTCAGAGAGGCGACATGGGAACCGGAGGAGGCAATGAGGAAACAATACCCAAACCTCTTTACTGGTAAGATTTTCGAGGACGAAAATCCTAAAAGGGGGGAGAGTTGTAATGGCCTAAATTCAAAATTATCGGAACAGTGGTTTCGTAACCACAAATCCGATTTAAAGAGAAATTTATTTCAATATTTTTGCATGAAAATTGATATGATAGGAAAATCGTATGAAAATATTGATAGAAAAATTTTACCGATTTAGTAGTTAGTTAGAAAAAGAAATTATTGAAGAAATTGGGTAAAAACAAGGTATCGAGACCTTTATCTCGTAAAACCGAATCGAAAATAATTTTATAAATATTTATGAAATGTTAGTAATGTGGTATTAAAATTTCGTTAGGAAATTTTAATATTTGGGTAGTCAATTAAATGAAAAGGACTAAATTGTAATAGGTGTAAAAGTTGCTAGAATGATTAAATAGCTTAAGAGTCTAATAAGAAAGGATTTAAAAGGCAATTAGACCCAAAATTTATTTGGGCTGGACGGCAAGGGCATGAAATCAGCAGGAATTTGATAAATTAAGGGCAAAATTGGAATATTGCAAAATTAACTAAATAAAGCTAGGACTAAATAGGAAATATCTAGATTTCTCTTCATTTCTCTTCAATTCAGCAGACTAAAAGCGCCATAGGAGGGTTCTCTAAGCTGGTATTTCATAATTTTTACACCAAATCCGAGAAGATTCAAATCTGAAGCTAGATCGAGGAAAGGAAAAAGTTCGAGATTAGTAGATTTTTGTGCACAAACAAGTATCAAGGTAAGTTCATGTAACTTGAATTATATTCTTAAATACTTGAAATGTATGTTATTGATGTGAATATGATTGGAATAAAGGAATGTTCATTGTATGAAAATTGATAAAACATTGATATATTTGATAAAAATGGGAAGAAATCTCGGTTGAATGAAAGGAAAATTCGATGGATCTCTGAAAAAGGAATTGACGGTAAAAAGGATCTAGCCCGGACGGGTGATCCTATCTGATATAGCCCTCCCGAAGAATATGTGGAAAATGGATTTAGCTTGGACGGGTAATCCGAATTAAGTGCAATTTTGCTGGGTGGTAATTGGATCCAAGCTCATTAGAGTAATTGTCGTTGCGAGGGATTTGCTTTGGGTGGTAATCCAGACAATACTCTATGAGTTTATATTCTGAGGATTTGCTTTGGTGGTAATCCCGCTATAAGGATGAGGTTCGCGGAGTGTGCTCTCTGAAATGGAAATGTGTGCACATGAATATGAATTGACGGACCCGGAATTGTACACTAAAAGTGTACCTCTGAAAATCCATCGAAAATTCCAAGAAATTCAACGGGATAAATATGGAAAAATAACAAGGAAACGGAAATCATGGTATTGATGAGCTCATCAATCATGGTATATATTATTGGTACATGCAAATTATTGTACTAACTTGAATGTTGAGTTTGTGCATATTAGGGTAATAATGCATTGAATGGATATATAAATGTTTATTGTATTGTATTGAAAATATTAGGTAAGTATAATTCTTGTTACATGAGCTTACTAAGCACAAAGTGCTTACCACATTTCATTTTCCCTGTTTTGTAGTGTTAAGAGCTCGAAGATCGGATTTGGTCGGAGATACATCACACTATTAACCTCGGATTTCGGTATATAAAGAAACTTTATTTTGGAAATCAATGGCATGTATAAGCTAATAAAGTAAATGATTTTGTGAAATGAATGTAGAGTTAGCCATTGGTATGGTTAACAAACACAGTTTTGGGTATGTGATGATGTTATCTTATAAATATGCATGAATATATTTGGAAAATATGTTGAATTGGTTTGGTTGATGTGGATTGGTCTCGATTTAAAATTTACAGGGAAGGGTTAGATATCTATAAAGGGGATATATTGAGTAAAAAAAAAATTTAATTTGCAAACTCTGATAATACTTCTTACCCTATTCCGGCAATGAATACGGGTAGGGGTATTACAGTAACAATAATTTAAACATATATTAAAAACAAATCAATTTTACAACCTCAGTCAAGTTAGTTAAAACACAATCATACAATCACAGTCAATCAGTCAAATTCATAGTCCAAGTCAGTCATTTACCCACAAGGGCAAAATAGTCATTTTACCCTATAGAGGTATTTTAGTAATTTTTCACTACAAGGGTAATCGATAATTTTACAAATTAGGGGTATTTCGGTAATTATACAAACCAATGGTATTTCGATAATTTTACAAATCGGGGGTATTTCATTAATTTTACAAATCAGGGGTATTTCAGTAATTTTATAAATTGGGGGTATTTCGATAATTTTACAAATCAAGGGTATTTCGATAATTTTACAAATCAGGGGTATTTTGATAATTTTACAAATCGAGGGTATTTCAGTAATTTTAAAATTAAGGGTATTTTAGTAATTTTACAAATTGGGGGTATTTTAGTAATTTTACAAATCAAGGGTATTTTAATAATTTTACAAATTAGGGGTATTTTGGTAATTTTACAAATCGAGGATATTTCAGTAATTTTACAAATCAATGGAATTTTAGTAATTTTACAAATCGGGAGTCTTAACTACCCAACACAAGGTCAACCATCGCCTTGAGCGACTTAAGTAACCTAAACAGAGCTAACGGTGCAAATGGGCCTCAGGCCCATTACTCAGCCCAAGTGGCCTACACGCTCGTGTGGCCCATTTAGGCCAAATTTAGTTACGCCTATGTGGCCCAATTACTTCTCACCTAACAGTTAGTTTTACACAAGCAGGCCAATGGGCCAATTCGGCCTATTCGGCCCATCGAGGCCCAGAACAACCCCCAACACATGAGAACGCTCGTGGTGGCCTCTTGTAATATCCCGAATTAGGGCCTAATCGAAATAGTGGTTTCGTGACCACAAATATGAGATAGAAATAATTATTTTATAATTATTTTGAGGTTTATAATATGATTGCATGATTGTGTGAAAATTTTGTGAAGAAAATTTTAGCATAACGAGTTTAATTTAAAAGTTAGGGACTAAATCGAATAAGTTGCAAAACTTGCATTCTAGAAGTTTTTAGTATGAAATTGCTTTGAAATATTATTTAGGAGGTCTTAAATAGCAATTTTACCAATTTAAAGTTCATGGACAAAATTAGGACATGGAAGGAATTTTTGAAAGTTTAGTAAGGAGGGGCATTTTGGTCATTTGGGTATTAAATGAAATTAAAAGGGAAAAATAACACAAAATTAGTTATCATCTTCATAGTTGCTGCCGAATACTCCATCTCTCCATAGCTAGGGTTTCTTCAACTTTCAAGCTTCATAGTAAGTGATTCTAAGCCCCGTTTTTAATGATTTTTACGTTTTTGAGATCCCGGTAACTCGATAAAGCTTATGCTAGCAATAACTTAACCTAGGGTTTATATTTGGAAAAATACCAATAGGTGAAATTTGTGTATTTTGATGTTTTATGATAGAATATGAGGTTTTAAATTATGTTAGACAACTTGTACTACTCGATTTTAAGCAAAAACGAGTAAAAGGGCTTAATCGGTAAAAATACCTAATAGTCACAAGTACATGTTAGAGTGAGAATTTGATGTTGCCATAGAAGGGAAAAGTGATCAGCATGTTGTAAAACATAACAATAAGGAATAAAGTTTAATCTCGAGCCTAGGGGCAAAAGTGTAAATATGCAAAAGTTTAGGGGTAAAATTATAATTTAGCCAAAATTTAAATTAAGGATTAATTTGATAATGTGAGTATTAAATAAGCTAAATGTGTTATTTTAGATCAAGAAAGACGTGGAATCGACCCCAATCGAGGAAAAGAAAAGATTGTGGACTAAATTGCAAAATCTTTGTATTTTGGTACCAAGGTAAGTTCATGTGTAAATAATGTAGCATAATGGTTATTTTTAAGATATTTATATTAATTATATTATATGCTGATTTTTATTATGAAATATATGCTTTGTGGTTAATTTCGAATAAAATATAAATTATTACCGAGTATTGGTTCGGCATTCTATGGAAGACGGCAAGGATATGTGTTCGAGGAAAATCCCGTTTGAACCTTAGGAATAGATTAGGATACAAGTGACATGTCACTAGGATGGTTGAGCATCCGAACTCGTTGAGTTGAGTCCGAGTTCACTTATGGATGCGAATGTCAGAACTCATTGAGTTGAGTCAGGAGTTCGTAGGTGTTAACTATGCATCCGAGCTCGTTGAGTTGAGTCCGAGTTCACTTATGGATGCGAATGTCCGAACTCGTTGAGTTGAGTCCGAGTTTGTGAGATGTAACTATGCATCCGAGCTCGTTGAGTTGAGTCCGAGTTCACTTATGGATGCGAACGCCCGAGCTCGTTGAGTTGAGTCCGAGTTCGCTTATGGGCGGGTTACATAGTAGCTTGGCTACATATGTGGCACTTATGTGCAAAGTTTCCATGTATCCGAATTATATTCCGATGTGTTCAACGGGTAAAGTTCTACTCAAATGGAGGAATACTCGAGATGAAAAGAGACGTATTGGTAAGTGTTGTGAAATGGATACTTTGGACAGGTATGTACTTAACCCTCGGGTTGAGTATTGATACAACAACGATAAGGTAATAAGATGATGAAAAATGATTAGAGATGTGATATATGTTTTGGTGATACCATGCTAATGTTGATTGGTATGATTGTTTGTTATGTTACTTATTATTTGCATATGAACTTACTAAGCATTTATGCTTACTCCCTCCTTCTTACTCATTGTAGTTTTGGACAAGCCAGCTCAGGAGTCGGGATAGGTCGAAGGCTCAGTCACACTATCTGGAGGACTTTTTGGTAAATGGCTTGTAAAATTAAGTATGGCATGTATAGCAATGTACCTATTTTGTGTAAATGATCTTATGATATGGTGATGGAATGGTTGAGGAAATGCTTGATAATGATAATTTATGGAAATGGTTAGTTTAGATTACGTTTGATGTTATGGAAAGTTATTGGGATACCTAGTTCATGAAAACTCATAAAAGGGATGAAATTTGCCATAAACAGAACATTGCAACAACACTGATGTGAGTTCGAAAATTTACTAAAAATCACAAAAATTGAATTAGGTGATGGATTAAATATAAAATTGAAGCTTATTATGTCTAGTTTCACATAAAACAAACTAAACAGGTAAAGGAATTATATGTTAGAAGATATAATTAGGTGGAGTATTTTATATTATTAGAATACTTATTGAGTCTAGTTTTAGGAGAAACAAATCTCATAGTCATATGAATTTTGTACAGAAAGAAATGTGGTTCGTAGTAAACAGAGGTCAGTCTAGTCAAGTCCTGTAACAGGGGTAACTTTAACTAATAAACTGTACTAATTGGCCCAACCAAAAATTCTATAAAAAAATTAGTAGATAGGTATATGAGTCTAGATTCAGGAAAAATTTACGGATCTTGATTTCGATTTTTGTAACTCGAGATATGAGTTTTTTCTTGTGACTATGACGCAAGTAGCTAGAAAGCTGTGAATGTAGAATCAAATAATCCAAAGTTCTAAAAATGTTAAATTAAGTTTAGTAACACCTCATACTCGACTCCGGCGACGGTCTCGGGCGTGGGGGTGTTACACCTCTACAGTCTATTGCCCATGGTTTGTGGGCTCGATTTACCACATGAGCGATTGCACGATCGTAAAGCCTCAAATGCCGAAGTTTCGTCTTTTTAGCTTTTGCCGACTTCTAAGAAAGAAAGGCGCAAATACACACCTGTTTATGAGAATGCGCCAAAGTCCACGATCACCAACCTTGGCACATCCTACATTGAGTCTTCCTCCCAACTCATCTAGTTCGCTCTATTTAAAGCCAGCTTCTCATCAATTGTAATGCCCCATACCCGAGACCGTTGCCAGAGTCGAACACGAGGTGTTAACAGACTTAATTCATTGCTTAAACAGCTCAAACAATTTAATTTTAGAAATTCCAGACAAGCTGGCTAACTGCGTCACAGTCGCTTAAAAATTCATATCTCGAGTTCTGAAACTCAAAATCTAATTTCGTAATTTTTTCTTGAAACTAGAATCATATATCTATTTACTAATTTTTTTCTAGAATTTTTGGCTAGGCCAATTAGTACAGTTTATTAGTTAAATTCTCCCCTATTTCAGGGTTCGACTGCTCTGACCTCTGTGTATTACGAATCAGATATCTCTCTGTACAGAATTTCAATGACTATGAAGTTTGTTTTTTTAAAACTAGACTCAATAATAAATATGCACATATAAATTATGACTTCTAATTATTTTTATACAATTTATGGTGAATTTCCAAAATTAGAACAGAGGATCTAGAAATCGCTCTAGCCCTGTTTCAAAAAAATGTAAACATCTCATAAAATATAACTCATATACCTATTTCGTTTCTTCCATATGAAAATAGACTCATAATTATTCAATTACATATTTTATTCATCATCTAATTATATCTCTACTCTTTTTAATGATTTTTCAAATTCACGTCACTACTGTTGTCTGAATCTATTTTATGGTAAATTTTACCTATTTCATGGTTTCCATGGATTAACTAGCAATTTGACATACATAACACCAAATATGATCATAATTAGCCATTCCAATGGCTAATCATTACCAAGCATTTTTATACTACTCAATAACCATATCATAAGACCATATATACAAAACGATTGTAATGCTATACATGCCATACTCAAAATATACAAGCCATTATGCCAATATGGTATACGGATAGTGTGAGCGTGCCTCCGACCGTTCTCGATTTCCGAGCTAGCTTGTCAACACTACAAGGAATGAAAAGGAGGGAGTAAGCATAAATGCTTAGTAAGTTCACATGCAAATAGCAAGTAACATAACCATATAAGCAAACATAAAACATCATTTGCATAATCATCACCAAGACATTCATATCATATTTTCATTTATCATCTTACCATATTGTTGTTATATCGATTTTTCAACCCGAGGGTTAAGTACATACCTGTTCAAAGTATCCATTTCACAACACTTACCAATACGTCCCTTTCATCTTGAGTATTCCTCCATTTGAGTAGAACTTTACCCATTGAACACATCGGAATATAATTCGGATACATGGAAAGTTTGCACATAAGTGCCACATATGTAGCCAAGCTATTATGTAACCTGCCCATGAGCGAACTCGGACTCAACTCAACGAGCTCGGGCGTTCGCATCCATAAGTGAACTTGGACTCAACTCAACGAGCTCGGATGCCTAGTTACATCTCACGAACTCGGACTCAACTCAACGAGTTCGGACATTCGCATCCATAAGTGAACTCGGACTCAACTCAACGAGTTCGGGTGCCCAAATATCCCAGTGACATGTCACTTGTATCCTAACCCATTTCTAAGGTTCAACGGGACCTTTTTCCCAATCATGTGTCTCAACCATCTTCTATAGAATACCGATACCGATACTCGGTAGTATTTCACATTTTCCAAGTATATCACATAATTTGACATATTATCAAACAATTATCACGAGTATAATTTTTCATAATAATTATCATATCATTTAAATAACATAAAAACATTTAAAATAATAACTATGTTACCAACATTTACATATGAACTTACCTAGTATGCGAAAATGGCTACTTTTACCATTTCGTCCACAACTTGGTATTTTCCCCATTTTAGCCCGAATTTCAGTTTTCATTGCTCTATCATTTAAAATATAGTCTAATTAGGACTCACATTATTCAAATTGACCCAAAATCATATTTTGGAAAAATTACAATTTTGCCCCTAAACTTTTGCATATTTTCACTTTTGCCCCAAAGCTCGTAAATTAAACTTCAGCCTATTTTCTTATGTCTTATGACATGATGATCATTCTTTCCTTCTATGGCAACATCAAATTCTCACTCTAACATGTATTTATGACTATTAGGTATTTTTACCGATTAAGCCCTTTTGCTCGTTTTCACTTAAAACCGAGTAGCACAAGTTGTCTAACATAATTTAAAACCTCATATTCTATCATAAAACACCAAAATGCACAAATTTCACCTATGATTATTTTTCCAAATATAAACCCTAGGTTAAATTATTGCTAGCATAAGCTAAATCGAGCTACCGGGACTCCAAAAACGTAAAGAACTTGAAAAATGGGGCTAGAATGGACTTACAATCGAGCTTGGAAGCTTGAAAAACCCTAGCCATGGTTTTTCCTTGCTATATTCGGCCATGGTGAAGAAGATGAGCAAAATTGGCTTTTAATTTTGTATTTTAATTCATTTTACCCCTAAATGACCAAAATGCCCTTACTATTAAACTTTCCAAAAATTCCATCCATGTCCAGTTTTTGTCCATAAACTTAGAAATTGGTAAAATTTCTATTTAAGACCTCCTAATTAATATTTCAAAACAATTTCATACTAGAAACTTCTAGAATGCAAGTTTTGCAAATTATTCGATTTAGTCCCTAATTTCAATTTAAGCACTTTAGGCATAGGATTTCATCACGAAATTTTCACACAATCATGCAATCATATCATAAACATCAAAATAATTATAAAATAATTATTTCTATCTCGGATTTTGTGGTCACAAAACCACTATTCCGACTAGGCCCAAAATCAGGATATTACACCAATTCTCATGCTAGCTTCCCGATGTGGGATGGCTTTCAACCACTAGGAAAATTCATCATTCTTATGACCACTTCAACCACAGAGTTCCAGTCCAACTCCACCTCCCACATAGCTCAAATAACAAAATAAATACTCCACTGCGCATCCCAAGACTTGAACCTCAGATCTCACAATTACACAACACGCCACCTTGCCACTCCACCACAAGCTCTTTCTGTGATAAAAAGGTCCACAATTAACTTTAAGACATATGTGCCAGCGTCCAGATTCACTTAAGAGAAAAACCAAAATGAATTGTAAGAGCCAAGACTTGAACCTAGGCTCCCTTACAACCTTAATGATGCCACAACCACTAGACCACATGTTTCCTTGTGTTATTTATTTAATACAATAATTTAAAAGGCCATCATCCAAGCATTTAGGGTTTTAATCACTTAATACTAAATTTTTTGCTAAAGCCCAATTTTGAACCCAAGATTTCTCCAACACTTCTTAGGGCCATTAACCACCAAAGTAGACATTTAATTGTGTCATTTCCTTGCATAATTAAATACTTATATTCAACCTCCTTACGAACCCATACTCAAGGCCCAGTATTTCTAGGCCCAAATTCGGGGTGTTACAATTCTACCCCTTAAAGAAATTCCATCCTTGAAATTTCCAACTATCTAAGCAAGCGCTTAGCTCAACCTACATCACTATGCTCCCGCTGCGCACTCTAGTTCCAAACTACACTAATACACTTTTCACTTAATCTCAAAACCTCTCACACCCAACCAAGCATCTAACTACAGAAGCAAACAGATATTTACCACACATGTATACAATTTTTATATTCAAACATCTCATCCAAACAAAACAAACCTGACTTAAAAGGAATTGTGCAATCCCGAACTCGATACTCCTTAGACCCGTATCTGTGACATGCTTCTGACTTCCTCCAGCATTAGCCCGGATGGCGCCTTTTACAACGCTCACAAGCTGAAAAGTTTAGACGCGTCTTAACGTGTTTAACAGAATGGGGATCCTACTTCAAAGGACTGTGATCCCTCTTCCTGCTGTGCTCCAAGCGCCTAGCCTGATGTGTTTCACCACAGGCCATAACTCTTGCCTCGAACACTTCTACCAGTACTTCCCTTACCAATCGGGTCAGTGCCTCCATACCAAGCCCCGGGTTATTGTTACCTAAAGTTGGCAGACTTACCTTGACTAGATTTTCCTGAACCATCTCATGTTCCGGGGAGACGGGCAACTCCTCGCGACCTTGTTTGCCTTCGGAAACCATCATAGTACTGTTGCTAACTTAAAAAAAAATATGATTTTTAGGACTTGCACTGAATAAATACAAAATCTAACTTTAAGTACAGTCTAAAAGAAAACTTACGGATTCGACGCCGGAGACTCGGTAACCACACTTTCAAGAAAATATTCAGAAAAACATTTCAAATACTTCAAATCTTTTTGAATCTTTTTGAAACAATTCTTTCAGAAATCCAATTTTAAAACCCATTCCACAGCTGAGTTTTGCAACTTGACTCTGATACCACTAAATGTAACACCCCAAACCTGGCCCAGAAGTTAGACCGAAATCTAGAGTGTCACATTGAAGTATTTTTCGAAAACCATATTTTTATTAGAAACCCTTCTTATTTAAAATGTTGTACATTGAAAACTTCTTAATTTACGAAAACGTGATGTTTAAAAGTTAAGTTGCGAAAACACTAAAAGTTAAGTTGCGAAAAACATAGTGTTTTGAAAACAGTTGTTGTTTTGGAAAACCATGTCCTACTTCTAACAGATATTAGACATACTAAATAAACTTTCCAAATAAAAGGTTAGGGAAATAAAGAGGCCTTATTACAACCCAAATCAAAACCAAAGTGCTTAATTAAAAAAATGAAATAGAAAAACATGTGCAGTTGTGTTGTCGTCTCCGAGTCCTTCTACGACACCAATCCACCTAACGCTGGGGATTACCTACACAGTTAATAAAGGGGGTGAGTTTACGAAAACTCAGTGTGTAATCTCCTTACTAGAGTAACAGTCAGTATATAGAAATAAAAATAGAAACAGTCTAGGCTAGAGCCCGTTAATAGTAACAGTACAGTCCAGTTCAGAGCATACGTGGGCCAAAGCCTATTACACTGTCATTTAGGTCACAGCCCATAACAGACTCAATTGGGCCAAGCCCAAACCAATAACAGAACAGAATGTGTGGATGCTTAGATGCATGCTATCCCATCCCAATAATTCAACCATTACACATCAACTCCGTCCCTCAGTACACATCATGTGGGGATATAAATATCGACCCACCCATCCGATACACATCAATGGTAGCCCGGTTGCGGTACTACATTTATTACAGCAAAGCTGCTAATCATATATTGGGCTTAAAAAGCCTTGAAAGAAATGTATTATAATTGGCACAAAGTCATCGATAGAATCGTATTATGTTTGGCACATAGCCATCAGCGACGGTAATATAATTGGCACACAGCCTTGGGTAAATACGATCCACACAGAGTCATCCATAAGTATGTTAGACACATAGCCAATGGTAAATACGTTTGGCACAAAGCCATTTTTAGGTTGGCACAAAGCCACAATCAGAATAATTGGCTTTAAGCCATCGGTAGGTGTTTCATGTTAGGCATATAGCCATCAGCGACGGTAATATAATCGGCACACAGCGTTGGGTAAATATGATCCATACAGAGTCATCCATAAGTATGTTAGGCACATAGCCACAGTAAATATGTTTGGCACAAAGCCATAATCAAGATGGCACAGAGCCATTTTTAGGTTGGCACAAAGCCACAATTAGAATAATTGGCTTTAAGCCATCGGTAGCTAATTCATGTTAGGTACATAGCCATACGCGACGGTAATACAGTTAGCACATAGCCTCGGGTAAATATGATCGACACAGAGTCGTCAATAATCATATATTGGGCTTAAAAGCCACCGGTGGATCCACGGTCGTTAAGCAACCATGCGATTCTTAATCGGTTGATCCACGATCGTCAAGCAACCATGCGATCCTCAATCGGTGGATCCACGGTTGCCAAGCAACCATGCGATCCTAAATTTCTTCCTCCATTTTACAATTGCAACCCCATGCAATATGTCGTGTATGTCATGCTCAATCATCACATGTGTATCCAAAATGGCTATACTCAATAATAATCATTTAAACATATATTAAACACAAATCAGTTTTACAACCTCAGTCAAGTTAGTTAAAACACAATCATACAATCACAGTCAATCAGTCAAATTCATAGTCCAAGTCAGTCATTTACCCACAAGGGCAAAACAGTCATTTTACCCTACAGAGGTATTTCAATAATTTTACACTATAAGGGTAATCCGATAATTTTACAAATTGGGGATATTTCGGTAATTTTACAAACTAATGGTATTTTAGTAATTTTAAAAATTGAGGGTATTTTGGTAATTTTATAAATCAGGGGTATTTTAGTAATTTTATAAATTGGGGGTATTTCGATAATTTTACAAATCAAGGGTATTTCGATAATTTTACGAATCGAGGGTATTTCAATAATTTTACAAATTGAGGGTATTTCGGTAATTTTACAAATCGAGGGTATTTTAGTAATTTTACAAATCAGGGGTATTTCGATAATTTTACAAATTGAGAGTATTTTAGTAATTTTAGAAATCAGGGGTATTTTAGTAATTTTACAAATCAGGGGTCTTAAAGACCCAATAGAAGGTCCACCGTCGCCTTGAGCGAGTTAAGTAACCTAAACAGACTAACGGTGTAAATGGGCCTAAGGCCCATTACACAGCCCAAGTGGCCCACACGCTCGTGTGGCCCATTTAGCCCAAATTTAGTTATGGCTATGTGGCCCAACTACTTCCCACCTAACAGTTTGATTTACACAAGCGGGCCCACGGCCCATTCAGCCCATCGAGGCCCAAAACAGCCCAGCACATGAGAACGCTCGTGGCGGCCTCTACAATCTATTGCCCATGGTTTGTGGGCTTGGTTTACCACACGAGCGATCACACGCTCGTGAAGCCTCCAATGCCGAAGTTTCGGCTTTTTGGCTTTTGCCGACTTCTAACAAAGAAGGGCACGAATACACACCTATTTATGAGAACGCGCCGAAGTCCACGATCACCAGCCTTGGCACATCCTGCATTGAGTCTTCCTCCCAACTCATTTGGTTTGCTCTATTTAAAGTCAGCTTCTCACCAATTCCATGTTAGCTTCCTGATGTGGGATGGCTTTCAACCATTAGAAAAATTCCTCATTCTTATGACCACTTCAACCACAGAGTTCCAGTCCAACTCCACCTCCCACATAGCTCAAATAGCAAAATAAATACTGCACTGCGCATCCCAAGACTTGAACCTCAGATCTCACAGTTACACAACATGCCACCTTGCCACTCCATCACAGGCTCTTTCTGTGATAAAAACGTCCACAATTAACTTTAAGACATATGTGCCAGCGTCCAGATTCACTTAAGAGAAAATCCAAAATGAATTGTAGGGTCCAAGACTTGAACCTAGGCTCACTTACAACCTTAATGACACCACAACCACTAGACCACATGTTTCCTTGTGTCATTTATTTAACACAATAATTTAAAAGGCCATCATCCAAGCATCCAGGGTTTTATTCACTTAATACCAAAATTTTTGCTAAGGCTTTGAGCCCAAGATTTCTCCAACACTTCTCAGGGCCATTAACCACCAAAGTAGACATTTAATTGTGTCATTTCCTTACACAATTAAATACTTATATTCAACCTCCTTACAGACCCATACTCAAGGCCCAATACCTCTAGGCCCAAATTCGGGGCGTTACAACTCTCATGGCATAACATATTTACATATCAAAGCTTAAATGCATAAACATTCTAGCCTATACATGCCATACTTCAAAAATTTACACTTTCAGAAGTACCAAAATGAGTTTGATAGTGTGGTGACAATCCTCGACTATCCACGAGCCTTCAGTAGCTACGATAACTATAAAACATATAGAAATCACATAGAGTAAGCTAAAAAGAGCTTAGTAAGCCAAATACAATTGGTCTAAATACTAAAGCATATAAAGTACAAATCAATAGTAAGAATTCATGGCCATTTCACAGAATAGTTCATAAGCCTAACCATGCTCATTTGCTCGCATACATGTCATGCTTCATTTCCAAATTCCATACATACTTCACATTCATTATTTCATTGAAATAGAGTCTTTCATATTCAGAAATTTAGTACGATACAAACGTACCTGTATAGATTATACATTTCATATATTCATTCCCATATCTCATACTCTATCATCAGACGGTTCAAAAACGATACAGATACTCATAAACGGGTACAATGCCGACGTCTCGGATGTGGTCTTATATGTAATTCAATATCGATGCCTCTGTCCCAAGCAGAGTCTTACATGAAATTAGGTATAATGCCGATGTCCAAGACATGGTCTTACATGTAAATCTCAAATCGAGGCCTGTGTCCCAGACACGGTCTTACACGATATCTCAAATCGATGTCAACGTTCCTTTATAATCATACATAGCTTTTCAGATACTAACATATTATCGAAATTTACTCGGAATTCATTCACCAGGCTCTCACAGTCGTCCAATACAAATTATAACTAGTATATATACAACATTTAATCGATTTAACACGTAATTGTATTTTGACTTACTTCATATGGATTTCGAACGGAAACGAGTCGACTATTCAACTATTTTGGACTTCCCTCGATCTAAGTATGATTTTCTTTGTTATTAATCTAATACAATTCAAATTCAACCATTTAATCATTCATTCATTCAAAATAATCCATGAATACATTTTTAGGGCACTTTGCATTTTAGCCCTTACACTTTCACACTTTGACAATTTAGTCCATTTTTCACAAAATAACAAATATGCAAAATTCACCAAGACTATAGTTTGGCCGAATATACATAGCTTCCATACAAGCCCAAATAACATATTTAATTCACAATTTAGTCCTTCAAAACCTCATTTTCACAAATTAGCCCAAATAGCTCTATTCCATAAAAAATTCAAGAACAAAGCATGATAATCTTACATATACATTTCATAATCCATATAAAAACATTAAAAAACTCATATAATCATCAATGGCACATTTCATAATCTTCAACAGAAACAGAAATTCAGACATGGGTTTTGAAGAACACGAAACAACGATCACAGAAACGTAGAAATTATCAAAAAACTGAGTAAAAATCATACCTTAATCAATTTTTTCAATGGCCGAATGTTAAAACATAAAAACCTAGCTTTTCTTTCTCCAATTTCGGCATGAACAAGATGATAATGGCTATTTTCATGCTTTGTTTTATTTTATTCAACATTATATGCCATTTACCAACTTTGCCCTTATTATTAACATATAAAAATCCACCTACTAATGTCCATATTTGTCCACCATTAAAATAAATGGTAAATTTGATATGCAAGGACCCTCACTTAAATAAGCCACATCAAATAAACACTTATCAACCAGCACACAGCTTATACATTTTATGCAATTAGGTCCTTTTTGCAAATTAAGCACACAAACAATTAAATTTTCACACGAGACTTTCACACATATAAATTCACTTATAATAGACATGAAAAATAATATTAAAATATTTTTTTGACTTAGATATGTGATCTCGAAACCACTATTCTGACTAGGGTCAAAACCAGACTGTTACACAAGTGCCCCAAAAGAGGCCAAAGATATAAGTAATCAAAAAACCACAGAAGAGGCTCAGGTACCTGAAAATGGTGATAACAAAGAAATCTCAATAAGTTATGTTACTTGAAGAAAAAGATGGAACCGAAAAAATATAGTTGCCGACAAAAATTTGCTTATAATGTTGCTATTGAAATAGCAAAAGAAAATGAGGATCTTGAGCCTAAATCTATTGAGGAATGTAGAAATAGAAAAGATTGGCCAAAATGGAAAGACGCGATTCAAGCAGAATTAAATTCACTTTCTAAACATGAGGTTTTTGGACCTATAGTCCAAACACCTAAATATGTAAAGCCGGTAGGATATAAATGGATATTTGTGCAAAAACAAAATGAGAAAAATGAAGTTGTAACATATAAATCACGACTTGTAGCACAAGGATTTTCGCAAAGGCCCGTCATTGATTATGAAGAGACATATTCTCCTGTGGTGGATGCAATCACATTTAGATACCTTATTAGTCTGACAGTACGTGAAAAACTTGACATGCGTCTGATGGATGTTGTTACAGCCTATTTGTATGGTACACTTGATAGTAAAATTTATATGAAAATCCCAGAAGGATTTAGAATCTCTAAAGGATATAGAGTTTCTCAAGAAAATTACTCAATCAGATTAAAAAAAAGTTTATATGGATTAAAACAATCTGGATGTATGCGGTACAATCGTCTTAGTGAATATTTGTTAAAAGAAGGTTATAAAAACGATCCAATATGCCCATGTGTTTTTATAAAAAGATTTGAATCAAACATTATGATAATTGCTATTTATGTTGATGATCTAAATATTATTAGAACTCCTGAAGAGCTTCAAAATGCAATAAATTATTTAAAGAAAGAATTTGAGATGAAACATCTCGAAAAAATAAAATTTTGTCTTGGCCTGGAGATCGAGCATTTAAAAGATGGAATTCATATCCATCAGTCAACTTATACGAAAAAGATCTAAAATAAATTTTATATGGATAAAGCACATCCATTGAGTACCCCGATGGTTGTACGATCGTTAGATGTGAATAAAGATCAATTTCGTCCTTGTGAGAATGATAAAGAGTTTCTTAGTCCTGAAGTACCATATCTAAGTGTCATAGGAGCATTGATGTATCTTGCAAATAACACAAGACCTGATATAGCTTTTGTTGTAAACTTGTTAGCAAGATTTATTTCTTTTCTAACACGTAGACATTGGAATGGAATTAAACATGTATTTAGATATCTTAGAGGGACCATTGATATGGGGTTATTTTATTCAAATGATTCAAAATCCCTATTAGTTGGTTATGCTGATGCTGGATATTTATCGGATCCACATAAAGGTTGATCCCAAATGGGATATTTATTTACATGTGGAGGTACTGGCATATCATGGCGTTAGACAAAGCAAACATTAGCTGCTGCCTCTTCAAATCATGCTAAAATAATTGCAATGCATGAGGCAAGCCGAGAGTGTGTTTGGCTAAGGTTATTAACCCAACATATCCAGAAGATATGTAATTTGCCTTTACAGGAAAATATGTCAACTATCTTATACGAAGATAATGCAGCATGTATAGCTCAATTAAAGGGTGGTTATATCAAAGGTGACAGAACGAAACATATTTCACCAAAATTATTCTTCACTCATGATCTTGAGAAGAACGGTGACATAGAAGTTCAACAAATTTGTTCTAGTGATAATTTAGCAGATCTTTTTACCAAGGCATTGCCAACTTCAACATTTGAAAGACTACGAAACAAGATTGGAATGCATCGACTCAAAGGTATAATGTGATGTCATCATTAGGGGGAGCCTAAAACACATTGTACTCTTTTCCTTTAACCAAGGTTTTGTCCCACTGGGTTTTCCTGGTAAAGGTTTTTAACGAGGCAACTTGTAATAGGAGATTGTGTACTCTTTTTTCTTTATTAGGTTTTTATCCCATAGGGGTTTTCCTAAAAAAGGTTTTAATGAGGCACATGTTTATTTAAAATGAAATCCAAGGGAGAATGTTGTAAATTAAATGGATGTCTATAACCCCCTTAAGTATATTAAAGAAAAGAGATAAAACTCTTTACTTCATTTATAATCAGGAGATCATTAAATGGAGTAATTAAGAAAACTTAGTTCATTACATACATTTATTAATTAAATGTAAATGAGCTTATAAATAGCACTTTGTAAGTGAAAATAAGACAATAAAAAATTATCCCGTATTTTCATCCATTTTTTTATTGTTTTATTAATTTTTCTATAAGAAAAATATAGTTAAAAGCTTATATTTAATGTTTTTAGTGCATAATTCAATGCGAAATATCAAAAAACATATTAATTCAATGCGAAATATCAAAAAACATATTAATTTTGTTTTTCACATATCTTACATAAAATTAATTACACGTGTAGCTAAACTCATCCATTTATCATCTTCATCAACTCCGCATTGGTCATTTAGATTTCAAGAATGCAAGGTTGAAACTCATAATCGAATTAAAGTGCCAGTTCTAGCCCAATACACTATTATTTTGTGTTGTAATTTTCAAACCTTTTTATACAAAGAAAATGAAATAGTGATGCAACTTTCATTGACATCCCTGTATCATTTCTTTTTGCTAGAATGTTTTTGATTTGACATTTTGTCGAGCAAGTGATGCAAGCTGTTGGCACTGGCAATTATTGGTACCTCATCCCCATCATCGCCACAATTTTTTTTTCTCCTTTCATTAAAATTGACGCAATCATCAACCACAAGAAACTCGAAAGGACTGAACACAGAGGTCCATTATCAATCATTTCTGACCACTTTGGCTCGCGGAAATTAGTATTTTATTGAAGTTTGTGAGATTTAATTTGCAGTTTGCAGTGTTCGATCATTTTCAGTAGGCCAGCCAATTGAATTGATGATCATGATCCAGCGTGAACTAAATACGGAGTCGAAATCCCACTGGGTAGAAACGAAGAATTTCTCTGATTCTGACGCTAATGGATATCGCTGTAGAATACCACTTCGTTTGCACGTTTGAGCTTTAACTATTCCTACGTATACGGATTTGATAATTAACCACGGGGCTTCGGTAGTTTTCGAGTCAAAGATTATCACATTCTCCCATTTTCATGAATATTAATTAAAATGGATAAAAGATACAGAAATTAATTTTAGGGAAAAATTTTAAGATATTTGAAAATTTGGTATATAGTTGGTTGTTTAGAAGTGTTTAAGCATAATAAATAGATGGTGATATAGCTGAAATTAATTATACTGCATCGTTTTGATCCCAAAATTTAAAAATTCGAAAATTATAACTTATTTTACATTCAATTAATTTTTCTAATATTTTTTTAATAAATTTATCTTGAATTTATCTAATTAATTTGAAATAGTACTTGATTTATGTGTAGATGAGATTGTTGAAATATTAATTGTTGCAAAGTTTTGTTCTAACATAATGTTATAACAAAAATTGCAACACTCCATACATATCTTGTTACATAGGTAATTTTAACTTGTATATTTGTAATAGATATCTTTTTTTAACTTGATAGTAGCAAATGTGAAGTCCTTGATAAAAGCGCAACTGGTCTGAAAGGCTTTAAGAGTTTGAACTTCATAATGATTCTTCTAATCAAGAGAGAAGTTATTCAACTAACAAGAGAGAGATTTAAAAGACTTATCACATGTTTTAAAATTAAGGATTATCAATTGATTGCTTATTGATCGTTCAAAGCTTAAATTTCAAGTTAATAGTGTTGGGATAGCCGGTTCACCCTGTGACACAGCGGAAAAATATTCCGACGATCTTCAGCCATGGATCTATTTACGAGGAACGAAAACGGGTCAAAATAAGGTTGAAGATATACCTTCCTAAATGAAAACGATGAAAGGATGCTACTGATTCGATGTCGATTCCAAACTACAACAAAAACATCTTGACCACAGCGAAAAAGTCTTGGCCTCCACGTAGTCCACACGATATTAAAACGAATGACAAATTCTCTGGGAACTTTCCCAAAGAAAATCTCTCAAAACGGTTGCTAGACCTTTTTATTCTTTTTCTTTTAAAACACACTTAACCCTAACTCGGGATTTTGGTATTCATATATTGAAAATAGAATCATCCTATAAAGAATATATGGAAAGCATTAAAAACGTTATATTCTTTCCAAAAAGAATTATAACTACCATGTTTCAATGTTTGACCAAAATCATAAATAGAATAATTTATTATAATAATTTCGGTAAACTATATCCAATTAAAATTTTATACGAATCAAATATATTAATTTTAACTATGTTCTCTATTAGTGTACAACAAGCTTGTACATATTTATTTTGTTTAATATTTAACTATCAAAATAAATTAATTCAATAATTAATTTAATTTATGTGACAGTTAAACACAGTACCAACTATGTTTGGATTTTGTTCCTTTTAACCATAGGGTGTGATCTTGTAGGCTCTTGTAACGTTAGTAGTAATACTAGAACATTTCTTTTAATAGAAGTAATGTGTGGCATCTAGCAATGCATCATTGCAACCTAAGTTACAAGAAGTCGTAATTCAACATAACCTTTCTATGATGAAACTTTCATGTATTACATCTGTAACAACCTATACACGGTTCAGTTGTCGAACCCGAGTAACAGGATGCCACATCACACGTCACAACATCACACATTAGACATCATCTCATTTGCATACAAATATCAACACATTCGATCATTTATAGGGGTTTTAAGTCTAGGATACCTTGGGCGACATTAAAATTTACTAAGACCTTGTATCAAATTAAGAACATTCTTAATGACCACTTGAAAAAAATTTCAAAAAGGTCTCACAGTTATCGATACACACTATCTAGTATCGATATTTCTCGTAATGGGTATTGATACCGTTTAGAAAATCGATACCTTTTTAGCATTCTGTTTCTCTACAACATTTAAACCCCAACAATTTATCAATATGGTTCAAAAAGTATCTATAATTTCACCCCGAGTATCAATACTCAAAGAAAGGTATCGATATCAATTTAAGCTATTGACTTTCAACATGGAGGTATTGATACATATTGTAACAGTCCCGTTTAGACCCTAGTCAAAATAGTGGTTTTGAGACCACAAATATGAGTCATAAAAATATTTTAATATTATTTTATGTGATTATGATACGTGAATTAGCATGTGTGAAAGTTTCGTATGAAAATTTAATCGTTTGTGTGCTCAATTTGATAAAAGGACCTAATCGCATAAAATGTAAAAGTGGCCTTCTAATTGTTAAAATGCCTATTTGTTATAGCTTATAAATTATGAGGTCTTTATGAGGTTATTTGACCATGTAATGAATTAAATGACATAAATGGGCATTAGTTGGTGGAATTTTAATGATTTATAATAAGGTTAAATTGGTAAAATGTATATTAATATTATATTAGTTAAAACCAAAGTTAAATCATTTTATTTTCTATCATCCATGGCCGAATATTAGAGAAAAATAAGAATAAAAACACAAGATAGGGTTCGGCTTTGATTTTCTTTGATTGAAGGTTCGTTTTTGTTCCGTTTTTGATAATTTCTACGTTTTGTAATCATTGCTTAGTAATCTGTCAAGCCTTTGCCCTAATTTATGATTTTATTGATGATTTTGAAATATTCCATTGATGAAATTGTGAGCTTTGTGATGTTAGTTGTTAGAAAATTAAAGATATGTGTTGGGTTAGTATATTTTGTCTTTGAATTTTTGATGAATTTGAGAAATTTGGACTAAATTGTGAAATTTGTAAATTGAGAGAATAAAATGTGAAATAAATTAAATATGTGGACTTGTATGAGTGCTATGAAAATTCGGCTAAGCTTGTGTAAAAGGAAATTTTGTGTATTTTGTGATTTATTAATCAGGGACTAAATTGTCAAAATGTAAAAATATGAGGGTTAAATTGTAAAGTGCCCTAAATATGTGTTTTTGGATTGATTTGAATGAATGTGAAAGTGAATAAGTTAAATTTGAATTTATATAGATCAAGAACAAAAGAAAACATAATTTGATCGAGGAAAGTCAAAAGTTGTCGAGTAGTCGATTCAGTCTATCCGAATCCGTACGAGGTAAGTCGATGTACAAATAAATGTATTTTGATTGAATTATTATTGATTAAATGCTTTTGAAAAATGTTGAATGATAATAAGTGTTGAGAATGAGATATCCGAGAAAGTATCGACAAAGTTCCGACGTCCAAAAAGCCCCGCACGAACCTTAGGAATAGATAGGATACATATGTCATGACATAGGATCCGGCATGTGATTTCGTGTAAGACCACGTCTGAGACGTTGGCATCAACTTATGATTTACGTGTAATACCACGTTTGGAATGTTGGCATCGTATTTGATTTCATGTAAGACCCTGACTGGGACAATGGCATCGATATTTGATTACACGTAAGACCACGTCTGGGGCGTTGGCATTGTATGAGCTTTCTGAGTTATCCACATATCCTTATGATTCTGAATGTTTCAACGGGCATTCAGAGAAAATAATGAATATATGAGATGTGTATCCGATTCAAGTACAATCAAAATGTATACTATGTTTGAGAATTAAAAGGTAAGTATATGTATTAATGATGATATGTGATATAAGTATGATAAAGTATGCCATATGTGCAAATGAATTGAGTATATGAGAAATGTATATGATTTAGGTGGTTTGTGATAGTATTTGATATGGATTATATGTAATTATATGATATTTATATGCTTTAATTGATAAGTTTATTTGTATATGGCTTCCTAAGCTTTTGAAAGCTTACTTTGTGTGTGTTTACATTGTCTTATAGATATCGTAGCTATCAGGAGCTCGGGGATCGTCGAGGATCGTCACCACACTATCGAACTATATTTTGGTACTTTTTGACAATCTATATATTGAAGGATGGCATGTATAGGCTAGAAGTACTTTGATTATGTTTCGTAATGTGTATATCTAGCCATCTGATATGGCTTGGTTTTGGATGTGATTATGAATAAATTTTGGTATGTGCTATGTGTTCAAAAATGGTATGTTTTGATGCACTCTTGAATGACCAAATAAAATGGTCAATTTTGGTAACTTTTTGAATTGTGCTTATTTGGAGAAAAGGTAAGATTAGGGCATGACATTGAATGATGGATATTAAGGTTATAAACTATATGTTTTGTTTGATTCTTGCTTATAGAATGATAGGTTTTGATATGTGTTACAAGTGTGAAAATTGTTGATAATGAAATGGCATGAAAGATGCATGATTTGGATTTGAAATTGGTTGAAATTATAGTGAAAATGTGTTTGGTTTTGATTTTTGGAGGGAGGATCCTTAATGGGTGGCAATTTGGGCTTGCAAATGGCCTATTTTTGCCCACACGAGTAGGGACACGGGCGTGTGTCTCAGCCATGTTGCTCGAAGGCCACTTCGAAATAAGCCTAGGCAGACCACACGGTCGCACACACGTGCGTATGCTAGGCCGCATGGCCAAGTCAGTCTCGAGCATAGGCTGGACACACGAGCGTGTGACTGGCCGTGTGATCCAAGTCAGTAGCCTCCCTAATTTTCACACGGCCTAGCACATGGGCGTGTCTTGTGGCCGTGTGGACAAGTCAGTATGTATGCCTTGTTTTGAGACGACCTAGACACACGGGCGTGTCTAATGCTGTAACACCCCTAGCCCGTATCCGTTGCCGGATTAGAGTTCTGAGGTATTAATGATCATGCTATTTACAAACGTTCAATATAAATTTCAATTCAAGATTCAGATCACATATATACTTATAACTCAATTCAATATCAAATCTTAAAAGAAATTTATTAAGCATAACATAGCATGAATAATGTATATTCCAAAATGTATGTATAAATTAAACATTGTGTACGTATACAGAATGTGGTACACATCCATAGCTTTATTATTGAATATTAGAATTGTTCTATATATGTTGTGCGTGTGCACAAGTTTTGCGTTAAATAAAACAAATGTCATTATCTTCTTTTTCAATTATTCATGTGGCATTACTATTTTAATTACTATGTTGTTCATAGGCCATGCATTAAGATTGCCTAATTCACTCATTTAATATATAATCTTGTAAGTAGGTTTAACTAAACATAACCAGATAGAACTATAAGGAAAGTTATAATTTTAATTTAATAAACCACCATCACATAATAGACGCAATATGTATTATTAAGCTCAAACACATTTTACCATTTAGCAAAAATCTTTTAAAGAACCCTAATGATAATTTAATATTAATCATGCAAATTTCAATATATTTGCAAGCTGTTATTAAATCACAAGTAAACATTTGCATACACTTTTATACAAACTAAAAGAATTCATAGAACATAATTTAAATAAAAATCGCATATGTGCCATTGGTTCTATAATATATGGTCATACCTACTAACAATACATGTATACATATAACTAATGCTTATTTATCCAAAAATTTTAACACCACATTTAACTTATGCAGACATGCCAAATAACTAACTGAAATAATTTCTTTTAAAATGTATTTAGTATCTATTACCTTCCATTATCGAATGGTAATACTTAAATCTAAGCTTATTAAGAATTATGTCTATGCTTATACGAACCTAAACCAAAGCATAAAAGCAAATTCACATACGTATATTTCACCTTAACTCAAACATATCCAATTTAATCCAAAATGCTTATGATCGAATTTACCATTTCACTTACTAAGTTATAATCCAACTTTGATATACAATCACATAGCACCACTTATAAATATTCATAACATACGACATATTTCTCCATACCTCATGCAAAGTCATTAACCTAATTCAACATTCAAACACATAACTCATACTATATCCATCCATGGCACACAACATATTAATCAAAATGAACTTATACCATTATCAATCTAGAACCGAACACAAGCATAGAAATAAGCCATTTTCGCATGGCCTTAATACAAAATCAAAGTTCAATACCAAAACACATTCCACCCTATACAAGCCATAATTCGTGTTTGACTTATAAAGGTACCAAGATATCTGATAGTGTGATGAGCTTGGCTGACAGTCCCCGAGTTTGCAGCTTGACTTCAAAATCTATAAACAGGAACAACATACACAGTAAGCTATGATAGCTTAGTAAGCTATAAGCAAATAAACATTTCAGTAATGTATTCAACTCACTTAAACTAGTCGAATTACATTAATACTACTATACTTGACCTCAACCGTACAACATGCATAATTAATACATTTTCATAGACATTTATCCACCTAGGCCGAATTCACACATAGTCATTTAACATATTATAATCAAATCTCAAACCCAAAAGACATAATAAACCATTCAACCATTTACTCTTAAGTACAAACCTAAGATTCATCAAATGGCATCACATGCAAACTTATTACCTATATGAACGAATATGCCATCTCACATATGCATGTATTTTAAAAGAAAAACACTTCAATGATACACAAATTATTCATTTACAAGCCAAATATATATACCAAATACACATGAATTCTTCATTTGCATTACACATAATTTATAACAAAAATTCATAGTACTTTCATACCTTTGCTCAAGTAGATATCAAGTTGATTCATACCTGGCCATTTAACTTGTATTACACATGCGTACACAATTTACCTTTTCCTGATGAACCATTCGGAATCGGATAGGACACTCGGATAATCACATATATCGTACAGTGCCAACGTCCCAAACATGGTCTTACATGCAGCCACAAATCGATGCCACTGTCCCAGACAGGGTCTTACTCGTAAACACATATCAAAATCACAAATCGATGCCATGGACTTACTCGCACACATATATCGGAATCCTATGTCATGACATATGTATCCTAGCTATTCCTAAGGTTCATACGGGGCTTTCAGACGTCGTAACTCGGTCGAATTGAACTTGGAAGTGTAGTAGCCACATTTAATCATATTCGGCCAAAGTATATCTAATTTCTAACATTTCATAACAGCATGTAAACATAACATTTAATCACCAATAAACACATCTATTTGCTTATAAACTTACCTCGGACGTTGTAAAACGGGACGGGGCTGCTAATCAATAGCTTTCGTTTTTCCCCGATCCAAATCCGATTCCTTTGGTTCTTGATCTAAACATATTCAAATTAAGCTCATTCAAACATATTTTTCATTCAATTTAGTCCAAAATCACATAAATGAGTAAATTACCATTTTACCCCTAACATTTACAATTTTTACAATTTAGTCCCTATTGCACAAAACACAAAATACACAAAATTTCCAATTACCCATGTTAGGCTGAATGGTACCCATGCCTATACAAGTCCATATATTTTATCAATTTTACATTTTAGTCCCTCAAATTATTATTTTTGCAATTAAGTCCTAATTACTCAAAATCATCAAAAACTCCAATACAAAATATGTTAATCTAAAACATATCTTTCATTTTTCATCATCAAACAACTAAAATCACAAACTATCATCAATGACACAACTCAAAATATTCATCAAAGTCAAAAATTAAAGCTTGGGTTTTGTGGTACTCGAAGCAACGATCTCAAAAACGTAGAAATTATAAAAAACCGACAAAGAACGAACCTTGAATCAAGATGAGAAGGATGGCTGAACCTAGCCCTTGCTCTTTCTTTGTTTCTTTTGTTTATAATCGGTGTAAGAATAAAATAATAAACATGGTTTATTTTATGTTTTTAATATAACATATATTAACATGTTTTCTTTATTTACTTATTTAACCTTTAACATTAAATAATAAACCATTATAAACTAAGGTCATGACCGTCCACCATATTTACTTTTGGACTAATTGCATCATAAATGCCTCCACTTACAAAGACATCAACAAATAAGTACTTTCACATTTAACCACCAAATTTTCATTTTACGCAATTAAGCCCTTTTATTTAATCGGACACTCAAACGATAAAATTAAATCACGAAAATTTCACAAATATCAATTCACACAAAATAAACACAGAAAATAATTTTTATATATTTTTCTGACTCGAATTAGTGGTCCCAAAACCATCATTCTGATTAGGGTCTAATTCAGGATGTTACAAATGCCGTGTGAGGCACACGGATTGTTCACACGGGCGTGTGACCTTTGCAACTTTGAAAAATGTTTAACTTTCAAAAAATTTTGTATGAGCCTGGCTTTGTCCCGACCCCTTTCTGAAGCATGATTAAGGTCTTGATGACCTATATAAGGGATTCTATAATGATGTTTGACAATGTTTGCAGATGATGATATTGAATTGTTTGTAAAGTGCTCCGATTTGTTTGGCAATGCCTTTAACTCTAGTCCGACGACAGATACGGGTTAGGGGTGTTACACATATGCCTCGAATATCGATACCTCTGCACAAATCAACAAATATTACAACAAAATTGGGCATTTAACATAATCAAACGTATACCAGTTCAACATGCATCTATAACCTCAATATTCAACATAAAAAATATCCATCACTGCAATTCAAAGTATCATCAATCAACTACACATTAGTCTTAATGCGTTATGTATTGTCTAAGCCCACAATAATACTTGACTAAGGACCTTTTAAGAATAATCATATTTCTCTTAGGAATTTTTAACAATTTGGTTTATTTATATACACAGAAAAAGAAACTAAAATAATATGGCAATGCATTATATTAATAAACAAGGTAAAACAAGTATGTAATTACAATCATCATATGATTGGTCTTTGGGCATACTATAACAATCTCCCACTAGAACTAAGACCAATCACTCATATATCTAATACCAAGTGACTTAGTGTGACAATCATGCTTCTGTTGTGTTAGAGGCTTCGTCAGTGGATCAACAATGTTATTATCTGTTTGAACTTTACATATTTCTATATCTTCTTGATCAATAATTTCTCGAATATGATGGAAATGCCTAAGTATATGTTTGGACTGCTTGTAACAGCCCAAACTCGGCCCAGATGTTATGGCCGAATCTGGCATGTTACATTGAAGTGTTTTAGCGAAAACCATGTTTTCATTGAAAACCCTTCTTAAAATAAAAGAAACCTTAATTAACTTAAAAAAAACTCCTTTCAATCATTGTTTACAACATATGATTTTATGAAAACATGTCATTTTAAAATTTAGTTGCGGAAACGTAGAAAACATACTATAATTTAGGAAACTCATGTTTAACTTTTCGTGTTTACAACGAAAATAATAATAATAATTCAAGTGATAATAACATAATGAAAAAAAACCATCATACATCAAACATGCAATGCAATCCCATCCAAATTATCCATCCGCTACACACCAGCTCCATCCCCCGTCACACCATGTGGGGATATAAATATCAACCCACCCAACCGACACACTAAGGGTAGCCCGGTTGTTGAACTACCTTCATTTACATATTGGGCTTTAAAAGCCGCAGTTGGATCCACGATTATCAAGCAACCATGCGATCCTTATATACTTCCTCCGTTCCATAATTCCTAACCCATATGCAACCAAAGCAGAATATCATATGTATGCATGTCACATCCATAAAAATTACATTCAACATCTAGGGGTATTTTGGTCTTTTTTGCCCTTAGGGGCATTTCGATAATTTTCCCTTTATTATGGTTTTCAATTATCTTGGCCCGTTAACAAATCCCGAGAGCTAAAATGAACGAATAATATACACCAGGTAGGATTCCAGAGAAGAAGAGGTGAGTCATTAAGACCGCTTAAGTACCAAGCTCTTCATAGATCCAATCCTAGACATGCATATACCCGTTGCCAAACCTTAACCCTATGACTTGTCTATGGTCATAATAAATTAATTAAGTTTTATGTAGTCATCATATACTAGGCCCAAAACCCCTTATAGAGCCCAATCAAATTCACATACTTGAATCTGGCCCATTAAGCCTAATCATATTCATATAGCCCATTAGGCCTAAATCACTTGTATATGGCCTATTGGGCCCAAATCACATTTATATTTCTCGTTAGGCCTAGTCACATTCATATTCATGCTCACATAAAAATTCCTATCACATAGCATTAATATTCAGTTTTTGCCTATTTTGGGCCCAATAGCCCATCGGGTCCATTTAGCCCATTCTGGTCTATATGGCCAAATCACAACCCAAGTCCACAGAATTGCCCGTGGGCCTCAGGAAACCTATCGGTTTCCTTCTCACGAGTGTTCGCGCACTCGCAAGACTATCGCAGCCAAACTTTCAGCTTTTCGGCATTTTGACATTTCGACTTTTTAGCTTTTCGGCTTTTGCCGAACAACTTGTGTGTATAGTATATGTACACACTTGGTAAGCAAGCGTGCTACGATTCCTTTAGTCACCAACCTAGAAACGATATCACCCTTCCATTAATCGCATGCTTAATACATATCTTTACTAAAACCGAAACCTCACCTTAACCTTACCTTGCGCGATAAATATAATAGCCCCTTCTTAAATCACTAACCACGATCAACTCCTAGATCTGCACCAATCTTAACTATTAAAACCAGAATAATAGATGACTCGTATCCAACACAAGTCCCCTTACCTTAACTATGAACATTCGGCCACCTTAGCCAATGGGAGAGGAATACTTACCAACACCGCAAGCACCTAAAGGCAATTTTGGCAGATAGCTAAGATCCGAGATCCGATACTAATTCCCTGCCACAGTTGATTAGAAAGAGTGAGGGACAATAATCGATACTTAGCAAAGAAAAGCAGTTGTAAAACACTTACACTAGATTTATTCAAAGAGCATTCGGCCCTTGGGAGATTCGGCCTTCAAACTTAGTATGGTGAATAAGGATTATTTGGCACAGATTAAAGAAGAAGAGTAGAAGAAGAAATCGGCTAAGTGAAACAAAGAAAATTGTGTAGAGAAGAATAGAAATCGGCACAAAGAAAAGAAAGAAAAACAAAAGGGTTTTTGGCTTTTTGGATCTTAAAGAGAAAAGGGTTTCTGGCAACAAGGTGAAGAAGAATTTCAACAGTAGCCTGAAAACCTTGTATTTGACCCCTATTTATAGCCCTTATAGCTGAATTTTCCATGCCCGATTCCCAATTCGGCTTCATCACTTCTCCCTTCTCATTTCATCATTTTTCTCCTTGATAACCCTTGATCTTTTCCTTAATTTTCTCTTCTGAACATTCCCCTTGGAGTCCATCTTCACGCCACTTCCAACCTTCTAGAAGGCCAGAATTAAACTTCTAAAAATACTAAGCTAGGATTTGAACCTTGGATCTCCTTGCTAGCTACTAACGCCACTTCCCTACTCCATAAGTGGTGTCACTTAGCCACTCCTCCACAAGGATTTTTGATGCTATTTTCCCCTATCTTTATTTAAAAGCCCAACTAGTTGCCAACCCTGATTCTTCTAATAATTAAATTAAAATTCCTCCACCATAAAACTCGAACCTAGAACTTCTCCAACATACCTAGACACTTCAAATTCATTAAACCCTTAAAGCCAACATGTCATTTGTCATTTTCTTACTCACTTAAAAATTTTATGAGACCCAAAGCCCAATTCATCTAGGCCCAAAATTCAGGGCGTTACACCGCTAGTGAGATCTAGGTTCTTTTACTTTTGTAATAGCTTTGTAGTTGTCACAATGAAGTTCTAAAGCGTCTGATATGTTAGGCACAACCCTAGTTTAAATATAAACTTCTTGATCCAAACAGCCTCTTTTCCAACCTCACTAGCTGCAATATATTCGGCCTTAGTTGTAGAAGAAACTAATGTATCTTACTTTTAACTTTTTCGGCTCACAACACCACCATTAAGGAAAAGACAAAATCTAATTACGATCGTGAGTCATCCTTGTCGGTTTGGAAGCTAGCATCAGTGTAACCTTTTACACTCAGCTCTTCCTCACCTCTATATATAAGGAATGTGTCCTTAGACCTTCACAAGTACTTAAAGATATTTTTAACTGTGACCTAATAACCTTCAGCGGGATCTTTTTGGTACCAACTCGTCATGCTTAAAGTATACGAAACATCTGGACTAGTACATAACATGACATACATGATAGACTCTATAGTCGAAGCATATGGAATCTTACTCATGTGTTCTCTATCTTATGGAGCTAAAGGACACATTTCCTTCGAGATTGTAATGTCATGTCACATAGGTAAGAATCCTCTTTTAAATTCTTCCATGCTGAACCTTTTTGGTACTTTATCTATGTATGTACTTTGGCTTGGACCTAGGAATCGTTTTGATCTATCTCAATAGATTTTGACTCCTAATATGTATGTAGCCTCGCCTAATTCTTTCATAGGAAAACTTCCTAACGAAATCTTAATAGACTGTAGGGTAGGTACATCATTTCCTATGATAAGTATGTCATCTACATGCAGTACTAAGAATGCAATATTGCTCCCACTAACTCTCTTGTAAACATGAAGCTCATCTTCATTTTCGATAAAACCAAACTCTTTTATTGTATCATTAAAAAAATATTTAAACTTCGAGAAGCTTACTTTAATCCATAAATGAATCTTTGTAGCTGCATATCTTTCCAGCATCTTTTGGATCAACAAAACTTTCAAATTGTGTCATGTACACATATATTCCAGTTTCCCATTAAGGAAAGCTATTTTGATGCCCATCTGTTAAATTTCATAATCATGAAATGTAACTATTGCAAGTTAGACCCAGATGGATATAAACATAGTAACAGGAGAAAAGGTTTCATCATAGTCAATACCATGAACATGGTGAAAACCTTTAGCAACTAATCGCCCTTTGTATGCTTGTATAATACCATCCATTTTTTTCTGAAAACCCACTTGCACCCTATGGGTTTAACCCCTTCAGGTGGGTAAACCAAAATCTATACTCTTTTTTTCTAACATGGAATCCACCTCAGATCTCATGGCCTCAAGTTATTTCTCAGAATCTAGGCTCGCCACCGGTTCTTGATAAGTCCTAGGCTTATGTTGATCCATAACTAGAATATTACCATTTTAATCATGACAAATACATATCTCTCATGTACTTGGTATTCTCTAAAAGATCTTCACTATAGTTGTGTTTCTAAAATAGTTAATTGTTCCACAAAAACTTGCGGAACATGTTATTCAATCTCTAATTTAGTGATCTATTCTTGTTCTCGAATTTCTCTGAGTTCTATTCTTCTACCACTTCCTTTTCTAGATGCAAAATCTCTCAAGGAAGAATCTTGTTCAAGAAACAAACACTTTTATTCTCAGTTGGATTGAAAAAATAATATTCTTTAGTTTCCTTAGGATATCCCACAAAGATGCACTTTTGAGATTTGGGTTCGAGTTTAGTAAACTTCTGGCTTTTAGCATAAGCTTCACAACCCCAAATCTTATTGAAAGATATACTAGGATGCGCCGTCCACATTTTATATGGAGTCTTTTGAACTGATTTAGATGGAACACGATTCAATGTGAAAACAACTATTTCAAGTGCATGTCCCCAAAGGAAGTAGGAAGATCAACATGACTTATCATTGATCAAACCATGTCTAACAATGTTCGATTTCTCCTTTCTGAAACTCCATTCCATTGTGGAGTACCATGAGGTATAAGTTGTGAGACAATCCCATATTCCTTCAAAAATTCATCAAACTCTACGCTTATGTATTCTCCTCCTAGATCTAATCAAAATACTTTAATACTTTTACCTGTTGATTTTGTACTTCATTTTTAAATTCCTTGAACTTTTCAAGGGCTTCAGATTTATGGCACATAAGATAAATATATCCATATCTACTAAAGTCATCAGTGAAAGTAATGAAGTATTGAAAACCTTTTCTGTCTTGTATGTTCATTAGTCCACAAACATCAATATGTATTAAGCATAATAAATCATTAGCTTACTCACTTTTACTATTAAAAGGAGTTTTAGTCATTTTACCCAACAAGCAAAACTCATATATATTAAATTGTTCGAAAAGAAAAAAGTCCAAATTTCCATCTTTAAGGAACTTTTATATGCATTTTTCACTTATATGGCCCAATCAACAATGCCAAAGATAAGTTTTATTATAGTAATTTATTTTTTATCTTTTAGTATTTATGTTATAAATGAGTCTATCTTGGTCTAAAATGTAGAGACCATTTACTAATAGTGTCGAACCATAGAAAATATTATCGAGGTAAAATGAACAACAATTATCCCTAATAATGATCTCAAAACCATTTTTATCTAAACAAGAAATTGAAATAATGTTTCTAGTCAAACTTGGCAAAAAATAGCAATCCTCAAAAGTTAAATTAAGTCACTAGCCAATGATAAAATATGTGTTCCTAAAGTTAATGCAACAATTCTTGCTCCATTTCCAACTTGCAGGTCCACATCTCCTTTAGCCAAATTCCTACTCATTTGCAGTCTCTATAAAGAGGTACAAATATGAGAACTACACCTGGTATCTAATACACATGAAGTAGATGTTGATAAATTAATATCAAAAACACAAATACTTGAAGTGGACACTCTATTTTCTTTTGCCTTCTTGACCTCTTCAAGATAGGCAGGACAATTCCTCTTCCAGTGTTCGATGTTACCACAATGGAAACATTTTCCATCCTTAGCAATTCCTCCTTTAGGATTCAATGTAGCTTTTCTATAACCCCTCTAAAACTTGGCCAAATTGTTATGGCCAAATTCCGAAAGTCACATTAAAACCCATTGAAAACTAATACTTGATAAAAGCAATTATGTTTAAGTAGTTTTTGTGAAAAACTTAAAATTTTATATACTAATTTATTTAGTTTTTGAAAAACTTTTATTAAAGTGCAACATTTGAAAAGTTTCATTTTTTGTAGAGTTATCAGTCTAAAAGGTTGAAATATAAAATTTACAATATCTTTAAATAAGTCTTAAAAATGATTTTGATAAAAACTTTTGTAGTGGACTTTGTAAATACTTAGAAAATCATATATTAAAATTTAAATGAAAATAAAAATCATAAGAATTCCAAATACAACAATTTAAAATATTTTATGTTCATCAAACATGCATGCATGGAAGTTTATAATTTTAAAAGTAAAAATAGCCCATAAAAAGTTTAATCTCCAAAATAACAAACCAAAAAGTTCATAAACCACTTTAATAATTAATTCAATTGAGAGACTCCTCCTCATGCTGAATCTAAGCCTTATACCTGTGAATCATCTAAAAAGGTTATAAAACTTAAGTGGTGAGCTTTAAAGCTTAGTGTGAATTTCATAACAAATTAAATAAAAAAATTCACAAACATATCATACAAAATAGTCAATTTTATGCACATATCCATATCAATGCAAATTTTGTAAAACAATTCTACAATTTCTTTTAAAATATCCTACCCATCTCCACTACACACCATAAAGAGTTCCCTAGAACTCATCCATCCAAAACACACCAACATACATGTGAACGAAGCCACCAAATTGGCAGACAAGTTGCTAACTCATGTAGGTTGTGGATAAAAAACCTTGTACATTATGGATAAACCATCAAATTTGCATATTAATATTGCCACATCTTCCTCCATACACATGTCTCAACCCCATGTAATGCATTATGGCATACAAATCATATGGCAAAACAATAAACATGATAATCATGCTTTCATATACATGTAGGTTTCAATATACATGGTAATCCATGTTATTTCAATAAACAAAAAGCCATGATTTTTTCACAACATGGGATTATAAAAATATTTAACAAATCATAACAATAACTATCACATCAAATCATAAATCTCAAGTAAAGTGACTTACCTTGTAACCCTAAAGTCATTAACTTGTTACAACAAAACATAATGTTTTCAATTGTATAATAAAACGATAAATTTTTAGTTAAAACCTTATGTTTTTAACTTGCATGAAATGCACACCTTAATCAATTTGAATAGTAAATCCAACTAATGCTTGATCGTCTCCAATCCAAAAGAATTAGGACTTTGATTTGCACCTAAAGAAATCATTCATAAAATTAGTATTCTTTTATCTCCAATAAAAGAATTATCCATGATAAAAATTATCCACAACTTTACAGCTTAATACTTGGTCCTTTATTTCCAAATCAAACCAAGATGAACACTTATATAGCTAAGGACTTGAATTGATGAGATAATCTATTTTAATGAAAATTTTACAAGATTTGGATTAGTGATCATGAAATGAAAATAGAATAGATGAAATAAAATTAAAAAATTAAAAAAATTGACAATATCTTCAAGATTGAAGAAGACTCCAAAAAGTAGTATGGAATTCCAGTAGAAGAAAAGAAAATAAGTTTTCTAAAAGATGATAAAAGAAGATAGAATTAGAAGTGAAGGAGAACAAGTACATAAATGTGTTTTTGGGTAGTGGAATTTGAATATTGGTTTGGTTTTAATGTAGTGGTGATGCGGTGGTGCTACAATGGTCGAATGGTGGTGGAGTGGTGGTTTCATGGTGGTGATTCGGTGGTTGTTGGCTGGTCATTCGGTTTAAAGTTGGAAACTTAAGAAAAAATGAAAGAAAAATGTAAAGACGAGCAACCAATATGGGCAACACAAGCAGGAAGATAAGGAAGAGAAAAGATAGAAAATTTTATGAAAAAAAACAAAATGAGAGTGTGTGAGAGGGAGGAGTGGACGGTCACCAAGGGTAAGCTCCCAACAAAGCATTCAAGAGGGGAGACAAAAGAGTTAGGGAGAGTAATGGACAACAAATTTGGGAGTTTCATCTATTCAAAATTTAAAGTGTGGAGTTTAAAAAAAATGTTGAATAAGAGTTACATGAAAAAAATGGACAATTTTGTATGGAAAAGGTTGACTAAATTTTGGATGAATTCAAAAAAAAAGATATTATGGAGGCTAGTACTTGGGTATTTTAGGAGTTACTAAAGCTACTTAACCACTACACCACTTCTCATGCTTGTTTAATAACTAATAATATTTAATAAAATTTTGGGATGTGGCATTTTTGTTTGTTGGGTTTGGCCATGCCATTGTCCTTGGGCTTTGCTTTAGCATTAAGCTTTCCTTTGCCATTGTCCTTGCAGACCATCAAAATAGGCTTAGGCCCAACACTTTTCATGTTACTTTTAGCAGTTTGTAACATGTTGAGTAACTGTGGCAAGGTCTTATCAATTTCATTCATGTTGAAATTAAGGACAAATTGGCTAAAACTATCCGACAACGATTGCAGGATGACATTGGTGGCCAACTCCATACTTAAAGGGAGTCCTAGTCTTTCAAGGCATTCAATACCGCATATCATCTTGAGAACATCAGTTCCCACATGAGATCCCTCCATCATTTTGCATCGAAATAGAGCTTTACAGCTCTCGTACCTCTTTTGACGTGCTTGGCACTCATATAATTCCTTGAAGTGCTAGATCATATCATAAGTAACCATATCCTCATGTTGCTTTTGAAGCTCAAGAGTCATGGTGGCAAGCATTAGACATCCTATGTCTAACTTGTCATCAAGATGATACTTATAAGCATACTTGTCAGCTCTAGAGGCATTAGCTGCTGGTTCATAAGGAACAAGTTCTTCAATGACATATAATTTTCGTTCTTGTTTAAGCATAATCCTCAAGTTACGAAACTAGTCAAGGAAGTTCAAGCCATTTAACTTATCCTTATCAAGAATAGATCGTAGTGATACAGTGTTTTTGTTGTTTGCCATAATAAATCTACAATAATAAAATATGCTCATGAGTACATTTACCTAGTTTAATAAAATCATTAAAAGTACTTTATTAAATGATGCTCCCACTATTTTATTCAAAATTAATAACCCTTATATTTTAATTTTGGAAATACTTTCTCTAAAGTTTTCTAGTGGATAAGGATTCGTATTTTACCTTTTCTTAAGTCAACTTTGGCTTTACTCTCAAGATTATGATTATTTAGGTAAGCAACACTTGCTAATTACATCACATGTAACTCCTCTATTTGGAAAACAACTCTTGTTCCAACCATCTCATGATTATCCAAACTCTTACCTCTAGGTATCTAATCCTATTAGAGGCACCTAGTAAAGTTATTAACCAATATTATAACTGGAAAATATCACTTTCTTATTCTTTGTAATTGACCAATATAGATGCATGTACTTCACTTTAGCAGAACCCACATTGTATTAATCGAGGCTTTAACGAGGGTAAATATTGGAAGGCAATATTAACTTAATATTTTATTGAGGGTTTTTCAATTAAATTAATCTCACCATTAATGGTCAACATTTGACCATTTAATCCTTTAATTGATCTTATCAATGTCCTGTAACATGCATGCTAACATATCATTCATTGTATCATATAAAAGAAAAATATAAAGTAGTAAATAAATGTAATGGTTATAGCCTATAAAACTAAGGTAGTTCCTTCCGAGCCAATGGGAGAACTGAAAGGAATCCTAATGGTGTATGTCGCTTCTTAAGCTTCTTTTCCGCTTTAAGTAGCCCAACAATCTTTTTCTCTAGTTCACAGTAGCTTGTACAATTTACAATTATAGAAACTCATTTTACATAGGAGGGAGTAAGATGAGAGGGGAAATACAAGAGAAATATAGAAAGGTACGACATATAGGCCGTATTTATAAAATTATAACATTAGCAATTAATAAATTAAATGGGCTATCAGGCTATAACCATGCATTTCCAAACACTATGCATATCAAACATAGTATACAACATATGATACATTTTATTTAATGGCTTATTATTGTCAATTACGAAATTGTCCCTTCAATTAATGTTGCCTACGTATAAGAGTCAAGGGGTGGAGCCCCTTGTAGGGGTATTGCACCAAGGTACTGAGGGCAGCGGTGCTGTTGACCAATTAGCGACGGACCCCTGCGAAATTTTAAAAATTACACTTTCTCTATGGAAAAATGTCACTATTTGATAACCTTTATCAAAACAGAATAATATTTAAAAAAATTGATCTAAGATGCTTCTTTATTGGAACAACTTTTGTTCCTTTTTCGAATGTAATCAACAAGTTAACAATTAACTTTGAATGACAAAACCCCCACTACCACAAGACATATTCATGAACACTTAACAAACCATATACAATATCCAATAGGCTTCAAAATCAATGATTAACTTTTAATCATCGATTGAAAGGAACAAATACTCACATATGTTTAACAGATTAAACATGCAAGTTTTAAACAACATTTAATAGATATCATATATTCATAAAAACAGATCAATTAAACATATCATGTAACAGCCTGATTTAGACCCTAATCGAAACGGTTGTTTCGGGACCACAAATCTGAGTTAGAAAAATATTTTAAAATTATTTTCCGTGTTTATTTTGTGTGAATTTATTTTCATGAAATTTTCGTGATTTAATTTTGTCGTTTGAGTGTCTGATTAAATAAAATGACTTAATCACGTAAAATGAAAATTAGGTGGTTATTTCTAAAAGGGGCTGAATTGCACTTGGCTTTTTAAATGGAAGCCTTATATTGCAATTATCCCAATACTAAGTAAAGTAGACGGCAATGGACATAATATAATGATAGTATAATGTTTTATTTAAGGTTAAAAATGTAAATTAAAAGTTAAGTTATAATATATCATAAAACATAAAATAATAAAAACCATGTTCATTATCTTTATTTTGGCCAAAAGTTAAAACAAAGAAAAAGAAAGAAACCAATCTAGGGTTCGACATATATTCAAGTTCAATCAAGGTTCGTTTTTGTTTGGTTTTTGATAATTTTTACGTTTCTGAGATCGTTGCTTCGAGTACTACAAAACCCATGCTTAAATTTTTTATTTTGATGAATATTTTGAGTTGTGCCATTGTTTAGAGCTTGTGTTTTTTGTTGTTTGATGATGAAAAATGAAAGATATGTTTTAGATTAACATATTTTGTATTGGTGTTTTTGATGATTTTGAGTAATTATGACTTAATTGCAAAAATAATAATTTGAGGGACTAAAATGTGAAATAAATGAATTATATGGGCTTGTATAGACATGGGTACCATTCGGCCTAACATGGGTACTTTGAGATTTTGTATATTTTGTGTTTTGTGCAATAGGGACTAAATTGTAAAAACTGTAAATGTCAGGGGTAAAATGGTAATTTGCCCATTTGTGTGTTTTTGGACTAAATTGAATGAAAATATTTTTGAATGAGCTTAATTTGAATATGTTTAGACCAAGAACCAAAGAAATCGGATTTGGATCGGGGGAAAATGAAAGTTGTCGACTAGCTATCTTGTTCCGTTTTATAACGAACGAGGTAAGTTTATAAGCAAATAGACGTGTCTAATTATAGTTAAATGCTAAATATATATGCTGGTATGCAAAATATGAATTTATATATGTTATTTTTGAATGTGTATAAGCTTGGTAACCATGTTTGAGCATTTGTTTCGACCGAGTTACAACATCCGAAAGCCCTGTATGAACCTTAGGAATAGCTAGGATACATATGTCATGATATAGGATTCTGATATATGTGTGCGAGTAAGACCATGGTATCGATATGTGATTTCGATATATGTGTACGAGTATAACCCTGTCTGGGACAGTGGCATCGATATGTGACTACATGTAAGACCATGTCTGGGATGTTGGCATTGTACGATATGTGTGATTATCCGAGTGCCCTATCCAATTTCGAATGGTTCATCGGGCAAAGGTAAATCATGATCAAATGTGTAAAATGAGCTAAAAGGGCCAGGTATGATTTAGTTTGTTAGCTATCGTGAATAAGATATGTATGTAACTTGAAAGTTGATAAGTTATATGTGATGTAAAGGATAAATATACATGAATTGAACAAGTGTATTCAGTTTTGAACAAATGGTATGAATATTATGGAATTGATTTTTGGATATGCATATATATGTGATCATGTATGTTCGACCATATAAGAAGTATATGTACAAGATGTTATAATCGGATTCTTTAGCTTATGTGAATATGTATATGTGTGTTTGATTGTATAATGACATTTTAACTTAGAAAGTTGATTGACTTTCAGTTAATATGATTATGTGAGCATTCGGCCATGGTAGAATTGTGCATGAAAATGTAATTATTTATCTCACTTGTAAGTTCGAAATTAAGCTTGGTAATGTTAATATAATTCGGTTTAACTTAAAATGAGTTGATTATATCTTAGGATTGTTTATTTGCTTATGACTTACTAAGCTATAATAGCTTACTCTGTGTGTACATATTTACCTTGTTTTATAGATTTTGGATTCAAGTTACAAGCTCGGGTATCGTCAGCAAAGTCTTTCACATTATCCACTACTTCGGTATTTAAATAGTTGAACTTGAAGTATGGCATGTATAGACTAGCTTAGAGTTGGCTTATTTTGGATGATGGATGTATAAAGGCAATGCGAAAATGGTTTTATTTTTATGCTCGAATTCGGTATTGATAAAATCTTCATTTAAGTCTATTTTGATTATCATGTTGTATGTCATGGTTGGTTATAAATTGTGTTATGTGATTATGATTTTGAGGTTGGTTGTTGAATTCGGATGTGGCATGAAAGAATCAGCTATGCTATATATATGTGTGTGTTAGGTCTTGGTTTGAGCCTATATTGTAAGAGTAGCTAAATATATGATGTTTGTGAAAATGTTATGTGTTTCAGCCATATGTATAAATGGATGTTAATTAAGCTAAGGTAGGCTATGTGTTGTTAGGTAAAAATTAAGACATATGCATGGTTTAAATTGGGTGTTTATTTATGGTCTATATTAATGATAGGGATGGCACTTGAATTGTTGTTTTGGTAAGTAAGACCTATGGGGTTTTAGATTTATATAAGGAATTTGAGCTAATGATAGAGATATATGTATACTTGGTAATCGGTAATGTTATATTAGTTGAGTTTTTAAATGTTTTACATGTATAAAAATATGTGCTTATAATATGGTTGAAATGTATATGTGCATGGCAATATAAATTCGTTAAATATTTATAAATTATTAAATATGTATAAATGAATTGAGTTAGCCAAGTAGACATATAATTGAAATGGGTTGATTATAACCGAATGTTTGTTATTAAATTGTGTTAATATGCAAATATATGAATTACACATAGATTAACACATTAAAGCCGCATAAATGAGTGAAAAGGTTAGTAATGAAATTTAGTTCAATTAATAAATAACTTATGTATATGCATGACTTATTTAAGAATAAAAATATAGGTTTAATATTCCATAATGAAATTATTGATATGTTATATGTTCTATATATGTATTGAATTGATTTGAAATATATATATTTTGGATTATGTTTTATTTAATCTATGTGGTGAATGATAATAAATTATGATTAGATATTGGATTAAGTCATAAGCATTGATGTGATTTAAATCTTGAATTACAATGAACGTATGATTCGCATATGTAATACGGTTGTTAAATATATATGATTATGACTTGAATTAATATGAAAATGTTTGGAATTGTGCTTTCGTTTAGTAATGCCTCGTAACCCCATTCCGGCGACGGATGCGGGTTAGGGGTGTTACATTTGATTGGTATCAGAGCTACGGTTTAGTCGGTTCTAAGATTAACGTAGCGTGTGTAAGTCTAGCTATACATGTCATATTATATATTGTGATAGTGTGATGACTTCTGACATCTGAAAATGTGTTTTCACATAGTAAATGGATCCAGACAAAGCTTTAGCCGATGATGTCAAGAGTGTAGCGCTTGCTCCCGCGCAAGAGACAGCGCCGGCTGATTCTCGACCGATTTCGAGTAATCAAGAGGGTGAGGCTAAACAAGCCTTCTATCAAATGATGAATGACTGGTTTACTCAATATATCCGGACTAACCCGACTGCACAACAACCTCCACCCCCGACTAATCCATCTTCGATGCCTGCTATACCTCAAGTAAGTGATCCACTGTGATTGTATAAGCCACCTATTGATAAAATCAGAAAACACAGGGCTAAAGAGTTTAAAGCTATTGATGTTGATGATGCTGAGCGGGCTGAGTTCTGGCTTGATAATACTATCTGTGTGTTTGATGAGGTATCCTGTACCCCAGATGAATGTATGAAATATGCCGTATCCTTGCTTCGAGACACAGCATACCACTGGTGGAATACCCTAGTATTAGTGGTTCCGAGAGAGTAGATGACCTGGGAATTCTTTCAAACTTGGTTTTGTAAGAAATATATTAGCCAGAGATTTATTGACCAGAAGTGTAAAGAATTTTTAGAGCTGAAACAGGGTCGGATGGCCATGACAGAGTACGAGGGGAAATTTGTGAGACTCAGTCGCTATGCCCGAGATTGTGTTTCTATCGAAGCTATAATGTGTAAAAGATTTGAAGATGGACTGAACGAAGACATTAAACTGTTAGTTGGTATACTTGAGATAAAAGAGTTTGTGGTACTAGTTGAGAGAGCCTGCAAAGCTGAAGAGCTTAGGACTCAGGAAAGAGAAAAGAAAAGTTGACTTTGAAGCTAGAGATGCACGTAAAAAAAATCCGATAAGTCATTCCAGTCAGTATCAAAGAAGTTCTGAGATGATTTCAGCCGTTCTAAAGCCACTTCAGGTTACTCCAGACGGGATCAGAATAGACCACCAGTGAGCTCGAGAGCTACTTCAGTAGCGAGTGTGGGTAATGTCAGATCAAATCAACCCGAGTGTAAACATTGTGGTAAACGACATCCCGGTAGTTACAGGTGTTAGTTGAGGAAAATTTGGATCGATGGATCATTATATTTGTGATTGGCAAGTGTTAGTTGAAGAAAATCCAATGCAGAATACAAGATCAGGTAATACCGCAGCTCGAGGTAGACCACCCAGAAATGCTAGTAATGCGAGTGACAGTCAGAGAGGGACTAAAGATACAGTAGTCAGATCTGAGGCTCGTGCACCTGCCAGGGCATATGCTATTTGCGCACGAGAAGAGGTTTCATCCCCAAATGTTATAACTTGTAACGCCTCAAAAATCCCAAAACCCAAAAATCCTGAAATCTCGAATTTTCTTTTTTGGTTCTGATAAAAAAATGTGTGCTAGGTATTTTCGGTTAAGTAGGTAATAGTAGGTCTTGGCTAAGGTTTAAATTTGAACTTAGGGGAAAAGGAAATTATGCAGTAATAATTATTAAGGAATCCTGATGGCAAGTAGTTGGGCTTTTAAATAAAAATAGGGGAAAAATGACATAAAAAAGCCTTGTGGAAGAGTGGCTAAGTGATGCCACTTAGGGAGTAGGGATGTGGCGTTAGTAGCTAGCAAGGAGGTGCAAGGTTCGAATCCTAGCTTAGTGTTTTTAGAAGTTTAATTTTAGCCTTCTAGAAGGTTGGAAGTGGTGTGAAGATGGACTCCAAGGGGAGTGTTCAGAAGAGAAAATTAAGGAAAAGATCAAGGGGTTATCAGGGAGAAAAACGAGGAGATGAGAAGGGAGAAGTGATGGAGCCGAATTGGGAATTGGGCATGGAAAATTCGGCTATAAGGGCTATAAATAGGGACCGAATACAAGGTTGCCCGGCTATTACCAAAATTCTTCTTCACTTTGTTGCCAAAAACCCCTTTCTCCAAAAGCCGAAAACCCTTATTCTCCTTTTTATTTTCCTTGTGTTGATTTCTTTGTTTCACTTTGGGTTTAGCCTATTCTTCTTCCTCTCTCCCTTGGTGTCGAATAATCAATTGTTGCCATTCAAATCTCTAGAGCCGAATACCCCTTTGGCTAAATACTCTTGGTGCCGCCACTACCTTTACCACCCAGTCGGTTCTAGTGTAAGTGTTCGCTCTTCCAATCGGTTGGTTTTGTAACACCCCTTACCCGTAACCGAAGCCAGAATAGAGTTCAAGACATTACAGGAATTACGTCATAACATTTAAATACTTTCAAGTCATAAATCTTGCATACAATTTAAAACTTTTAGAAACTTAGAAAATTTTCATCTCTGTAGGGGTCACACGCCCGTGTACCAAGGCCATGTGTCACACACGGTCGAGCCACACGCCCATGTGCTCGGCCGTGTGGAGTGAAAATAGGCTTGGTCAAAGCCACATTTCTCACCCTCCACAAACATACATAAATACCAGACTTCATGCCATTTCAATACACACATAGGCAATCACAACATGTGAAATTCATATACAAATCAAGCCCTTATATCACAATCCAAATCACTACTCAAAACTCAACCTTAAACATATCCAAATAAACATACCATTATCAATAATTTTTCCTATCTTCCTTATGCATTTTTCTCAATCTTTCATCACCTAAATCATGCTTCTTAAACATATCAATTCATCATTTATACTTCATACTAAGATATGTCAGCACAAAAGCATTTTATATACATCACATATATCATTTATCAAACACATACTTTAAGCCAACTTAAATGGGCAGTACACATAAACATTTACAAACCAAATCACATGGCTAAAATCACCACTTAAATCATATCATCTTAACACTAGCCTATACATGTCATATATCCAAACCCCAAAGTTTAAAAATACAGTAAGTTAATAACCAGATAGTGTGATGCGATCTCCGTTGACTTTCAACTCGAGCAAATATCCGAGGCACTACAAAACATAGAAAAATAACACAAAGTAAGCTTCACAGCTTAGTAAGTTCGTAATTCAAAGAAATAAAGCTTATAACTTAAATTTATAAGCATAATCCATTTAAGTCAATCTAACATGTCTTGGCCTTAGCCTAAACAACATTAACTTTTAAATTATAAACATCACATGAACTAGCAAATTATCATAAAACATTATGACATAAGTTTACATTACTTATGTGTATTCATATATCAAGCATATGGCTAAATATCTATAAATCATCCAAAACTCATTATTTTCCATGCTTTTAATAGCAATTCACATTTAAGAATTTGCCAATCTTTACCCTTTTTCTCATAACCGTTGAGCTACAATTTAAATGAATAAAATGGAGCATATCGCAATTCATTTTGACCCAAATGTCTAACACGTAATCATCAACCAAATTTATTACTCAATCACTATTCAAGTGATATAACATAATATATTACCGAACCATTAATCACATTATTATTACATATTCATTTCCACAGTGATCATGAACTCACAATTTTCATGGATTCAATACTCAATTGAATTTCCGTACATACCTGTACCATCTCGTACCAATCTCATACTCAATCACATCTTTCATTTACATATTGAACTATATGGAGTAATATTGGTTACTCGGGAATCTCTCACACTAAGTGCCAATAGCCGAAGCTAACTCAATCACGGACACTAAGTGCCAGTGCATAGCCGAAACTATCTTGATCTCGCACACTAAGTGCCACTGCATAGCCGAAGCTATCCTGATCTTGCACACTAAGTGTCAATGCATCGCCGAAGCTATCTCAACTATTTTCGTACAATTATACTCATCAACCATTCAATATAAAGCATTAAAACTCAATTATAATAATGCTTATTAACATATGAACTTACCTGGCTAAGTTGTAGAGATACCAAAGTTCAGGGGCATTTTGGTAATTTTTCTATTTTCCTTGATTTTCCACCCGATCTTGATCTAAATTAATAATTTCATTCAATACATTAATTTAGACAACAAAACACTTCATTTCTTACAATTTGGTCATTTTTAACTTTTTTACAAAATTGCCCCTAAAATATTACTTTTATTCAATTTAGTCCTTGAGCCCAAAACATGCAAATTAACAATTTTTAACACAAAACCAAGCTAGCTGAATATTCATAGTATCCAACATAGCCCATTCATGCAACAATTTCACATTAAGTCCTTGTACTTTTATCAATTTTACAAATTAGTCCCAAATCAAAAAATTTATCAAAATCACTTAACAAATTACTTTTAAATATAAATCAACATTCCAAATTCATCATCTAACATCAAAAATCACAATATTCATCAATGGGAACATTCAAAATCTTTAACAATTTTGAAATCAGAGATACGGGCTAGCTAGAATACGAAGCAACGATCTCAAAAACATAAAAATTATTAAAAACCGAACACAAAACATACCTAAATCAATTCATGCAAGTGCCAAAACTAAGGAAGCTTCAATGGCTTTCTTTTTCTCCTCAATATTCGGCCAAGAGATAAATTTGCATGGCCATTTTATGTTTTGTTTTTATTTATTACATTTTAATATACCATTTACCTTTTTATCCTTTATAATAATACATAATTTCATATATGCCAAACAATCAATCTCCACTATCATAAAATAATGGTTTAATTAATAAATAGAGACTTCTACTTTAGTATAACATAGAAAATAAACACTTAAACAATTAGAATGCAACTTTTGCATTTTACGCGATTTAGTCCTTTTTGCTTAATTAACTATCGAAACGATAAAATTTTTCAACGTAACTTTAATACCATCTTATTGCCACTCTGTAATTATTTATAAAAATATTTATGACTCGATTGATAGAAACGAGGTCCCGATACCTCATTTTCTAAACCCATATGACCTTAGGGTCATACCACTTGAACATAATAAATCGCTTATAAAACAAAAATCACAATATCAAAAACCTTTTTAAAATGAAAATTAACTCGTAAATATTAAATATAATATTTACAAACCTACTCATCGGATTTGGTGGCCCCAAAAACACTATTCTGATTAACCCTAAAAACGGGCTGTTATAGGTTTTGCTAAGTATCGATTATTATCCCTCACTCTTTCTAATAAACTTTGGTAGGGAATTAGTATTGGATCTCGGATCTTAGCTCTCTGTCGAATTGCTCTTTAGGTGTTTGCGGTTTTGGGTAAGTATTCCTCTCCCATTGGCTAAGGTGGCCGAATGTTCATAGTTAAGGTAAGGGGACATGTGTTGGATATGAGTCATCTATTACTCTGGTTTTAATAGTTAAGATTGGTGCAGATCTAGGAGTTGATCGTGGTTAGTGATTTAAGAAAAGGCTGATCGCGCAAGGTAAGGTTAAGGTGAGGTTTCGATTTTAGTAAAGATATGTACTAAGCATGTGATTAATTGAAGAGTGATATCATTTGTAGGTTGGTGACTAAGGTAATCGCAGCACGTTTGCTTACCAGGTGTGTACATACATTGCACACACACTATGAATCGGCAAAAGCTGAAATACCGAAAAGCCGAAATGTCGAAAAACTGAAAGTTTAGCTGCGATAGTCTTGCGAGTGAGCGAACACTTGTAAGGGGGAGACCGATAGGTTGCCTGAGGCCCACGGGCGATTCCGTGGACTTGGGTTGTGATTTGGCCATATGGGCCGAAATGGGCTAAATGGGCCCGATGGGTTGTTGGACCCATAATAGGCAAAAATTGAATATTGATGCTATGTGATAGGAATTTGTATGTGAGTATGAATATAAATGTGATTGGGCCTAACAGGCCAAATAAATGTGATTTGGGCCTAATGGGCCATATGAATATGATAGGGCTTAATGGGCCAAATCCAGGTATGTGAATTTGATTGGGCTCTGTAAGGGGTTTTGGGCCTAGTATATGATAACTATATAAAACTTAATTAATATATTGTGACCGTGGACAATTCAAAGGGTTAAGGTGTGGCAACGGGTATATGCATGTCTAGGATTGGATCTAGGGAGAGCTTGGTACTTAAGCGGTCTTAATGACCCACCTCCTCTTCTCTAGAATCCTACTTGGTGCATAGTATTCGTTCGTCTTAGCTCACGGGACTTGTTAACGGGCCAAGGTAAGTGAAAATCGTAATTAAGGGAAAATTACTGAAATACCCCTAAGGGAAAAAATGACCAAAATACCCCTAGGTGTTGAATGTAAGTGACATGCATACATAAGATATTCTACTTAGGTTGCATATGAGTTGGGAATTATGGAATGGAGGAAGTATATGAGGATCGTATGGTTGCTTGACAATCGTGGATCCAACGGAGGCTTTTAAAGCCCAATATGTAAACGAAGGTAGTTTCACAACCGGGCTACCCTTGGTGTGTCGGTTGGGTGGGTCGATATTTATATCCCCACATGGTGTGACAGGGGACGGAGCTGGTGTGTAGCGGATGGATAATTTGGATGGGATTGCATTGCATGTTTGATGTATGATGGTTTTTTTGAATGCTTGTTTTTGTTGAGAGTTGTACACACTGAGTTTGCGAAAACTCACCCCCTATTTTATTTTAATTTCAGGTGATGCTCAGTAGAAGGTTCGATTTTTGGAGGGACTCTGGGTGGCCAGCTAGCAAGATAATTTGGACTTGGTGTTTTAAGCATATAAGTTTTTATTTTATTAAGTATGTTTTAGACCAGATTGTAATAAGGTTTTCATTATGTTATTATTACTTGAATTATTATTATTATTTTTATTGTAATTACGAGAAGTTAAACATGGGTTTCCTAAATTATAGTATGCTTTCTACGTTTCCGCAAGTAAATTTTAAAATGACATGTTTTCGTAAAATCATATGTTTTAAACAAGTGACTGAAAGGAGTTTTTTTTAAGTTAATTAAGGTTTCTTTTATTTTAAGAATGGTTTTCAATGAAAACACAGTTTTCGCTAAAACACTTCAATGTGACACACCAGATTCGGCCATAGCGTCTGGGCTGGGTTTGGGGTGTTACATTTAGTGGTATCAAAGCCTGGTTGCAAAACTCGAGCTGTGAAGTGGGCCTTATTACTATTTGGTTTCTTTTTCTATTTTCAAAAAAAATTTTTTGGATCACACCGCTATGGAAAAAGGGAAATCTTACTGAACGACACACCGAGTCTCTGACATCGAACCAAGTAAGTACTTTTTAAGTTTGTTTAAATTGTTATACAGTAGATAGTTAGAGGGCTACTTTAGATGATAGTTAGAATGGAACTAAAGCCCGTAGGAATTGGAAACTATAGAGGATTTTCCAAAACGATCTTCTCTTTAAATATTTTCATAAAACATCAGTGTAATTATTAAGCTAACCAAAACTTCATAAAATTTTAATCCAGATAATATGCAAATCGACGATCAGTGCTAGAAGAGGTGCAAGGGGCCGTGGCTGAGGCTGCGGAAGTGTTAGGGTTGAATCGTCGGTATTGGGACATATGCCCGATGTTGGAGTAGAAGAGGCTCTGGACAGCTAGGAATGGACCGTATGATCGGGCCGCGAGAGAAGATGCATTGTCACAGGCGATGCTAAGGATTTTGGAAAGGGTCGCTGGGCCCAATAATGGCACTGGAAATCGAGGGTCCATTCCGGAGTGACTTCATTCGAATGGGGCTGAGATCATTAAGGGCGTGGCTGGCGTGACTCCTAACGTGGCGGAATATTGGTTGGAGACCACTGAAAGGATAATGGAGGATTTGGACTGCTCACCAGAACAAAAGTTGAAAGGAGCAGTGTCACTGCTTAGGGAAGAAGCCTACCAGTAGTGGTTGACGGTGAAAGAGGGCACCCAACCAGAGCGGGTCACTTAGGAGTTTTTCAAAGCTGCTTTCCAAGGGAAGTATGTGGGTACAAGCTATGTGAAGCTAGAAGGAAGGAGTTCTTGAACTTGACCCAAGGAAACAAATCGATGGCAGAGTATGAGGTAGAGTTTCTACTCCTTAGTAGGTATGCAAGAGTAATGGTGGCAACGGAGTATGAGCGTTGCGTTAGGTTTGAGGATGGACTTAGAGATAGCCTCAGGGTATTGATAGCTCCACAAAGGGAGCGAGTTTCCTTGGAGTTGGTGGAGAAGGCAAATATAGCGGGGGGTAAAGAGCACTGAGTGCCTAAATCAGGAAAAAGAAAGAGGTAAGAATAAGAAGGAGGCTGAGACTCCTGGTGTCGATCAGAGGCCTAGGGCTAGGGCCAGATTTGATGGGCTAGTTAGAGTAGGGCCCCCTGCTGTTAACCTAGGGGTGCCACCTTATGCTGATTGTGGGAGAAGCCATAGAGGAATGTGTTGGAAGAGGATGAGAGCTTGTTTATCTTGTGGGTCTATGGAGCATAGGATCAAGGATTGCCCCAAAATGCTAGGTTGGGTGCCAGTCGTGGACCGAGGGGTGGTCAGTAACCGCTGAGAGGCTGTGATCAGGCCAGAGGTGGAAACAGTTTGGGTCGTGGAGCACCGAGCAGGGGTGCTGGTCGTGCTGAGGCGAGGCAGCCAGCTTTGGTCTATGCAGCATGTTGTCAAGAGGATGGAGATGCTCCAGAGGTGAATACCGGTACGTACTTACCCATAGTGTGATATTTATTTAGTTTGAAACTAGAGTGCGCAGCGGGAGCGTGGTGTGGTAGTCTGTGTTATGCAGCTTTACTAATAGTTGGAAATTTCGAGGATGAAATTTCACGCCCCAAAAATCCTGAAACCCAAAAATCCTGAAATCCCAAATTTTCTTTTTCGGTTCTGATAAAAAAATGTGTGCTAGGTATTTTCGGTTAAGTAGGTAATAGTAGGTCTTGGCAAAGGTTTGAATTTGAACTTAGGGGAAAATGAAATTATGCGTTAATAATTATTAAGGAACCCTGATGGGAAGTAGTTGGGCTTTTAAATAAAAATAGGGGAAAAATGGCATAAACAAGACTTGTGGAGGAGTGGCTAAGTGACGCCACTTAAGGAGTAGGGAGGTGGCGTTAATTGCTAGCAAGGAGGTCCAAGGTTCGAATCCTAGCTTAGTATTTTTAGAAGTTTAATTTTGGCCTTCTAGAAGATTGGAAGTGGCGTGAAGATGGACTCCAAGGGGAGTGTTCAGAAGAGAAAATTAATGAAAAGATCAAGGGGTTATCAGGGAGAAAAACGAGGAGATGAGAAGGGAGAGGTGATAGAGCCGAATTGGGAATTGGGCTTGGAAAATTCGGCTATAAAGGCCATAAATAGGTGCCAAATACAAGGTTGCCAAGCTACTGCCAAAATTCTTCTTCACTTTGTAGCCAGAAACCCCTTTCTCCAAAAGCCGAAAACTATTATTCTCCTTTTTACTTTCCTGATGCCGATTTATTTGTTTCACTTTTAGTTTAGCCGATTCTTCTTCCTGTAACATCCCGAAATAGGGCCTAAACGGAATAGTAGTTACGAAACCACAAATCTGAGGTAGAAAAAATTATTTTATTATCATTTTAAGGTCTATGGCATGATTGTGTGAAAACTTCGTTTAGAAATTTTATCGATAGAGGGTTCAATTTGGTATCTAGGACTAAATTGTAAAAGTTGTAAAATGTGTGTTCTAGTTCACAAAGGTACTAAGTACTTGTGACTAATGGGTTTTTAAAGTGGAGGTCCTTGGATAGTAATTAGACCAGTATACTATTTTGGACAAAAATACCTAAAGGAAGATAAAACACCAAAGTTTTTAATTAAGGGCATTTTGGTCATTTAGTTATTAAAATGAATTAAAAAAAAATTAAAAGCCAATTTTTGTCCATCTTCAACCCCTTGGCTGAATTTCACATGAGGAAGACATAGCTAGGGTTTTTCAAGCTTCCAAGCTCGATTGTAAGTCTATTTTAGCCCCGTTTTTAATTTTTTTTACGTTTTTGGAGTCCCGATAACTTGATTAGGCTTATTCTAGCAATAATTTAACCTAGGGTTTATATTTGGGAAAATACCCATAGGTGAAATGTGTTTATTTTGATGTTTTATGGTAGAATATAGAGCTTTAAATTATTTAAAACAACTTTTGCTAAGCAATTTTACGTGAAAATGAGTAAAACGACATAATCGGTAAAAATACCTAATGTTCATAAGTACATGTTAGAGTGAGAATTTGATGTTGCCATAGAAGGGGAAAATGATCAACATGTCTTAAAACATAAGAATATAGGATGAAATTTAATTTCCGAGCCTTGGTTCAAAAGTGTAAATATGTAAAAGTTTAGGGGAAAAATGTAATTTTGCCGAAGTTTGAGTCAAGGACTGTTTTAATAAATATGAGTATTAACTAAGCTAATTTTTTTATTATAGATCAAGAAGAACAAAATCCAGAGTTAGACCGGGGAAAGAAAAAGATAGTGGACTAAATCGATATAGTTGATCGTATTTTGTTTCGAGGTAAGTTTGCGGTAAATAAATGCAATATTCTATTATTTTATGTTAATGTTGTTAATTTCAAGCATGTGTATATTTATTTTATGAAATTATTCAAAAAAGACTCAAACATGAATTGACAGAGAAGTATTTCAGAAAGTCCCGGTTGAACCTTAGGAATGTGTAGGATACAAATGTCATGACATTAGGGTTTGAGGATACCATGTAAGACCATGCCAAAGGCATGGCAATTGGTAAGGTTTCTAAAGCAAGGAAATCATGTAAGACCATGTCAAGATATGGCATTGATAAGTTACTATAAGGCAAAAGTCCCATGTAAGACCATGCCAAGGCATGGCATTGGTGAGTTCATAAGGCAAGGGTACCATGTAAGACCATGTCAAGACATGACAATGGTAAGTTTCAAAAGGATACCACGTAAGACCATGACAAGTCATGGCAATGGTAAGGTACCCGTGTATCCTTAGTATTCCAAGTGGTTCAACGGGAAAATTTAAAGAGAATATCAAGGTAAGGTAAGGTAAGACGAGTTATACTAAAAAGGTAAGACAAGTTCATGCTAGAAGAGCAAAGGTAAGTATATAATGTTAATGTATGCCTGATAAGGAAAAAGGTAAGTAAAATGTATTAATAAATTTGATTAAGTAAGTAAGTATTTATATAAGTGAGTAAGTGAAGAAATTTAAAATATGTCTATGACAATTAATGAAGTTGCATTAACTAGTATCATGCCAAGTCGTAAGATAATTCTTATTAATGTTGTTATTTATTTGCATGCAAACTTACTAAGCTTAATGCTTACCCCCTTTATTTTGCTTCGTTTTATAGTTTTGTCAAGCTAACTCGGGAATCGTAAAGTACGTCGGAGGTCCGGCACACTATCACAAGGATTATTTTGGTATAGCTAGACGTTTCATTTTGAGTATGGAATGTATAGCATCGTAGCCATTTTGTGTGTATGATCTTATGATATGGCTAATGAATGGTATGTAAATACTTGATAATGATTAGCTATTGGAATGGCTAATCAAGGACATGTTTGGTGTTATGTATGCCTAAATGCTAGTTATTCCATGGAAATCATGAAAAAGGTGAAATTAGCTTTAAAATAGTATCGGACAACAGTAATGAGTTGAATTTGGAAAATCACTAAAACTAGTAGAAATGGATTTAGATATTGAATTAGATATATAATTAAAGCTTATTGAATCTATTTTCATATGAAAGAAACATAGTAAATAAAGGAGTTTTATTTTATGAGATATTTGAATTTTGGTGAGACAGGGTCAGAGTGATTTCTGAATCCCCTGTTTTGATTTTAAAAATTCACTAAAAATTGTACAAAAATAATTAGGAGTTATAATTTATATATATAGATTCCATATTGAGTCTACCTTTAATAAAAATAAAGGGCATGGTTATTTTAATTCTGTACAGGGAGAAAATTAATTTGTTGTCAACATAGGTTAGAGTAGCCAAACACTGAAACAGGGGAAACTTTAACTAATAAACTATACTAATTGGCTAGACCAAAAATTCTGAAAAAAATTAGTATGAAGATATACGAGTCTAGTTTCAGAGAAAATTTACGAATTTGAATTTCGAGTTTCGTAATTCGAGTTATGATTTATTTAGTGACTATGACGCAGATGGACAGTTTATTTATGAAAGATGAAATAAATTGTTTTGATTTGTTTAAGTGATCAAAAAATTTTTATTGATTCTGGTTTGTTCCTGAACCATTTTAATTACATGTTTTAGGGTCTCGATGACCCTTTTTAAGGACATATTAAATGAATGAAACTAAATTAATTTTAAACGCAAATTTTTATGTCCCAAATTAGTAAGCTGAGTCCGATAATACCTCGTGCTCGACTCCGACGACGGTCTTGGGTAAGGAGTGTTACATTTATTGGTATCAGAGTAAAGATTTAGTCAGTTCTTAGAATATTTAGTATGAGTAAAAGTCTAGCTATACATGCCATACTTATAGGTTGATAGTGTGACGACTCCTGACGATTTTAAAATGTTTTCTTTTATATTTATGGATCCCAAACAAGCTAGTGCAGATGATGTAGAGAGTAATGCGCCAGCTCCCTAGAAGGGATGGTACCATCAAATAGTAGTGAAAGGCCTGTTACAGTTAGTCAGGGAGAAGGGGCTCGAGAAGCCTTCTTCCAAGCTATGAATGAATGGTTTACCGAGTTCGTTTCTACGAAATCGACTGTTAGACATCCACCCCCTCATGATCATCACACCACCCATGTCGCTCCCCCAGTCACAGGTACGGTTATAAGAGAAAAACCACCAGTTGATAAAATCAAAAAATAAGGAGCCAAAGAGTTTCGAGCTACAAAAGATGATGATGCAGAAAAGGCAGAATTTTGGCTTGAGAATACTATCAGAGTCTTTGATGAGTTATCCTGCACACCTGAGGAATGTATGAAATGTGTTGTATCACTTCTTAGAGATTCAGCCTACCATTGGTGGAAGACACTTGTATCAGTTGTACTGAAAGAGGGAGTCACTTGGGATTTCTTTTAGGAGGAATTCCATAAAAAGTACATTAGTAAGAGGTTTGTTGACCAGAAAAGAAAAAAGTTTCTAGAGTTGAAACAGGGCAATATGATAGTGACGGAATATGAGCGCGAGTTTGTTAGACCCAGCAATTATGCTCGAGAGTGTGTGTTTATAGAGGCTATTATGTGCAAAAGATTAGAGGATGGGCTTAATGATGATATCCGATTGTCGGTTGGTGTCCTAGAAATAAAAGAGTTTGTTGTCCTAGTTGAGAGTGCTGTAAGCGCGAGAGGAGTCATTAAAAGAAAGGGCAAAGTTGAAATTGAGACGCAAGACACGAAGAAAAGACTAATGAGCAAGTCATTTTAGTCTACACCCAAGAGTCCTAGAGAGTTCTCCACTAGATCTAATTTTTCAGCTGGATATTCTACCCGAAATAGAGGCAGAAGATTTATGAGTCCGAAAACTCAAACCACTTTGATTGCAAGTGTTGGCAGTTTTCAGCCTGATAGACCAGAGTGTCCCTGATGTGGTCGACATCACCCAGGTCAGTGTCGAGCAACTGAGACATGTTGTTTCCGATGTGGTGCACCAGACCATTTTATTTAGGAGTGTCCCGAGATGATTAAAAGGAAAGCAATACCGAGTGTAAGATCAGGCAACGCTCCTGTAAAAGGCAGACCACTGAGAAATCTGGGAGCTAGGGCAAGTAATAGAGGTGCATCTAGAGATTCAGCAGTGAGGCCAGATGTTAGAGCACCTGCGAGGACCTATGCTATCCGTGCTCACAAAGAGGCATCCTCCCCCAATGTGATTACGGGTACATTTTCTCTCCATGACACTAGAGTTATTACTTTGATTGATCCGGGTTCGACCCATTCATATGTTTGCATAAAATTGATTCCTAGTATGAGTATGTCTATAGAATCTATAGAATTTGTGATTAAAGTATCGAATCCATTAGGCAAGCATGTATTAGTAGATAAAGTATGTAAAAATTGCCCTTTGATGATTAGAGGCTACTGTTTTTCGGCCCTTCTCATGCTATTGCCATTTGATGAGTTTGATGTGACTCTTGGTATGGATTGGTTGACTACACATGATGTGATAGTGAATTGTGGAAAGAAATTCATTGAGTTGAAATGTGAAAATGGTGAAATTCTTCAGGTTAATTTAGAAGAGTCAGATAGTTCATTTGCCATGATTTCTGTTATGTCTGCTCAGAAATGTTTGAGAAAAGGGTATGAAGCTTATCTTGCTTTTGTGTTGAACACTAAAAATCTAGAATTGAAAATTGAATCAGTGCCAGTGGTATGTGAGTTTCCCAATGTGTTTTTGGAAGAACTACCAGGTTTGCCTCCTGTTAGAGAAGTTGAGTTTGGTATTGAGTTGATTCCAGGTACCACACCCATTTCTATTGCTCCTTATAGAATGGCCCCGTTAGAATTGAAAGAATTGAAAGCTCAGTTGTAGGAATTAACAGATAAAGGCTTTACAAGACCCAGTAGTTCACCATAGGGTGCACCAGTGCTATTTGTAAAAAAGAAAGACGGATCGATGAGATTGTGCATAGATTATCGACAGCTTAACAAGGTAACACTAAAAAACAAGTATGCACTGCCTAGAATTGATGATTTTTTTGATAAATTGAAGGGAGCCATTGTATTCTTCAAGATAGATTTAAGATCTGGATACTATCAGTTGCGAGTTAAAGAGTCAGATGTCTCGAAGACTGCTTTTTGGACTAGGTATGGTCATTATGAGTTCTTTGTGATGCCATTTGGCTTAACTAATACTCCTTCCATTTTCATGGACTTAACGAATCAAATTTTCAGACCGTACTTGGATAAGTTTGTAGTTGTGTTCATTGATGATATCTTGATTTATTCTCGTGATGAGACTGAGCATGCAGAGCATTTGAAGACAGTTTTATAGATTCTGAGAGATAATCAGTTGTATGCCAAGTTTAGCAAAAGTGAGTTCTGGTTACGAGAAGTTGGTTTTCTTGGACATATTGTCTCAGGCAAAGGCATCAGGGTTGATTCGAGCAAGATTTCAGCTATTGTTGATTGGAAGCCTCTTAGAAATGTATCAGAAGTTAGAAGTTTTCTTGGTCTTGTCGGATATTATAGACGAGTTGTAGAGGGATTTTCCATGATAGCTACCCCGCTGACAAGATTGCTGCAAAAGAATGTCAAGTTTGAATGGACTGAGAAATGTCAACAAAGTTTTGACAAGTTAAAGGCATTGTTGACTGAAGCTCCTGTTTTAGTACAACTAGAACCAGGTAAGGAGTTTGTGATTTATAGTGATGCGTCCTTGAATGGGCCTGGTTGTGTACTTATGCAGGAAGGAAAGGTAATTGCTTATGCCTCTAGACAGCTAAAGCCACATGAGAAGAACTATCTGACACATGATTTAGAGCTAACTGCCATTATTTTTGCGCTAAAGATCTGGAGACATAATTTGTACAGTAAGAAGTGTCGAATATTCACTGATCACAAAAGTTTGAAATATTTGATGACCCAAAAAGATTTGAATTTGAGGCAAAGAAGACGGCTAGAGTTGATTAAAGATTATGAGCTAGTGATCGATTATCACCCAGGTAAGACAAATGTTGTTGCTAATGCTTTGAGTAGGAAATCTTTGTTTGCATTAAGAGCTTTGAACACTAGTCTAGCCTTATCAGATGATGGTTTTATCTTAGTTGAGTTGAGAACTAAACCGATGTTTCTTGAAGAAATTTATGAAGCTTAGAAAAATGACAGTGAGTTGCTAGCCAAAAGAACTTAGTGTGAGTCAGATATAGAGTCAAATTTTTAGATCAGTTCTGACGGTTGCTTGATGTTTAGAGATAGGGTATGTGTACCGAAGAATGATGAGCTTCTTCAAAAGATCTTATAGGAAGCATATAGTAGTTCTTTGTCTATTCATCCAGGTAGTACAAAGATGTATAATAATTTGAAGAAAATGTACTGGTGGGTAGGAATGAAAAGGGAAATTTCAGAGTTTGTTTCTAGATGCTTGATCTACCAGCAGGTAAAGGCTGAACATCAGGTACCTTCAGGTTTATTGCAGCCTGTGCTAGACCCTGAGTGGAAATGGGACCGAGTTACTATGGATTTTGTGACAAGATTACCATTGACACCGAGAAAGAAAAATGCAGTATAGGTCGTGATTGATAAGTTAACGAAGTCGAAACATTTTATCCCAGTTCGTATGGATAATTCACTTGACAAGTTGGCTAAGTTGTATATTTCAGAGATAGTCAGACTACACGGGGTACCATTATCGATCATTTCAGACAGAGATCCAAGATTTACTTCAAGGTTTTGGAAGAAGTTACAGGAAGCTTTGGGCATAAAGTTGAGTTTTAGTACAGCTTTCCATCCTCAGACCAACGGTCAGTCAGAGAGAGTTATTTAGGTACTTAAAGATATGCTTAGATGCTGTGTACTAAAATTTCAAGGCAGTTGGGAAAAGTACTTACCATTAGTAGAGTTTGCCTACAATAATAGTTATCAGTCGAGTTTGAAGATGGCACCTTATGAACCTTTGTATGAATGTAAATGTCGTACACCTTTGTATTGGACAGAGCTTAAGGAAAATCAAATTTACGGGGTTGATCTAGTTAAAAAAATAGAAGAGAAAGTAAAAGTTATCAGAGATTGCTTGAAAGTAACTTCAGACAGACAGAAGTCATATGCAGATTTGAAGAGAAAAGAGATTGAGTATCAAGTTGGTGATAAAGTGTTTTTGAAAGTATCCCCCTGGAAGAAAGTCCTCAGATTTGGCAAGAAAGGCAAACTAAGTCCACGTTTTATTGGACCGTTTGAAGTGATTGAGAGAGTCAGACCATTAGCATATCGGTTAGCTTTGCCGATTGAGTTAGAGAAGATTCATGATGTATTTCATGTGTCTATGCTACATCGTTATCGTTCAGATCCGACACATGTGATTTCTCAGACAGAGGTTGAGATTCAGCCAAACATGACTTATGGTGAAGAACTGGTAAGATTCTAGCTCGAGAGGTAAAGCAATTAAGGAATAAAAGTATTGCACTTGTGAAAGTATTATGGAATATACATGGGGTAGATGAGGCTACATGGGAGCCCAAAGAGGCTATATGAAAATAGTACCCAAATCTCTTCACAGGTAAGATTTTCGGGGATGAAAATCCCTAAAAAGGGGAGAAATGTAACATCTCGAAATAGGGCATAAACGGAATAGTGGTTACGAAACCACAAATCTGAGGTAGAAAAAATTATTTTATTATCATTTTAAGGTCTATGGCATGATTTCATGATTGTGTGAAAATTTCGTTTAGAAATTTTATCGATAGAGGGTTCAATTTGGTATCTAGGACTAAATTGCAAAAGTTGTAAAATGTGTGTTCTAGTTCACACAGGTACTAAGTACTTGTGAGTAATGGGTTTTTAAATTGGAGGTCCTTGGATAGTGATTAGACTATTATACTAGTTTGGAAAAAAACACCTAAAGGAAGATAAAACACCATAGTTTTTAATTAAGGGCATTTTGGTCATATAGTTATTAAAATGAATTAAAAACAAAATTAAAAGCCAATTTTTGTCCATCTTCAACCCCTTGGCCGAATTTCACATGAGAAAGACATAGCTAGGGTTTTTCAAGCTTCCAAGCTCGATTGTAAGTCCGTTTTAGCCCCGTTTTTAATGTTCTTTACATTTTTAGAGTCCCGATAACTTGATAAGCTTATTCTAGCAATAATTTAACCTAGGGTTTATATTTGGAAAAATACCCATAGGTGAAATGTGTTTATTTTGATGTTTTATGATAGAATATGGAGCTTGAAATTGATTTTTATGGTAGAATATGAGCTTAAAATTGTGTTAAACAACTTTTGCTAAGCGATTTTACGTGAAAACGAGTAAAATGACATAATCGGTAAAAATACCTAATGTTCATAAGTACATGTTAGAGTGAGAATTTGATGTTTCCATAGAAGGGAAAAATGATTAGAATGTCTTAAAATATAAGAAAATAGGATGAAGTTCAATTTCCGAGCCTTGGGGCAAAAGTGTAAATATGTAAAAGTTTAGGGGCAAAAATGTAATTTTTCCAAAGTTTGAGTCAAAGACTGTTTTAATAAATGTGAGTATTAAATAAGCTAAATTTGTTATTATAGATCAAGAAGAACGAAATCCAGAGTTAGACCGGGGAAAGAAAAAGATGGTGGACTAAATCGATATAGTTGATTGTATTTTGTTTTGAGGTAAGTTTGCGGTAAATAAATGCAATATTTTATTATTTTATGTTAATGTTTTTAATTTCCAGCATGTGTATATTTATTTTATGAAATTATTCAAAGAGGACTCAAGCATGAATTGACAGAGAAGTAATTTTAGAAAGTCCCAGTTGAACTTTAGGAATGTGTAGGATACAAATGTCATGACATTAGGGTTTAAGGATACCGTGTAAGACCATGCTAACGCATGGAAATTGGTAAGGTTTCTAAGGTAAAGAAATCATGTAAGACCATGTCAAGACATGGCATTGATAAGTTACTATAAGGCAAAGGTCCCATGTAAGACCATGCCAAGGCATGGCATTGGTGAGTTCATAAGGCAAGGATACCATGTAAGACCATGTCAAGACATGGCAATGGTAAGTTTCAAAAGGATACCACGTAAGACCATGGCAAGTCATGGCAATGGTAAGGTACCCGTGTATCCTTAGTATTCCAAGTGGTTCAATGGGAAAATTTGTATCGATTACCGACAGCTCAACAAGGTGACTATAAAGAATAAGTATCATTTACCGATGATTGATGACCTGTTTGATCAATTGAAAAGAGCAATGGTATTCTCGAAGATTGATTTGAGATTTGGCTATTATCAATTGAGAGTTAAAGAGTCAAATGTATCAAAGGCTACTTTCATGAGGAGGTATGGGCACTATGAATTTCTTGTTATGCCTTTTGGATTAACTAATGCTCCTTCCATTTTTATTGACCTGATGAATCAGATTTTCCGACCATATTTAGGTAAGTTTGTAGTTGTGTTCATCGATGATATTCTGATTTATTTTGGAGACGATTCTGAGCATGCTGAGCATTTGAGAACTGTATTGCAGATATTGAGAGATAAGAAATTATTAGCTAAATTTAGTAAAGTGAGTTTTGGCTACGAGAAGTTAGATTTTTAGGACATATCATTTCAGGAGATGGTATTCGGGTTGATCCAAGTAAGATTTTAGCATTTATTGATTGGAAACCACTGAGGAATGTATCTGAAGTTAGAATATTTTTGGGTTTAGCCGGTTATACCGACATTTTGTCAAAGGATTTTCGATGATTGCTACTCCTATGACCAAGTTGTTGCAAAAAGATGTTAAATTTGAATGGTCCAAAAAATGTCAACAAAGCTTTGAGAAATTGAAAGCGTTACTGACTGAGGCATCGATTTTAGTACAACCTGAATCGGGAAAAGAATTTTTAATTTATAGTGATGCGTCATTGAATGGTTTGGGTTGTGTGTTGATGAAATAGGGCAAAGTGGTAGCTTATGCCTCTAGACAGTTGAAACCGCATGAGAAGAATTATCTGACGCACGATTTGGAATTGGCCGCCATCGTTTTTGCTTTGAAAATTTGGTGTCATCATTTGTATGGTAAGTAATGTCATACATTTACTGATCATAAGAGTTTAAAATATTTGATGATTCAAAAATATCTAAACTTGTGACAGCGGAGATGACTCGAGTTACTGAAGGATTATGATTTAGTGGTTAACTATCATCCGGAAAAGGCAAATGTAGTCGCATATGCTTTGAGCAGAAAGTCCTTGTTTGCTTTGAGAGCTATGAATACGAGATTGAACTTGTCTAATGATGGTTCAATTTTGGCTGAGCTAAGAGCAAGACCGGTATATATTCAGCAAATTTGTGAAGCCCGAAGAAATTATAGTGAATTGCAAGCCAAAAGAGCTCAGTGTGAATCGGGTAGTGATACAGACTTTCAGATCGGTTCAGATGAATGTTTGTTGTCCCGGGATAGAGTATATGTACCAAAAAATGATGAACTTATTCAAAAAATTTTACACGAGACACATAGTGGTTGTTTATCAGTTCATCTAGGAAGTATGAAAATGTATAATGATTTGAAGAAATTGTATTGGTGGTCAGGAATGCAAAGAGACATTTTGGTGTTTGTTTCGAGATGTTTAACTTGTCAACAAGTAAAGGCCAAACATCAAGTGCCTTCGGTTTTACTTCAGCCTGTGATGGTATGTAACGCCCTTAACCAGTATCCGTCACTGGAATGGGGTTACGAGGCATTACCAAAAGACATAGTTCTCAAACATTCACTGATTTATACAAGTCATGTTCACATTACAAAAATCATATGACCAATTAATTATTAAACTTACCTTATAAATTGTGAAACAAAATACAATTCATATCTCAAGTCAGGTATGATATGCTATTAAATATAAACACATTTTCCATATATACACATAATAAACTAAATACATCATGAGCAATTATGTACTTCCATAATCTATCTTAACATAGATACACAAAACTCATATTTATTTAACAAATTCATATATAAGCATTTTAATATTAATTAGCAAAAGATACTATTCATTTGGTCAATTCTTATCTCATTTGCCGAATGTACACATGCTTAATACCATTTTCATTCCAATTTAACTCCATTACTAAACAACTATGCAATCACCCATGGAAACATATATATATACATACTACAAATTTTACAAGCGCATTAATTCATGTGTATATATAAATATATCTTATACCTTAATAAAATAATCAATACAACATGCTTATAATATAGTCATGAAATTAAGCCAATTCATCTCATTACATAAATACGAATATTAAATCATATCATATCTATTTCACATATTATAATATCGTTCCTAGAACTTCACATTGCTGAAGCATATAAATCAAAACCATCATTTATACTTACATCATGTAAATTAAATCCAATCATTACTTACTTATAAAATATCAAACATCTTACTTAATTATTCAATTCACAACTCAAGATCACAACATCAAACATAACTCAAACATATCATATATATATATAATGCACATTACTTTCGAAACATGCTTAGATTACAACCAAGTTCACTCAACCATTATCAATTCATATCACACTTATAAACCATAACCTAAAACACATACACTTAGGTAACATATTTATAATTATTCTTAGCGTATAGCATATTGGCCAAAATGAACTTAAACCATATCCAAACCAAAACTAAATTCAAGCAAAATAGTTAAGCCATTTTCGCATGGCTAATAAACATACATTTCCAAAAATTCAACTTTACTGAACACACACCCAAGCCTATAGTTCAAATATTTAAATACCGAACCTGTAGATAGTGTGATGAACTTTGCTGATGATCCCTGAGCTCGTAACTTGAATCCAAAATCTATAAAACAGAGTAAACGAAAACACACAGAGTAAGCTAACTTAGCTTAGTAAGCCTTAAGCAAATTAAACAATTAATACATAATAACATCTCAATACTAAATCATTTCAATCAAATAATTCAACTTATGCATTCGTAATCACATTTAATTTTCAAGCTTTTATTTCCATACATATATAACATATACTTTCATAGAACAATTTCTCCTTGGCCGAATGCTCATATAATGAAAATAATTAATTATCATCCAACCTTCAAAATCGAGATGTCAATATATATCCAAATGTACATACACTTATATACACAAGCTCAAAAATCGTAATATAACATCATGTACATGAATAATTCATTTGGCCAAATATACATAGTCTTGTATACACATATTCAATGACCAAATCCATAATATTCATACATATGATCATAAGACTGAATACACATACCATAATCACATATATACTTCATTTGTATCACACATGATTTGTAACAAATAATCAAGTTACTTACTTACCTTATTTTAAGTAGGTAACAAGTTAATTCATACCTGGCAATTTAGCTCGTTTAACGTATTCAAAAACCACATCAGCATGAATTCTTTTTGGCATAAACTTATAATAATTCACCAGCATAAAGCCTGCTAGGCCTAAGCCTGTATCTCACACCGACACAAGGCCTGCTAGACTCAAAGTCTAATTTTATACACTGGCAATAAGCCTGCTAGGCATAAAGCCCGATTAAATTTACCAGCACAAGGCTTGCTAGGCTTAAAGCCTGAATATCACTATTATAAAGTTGTCTCATAAATAATTCATATATCGAAATTCCAGATATTCCATATAGTTCATACGAACTTTCAAATGTTACAACTCAGTTTCCATGCTTAATCATATTCAGCTAACTCTACTATAAATCTATAAATTCCAAATCAGCATGTTAAATTATGTTACATTCAAAATTATCCATGTTTAATTGCTTAAAGACTTACCTCAGACGATGAAAAATCGGTACGAATCGGCTAGTCGACAACTTTAGTTTTTCCCCGATCTAAATCTGATTTTCTCTTTTCTTGATCTAAATTAATATAAATTAAACTTATTAATTCAAATATTCAACCAAATTCATCCAAAAATACACAAATGGGCAAATTAAACTTTTACCCTTGATATTTCACATTTTTCACAATTTAGTCCCTATGCATAAAGCACAGAATATGAAAAATCTCACAACAACATAGTTAGGCCGAATATTCCTTATACTCATACTAGTCCATTTATTTCATTTATTTCACATTTGGGTCCCTCAATTTATTATTTTTACAATTTAGTCCTAATTACTCAAAATCATCAAAAACTCCAATACAAAACATGTTAATCTAAAACATATCTTTAATATTTCATCATCAAACATCACAAAACACAAATAGTCATCAATGGCATAACTGAAAACATTCATCAAAATGAGAAATTCTAGCATGGGTCGGATTGTATTCGAAGCAACGATCTCAAAAACGTAAAAATGATCAAAAACTAAAACCAAACTAACCTTGAATCAAGATTGAGAATGGCCGAATATCACAAAGCTTATTTCTTTTATTTTTTTCTCAAGTTTTGGTCATGAAATAAAGATGAATGCATGATACCTTTTATTATAAAAACATTTTTAACATTTTACTTTTTTAACCTTTATAATATAATTAGAAAACCATATAATGATTGTCTTTTACCGTCCATCACATTATATCATGGGCAAATTGCAACTTAAAGTCTCCATATTAAAAGAACAACCACTATTTGGCCCTTTCACAAATAACCACCAAATTTTCATTTTACGCGATTAAGTCCTTTTATTAAATCGGACACTCAAACAACAAAATTAAATCACGAAAATTTCACACATGCTAATTCACACATAATAAACACAGAAAATAATTTTAAATTGTTTTTCTAACTTGGATTCGTGGTCCTAAAACTACTATTCCGATTAGGGTCTAAATCAGACTGTGACAACTCTCCCCCCTTTAGGGATTTTTGTCCCTGAAAATCTTACCCGTGAATAGGTTGGGATAACGTTCTTTCATTGAATCTTCTAACTCCCAAGTTGCTTCCTCGACCCCTGTTTATGCCATAGCACTTTCATTCGAAGGAACGATCTCAAAAGCATAAAAATTATAAAAAATCGAAACCAAACTGACCTTGAATCAAGCTTGAGAATGGCTGAATATCACAAAGCTTATTTCTTTTAGTTTTTTCTCAAGTTTCAGTCATGAAATAAAGATGAATGCATGATACATTTTATTATAATAACATTTTTAACATTTTACTTTTTTAACCTTTATAATATAATTAGAAAACCATATAATGGTTGTCTTTTACCGTCCATCACATTATATCATGGGCAAATTGCAACTTAAAGCCTCCATATTAAACGAACAACCACTATTCGGCCCTTTCACAAATAACCACCAAATTTTCATTTTACGTGATTAAGTCCTTTTATTAAATCGAACACTCAAACGACAAAATTAAATCACAAAAATTTCACACATGCTAATTCACACATAATAAACAAAAAAAATAATTTTAAAATATTTTTCTAACTCGGATTCATGGTCTCGAACCACCATTTCAATTAGGGTCTAAATCTGACTGTGACAACTCTCCCCCCTTTAGGTATTTTTGTCCCTGAAAATCTTACCCGTGAATAGGTTGGGATAACGTTCTTTCATTGAATCTTCTAACTCTCAAGTTGCTTCCTCGACCCCTGTTTATGCCATAGCACTTTCACTAACGAAATTTTCTTATTTCGTAATTCTTTAATCTCGTAAGCCAGAATACAAATCGGTTTTTCCTCGTAAGTCAAATATGACTAAATCTCAATCTCTGATGGACTAATCACATGTGAGAGGGCCGGATCTATGTCGCTGAAGCATCGAAACATGAAATACATTATGGATCTTTTCTAACTCAGGTGGCAACAACAATCTGTACTCAACAGGCCCAATTCGTTCGATAATCTCATAAGGCTTAATAAATCTCGGACTCAGTTTGCCTTTCGACCAAATTTGAGTATTTTCTTCCATGGTGAGACTTTCAAAAACACTCTATCCCCGATCTGAAACTCTATATCTTTACGTTTCAAGTCTGCATATGATTTCTGATGATCTGATGCTACTTTCAGACTTTCACGGATCACTTTCACTTTCTGTTTAGTTTCTCTGATCAAATCGACCCCGTGTATCTTATTTCACTGAGCTCAGTCCAATATAATGGTGCCTCGTAAGGTGCCATTTTGATACTCGATTGAAAGCTATTATTATACGCAAATTCCATCAGAGGTAGGTATCGTTCCCACGTACCTTCGAACTCGAGAATGCAACATCTCAACATATCCTCAAGTATTTGAATGATTCGCTCGGACTGACCATCTGTCTGGGGATGAAAAGCAATGCTAAAATGCAGTTTAGTACCTAATGCATCTTGTAGTTTCTTCCAAAACCGCAATGTAAACCTCGGATCTCTATCCGACACAATAAAAATAGGTATTCCGTGTAGTCTCACAATTTGAGAAAAATATAACTCAGCAAGTTTATCGAGCAAATAATCTATACGAACCGGAACAAAGTGAGTTGATTTAGTCAATCTATCCACAATAACCTAGATTGCATCTTTCTTGCTTGGTGACTTCGGTAAACCGGATACAAAATCCATCGTGACTCTGTCTTATTTCCATTCAGGTATCATGATCGGCTGAAGCAATCCAGAAGGTACCTAATGCTCGACTTTTACTTGCTGATAGACTAAACATTTTAATACAAATTCAGAAATGTCTCATTTCATACCTTGCCACCAATCGTGCTATTTCATATCAATATACATCTTTGTACTACCCGAAGGAACAGATAGTTGACAGTTATGAGCTTCGTTCAAAATCATCTGAATCAACTCTGTATTTCTCAGAACGCGTATTCGATTTTTGAATCTCAAACAGTCATCAACATCAACTCCAAACTCTGAATCAGCATTTGAATTACATTGAGCTCGTTTTGCTATCAACTCATTATCAACCTTCTGGGCATCGCATATTTGTTGAACAAAAAATGGTATTCCTTTCAATTAAGCTATTATCAAACCATCATCAGACATGGCCATTTGCGCATTCCTTACACGCAAAGGAAACTGTGATTTTTGGATTAAAGTATCAGCAACAACATTATCCTTTCCCGGGTGATAGTCAATCACAAGTTCGTAGTCTTTTAGCAATTCTAACCATCGGCGTTGTCTCAAATTCAGATCTTTTTGAGTGATCAAGTATTTTAGGCTTTTGTGATCAAATAAACATGACATTTTTCACCAAACAAATAGTGACACAAAATTTTCAATGCAAATACAATAGCTGCCAACTCTAGGTCGTGTGTCGGATAGTTCTTTTCATGTGGCTTTAACTATCTCGAAGGATAAGCTATAACTTTGCCTTCCTACATCAGTACACAACCCAAACCATTTAAAGATGCATCACTATAGATAACAAATTCTTTACCCGATTCTGGTTGAACTAGCATTGGAGCTTGGGTCAAAAGAGCTTTTAACTGATCAAAACTTTTCTGATACTTTTCCGACCATTCAAACTTAACATCTTTTTGTAATAGCTTCGTCATCGGGGTTGCAATCATAGATAAACCTTTCATGAATCGTCTATAATAACCAACAATTCACAGAAAACTTCAGACTTCAGAAACGTTTCTCGGAGGTTTCCAATCAAGTATTGCTGAAATCTTACCCGGATCAACCCGAGTACCTAATGCTGAAACAACATGTCCCAGAAAGCTAACTTCATGTAACCAAAACTCACATTTACTGAACTTCGCATATAATTGTTTATCTCGCAAAGTCTGTAACACAATTCTAAGATGTTCGGCATGTTTAGTTTCATCACGAGAGTAAATCAAAATACCATTGATAAACACAACTACAAACCGATCCAGATACTGTCTAAAAATCTGATTCATCAAATCCATGAAAACAGCAGGTGCATTAGTAAGTCCAAAAGGCATGACTAAAAACTCGTAGTGTCCGTACCTCGTTCAGAAAGAAGTCTTTGGCACGTCAGAGTCTTTAGCTCATAACTGATAATAGCCTGACCTCAAATCTATTTTCGAAAATACTGTAGCCCCTTTCAGCTGATCAAAGAAATCATCAACCCGTGGCAACGGATACTTATTCTTTATAGTCACCTTATTAAGCTGTCTGTAATCGATGCATATTCTCATAGTTCCATCTTTCTTTTTCATAAATAACACAGGCGCACCCTAGGAAGAGAAACTCGGTCACGCTAAAACTCTATCTATCAACTCTTGCAACTGTGCTTTCAACTCTTTTAATTCAGTAGGTGCCATCCGGTACGGAGCTATCGAAATCGGAGTCGTCCTTGGTACTAACTCAATACCAAACTCTACCTCTCGAATAGGTGGCAAACCCGACAATTCTTCAGGAAACACATCTAGATACTCGCACACAACTGGTACGGATTCAATCTTCTTTTCAGTCACTTTACTATCAAGCACATAAGCAAAGTAGGCTTCACAACCTTTTCTCACATATTTTCATGCTAACATCGAAGATATTACTGCTGGTAAACCACTCAGATCATTAGATTCAATCCGAATAATCTCGTTGTTCTGACATCTCAAATCAACGGTCTTTCTTTTGCAATTAACAATGACATCGTGTAAAGTCAGCCAATCCATACCCAAAATTATATCGAACTCGATAAAGGGTAACAACATCAAATCGGCCAAAAAGCATGAATCTCAAATCATCAATGAGCAATTTTTACACACTTTATCAACCAGAACACACCAGCCCAGGGGGTTTGATAGTCGAATTACAAACTCAGTAGACTCAACAGGAAAAGTCTTACTGGATACTAATGTTTCACACACATATGAATGAGTCAAACCAGGATCAATCAATGCAATAACACTAATATCATAAAGAGTGAAAGTACCAGTAATAACATCTAGGGAAGAAGCCTTTTCGCGAGCGCGTATAGCATATGCTCTGGCAAGTGTACGAGCCTCAGATCGAACTGATGAATCTTTCCTCCCTCTCTAACCGCCACTCACATTACCCGTATATCTTGGTGGTCTACCTCGCACTGGCACATTTCCTTGCCTCTCACTCTGAACAGCGTTTTCCTTAGCTAACATCAGGCACACTCGAATAAAATGATCCATCGATCCATATTTAAAACAAGACCGATCATGCAATCTGCAATCTCTAGAATGCCATTTACCATAATGCTTGCACTCGACTCTATTCTGTCAAACATTGCCAACACTAGCTATCGAAGTGGCTCGTGAACTCACAGGGGGTCGGTCTCGATCTCGTCTAGAAAAGGCCGCAGTAGCCTTAGATAGACTAAAATCATCTCTGAACTTCTTCGATGCCGACTGAAAAGTTTTACCTGATAATCTTTCATGAGAATCTCTAGCTTCAAAATTAGTTTTTCTTTTCTCTTTCCCAAGTTCTTCGGTTTTGCAAGCTCGCTCAACAAGTACCATGAACTCTTTGATTTCAAGTATGCTTACTAGCAATTTAATGTCTTTATTCAAACCATTTTCGAATCTTTTACACATGATAGCTTCAATTGAAACACATTCACGGGCATATCGACTGAGTCTCACGAATTTTCGCTCATACTCTATTACGGTCATACGACCCTGTTTCAATTCCAGAAATTCTTTGCGTTTCTGGTCGATAAATCTCTAGCTGATATATTTCTTACGGAACTCAGTCTGAAAGAATTCCTAGGTTCTCGCTCTTTCGGAACCACCGATACTAGTGTATTCCACCAGTGATATGCGGTGTCTCATAATAAAGATATGACACACTTTAAACATTTATCCGGAGTACAAGATAACTCACCGAACACACGGATAGTATTAGCAAGCCACAACTCAGCCCACTCAGCATCATCATCATCTGTAGCTTTAAACTCTTCGGCCCCGTGTTTTCTAATTTTATCAACAGGTGGCTTAGGCAATCTCAACAGATCACTCACTTGAGGTATAACAGGTATCAAAGATGGATTAATCGAGGGTGGAGGTTCTTGTGCATCCAGATTAGTCTGGATATATTGAGTAAACCAATCGTTCATCATTTGGTAAAAGGGTTGCTTAGCCTCTCCCTCTTGGTTACTCGAAGTAGGTCGAGAATCAACCGGCGTTGTCCCTTGCGCGGGAGTAGGCACTATGCTCTCGACATCATCAGCTACAGCTCTATTGGGGTCCATATACTATACGAAAACACAGTTTCAAATGTCAGAAGTCATCACACTATCTCAGTATATATTATGGCATGTATAGCTAGACTTACACACACTACGTTAGTCCTAGAATCGACTAAACCGTAACTCTGATACTAACCAAATGTAATACTCCTAACCTGTATCCGTCCTCAGAATGGGGTTACGAGGCATTACCAAAAGACATATTTTAAAACATTCACTGATTTATACAAGTCATGTTCACATTACAAAAATCATATGACCAATTAATTATTAAATTTACCTTATAAATTATGAAACAAAATACAATTCATATCTCAAGTCAGGTATAATATGCTTTTAAATATAAACACATTTTCCATATATACACATAATAAACTAAATACATCTTGAGCAATTATGTACTTCCATAATCTATCTTAACATAGATACACAAAACTCATATTTATTTAACAAATTCATATATAAGCATTTTAATATTAATTAGCAAAAGATACTATTCATTTGGTCAATTCTTATCTCATTTGTCGAATGTACACATGCTTAATACCATTTTCATTCCAATTTTACTCCATTACTAAACAAATATGCTATCACCCATGGAGACATATATATACATACTATAATTTGCATTTTACAAACGCATTAATTCATGTGTACATATAAATATATCTTATACCTTAATAAAATAATCAATACAACATGCTTATAATATAGTCATGAAATCAAGCCAATTCATCTCATTACTTAAATACAAATATTAATTCATATCATATCTATTTCACATATTATAATATCGTTCCTAGAACTTCACATTATTGAAGCATATAAATCAAAACCATCATTTATACTTACATCATGTAAACTAAATCCAATCATTACTTATTTATAATACATCAAACATCTTACTTAATTATTCAATTCACAACTCAAGATCACAACATCAAACATAACTCGAACATATCATATATATATAATGCACATTACATTCGAAACATGCTTAGATCACAACCAAGTTCACTTAACCATTATCAATTCATATCACGCTTATAAACCATAACATAAAACACATACACTTAGGTAACATATTTATAATTATTCTTAGCATATAGCATATTGGCCAAAATGAACTTAAACCATATCCAAACCAAGACTAAATTCAAGCAAAATAGTTAAGCCATTTTCGCATGGCTAATAAACATACATTTCCAAAAATTCAACTTTACTGAACACACACCCAAGCCTATAGTTCAAATATTTAAATACCGAAGCTGCAGATAGTGTGATGAACTTTGCTAACGATCCCCGAGCTCGTAACTTGAATCCAAAATCTATAAAACAGAGTAAATGAAAACACACAGAGTAAGCTAACTTAGCTTAGTAAGCCTTAAGAAAATTAAACAATTAATGCATAATAACATCTCAATACTAAATTATTTCAATCAAATAATTCAACTTATGCATTCGTAATAACATTTAATTTTCAAGCTTTTATTTCCATACATATATAACATATACTTTCATAGAACAATTTCCCCTTGGCCGAATGCTCATATAATCAAAATAATTAATTATCATCCAACCTTCAAAATAAAGATGTCAATATATATCCAAATGTACATACATTTATATACACAAGCTAAAAAATCGTAATATAACATCATGTACATGAATTATCCATATTGCCAAATATACATAGTCTTGTACACATATTCAATGACCAAATCCATAATATTCATATCATATGATCATAAGACCAAATACACATATCATAATCACATATATACTTCATTTGCATCACACATGATTTGTAACATATAATCAAGTTATTTACTTACCTTATTTTAAGTAGGTAACAAGTTAATTCATACCTGGCCATTTAGCTCGTTTAACGTATTTAAAAACCACATCAGCATGAATTCTTTTTGGCATAAACTTATAATAATTCACCAACATAAAGCCTGCTAGGCCTAAGCCTGTATCTCACACCGGCACAAGGCCTGCTAGACTCAAAGTCTGATTTTATACACTAGTAATAAGCTTGCTAGGCATAAAGCCCGATTAAATTCACCAGCACAAGGCTTGCTAGGCTCAAAGCCCAAATATTACTATTATAAATTTGTCTCATAAATAATTCATATATCGAAATTCCAGATATTCCATATAGTTCATACGAACTTTCAAATGTTACAACTCAGTCAAATTAAACTCAAATACATTATTTCCATGCTTAATCATATTCGGCTAACTCTACTATAAATCTATAAATTCCAAATCAGCATATTAAATTATGTTACATTCAAAATTAACGATGTTTAATTGCTTAAAGACTTACCTCGGACGATGAAAAATTGGTACGAATCGGCTAGTCGTCAACTTTAGTTTTTCCCCGATCTAAATCTGATTTTCTCTTTTCTTGATCTAAATTAATATAAATTAAACTTATTAATTCAAATATTCAACCAAATTCATCCAAAAATACACAAATGGGCAAATTAAACTTTTACCCTTGATATTTCACATTTCACAATTTAGTCCCTATGCATAAAGCACAGAATATGAAAAATCTCACAACAACATAGTTAGGCCGAATATTCCTTATACTCATACTAGTCCATTTATTTCATTTATTTCACATTTTGGTCCCTCAATTTATTATTTTTACAATTTAGTCCTAATTACTCAAAATCATCAAAAACTCCAATACAAAACATGTTAATCTAAAACATATCTTTAATATTTCATCATCAAACATCACAAAACACAAATATTCATCAACGGCATAACTCAAAACATTCATAAAAATGAGAAATCCTAGCATGGGTCGGATTGTATTCGAAGCAACGATCTCAAAAACGTAAAAATGATCAAAAACTGAAACCAAACTAACCTTGAATCAAGATTGAGAATGGCCGAATATCACAAAGCTTATTTCTTTTATTTTTTTCTCAAGTTTTGGTCATGAAATAAAGATGAATGCATGATACCTTTTATTATAAAAACATTTTTAACATTTTACTTTTTTAACCTTTATAATATAATTAGAAAACCATATAATGATTGTCTTTTACCGTCCATCACATTATATCATGGGCAAATTGCAACTTAAAGTCTCCATATTAAAAGAACAACCACTATTTGGCCCTTTCACAAATAACCACCAAATTTTCATTTTACGCGATTAAGTCCTTTTATTAAATCGGACACTCAAACAACAAAATTAAATCACGAAAATTTCACACATGCTAATTCACACATAATAAACACAGAAAATAATTTTAAATTGTTTTTCTAACTTGGATTCCTGGTCCAAAAACTACTATTCCGATTAGGGTCTAAATCGGACTATTACATGGTACTCGAGTGGAAATGGGATGGGATTACGATGGACTTCGTAATGGGTTTGCCTTTACGATGGACTTCGTAATGGGTTTGCCTTTGACTCCGAAAAAGAAAGATGTCATTTGGGTTGTTGTTGATAGATTGATGAAATCAGCTCATTTTATTCTGATATGTACTGACTACTCACTTGATAAGTTAGTTGAATTGTACATTTATGAGATTGTGAGATTGCACAGAGTGCCTATTTATATTATTTCAGATAGAGATTTGAGGTTTACATTAAGATTTTGGAAGAAATTACAAGAGGCTTTGGGTACAAAGTTAAATTTTAGTACCGCATTTCATCCACAAACTGATGGTCAATCCGAAAGAGCAATTCAGATTGTTGAAGATATGCTTTGATGTTGTATTCTAGAACTTGAAGGTAGTTGGGAGAAATATCTAACTTTAGTCGAATTTGCTTATAACAACAATTTTTAGTCGAGTATAAAGATGGCACCGTATGAGGCATTGTCTGGCTGAAAATGTCGAACTCTATTTTACTGGAACGAGCTCGATGAGAGACAGATTCACGGGGTTGATTTGGGTAGAGAAACTAAAGAAAAAAAGAAAGGTAATCCGTGATTGCTTGAAAGCTGCTTCAGATCGACAAAATTCGTACGCAGATTTGAAAAGGCTACGAAGCATTACCAGACACATTGGAACAATTCGCATTCATTTCATAATCAATATAGCATCAAAGTCACACATCATTATAGAGTGTCTTACGTAGGTCAATGAGACCTTAAACATGCATTAGAAAAAGGCCACTACTAAACCGAGCTCAAACAAAACTTTTCAAAACTTAAACATTTTTCAAAGTTATAAAGGTCACATGCCCATGTGAGCAGGCCGTGTGCCTTACATGACATGAGACATGCCCGTGTGCCTAAGCCATGGCAAAACAGGGCAAATATACTGACTTGTCCACACGGCCACAAGACACACCCATATGTCAGGCCATATGAAAATTAGGGAGGCTACTGACTTGGGTCACATGGCCGACCACACGTCCATGTGCCAACCCGTGTGCCACACACAATCGATAGACACGCTCGTGTGTCTAGGCTGTGTCAAAACTGTAGGGTATACTGAATTTAATTCGTAGGGTACCCCAAGGGAACACAGCCGTGCAACATAACCGTGTGTCACACACGGCTGAGACACACGCCCGTGTCTCTACCTGTGTGGACAAAAATAGACCATTTACATGACCAATTTGCCACCCTAATTTTGGGTCCTCCCTACATGATCAAAACCAAAAATTTTATACCAAATTCTCAACCAATTTACAACTAAAACATACATCATTCATGCCAATTCATTATCAACAAATTCTATCATTTTTAACCAATTCCAAACATGCCAAAAATCACATAGCAAACTCATACATTCTAACGTATCCTTATCTCAATATTTGACATCCAATCTCATGCCAAAATCATACCATTTCTATAACTAAATCACATTACCAACTTACCAAATTGACCATTTCTCACTAGGTCATATATATATACACCAAACATATCATTTTTGCATCACATATCATATATCAAAATCAAACCATAAGTTCAACCATAATCTAGCCATATCACATGGCATGATATACACATTACAAAACATATTTAAATACTTTTATACACATTACAAAACATATTTAAATACTTTTAGCCTATACATGCCATATACCATATATACAACTCTCAAAATGGTACCAAAATAGATGTCCGATAGTGTGAATGAGTCGCTGACGATCCCCGGATTCGAGCTAGCTTTATAACACTGTAAAACAGAGAACATTTCACACAATAAGCTTTGAAGCTTAGTAAGTTCGCATCTAATATAATCAACAATTTATAAAATATGAAACCTTAAATAATAAACACTTAGTAGTTCACAAATCATGCATCAATCCTATTCCATCACATTTAATATGTTCATACAATTTCATCAAGCTTCATACACATAATATCATCTACCACATAGGTATCGTACATACTTGAATTTTCCCGTATTTAATCATTTCATTCTCACCTCTCCTTCAAATACATTAATTCATTCGGAAGTCTTTCCATGCTTTAAGAATTCGCACACTTAGTGCCATCTCAAATAACCGGAGCTATCTCGGTATCACAAACTTAGTGCCTCATATAGCCGAAGCTATTCCAATTCGCACACTTAGTGCTATTTATAACTGAAGCTATTTCAAATCACACACTCAATGCCTCATATAGCCGATTTATCATCGTGCACAAACCATAGTCAAATATATACAATTTATGCATTATCAAAGCATTAAAACATACTTGTAACATCATATATCACATACGAACTTAACTCGTACTCAGAATTGACAATTCGGATCGTTTACTCGATAACCTTTGATTTCCCTCGATCTAAATCCGAATTCCTTTTTTCATGATCCATATGTATTCAAAATTAACCCTTTTATTCAAAAAATCATTCAATTCAATCCATATACACATATTTAGGGCATTTTACAAATTAGCCCTCATATTTTTACATTTTAACACTTTAGTCCCTAACTCATAAAATCACAAAATACAGAAAATTTCCTTATACACATGCTTAACCAAATTTTCATAGAGTTCATATAAGCCCACATATTTCATTTATTTTACATTTTAGTCCCTCAATTTTTCATTTTCACAATTTAGCCCAAAATACTCAAATTCATCAAAAAATCAAAGACAAAACATATTTATCTATCACATATCTTTCATTTACCATCAACTGACTTCACAAAGCTTACAATTTCACCAATGGCATAACTTAAAATCATTAACAAAATCAGAAATTAAAACATGGGCTTAGTAAAACACAACGACCACAAAAATGTAGAAATTATCAAAAACGGATAAAAAATTAACCTTTAATCAAGCTTTAGCATGGTCGAACCCTAAAACTCTTTTATCTTTTCTTTTGATTTTATTTTTCGGCAATGGTGATGGATATAACACCAATTTCATGTTTTTGTTTTATTTAATTAACATAATATACTAAATTACCACATTAACCTTTATTAATACATTATAAAATCACATATATTAAGGCCATTAATGTCCTTTAACTATATCAATGGTCTAATTGCACAATAAGGACCTCTCCTTTAATAAGACATAACAATTAAGCACATTTAACATATAGCATGCAACTTTTACTTTTTATGCGATTAGGTCCTTTTTCAAAATTAAGCACACAAATGATCAAATTTTTATACGAAACTTTTACACATGCTTAAACACATATTATAAAAACGGAAAATAATATTAACATATTTTTTTACTCAGATTTGTGGTCCCAAAACCACTATTCTGACTAGGGCCTTAACCGGGCTGTTACAACTCTCCCCTTAGGAATTTTCGTCCCTGAAAATCTTACCGTTGAATAGATTCAGATATTGCTGTCTCTTACCATCTTCGGGCTCCCATGTAGCCGCTTCAATACCATGTTGATGCCACATCACTTTAGCTAACAAAATTTGCTTATTTCATAGTTATTTAACCTCGTGAGCTAAGATACGAATCGGTTCTTCTTCATAGGTCATATCGAACTGAATCTCAATCTCAGTTGGAGAAATTACATGCGAAGGATCGGATCTGTATCGTCGAAGTATCGATACGTGAAATACATTGTGAATCTTTTCTAACTCAAGTGGCAACAATAATCGATAAGCAACTGGCCCGATTCGCTAGATAATCTCATGTAGCCCAATGAACCTCGGACTCAATTTGTCTTTTCTACCGAATCGAAGTACTTTCTTCCACGGGGACACTTTCAAAAACACTTTATCGCCAATCTTAAATTCAATGTCTTTTCTTTTCAAATCTTCCTATGATTTCTAATGATCAGAAGCTGTTTTCAGACTATTTCGGATCACTTTTACTTTTTGTTCAGTCTCTTTTATCAAGTCAACCCCGGTTATCTTATTTTCACTGAGTTCTGACCAATACAATGGTGTTCGATATTTTCTACCATATAAGGCTTCGTATGGTGCCATTTTAATGCTTGATTGAAAACTATTATTATAAGCAAATTCAATCAATGGAAGATATTATTCCCGCACACCTTCAAATTCAAGAATACAACATCTCAACATATCCTCGAGAATTTGAATAATCCGCTCGGATTGACCATCCATTTGCGGGTGAAAAGATGTACTGAAGTGTAATTTCGTACCTAAAGCCTCTTGTAGTTTCTTCCAGAATCCTAAAGTAAATTTCGGGTCTCTATCTAACACAATAAGTAATGGCACACTGTGTAATCTCACAATATCGGAAATGTATAACTCAGCTAATTTATCAAGCGAGTAATCAGATCGTATCGGAATAAAATGAGCTAATTTCGTCAATCGGTCAACCACAACCCAGATAGCATCTTTCTTTCGTGTAGATAGGGGCAAACTCGAAACAAAATCTATCGTCACTCTATCCCATTTCCACTCTAGAATCATAATCGGTTGAAGTAATTCAGATGGAACCTGATGCTTAGCTTTAACTTGTTGACAAATTAAGCATTTTGAAACAAATTTCGAGATATCTCGTTTCATACCATGCCACCAATAAAGCTGTTTCAGATCATTATACATTTTAGTACTTCCCAGATGAACAGATATATGACTATTATGAGCTTCTTTCAAAATCATCTGAATTAACTCTAGATTTCTCAAAACACAAATACGACCTCAGAATCTCCAACAATCATTATCATCAACTTAGAATTCTAAATCAGTATTCAAATCACATTGAGCTCGTTTTGCTATTATCAACCTTCTGAGCTTCGTAAATCTGCTGAATAAATAACGGTCTCACTTTTAACTTAGCTAAAACTGAACCATCATCAGACAAAGTTAACTGAGTATTCATCGCACGTAATGCAAACAATAATTTTCGACTTAGAGCATCAGCAACAATATTGGCCTTTCCAGGATTTTAGTCAATTACAAGCTCGTAATCTTTTAGCAACTCTAATTATCTTCTATGTCGTAAGTTCAAATCTTTATGAGTCATCAGATATTTTAAGCTTTTGTGATCGGAATAAACATGACATTTCTCACCAAACAGATAATGGCGCCAAATGTTCAACGCAAACACTATAGCTGCCAATTCCACATCATGTGTTGGATAGTTCTTTTCATGCGGATTTAACTATCTCGAGGCATAAGCTATGACTTTGCCATCCTGCATCAAAACACATCCTAAACCATTCAAAAATGCATCGCTATAGATCACAAATTCTTTACCCGATTCTGGTTGAACTAACACCGAAGTTTCAGTTAATAGAGCTTTCAACTGATCAAAACTTTTCTAACACTTTTCAGACCATTCAAATTTCACATCTTTCTAAAGCAATTTTGTCAACTGGGTCGCATTTTACGAACCAGCGATAATAACCAACAAGTCCTAGAAAATTACGAACTTCAAAAACATTTCTTGGAGACTTCTAATCCAAAATAGCTGAAATCTTGCTCGAATCAACTTGGATACCAGCTGCCGACACAACATGTCCCAGAAAACCGACTTCTCGTAACCAAAATTTACATTCGCTAAACTTTTAATATAACTGTTTATCTCGCAAAGTCTGTACCACTATTCTCAAATGTTTGGCATGCTTAATTTTATCACTTGAATAAATCAAAATCTCATCAATGAATACGACAACAAATCGATCTAAATACGGTCTAAAAATTTTTTTCATCAAATCCATAAAAACAATAGGTGCATTCGTTAATCCGAAAGGCATAACTAGAAACTCATAGTGTCCG